>CM072770.1:73081849-74331849 GCA_036936925.1 Cenchrus fungigraminus
CAATCGATCCCGGAGTAACCAAAATAGATTTTACAGTTGTTTTTGATGCCTAAGATCTCCTCTAATGATATATTTGGACTCATCGCTAGCGCTGAGTAAATTTTTAAATTTTCAAAATTAGAGGAAGGATTAGCATCTAAACTTGATTAAGTGGAGGTTTTTGAGCTTGATTAACATATAGTGCCCCATGATGCATCGCGGGAAGCCTCCATCTTTTGGCATCTCGGGCACATGTAAAGGACAAGCATGGGGGAAGCAAGGGCTTTATTTTGCAAGAAATTAGTGGAAGCCCAAGAGGCAAGAAAAAAAAGGGGGAGTGATACAAAGCAAAACAATGGAGGTGGAAGATTAATCACGTAAGCAAAGGAGTGGTTGTGAACGGTTCGTGCAATGGAATCTCGTGGATCACGCGGACACAAGGCAAGAAGGAAGCAAGAAGCATCTCAGAGAAAGATCAAAGCGAAAGGAGCAAGAGGCCACCTAGGCCGATCGGCCTAGGCCGGCCGGCCTGGCATCCTCTCATGGCCCCCGGTGCTCCCCTTCGCCTGGTAAGTAATTTATGCATTTGTTAATTTGTGTTCTTGAGTTCATAACCCATAAGTTTCAGAAACAACCTAGAAAAATTTGAGTTCCATGGTGTTGTATGATCTTGTCATGTAATCACCGAATCTTTTGTTTCATTCATGTTGATAATGCTTTGATGCCTAATGTTAGCCACCATGCTTTTCGGGAGTATAGGTCTCACTACTCCCATAGATCCCATCAACATATCATTTGTAGGTTTAGCTAAAGTAGCCTCACGTTCACACCTTCATAAATTGGTTTATCTTCATCATGATGAGCGGTTGCATGATCAAATATCCATAAACCCTATGGGCTAATATCCATCCAAACTTGTGCACCTCACTCACCACCCTCCAACAATAATAATAAAGAAAATTCACCATAATTTCCATCACTCCATATACTTCTCTTGTGTGTTTTTCCCACTGGCAAGAAACCCCCGGTGCACTCGTTGTGAGTTAGTGCAGCAACAATGTGGAAGAGAGCCACCAATATCTTCCCCAAGAAGACTCGATCATAGAAGGCGCCATCATCGAGCTCTTCGAGGAGGCACTCGGTCTCCGAGTCTCCCCGAAGCATGGAGGAAGATGTGGCACCACCGAGGAGCGACACGCTGCCCCTTGGTGGCATGAGGACACACGAAGGAGCCACTCGTTCCACCACGACGCTCAACTCGTTCATCCTCTCCACCACCATACACTCCGAGGCGTCCTAATGGATTCATCATAAAGACGGAGGAGGAGGAGGAGGAGGAGGATAGGCTTGTTTGTCTTGAGAAGAGGCTCGAGCCAAATGTTGATTTCGATGACGCCCTCCAAGTGTTGGATTCTACTCGGATATCAAATCTTGAGCAACCTTGGATGGGTGTGATTCTTTATGGAGTTGGTGTGAATACTCACAAGGAGCTTGATTTGGAAGTTCTTATGACATTAGCACTGGTCATTAATGAAGGAGTGTCGTGCCTCTCATTCCGCCTTGAAGATGAAGAGCAACTAGTTCCTTATGGATATATTGGAGAACTACTGGGTTACAAGAAGGAAACCCGGAGCAAGTTGATGTCCAAGAAAAAATGTTAGAAGGATTTTTGGGGAATGATTTCGAGAGAAGATTACAAGGAACCCAAAATTTCTCCTTGTTGGGATTTCTTTGGGATCGAGTACATGAAGCAAGGAAAGTGGAGATGAGAGGAGAAGGTACAAGTTGACGAAGGTTAATATTCCTCTTCCCAATGAGAGGCTGAGATCATTTGAAGACAAAATTGGTTAGAGGAAGGATTTCTTGTACCGGCAAAAAAAAGATTAAAAAGGAAAATTGTGTAAGAGGGATCATCCTCCGTAACCCAAGACGAAGGAGGGGCTGTGCATGAAGCTAATAAACAACCATGGAAGGATTCCAATGCCACCACCATATGAAGGAAGTATGTCAAATGTGAGCATGGGGGAGTGGGGCAGCCACGCCACCACATCCTCCACCATACATGTTCCTCACAAAGTTTTCATGGCGCTCCATCCAACAAATGCAAGAAGAAGGGACCGCAAACATTGCCTATCAAATTGGTCGCCTTTACCATTGGAGCAATTTAGAGGAGGATCAGCACAATCATAATACAAGCATGGATACAACGCGCAAGACCATCAAAATCAACCACCGGAAAATAAAGGAAGAAGGAGGAAGAAAAGAAAATAATAATGCTTTCAAATTCGGTTTGATTTTCTCCTTTTCCTTTTCTTTATTTTCAGCTTTTGAGCAAGTTTATATATGTGTAGCATTTTCTGTTTTTATTTATTTTCAGCATGTGTGATAATAGTAGAGTTAGTTTAAGATCACCATGAATAAAGTTTCCCACCTTGATCAACCTTTGGTCAAATATTAAGTTGATGCCATGATAATATATGATGAAAAGTTGCCACTTTGCTCAACTTTTGTACTTGTTTTATGCATGATTAAGCTAATGCTCTCTTTAATATGAATCTGAAATTAATTAAATGCTAGCTTAATCTTTTGTGGAGGTTATGATAAAAATAAGACCCATAGTGTTTTTTTTTCATGCTCTCAATTTTGGATGAGTTAAAGATGATTTGTTCTTAAAAATATATATATGCTAACCTTGTCATTAATGCTACTTGCATTTTGCTCTACCTATCCAAAGCCATATATATATATTGAGTGCATAAACCTCAGTATACAAGAATTATTTTTGGGTGAATTGATTCAAGCCTTGATTTCTCTGGCCCGAGACTAAGAAGCTGGTCATTCCGTTTTTGCGTATCTATCTTTTTGCTAGCCTTTCTATCTGTGCATTGTGTATCCCCACATCGGAGATTTCACAAACCTCGCCGGATATCCACCTTTAAAACCAAAAATATCATCTTTTGTGTTTACCTCCTTGACCACAACCTATCATTGAGTATGGATCGCCAATTCAAGGAAGATCACAAGATGGTGCCAAGGTTGAAGATTTCAAGTATCTCTCCAAAGGAAAAATATTTCTAGTACCTACCTTATCTCTATCACCTCTTTGCCCGAGGATGAGCAAACGTCTAAGCATGGGGGAGGAGGTAGGTACAATGCAATTTAGAGTTTATGGGGAGCAAATAAAAAATGATGAAAGAAGATAAAAAGAGAAAAAAAATGAGTATAAAGAAAAAAAAGAGATAAAGAAAAATATGTATGAGAAAAGAAAAAAATATATGAGTTTATAAAAAGAAAATAAAGTGAACTCCCCGGTTCTCTAAAGTGCACTAGGAATTTCAAAAGTTTCAAGATTTAAGATCCAAACTCATCTTTCCAACCATGTGCAATCCGATAACGAGGACTTCCTTTGTGCCTCGGGATCACTCTTTGCCATTTGCACATGTCCACCTATCTCAAAGTGTGTGTATTTTTCTCTCCCCCTCCTTGATATAACATTATTTTCCAATGACCTTTTTGACGAGTCTCGGTAAGACCATGAGAAGCTTGTCTTGTTTTGACAACATCTCATTTATAATATCTTGGTAGGACTAAACTTTCCCAAAAAGCTCCACATAAAGCCTTCCACTTTATATATTGAGAGGGGAAAGGAGTAGAATCAATAGGCTTTGAGAGACAAGATGAGATGAGAGTACATGAGCAAGATGCAAGGAAGTTTATTTTTGAACTTGGTTTAGCTCTTTTTCTTCATCTCGCTCTTAATTTCAAAATTTCTAAGATTCATTTGAAAGTTGGGAGCATGAGGTAATTACTTGTGGGAAGTGCTTAAATTAATATCTACCCTCCATAAGGATGAAGGCTAGTACATTATGGAACTTTAATGATTAAATCCTTGAGAGCATTATGTTTTCTCGTGTATGATCAAGTGCAGGGTATAAGCAATGAAAGGCAACACTGATATTCATTAGAGGCTTACTCGAGGACGAGCAAGGTTTAAGCATGGGGGAGATGTTGACGGTGAATTTCCGTCAACCTAGCCATGAGTTTACCTTTAATGTTGGCATTGATTTATTATTCTAACCACTAGAACTAACTCCCCGTATATAACAAGTTCACTCTTGCATGTCAATTTTGGAGTTTATTGTTTACGCAGGAAATCTACGCTAAAGAGGAGACTTTCGGGATAAGTTCATCAAGCACTTTGGAAGATGATCATGAAGCCCGACAAGAGTCAAGACACGCGATGAGCATGACTCCAAATGACCTGAGGACCAAGACGTCAACGTGCAAATCTTCAGGGACTCAACCAGAAAATAGCGAAGCTTGGATGGCAAGCATTCAAGCCTTAATCACGAAGGAAACGACGTGAAAGGCCCACATGCTAGTGCACACAAATGGGGAATCGCGCGAGAAGCAACCGGGAGGAAGCCGGGGCCGAACTGGGCCGAAATGGGCCCAGGCCGGCCGGCCCAGGCCGGCCAGCCTAGCCCATTCCAGGCCCTGTTCGGCACCCCCTTTGACCTAGCCGCCCATCAGACTATTTATAGCGCCTCTGCCAAGAGCCACGAAGAAATTCATTCGTCATCCGCCGCCGAGGAGCAGAGAAGAGAAGGACACCATTTCGGAGAGGAGAGGGTCGAGATGGTTGACTAGGGTTCCCCTAGCCGGCGTGGGAACCTTGCATGGAAGACCACGTCGGAGTTCCAGGAGCTAGGATCAAGATCAAGGTAGGATCCCGGTGGTGATCTTGTCCATGTATTACTTCTATGTTGAATTAGTAGATTGAATCCGATTCTTAGCATCAAGTGCTTTCGTTGTGATTTTGTCTTCGTTTGGGTGTTTTCCTCCCCGATCTATCCCGCGGGTAGATTGCATAGGATGGTCTTGTAGCCATGGTGGCTAGAGGTGCATACCCCATCTACCAAACGTTCTCAACTTGTTCTTCTTGAACCCGCTGAGTAGTACCAACCCGTAAGATTATCCCCCGTAGTAACAATATGGTAAAGGAGAAAAACAGGAGTCCTCGGAGTCGGAACGGGAGCCATGCTTTCAATGAGATTCGTTTTACTACATTCTTCTTTACTTTGGAACTTCAACAAAAGACCCGATCCAATCTCTAGATTGGTTCTCCCCTCTCTTTCTCTTGCTACCTCCGGTGTTTAGTAGATTAGATGAGTTTTGATGATGATCTAGTAGATTAGATGCAAAAACAACCTGTTGAGATCAAAGCTTTTCCGCTTATTAGATTGGATCTTGCGTTACACATTGTTCCACAGATTCAATACCTTGGGTTCACACTTAAGGGAAGAAGGGTCCCTTGGCTACGACGGAGGACTTGTCCGCTTGCGAGTCCAAACGAAACTTGATACATATATTAACCGTCAATAGAGCCTCAACTTCCTACTCTATGGCTTGTATGTGGAGCATTGGGCAGGATAAGCATGAGACTCACTTGTGCCACATGATGTTGTTGAGCCAAAGACCGGATCCAAGAAGAAACTAGTCATGCAACTTGATTGAGATGTGCAAGTGTGTGGAATATTTTTGTTTGTTTTTCTAAGTACTCCTTGCTTTGAGATTCTCCTCTTGCTTTTATTTTGGAGGGGGGTCATGCTTCATCATTTCTATACTCTTTGATTGGAGCACTTCTTTTTTTTCTATGCTTCTTGAGCATATACTCTTTTTTTTATGTCCCCTCTCTCCTTTTGCAAGAATACAAGAAGAGAAATCTCTTAGGAACTTTGGAGTATTTATTTTTGGTGGGTGGATGGCATGTTTTGCGTAACTCCCGGTGTGGAAGTTAGCTTGTATATGTGGGTGTACGTGATCTCCATCATGGGGGCATGAAAAGAATCTACCAAGGGTCACAACAATTTTGCAAAACTCAATGGGTCACAAGCAAGCATATGTAAAAGGTTTAAACTTTGATAGCAACATATGGCTTTGATAGGTGATATGACCATTGAGGAACTTGTCTTGTTTTATTTTCTCAAAAGAAATCATCCGAGATTTTCACCATACTATGAAATAGAGCAAGATCAACATTGTCTCACTAGTCAACTCCCTAGGTTTGGTCATAAGCATTTGTTGCCCACAAAGTTTTATTTCAGGCTCTTGTCTCAAAATATACTAACAAATTCAAATGCTCATAGAGCACAAGGCTGTACACTAGGTTCTTGCAAAGTTTTAACATAGCAACTATTCATCATTTCCAAAGTGAGGGTATAGACAAGATCTCAAGTGCACATGGTTGAAACAAATATTTTTGTTGTTTTTCTTTTATTCAAATGTAATAAACAAGATGTTGAAAATTGGTTTGGATAGACATACCTTCCTTGATTGAAAATGGGGTCTCCCCCAAGCTAATTTTTGTCTACCTGGTTGGCGTGTCTTCATTTTGGTGATGAGTTGAGCACTTGGAAGCTTGCAGTGGTTGGCTTGATGGATTCGTGGAAGATTGTTGGTATTTCTTAACCTCGATGCTAAGTTACGGGTCCCTAGCAACGATGCCAGAAATATCCAAATGGTAATCCTAACGATTACAAGAGTCCGCAAGCGCACGGAAGTACCATTGTAGCATTTCCCAAAAGGAGTATTCCAAAGGGTATCGAATCCAAGGAAGGCTGGGCGGATTAACTAGTTCAACACTATTGCAAAGACGGGGACAAACCAGATACTCAAGTGCAGGGGTAAGATAAAATAGATAGGATAGTAGTGCAAACACACAAACACACTCTCTCTATAGGTCCTAGGCTTAGGAGGCAACATACGAGTTAGTTCTAGGTTCTAAGGTACTAAACATATGAAGTTAGTCAGACAAGTTAGTCACACACTGGCATCGCATGATGCTGGCTCAAGCACCCAGGCACAAACGGGGAGCTAACCTCCCGCGTCACTTATGCACGACTCCGGTTGTTAGACTTTAGACTCCTACAGCGTATCCGAACGTGGGGGATTCCGAAGGGTCCAACGGCTGTCACCACCGCGGCCTACCCCAAGACAAACCGTGGGATACACTCGTAAGCAACATAGCTAAACAACCCAAGCACCACGCTTGCGTTGTTAGTAGGACCCTGACCGGCCCGGGCTATTGTGACCCAGGTCAGAGCCGCCAGATAAACCGGCCAATTACACCAAATACCGTAGCTTGAGCACGAACTTCATACAACACAAACATGGGATCTAACTAGATCAAACTAGGCTAAGCACACAAACGGATTTGTGCTTTCCTATGTCTATTCAACAAGATCAAAGGGTCGTGTTCGTGATGAACACAAGCCTCTAACTTATGAACAAACACCGAAAACATGTATAAGTCACTCGTTGTCACACCTGATTTTCCGAAGAAAACCAAATGCATCTCATATGTGCGCCAGGATTATGTTTACACACATATGATAGACGTCATGAGTGAAATATCATAAAACAGCAATAAAAACATACAAGAGTTAAACCATTACATTATCTCTTTATTACACTCAGACGTTAGACTCGAAGGTCTTTACAACGAACAACGATAACTATGAAGACGCGACTCCATCTTCATCTTCCATAGGCACATGACTGGGGGCACGCAAGCCTCAGAACTCATTGTAGTCGCTGAAGTACTCTTCTCCAGTGTTCTCCTCTAAACAGCGGGTAAGCAAGGGTGAGCACACTTATGGTTGGAGCTCAGCAAGTGGGGGAAGATGCAAGGCTATCAAGGATAGGCTAAGGTTTACAGCGGTTAGCATTTTAATGTTTGTCAAATTTTATTAGCAAGCACCTATTTACTAGGTGTAAGTTTATACCAACCCACTTAAGCATTTAGGAAAGCATCTCATCTCAAAACCATATGAAAACCACGATTTAATTCCATCTTTAAGTTTGATTATCATGTGAGGGTCCAGGCCGCTCTTGACCGTGAGCACGGCTGATCAATCAGTTTTACACTCTGCAGAGGTTGTACACTTTCACCACAGCTCGCGTAAAAGTCCCGAAGAACTTTAAACCCAACCACGCATGTGCTAATCAGGCACAATACCACACTTCCGAGGTGTGATTGCATAGGGACGCTACGAAGCCTTTACAAAGACATGCAAAAGCACCAACAACCCACGACAGTTACAGCTCAGGGTGGACCATAACCCTCCCTAGTGGACAGCACCTTAGCAAAGACTGCTACCCCAAAAGAACCGGGCTATACCCCTGCAACCCCGAGCCCCTTGTGTTCCTTTCGGATAAGGTCACCAGTACAATCACACACCTAATTAATTGGCTAAGCTAGAGCCATATGGACTGTGGTTGCACTGTTTTCCTGGGTGGTTCTCCATGTTCCGATTAAACCATATGATCTTGTTATTAACCATAAGCACAAACATATATATATCACCAAAGTTATCATGATCAACATTCAACATATTGTAAAAGATTCATTTTAACCATCCCAAGTTATAGCAACTAAGCATTTCTACCCAAAACATTTATTTAAAAGGGTTGTTCAAGGTGATGAGGGTAAAAGTCTAGTCATGTCCTTAAAAAGGTGATTTCCATCAAATTTATGCAATACAACATTTAAAAGTAAACTTAGTTATCATGCAAGTTGTGTGGGACAAAAAATAGAATATGCAGGGGGAGAAGTCCACTTGCCTTCCTTGCTTAAACACTGGGGTTCTTCTTCTTCAAACACTTGCTCTTGATCCACTTCAACTGGCTGCTCACTTGAAACTGGCACGATGTCTACGAGCACACAAGAAAGCATACAATAAACAAAACAATACACCAAGCATGAAAAGCTTAAAAAGAGAACAAGGGTTGGCTCTAGGAACACGAACTCAAAAACACTCGGAACTATCGGGAGCTTTGGATGATCACACAAGGCTATGTGCTTGGTATATTTTAATTCAATAAACATGTGCATAGGTTATTTCAGAGAAATACCCTATTTATAATTAAGCAAGTTATATTTATATTTAAAAGACGATGTAAACTTAATCCAATTTTATTTATAAATATTCAAGTTTGATTTATGCAAATTAAACATTTAATTTAAAAGAAGCATGTAAAAGCATCTAGGCGTTTATCTTTATATTTCGAGTTATACTAATCAAATTATAATTCAAAAACACATTTATGTTCATATTAATCAAATTAACATTTAATTATGAAAACTCGAGATATAACCTATGTTGCTTTTATTTAGAAAGCAAATTGCATAAACATTAATCAATTTAAATTTGATTATGAAAACCGAGGTATGCATCTAATTAGCTTTTAATTAAAAGAATTATTCAAATAGTATTAATCATATTAACTTTCTTATGAAAACACGTGTTGAACTCTAATTAGATTTTAATTAGAAAAACATGTGTATAAGGATTTAATCATATTTAATATTTAAATAAATTATAAAACAAAGAACATGTTCAACATTGGCACTAACACGTAGTTTGAGTTGATATGAACCTAACGCAACTTGAAACGGTGGAAACGGAGCTAAAACGCAAAAGATACAGCCAAAACAAGGTTCTGAAACTGACAAGCTTGAAAAGACGGTCGCGTGGACACCAAGAACGCTTAAAACGGATAAAAGACGGAAAAGATATGGCTAAAACAAGGTTCAGGGGCTTTTCCGTGAAGAAACAAGGCTTCCAGGGGCTTATCTGCAAGAAACCAGGGACCTAACATGATTACGCATGTAAACCGAAGGGCTTATGCGCAAAAGATCAAGGATGGACCTTTGGTGGGAAGAACTAAGAAGGACAGGGGCTTAAACAGAAGAAACAGGGGCCTGTTTAAAAGGATTCTTATAGGTGGAAGGGCATTTTTGTGATAGTCAAAAACTGCAGGGGCTTATTTGCAAAAAGGCAGAGGAAAGACTCTGTTGACCGTTACGGTCAACTTTGACTCGCGCGAGGGCTGCGATCTCAGCCGTTGATCGCGGATCGGTCGGCTGGCGGAAAACTAAGAAGATCAGGGGTCTATTCGTAAAGAAAAAGACCTGTTTGCAAGAGTTTTCACTGGTGGAAGGATGTGGTTGTGATAAGGAGAAGTGCGAGGGCCTTTTTGCAAAAAGACGGCGGCAGCGCTGGGTTGACCAGTATGAGATCTGGGTGCGCGCGGATCTGTGCCGTTCATCGCGTGATGGACGGCTGGCGGGACCGTGGACCGCGCCGTGGACCTGGTCTACGAGTCTACGGTGCACCGGTTACAAAAGGCGAAGGGGTACGCGATCAGCACCGTCCGGATCAGATCCAACGGTGCACGTCGCCCGCACGCGATGGAGCAGCGGCGGCGACGCCGAAGGCGGGCGGCGCTCGGCGGAGGCTCGCCGGAGCATCACCGGAGAAGGCGGCCCGGGGCTACAAGGCACCATTTGCGACGTGGTTTGAACAGGGAGTAAGAGGAGGACGGCGCGGAGCTCACCAGGGGCTCGTTGACGGCGGTGGGCGGTGTAGACGACGTGCGGCGATGAGGGGCGGACGGGATCACGGGCGCTCGCCGGGAAGGTGGTTGCGGCCTCGGTCGCGTGCTCCCGGGCGTCGCGATGGGACCCTGGTGTACCTGTGCGTGCGAGGGAGGGAGAGGTGAGGGAGGGCCGATGGATGCAAAACAGGGGCAGCGGCCATGGCTATTCACCTCGGCGGCGGCGGTGTACTCGTGCGGCTCGGTTGGCGGGGAGAAGAAGGGTTCCGGGGCGCTGGGTCTTCGTGCGAACGGCGCGGACGTCGAGCGAGGACGAAGAGACCCCGGGAAAGGCGTCCACCGGCGACAAGGAGCGCCGGACGGCCGGCAATGGATCGGCGGCGGAGGAGTTCAAGGCGGCGGCGCGCGCGTGAGGGGAGAGCGGTACAGGGCGGACGAGGGTGTGGAAAGGGTGCGCAAGAACTCGTGCTCGGCTCTTATAGAGGGAAGGGAAGGAGAGGGAGCGACGGCCGGGGCGGAGAGGCCATTGATGGCCATGCGGCCGGCCTGGTCTTGATGGCTTTCAAAGAGGCGAGTAACCGTAGGGGAGAATTGAAGGAGGGAGAGACACCGGAGCTTTATTGTACTCCTAGATTGACTTGAAGAGGAGGGAGAAGCGGGGAGGACGCCGGTAACGGCCGGCGGCCATCACGACATGGCACCGTGTGAAAACAGAGGAGGGGAAAGGGGATCGGCTGAAGGAAGGGGGAGGATCCGACAGCCGGGACCCAGGCGGCAGTGAGAGAAGAGAGGGGAGAGGTGGAGATGGGCCGGCGGGCGCCTGCGGGCCGAAAGGAGACGTGGGCCGCGTGCGAGTGAAGGAGGCCGGCGGGAAAAAAAACAAGTGGGGGAGTTGGGCTGAGAGAGAAGGGGTTTGGGATGGTTTGGGTTTTGGTTTGTTTTTTTTAAAGCTTTTTCTTTTAAAACCTTTTCAAAACCTTTTCAACATTTAAACTCTTTTCCAAACCTAAACACCTTCAAACTCTTTTCAAAATTTTCAAACAAACTTTAAAACTTTTAAAACTTTACACAAGCAAACATAAGCCATGCATTTCAAAATATGATGCACAAGCACTTATTGCTTCTAATATTATTCAAAAGTGATATTTAAATATTTTAGAGCCAAATTTATTTGATAAATTATTTATTTCCTTAGAAAACAAAAACTAAAACACCATGTTGCTACATTAATTTAGTGATGGAAAATTAGGGTGTTACACTCGTCAACTGGATCAAAAGGCCTTGTTCATCAAGAACAGTAGCCTCTAAATGATGAACGAGCGAAGAACACATGAACAAATTACCCATGTGTACAAGCACAACTTTATATGAAATAGTTGAATAACTGAACTAGATCAAAGTCATACAATAAAATAAAGATACAAGAAGACTCATACCTAGATCCCAAAGTAGACTTGGAACCTGAAGTAGAACTACTCTAGCCTACCTCCTAGCCTTAGAAACCAAAAGTGAGAGAGGAGGAGTAAGTTGTGTTGGTAAGAAATGAGCCCCCTCCCCTTCTATTTATAGGCCAGAGCACCGGCGCAGGAAGGAGTGAAACACCCCGGGGATGGCCTCTAGGACCAATGGACAAGCGCCATGTGGAAGCCCAGGATCAACCGACCCAAGGTCGGTTCGGCCGATCCTAGGGTCGGCCGACCCCAGGTGGGCCCCATTCGGGGTGTGCTTCCTTGGGGTGGCTGTCCTGTGGGCCCTTAAGTCGGTCCCCGGTGTACACGTGTTCTTGGGGCGGTTTAGGCGCTCTGGTGGGCCCATGGATCCATGTGAAGTCCACGTGTCACGCTCTGATTTGTCGGGGCTTGCCTCCTTTGGATTGGTGACATGGCATGCATGCGTGGCACCTGAGGTGGCTTAGCTTGTATGCATGGCACCTGAGGTGGCAGCCACTCCTTGCGGTGATGTGGCATGAATCATAGAAGGTGAGTTTGCCACTTCTTTTGTGCTTATTTTCCTGCAATCACATAATCTCTAAGGACAAGTGGAACTACATTATTCTTAACTAAAATACGTGTAAGAAATGCCTCTTGCTCCTTTATCAATGAGTAAATAGACGGCTAAAGTAAGCACTTAACAGCCGTCAACAAAGATCATAGGTACGGCCGTACCACTAGGTTCGGCTGGCCCTACTCCATTTGCTCCAAGCACTCATGTCCCCTCTTGTAAACATCCTACACAAAAAATTTTGTCTAGCGGGAGGGGGGAGGTGTACGGCCGTACCTCTAGATTCGGCCGTATCACCAAAAATCTCCAAAACTGTTTTTCTATGTCTTGTTTACTTACTAATGCAATGGTGAAACCAAATTTGAAATTTAAATATGCTTGATGCACGAAATAAAATGTTGGAACGGAAATATGAGATAAATACCGGTTTACCTCACGGTGAGGGCTCGTAGTTTAGAGTCCGGATTGGAAGACTTGGACAATGCTCCCTTCACACGCCACACCCTCTTTGTTTTCTTCGGTGGCGCTGAAGTCGGTGAGGCTTTAGCGGGTGTGTTTTTGGTTTCCGTCCTCTTTCCCCCCTTAGCCTTGTTGATTGCCTTCGGCTTCCTTGTTTGGTGGCGCCCTTTGAATGCTTTGTCTTGCTCCCAACACTTCATCATCGTGGCAATGAGACTATCCACCTTGGGCTTGGTCAGGGCCACCTTCTCTTTCTTGTATTGGGGCCGTGGCTTCCTCCACTCCCTAGATTCCTCATCCTGCACTAGGTAACATTGCTCTTCTTTTGCTTGAAATTTGAATGTCATGTTCCTTCGCCCTATGCGGAATTGAATCTTTCCGGCTCCGACATCAATCCTTGCATTGACATCTCTTAGGAATGGTCGCCTGAGAATAAGTGGCATCTCTCCATCATCTTGTGTGTCGAGGACCACAAAATCCGCAAAGACATAGGAGCCTTTGACATTCACCAAGAGATTTTCCATTATGCCCTCTAGTATTTAATCGATGAGTCGGCAAGTTGGACTGTCGTCATTGTCGGAGAGAGAGTAGGATATCCTAACTCCTCAAACATGGCCTTAGACATGAGGTTGACACTCGCACCAAGGTCACAAAGAGCATTCTTGATCTTTTGATAGTAGATCGTGCATGTGATAGCCGGATATCCATTGTCTTTTCTGTGCAAGACTACTGATTCCTCCCATGGGTCTTGGATTTGATGTATGAGCTTCCCTACATGGTTAGGTGCATACACCCTCTGAGATGGCTTACCCCATCTGGTGGATACAATGCTAACATTCTCTCAGGTAGGTTCGGGTTGCCCCGGGATTCCACCCGACTCGGAAGACGGTAAAGAAGCAGCAAGCTGAGCAAGTTGAGTTTCTATCATTTTATTAAAGCTTAGCTGATTCTTCATAGCAGTAGTGAAAGATTCGATAGTGGAATTTAAATTTTCAAGAACTTTATCATTGGCAGCTAGCTTCTTGTTTAAGTTTTCATTAATTCTAACTTGGCCAAAGAAAAGATCTCTAATGGAAGGCTGATTATTGAAAATGTTAGAATAATTACCTCCATTTTGATTGTTGAACGGGAAGTTGGGCCTCGAGTTCCACCCTTGATTGTTGTAGTTGTTGTTGCGGAACCCGTTGTTGTTGCCATTGTTGATGAAGCTGGCTTCTTCCCTTGTTTCGGGGCAATCATTTCCCGAATGACCCACATTACCGCAAACATCGCACGTCATGCGAGCGTCATAACCTTGGTGGTCTCCACATTGCTTGGTGCCTCCAATTTCTTCATTAGGAGGTCCATCTTGGCGGCGAGCATGTCGATTCCATCGACTTGGTGTACACCGCGGTTACGGGGTTGGAGATGATCTCCATCCCAACCTTGATTTGCCACCATCTTTTCGATCAATTCCTTGGCGGCGGGTACTTGTGGTGAGAAGAAGGCTCCTCCAGTGGCTGCATCTAGGTGCTCACGGGCGGTACGCTTGAGCCCGTGGTAGAAGGTTTGAATTAAGAACCACCCTTTCATGCCATGGTGCGGGCACGCGGTGATGTACTCCTGGAGACGTTCCCATGCTTCTGGGATACTCTCATCATTCTGCTACTGGAAGCCCGAAATTCTAGCACGGAGGGCATTGGTTTTGCCCACCGGGAAGAACTTTGCGAGAAATGCCTTAGAGCACTTATCACATGTGTTGATGGCATCTTGTTCTGCATAAAACCATTGCTTCGCCTTCCCGAGCAATGTGAACGGGAATAGGCGAAGACGAATTGCGTCATCCGTCACTCCGCGGATAGTGAAAGTCCTACACACCTCCAGGAAATGCTGGAGATGTGCATTGGCATCTTCATTAGGCTTGCCGCAGAACGGGCTTGCTTGCACCATGTTGATTAATGCCGGCTTGAGTTCAAAGTTTCCACCTCCCACTGTCACGTTCGGCCGGGTAGGGACATTGGTGTTGGAGGGAGCGGAAAACTCGCGGATCGTCGTCTCGGCCATTGGTGCTAACGAGGTGCTGTCTACGGGATCGACGGTGTTCGTTTCTTGACTCAGAGAAACTTCTAAGGAATGAGAACACGAGGTCGCACTCTCCTCACAAGTGACTCCGGATTGTCGTGAAAGTTGGACGGTAGGTCGAAACCGGTCATGCACTACTCTGCGTACACGAGAGTAGAGCAAGGGTAAACCCGCTTAAATAGCGGTTCACCAAACCTGGATAACTCTACCACTAAGTCTAAATGATATCTTTTGCCTATTGCCTCCCCGGCAACAGCGCCAAAAATGCTTGTTGACGTTCCTTAGCCTCACTACTAGGTTTGCACTCACGGCGATGACGCCAGAAATACTTGTTGGCACTTGCTAGCGTCACTACTCGGTTTATACCCCTAGTAATGGAGCTAGGAACGTCTTTGGCAAAACACACGTCACAGAAAGGTCTGCAAGTGCACGGATTACCGTTGTAGCACTTCACCCGATGGTATTGGGGTTATCGTATTTATATTTTCCCAAGGGAAGCACTACGGCAAAGATGATCGGATAAACAGTGGAGAGTAATAAGACTCGGTAAAGAGCTATAGCGGGGGTAACGAATAAAGATATTCGGGGGATAACTTGACACACACAAGGAGATCTTGATAAAGGGGTAGAGAGGACCTAGTGAGCTGGGAGGACAACGAGATGAGAAAGGATCCTAACACAATCTATCTATTCTTGTCAACTCTAGGTAAAGAACTAAGGCAAAGGATAACCAAGGCAAGCTAAACTCGACAAGCTCTTCTAGTGCTGCAGGGGCATGCAAAGCCGCGCTCTCGGACTGGGATGAGAAGGGAGAACGATGACGCGCTGAATCCTACCGGCCCGAACTAACGTGGTGGACTACTGAGCCCGTCCGGAGCTATCACCTCCCTAGGGTACCACAACTATTCCATTGAATGGGACACCAATCTAAGACTAAGGTAAGCTCTAAGCACCACGCTAACAACGAACCAAAGAACCTTTCCCCGGATATCACAAAGGAAGGTCTCTCTCTCCCGTGAACCACCGGAGATCAAGCGAAGAACGACCACAACACTATAGGGTTCAAGAGAGCTATGCTAACCAAGACTAAACTAACTTTAGTCTAAACCAAGAATAAAGCTTCTAGAGCAAAGTAAAAGCTGAATGTAATTGACTCGAAAGGTAAGATAGAAAGATAACTTGAATTGTACTTGAGTCGAAACAAAGAAAGGATACAAGAGCAGTACCGGAACTCTGAAGAAGACTCCTCCGGAATCCCGAGACTAGCTCGACTCGACTCTAACTCCCAAGCTACACTAATCCTACTCTAAGTGAACAAAAGAGGGAAATGGAGATGCTCCTGCGTTGTGTGTCCAATCCAGCGAGTGTGAGGTGCCTTTTATAGGCAAGGAATGTCGGTTGAGCGCGTGGGACCAATATGTCAGGTGTGGCCGGATCAGGAGGTGCGGCCGGCCCTATGATCCACCGCCTCTCGCCTTGGACGCCCCTGATCACTGCTCCTGAGGCGGTTGTAGGTCGGTTGATAGGTGCGTCCGGCCCTCTAGGTGCGGCCGGCCCACCTTCGTGCCGTGTGATGCACCGCCTTCGCTCAGGGACGCCTAGGATCGCCTCGGAATGACGGTTGTGGCGGTTGAACGGCCGGACAAGTGGACCCATTGATCCTAGCCTCCACCTTTGGATCAAACTGATGTTCTTTAGTGAATCATGCTCGTCCAAGTATTGCTCGAGGGAGAGGAGGTGCTCTGGACTAGGCACGAGCCACGGGGCAGGGCCGGCCGCACCTGCCAGGCTGGCCGCACCTGCAGGGCCAGCCGGACCAGGTGGTTCGGCCGTGCCTTGCTCATGTGGCACGTTGGTTCCAATTTCTCCCAAAATGTGTACCTGCCTATGGAATTCACAACACAACTCGTGGAACTTTATTAGTACTAAAAATGTGCATGAAACTTGCCATATACTCCTCTTGAACCCGAGGTTTTGTCGGTCGAATCTTTGTTGTAAGGACCGTCAACATGGTTGTTTTCTTATTTTTTTGGGTTATTTGGTTCCAAGCCATTACAATTTCCTGAGTTTGGAGAAACGCCATTACTATTCGCCTTATTGGAGAAATGCCATTGGAACTCTCGGGTACCCGCAAACTTGCCATTTTCTACGCTTGTCGTCGCATCAGGCCCATTGTTAGGCCGCGTATATGCGTATCCAGACCAAAATGCTCGCCACCTCCGATTCTCGCCGCCGCCTCCGCCTCCCCATTCTCGCCGCCGCCGCCCGTGGACGATGCACTCCAGGCGAGCAGGCTCTTCAAGCAGCCGGACCGCCAGCGCGGCTTCAAGCAGCGGGACGGGAAGAGGGGTGAACCAAGAGGGGATGTGTCCATTTTGTAGTGTGCTAGTGGTACGAATCAAAAGCAAACACCCAGAGACGTGCAGCCAAATGTATGTGATGAAGTTCCTGTACTCCGTGAAAGTAAGTCAATTTCTCTTCAATTTGGATGAAATTTTGAGTTTGTTCGTCTGTTATTCATGTGAATAGGGTTTGGGTTTAATGCAGGGCGACCCAACAACTTGTCGCTTCATCTTGTCTGAGCAGCAGTATGAAGGATCATATGGATGGTTGAGGGCGGCTGCTACCATGGCTCATGCTGGCTCTGATGATGGTGGTGAGGAGGCCGACATGGATGAAGTGAAGGAAGACGTGGATGAACTGAAGCAGAGAGTGGATAGCATTGTGGCTGAGCTTTGTGAAGTGAGAGTGCAAATGCAGAAGCTGAAGATCACAGCCATCTGTGTTGGTTTAGGTTTTGGTTGTGTTACAATAGCAATTTGTGGTGTAGCTATTGGATTTTCCATGAGCAGGTTCAACTAGTAGTTATTGTGATATGATCAGTGTTTTTGTTGTGCTGTGATCAGTGAACTTTGTGTAATGGGTATGGGTGCTGTGTAAGTGTTTGTTGGCAATGGAATAATATTTCAATTCACAAAGCAATGTCATGCAAGTTGAATGCTAGTTCAATCACATTTCAATTCATGGCAGTTGAATCACATTCAGTTAACAAGCAAATCATGACAGATAGTACTCATAGGTTCAGAAACCATTCATTTATTAAGGCAATAGGAAAAAATTCTCGAGAAACACAAGTCAATTTGACATCTGTTTGGTCAAGAAACTGATTCATCATGTACCAGGATCCTTTTTGTGTTTACAAAAATAGGAGCACAACCAAGAAAAGTGTGGCCCATTCCCCATTGCGATAATCGAAGGCACCAAGTTGCAATTTTGCCGCCTGGCCATTTCAGGTCCAAAAATCTCACGCGCTTTCTTCCTCCCTCGCCGCCTATAACTTCCACCCCTCCCATCTCCGCCGCCACCGTCTCACCCACCTACATCACAACGATGGCCCGACGCACGCACACATCTCGCAAGCAGCCACGCGACGCTGCTGGTCGCTTCTCGCGAAGTTCGTCATCGACATCGTCGACTTCATCGAGTCGCCGCCACTCCTCATCCACCCCACGACCACGAAGGAGCCGTCGGCATGTCGTGGAGGCATGGGTCGAAGTCGACCTAGACCACGCAGTGAATGTAGAAGTCCCCTTCGTCCCAACGGGTTTCCGGTCTGCCATGACCGCCCCCAGGAAGAACGGAAGAATAGTAATTGTTGCCGAAGTCGCGTCATCACGCAGGAAGAACAAGGTGAGCCAGACCCTATCCTGTGTCTTTATCATTGAATGATAGTTTGCAATGTTACATTGTGGTAGTAATTTTCGTGCCAACATATTTATACAATCTGTCAATGACAAATTGAAAAAAATTGTTTCGATGTAGCAAACGAGCCGCCACTTATACACCCAGGCTTGGCCCACTACTGAATCGGACGCGGAAATGGGCATCAACGATTTTGGCCTCCGAGGATGCTTGTATGAGGTGAGGGTGCAACATACTTGTTTAGATGAAATGGAGTAATTTTGGTTCGTAATTATTGTGTGTGCCTTATGTTCTGATCAAGATTTGCATGTAATTCAGTCAAAAGGAAAGAAGTATGAGTTTGTTTCCCAAAGATTCAATGGAAGATGATGCTTAATTACGACAGCGATGAAGATGAATACGATGGACCTACTACTTCTCTTCGTGAGGTGATGTTCCTATCCTTCAACTTAAACATCAGTCAGAGATTTTCTGAAAACATAATTTGCTACTGGCTTGAATGCAGTTGATGACCTTTTGTAAATGCTTACTGTGACGCCCTTGAGAAATGTTAGATTTTTCAGATGGCTGAAGATCTTCACGTTGCAGTGAAGCAGAAGCATCAGAGGGGTGAGTTCTACACCTAGGAATCTGATGGGGAATGAAGCGGAGGATGAAGCGATCTGAACTGAAGAAGTAGATATGATATATTCTTCTCTGTCTTTTGTCTGTTGCACTTGCTTCTGTGATGAACACATATGTTGGGGGTACGATGCTACCTTAATGAGAAGAAGCAGATGTGTCTATAGTCTACTTATTTATGCTACCTTAAATATTTCATACATATATTGTCTTTTGACTGTTTCTTTTGCTTTGTTGTTTCTTGAGAATAATGGTGATATACAAATTAAGGCCATGAAGTTGTCGTCATAAACATAAACATGGAGGCACAGAAATACTATATAACAAGACTCAAGCCAATCTTGCATACAAAACTCCAATCTTCACCAAAATTTATTTATTGCACACAAACTTTGGACCTATTGCCTCAATAAAAGTAAACAAAGCAACCCCTAATTATTAAGAAAAACAGCTACCCCTAATTACGAAAAAAAACCATCGTCGTCTTGTCCATCTGAATTGGCTGGAGCAAACCACTCCGTCGCCAGTGTAGGTGTCATCAGCATCGTCGTCGTCTTCAGGTATGTCTGCGTGATCCGGTTCAGGCATCGGTTTAGCAAGATCAACAACAGAAGCATCAACACTTGTCCCTTCCACATCTGGCCTCCTCCAAGTTGACACATCCTCTTGGTCCGCAACAGAAATATTTTCAAAACCTATAACAACCTCGTCCATATCAGTATCACCAACATTAATGTCAGTGTCTTCCTCTCCTTCAGGCATGGCAAACAGGTTCCTAGGTTTCATTCTGAGGACGCTGCACCACTTTTCTTTCTTCGAATTCCCGCTTTTCACAAAGCACACTTGCTCCGCTTGTGTTGCCTGGACGTAAGGCTCAGCTGAATAGCGACGCTGAGAGGTATCAATATCGATAATCCCAAATTTATCTTTACTGTACCCTTTTGATCTGTTTGTTCCTGGTCTAGGAACATCATACCAGTCACACTCGAACAATGTGACTTCCTGCCTTTCATGAAAATCAAGGATGTAGATTTTTTTAATCTGTCCAAACCATTCCATGCCATCTTTACTCTTGACGACAACACCACTGTTCTGTGTTGTTAGATTTTTCTCCACATGCGATGCCCAAAAATAGAAACCATTGATTGAGCACCTATTCTTCACAGTAGCTATAGTTTTTTGATGACCACGAGATAGAGAATAAATCATGGCATCTGCTTTCCCCTTACTATGCAGGTTCCTCATCTACACTCACATATGTTTTGACAATATGTTACGACCACATTCAAAATTGACTAGTTTAAATTTAACACAAATGTATATTACTCACCTTTCGCTCGAACCATGATACAAATTCCTCGGTGTGCCTCCTTTCAACATTCTTCGATCCGGCTTTCTCCAATTCGACCTTATGCTCACTGCAACATTTTTTAAGAGAAAAATAATGACAGTGAAATATGTAGTGTGGACCATGTAACAAAATTCAAATAATTTACATGTGTTACTTACTTTATCCACGGAAGGGCCTCATCACTGTTTGATATTATGTAGTGCCTCATCTTCTGTAAGACTTCGGAACCTAGTACCTCCATATTATGCATAGAAGTAGTTCTCTTTCTGCTCATGTCCCTACTCGCAAATACATTCAGACCAGCAGGTGGTTCATTAATAGCGCTCTTTTCTTGATGCTCCGGCCGATCAATCTTCGTATTAACACCTTCAAAGAACCGAGTACAGAATGTAAGGCACTCCTCCGACATATGTCCCTCTTCTATTGAACCCTCTAGGTACGCTTTGTTCCTCACATATCCTTTGACTGTACGTAGGTACCTCTCAACTAGATACATCCACCTATAGCAAGCAGGGCCCCCGCATTCAGCCTCCCAAGCAAGATGAACCGGTAAGTGCATCATAATATCAAAAAATGCTGGAGGGAAAATCATCTCAAGACGACAAAGGGTCTCTTCAATCGATTTGCTAAGTTCTTGCATCTCGGTCACGTCAATCTCCTTTGAACATACCGAGTTAAAAAACCTACTGAGTTGGATCAACGGGAGCACTACTTGTTCAGGCAATATTTCACGTACCACAAAAGGTAGGATTTTTGTAAGATAACATGGTAGTCATGACTTTTCAGGCTAGAAACCTTGCACCCATTGACATCAACACATCTCCTAATATTAGCGCATAACCATCGGACATCTTAACACCTTGTAGAAAGTTGCACAGGATTTTCTTTTGATCATGACTTAATGTGTACAACATTGGTGGCATTTCGTATTTACCTTTCTCATTGAGAACTAGATGTTGATCCTTCCTTCTACCCAATTCTTGCAGATCAAGTCGAGCCTTCTCACCGTCCTTACTTTTACCAGATATGTCGAGCAAAGTCCCAAGCAAGCTCTCAAAAATATTCTACTCAATATGCATCACATCTAGATTATGGTGTACGAGCAATGCATCCCAATATGGAAGTTCAAAGAAAACACTCTTCTTCCTCCAGTTGTGCCATCTAGTATCTTCATCACACTGCTTCCTCTTCTTAGAGGTAGTGGCTCCATCGATGACTTGCTCAAATGTAGCGTACTGCTGCCGAACTTGTTCACTGTTGAGTGGCACTGGTGCCTCCCTCGTCTCAACCAAGTTATAGAAGCTGGCCTTGACCCTACGCCACTTGTTGTTTGTAGGCAAAAAACGCTGATGCTCCATGTAGCAATGCTTCGAACCGAATTTTAACCACATGCACTCAGCGTCCTTGTGACAATAAGGACAAACAAACCTCCCTTTGGTGCTCCAGCCAGATAACATCGCGTAAGCAGGAAAGTCGTTTATTGTCACAAGAAGGAATGAGAAGGAAGAAAGGAGGCTAAGGTAAGAAGTTGCCTTCAAGTTTGTTGTCCTATTCTTACCCCCCTCTCCTTCTATTTATAGGCGCGGGCACCAGCGTCAAGTGGAGCGAGACACCCCGGGGATGGCCTCTAGGACCAATGGGAGACTACCACGTGGAGGCCTGGGATCAGCCGACCAAAGGTCGGTTCGGCCGATCCCAGGGTCGGGCGACCCCCACGTGGGCCGCCTCGGCTTGTGCTTTCTCTGAGCGGCTCACTGGTGGGTCCTGAGGTCGGTTCCCGGTGTACACGTGTGTTGGAGGCGGTTTAGGTGCTCTGGTGGGCCCATGGATCCATGTGAGGTATGCGTGGCGATCTCTGATTCGCTGAGGCTGTCTCTCTTGGATTGGTGACATCATTGATCCAGGGGATGCTTGCATGGCGGCTCCTTATTGGCTGAGCCTGAAGTGCTAGGATCAAAGAGGCATGCTTTCTCCTCATTTCTTATGCTAATCACCTGCATTCATCTTTATACAGCCACTTGTGGAGATTGTCAGTTTAAGGCCCTATCCTAGTGTGGATGCATGATTCTTATATTGAAATGCACGGATTGGCGGCTCTGAATTAGGTACTTAACAGCCATCAACTACTCCCCCACACTTGCCCTTTGCTCGACCCGAGCAATAGGGAAGAGGTTGAGCGGGTTAAACCATGGGTATGAAACATACATAAGAATTATTCCAGGTCATACCTTGCTCTTGTGAACTTTGTGGAGTGGCTACCATGCCATCTTGGGTAGTTGGTAAAAGGAATGATCATGAATCGAATCCCTCAGACCTCTGAGGGTAAGGACTTGGGGTTTTTCAAAAGATTTTGAAAGAAAAGCACGCTCTGCCTCCTTCTTTGATTCTCTCAGATCACTCAATGGGTATATATCCTCACCAAGGCATTAGACTTGCCTTCCTTCATCCTACTTCTGATGATGGCTATATGTGGAGCTCAGGGTAGGTATGAATGACAAGGCATACTTGCATCACATATATTGCAAAGTCAAAAACTCGATCCAAGGAGAAAAGCAATTCGTACAATCAGATCAAGATGTGCATGTGTATGAATGTGGTGGAAATGGTAAGGTGGTTACAAGCCCCGAAGTGGGTGCTAATTATTACCATATTTGATAAATGAGATAAATGACTCCATTGCATGATTCTCTCTCTCATATATATATGAAAAAAATCTTATGAGAACATGACTATCTTCTTCTCTTTTTCTTTTTTTTATTATAATGGACCTTCATGTGCCCACATTTTTTTTAGATAGCCATGCCTCTTTTACAAAATACTTGAGGAGAGAGAAATTAGTGCATATGATGGAGCATTTATGTAGGTGAATAGATGAGTGATACAATACTAACTTTTATAGTAGAAGCATAGCAAGGGGGAAATGGTAGTGTGCACATAAATCTTGATCATGAAAGCACGAAAAGAATTCTCACAAGGGTCACAACAATTTGACAAAGCTCAATGTAATCACAAGCAGCATATGAGTATAAGGTTTTCAACTAGAACATCATATGGCTTTGGTAGGACTATGGCATATCAAAGAGGAGCTGCAAGAGCATTTTTTTTTCAAATAGACCCAAGAACTTAAACCTTCAGAGTTGAGATCATGTCTTCAAGCCATATCTCTCTCGTCAACTACTTAGACGAACATGCTGTCATTATAAAGATATGGTTCACAAGCCTCAAGAGTATAAACAAGAAATAGAACTTATGCATGTCAACCACAGGTACGGAGCAAGCATTACCGTGAAATTCTTGAGTTGCTCATAAAAGATTTTACAAACAGGGCATAACAAACTCAAGCGACATGGTTGAAAAGGGTAGAGATGCAAACTAGCGCTGGTTGTTGATGCGGACCGAATGGGGTTGTTCGTGATGTGCAAAAAATGTGTCTCCATTCAGGTTCTTTTAATCATGGGTGATCACAGTGCTGTGCGAGCGTGATGCGGGTGCAAAGATCCATCGTGTTCGTGTTTGGAGAGTGCGTCTCTCCCCCACACTATCTTGTACCTGGGTGTAGTTCTTCAAGACAAACAGACAAAAACAGAAACAAACGACACATATGCGACTCAACCTGGTTATATGACCGGTGGAGCCGAAATTATTTTATCCAAATTCACAATGAAATAGGCGCTTACACACATGATGGAAATAAAAATTAAAAGGGAAATAAACATGGAAGAAAATAAACTAAACCGAACTAAGCGCCTATGGAAAATGAAAAGTGGGTGTAGCCCTCTACTCCGCGTCGTAGAGGTCCTCGTGCCCCGTGGCCTCAAAGAGGCGCCTCATCTTGGCGCACAGGCCACGACGGAGGTCGCGGAGGTCATCTCTCAGCTCAGCGAGATCCATCTTCTGTTCTGCACTATTGGACTCCAGCTTCTCACACTTCTTTGCCAGTTCTTCCACCAACGGAGCTATCCGAGCAGAGGGAGTCTTAGGAGATCACTCGGTTGCCCGAGTCTTCTCCCTTGACCTCCTAGGTGCCCGGGGTGTGGAACTGCTGCCCAGCTCAAAGTCCTCGTCAGTTGCTTCCAGAGTTACCGGTACTCGGGCGCCCTTCCTGTCGGTGCTGCCCGGGCTAGCGAATCTAGGCTTCCCAGGCTGGGGGGCAGGTGGAGGAGACGTCAGGGCAGCGGGGATCGGCTGGCCCTTTGATCCCGAGGTTATTGGTACGTCGGGCCGGAACGGTGGAACCACCGGTGGCGGCAGAATCACCACAGGCTTCGGCCGCATCCCCACTCCCCTCTGGTAGGGGCTACTGGCACGTCCTCGTGCCTTTCTCGCCTTTCCACGCGAGGCAGATCGACTGGAGGGGCAAGGGCCCAAAGGCACGAAGGGCTGAACCACTACCCCCTTAGCAACTGAGGGTTTTTCCCGAGCTGCCCCTGATCCTTGGCCTTCTGTCGGAGGACAGGAAGCGAGCGGCTGCACATCAAGAATGCACGCAACCTCCATGGGTGCTGCCTCTTTGGGAGACTCAGAGATGGTAGGGATGTCTCCCTTGATGGGCTCCGTAGAAGAGGACTCTGCGGGGTAGGGAACGATGCTCTTGTCGGCCATGGCGATTGCTTGGGGGAAGGAAGGAGCAGGGTGGATGGAGTTCTGCGCGGCTCGAAATCCGTCACGCGTCGAGGAGGAGATCTCTGGAGGACGAAGGGAGGCACATGCGAAAGGGGAGAGGCGGCGGTGCCTAGGCTGGGTTGGCCGACCTAATGGATCGGTCGAACCCGTATGGGCCTCGCTGGGCCTCCTCTTTGGCCTGTGGGTTCTAGCAGGGGTCACAGCCTCAGGGCTAGGTGTCCCGCAGGTTTTGAGGTTGGAGGCTCCAGGAATGGCTAAGGCAAGGTGCTGAGCATAAATGCTCTCACTCCTCTGTTAGCTTTACTCAAACCTCCTCCCGCACAAATGACACAGCATCAGGACTTCACCTGGACCCATATCTCTGAAAACACGGCTCAAGAACACTCGGACCCCAGATCAAGCGAATGGGATTCCATGGGTCGGAGGAGCATCCGAGCCTTGGGTCAAGAGGAGCAAAGTTTGCAATTCATTCTCTCCTTAGGCTGCCACAGGTTTTCATCCTCACTGACGTGAGGACAACACATGAGCTAACCCAGCTTCCAACGGTAGTGAAAGGGTTGGAATGCAACCACCCTCCCGTAGGGCATCGGTCAGGCCAGAGTTATTAGAATGGGATTTATGCCTACTGAGCATGACCAGCATCGGTTCCTAGCTGAGCTCGTGATGATGAGATAAGTTGTTCGGCTGGACCGGTACAAAACAGTGCTTTCCAAGGCCAGAAGTTTAGGGACTTGCAATCCTGAGGCCAGTGTCTTGACCCGACCCTCGGTGTGATGGCACCTCAGGCTGAGCCTTGACGCTAAGCACAAAACATCCATCGTAACCTCTCTCAGAAAGTTGTAATCGAAATCGTGATAGTTGTTCTTGCCAGGAACAACCACCCTCCTTTGATTACTCCTTTCCTCCTTCCTTCGAGACTATGTCTCGAAGGTCGGGGTTTTAAGAGAAGAAACGATACGGGAACCTAAGGGCAGAACTCACACTAGGTGTTCTTTCCCAAAGATTCCTGCTAGTCAAGAATGACATCTTCGACAAGAGTGCAGAGAAGGTTGGTATGTAGGCTCGAGCTCTCTCGAAGATGGGTCTAGGCGACTCATTACTGCGGTTGGCTACCTCGGTGCTCAGGACGGGCGGGGAGCTGAAATCCTGGAGTTTCTCCAGAATTTCCTTTCCCTATTCTGGCTCTAAGAAAACAAAGGCCCCTCTTGACATGGCATCAAGCGTCATGCCGCTGTCCCTTAGCAGACCAAACCGGAAATGCTGCAAGAGCACCAGGTCTGGCAGATCAAGGACTGGGCATGACTCGGTCATAGAAGCAAAACGATCCCATGCCATGCCTAGAGATTCCTTCTCTCTTTGTTGGAAACTGAGGATTGCCATTCTCAGGGAAATGATACGCCTCAAAGGAAAGAATCGGGTGCAGAAAGCTGCTCTCAATGCTCCCCAATTGAGGTGTTTATACCCAAAACAACGGTACCAAGTTCTCGCTCCTCCCGAAAGGGAGAATGGGAACAAGTTCCTCCTAAAAATGTCCTGTGTCACCCCGGTCTTACCCTGGGTCGAACACAGTTGTTCAAAGTCTCTCACATGAGCGTAGGGATTTCCCTGATTTTCCCCTGAGAAGGGATTGCTCTCGACTAACTTAAGGATGGATGGATGAACCATGCAGGATGTTAAGGGGACGGGTTGCCTCCACAAAGTTGATTCCATTGGTTCATTCATAATGAGCAGAAGGTATGTACAGGGATAACCTTCCTGGGATAACGGGGGTAGAGGTAGAAACAAAGAAGGAAAACAAAAGATACGAGGACAATCGGGTTCGTAGACTCGTGACAACCGTTCCCCGGCAACGGCGCCAGAAATGCTTGTTGGTATTTCTTAGCCTCACCACTGTGGCGCTGGGTTAGCGTGAGCGTGTAAGAAACACCTGGGTACACTGACGGGTGCGAACTAATCCGCAAGCGCACGGATACACCGTTGTAGCACTTCTCCCTCGGGAGTATTCCAAAGGGTATCGAATCCAAGGAACGGTTGGGAGCTCTACGAGCGATTTATCCAAGGACACAGGATCTCTGCTACGGTAGGTGAGAGGTATGGTTTCCCTTGTAGGCACTTGGTTCTAGGGAAGTACAAGCTGCAAAGAGTCTCGCTTCGGACACCGGACCCTCCTGGCTATAACAGTCGGTTCACGGCAAATGGTCGCCTACACCCGTATCCGAACGTGGGGGAATCCAAAAGGGTCCAACGGCTGTCACCACCGCGGCCTACCCCAAGACAAACCGTGGGATACAGGGCAATCAAAGGATAGCCTGTAGTCCAGACACCGCGTCTGCGCCACTAGCTACTACTATAGCACAGCTACGACTGACGTCTCATAGCAACACTATAGCACTCCGTAAAGATACGGAGCGACGATCCCGCGAGCACAACTAGTCCTTACCCATCATGGAATTAGGATCGTACAACGGATATGAATGACACTTTGGTCTGAACCAGGTATGCAGAGTTCCCACTATATTCTAATTGACAAGCAGTCATACAAACGGAATGCAGGAATACTCATCCAATCAACAAGATCAGAGGATCATGTCACGAAGAACACGAGCCCCTAAATGATGAACAGATGAAGAACTCTAGAACATATCACCCATGTATGAATACAACTTTAGTCTAATTGGAATATAACGAAATACTCACTTTAGTCTAAATGAAGAACAGTGTCACTCACGAGGTACAAAGAGATGATGAACGAAGAATGGATCATTGCATCTACCTTCTACTCAGCCACACCCTCTCCTATCTACCTAGCACTACCTAAGCTAGATCTTCCCCGCACTCATATTCCTGGTGGGATGAGGTTTCACCTCCACCAAGAAGGAATGAGAAGGAAGAAAGGAGGCTAAGGTAAGAAGTTGCCTTCAAGTATGTTGTCAAATTCTTACCCCCCTCTCCTTCTATTTATAGGCGCGGGCACCGGTGTCAAGTGGAGCGAGACACCCCGGGGATGGCCTCTAGGACCAATGGGGGACTACCACGTGGAGGCCTGGGATCAGCCGACCAAAGGTCGATTTGGCCGATCCCAGGGTCGGCCGACCCCCATGTGGGCCGCCTCGGCTTGTGCTTTCTCTGAGCGGCTGACTGGTGGGTCCTGAGGTCGGTTCCCGGTGTACACGTGTGTTGGAGGCGGTTTAGGCGCTCTGGTGGGCCCATGGATCCATGTGAGGTACGCGTGGCGATCTCTGATTCGCTGAGGCTCTCTCTCTCTTGGATTGGTGGCATCATTGATCCAGGAGATGCTTGCATGGCGGCTCCTTATTGGCTGAGCCTGAAGTGCTAGGATTAAAGAGGCATGCTTTCTCCTCATTTCTTATGCTAATCACCTGCATTCATCTTTATACAGCCACTTGAGGAGATTGTCAGTTTAAGACCCTATCCTAGTGCGGATGCATGATTCTTATATTGAAATGCAGGGATTGACGGCTCTGAATTAGGTACTTAACAGCCATCAACAATGCTATACCCCAAAACTTGAGACCTCAAACGAACTAAATCGCCAGGAATCGAATCGCAACAGAGCTCTACCAAAAAGCTAGGGTTCCAACCGAAATCCTTCAATCGGAGGCCAAATCCGAAGATTGAGGGGTCATGATCGAGCACAAAGATGCACAAGACATCTATCCATGATACCCACCAACAATTCTGAACCCAAACACCTCATAATTGAAGGAACAAGCCGCCCACGAAAATCCATCGAAAATAGCCCGAAAAAGACACGAAAATCACACGAGCTACAAGAAGGAAATCGATGCAACCATGAAAGCTTCCATACACTCGGAGGTCAGATTCTCTACAAAACGGTGAAGAAAATCTAAACCTATGGAGCAGGGAAATGAGAAGCAGTCCGGATGGATAGTTCGCCCAGCAACCCTAGAGCTATATATGAGTCCCTCTAGGTTGGGCAAATGACCAGGCTACCCCTAGCACTTAAACTGAAGACACAATCCCCTCAGGGGCAATGTGGTCAAGTAGCACTCCTCTTCATCAGACAGCCACGCCTTTGCCGCAGTCTGCGTCCTCCCGACGCAAGCCCTGCGATCCCGCCGCGTATCCTCTGACATCGAAGTTTCTCGGCGCGCCCGGATCCCGTCTCTACCCGCCGAGCCTTCGGTCTTGGTTTTGTGGCTCAACCAAGTAACCCGACGGTTTTGTGGTGAACCACCGCAAACCCTGCGTGCAGACTCCGGTCGTGAGCCGCTACCCTGCACCGGCTCCAGTTGACGACTTCGTCTTGCTTTTCTTACCACCATGCGGCCCGCACTTGACCCCGTTCGGCCACCGGGTCCATCGAGCTGAGCCTACTTGTCTCTCCACTCCTCGGAGGCCCCGCAAGGCTATGACCTTTCGCGCCCGCTCTTCTCCTGCACCAACACGAGTCAAGCTGCAACCTGCAATACTCAGCCAAGAGTCAGTCCACACCACGTTGTCAATCACTCATTACACCAGGGAGCGACCATCCACCGGTCCTCGGACGCTCCGGTCCTCAAATGCTCCTCTTCAGCCCATGGCCGAAGAGGGGGGTGGGGAGAACGAAGTTGTGCAACCGGTCAATGCCGCTGCCAACCCTGCTGCCAACACACCAGCCAACGCTGCAGCCAACCCTCCAGCGAACGCCACCGCTAATGCTGCAGACAATGTCGCCAACAATGCCGCCAATGCTGCTGGCGTCCAGCAGCAAAACGTCGCCGGCAACGGAAGACAGAACGCAGGAGCTCAACCTCCACCAGTACAAGCCAATCGCGCCCAGGGCAGTCAACGGCAACGCATACAAGATGAAGCGGAGATAGCACATCATGCTAACTACGACCGCGACAATGGGGTTCCTGATCCCCTTGACGCTAATCACCCCATCCAAGCCACGGACCTCCGGCAGATGCACGTCCAAGAACTCCTGCATCGTGCCCAGTACGACCAGGACAATGGTCCTCCCGACGACCTCTACGTCATCCCGACAGCCTACGCCCCATCGGCCAGCCCTGGAGCAATCAACAACTTCCCTGCATTCTCACGACGTCTCAGGACGATCAGATACCCCAAGGACTTCAAGCCAGCCATTGAAAAATACGACGGCCGCTCCGACCCCAGTATTTGGCTGAAGATGTACCGCATTGCCGCCGAGGCGTCTAGAGGCAACGAAGACCACATGGCAAGATACTTCCCTCTTGTGATGGGCAAAGCGCCACTCCTATGTCTTGACAACCTCCCGGCGGAGTGCATCACCTCATGGGTGATCTTGTCGCGGCTTTTCACGACCAACTACCAAGTGACCTATAATCGACCCGGCAACACTCACCACCTCGCCAGAGTGCGAATGAGGAAGGACGAGACTCTCCGTGAGTACACCAACCGCTACTTCGAAAACCGCAACACTCTCGCAGGCGTTAAGGATGAAGACGTCATAGCCTACTACAAGAAGGGGGTAACAAACCTCAAGCTCTTCGAGAATATTCATGAAGCTGATGCTAACACCATCGCCGACCTCATGGCATACGTCGACAAGCTTGTCGACACTCAAGACGTGGTAGTGCACGACTTCAAAGGAGAAGACCACGATGACGGTGGCGGCAGGTCGCGCAAGCGATCTGGCGAGGTCTATGCGACCGACCCACCCAGACCTTCCACCTTCCTCGAATGTGACTTCAACATGGTCATGGACGACTAGTGCCAGTTCCACCGCGACACCAAGCATACCATGAGGGAGTGCGAGCAGCTAAAACGTGCTCTAGGTGTACCTCCAGAGCCCAAGAAGACCAAGAGCGACAATAACGACGACCAGAACAGCAGCCGCCGCTATGACAACCGCAACCGTCGACCTGACCGACGAGATTACCGTGACCGGCGACCTTACCATCGCAATGACGATAGGGATCGCCTTGACTATCACCGCGACAATCGCCGCGATGACCGATGTGATGATCGTCGTGACGACTACGGCCGCGACGATTGTCGCGAGGACCGCCGCAACGACCACCGCGATGAACGCCGCGACGACCGGCGTGATGATCGCCGTCAGCATGATGATCGTGACCGCAACGACAACCGTCGCAAGGAGCCTTCTCCTCCACCTCCACCAAAAGCGGGCAATCCCAACGGTGTGTTCCAAAATGCCAACCGACAAATCAACTTTATCGTCGCTGGCTGTCAAGCAGCCAAGAGCAACAGACAACAGCGATCAAACGCAAGAGAGATGGGCCAAGTCAACACTGAAACCCCACAATCTCTACGTTGGTCAGAGTACCCTATCACTTTCTCCAGGAAAGACCATTGGGTGCACATACCAGACCCCGAGACCTACCCGTTGGTCATCAACCCTATAGTGGATGGCGTGTTCCTGCCTAAGACCCTCGTCGACGGGGGAAGCAGTCTGAACATTATCTTCACAGAAATGCTGAGAAGGATGGACTTCGACTTCTCCAAGATGACTGCTTGCGACGAACCCTTCTATGGGGTTGTGCCTGGCAAGGCTGCATACCCCATAGTTCGTGTATGCCTACCGGTCACCTTCGGCAAAAAGGACAACTTTCGCACAGAGTACCTGACGTTCGAGGTTGCGTACTTCCGCTCCTCCTACCATGCCATCCTTGGTCGACCCATGTTGGCCAAGTTCATGGCCATACCGCATCACACCTACCTCATCATGAAGATGCCAGCAACAAATGGGATCCTTTCCGTCTACGGCGACATCCTCGTCTCCTACAATTGCGAGAGCGACACCATCGACCTCTCCAAGGTTTCTGCATGCAAAGCTGCCGCTACGGTCATGGTCACTCAGGTCGCCAAGATAGACCAAACTACTCTGGAAGTGCCAGAACAGAAGCGCACAGCCACCGCCTTGGACCCAAGTCCTGCTGTGAAGAAAGTTTGCCTCGGCCTGCTCGACGCATCCAAGGAAGTTACCATCGAGGCTGACTTGATCCCAAATAGGAACTCGCACTCACCAGTTTCCTCCGGGACAACGCTGACATCTTCGCATGGAGCCTGTCTGACATGCTGGTGTCGCCAGGGAGCTGGCTGAGCAAGCCCTTGCAGTAAGCAAGACCGCACGGCCTATCAATTAAAAGCTCCGGCGATTTGCAAAAGATAAAAAGCAAGCCATAGAAGTAGAAGTCTATAAGCTCTTAGCTGCAGGATTCATCCATGAATGTAAACACCTGGTTTGGCTCGCAAGCTCGGTCCTTGTGCCAAAAAAGACTAGAGGATTAAGGATGTGTATCGACTACATCGACCTCAACAAGCACTGCCCGAAAGATCCCTTCCCTCTTCCTCGCATCGACCAGGTCGTGGACTCCACGGCTGGCAGCGTCCTACTGTGCTTCCTCGACTGCTATTCAAGGTATCACCAGATAGCCTTGAATCCCGATGACCAAGACAAGACAGCGTTCATAACGCCCAATGGCATCTACTGCTACAAGGTCATGACCTTTGGCCTGAAAAACACTGGCGTGACCTACCAGAATGCGATACAGAAGTGCCTAAAGTCTCAGATCGGGAAGAACGTAGAAGCTTACGTCGATGATGTGGTCGTCAAGACCACCGAACAAGATCAGCTCATTAACGACCTCGCTGAGACCTTCTCCAATTTACGCACCTACTAGTGGAAGCTCAACCCGACCAAGTGCGTCTTCGGTGTGCCCTCCGGATTGCTTCTGGGTTTCATGGTGGGGCACCGAGGCATCGAACCTAACCTCATCAAGATTGACGCAATACGCAACATGGCCAAACCATCTTGCAAGAAAGACGTCATGAAGCTCACAGGCATGATGGCGGCCCTAGGTCGTTTCATCAGTAAGCTCGGCGAAAAAGGTCTGCCCTTCTTCAAGCTATTGAAGAAAGCAGATAAGTTCGTATGGGATGAAGAGGCACAGAAGGCTTTCGAGGCTCTCGAAGATTCCTAGACAACGCCTTCAATTTTGACGCCACCCATACCAGGGGAAACGCTCCTGCTCTACATCTCCGCCACCACTAATGTGGTCAGCACGGTTCTCATCGCAGAATGGGAAGAAGAAGGGCAGGCCTATCCTGTTCAACGACCTGTGTATTACGTGCGCGAGGTCCTTGCCGACGCTAAGACACGTTATTCACAGCCTCAGAAGATGCTCTACGCACTCCAGATCACGTCAAGAAAGCTTCACCACTACTTCCAAGCTCACAAGATCATGGTACCATCATCATTCCCGCTAGGAGAGATCATCCGCAACCGCAACTCTAACGGCCGCATCGTCAAGTGGTCGAGTTCGACATCGAGTTCTGCCCTCGGCAGGCGATCAAGTCACAGATCCTAGCTGACTTCATGTCAGAATGGACAGAGATCCAGATGCCCCCTCCCAAGGAGAGGCCAGAACACTGGAGAATGTACTTCGACGATGCCCTTAACCTCGAAGGTGAAGGAGCAGGAGTGCTATTCATCTCTCCTCAGGGAGAGCAGCTCAAGTACGTCCTGCAGATACACTACAAGGCCTCCAACAATGGAGCAGAATACGAAGCTCTAATTCACAGGCTCTGTATAGCAGTGTCCCTTGGCATTAAGCGACTACTAGCATACGGTGACTCCAAGGTCGTCATCGAGCAAGTTAACAAGGAGTGGGATTGTGTCAAAGACACAATGGATGCTTACTGTGCTGAGATCCGCAAGCTCGAATGCCACTTCGAGGGAATCGAGTTCCAGCATGTGCCGCGCAACAACAACGTGGCTGCCGACGTGCTATCCAAACTAGGCTCTAGACGAGCTCTAGTCCCGGCGGGTGTGTTCGTCCAAGACCTACGCAAACCATCGATCAAGCTGTTGGATCCGGACGACCCGGACCATCCACAACCCAACCTAACCTGTGCAGCTCCCCGCGACGTGCTAATGACTGAAAAAGAGGACGATTGGCGCGAGCCTTTCTAAGCCTTCTTACTCGACCAGCGAGTCCCAGAAGACAAAGCTGAACGAGAACGCATCACACGGTGAAGTGCTAACTACGTCGTGATCAGCAATGACCTCTACAGAAAAGCCGCCTCTACTGGCGTCTTGATGAAGTGCATCTTGCGATCAGAAGGAGTTCAGCTCCTGGCTGAGATTCATGGCGGCGAGTGTGGCTGCCACGCAGCGTCTGCCAACCTGGTCGGCAAAGCTTACCGATCTGGCTTCTACTGGCCCACGGCCATGTCGGACGCCAAAGACCTCGTCAAGAAGTGCAAAGGGTGCCAATTCTTTGCCAAACAGCAGCACCTGCCAGCTCAGATCCTGCGCACGATCCCCCCATCTTGGCCCTTCGCCATATGAGGCCTTGACGGCATAGGACCGTTCTGAACCGCTCTGGGCGGCTACAAGCACATCCTTGTGGCCGTCGACAAATTCACCAACTGGATCAAAGTCCGACCTATCGCAAAGGTCACGTCGGAAGAAGCGGCCAGATTCATCCAATAGATCACACACCGTTTCGGTGTGCCTAACAGAATCATCACCGACCTAGGGACAACCTTCACAGGGGCTGCGTTCTAGGATTTTTGCCAAGACAACATGATTGACGTCTACTACTCCTCGGTCGCCCACCCCCGGTGCAACAGCCAGGTCGAGCATGCCAACGGCAAGGTCCTTCAAGCTCTCAAAGATCGTATCTTTGGTGATGCTTCAAAACTACGCCACCCGATGGTTAGCCGAGTTACCACACGTAATCTGGGGTCTGAGGACCCAAGTCAGCTCTGCTACGGGTTTCTCACCTTTCTTCCTGGTCTACGGCTCAGAAGCCATCTTACCCACTGATGTCACCTTACGAGCTCCACGTATACAGTTCTACGAGGATGGAGAAGCCGAGCAGACCCGTTGTGTCGACCTTGACAGCCTCGAAGAACAAAGAGTGGCAGCTATTATGAGGCAAGCTTGCCACGACCAGCAACTCCGTCGGTATCATCATCGCAATGTCAAAGAGACCTCTTTTAACATTTTTTTGAGGAAACACCATTGGGCATAGCCCCCCGGCAACTTTGAATTAAATAAAAGGAGACAGAGTTCAAGAGAACTTGCAAAAAGGGAAAACCAACCTGCAGTTGGGCAAGGAAAGAGAGGAGGAACAAACTAAAAGCTAGTAGTAGAGAAAAAAAATTACATGGCATCAAGCCAGCTGATAATGGATCTATGAAGCTCTCTCTTGATCTTGATTAAGTGATCTCTAACTTCAGTTTCGAAACGAGTCTTCCACGAAGCAAAGCTTGGTGGCTTATTATTAAAGATGTAATCATTCCTCTCATTCCAAATGGTCCAAGCACCTATCATGAAGATTTCCATGAAAAATGGCTGGCTGAACTGCTGACCGGCAATGAAGATTCTATGATGGATATTGGAGTTCTCATTCCACTGAATACCAAGAGCAAACCAGTGAGTAATTGCAGAGGGGCAATCAAAAAACAGGTGTTCCATAGTTTCCTCCTAAGATGTATACAGAAGACCGACGGTATGCACAAGTTGTCCGCCCCTTGGGAAGGACCCTTCATCGTCACTGAAGTCATCAGCCCGTCTACATATCGCCTCCAGTGGGGTGACGGGCAAGGCGTACCCAACCCATGGAACGTAGAGTACCTACGATGATTCTATCCGTAGAATAGTTTTTATTACAGCTATGTATTCCTCGTCTTTGTATTTTCAGCTCAATAAATATTAATTAAAGCAGTCATCTGCTGAGTCTCGAGCTCTACCTTCTTTTCTTTCATGTCATGTACCCTCCCCCTCGACATGCTCGGGGGCTTGGCCAAAGCCAATACAAGGGTCGAAAGACCTGGGGGTGAAGTTTCCTGTTCCTCCCACTCGACATGCTCGGGGGCTTGGCACCAGCCAACGTAAGGGTCGCTCGACCTGAGGACGTCATCCCTCATGACTACTCACCTTATGTTGTTGCGAACCTGCTTGGTCGTGAGGTTGCAAAACCTAAGACCCAGACTCCTCCCCACGCGCTGATTGCCTGTAAGTCTCCCTGCTGAGCTGTGGTGATTGGTAAGCCAGCCTCTCCGTGAGTAGTGGTTAGCAGGGAATGAAAGAGACATATTGCTTCAGGGCAACCAAGTTCGTACAAACATAAGCTAAGTACGTCATGCAGGCCAAAAGAAGATTATCACTGTTACTTACATGACTGGAGGAAGGAGGGGGTACAGCTCTAAGACTACGACTACTCTTCACCATTGTCACCCTCATAATCAATGGCGTCCATTATCGCCATGGCGGCCTCCCGTACTTCATCCTCTACGGCCTTCAGGTCCTTCGTCACGTCTGGGCCTTCTCCGACCTTGACCATGTCAACGTCGGGGTGATGAGACTTGACTCACACCAGCGACTCCGTATCCGCTGTCAAGCTCGTCGCCTTCAAGAGGTCGACCAACTTCTCGGGTGCAGCCAGAAGCCGATCAATAGCCGGCTTGGGCTCCTCTCTAGTGACCTGCGTCTCCACCATGTCCATCACAAAGTGGGCAGCGTTCTTCAGGTCGTTCAGCTCCACCTCTTGCCCTGCAATAGTCACCTGGTCATTCTGCAACGCCTTCAAAGCTACCTCGAGACTGACCTCAAGGTCCTTTCGAGCTTGCTTCTCATAAGCCAGCTTCTGGGACACGGCGTACTCACTGTCTATAGTGCCTTTCATCAGCTGCTTCAGCTCTTCAGCACCGGCCTCGGCCTCCCGCAGGTTCACCTCCAGGCTTCAGACCTTTTCCTTAGTGTACTTCAGGTCGTTCTTGAGGTCATCCTCTCGCCTGTGAAAATCTGCGATGTACAAGAAGTCCTGAGGTGCAACTCTTAGCAGTACAAATCAATGGTGGACAAAGATGTGAAGCAGTTGGTCTTACCAGTGCTCATAGTATTGAACAATGTATAAGCCTCCCAAATTTTGCACTTCTCTTCAGTTAGCTAGTCTTCGAGCTTCTTCTTATCAGCCGCTGCCACCTCACGGACCTACTTGAGCTCTTGTTCGAACTCCCCGACCTGCAGCTGCATAGCTGCGGCATCCTTGCACTAGTCGGCCCTACCCTTGGCACAGTTGGCTAGTGACTGCTTCACAAAAACAGATGATAGGTCGTCAGCCACATTCACAAGATAAGTCGCTTATTTAACTCAAGAACAGTTGCTTACCGTAAGGGCTTGATTGAGCGTCAAGATCGACCGGCGGACTTCCTTCATATCCTCATCATCCTCGAAGATATCTCCCTCCCAGGGAGTGTCGCTCCAGTCAATGTCCTCCCGCCTAAAACTTGGCCCCATCGACATCGAACCCGGCGCCTGCACACCGGTTGTTTCTAGGTTCTCCTGTGGTGGCTCGATCTGAGCCGGGTCCACAGTTGGGCCCTGAGCCGATGTGATGGGCACCGCGTTGATGTGGTCCGCCTCCATAACAGGCGGGGGAGTCGATGTCCCCACGTCACCAACCGAGCCCTGAGTCCCGACCTCATGCTCGGACGACCTCGTCCGTGAGGGTGAACCTTGAGCACCCGAGGTGTTCTAAGGTCTGGCGTCCGACCTGTAGTAATTTAGTCAACATAGAAAAAACCTAGCAATAGTTGGCAATGGACAAACATAAGTACTGAAGCCTTACCGCACGGTCACCGGCGCACACAACTTCAGCCTCAGGGGCCGAAATCGTATCTTCACAGGCATTTTGGCCTGTGCACCAATGGCAACCCGCTGTGCCTCCATCATACGGCGGAGGTCCTCTTCCGTCACTTGTTGCTCCAGCTCCCGTTGTCTCTTGGTCGCAGGACTCAGCGACCTCCTTGCCGAACGATTGTCAACGACCGGCGGATCATTGGTAGCTTCGTCTTCCTCCTCCTCGACCTCCTTGGTCGTCGGGGTGGGGATCGTCGGTGTGGGGATCGTCGGAGGAGGGCTCGTCTTCCTCTTCCTCTTCTTATTGTCAGCCTCGAGCTTGGTAGTCTTGGCTGCCTCGCCCTTGGCAGCGGCTCTTGAAGTCGACTGCTTTATCGTCATCGCCTTCGTCTTGCGCCCTGGCTTTGTGGCACTGCTCGCCTCAGGGTAGCTCGCTGCTTCGGCACTGACCTCTTAGTCACTATCTTCATCAGCTCCAACTGACGAATCTGATTGATAATTTTCCAGCAGCACAGCTGCTGGAGGCTAGTACTCCTCCGACCTCAGCTTCCGATGTGGCTCTTGGCCGGTCGGTAAGGGTGCGGGGCACCAAAATTGCATCTCCCGAGCCTGCAAATACAAACAACAAGACATAAGAGGTCTTCCTCTAATTATACAAGGCAGCAAAATACATCGAAACGACCTCATTGTCCCAGGACTTACAGGATCAGCAGGTCGGGACAGGGAATACACCTTCGGGCACTTTCGGTTCTGAATGCGGCCAGTGTACATCTGTGTCACTCTAGCCGTCATCTGCTCCTGGGAGACCTTGCGGTTGACCTCACGAGTTGGGTCCGACTGACCCCAATATTTATACGCCGGATGCACTCGGTCCTTGATCGGTTGGATCATGCGGCGACAAAATGACATCGCTATAGACCCTCCCGTCAGACCTTCCTTCTTGAGGTCGGCAATAAGAGGGAGCAACTCCTTGAGATCTTCCATTTCACGAGAGGTGAGCGGCAGGTCCCACTTCGGTATCTTCTCAGGCTTGTGCCCGGTGCGCTTCGGGAGCGCCGGCTTCGGGTCGGTGATGTAGAACCACTCCGACCTCCACCCAGTGGTGTTGTCTGGGAGATCCATATCTAACCATTTTGCCTTGAGACCTGATCTTAGGCAGAACATCACTGATCCTACTACACCGGTGCGCTTGCCGGTGGTCTTCACGTTGAAGAAGTATCGCCACAACACAAAGTGCGGCGGTATCCTGTTGACGGTCGATTTTGGTACACCTAGCTATAAGTTTACCGTCAACATTCACACATATTTGATATCCTAACTAACGGTACTAACCCCCTTGATATGACAAGTTCGCACTCGTATGTGGTTTTTGGAGTATGTTGTTTACACAGGATTTAAGCACTTAAAGGAGTACTTTCGGGTAAAGTTCATCAATCACTTTATAAGAAGATCATGAAGCCCATCATAAGTCAAGACTTGAAGTGAACACGACTCCAAATGACCCAAGGACCGAAGCATCAACACGTAAAACTCCGGGGACTTGGAGGTTTACCAACGAGATCAACTCAACCTGAGAGATATTCTCGCAACCCAGGACAGCATGATCTTTCGGTGCAGATTCGGAGACTTAAATGGCCTCTAATTGAAAAAGTTTGACTACCAAACTTGTGGGCCTCGACGATAGCTTTGATTTTGACATATGGAAGGCCCAATTCGGGTCAAGGAGCTAGGAGATATGCCCCCTGAAATGCCAGCTGCGCAGACAAGTCCGAAATCAGACAGATTATCTTCCGAGGCTGTTTTGGGAATCTTATCTTGGTTTCCAAGGAAAGCAATGAGTACCAAAGTTGGAGATAATTTCGTGACGCACAACCTGGACACCGAATTTGCATTATTTGGAGTCCGTACATGGGAGATATGGTGCCGGCAAGGAAGGGTTGCGAATTAGGAAAATCTGGACGAGGCTGAGTTTCTGGAAACCAAGTTCGCTTCTCTCCCAATTAAGATCTCGTGCAAGGTAAGGTGGAGCACACCCCTTGGAACCCCAAGGGTATAAATACAACCCCCTAGGCGCCCCAAGGGGGTTATCGATCCATTCATCAGAGAGCCGCCGACACGAAGGAGAAGCACCGGAGGAAGCCGACGGCCGACGCGAGTCCTCAAGTTGCCTAGGAGATGGCCTAGGTCATGCCCTAGACGCCATGGTTGGCCCTGCGTGGTGAAGCCATGGTGGAGTTCCGGAGCCCATGCCTTGATTCCATCAAGGTAATTGTACACTCTACATTCGATGGGGATATAAATCATGTCTTTTCCTTACTTTGAGTTACTTCGATGCGTGTTTATTCATACGTATAGCTAGCATATGCCCTTAGTAGGAATAGAGTAATCATGGTGGTCAGTCTATCTCTTGCGGATACATTGTAGTAGTGCACGAACCGAGGTTTATCGTTCGGTGATGAATATCCTTACGTAGTGACAGTACAGTGGAGGAGAAAGCGGCGAGCGAACGTGTAATGTTGAGTCAATGACTCATTCTCATGTTGTAGGATTAGATTGGTTTGTCACCGTGGCCGGAGCGGCAACAAGAAGACGATAGGATAGGGTTACCTTTTGGATGCTTACCTTTATGCCTAGGTGGATATGATCCATACATCCTTTCATGTATGTTTAACCTTTATGCAATCAATGCTTCACATAGGGTTAGACCGGTAGGTTAGAAAGAGAACCTTAGCGGTTTGCTTCCGATCCTTGGATTGACAAAGTTTGGGGACCCTCCTTGGTGAAAAAGGCACCAAGTTACTCGTACGCTTGCGGTGAACTTCAATACGGTTTTGAAACGTCAACAAGCCCTTTTTCTGGCGCCGTTGCCGCGGATCGGCAACTCGAACCCTAGGGTGATCTATCTTTCCTTTTTAACTAACCCTAATTTTATTATTGCATATATCTTGTGTTTCTTGTTTGTGTCCTTGAATGCAGGTAAAACCCTAAACACAAAACGATCGAGAAGTTTTCGACATTCGGACTTTCACAAGTCCAACCTCGCTCAACCAAGTTGATGGCTACGCAAAGATTTGCTCTTTAGTGGTAGATGCTAACCTTGGTTAGTGGCCCAACATCCGCTATCGAGCCCCCACCCAAAGCAAACAAAGATGAACAAGGTATGCCTATGTGTCGATTAAGTTTTTAGACTAATGCCTTTTGGAGGTTTGCTTGTTTCGAGCTATAGGTTTCAGAAACGACCATGTCAAGCATGATAGAGAAGGATTCCATTACCATCATGCTCATGCAGCAATGGTAATGACTTTTGAAGCCAAGGGATGCGTGACATGGTGCCCTAAAAGACTTCAAGATAAAGACCACGCGTACATCTCCGGATAGATGGACGAAAGGATAACGATGTCATCACGATGTTTGCATGAGTCTCAGCAGAAAGCATTATATAAATTTGGATTTTCAGAAGACCCATGAAGTCTACGTTCCAACGAATCAAGCGGCAAGGAAATCGGAAGTTCCTACAAGCAGATATGGCCGAATCACCGAAGGTTGCACGTACTGAAATTCTGGACAGCAAGCAATGCTGAAGTGAAACAGCCATAGTTCCCTCATTTGGACTCCGATCAAGACGAATGACTACCCGTTGGAAAGGTAATTTTATAAATTTTCCAATAGAACTATATTTTGGTATATGTTCTGTTCTGGATGTAGGGGTAAATCCATGAAGAAGAGGCAGCAACAAGGTGATGACGACAAGATAGAGGAGATGGACATGGTGTCGATAACGATAAGATGGGGCAACGGTTCCACAACACGAACATGATGAAATTAAGAACCTAAGGACAGAAACAAAACCCTCTGGAGCATGGATGAATGAAGACACAAGAGGTACCACTCAACACATGATGATGTTGGAAGTGTACCACGACCGATATCATAAGGCAACATCAAGCTGCATGGATACTTTGGATTCTCGCACAAAGAACCATGGCTTCACAACAATAAAAAGGTACGTGAGAAAGTCGAGCTCTATGACTTAAAATGAAGTGCTTTGCGGGAGGCAACTCGATCTTTTTATATATCTATATAAACTATGACGGTCTACATTGTGCTCTTTATTTGAAAACTTCAAGTAACGTTGTATTGCTCTAATAAATGTCACAACCACATGTTGTATGCTTTAATAGTTTTTGAGTGAGCTCTTTGCTACTTGTTTTTTGGAAAACTTGTAGACCACTTTTTTGTGTGCTTATTAGTGTTTAGAATCTTTTTATTTGTGTCTTTTTATAGAGAAATATGAAGCATGATCCCTTTTGATTCTAAACTTGTGGCTAGTTAACTTAGGCTAACTTTTGCTTTTGGTTTAGATCACCACCGTATCATTCATGTCATTTTGTTCTTTCATATCATGTTGCACTTTATTCCACTTTGTTCTCCACCTTTGCATTGTGTTGCATGTTGCATCTCATCTTTTATAACCCATCCCCTTAAAAAAACATCTTTGCCTAAACCTTCCTATCAAACCACACCTAGCACCCAAGCCAACAAAGGAAGGATCGACTTGTGACAAGACCAAGTCTATCTCTAACCCTTTGTCTAATTAAAAATTTGACTAGCCTCATCCTAAACCCTTAGGAAAAACCCCTCATACCTTTAGTAATCCTAAAACTGTAAGTTTGCTTTTCATCCAAAAACCCAACCCTTGTTTTCTTTTCTTCTCTTCCAAAACCACCTTAGATAGAATTTCTTCACCCGACTTATCTTTTCAAAATTCTTATCTTAAGCCAAAAATATAGGATACCCACAAGCCTTACCTTAAAATCTTGTTAGCATGTTTTAGGTCTTTTGATAAAACTTTTGTTGACAAGACTCTACCTCTCATAAAGTGACTTGCTTGTCATTATTGAGGAACAACATCGAAAGCCTTTTTCAAACATTGCTGACCCTTTTTACTAACCCATTTGCATTTGCATCAACCCCTTTGTTCTATTGTGCATAAGTTAGCTTGGCTTCTTCGCGAAACTTTTTGATGAATGCTTTATTTCCATAATGGTGCTTCGCGCGCGCGAGGCATTTTCTTTTGTAATCTTATGTAAACGTGGTGTTTAGACTTGATTGCGGACAATCATCATTTGAGTTTTTAAAGCCTTGTTAATTTATTTTGCATTGGTTGGTTTATAAACTTCACAATGCGCCCTACCGCTCTTACACTATATAGAATTGTTAATCTTGGGATAAACATGGTGTTTTGACCTTGGTTAATAAATCTTTATGGCACCGGAGAAGTTTGGCAACCACTTTGTATGCATAGAGCTTAGAACTTGGTGTAAACATTATTTTGTTTATGTCCCTTCCTTTCATTTGCATTTTTCACCTACACGCACGTACACCCATTAGATTCTTCTTTTCTTTTTACTAGGTAAGCTTTGCCACAAGTTAGATCTTAGGGATGTATTTGGTTTGTTGGCAATTATTTCTACTCCCGACCATCACCCCGGGGGTAGAATGTGCATTTGAATTGTTTTGCAGGCATGGCGACGTATTCCCATGAGTTCTTGACCATTTGCAATCAAGATCGTTAGTCATCTACAAGGCTTGAGAGGGAAGGTGCTGTTTCCATTAAGGTTTGAGCATGTGTTCAGAGATGTACAATGGAAGAAAATTTCATATTCATAAGCTCCTTCAAACCTTCTTTCCAATGCATCAAGGATCATCAATTTTGAAGACTCGTACAAGGAGATATGGCAGAAACATTAAGCGCTGCACATTCTGAAAATTACAGATTGCGTCGCCGAAGTAAAAAAAGACACAACTCTCTTGTTCGGAACCCGTTTCATGAGAATGATGGCTCGTTGGAAAGATAATTTCATGAACTTCAACTTGGAGGGGTGTTTCAGTACATGTTCTGTTCTGGAAGTATAAGAAAAACTGTGAAAGATGAGGCAGCAACAAGGACGGGATGGAAGTCGGTGATGACAATATGATGAAGGATTGGAACCATGGCTTGATGATAATAAGAAGAAGTTGGAGGACAACTGAGGTAACAAAGGCAAGGAAGTGAATATGATTCTCAAACACATGGCAACAGAGAATTACGAGTGATTTAAGTTCTTCCACACTTAGCAACATGCTAAGCATGGGGGAGGATTTGAAGGACAAAAGGAAAAAGGCCACATGGAGTTTAAGGATCACCTTCACCACAAGATGCTCATCATTATTTTTCCATGCTAAGCACAATGCTTAAGCATGGCAGAGGCCACGCTGCACTTCACTTCGAGCATCGAAAAGGACGGTAACTCCCCCTTAACTTTATCTTTGTTCATCTCCTTCTAAATGCTTGGACATATATGCTTTCAACCATAAACAAACTTTGTATTTATCTCTCGATCAATAACATGGCTACTAGGAGGACAACCTAGGTTTGTTAGTTTTATTTTTCCATAAATGAATCACCATCTCTTTTGAGCTTACCACGATGATATCATTTGTATGTCTTGCTTATGGAAAAGTGATGAAAGTTGCCGCTTTGTTTTACTTGCATGATGTTTTATATGACATGACTTTTTGCTCTCTATTAAAAGGAACTTAAATTGATTAAATACCGGCTCTTTCATTTGTGGAGGTTAAATGACTAATTTTTAAGACCCACATATTTTATGTTGCTCTTTGATTTAAGTTTACCGATGACCTATGCCTTGCACTTATTTTATTTAAAATCATTATGCTATCTACATTTGTGAATCTCTTGCAAGGCTCTACCTACCAAAGCCTATACTCATACAAGTACTTTCATGATGTTACCCTTAGTTTGCAAACTTATATCTTGATGAGTTGGATTAGGATTGATTTATGTGGTACGAGACTAAGAAGCTGGTCATTCCTTTGCGTATCTTTTCATGATAGCCATTCTTGTCCATGCATTATGAGTTTCTACACTGGAAATTTCACAAACTTCGCTGGGCATCCACCCTAAACCCAAAACATCTTTTTGTGATTACCTCCTTGACCACAATCCAAATTGAGTATGGATGATCTTTCGACGAATTTTCAAGACATATAACATATGGAGAGACTCATCAATGCACCCAAGACTATGCAGAGTTTCAACATGGAGGATGCCCCTGAAGATTTCAAAAGATTTATAAAGGAATACAAGGATTTTGTACTTCTTTAGCAGCCATAGATCCCCTCACTTCTATGCTCGAGGACGAGCAATCATTTAAGCATGGGGAAGGACTGCAATAGCAAGTACTATGTTGCTTAAAAGTTCGGAGGAGCATAAAAAATGATGAATAAAAAAATGAATGAAAAAAGAAGAAAAAAAAGGAGAAGAAGAAAGAAAGAAAAAAATAATAAAATAAAATAAAATAAAAATAAAAATGCTCCTCGGTTCTTTTTTGCTTTCATTAAAATCTTAGAGAGCTTTGAAGACAAGTCCATACTCAATCTTTTCCAACCATGTGCAATCCAATAACGAGAACTTCATTCGTATCTCGGGATCACCCATTTGCCACTTGCACATATCCACCTTTCTAAATGTTTGTGTTCCATCTCTCTCTTCCCAACATTTATTTTCCATGACCTTTTTGACTAGTCTCAGTAATTCCAATAGATCTCTCTCTTAGTTTGACAATATTTCAAGTATAATGTTTTGCTAGGATTGTTTTTACCTACCAAGCTTCACATAAGCTTTCTACCTTCATATATGAGTAGAATAAGTTCAGAACAATCTAGTGTAGGCTTGAGTGACTTGACGAGATGAGTGTTCCCATGAGCTTTTGCAAGAGAACCTCACTTATGTTAGATGTGCAACTTTTTGAAAACTCTTCACGATGCAACAAGGTAAAGGTTTGAAGTTTGCTTAAGTTCGAGAGCACTATATTTGTTTTATTGTGGCATGTTCTTTAATGATAGTCTATCTTCCATGATGAATTAGCCAGTCAAAATTTGAACCTTAAATGTTAAATACTTGAGAGAGCAATATGTCTTGTGTATAACTAAGTCCAGGGAAGACATTGAAGGGCAAAGCTGATTTCCAAGTTAAGCAAAGATCTTGGACTTGCTCGAGGACGAGAAAGGTTTAAGCATGGGGGTATGTTGACGGTCGATTTTGGTACACCTAGCTATTAGTTTACCATCAACATTCGCACATATTTGATATCCTAACCAACGGTACTAATCCCCTTGATATGACAAGTTCGCACTCGCATGTGGTTTTTGGAGTATGTTGTTTACACAGGATTTAAGTGCTTAAAGGAGTACTTTCGGGTAAAGTTCATCAATCACTTTATGAGAAGATCATGAAGCCCATCATAAGTCAAGACATGAAGTGAACACGACTCCAAATGACCCAAGGACCGAAGCATCAACACGTAAAACTCCGGGAACTTGGAGGTTTACCAACGAGATCGACTCAGCCTGAGAGATATTCTTGCAGCTCAGGACAGCATGATCTTTCGGTGCAGATTCAGAGACTTAAATGGCTTCTAATGAAAAAAGTTTGACTACCAAAGTTGTGGGCCTCGACGATAGCTTTGATTTGGACATATTGAAGGCCCAATTCGGGACAAGGAGCTAGGAGATATGCCCCCCGAAATGCCAGCTGCACAGACAAGTCTGAAATCAGACAGATTATCTTCCAAGGCTGTTTTGGGAATCTTATCTTCGTTTCCAAGGAAAGTAATGAATACCAAAGTTGGAGATAATTTTATGGCACACAACCTGGACACCGAATTTGCATTATTTGGACTCCGGACCTGAGAGATATGGTGCCGGCAAGGAAGGGCTGCGAATTAGGAAAATCTGGACGAGGTTGAGTTTATGAAAATCAAGTTCGCTTCTCTCCCAAGTAAGATCTCGTGCAAGGCAAGGTGGAGCACGCCCCTCGGAACCCCAAGGGTATAAATACAACCCCCTAGGCGCCCCAAGGGGGTTATCGATCCATTCATCAGAGAGCTGCTGACACGAAGGAGAAGCACCGGAGGAAGCCGACGGCCGCCGCGAGTCCTCGAGTTGCCTAGGAGATGGCCTAGGCCATGCCCTAGCCGCCATGGTTGTCCCTGCATGGTGAAGCCATGGTGGAGTTCCGGAGCCCATGCCTTGATTCCATGAAGGCAATTGTACACTCTACATTCGATAGTGATATAAATCATATTTTTTCCTTACTTTGAGTTACTTCGATGCGTGTTTATTCATATGTATAGCAAGCATATGCCCTTTGTAGGAATAGAGTAATCATGGTGGTTAGTCTATCTCTTGCGGATACATTGTAGTATTGCACGGACCGAGGTTTATCGTTCGGTGATGAATATCCTTGCGTAGTGACAGTACGGTGGAGGAGAAAGCGGCGAGCGAACGTGTAATGTTGAGTCAATGACTCATTCTCATGTTGTAGGATTAGATTGGTTTGTCGCCGTGGCTGGAGCGGCAACAAGAAGACGATAGGATAGGGTTACCTTTTGGATGCTTACCTTTATGGCTAGTTGTATGTGATCCATACATCCTTTCATGTATGTTTAACCTTTATGCAATCAATGCTTCACATAGGGTTAGACCGGTATGTTAGATAGAGAACCTTAGCGGTTTGCTTCCGATCCTTAGATTGACAAACCTTGGGGACCCACCTTGGTGAAAAAGGCACCAAGTCACCCGTACGCTTGCGGTGAACTTCAATACGGTTTTAAACCGTCAACATATCCTGAGGAACGCCTCGCAATATGTATGAACGACGAAACTATAGTAATGGAGTTGGGAACGAGGTGTACCAGCTCCAGCTTGTAGTAGAAGAGAAGACCTCTGAAGAAGTTGCCGGCGGGCACTCTGAACCCACGCTCGAAGAAGTAGGCGAAGACGACCTGCTCCTTGTCGTCCTCCGTTGGAAACCTCTGGCCCGTGGGTGCCTTCCACTCCAATTTTGCCTTGGGCCTCAGGAGCCCGCGATCTACTAATGCCTGGATCTTTTCCTCGGTCATTGTCGAAGGATCCCAAACCGTCTCCGAGGACAGGATCTTGGGAGCTGCGGCCACCATTTCTTGAGCTCGGGTGGATTTGGATCTAAAATTCACTAGGGTTTTTACGCGCATATGGAGCAGCGCGGGCTGTGGATGGCGGAGCCGGCGCACGGTCTATGACAGACGGCAGCGGCGGGCTAGGGACTTGCGGGTGGAGGGCAGACGCGAGCGCACGACGGCTAGGGCAAGATGAGCTCCGGCGGAGGCGGCTGGAGGAAGAATATGAAGGCAGGGGAGGGTCAACACCCGTCCCCGTAGCCGTATTTATATGGGCCCCGCTGCGAATGCCCGTTGCTGATCTGCCGCCGCAACGAGCTCGTCACAACGGCTATGTGCCGCTAATTTCGCGAGACGATCTCGCCGGATTTCACGCCAACGGCTATATACCCAACGGACAAACTGGCGACCTGCACCCTGAGTTTAGGTCGTGGACACAACAAATCTATCACGTCATCCTAATAGCACACTCGATCTCCACGAGGTCGACAAGCCCCCCGAATTACGTCACTTCAGGTCATTGATGAATAATTTCTTCAAATCGACCATTACATGACAGAAACGAGCGAACATTACACAGGAATTTCGAAGGTACACATGTCGCCTGCGACCACATTGGATCCAGAACTTGTTACAAGCTAAAACATATTTGAAGACCTGGTCTACCTAGAGTAATCCTTGAGGTGTACTCTGCTATAGCAGAGCACATCGCAAGAATTCTTCTAGCTTTAGGTCCTCGATGGTGGCCTTGCGGTAAACAACTGCACGATGCTGCACATAGCAGGTCACACTTTGTGCCTGTCGGTGTTTTAGACCAGCAACCTACCAAGGGGAGTATCCGAGGTAGATGAATGTGGCCTCGCCGAGATCGGTAACTCGAAGGAGAGACACGTGGCACACAATTTAGATAGGTTCGGGCCGTGAGGTGCGTAATACCCTACGTCCTGTATGCTGCGTAGCTCTGGATTGATTGGGTGTGTTTACAAGATGATGCGGATGAAGAGTTAGGGGTCCCTGCCCCACCTTATATAGTCCGGGATGCAGGTTACAAGTCGGTTTGCCTGAGGAGTTCTAGTCGTGTGCGGCTAGGAGTACTCTACATAGATCCGGACATGTCTAGCTTCCTAACCGAGTACTAGTCCTCTGTATGCCTTGCGCTCCACATCATCAGGTGCCGTGTAGCCCAAGTCGAGTAGTCCCAGGGGCCCACGGAGTAGTCGGTCCCAGTACCCACCTGAGTAGTGGGCCCAGGGATGTCTATACGACAAGCCCCCGAGTACTTTGTAGTCGAGCAGGATGTCTTCGAGTAGTCTTGATGGCCTTAGCGAGTAGTCTTCGAGCGTCCCTGAGTTCCACAAGCCAAAAGTCCTCAAGAATGCTTGAATCATCCCGAGGCTGGAAGGTACTCCTGCTGATCTTTGAGTAGTCTTGAAGTCTTCTCGAGTAGTCCCCAAGCGTCCCCGAGTGCTTCTCTCGAAGGTCTTCAATAGTACTCATGTTGTCTTGATGAAGAAACCATATGAAAAATGTGATTCGGAGAATCGCATTCCATATGGAATGTAGCCCCCAAGCCTTAGGTCGAATCATAGATTCAAGCTGAGGGTCAATCTGAGGTTCTGCCAATCTTATCCCGAAAAATCTGGAGAAAAAACCGAAGGACACATGGCACGGAGCCCCCGAGCCTTGAGTCGAGTACTCTCTCTCGAATTGAAGGGTCATCTTGACTGTATAATGTGTCCTGGGTTGAATCTTGATCTGGTGTAGCCCACTGAATCTATTAGCTGTAGTCGAGCCCCCGAGATGGAAAGCATCGAGTACTAGAATATGAAGAGTCAGGCTGCCACCGCTGAGTCACCCGTCTGGCGCTTTATCCATGCGCTTGGAACTGAGCCGTCCGACGACTTATAAATATCCGGTAAGCCCCTTAGGGTTTTGCACTCCTAGCAGTTGCATTCCATAGATTAGATCTGAGTCTTCGCCCCCTCCGCCCCTCTGCTGCCGCCGCCGCCGCTCAGAGGATTAGATCTACTTGCGTCCGCCGCCGTAGTCCACCCATCTCCATAGCCCTCAAGCGAATGCGAGTGAAAACTCCTGTGACTTGGAGGATGAAGGCGTCTCCAGCAAAGAGCAAGAAGATCGGCGCGTCGAAGAAGAGGAGCCGTGATGAAGCCGGAGATGCCGGTCAGTCGTCGTCGTCGCCGCCCTCGTCCCCTCGCCCCAATCCGACGAAGGAATGGAAGAAGGCAAAATTGAAGACCGAGGACCTCCTCGCCTTGGTCAACAGCGGATTCCTCCGCGAGAAGGAGATGGATCTCTGGCGCACCCCTACCGGCGACCCGTATCCGATGGAGAAGAACCCAGACGAGATTCCAATGTTCGCGCGGTTCGTGGAGCGTGGACTTGCGCTGCCGGCCAGTGACTTCTTCAAGGGGATGCTCAGGTACTACAGCATCGAGTACCTCAACCTTAACCCTAATGGGATCTTCCACACCTCCATCTTTGTGCACTTCTGCGAAGCTTTTCTGGGGATCAAACCCCACTGGATCTTGTTCCGGAAGTTCTTCCGGGTGAAGCCGCAGCCAAGCACTGATGACCCGCGAGTAGTCGGAGGCGCCGGGATTCAGATGCGCGAAGACGTCGCCGGCCAGTACCTGCCGTACAAACTCATCGACTCCAACCAGGACTGGAAGGCGAGGTGGTTTTATATCAGCAACCACCACCCCGAGTTGCCGAAGCCGAGCGGGAGTCAACCAAAGCATGCGCCATGGTGGAACACGGAGCCCACCATGCAGGAGGGTATCCTGCTACCTCCCCTACTGAAGAAGATCAAGGCCCTGCAGGAGGCCGGATTGAGGGCCGAGCACGTGGCCTTCAGTTTCATGAAGAGGAGGGTGCAGCCTTTGATGGCACGAGACACCCTCGGGTACCAGTACACGGACGATGAGGACTCCTCTCGGATGCCCGGCTTTGAAGTCGAGGACGACGTCATCATCGAGAGGCTGGGCAGGATCTTCAAGGACATGCTACCGTACACACCATGCCCAGTCCCCGAGTACTCCACGGCTCGCCCGCCAAACCAGGTCAGTAGCCATGACATAAGCCCCCGAGTACTGATTAGCTCGAAGTAGTCGTACTCACACGTGCTGTATGTTGTAGGCGATGTGGCGAAATACATCTCCATCCCGCCCTCCCCTCCGTGACTTGATGAACAAATGTAGGGGAAGGCCAAGAAGAAAGACCGTCGCGAAGTCGGTGAAGGTGACGATGCCGTCATCATCGAAAGCAGCTCCGACGATGAGGACGAGGAAACGCTGCAGCAGCGGTTCCAGCTCCGCTCAAGGTTTAGCCGAACTGGGATGCCAGACGTTCCGGTCATCATCGAGAAGCCATCTAGCCTTGAGGCTAGTCTGCCGGTGCCGCCAAGGAAGCCGCGCAACACGACGCGGAAACGCGCCGCCAAGAAGCTGAAAATCTTCGAAGCCACCAGCCAAGAGGTGAGTACCACAACTAGAGTAGTTGACCACTGCTAATAAGTAGTCTTGTGCTGACAAGCCCAATTGACCTGTTGCAGGACATCCCCTCGTCGAACCCCATAGATCAGGGCAACGAGGACGCCTGGGATACGGTGGGGGCGGCAGCTGAAAGGAGTGTCAGCCCGCCTCCAACCACTGGAGAAGCCATACCAGGAGCAGCACAACAAGAGACCGGCACCATGGAGTCGCAAGCGTCGGTCGAAGAAGGACAGGGCCCTTCCCCGGCTGCAGCGGTAGAGCAGCTAGAGGAGGCTCATGCTGAAGCCGAAACTGCCAGCGAGGCTGGCATAGTTGACATCGCCAGTATACTGGGCGCTCCGACCGTGACCGTGGTGCGGTCAACCCTGTAAGTTCTCTGAAGTCTCGAGTAGGTGTGTAGTCGTTAATCTTGCATTGCTAACTAGATACTTTGTGATGTAGGAAATCCACGAACTTGTCATGGGATGGTGGGGAGACCAGCACTCCGGTCGACGGAGAGGACCGCTCGGCGGAGGTGCGCGAACCCACGTCACCGCCACAAGCTGAAGCCGCAGTGGAATCAACACTTCAAGAAGCGACCTTAGTCGAAGGTATGTGTCCTGTCACCACTAGTAGTCATCATGCGTAGTAGTCGTAATCATTGAAATTGACTTCGTGTACTCATCTTGGCAGGAGCACAAATTGAGGGAGCCGCGATCCCTGAAGCCGTAGCTATGGAGACGGCTGCTATGGAGACGGGGCCCACAGAACCAGTTGCTGGGACGACGAAAGCAACAGCCCCCGGGCTGGGGACTACGGTAGCCCCCGAGCTGAGTGCGGAGGTACGGGTCGATCCGCTCCCCGGGGCAAGCACGGACGTAGTCATCCGTGAGCCCATCATAGAAGAAGCCACGCCGATTCGTTCGGCACCCATGCCAGAGGCGGCATTATCAAGCCTTGGGGGTCTTGACCTGCTGGACGACAACCTCATCGACCCGGCTGTTGTTTCTCTAAGCATGGAGTCGTGGCGCCGTACTAAGCAGTGGGTCAAGGTACGAGTACCCTGAGTAGCCTTGCATTGCGAAATACAGAGTACCCGTTGACTGTTCTGTCTTGCGCAGGATGTTGTTGAAAGGTCCCGCCAGAAGTCCGAACTTCTGAAGGGGTATGGCAACACAGTTCTCCGCGCTGAGGCCTTAGAGAAAGAGCTCGAGAAGTCGAAGAAGCATTCTGCTCTGCTCCAATCCAAGCTTGACGGCGCCTTCGCCCAGTACCACAACGAGGTACAAGATATGCAGGTGAAGAGGGACGACTTGATCCGGAAGAACAAGTCGCTACGCCAGAAGAATAAAGGTACGTCTTCCGCCAAAGCCTTTGAGTATTTATTGAAGTACCTTGGAGTAATCTGACACTACGTTGAGTTGTCTGCAGATCTGGAGGCAAGAGTTGACCAGCTGAAGGCTTCTGAAACGGATCTCAAGAACATTGTATATCGCGAGACCAACAAAAGAGAGGTACTCGAGTACAAGTACACCCAGTTGAGCCATGAGTGTATCTACCACATGGAGCTCCATGAAGCCTCAGACCGTGATCTTGGAAATTGCTATAAATCTCTGCAGAAACTGAATGAAGACTGCGAGAAGCTTCGAGGCTAGTTGAAAGAACTCGAGGAAGCCACACTGCCTATTGCGAGGCTGTTGGTACCACATCCAGGCGGGCTGAAGATTGCGCCATTGGTAGACAGGCTGAAGGAAGCCCTCGGACGCTTGGCGACATACGTCAAACATCTGGCGAAGTCTATTCCGAACCAGATCCTAGCGTATATGAAGTCTTACTTCCCCAAAGCCCCTGTGGACGTGGTGGCCGACGGACTTGCGGCAAACTGCACTGATGATCAGTACAAGGCTCTCCTGGAGGAGATGGCGCCCATTGCTGAGCAAGTGGCGGAGAAGCTCAATCTGCAGTAGATGTACCTGTGGAGGTAGCTTAGGGTAGTTCATGTAAAACAAACAGAGTAGTTAGTAACTTGTTTGATTTATCAATGAAAGAATCCACGCGTTGTATGTGAAATGAGTACTCGTAGCCGCCACTTGCAGCGAAGTGGGTGGAGTACCAAACCGTGGAGAAGTCGTGAGTAGTAGTACTCGATAGAGTCTGCCTGATTGGAAGGCACAGTAAAGAAGTTGAGTAGAGTCAATCTTTATTATTGATGAATAAGTACACCTGGATGGCCAGGGCCGTTTACAAGTGTATTTGCCAGGACTCGTAGGCCGCCTACGGATAAGTGGTGCTAGGGCCCTTGAGCCGCTTACAGCTGGAGATCCGTTAGTAGCCGTATAGGCTGGATCTTAGAGTACATAGTCTTATAGACCGCTGCTAGAGTCCACAGTGCTCTGAGCAGCCCAAGATCCATTAGTAGCCGTTGACGCTGGAGAAGAGTTGTCCGGAGACTAGTGCTAGGACTGAGAGGCCGCTTACAGCGAAGAGTCCATGGGTAGCCGTATAGGCTTGGACCCGTAGTTGAGTAGTCGAGCGACTACGCGTAGAAGCGACACAGCTGGTCGACGTTCCACGAGTTGCTGATGTCATCGCCTTCAAGTGTTTGGAGGCGGTAGGAGCCTAGTCCGGTCACCTTGGAGACTGAGAAGGGACCTTCCCATGGCGAGCTAAGCTTGTCTAGTCCATCCGTGTTCTGGATGCGACGGAGGACTAGATCACCGACGTTGAAGGATCGTTCCTTGACGTTGCGATCATGATAGCGTCGGATACCCTCTAGGTACCTTGCTGACAGGACGAGGGCGGCGTAGCGGGCTTCTTCGAGGCTGTCGATGTCAACCCGTCTGCTGTCTTCTGAGATGCCTTCATCGTATTGCTCTACTACCGGGGATTCCCACATCACGTCGGCAGGTACAATAGCTTCGGATCCGTAGACCAGGAAGTAGGGCGACTACCCTGTCGGCTTGGTAGGTTGAGTACGAAGCCCCCAGAGTGCGTTGGGTAGTTCCTTGATCCACTTGCCTCCTTTGGTGTTAGCTGCGTCGTGCAATCGCTTCTTGAGGGCATCGAGTACCATCCCGTTGGCGCGCTCGACTTGACCATTGGCGCGGGGGTGGGCGACTGAGATGTACCGGACGTCAATCCCGCTATTCTCGCATTACTCCCAGAACTGGTGGTTGTTGAAGTTGGAACCCAAGTCGGTGATGATGCGATGGGGTAGCCCGTAGCGATGCACTAGCTCATCCAAGAAGTCGAGTACTCTGTCGGCCTTTGGGCAGGTGACTGGCTTGACTTCGATCCACTTGGTGAACTTGTCGATGGCCACCAAGACTCTGTTGAATCCTCCTGGCGCAGTTGGCAGAGGCCCAATCATGTCGAGCCCCCAGCAGGCAAAAGGCCAGGTTGGTGGTATGGTGACTAGTTTGTAGGCCGGGACGTGTTGCTGCTTGGCGAAGAATTGACATCCTTGGCACTTACTGACGAGTTCTTCAGCGTTGGCCAGAGCTGTGGGCCAGTAGAAAGCTCGTCGGAAAGCCTTGCTCACTAGCGTGCGGGAAGACGCGTGGTTGCCGCAGACGCCTTTGTGGATCTCCTCCAAGATGTCCTTGCCATCATGCCGAGGTATGTACTTCATGAGTACTCCAGAAGTGGCACCCCGCCTGTAGAGCTTGTCTCCGACTAGTACGTAGGTCTTGGCTCGACGGACGAGTTGTTCGGCCGTGTTCTTGTCGGAGGGAAACTTCTGCTCGCGGATGTAGTCGATGAAGGGTTGTCTCCAGTCCACATCGATCATCATGACCTCCTGACCAAACTGTGGTGGCACAGGGTCAGTGGTCGTTGGCGCCGGCTCCGGGATGGATGGCGCGTGAAGCTCATGGACGAAGACTCTGACAGGTACTTGCGCGCGAGTAGAACCAAGTTTCGACAGGACGTTCGCTGCAACTTTGTTGTCGCAGACGACGTGGTGGAACTCGAGATCGTAGAACTTGTTCTAGAGCTTGTGGACTTCCAGACAGTAGGCGTCCATGTTCTCCTTGTTGCGACCCCAAGACTTGTTGACTTGGTTGATGACCACTGTGGAGTCGCCGTAGACTAGTAGCTGCTTGATGCCCAATGAGATTGCGAGGCGGAGCCCATGCAGTAGGGCTTCGTACTCGGCTTCGTTGTTTGAGACCTTCCAGAAGATCTGTAGGATGTACTTGAGTTGTTCGTCCTTAGGAGAGATCTGGAGTACCCCTGCACCTGCGCCCTCGAGCTTGAGTGAACCGTCGATGTACATCACCCAGTGTTCTGGCCGCTCGGTTGGAGTTGGTAGCTGATTCTCCCGCCACTCTGCCATGAAGTCGACTAGTGCCTGAGACTTGATAGCGGTACGTGGCTTGAAGTCGATGTTGAGGGCACCGAGTTCGACCTCCCACTTGGAGATTCTTCCAGTAGCATCCTGATTGCGGAGTATGTCACCGAGCGGGTAGTCGGTGATGACGACAATCGAGTACTCCTGGAAGTAGTGTTGTAGCTTCCGCGAGGTGATGAGCACTGCATAGAGTAGCTTCTGGACCGGTTTGTACCGTGCCTTGGATTCTGACAGAACCTCGCTGACGAAGTAGACTGGTCACTGGACTGGGTAGGTGTGGCCTTCTTCCTGTCGCTCGACGGCGATGGCAGTACTGACCACATGAGTAGTCACAGCAAGGTAGAGCAGTAGCTGCTCCTTTTTGTGAGGAGCCGTGAGGACCGGTGGCTTTGATAGGAAGTGTTTGAGCTGTGCCAGAGCTTGATCAGCCTCCGCGGTCCACGCGAACTTCTCTTGGTGCTTGAGTAGTTTGAAGAAGGGTAGTCCCCGTTCTCCAAGTTCGACATAAATCTGTTCAGGGCCGCCATGCACCCGGTCAGCTTCTGTACATCCTTGATGCAGGTTGGAGCTTTCATGTTGGTGATGGCAGAGATCTTCTCGGGGTTGGCTTCGATACCGCGATGGCTGATGATGAAGCCGAGTAGTTTCCCAGATGGTACACCGAAGACGCACTTGTTGGGATTGATCTTCCATTGGTACTCTCGCAGGGATGCGAAAGTCTCTTCAAGATCAGCGATGAGCGTATCGGAGTTTCTGGTCTTGACGACCACGTCATCCACATAGGCTTCGACATTCTTGTTGAGCTGCTTCTTGAAGCAGGCCTGGATAGCTCGCTGGTATGTAGCGCCGGCGTTCTTCAACCCGAATGACATTGTCGTGTAGCAGTAGGTGCCGAACGGGGTGATGAACGCGGTCTTCTCCTGGTCTTCTTCCTTGATAGCGATCTGGTGGTACCCGGAGTAGCAGTCGAGGAAGCAGAGCAGGTCGCAACCCGCTGTGGAGTCGATGACTTGATCGATCCGCGGCAACCCGAAGGTGTCCTTGGGGCAGTGCTTGATGAGGTCAGTGTAGTCGACGCACATCCTCCACTCGTTCGTGTTCTTCTTGCGGACGAGGACGGGGTTGGCGAGCCACTCAGGATGGAAGACTTCACAGATGAAGCCCGCCGCGAGTAGTTTGGTGAGTTCCTTCTTGATGGCATCCCATCGGTCATCGGCGAAACGGCGGAGGTGTTGTCACTTGGGGGTAGCTTTAGGGTCGACGTTGAGTGAGTGCTCGATCAGCCTCCTGGGCACACCTGGCATGTCTGCTAGTTTCCACGCAAAGATGTCTCGGTTAGCCCGGAGGAAGCTGACGAGCGCGTCTTCCTATTTTGGGTCGAGACCCGCCCCGATCATGGTAGTCTTGCTACTGTCGCCTGTTCCAAGGTCGATGGCCTTCACCTGTACTTCCTCTGCTAGCTGAGGCTTGTTTGCGGTGTCGGTCTTTTTAGGTATCTCGAGTTCGGTTGGGGTGAGCTTCTTAGATGCAGCAAAGATCTCCATCATTGCATTGGGTACTTGATTGGTGGCTGCGAGCTCCACGGCTTTGGTGTCGCAGTCGAAAGAAATCTTCAAGTCCCCTTGCAGCGTGAGTACTCCAGCAGGACTTGGCATTTTGAGTACCAAGTAGGTGTAGTGAGGCACCGCCATGAACTTGGCGATGGCTGGTCTGCCAAGGATGGCATGGTAGGAGGTTTCAAAGTCCGCAACCTCGAACTTGATGTACTCGGTGCGGTAGTTCTCCCTTGAGTCCTCGAAAGTAACTGGTAGGACCACTGAGCCAAGTGGGATAGCCGCGTTACCAGGGACGATGCCGTAAAACGGTGATGCGCTCTTGGTGAGCATGTCGGTGATGTCGAGCTTCATCTTCTTCAAGGTCTTGGTGAAGAGGACATTGAGTCCGCTCCCGCCGTCGATGAGTACCTTGTTGAGTCTGGAGCCCGCCACTACAGGTTTCAGGACGAGTGGAAAACGTCCTGGCTCAGAGAAGCTTGTCCATTGATCCGTGCGGGAGAAGGTGATAGGTACCTCCGACCACCTTAGAGGTGTCGGTACCACTGGTTTGATGTTCAAGACTTCTCGTCGAGTGGCCTTCTGAGTTCGTCTGGTGGGTAGTCTGCCGAAGAGGACATTCACCATCTTGTCGGGTTCTTGGAAGTCGCCGTTGCCCTTGTCGACTTTTTTCTTGCCCTTCTTGTCATGAGGAGGCCATGGCTCGGGAATATCCTTGAGTGCTCGCCAGAGTTGGTAGCACTGGTCAGTGGTGTGGTTGCCATCCAGATGCCACGGGCACTTCTCTTTGAGCAAGTCTCTGAAGCCGCCTGAGGTCTTTTTCGAGTTGTCCTTTGCAGGGTGCTGTATAGCCGCGACTGTATTGTCTGGCTTGCGCTTGCGGTTGGAGCTCGAGTAGTTGTTGTTGTGGCGACCCCCTTGATCCTTGTTGTTGTTGTGGCCGCCCGTGTTGTTCTTGCTCTTGCCGCGAATGGAGTCATACTTGGCATTCGCCTTGTCCTCTTCGTCGGCCCATGACGTAATCATGTCCTTGAGCTTGGTGATGGAACTCGGGCGGCGGCGACCGAAGTCTTCGAAGGTGCGACGGTGGTAGAGCCCGTCTTGGAAGAGGTCGATGACTTCTTTGTCGGTGACGTCGACTACGGTCGCGCGCTTATCGAAGAAGCACCGCATGTACTGGCGGAGCGTCTCGCCTTGTTCTTGCTTGACCATTGCCAGGTCCATGCGGGTACCCGAGCGCCCCATGGTGCCCGTGATGTTGCTGGTGAACTGAGCCTTCAGCTGGTCCCACTCGTCGATCGAGTTCTTTTCGAGTGACTCGAGCCATGTGAGTGGAGCTTGATCCAGGCAGAAAGAGAAGAAGAGGCACTTCGTGTCGTTGTTGCCACCAGCGTTTTCGATGGCCAAGGTGTAGCACCTGAGCCACTGAACTGGGTCTTGCTTTGCGTCATACTTGGAGATCCTGAGAGGTTTGAATTTCTCAGGGAGAAGCAGGTTGCGAAGTCTTGCAGAGTAGGAGGGGAAGCCGTCGCTGTCGCTTGCTTCGGTAGCCTTCTTGCGACGGATATCGTCGATCCTGTGGCGAGCGTCGTAGCTGCCACGTGCGTTGCCGGTGGCGTGGGATGAACTTCCGCCGCTGCTGCCACCACCACCGCTGCCGCCGCGGCTACCACCGGTGCCGCCCTGGCTGTTGCCACCCTGTGAGGGTCCTCCAGCCGAGGCCCTAGAGCGGTTGGGGTTTGGCTGGTGTTCACCACGGACACGGTTGCATCCGCCATCTGCCGGGCTGCGACTAGTGGCTTCGTGGTTTCCGGCGGGGGGTACTTGGGCAACCCTGTTGTCGACCCGCATGAAGTAGGCATCTTCAGCGAGCTTGGCGATGACTTCGCCTGCGCAGATCCCCTGGGCCTGCCGTGCTATCATGGTGATAGACATGAGGCACTACTCAGGAGTGGTGTGTACCCGGTTGGCAACTTGATCCAGAGCCTCATTGAGGTTCCGGATAGGGAGAGTTTCCCGGAGACGTCTGCGTCGATCGTTTTGCTTCCTGTTGTGGTCACGTCGGGTGTTCTTGTCTTCGGTGGTCTCGTTGGGAGGTGTGTTGGCAGACAACACATCGTGTGAGATGTTGTCAAGGTACCGGTCGGGTCGATTCTCCGAGGTCCCGGCATCTCCGGCCGCCATGAAGACTTCACGGTCGGGAGTGCAGAGGCTGGAGTCGGTAGTCGCCACCTCGGTGGGGGTGTGCTCGTCATTTGGAGCCAGCGAGGTCCCCTCCTGGAAGGCGAGAGTATCGAGGTAGGTGACGCAGCGTGAGTTGTCGTCCGGCAGGTCTGCAGGCTTGCGGTCGGGCCAGTAGACGAATCTGCCGGCGGGAGTAGATGTAATGACCAAGCCGGTGGTAGGGCCTGACAGTGGTTCCTCAGTCATGTTGAGCTCGGACTCGGACTCGATTGGGTCCGATCCGAAGTCGAACTCATAGGAAGAGTCCGAGTAGTAGCCAGTTACGGTGTTGGAGTCCGAGGAGTACTTGGAGGCGATCTCCTTGCCGGCCCGGCGTGCGGCGAGAGCTTCCGCGTGGGCCCTGCTAGAGTTGCAGAGACCGTATGGGAAGTGCTCGTGGAGAGGGGCTGCTTCACACGATGGCTCAGGAGCCGGCTCGCATGAGGCGATCCAGGGCAACGTCGTGTTCGAGTTGGAGGCGGATCCATGCTCGAAGTCGGCAACTTGGTTGTAGAGCGAAAATTCGCCGAATTTCTCGGCGAGTGGACCCGTGACGACTTCGGGAAGTGCCACGAGCCCGGTCTCCGGGTCCGGGGTCATGGTGAGGTAGCGCTGGAACGATCCAGCGCCGTCAGCAGTGTAGACCCAGGAACCGAAGACGAAGCTGTCGCCGCAGTTGAAAGCGGCGGTTGGCTTGATGACGATTGAAGCCGTCGAGTTCGCCAAGTGATCTTCGCGAGATTCCCTACCTGGCGCTCCAGCTGTCGGTGTTTTAGACCGGCAACCTACCAAGGGGAGTACCCGAGGTTGATGAATGTGGCCTCACCGAGATCGGTAACTCGAAGGAGAGACACGTGGCACACAATTTAGACAGGTTCGGGCCGCGAGGTGCGTAATACCCTACGTCCTGTATGCTACGTAGCTCTGGATTGATTGGGTGTGTTTACAAGATGATGCAGATGAAGAGTTAGGGGTCCCTGCCCCGCCTTATATAGTCCGGGAGGCAGGGTTACAAGTCGGTTTGCCAGAGGAGTTCTAGTCGTGTGCGGCTAGAAGTACTCTACATGGATCCGGACATGTCTAGCTTCCTAACCGAGTACTAGTCCTCTGTATGCCTTGCGCTCCACATCATCAGGTGCCGTGTAGCCCAAGTCGAGTAGTCTCAGGGGCCCACGGAGTAGTCGGTCCCAGTACCCACCTGAGTAGTGGGCCCAGGGATGTCTGTACGGCAGTGCCTGACTATGGAATGCAGATACGAGCTTGCTCTTCGGTGCGGACCGCAAGCCCTCGATGAGCATCTCATGCTTACCAAGAACCTGCAGCGTCACCTCGGGCCTCTACAGCATCACCTCCAAACTCTCCTTGATTCCTTGCTGAGGCACGATACAAAGAGTGGGTGTGCTACCTATATTTCGCAAGAGTTCTTCTAGCTCCAAGCCTCTACAAACTTTGCATCCTACAATCTGGTGAACGGACACATGCCCATGGCATAGCCTTAATACTACCCTGCGGCTTCATAGCTCAGCAATTCTCGGTGCTTGCCTCCTTCAGCTCCATGGTGCTATTTATAGTCGGAACCTGGCCTTGTGCGGCCGATGAAGTGGAGACACTGTTACCACGTGGCCCAGAGGTCCTATAGACGTGTGTATGATTAAAGGCAATGTCCTTTTCCTGCCTAGCGACGCCTTTGTCACTAGTACATCAGTGATGCCTGAGGCCGCCGCGGTGTCACATGGCTACAGTACACCCCTCGATCAGTGGGCAGTTTGTCATTTTCTGGGTGGCAAGGGAATCTACGACCACTGTTGACCCGTGACCTTGCAGTCTACGGAGGGAAAAGCCTTACTCTGCATCAGAGGGTCCTGTGCCTCACTACATCTCCTCAAAAGTGGGGTTAGCAACATCCATCCTACCGCACCTATCAAAACTGCGATCCATCCTGTCAAACCTATCAAACCTGGAACCACCATGGGAAAACCACCCCCGTCTCGCTAGAGGAGTACGAGCACCACGAAAGGAAGACCGTGGACTGTAGCTCCTCTCCAACTCAAAGCTACGACTTCTCCCACCCTCATATTGAGCACGAGGTGGAGAACGTCTAGCAAACTGACCACCACTAGACTCACCATACCAACCACCTATACCACGACCAAAGGAACCAAACCGAGCATCCTCACAAGCATGGAAACCAAACTGCCGGCCACCCAGACCAGCACCTGTCTGACCGGTCCCCTTGACCGTTTTGACCGGTGGTGCTCGGCCAGCAGCACCACCTGCCACCTTTCGATCTCCCCAAGCCGGAATACTTCTCACAACAGCCTTACTCCTGGGTAGTGGCATACGAGACTCAGGCACACCATGAGAAGGGTGGTACCTGTCCTTGTTCGCCCACTCCTTAGCCTTTCTCGCCACTCTCTTTCTCTTATAGCAAAAGTCTTTCTTATGACCATCCTTCCCACAAAACTCACAATGGAAACGGATTGGTTTTGGCGTAGGCTTGGGATGAGGCTCTTCACAAGACTTCTCACTAGGCTTCCCACTTGGTTTCTCACTAGGCTTTTCACTTGGCTTCTCACTTGGTTTCTCTCTCGGTTTAAGCAACTGGTTTGGCTTGGGTGCAAACTTGTCTTTGGGTGTAGCTTGTGATGGAACTGGAATATTCCCAAATTTCCCTTCTCTCTCACCACTGCTCTCACCAAACTTATCAGATCCCAAAGCCCAACCATCAAAGCGCTTGAAACCGGCAATCATCATACCAAGCTGAGGTTCTTGACTAGACAACCAACTCAGCACCTCACGCAACTTATCATTCTCATCTTGCAAACGATCAACACATTTTGCAAGTTCCAAATTCTTCACAGCATGCAACTCACAAGTAGAGCAGGAAGTAGGAATAGGCACTTTCAAATCAGCTTCATGCAACACAATCCGAGAGTGAAGCTCAGCAATTTTTTCACGTAAACCAGGGCAAGAAGTACATGCACCAAGCAAAGTGGGTCTAGATTGCAGCTCAGCCAACTCAACCCTAAGCACATCTAGTTCCTCACACTTGGAGGCATGTTTCTCCTTAAGAGCAGTTAAATCAGCTAGGAAAACAGAGCAATCACCACAATCAACCTCATTGAAAACAATAGGACTTGCTTTAAGCAAATCTATCTCAAGCTTGGCATCAAGGTTCTGTGTTTCTAGCTTAGCCATTCTATTCCTAGCATCTTCAAGCAAAGCCCTAAGCTCCTTCCTAAGCTTCTTGGTCTCTCTAAGTATGTGATCGCAGTTATCAAGCAAGTCAACCAACTCCTCATTCTCCTTACGCAAGGAAGAGAGTTCATCACATACCTTATCCTCAGAATCGGAATCCGAGGCGTCCTTTTGGCTTCTCTTGCTGTCGGAGTTGCGCGCCATGCCGCAAAGTCCATCCTTCTTGTTGTAGCTTCTCGAAGTCTTGCTTGTGGTACAGCAAAGGCCATTGAAGTACTTGTCGAAGTCCTTCTTCTTCTTCTTCTTCTTCTTCTTCTTCTTCTTCTTCTTCTTCGTCTTCTTGTCGCCCTCTTCTTCTTCTTCACTCGAGCTTGATGACGCGTCCTCAGAGCCGGAGTTGACGTCGCTCGATCTCTTGATCTTCTCTCGGGTCCGTCCCTTCTTCCTATGTTCATGCTCCTTCTTCTTGGACCTTCTTTCCTTGTCCTTGGACTTGTGCTTGTTGTGGTTGTTCACCTTCGAACACTCAGCGAAAAAGTGAAGGACCGATTAGGCGAACCAGAGAGGGGGGGTGTGAATGGGAGCCGATAAAAATTCTTCTCGAAGGAGATGAGAACTCCAACAAGACGAACACGGCTTCCAAATCACGTCTCAGACTCAACTACCCAAGTTGCCCAAGACCATGCAGCCACTGGAGTGCTACTGGTCCTAGGAACCAACAACCACCTTCGCGGACTCGAGAACGCAGCGGAACACCAACTCGAGCACCACTGACCTACACCGGTCAGGCCGGTGAGCAGCACCGGTCAGACCGGTCCCTGCTGGTAAAACCTGGAAACTTCCACAAAAGGCCCGTACACCGGTCAGGCCGGTGTAGCTTGCCGGTCAGACCGGTCCAAGCCAGGAAATCCCAAATCCTCCGAACAGGCCTACCGAGCTCCAAACTGACCCAAACTCGAAACAGCAGCAACACGGGACAACAGCGAACTCACCCAGACGTTCACCCGAGGCAAAACCCACAGAGCCTCTTCACCGGTCAGACCGGTGAGCAGCACCGGTCAGACCGGTCAGGCTGGGCCGCTCGGGGATGAGCAGCACCCGTGGGTCAACTCCCCCAAATCCAACTCCCGACCTCCCGAATCGCTCCACGGATTTGTGCAAGACTTTGGGGATAGTAGGAACACCTCATGGGCACTCCATAGCCAAGATTTGGTCCACCAAAACTTGCTAAATCAAGAGGAATCGAAGAAATCCCACCAAGAACGCCTCTAACCCTAAAGCCATGAAAACCCCAAAATCGAGCCCCTTTGCTCACGGATTTGGGAGAAGAATCAAAGGGAAAAGAACCACGAAGGGTTCATGCATACATCCCCCACCAAATCCCAAAGAGAAAGGCCTCGAAATCGCTCCAAGAAAATCGCCAAGAAAGGGCTCTGAAAATCACCAAAAAGGAGAAACGGAAAAGACACAACCAAGCCTTGAGGAACCACGCCGAATCATCTATACATACCAAAGAGGTTCATACAAGGTCTAGCTTGCCGCCCGACCATCCTTCCCTCTCACAAGATCTGACCATGAAGCTCTCAAGCTAGTCCTAAGAGAATCCTAAGAAAAATAGGAAGAGAAAATAGGAAAGCAAATGAGCTAGGGTTCCAAGAGATGGCTGCCATCCTCTCACCACTTGGGTTATATGGAGGCAACCGAAAGACGAAAATACCCTTACTAGCTAACTAGGGATACATGCCCCTCAAGGGCGAATTCGGAAATCATTGTCTTCGCTCCATCGGACGGATGCCCAGCGACTGCAAACTTGCTTAGCATCGACGCAAGCCTTGCGATCCCGACGTGCGTCCTCCGCTTCGAAGATTCCGGACTGCGTCGTCGCACACCGATCAGACCGGTGCTCATCACCGGTCAGACCGGTACCCACCGGTCAGACCGGTCAGACCCACCGGTCAAACCGGTCTGGAGCTGCTGCACCTCCATCTTCGGTTCTTCGGTCTTGGCTTTGTGGATCAACCAAGGAACCCAGTGGTTTTCTGGTGAACCACTGGAAACCCCGCGAACTCGGTGTAGCCTCCGCCAATCACCACTCATGACTCGGGTCCCACGTAGTCCCGGCTCGACCTTGGTTTTGAGGCTCAACCAAGAAACCGTCCATGACTTCATCTTGCCGTTCTTGCCACCATGCGGCCCGCACTTGACCCCGCTGGCCACTGGGTCCCTCGAACCAAGCCTACTTGTCTTCTCCACACCTGGAGCCCTCACCGGCAACGACCTTTCGCGCTTGTTCTTCACCTGCACATGCAATATTTAGCCAAGAATCAGTCCACACCACGTTGTCAATCACTCATCACACCAGGAAGCGACCATCCACCGGTCCTCGAACCACACCTGAGTCTCAATCTCCCCCTTGATGAGTGCATTGACAACACACATGTTTTGGTAACCAAGAGAAAAGAAAAAGAAAAGAAACGACTAAAAGAAACTCCAAAAAGCGATCGAAAGCCAAAGAAAGGCAAAGAGCAAGATCACTTGAAGAAGACAAGTCTCGGACCCCTTAGGCAAGGGCAACAGCTCGACACATCCGAGACAAAACAATGCTCAAGCAAAGAGCAAAAACCATCAAACCAAAGCTCGAAAAGCACAAAGAGCTCCCCCTGCACACATGCAAGCTCCCCCTGAACCAATGCAACTCCCCCTGGACGATTGCATGCAAACCACCTCAGAAAACATAGTAGCTGCTTCAGCTTTGCTCTGACCGGTCAGACCGGTGAACCACACCGGTCAGACCGGTGTGCTAGATCGCCCAGCACCTGAACCTCACACCGGTCAGACCGGTGTACCTCACCGGTCAGGCCGATGACCACCTGGGAAAAACTGGGAACTGCACGAGCTCAAAACTAGCTCGAAACCACTTGGAAACCTTCTAAATGCATGCAGCAAGCCAAAACATGCTCAAACTTCTCCCCCTTGTTGACAATGAATGAATCAAGCCAAAAATGCAAAAAATGCAACCTAGAGCTTCTCAAATAGACAAAATTCCACAAAGGATGTTACACATGTCCAAATGAGCAAGTTAGATACTCTATAGCTTCGTAATGACATCAACTACAAGACCACCAAGTTTCACAACCATTGGGCGAAGCTAAGATAGAATTGAGCAATTTTGCGAAAAATTACCCTCTCATGAGCGAAGTCCTAAACATGAGCAAAACATGTCAAAATGGCAAAGCCACACAAACTTCATGCTAGGACAACCATTCTAAGCATAAGACCATCATAAACACCCACAAGCACCTCATGTCAAAGCCACCGAGCCATGTGCCTACTTCTATGTATGAGACTTCTCATTGGTAGGCATCATGCAACAGTTTAGCACCCAAAGCAAATTAAAATTAGCACATATGACATGGGAGCACATTTTTCAAGCAATTTACATTTCATTTTCAGATTTGAAATTGGTACATGAAATGTCTTTGCGACAAAAAGGAACTTATGCCCCTCCACAAGATCAAGCATGGGGGCTAAACATTCATGATGGCAAATGAGCCTTTGGCCCCATATGATCAAAATAAGCTATCCAACCACAAATTAAGCATAGCCAAGCCATAAAAACATGTCAAGATCATATAAAGGCATTTATTCACAAGAGAGCATACATATGAGATTTTTGAAAAACATAGCCATCAACCATGGATATGAATCAAGATCATCAAGAGCTAAGCCAAACTAACCATAGCTTACCACACTAGCTCACAAAGACATATATATCATTCCATGGTGAATAATGTATATAGGAGAAGCCTTTCTTAAACAATGCATATGATACAAAATGCATGCAACCTAAGATACAAAGATGCCTATACATCATGTTACATATGCTATGCCAAATGCAAGAAATGCACAAAGGAAAGCTATACATATGCTACAAAGGAGCTCCCACACACCAACTCAAGAAATCAAACAAACACCAAGCTCCCCCCGCAAACGAGTGAAAGTAGCTTGATCTAGGGCTTTGGTGAAAATATCGGCTAGTTGGTCATGTGTGGGTACATGGATCAAAGCTATCTTCCCTTTCTCTACGTTGTCTCTCAGGAAATGATACCTCACTTCTATGTGTTTGGTTTTGGAATGGAGTACTGGGTTCTTTGCAACGCTTATGGCACTGGTGCTATCACATTGAAGTGGGACATGGGTATACTCCTCACCAAAGTCACTCATGGTGTATGTGATCCAGAGGAGCTGAGAGCAACAACTAGCTGCGGCCACATACTCTGCCTCGGTAGTGGATTGAGCAACACTAGACTGTTTGCGGGAAGACCAAGACACCAAAGAGGAACCCAAGAACTGGCAAGTCCCAGAAGTGGACTTCCTATCCAACAGACACCCGGCAAAATCCGCGTCTGAAAAACCATGAAGCGCCAAAGAAGAAGACGCAGAGTACCAAAGCCCGAAGTCGGGAGTGTGTCGCAAATACCTGAATATGCGCTTGACTGCTTGCCGATGCGAAGTCCTCGGAGACGCTTGAAAACGAGCGCACAGACATTCCGAGAATTGGATGTCCGGCCTCGTCGCCATCAAGTAGAGGAGTGACCCGATCATGCTCTGGTACTCCTTCTGGTCCACGTGTTCACCTTCCTCGTCCGCATCAAGAGCTGTAGTCGTACTCATAGGCGTCGCCATGGCCTTGGAGTCCTCCATCTTGAGCTTCCTCACAATGTCCTTGGTGTACTTAGCTTGGAGCACAAATGTTCCTTCCTTTGATTGCCTGATTTGTAGCCCGAGGAAGAACTGCAACTCACCCATCATACTCATCTCGAATTCCCTGCTCATGTCTTCTGCAAACCTTGCAACAAGAGAGTTAGACGAGCCACCAAAGACAATATCATCCACGTATACCTGCACAATCAGGATATCTCTGCCCTGCCCGAGGAGAAACAAGGTCTGGTCGACCTTCCCCATCTCAAACCCTCTCTCAAACAGGAACCCCCTCATCCTACCATACCAAGCTCTAGGCGCCTGCTTCAACCCATACAGCGCCTTCCTCAACTTGTACACCCGGTGGGTGTACTTCTCACTCTCAAACCCCGGTGGTTGCCTCACAAACACCTCTTCCTCCAATACACCGTTCAGGAAAGCACTCTTCACATCCATCTGGTACAACTTGAACCCTTTAGCCACGGAAAAGGCTAGAAGGATCCTGATCGCCTCCAAACGAGCTACAGGAGCGAAAGTCTCCTCGTAGTCGATCCCCTCTTTCTGACTGTACCCCTGAGCAACAAGTCTCGACTTGTTCCTCACCACTTCTCCTTTCTCTCCCTCTTTATTTTTCCACACCCATTTTGTCCCAATCGGCTTACACCCTGGAGGAGGGTCAACCAACACCCAAACTTGGTTCCTCTCAAAATTCTCCAACTCCTCATGCATCGAATTAACCCAATTATGATCAGATAGCGCGTGTCCAATGTCTTTGGGCTCAAAGGTGGCAACAAAAGCAGCATGAGCGAAATGAGAATTGTTCCGAACCCTCGACCGTGTAGTACGTTCATTCATGTCGCCGATGATTCTCGAAGCTGGGTGATCCACTTGCACTCGCCGGGGAGGTTCTCGCCTTGATGCTACCTCCCCCTCAACAGCAGCTTCGCCTTGATCTGGGTTTGTCGTTGTAGGTGTGGGAGAGGGCCCGTTCACGATCGTCGTCGAAGTAGTAGGTACATGTTCAGCTGCGGGCACCACACCGCCATCTTCATCATCTCCATGTTCATGCTCCTCCTCCTGAAAGATCTCCTCGCCAAGTTCGTCGTCACCTGCACACTCAAAAACAAGCTGACTACGTGGCTGTGTCTCGTCGAAGGTTACCTCGCAAGTCTCCACGATTTGGTTAGTTTCAAGATTGAGCACACGAAATGCTCTAGAATGAGATGCATAACCAAAGAAAATGCCATCGACAGACCTAGCCTCGAACTTGTCCAACTTCTTCCCTTTCTTCAGAATGAAACATTTACAACCAAAGACATAGAAGTGACTCACCTTGGGTATGCAACCGTGCATCAACTCGTAACAGGTTTCCTTCTTATGAACCCTGAGGTAGATCCTGTTCGACACATAGCACGCGGTATTGACCGCCTCAGCCTAGAACATTCTCAGAGTCCTATGCTCGTCGAGCATCGTCCGAGCCATCTCGCACAAGGTTCTGTTTTTCCTTTCCACCACGCCATTCTGGGGAGGCGTATACGGACTCGAAAACTGGTGTTCAAGACCCAAGTCAAGGCAAAAGGTTTCGAAGTGAGAGTTTTTGAATTCCGAGCCATTGTCACTGCGGATCGCTCATATGGCATCTCCGTGTCTCTCGTTTCTTAACCTCAAGACAAGATCTCGAACAAAACCAAACGTCTCCCCTTTCTCCTCAAGAAAGAACACCTACTCATACTGAGAGTAGTCGTCCACCACAACAAGGACGTACCACTTCCCACCCGCAGATCGCACACGAGCTGGGCCAACAAGGTCCATATGGAGCAGGTCGCATGGACGCTCAGTCATCACATCGGTGAGAGGCGGGTGAGAAGAGGCTACCATCTTGGCATGCCTACACGGCGCACAAACCAACTCTTTCTCAAACCTCAACCGTGGCAATCCTCGGACCAAATTGAGTTTACTCAAGCGAGACAAAAGGTCAAAGCTCAAGTGACCCAACTTCCTATGCCACTTCCACAACTCACTCGAAGAACCAGCCAAAAAGCAACGCTCCACACCAGAAGACTGAGAGAAATCAGCTCGGAACATTTGACCCTCGGGAACGACCATGCAAACAAGGTCCCCTCGAGAATCTAAAATCCGAGAACCACCAGGCCGAAACAACACCTCAAAGCCCTCATCCAACAACTGGGACACGGAAAGCAAATTGAACCTTAGCGATTGAACAAGAGCAACATGCCTGAGAGTGACCTTGTCACTTACCTTGATCTCACCTTCTGATAGTACACGCCCTCGCCCATTGTCCCCAAAGGTGATGTATGTCTTGGACACCACCGGGACGAGACTTGAGAACCACCCCTTGTCTCCGGTCATATGCCTCGAGCAACCGGAGTCAATCAACCAAACGTTCCTCAAGTCTCCCACCTGAAATTCAAAAGCGAGCACGTGAGTGAACAAATGACTCAGCACTGGGGTTAGTACCAAAAGAGTAAAACCAGTGCCGAGCCATTTGCTCCAAAGTGGGGTTAGCACAAACCAAATCATCACGCCTATCAAAGCTACCACCATGAAAACCACCACAGTAACCACTATGAGGGAACCAACCCTCTCTAGCTGGAGGAGGACGAAAGCCACGAAAGGAAAACCGTGTATCGTTCTTCCTCTCCATCTCAAAGCTACGACTCCTCCCACCCCCGTATTGAGCACGAGGTGGAGAACGCCTAGCAAACTGACCACCTGCAAACTTTCCAGGCCAACCACCATAACCACGACCACCAGAACCAAACCAAACATCCTCACGAGCACGAAAACCAACTCGCTGTCTGCCCAGACCTGCACCGGTCTGACCGGTGTAGTGCACCGGTCTGACCGGTGTAGCTCGGCCAGCAGCACCACCTGTTGCCTTCCGGTCTCCCCAAGCCGGAACCGTCCTCACAATCACCTTGGCCCTGGGCATCTACATACGAGGCTCAGGTACACCATTAGAAGGGCGGTACCTGTCCTTGTTAGCCCACTCTCTAGACATTCTCTCCTCACGCTTCCTCTTGAAGCAAAACTCATCCTTGTGACCATCTCTCCCACAATACCCACAATGGAACTTCATGGGCTGTGGCTTAGGCTTAGGCTTGGGTTGGGGCTGCCCACTCGGTTTCTCACCCTTCTTCTCTCCTTCCTCACCTCCCTTTGGGCTCACAAACTTCACCGGTTTCTGGAAATCATTTCTTGGGTGAGGGAATATGGGTGGATCTGGAGTAGTGTCAAGTTTGTTTCTGAGATGGTTAGGCTTGGGCTCAAACTTGTTCTTGTATCTGTTTGGTGGTGGGATAGGAATCTCTCCAACTCTCTCAACTCCCTCACCACTGTTCTCTCCAAGCTTGTCAGCCCCAAGTGCCTGACCATCATAGCGTTTGAAAGCCGCTATCATGATACCAAGCTGAGGCTCCTGACCCGACAACCAGCTCATACATTTCCTCAGCTCATCATTCTCATCCTGCAAGCGATCAATATAATGCGCAAGCTCCAAATTCTTAACCGCATGCAATTCACAAGTAGAGCAAGAAGTGGGAGTAGGCTCTTTCAACTTAGCCTCAAGCGAAACAGTGTAAGCATGCATCTCATCAATCTTTCCATGCAAAACAGGGCAAGAAGTGCAAGCACCTAGCAAAGCAGGTCTAGACTTAAGCTCAGCCACTTCAACCCTAAGCATATCTAGTTCATCACAAGTAGAAACATGCTTATCCTTAAGAGCAGTAAGATCAGCTAGGTACACAGAGCAATCACAGCAATCAATCTCAACAGAAACCACAGGAGAAGCCTTAAGCGAATCAATCTCAAGCTTAGCATCTAGGTTCTGGGTTTCTAGCTCAGCCACACGGTTCCTAGCATCTTCTAGTGAGGCCCTAAGCTCTTTCCTCATCTTCTTGGCCTCTCTAAGCATGTGATCGCGATTATCAAGCAAGTCAACCAACTCATCATTCTCCTTGCACAAAGAAGAGAGCTCATCACGTACCTCATCCTCGGAGTCGGAGTCCGAGTCGCTCTGGTGACTCTTCTTGCTGCCGGAGCTACGAGCCATGCCGCAGAAGCCATCTCCCGCGAAGCAGCTCAACCCGCTCAAGTTCCTGGATGACTTCTTGTTCTTGCGCCGATCACCTTCGTCTTCACTACTACTCGAGCTCGAGGAAGAGTAGGCGGAGCTGGAGTCGACGTCGCTCGCTCCGACTATCGCTTGGGCCTTCCTGCCGCGGCCATCCTTCTTCCTCGACCATCGCTCGTCCTTGTGCATGTTCTTGTGCTTGTGATCGCGCCTTGATCGGTACTTGTTGTCCTTGCTCGACCGGTGCCTGTAGCCGTCCTTGTTCTTCGTCTTCTCCGGGCAGTCGGCGACAAAGTGTCCTGGCTTGCCGCACTGAAAGCACGTTCGTGCTGTCCTCCTCGTGTTCACTCAGTTCTCGTGCAGCCTCTCGAACTGCCTGGTCAGCAATGCCAGCTCGTCCTCTCCAAGCACGTCGAACTCCTCGTCTGGCAAAGACATCAAAGAAGACAGAGAGTACATCCTGGAGGATGCGTTAGCGTTAGACTTAGCTCCTTTGCAACCAACGAGAGCGAGACTATGAGAATCAGTCGGGCTCTCGATCTTGGCTGTCATACCACGGTCCAACTCAGCCGACTTGAGCTTCGAGAACAGCTCATTCACCGTCAAGGTGTCATACTTCTCGGACTCAACAATAGCCTCAAACTTCCCGTCCCATACGGTACGATCCAACGAGTGCAAGAGCTTCACGGCTCTATCATGATCATCGTATGGGAGCACGGCCACATTGGCTCTCATGTTGTTCACAACGACCGTAAACCGCTGGAAAAGGGCATCGACGGACTCGCCGGGGAGATGAGTGAAGTTCTCATACTCTCTCCGGTAAGTCGCGTACATCCGAGCCTGAACCTGAGCATTCCCAGCATGAGCATCCTTCAACTGCTCCCAAATCCTACAAGCTAAGTCCTCTGTCTGAACCCGATCGAATTCGGGCTGACACAGAGCACGAAACAAGTAGTCGACAGCCTTGTTGTTGGCTTCGAACATATCCCTCGATCCTGGAGCAAGGAAGTTCATCAGATGAACATAAGTTGTGTTCACCGTAACGTCCCAAAGGATCTGACCCTTTCCGCGGAGGAACGCTGCCATCCGCCTCTGCCACATCTGGTAGTTCTTCCCATCGAAGTGCGGAGGACCCGAACCCTGTTCCTGGTATGCCATCTTTGGATCTTAGACTGGTAAGAGTCAATGAAGACCCGAGCCGGCTCTGATACCAATTGAAGGACCGATTAGGCGAACCAGAGAGGGGGGAGTGAATGGGAGCCGATAAAAATTCTTCTCGAAGGAGATGAGAACTCCAACAAGACGAACACGGCTTCCAAATCACGTCTCCGACTCAACTACCCAAGTTGGCCAAGACCACGTAGCCACTGGAGTGCTACTGGTCCTAGGAACAAACAACCACCTTCGCGAACTCGAGAACGCAGCGGAACACCAACTCGAGCACCACTGACCTACACCGGTCAGGCCGGTGAGCAGCACCGGTCAGACCGGTCCCTGCTGGTAAAACCTGGAAACTTCCACAGAAGGCCCCTACACCGGTCAGGCCGGTGTAGCTCGCCGGTCAGACCGGTCCAAGCCAGGAAATCCAAAATCCTCCGAACAGGCCTACCGAGCTCCAAACTGACCCAAACTCGAAACAGTAGCAACACGGGACAACAGCGAACTCACACAGACGTTCACCCGAGGCAAAACCCACAGAGCCTCTTCATCGGTCAGACCGGTGAGCAGCACCGGTCAGACCGGTCAGGCTGGGCCGCTCGGGGATGAACAGCACCCGCGGGTCAACTCCCCCAAATCCAACTCCCGATCTCCCGAATCGCTCCACGGATTTGTGCAAGACTTTGGGGATAGTAGGAACACCTCATGGGCACTCCATAGCCAAGATTTGGTCCACCAAAACTTGCTAAATCAAGAGGAATCGAAGAAATCCCACCAAGAACGCCTCTAACCCTAAAGCCACGAAAACCCCAAAATCGAGCCCCTTTGCTCATGGTTTTGCGAGGAGAATCAAAGGGAAAAGAACCACGAAGGGTTCATGCATACATCCCCCACCAAATCCCAAAGAGAAAGGCCTCGAAATCGCTCCAAGAAAATCGCCAAGAAAGGGCTCCGAAAATCACCAAAAAGGAGAAACGGGAAAGACACAACCAAGCCTTGAGGAACCACGCCGAATCATCTATACATACCAAAGAGGTTCATACAAGGTCTAGCTTGCCGCCCGATCATCCTTCCCTCTCACAAGATCTCACCATGAAGCTCTCAAGCTAGTCCTAAGAAAATCCTAAGAAAAATAGGAAGAGAAAATAGGAAAGCAAATGAGCTAGGGTTCCAAGAGATGGCTGCCATCCTCTCACCACTTGGGTTATATGGAGGCAACCGAAAGATGAAAATACCCTTACTAGCTAACTAGGGATACATGCCCCTCAAGGGTGAATGCGGAAATCATTGTCTTCGCTCCATCGGACGGATGCCCAGCGACCGCAAACTTGCTTAGCCTCGACGCAAGCTTTGCGATCCCGACGCGTGTCCTCCGCTTCGAAGATTCCGGACTGCGTCGTCGCACACCGGTCAGACCGGTGCTCATCACCGGTCAGACCGGTGCTCATCACCGGTCAGACCGGTTTGGAGCTGCTGCACCTCCGTCTTCGGTTCTTCGGTCTTGGCTTTGTGGATCAACCAAGGAACCCAGTGGTTTTCTGATGAACCACTTGAAACCCCACGAACTCGGTGTAGCCTCCGCCAATCACCACTCATGACTCGGCTCCCACGTAGTCCCGGCTCGACCTTGGTTTTGAGGCTCAACCAAGAAACCGTCCATGACTTCATCTTGCCGTTCTTGCCACCATGCGGCCCGCACTTGACCCCGCTGGCCACCGGGTCCCTCGAACCAAGCCTACTTGTCTTCTCCACACCTGGAGGCCTCACCGGCAACGACCTTTCGCGCTTGTTCTTCACCTGCACCTGCACCAGTCAAGCTGCAACCTGCACCTGCAATATTTAGCCAAGAATCAGTCCACACCACGTTGTCAATCACTCATCACACCAGGAAGCGACCATCCACCGGTCCTCGAACCACACCTGGCTCTCAAAAAGTGCCCGGTCTTGCCGCATTTGAATCATGCCCTCAAGTTCCTCCTTGAGTTCATCCGGTTCTCGTGCATCCTCTCGAATCTCCGTGTCAACAACGCCAGCTCGTCCTATCCAAGCACGTCAAACTCCTCATCTAGCAAAGTCATCAAGGAAGACAAAGAGTACATCCCGGAGAATGCGATAGCGTTAGACTTAGCACCTGAGCAACCGACGAGAGCAAGACTATGGGACTCAGTCAGGCTCTCAAGACGGGATGTCACACCACGATCCACCTCAGCTGACTTGAGCTTCGAGAACAGCTCATTCACCGTCAGGGTGTCATACTTCTCGGACTCAAGAATAGTCTCAACCTTTCCACCCCATATTGTATGATCCAGCGAGTGCAAGAGCTTCACAGCTCTGTCACGATCATCGTACGGGAGCACGGCCACATTGGCTCTCATGTTGTTCACCACAACCGTAAACCGCTGGAACAAGGCATCAATTGACTCACCGGGGAGATGAGTGAAGTTCTCGTACTCTCTCCGGTAAGTTGCATACATCCGAGCCTGAACTTGAGCATTTCCAGCGTGAGCATCCTTCAATTGCTCCCAAATCCTACAAGCTAGGTCCTCTATATGAACCCGATCGAATTCGGATTGACACAGGGCACGAAACAAGTAGTCGACCACCTTGTTGTTGGCGTCGTGCATGTCCCTCGATCCTGGAGCAAGGAAGTTAATCAGATGAACATAAGCTGTGTTCACCGTAACGTCCCAAAGGATATGACCCTTACCGCGGAGGAAAGCTGCCATCCGCCTCTGCCACATCTGGTAGTTTTTGCCATCGAAGTGCGGAGGACCCGATCCCTGTTCCTGGTACGCCATCCTTGGATCTTAGACTGGTTAGAATCACGAAGATCCGTAACTGGCTCTGATACCACTTGAAGGACCGAACTGGCGACCAGAGAGGGGGGAGTGAATGAGAGCTGATAAAAATTCTTCTCGAAGGAGATGGCTGCTCCAACAAGATGAACACGGCTAACCCAAAACACATCTCTGACTCAACTACCCAAATTGACCAAGACCACGTAGCCACTGGAGTGCTACTGGTCCTAGGAACCAACACACACCGAAACCTACTCGAGAACCAAACAACACCAATCAAACCTTTCCACAAGTATCACCAAGCCCACATAGCCATATGGAGAGCTACTGGACCTAGGTGCAACACCAGGGAGTAAACGGGACAAAGCGGAAGCGAACTGTCCTCACAAGTCCGGAGACTCCGCAACAAACCTTCGGAGACTCCACAACTTCCGGAGAATCCGCAACTAAGTTTCGGAAACTCCACAACTTCTGGAGACTCCGAAGCTTATCTCCGGAGTTTCAGAATCAGCCTTCGAGAGCAAGAGGGAAAAAGTCAAAACTCAATCAAACGACCTCCAAAAATCATGAGATTTGAACCAAGGCTTCTCAATACCACAAAGAAGCTTTTCCCAAATGATCTCCTCAAAAAGATTAAGCCATCACCACCGGAAAAATGATTTAGGCTATGAACCCTAGGGAGAGACCTTTTTCCTCAAAACCATCGATCTCCCAATTCGCTCCACGGATTCGCACAAGACTTTGGGGATATTAGGAGTACCTCATGGGAATCCCATAGCTACGATTTGGTTCACCAAAACTCGTTGAATCAAGAGGAATCGAAGGATTTCCACCAAGAACGCCTCTAACCCTAGAACCAAGAAAACCCCAAAATCGAGCCCCTTTACTCACGGATTTGGGAGGGGAATCAAAGGGAAAAGAACCACCAAGGGTTCATGCATACATCCCCCACCAAATCCCAAAGAGAAAGGTCTCAAATCCGCCAGAAGAAAATCGCCAAGAAAAGGCTCCGAAAATCACCAAAAAGGGAAAATGGGAGAGTCACAATCAAGCCTTGAGGAACCACGCCGAATCATCTATACATACCATGAAGGTTCATACAAGGTCTAGCTTGCCTCCCAATCATCCTTCCCTCTCACAAGATCTCACCATGAAGCTCTCAAGCTAGTCCTAAAAATCCTAAGGAAAATAGGAATGGAAAATAGCGAAAGCAAATGAGCTAGGGTTCCAAGAGATGGCTGCCATCCTCTCACCACTTGGGTTATATGGAGTCTAGCCGAAAGACGAAACTACCCATATTACATTAAACTAAGATACACGCCCTCGAAGGGCCTTTTGGGAAACTTCGTCGTAGCACCATCGGACGGATGCCCGGCGACCGCAAACTTGCTTAGCCACAATGCAAGCCTTGCGATCCCAACGCGTGTCCTCCGCTTCAAAGTCTCTGGACTGCGTCGTCGCACACCGGTCAGACCGGTCTACCCCACCGGTCAGACCGGTCCAGTGCTGCTGCCTCCGATCTTCGGTCTTGGCTTTGTGGATCAACCAAGGAACCTAGCGGTTTTCTGGTGAACCACTGGAAACCCCGCGAACTCGGTGTAGCCTCCGCCAATCAGCACTCATGACTCAGCTCCCACGTAGTCCCGGCTCGACCTTGGTTTTGAGGCTCAACCAAGAAACCGTCCATGACTTTGTCTTGCTGTTCTTGCCGCCATGCGGCACGCGCTTGACCCCGCTGGCCACTGGGTCCCTCGAGACCAGCCTACTTGTCTTCTCCACACCTGGAGGCCTACTCGGCAACTACCTTTCGTGCTTGCTCTTCACCTGCACAAACACCAGTCAAGTCACAACCTGCACCTGCAATACTTAGCCAAGAGTCAATCCACAGAACGTTGTCAATCACTCATCACACCAGGATCCACACAGGCTCTCAAGACTCCGGTCGTGAGCCGCTACCCTGCATCGGCTCGAGTCGACGACTTCATCTTGCTTTTCTTGCCACCATGCGGCCCGCACTTGATCCCGTTCGGCCACCGGGTCCATCGAGCCGAGCCTACTTGTCTCTCCACTCCTCGGAGGCCCCGCAAGGCTAAGTCCTTTCGCGCTCGCTCTTTACCTGCACCAACACGAATCAAGCCGCAACCAGCACGTGCAATACTCGACCAAGAGTCAGTCCACACCACGTTGTCAATCACTCATCACAGCAAGGAGCGACCATCCACCGGTCCTCGGACGCTCCGGTCCTCAAAGGTGAAAACATGGACCAGAAGGAGTACCGGAGCATGATCGGCTCCCTCCTGTACCTGATGGCGACGAGACCGAACATCCAATTCTCGGTATGTCGGTGCGCTCATTTTCAAGCGTCTCCAAGGACTTCGCATCGGCAAGTAGTCAAGCACATCTTCAGGTATTTGTGATACACTCCTGACTTTGGCCTTTGGTACTCCGCGTCTTCTTCTTTGGAGCTTCATGGATTTTCAGACGTGGATTTTGTTGGGTGTCAGTTGGATAGGAAGTCCACTTCTGAGACTTGCTAGTTCTTGGGTTCTTATTTGGTGTCTTGGTCTTCAAGCAAACAATCAAGTGTTGCTCAATCTACAACCGAAGCTGAATATGTTTCCGTAGCTAGGTGTTGCTCTCAGCTCCTTTGGATCACATACACCATGAGTGACTTTGGCGAGTAGTATACCCAGGTTCCACTTCTTTGTGATAGCACGAGTACCATTAGTGTTGCAAAGAACCCAGTGCTACATTCCAAAACCAAGCATATAGAAGTGAGATATCATTTTCTTAGAGACAATGTTCAGAAAGGGAAAATCGCTTTGATCTATGTGTCCACACAAAACCAACTAGCGAATATTTTCACCAAGCCCCTAGATCAAGCAACTTGCACTCGTCTGCGGGGAGAACATGGTATGTGTTTGGTTTCTTGAGTTGATGGTGGGAGCTCCTTGTGTAGCATATGTATAGTTTCCTTTGTGCATTTCTTGCATTTTGCATTGCATATGTAACATGATGTATATGCATCTTTGTATCTTAGGTTGCATGCATTTTGTATCATATGCATCTTGTAGGAAAAGCTTCTCCTATATACATAGTTCACCATGATGTGCTATATATGATCTTGTGAGCTAGTTTGGTACGATATGGCTTAGTTTGGCTTAGCTCTTGACGATCTTGATTTATAATCATGGTTGATAGCTATGTTTTTGAAAAAAGCTATATGTATGCTCTCTTGTGAGTAAACGCCTTTATATGATCATGACATGTTTTAGTGGCATTTTTATCCTTAATTTATGCTTGGATATCTTCTTTTGAGCATATGGGGCCAAAGGCTCAATTGTCATCATGAATGTTTAGCCCCCTTGCTTTATCTTGTCGAGGGGCATAAGTTCCTTTTTGTCGCAAAGATATTTAATGTACCAAATATGAATCTGAAAATGAAATGTAAATTGCTTGGAAAATGTGCTCCCATGTCATATGTGCTTAATTAAATTGCTTTTGGGTGCTAAACCGTTGCATGTTGCTTACCAATGAGAAGTCTCATATATAGAAGTAGGCACATGGCTCGGTGGCTTTGACATGACATGAGGTGCTTGTGGGTGTTTATGATGATCTTATACTTAGAATGGTTGTCCTAGCATGAAGTTTGTGTGGCTTTGCCATTTTGACATGTTTTGCTCATGTTTAGGACTTTGCTCATGAGATGGTAAATTTTCGCAAAAATGCTCAATTCTATCTTAGCTGATGTTCATACGAAGCTATAGAGTATCTAACTTGCTCATTTGGTCATGTGTAGCATGTTGTGTTGAATTTTGTCTATTTGAGAAGCTCTAGGTTGAAATTTTTCAAGTTTTGCCTTGATTCGTGAATTGTCAAAAAGGGGGGGAAGTTTGTGCATGTTTTGGTCTACTGAATGCATTTAGAAGGTTTCCGAGTGGTTTCGAGCCATTTTTGGGCTCTTGTAGTTCCCAGGTTTTTTTTTGAGCAAAGAAGTAGTTCCCAGGTTTCCCAGGTGGTCGTCGGCCTGACCAGTGGTGCTCACCGGTCTGACCGGTGTGAGTGTCAGGACCTGTGCTGATGTGGTGCACCGGTCTGACCGGTGCTGTGGGCCGGTCTAACCGGTCAGAGCTGAGCTGGTGTAGCTGCTCTGTTTTGTGAAGAGGTTTGCATGCATTCGTCCAGGGGGAGTTGCATTGGTTCAGGGACCGGTGGATGGTCGCTTCCTGGTGTGATGAGTGATTGACAACGTTGTATGGACTAACTCTTGGCCTAGTATTACAGGTGCAGGTTGTGGCTTTATTGGTGCCGGTGCAGGTGAAGAACAAGCGCGAAAGGTCGATGCCTGTGAGGCCTCCAGGTGTGGAGCAGACAAGTAGGCTTGATTCGAGGGACCCGGTGGCCAGCGGGGTCAAGTGCGGGCCGTATGGTGGCAAGAACAGCATGACGAACTTATGGACGGTTTCTTGGTTGATCCACAAAGCCAAGACCGAAGACCGAAGTGTAGCCGCACTAGATCGGTCTGACCAGTGGGTCGGACCGGTCTGACCGGTGTGTGATGACGCCTTCTTGAGACTTCGAAGCAGAGAACACGCGTCGGGATCGCAAGGCTTGCGTCGAGGCTAAGCAAGTTTGCGGTCGCCGGGCATCCGTCTGACGGTGCTACAACGAAGATTCCCAAATTGCCCCTCGGGGTGTGTATCTTAGTTTTATGTCTTAGGGGTAGTTTCGTCTTTCGGTTGCCTCCATATAACCCAAGTGGTGAGAGGATGACAGCCATCTCTTGCAACCCTAGCTCATTTTTTTTGCTATTTTCCTCTTCCTATTTTTCCTTAGGATTTTAGGACTAGCTTGAGAGCTTCATGGTGAGATCCTTAGAGAGGGATGGATGATCAGGTGGCAAGGTAGACCTTGTATGAACCTTCATGGTATGTATAGATGAATCGACGTGGTTCCTCAAGGCCTTGTGTTGTTTCTCCCGTTTTCCTTTTTGGTGATTTTCAGAGCCTTTTCTTGGCGAATTTCTTGTGGTGGATTTGAGGCCTTTCTCTTTGGGATTTGATTGGGGATGCATGCATGAACCCTTCATGGTTCTTTTCCTTGTGATTCCCCTACCAAATCCATGAGTAAAGGTGCTCGATTTTGGGGTTTTCTTAGGTTTTGGGAAAGTGGTGTTCTTGGTGGAAATCCTTCGATTCCTCTTGATTCAACGAGTTTCGGTGGACCAAATCGTAGCTATGGGATACCCATGAGGTACTCCTAGTATCCCCAAAGTCTTGTGCGAATCCATGGAGCGAATCGGAAGATCGGGAAGTGGATTTGGGGAGTTGACCCGCGGGTTGCTGTTCATCCCGAGCACTCAGGCCCTGACCGGTCTGACCGGTGCCTTCCACCGGTCTGATCGGTGCAGCCCCCTATTGGGTTTTCGCTTGGGTGGACGTGCTGGTGTGTTCCCTAGTCTCTAGGCTTGCTGCTGTTTGGAGCTCGGGAGGTTGTTTTCTCTGATTTGGGGTTTCCTACCTAGGACCGGTCTGACCGGTGTGCTGTACCGGCCTGACCGGTGCAAGGGCTTTTCTATGGAAATCGTTAAGTCTTGCTCGGGTGATCCGGTTTGGGGTCTAGGGTGACCCAGTGTGTCTCTGGTGGGTGTCGGGTGATCCGGCGGCTTAGTCCGGGTGATCCGGCCTGGACCGGTCTGACCGTTGGTGGTGACCGGTCTGACTGGTGTGGTCTGTGTGATGCTCGAGTTGCTTGTTCCGTTATGTACTCGAGTAGGTTTCAGTGGTTGTTGGTTCCTAGGATCAGTAGCACTTCAGTGGCTACATGGTCTTGGCCAACTTGGCTAGTTGAGTCGGAGAAGTGTTTTGGTTAAGTCGTGTTCATCTTGTTGGAGAAGGCATCTCCCTTGAGAAGAATTTTTATCGACTCCCATTCACTCCCCCCCCCCTCTCTGGTCGCCAGTTCGGTCCTTCACATGCCAAACCAACCACCCTAGAAAGGTCTCCTTCAAAGAAGCAAACATGAAGAAAGAAAGAAGCATCACCGACCAAAGAGGATTACAAGAGTACACCTTCGGAAGACCTACCGCCATCCGCGTCACCAACTGAATAATCAACATCTCCATCGGCTACCTCATCTATGCCACTCGTCGAGATCATTGAAGGCACCATGACATTCCGACGAGGTGCCATCGATGACAGCACGCCATGGGAGTAAGTACGTAAAACGCTCGCCAAGAGGTAACTCGGTATTTATCTGTATATTTACTTTCTGCAAAGCATATTTAAATTAGCATATTTTCCTTTAGCATATTTACTTTCCTACACCTGCATTAGAACAAATCACAAAAATATGTTCGCTGCATTTGCATCAGTTTCTTAAAGCCCCATGTAAGCACTCCTCACTGTGGTGGCACAAAAATAAAAATATAAAAATATTGCATTTATATGTTTTTTGCATCATCATCCTTTCTACATAGAAAAATTCTCAAAAATATGTGGGCACATGAAGGTCCACACTTTTACAGAAAACACAAAAATAAGTGAGCACATGAAGGCTCACAACATAATCACAAAAATATGATCTTGATGATATATGCTTGGAAATGAGAATAAGTTGCTCCGCCATAATTCCTCTTAAATACTTAGTTTTCAGACTTAAATTCTCCCAAAGCTTTAAATGCTTAATTTGCTCTAAACCCATAACCTGTGGGAAGCACATGCTTAAATCTGAGTCTAGGCATTAAAGGATAAAGATTCATGAAAAGTTGAGCTGCTGTTTATCGTATTCCTAGAGATACTTGATTCCTGGTTTTACTCGTTGAAAATCATAAAAAAGTTTTTATGATGAGTTCGTGTATTTATGACCCTTGAGAGCTTGTCATACACATCAAGATCATCCCACTCCACCAAATACGGTGCTTCTAACACGGAAGTACGCATCCTCCATACTCCATCAAGCCACAAACCATATTACAAAATAACTCAGGCAATTCTTGGATATGTCTCTCTCAATATTTTTTGTCAAAATAGATTCTGTGTCTATATTAAAAAAGGAGAGAGAAAGAATATATATGAAAGAAAAAGTGAGATGAGAGAGGGAGAGAAAAGGACAAGTGTCATACTAGGCGAGAAGGGCCTACCTCCCTAATAAATTTAGAGATGAATAATGAACACAAGTTCGAGGGCGAGCAGGGCCCACATCTCTAAGGAGAAAGAAAAATGGACAAAAGTCCGGGACGAGTAGAGTCCACCTCTCTAGGAATGTATAGCCCAGATCTTTAAAGTTTTTAGAAAGGGAGATGTAGTTCAAGAGCATGAGAAAAGAAAAAAAGAAAAGATATTAAAAGGCTAAAGGCTTACCACCTTTCACCCTCATCCATCCACCACTATCATCCCACCATACATATCTTACCACGTGTGACTCCACTACTTATACCATTTACTTGAGAGGGTCATACATGGGATCTCTGAGTTTTATTTGAAAAATATTGCAAAACCCCAGGATGATAGTTGATCGAAGAACTTCAGACATAGTCCTTGACTTGATTGTTCAGTCTTTTAATTGTTTAAGATTTATGAAACAGGCTAAGCACCATGGTTCAGGGTAAGAGAGAGCAATCTTGTTGAGAGGAGAATTTATTTTGAAAACCACAGTACTTTTGAGGCGTGAAAGCGTAGTAACAACTCCTGATCCTACTATAGCATAGCTTTGCTGGGGACTAGCAAAGGGTAAGCTTGGGGAAGTTTGTTGACACATTTTATCTTATATATTTATAAGTCAACCAAACATGAGAAAAGGCCATAATTGATAATACCAACATAGAATAGGGTGTCACTAACAATTTTCCTGGAGTTTTGGAGAATTCTATGTCTTGCAGGGACTAATCAGAAAAACAGGAAAAGGAACAAGTCTAGAAGGCTCCGGAACACTCCCGAACTCAACGTGACTTAGCATACAAGAAAGAAGCATCTAGAAGGGACGAGAAGACACCACGACGAAGCAGACGCCGAGTGGGGCCCACCACAGGCCGATCGGCCCAGTGGTGGGGCCAGTCGGCCCACCACCGGGCCAATCCAGCCCAGCTTCTGGAATCTTCCTCAACCGCCTATGAGAAGCAATCTAAACCGTATATTGAGGTCGGTTTGATCCTACGGTGATGAGGCACCTCCATCGGACTATATAAGCAGACCCTAGACCCCCTGGTTCAACAATCAATTCAATATATTCAATACCAATCAAGTAGTCAAGTCAAGATCCCAAGCCCTAGAAACACCATATAGTGCAGTAGCCAACTAGTCCAGATCTAGGAGGAGGCAAGGAGTCTACTTGGCTCCCGATCATCTAGAAGCTGGTCGAGATACTAATCTAGCTTCGCTCTTGTAAGTTCTTCTACAATTGTTATAGAAACATTTGATCTATATCTTTGCTTATATTCGACATTATGTGGTTTAGTGTTTGTTGTGATTATATATCTAGCATAGTAGATCTATTCTTATATTTTGCATGGAATCGTATAGCGCTCATCTAGATCTTCTGAATTCATGGGTGAGTGGTGAAGACGGTGTAAGCATGGTGCTGAGACCTTATTTGCCTACATTTGCACCCTACATGTCGGGTCGTGTGGTAGATCGTGGTGGTGACAGCACCATTGAGGCCTTTGTAGTCCATCCCCTGTATGTAGGACTAGTGGAAGCTCAGCTTCTGCGGTTATGTCAGGTTTCGCTCTTGATCTTTCGTAGTAAGTCTTCCCCATGCATAGATATGCTAGCTTTTCCGCCATGATTGTTAGATGTATTGCACTAATCATAGTATGCATTGACCCGTAGTTTAGAGTTACATAGGAGTATCCTTTCTAACTAGCCTTTGTATGCGTTACATTGCCTATAATGAGTCATTCTAGTGGTCCACCATAATCTATGACTTGATAAATGCTACCCATTACTATCTTTATTATGAGACTTGCCTGTTAGAGATTAGCGACAATGGACTTCTCTACATTACACCACTGCAAGAGAGAGATAGATTATTAAACACCTATAGCCTTCCCTTCCCTGTGGTAGAATATAAATACGATACCTTGTTTACTCCTGGTTAAAATGCTACAATGATATTTCATATCTGTGCACTTGCGGATATCCATATATATTTTCTTATCAAGAGATCCAAGGCATTAGTACGAGTACCAATCCATGCATTTTAGTGGCATTCTAGTCAGGGATGACAACCTAGATCGAGTAGTGCTATGATATGTAGAGGATTTACCATTGACCATATCGTGGGTGAGATTAATTCCACTCAAGGTAATGATATTCAAGCAACATCCGATATACTGATAGTACCATCATTCTTTGGCACCTTCTTCAGGGTCGGGATTTATTCCACTCTTGATAGATGCACTATGAATTGTCAACAAGCATTTTTGGCGCTGTTGCCGGGAAGGGAATAGCCAAACCAAAAACCCATAGGAATTAATGATATATCTCTCTTTGCATCACGTAAAGTATTGAGGACCCATTGTCACTACTCGAACAGGATTACCCTTGTTTTTCTATTAGTATATCTTATGCAGGGTAATAAATGAATTGAGCGAATCTTCCGGAGCGACCTGCCGGTAAGAAGGAATCCAGGGTACCTTAACTTTGTGAACCATCAACATTGGAACCCTGCCAAGGTCGTCATCACAAGAATTCAGATCACATCTCAAGTGATGGATAAAAAAGCTGCACAACTCACAAATTCTATTTGTGAGCGAAGGTAAGTATGATCGAACGTGAGACAGTCTTGCTCATGGACTTTAAACTTTTTTAGTAGTTATCCTTTTAATTTTTTTCCATAGCATGCATTCAATCCATCTGTTCATGTTGTCCCCATAGTAAATCCACTACATGTTTAAATTCTTCGCATTCATACACATCTCTTGCATCTAAAAAGAAAATAAAAATGTTTTCCTCACCATGATCATGCTCCTTCATCTATGTAGTGCTTTCATGCTACCTCTGTTTGCTATTGTATGCTTAGGTTTTGAAGTATCTTCATACACCTTTTAGATTAGGCATGGTGCTTAGTTTAAATTATTTTTCATGGATCGAGTTAAACATGGTGTTTAGTTTGACTCTTGAAACCACATGGTGTGTTGATCTTGCTTCTAAAGGCTTTTAAATTAAGCGTGGTGCTTAGGTTAAATTGCCTTCCTGAATCGAATTAGACATGGTGTCTAGGTTGATTTTTGAACTGATAGTATACTTTAGTAGATTCTGGTTATCTTTGTTGGACTAACCCCTGCAGAAAATTATCAAATCCAATTTGGGGTAAGAGATTAGCTGAAGTGAGGCACGTAATGAACTCCAATAACTCTGCGCAAAAGAAGACCCAACTCACTCCTCATGAAAGGACGAACGGTAAGTGCCTAAATATTCACCTTGTCTTTTGTTGCAAGTTACCTTTGCCTTAGCCATGCTAGAGTGCAGCCATATCATAAAATAAATAAATAAATAAATAAAAATATATTGGAAAAAAATAATTAAATAGTGCTAAGTTTTTAAAGAACCATCCTTTCATTAGCACAAATAAAATCAATCATATGGACAATAACCCTTTCTTCAATATTATTACTATCCTTTGGGTATATGTCCACTAATATGTTGCATGAAAGAATATGTTGTGGGCATGTTCATAGTAACATGAACCTGCCTCACTACCACTTCCACGACGAAACAAAGGAGTACCAAGCTAGGATGCTGATGAGAAGCAGGATCCATGTCGACCCACATCACCCCATCAAAGACCTACTTGCTCTCATCACCTGCAGAACAAGATACACACCGGTGAGAACGCACTCCAATCAATGATGGGCCACTACAAAGAGAAGTCACAATGATGCCCTGAGACCTTGGAGGACAAGGTTGTCACCGAAGAGGCCTGTTCCTTGATCATCAAGACGACCAGTGTGCCACGTACAATTTAGAAGAACACTTCACACCATGTCATAGAGGACAAAGCCAATCGAGGAAGAACTCAAGTTTACATCTCAAATGAGCACCCCTTCGTCAGCCAGAAGTAAATGAAGATGAAGAAGAACTGACAAAGGAAGGCCATACAACTGTCGGCATCCTCATCCATGCATTAGTACGAGTACCAATCCATGCATTTTAGTAGCATTGCTGTCAGGGATGACAACCTAGATCGAGTAGTGCTATGATATTTAGCGGATTTACTCTTGACCATATCGTGGGTGAGATTAATTCCACTCATGGTAATGATATTCGAGCAACATCTGATATACTGATAGTACCATCATTCTCTGGCGCCTTCTTCAGGGTCAGGATTTATTCCACTCTTGATAGATGTGCTATGAAATGTCAACACCAACCAAGTCCATATGGAATAGCTCGCATGGCCTCTCTGTCATAATGCATGTCAGAGGCGGATGGGAGGCGGCAACCATCTTACCATGCCTACACGGAGCACATACCAAGTCCTTTTGGTATTTCAACTTAGGCAATCCTCAGACCAAACCATGCCCATTCAAGCGTGACAACAAGTCAAAACTCAAGTGACCTAGCCTCCTATGCCATTTCCAAAACTCCGCCGAAACACCAGCAACCAAACAACGAGAAGAGCCGACACTGAGAAAAATCGGCTCTGAAAATCTGACCCTCGGGGATGATCACGCACACAAGATCACCTTGAGAATCCAAAACACGAGAAGCCCCCATTTTGAAACGAACCTCAAAACCCTCATCAAGAAGTTGGGACACGGAAAGAAGATTGAACCCTAAAGACTCGACAAGAGCAACACGCCTAAGAGTCACGCTTTCACTTACCTTCACAGTGCCCACTCAAAGCACTCTACCTTTCCCATTGTCCCCAAAAGTGATGTACTCCTTGGAGACCACCGGGGTGAGGATGGAGAACCACCTTCGATCTCCGGTCATGTGTCGAAAGCAATCGGAGTTGATCAACCAAAATCCATCCATGCCTCCCACCTACAAAATAAAAAAATGAGAGCAAGAGTGAGCAAACGACTCAGCACTGGGGTTAGTGTAAAAGGAATCAAACTAGTGCCGTGCCATTTGCTCAAAAGTGGGGTTAGCAAAATCCATCCTATCACTCCTAGGTGGAACACCCACACGTCTCCTTGGAGGACTACACGTGCCACGAGATGGAGACAGTGGCCTGTAGCTCCTTTGAGACCTAAAACTGCAATCGTTCCCCCCATACTCATATTGGTCACGAGTGAAGGAACGTCTAGCAACCTCACCACGCCCAAACCCAACACACTTACCTATGTCTCTCTGAGGAGGCACACCCTGTGTAGGAAACTCATGCCTCTCTCGAGGGTAAATGGTATGCACCATACCCTCAGCCCTAGGTACAACACGAGACTCAGGCACACCACGAGAAGGGCGGTACCTGTCCTTGTTTGCCATCTCCCTAGCAAACCTCTCCTCACGCTTCCTCGAGAAGAAAAACTCAGCTAGGTGACCATCCCTCCCACAATGATCACAATGGAATGGGATTGGCTTTAGCTTTGGGTTCTCTCTAGGTTGAGGCTTCTCCTCACTAGGTTTCTCTCCCTGCTTCCCAAAGAACACATTACCCATGTCACTCTTGAACTTGATGGGTTTCTGGAAGTCATTTGTTTGGGGAGAAAACACTGGTGGAGCTAGGGTTGTGTCTAGTCGATTCCTAAGTGGGTTTAGCTTAGGAGCATAGGCATTCTTGTGGAAGGTTTTTGGTGGAGCTGGGATATCACCAATATTCTCCTCCTTCTCACCACTGCACTCCCCAATCTTATCCGACCCAAGCGCCTGCCCATCATAGCGCTTGTATGCCTCAATCATCATCCTGAGTTGAGGCTCATGACCCGATAACCAACCCATCATTTTCCTCAACTCATCATTCTCATCCTGCAAGCGATCAACATAGTGTGCAAGCTCCAAATTGTTCAAGGCATGTATTTCACAAGTAGAGCATAAAGTAGGAATAGGAGCTTTCAGCTTAGCCTCTAGTGATCTAGCATAAGCATGTGATTCATCTAGCTTCACATACAAAACAGGACAATAAGTGCAAGCACCAAGCAAGGAGGGCCTAGATTTCATCTCATCTAGCTCAACCCTAAGCACATCTAGTTCCTCAACCTTGGAGCCTGAGAGCCTGTGTGGTTGGAGGACCGGTGGATGATCGCTTCCTGGTGTGATGAGTGATTGACAACATTGTGTGGACTGACTCTTGGCCCAGTATTGCAAGTGCAGGTTGCGGTTTGACTGGTTCTGGTGCAAGTGAAGAACAAGCGCGAAAGGTCGATGCCGGTGAGGCCTCTAGGTGTGGAGCAGACAAGTAGGCTTGGTTCGAGGGACCCGATGGCCAGCGGGGTCAACTGCAGGCCGCATGGTGGCAAGAACAGCAAGACGAAGTCATGGACGATTTCTTGGTTGAGCCTCAAAACCAAGGTCGAGCTGGAACTTCGTGGGAGCCGAGTCATGAGTGGTGATTCGCGGAAGCTACACCGAGTTCGCGGGGTTTTCAATGGTTCACCACAAAACCACTGGGTTCCTTGGTAGATCCACAAAGCCAAGACCGAAGATCGAAGAGCAGCAGCACTAGACAGGTCTGACCGGCGGGTACCGGTCTGACCGGTGAGGAGCACCGGTCTGACCGGTGTGCGATGACGCCTTCCGGAGACTTCAAAGCGGAGGACATGCATCGGGATCGCAAGGCTTGCGTCGAGGCTAAGCAAGTTTGTGGTCGTCGGGCATCCGTCCAATGGTGCTACGACGAAGATTCCCAAATTGCCCCTCTGGGGTGTGTATCTTAGTTTTATGTCTTAGGGGTAGTTTCGTCTTTCGGTTGCCTCCATATAACCCAAGTGGTGAGAGGATGGCAGCCATCTCTTGGAACCCTAGCTCATTTTGTTTTGCTATTTCCCCTTCCTATTTTCCTTAGGATTTTTAGGACTAGCTTGAGGGATTCACGGTGAGATCCTTAGAGAGGGATGGATGATCGGGTGGCAAGCTAGACCTTGTATGAACCTTCATGGTATGTATAGATGATTCGGCGTGGTTCCTCAAGGCTTGATTGTGTCTATTGTGACAGAACCACCCAAAATAATTCTGTATTATCGCCTAAGCCTGTCCACATGGCCATTAAGCAATAATAAAGAACTATTATGTCGCCTCTTCTGGGACATGCTCGGTGAATCACTTACAACAGGATCGCTGATATGCGCAAAGCCCACATGAAAGCGGGACCAGAGTACAAGTTCAACATTACACAAAAGTCCACAAGTTCACATTGTTACAAACCAAGTTTTTCGTACATAAAAGTAATGGTGAAGTTTAGTGAGTTATTTTGCTTAAATATGTACACAGTCACCTTCAAAGTTAACCTTTAATTAACCTCTCACACTATAAGCTAATGCTTATGCATATGAACGTGTAGATTTACCGAACGGGACTTACACGCTCACTCAGGAGGAGGAGGGAGCAGCTACTGGAGAGGTGAACCAGCTTCGTGTGCAGCAAGACCTGGACCAAAGTCCAGGAGAGCCCAAGGCTAGTGCTGAAGTAGAGGAAGGCAAGCACCGGAGTGCATATAACCTTTTTGGGATAAACTCATATCTTTTACTTTTCAGTATTTATGTTTTATTTTGTGCATTTAAGTTTCAGGAGTTGTTTTTGAAACCTAGATGCATGATCCTTAGGTTCCTATGCTCTTTTACTAGTATGATAGGCTCGACAGATGCCATGCTTTAAGAACACGGTAGAAGTCGAGTGATGTCTCATTGCTCGTGAGATATAGGGTTGTTATGTTGGAATCATAAGATATGATTAAATGGACTCGCTCATGTGGTAAGAGCAATGGGATCGGTCTCGACCGAGTAGTATGTGCTGGTTAAGCTTTTGAACATACCAAGCACTTGTCGGGAATGGGACCGGTAAGCCTAGTACCTAATGAACCAATGCGGGAATTTTATCGCTACTACTCTTGAGATGCTTCTCCTGGTTTGATCCCGGTAGTGCAAGTGTGATCCTGGACGTGCTGTGTGAGGGCATTCCAGTAAACTTGTAATTAGGACTGTAGCATCTTTTCCTAATCTGGGGAATGACGGGAACCACCTGGTCGGGGTAGACTCCGCATTTGCTTCTATTTAATTTCTTGGGGTCTACCTTCTTCCGTGTGTTTGGGTTTGCCTTACAAGGATTTAATCGATTGATCGTCGGTCTCTCGCCATTACATGAGACTGCTTAACCACTAGTTACCCCATCTTGTATTATGGAACATCTTGAATAATAATATTATTTGCACAACTGCTTGATTAGTTTAGGTGCTTACCTAGAATGGATAATATACTAGAATTGGAGCTAAAAATTTGGAATTAAGGATCAACTCTTAGTCGCTTTTGACAAAACAAACCCAACAGCCAAAAAGCCTTGCATGTCTAGTCTTATTTTATTTTTGTCGGGTAAGTCTTGCTGAGTATTAGTATACTCAGCCTTCCTTTTCTTGTTGTTTTTAGGTAATCCCATCTGGCCTGGTTCTATTCTAGATGGTTGGGAGCTTGAGTGGGAGAACGATGATGATGAATGATACTCTATGGATGGCCTCCCATGTGTATCTTCCGCTAGTTTTATTTCTGCTGTTTAAACTCTGAATCACCTTTACTTTTATGTATGAAAAACCTGGTTTGTAATAATGTGAACTTGTGGACTTTTGTGTAATGTTGAACTTGTACTCTGGTCCCGCCTTTGTGTTTGCTTTGCGCATATCAGCGATCCTGTTGCAAGTGATTCACCGGGCATGTCCTGGCAGAGGCGACAGAATAGTTCTTTATTATTGCTTAATGGCCACGTGGACAGGCTTAGGCGATAATACAGAATTATTTTGGGCGGTTCTGTCACAGCTGGTACCAGAGCGATGATATGCACCAGAGTATTAATAATACCTTAATAACTTGTTTTTGGAATAAAATTTGCCAAGAATAAGAATTTTGCTAAGTGCATAGGACGTTAAGGTTTAAACTAGTACGAGAGGCCCTAGAGGGAATTTTTGGGTTCTTTCAGGTGGCTAGTGCTCTATGGTGTATTTAAACTGACTTCCAGCACATTTTATTCCTGTCAAAACTTACTTTCTTGCACAACCATACTAGTTCGTCACGTTTTGCCATACGTGGTGGTGCCACAGGAAAGTCCTGTGAGGGATGGATGGGACCTATTCCAATGGGAACCCACGTTGTGTCTGCGTCTCGTCACGTTTTGCCATACATGATGGTACCACATGAAAGTCATGTGAGGGATGGATGGGACCTATTCCAATGGGAACCCACATTGTGTTTGTGTCTCGCCACGTTTTGCCATACGTGGACTTTCCGTATTACAAAAATGCGAGGCAAGGATGCACTCCATTCAAACGGAGAGTATCTGAGGTTGGACGCTATCCATGCAGCGGCTTTATGCATGGATGTCATTTCTATAGTGAACGGTAATGTATGTGGACGCTTTCGTGAGTGCTGGCACGAAAGGTTCTGAATGTTCTGTGATTTTCTGCAGGTACACTAACCACGGTTGTTAGGTACAGTAATTAAGAAACGAATAGTTTTCGACTAGCTATTATAGGGAGAGACGTATATATGCCTTGCCACCGGCACTAACATCGATTTTAAGCTTAAAAGCTTTGTGAGGATTTATAGGACGCTTTTGCATCATGCTAAAAGCTACCAAAACTGAAAATGATCCTAATGCACCTTTTTGTGTGGTCTCTAATTGAATTCTCATTCTTAAGGACCATTCATGATAGTTTGATAAATTGTGGTGTTAATCGAAGTATGTCTAGTTGCTGTCCTAATTTTCTAAGGATGATCTAGAAAGTTTTTGGCTGGGTGATCTTTAGGAAAATTTCTCATCAGCTAGTTAAGCTTCTTCCATGAATTTTTCATGATTTTAAAATGACTAAAACTGAAGATATGATTAAATTGCTAAGCATAGGTCGTGCTGAAATTCAGTCAAAATCCTGAGTTAGTCTGAAAACTCGAATTTTTACACCTAGTTCCAAACAGATTTTGCCTAGACAATCTATACCAAAAATGTTCCACATATAGCCTACTTTGGCTGTCAAAATCTCATGGTCATAGGGTTCTTAATTTTTGAGATATGATCTTTTTAGTGAAGTGTTGTCCTGCTGAAAATTTCTGGGCAACAACACTCTAAAACTTGATCAGTTTGACCCTTTTCCAATCTGAATTGGTTCGACCTTTGAATACCAAAAATATGAGTTATAACATTGTCGAGTTGCTCACAAAAATTTGGAATTTTTGGGTATTATTTTTCAGTTATGAATTTTTGTTCAGAACTGCTAGTTTTGCCATATTGCATGTTAAACTCATCTTTGTGGGTTCTAATATGTGTTTGTAATTATTTTACAGATGGCTGCCCCTGGGTTGGTTGCGGTGAACGCCGATGGTACGTTTGCTACCACTGGACTACACTGGGAGGGTTTCCCCCGCATTATGTGGGGTGCCTGTCAGATGTTTAGATCTAGACAGCCCACAGGGGGGTTAACCCCGGTGGTTTAGTTGTTCGGCGAGGGGGAATCTAAGGCTAAGAACTCGAAGGTTGCGCACGAGCACACGGAATGCAGAGAACACGGCGAATTTATACTGGTTCGGGCCTCCGGAGAGTAAAACCCTACGTCCAGTCGTTGGTGTAGATTACTTGAGGATTGCGTGATTATACAAGGGGTCACCTCGCCCGCCTTATATTGGCCAGCGGATAAGGTCGGTTCCCAGATTCCTGGTCGGTTATGACCAGGAGACCTAAATCTAGTTGATTACAACACTTGCCATATCCGTCGATCTGCTTGGTCGGAATCCACCGATGTCTTGTCTTGTATGCCAAGTCTCGAGGTCGTTCCGGATAAGATCGTCTGGAATCTTCTGGAAGGTCTTCAGGAGGTCTTGTGGGCCACCAACTAGGTTGGTTGGGCGCACAATCAGGTCGGCGGGTCTTCTGGTAGGCCGGACCCACTTGTCGGGGATAGCCATGAGCCTGGTCGGTGGGGACCCAGGGGTACCCATGTCTCACAAGCCCCGAGCGAGGTGTAGGTGCAACGACCTTAGAAAGGTCACGACGAAGTCGTAGAGCTATCGACAGGTCGAATATCATGCACGTTGGTCCAAAAGAAAAGAACAAAATCAACTTTGCAGCCGACCTGTTTATAGTTTCACCGAATGAAGAGAGGTCGAGTGACGACCTATAGGAAGCTAGCTTCCAATAGATCGAAACGACGATGAAAAAATTTCAGAGGGCATCAAGGATGCACTCGTAGAGTAGTATCCGAGCATTGTGGTAGGCAGGATAGCCGGTATGATGATCCAAAAAAGAAAGAGAAGAAGTAGTTGGTCGAGGAACGACATGGTGAGAAACTAGTTTCCCAACAGGTCGGTACGACGTAGAAAATAAGAGGGCATCGGAGACGCTCTCGTAGAGTAGTCCCCGAGCATTGAAGCAGGCAGCATGGCTGGTTTGATGCTCAAAAAGAGAAGAAAAACTAAGTCATGGTCTTGATCGAACAAAGTGTAGAGACACCCAGATCTCCCAGCATAGCTGCAAGGAGTCTGGCAGGGCCGACCTCAAGGAGGCCTTTTAGGCGTGTCGACCTCAAAGAGGCTTCAAATCAACAATGTCCAGTATCTGAGGATACCCAGCAGGATTTTGAAAGGCGCATGAAGAGGTCGTCGATTATATCGCAGCTGAAGTTGTGATGTCCGGAATTGCTTGATGAGAAAAATATAGAGATCTTGATCAAATGGAGTGTAGAGACATCCAGATATCCTACATAGCTGCAGAGAGTCTGGTAGGGACACCCGAGGCATGCCGACCTCAAGAAGGTCTCAAATCAAGAAGCGCCCAAGCCCCCGGAGATACTTGGCAGGGCCATTAGGCGCGCACCCCACAAGGAGGCCTTCATTCCCAACGTAAAATCCTGGGTGTCCAGATGTTGAAGGTCGATTTCCGTCAACCAAGAGCACTTGTTACACTTTGGTTTGAGCTTTGAATTATAACTAACCCGCCACTAGGCATACTAATGATGTAACAAGTTCACACTTGCATGTGGTTTTTGGAGTTTATTGTTTACGCAGGAAATCAACGTTAAACAGGAGACTTTCGGGATAAGTTCATCAAGCACATTATGAGAAGATCATGAAGCCCGTCATAAGTCAAGACATGAAGTGAACACAAATCCAAATGACCCAAGGACCGAAGCATCAACATGTAAAACTCCGGGGACTAGAAGGTTTACCAACGAGATCAACTCAGCCCGAGAGATATTCTCGCAGCCCAGAACATCATGACATTTCGGTGCAGATTCGGAGACTTAAACGGCCTCTAATAACAAAAGTTTGACTACCAAAGTTGTGGGCCTCGACGATAGCTTTGATTTGGACATATGGAAGGCCCAATTCGGGTCAAGGAGCTAGGAAATATGGCCCCCGAAATGCCAGCTGCGCAGACAAGTCTGAAATCAGACAGATTATCTTCCGAGGCTGTTTTGGGGATCTTATATTCGTTTCCAAGGAAAGCAATGAATACTAAAGTTGAAGATAATTTCGTGGCACACAACCTGGATACCAAATTTGTATTATTTGGAGTCCGGACGTGGGAGATATGGCGCCTACAAGGAAGGGCTGCGAATTAGGAAAATCTGGACGAGACTGATTTTATGGAAACTAAGTTTGCTTCTCTCCCAAGGAGGATCTCGTGCAAGGCAAGGTGGAGCACGCCCCAAGGCACCCCAAGGACATAAATACAACCCCGTAGGCGCCCCAAGATGGTTACCCATTGACATCCATTCATCGGAGAGCCGCCGGAGATCACCACAAGGAGGAGGACGCCGAGGCCTTGCCGCGGCACCGCCGGAGTTGGAGGACGGCGAGGATTGATCTTCATCGGATGCGTCTACCACATTCAACGGTACCATGCTTAGCATCTTGATGGAGTAGATTCATCGTTTGTCCATGGAGTTGTAATGGATCTTGATATGTAGTCACCAACTCTTGTTTAGATCATAATCTATCGTTCCTTTGTTGATGATGCTTAATGCTAAAGGTTTGGCCACCATGCTTTTCGGGTCACTCCCGTAGATCGCGTCAACATACCGTGATCATCAATAGGTTTAGCAAAGATTACCTTCGCGTAGTGACAGTATGGGGGGAGGGAAAATGCTAAACCGTGGTCACATGTTTAGATAGATTAGATCGGTTTTATCATGTTTAGGTGATTGCATTTTCAAGTACCCTAGACTCCATGGGCAAATGTTCTCCATAACTTGTGTATCTCACGTCTCTCATTTGACCTAGATTAGATTGGTTTTGACTTGCCTTAGTTCATAGATTAGATTGTCTTTAGTTTATAGATTAATCTTTCATCCAAAGGTTTGCATCAACTAGATTAGTGCTAGATCGAAGCTAGATCGAACGCTAGTAATCCCCTTGCTCCGCGGATTGATAAGAACATAGGGAATCACCCCGTGGTGAAAAAGGCTAGTGGTCCGTACGCTTGCGGATCAAAGTTCGTTACGCGTTTCAACCATCAACACCAGAGCAGGCTGGCAGGGCTATAAGAGCACACCGACCTCAGGAAGGTCACGCATCTAGGGCGCCCAACTAGGTTGGCAGGGCCATAGTCATACCGAGGCACTGCGAGACCTAGGTATTAAGGCACGCCGACCTCAGGGAGGCCATTTTGGTGTCCAGACGACCAACATAGCTGCCAGCCATCCAGCAGAGCCATGGTACTAAGGTATTGACAACCTCAGCGATAGGCACACCGACCACGGGGGCCCGATGAAATTGTAGTCATGAAACTTCTGATCTCCAGGCGCCCAGACGGATCTGGCGGAGCAGCGAGGCACGCCTACCCCGGAAGGTCTTCAATCGAACCTACGACCATTTTGCTCAGGAAATAAAAATATAGGATGATTGGAATAGGTCCGTTTACATGCAGAGCCATAGCGGGTGCACTAGGATGCAGAGCCTAGCGGGTGCAATGAAAACATAGAGCTGTAAAGGGTGCGTTGATCATCGTCGTCGACTGTAGTAGCAATAAGGCGCAGGGCCCTCTGACACAAGGTCAAGCTTGTTTACTTCTGTAGACTGCTGGGTCACGGGTCAACAGTGGTGGGAGATTCTCTTGCCACCCAGAAAACGACAAACTGCCCACGAATCAAGGGGTGTACTGTAGCCATGTGATGCTGCGGTGGGCTCAAGCATCATTGATGCACTAGCGACAAAGATGTCGCGAGGCTGGGAAAAGACGTCGCCTTTAATCATGCACATGTCTGCAAGCCCTCTGGACGATGTGGTGACAGTGTCATCACTTCGCCGGCTGTCCAAGGCCCGGCTCTGGCTATAAATAGCACCATAAGGCTGAAGGAGGCAGGCACCGAGCATTGTTGAGCTATGAAGCCGCAGGGTAGTATTGAGGCCATGCCATGGGCATGTGTCCGTCCACCAGATTGTAGGATGCTGTGTTTGTAGAGGCTTAGAGCTAGAAGAACTCTTGCGAAATGTAGACAGCACACCCACTCTTTGTACCGTACCTCAGCGAGGAATCAAGGAGAGTTTGGAGGTGATGCTGTAGAGGCCCGAGGTGAAGCTGTAAGTCTTTGGGGAGCATGTGATGCTCGTCGAAGGCTTGCGGTTCGCGCCGAAGAGCAAGCTCGTGTCTGCATTCCATAGTCCGACACCGAGCGTGCCCTGCTATGTGCAGCGTCGTGCAGTTGTTCACCGCAAGGCCACCATCGAGGTCCTGAGGCTAGAAGAATTCTTGCGACGTGCTCGGCTATAGCAGAGTACACCTCAAGGATTGCTCTAGGTAGATCAGGTCTTCGAGGACGTTTGTATTTTTGTGATGGGTTCTAGATCCAATAAGGTCGCAGGCGACTTGTGTACCTTTGAAGTTCTCGTGTAATGTTCACTGTCTTCTGTCATGTAATGGTCCTTTTGAAGAAATTATTCATCAATGACCTATAGTGATGGAATTTGGAGGCTTATCGACCTCATGAAGATTGAATGTTCCGTCAGGACGACCTGACATTTTACTTATACTCACGACCTAAACTCAGGGCATAGGTCGTGAGACTCTTCATTGGGCATATAGCCGTTGGAATGAAATCCGGCGAGATCGTCTCGCGAAATTAGTGGTGTATAGCCGTTGCGGTGGGCTCCTTGCAGCGAAAGGATCCGCGACGGGCACCCGTGGTGGGGCCCTTATAAATAGAGCGGCGGGGACCGGCGTTGACCGTCCCATTCCATCGTCTTCCTCGTCTCGCCATCTCCGCTGGAATCCCCGTACCCTAGCCGCCGCGCGCTGCGCAGCCTTCCTCCGCCCTAGAGTCCTCAGTCCGCCATCGTCTGTAGCAGACCGCGCGCCAGCTCCTCCATCCACGCACCGCTCGACTTCGCATGCGCATCAAAACCCTAGTAAACTTCAGATCCAAAACTTCTCGTCCCCAAGAAATGGCGGCTGCTGCTCCTCAGATCCCTGACCCGCGAATAGTGTGGGAGCCCTCGACGGTGACCGAGGTGAAGATCCAAGCGCTGGTGGATCGCGGGCTCCTGAGGCCTAAGGCAGAGGTGGAGTGGAAGGCGCCTACGGGCGAGGCCTTCCCGACATAGGACGACAAGGAGCAGGTCATCTTCGCTTCCTTCTTGAATCGCGGGTTCAACATCCCCACGGGCGACTTCTTCAGAGGTCTCCTCTTCTACTACAAACTGGAGCTGGTACACCTCGTCCCCAACTCCATAACCGTAGTATCGTCGTTTATCCATTTTTGTGAGGTGTATTTGGGGATAGCGCCCCACTTCTTCCTCTGGCAACATCTCTTCAACGTCAAGTCCACCGGCAAGCGTACCGATGTTTGGGGGTTGTCATGTTCTGCTTGAGGTCAGGTCTCAAGACAGAATGGATTGATATGGACCTGCCGGACAACACCACTGGGTGGAGGTCGGAATCATTCTACATCGCCGATCAGCAGCTAGTGCTCCCAAATCGGACTGGGCACAAGCCCGTGAAGATACCAGAGTGGGACCTGCAGCTGTCCTCCCGCGAGCTGGACGATGTCAAGGAGGTGCTTGCCCCGGTGCGCGACCTTAAGGAGAAAGGTGTGACGGGAGGCTCGGTAGCGAGGTCGTTCTGCCATCGTTTGATCCAGCCAATCAAGGACCGGGTGCATCCGGCATACAAATATTGGGGGCAATTAGACCCAACTCATGAGCTCAACCGCAAGGTCTCCCAAGAGGAGATGGTGGCCAGGGTGTCGTAGAACTACGCCGGGCTTACACGAGGTAGCAAGTGCCCAAAGGCGTATTCCTTGACCCGACCAGCTGACCCTGTAAGTCCTGGGACTACTAGGTCGTTTGTCCTGTTTCTTTGCTTACGTCAATCTTACTCTTTGGTACTTGTCTGTTGCAGGCTCAGGAGATGCAGTTTTGGTGTCCTGCACCATTGCCAGGAGGCGAGGAGCCTCGTCAGAAGCTGAGGTCGGACAAATACCAGCCTCCAGCAGCTGGGCTACTGGAGAATTATGAATCAGATTTATCGGTGGCAGCTGATGAAGATACTGACCCAGAGGTCGGTGACAATGTGGTGAGCCGACCTGCAGCAAGCGGCGCCACAAAGCCCGGGCGCAAGACAAGGGCGACAACATCAAAGCAGTCAGCCACAAGGGCTGCTGCCAAGGTCGAGGCAGCCAAGACTGCCAAGCTTGAGGCTGATAAGAAGAAGAGGAAGAAGAGGACGAGCCCTCCTCTGGCGGTCCGTACGCCAACGATTCCTACACCTTTGACCAAGGAGGTCGAGGAAGATGAAGATGAAGCCACCGATGATCCGCCAGTTGTCGACGATCGCACGGCGACGTGGTCGCTCAGTCCCGTGGCCAAGAGGCAGCGGGAGTTAGAGCAGAAGACGAACGAGGACGACCTCCGTCAGATGAGGGAGGCGCAACGGGCTGCCGCTGGTGCGCAGGCGAGGATGCCTGTGCAGGTTCGAGTTCGGCCCTTTAGGCCGAAGTTGCGTGCCCCGGCTACCGTAAGGTAAGATCGTGGCACTGAAGCTGATTCATTTGCTAACTGTCATTGGCTCTTGTATTGTGTTGACGAGGATTTCTGTAGGTCGGACGTCCAACCTCAAAGCGCCTTGGGTGCGCAACATTTACCTTCGCGGACGAGGTCGTCCGACCATGAGGTCGGGACTCAGGCTTTTGTCGGCGACACGGGGACGTCGGCTCCTCCGCCTGTCACTGAAGTCAGAACACAGGATTTTGTTGGTGACGTCGAGGCGTCATCTTCTCCACCTATTATCGACACGGACCCCATCAACTCAGTGCCCTGCACATCAGCTCAGGGCCCAACTGCGGACCCGATACAGATCGAGCCGCCACAGGAGAACCCAGAAACAACCGGCATGCAGGCACCGGGTTCGACGTCGACGGGGCCAAACTTGAGGAGTGAATACATCGACTGGACTGACACTCCCTGGCAGGAGGATATCTTTGACGATGACGAGGATATGAAGTCGGTCCGTAGTGCGATCTTGACTCTCAACCAATCTCTCACGGTGAGCCGCTGTCTTTTGAGTTAGATAAATGACTTGTTTTCTGGATGTAGCTAACGACCTGCTTTGCCTTTGCAAAACAGTCGCTGGCTGACCGTGCCAAGGGTAGGGCCGACCAGCTTATGGGTGCTGCAGCTCTACAACTGCGGGTGGTCGAGCTTGAGCAAGAGCTCAAGCAGGCCCGTGAGACGGCAGCGGCGGACAAGAAGAAGCTCGAGGACGAGCTAGCCGAGGAGAAGCGGAAGACCCGAGAGGCCAACTCGCAGTTCAACACCGCGAACATTGGTAAGATCGACCTTCTTACTGCTTCCCCCATCATTGCCTTGTTCTGCTGAGGGCTGGACCTCAGGGTTTTTTTTGTATATTGTAGATTTCCACAGGCGAGAGGATGACCTCAAAAACGAGCTGAAGAATACTAAGGAGAAAGTTCGAAGCTTGGAGGTGAACCTCAGGGAGGCCGAAGCTGGTGCTAAAGAGCTGAAGCGAGTGATGAAGGACACCATAGACAGTGAGTACGCTGTATCTCAAAAGCTGGCTTATGAGAAACAGGCTCGAAGGGATCTTGAGATCAGTCTTGAGGTAGCTTTGAAGGTGCTGCAAAATGACCAGGTGATCATTGCAGGGCATGAGGTGGAGCTTAACGACCTGAAGAATGCTGCCAACTTTGCGATGGACATATTGGCGTCACAGGTCGAGGGGGAGGATCCCAAGCCTGCTATTGACCGTCTTCTGGCCGTGCCCGAGAAGCTGCTCGACCTCCTGAAGGCAACAAGCTTGGCGGCGGCTACAGAGGCGTTGTTCCAGGTGAAGTCTCATTACCCCGACGTTGACATGGTCAAGGTCGGAGAAGGCCCAGACACGATGAAAGATCCCAAGGTCGTCGAGCTTGAAGTTCGTGAAGCTGCTATGGCGGTGATGGATTCAATTGACTATGAGGGCGATGACGGGGAAGAAAAGATATAGTCTTAGAGCTGTACCCTCTCCCTCCTGCAATCATGTAAAATATTACTTGATAACTATCTTTGTGGCCTGCATGACGTACTTGTTTTTTGTTTGCGCGTACTTGGTAGCCTTGAAATGACGTGTCTTTTATTATACACCGCTAACCACTACTCATGGAGAGGCTGGCTTACCGACCATCACAGCTCAGCAGGGAGACTTACGTGTGATCGGTGCGTGGGAAGGAGTCTAGGACTTAGGTTTTGCAACCTTACGACCTTTGTTTTGGCTTTAGCCAAGCCCCCGAGCATGTCGAGGGGGAGGGTTTATGACATGAAGGAGGAGAAGGTAGGGCTCGAGACACAGCAGATGACTGCTTGAATTAATATTTATTAAAGTGAAAAAAGTACAAAGACGAGGATTACATAGGTGTAATAAAAACTATTCTACAGGTAGAATCGTCATAGGTGCTCCACGTTTTAAGGGTTGGGTAGGCCTTGCCCGTCGCCCCACTGGAGGCGATATGTGGATGGGCTGATGACTTCGGTGACGATGAAGGGTCCTTCCCAAGGTGCAGATAGCTTGCGCATGCCGTCAGTCTTCTGGATATGCCTTAGGACTAGGTCGCCAACATTGAAGGAGGTCTCCTTGACGTTGCGATCATGGTACCGACGGAGTTGCTGGTCGTGATGAGCTTGCCTCATAACAGCTTCCATTCTCTGCTCCTCGAGGCTATCGAGGTCGACACGACGAGTCTGCTCGGCTTCTCCCTCCTCGTAGAACTGTATGCGTGGAGCTCCGAAGGTAACGTCGGTGGGTAGGATGGCCTCTGAGCCATAGACCAGGAAGAAGGGCGAAAAGCCCGTAGCAGAACTGACTTGGGTCCTTAGGCCCCAGATTACGTGTGGTATCTCGGCTAACCATCGGGTAGCGTAGTTTGAAGCGTCATCAAAGATATGATCTTTGAGAGCTTGAAGAACCATGCCATTAGCACGTTCGACCTGGCCGTTGCACCTGGGGTGGGCGACCGTGGAGTAGTAGACGTCTATAGTGTTGTCTTGGCAAAAATCCCAAAAGGCAGACCCTGTGAAGGCTGTCCTTAGGTCGATGATGATCCTGTTGGGCACACCGAAGCGATGTGTTACGTCTTGCATGAATTTTGCCACTTCTTCCGACGTGACTTTTGCGATAGGTCAAACTTCAATCCACTTGGTGAATTTGTCGACAGCCACAAGGATATACCTGTAGCCGCCTGGAGCAGTTCGGAACGGACCCACGGAGTCGAGGCCCCACATGGCGAAGGGCCAAGATGGGGGAATTGTGCGCAGGGCCTGAGCTGGTAGGTGCTGCTGTTTGGCAAAGAATTGGCATCCTTTGCACCTCTTAATGAGGTCTTTAGCGTCGGACATGGCCGTGGGCCAGTAGAATCCGGATCGATACGCCTTGCTGACAAGATTGGCAGATGCCTCATGGCAGCCACACTCGCTGCCATGAATCTCAGCCAGGAGCTGGAGACCATCTGATCGCAAGATGCACTTCATCAAGACGCCAGTAGAGGCGGCTTTCCTGTATAGGTCGTTACTGATCACGACGTAGTTAGCACTTCGTCGTGTGATACGCTCTCATTCAGCCTTGTCTTCTGGGACTCGTTGGTCGGGTAGGAAGGCTAGGAAAGGCTGGCGCCAATCGTCCTCTTTATCTGTCATTAGCACGTCGCGGGGAGGTGCTGGAGTTGGGTCGGGCTGTGCTTGGTCCAGGTTGTCCGGGTCCAATAGCTTGATTGATGGCTTGCGTAGGTCTTGGACGAACACACCCGCCGGGACTAGAGTTCGCCGCGAGCCTAGTTTAGATAGTACGTCGGCGGCCACGTTGCTGTTGCGTGGCACATGCTGAAACTTAATGCCCTCGAAGTGGCCTTCGAGCTTGCGGATCTCTGCGCAGTAAGCATCCATTGTGTCTTTGACACAGTCCCACTCCTTGTTGACTTGCTCGATGACGACCTTGGAGTCGTCGTACGCTAGTAGTCGCTTGATGCCAATGGACACTGCTATACGGAGCCCATGAATTAAAGCTTCGTATTCTGCTCCATTGTTGGAGGCCTTGTAGTGTATTTGCAGGACGTACTTGAGCTGTTCTCCCTGGGGAGAGATGAATAACACTCTTGCTCCCGCGCCTTCGAGGTTAAGGGCACCGTCGAAGTACATTATCTAGTGTTCAGGCCGCTCCTTGGGAGGGGGCATCTGGATCTCTGTCCACTCTGATACAAAGTCAGCTAGGATCTGGGACTTGATCGCCTGCCTGGGGCAGAACTTGATGTCGAACTCTCCAAGCTCTACGGACCACTTAACAATGCGGCCCTTAACGTCGCGGTTGCGGATGATCTCTCCCAGCGGAAACGATTATGGCACCGTGATCTTGTGAGCTTGGAAGTAGTGGCGCAGCTTTCTCGACGTGATCAGGAGTGCGTAGAGCAACTTCTGAGGCTGTGAATAACGTGTCTTAGCGTCGGCAACGACCTCGCTTACATAATACACAGGTCGTTGAACAGGGTAGGCCTGCCCTTCTTCTTCTCGTTCTGCAACGAGGACCGTGCTGACCACATGGGTGGTGGCAGAGATGTAGAGTAGGAGGGTTTCTCCTGGTATAGGTGGCGTCATGACTGGAGGCGTGGTCAAGGACTCTTTGAGAGCCTCGAAAGCCTTCTGTGCTTCTTCATCCCATACGAACATATCTTCTTTCTTCAATAGCTTGAAGAAAGGCAAACCTTTCTTGCCAAGCTTGCTGATGAAACGACATAGAGCCGCCATCATACCTGTGAGCTTCATGATGTCTTTCTTGCAAGATGGCTTGGCCATGTTGCGTATTGCGTCGACCTTCACGGGATTTGCTTCGATGCCCCGGTGCCCGACCATGAAGCCCAGGAGCAATCCGGAGGGGACACTGAAGACGCATTTGGTCAGGTTGAGCTTCCACTGGTACTCGCGTTGGTTGGAGAAGGTCTCGGCGAGGTCGGCTATGTGCTGATCTTCCTCGGTGGTTTTGACAACCGCATCGTCGACGTAAGCTTCTATGTTCTTCCCGATCTGCGACTTGAGGCACTTCTGTATCGCCTTCTGGTATGTTGCTCCAGCGTTTTTAAGGCCAAAGGTCATGACCTTGTAGCAGTAGATGCCGTTGGGCGTTATGAACGCCGTTTTGACTTCGTCGTCAGGGTTCAAGGCTATCTGGTGATACCCTGAATAGCAATCGAGGAAGCACAACAGAACGCTACCAGCCGTGGAGTCCACGACCTAGTCGATGCGAGGAAGAGGGAAGGGATCTTTCGGGCAGTGCTTGTTGAGGTCGGTGTAGTCGATGCACATCCTTAATCCTCCAGTATTCTTGGGTACAAGGACCGGGTTTGCGAGCCAAATCGGGTGTTTACATTCACGGATGAATCCTGCAGCTAAGAGCTTGCAGACTTCTACTTCTATAGCTTGCTTTCTATCTTTCGCAAATCGCCAGAGCTTTTGCTTGATTGGTCGAGCGGTCTTGCTTACTTCAAGGGCGTGCTCAGCCAGCCCCCTAGGGACACCGGGCATGTCGGACGGACTCCATGCGAAGATGTCGGCGTTGTCCCTGAGGAAACTGGTGAGCGCGAGTTCCAATTTGGGATCGAGGTTGGCCCTGATGGTGACTTCCTTGGATGCGTCGGGCAGGCCGAGGCAAACATTCTTCACAGCAGGACTAGGGTCCAAGGCAGTGGCCGTGCGCTTCTGTTCTGGCACCTCCAGAGTAGTTTGGTTGATCTTGGCGGCCTGAGCAACCATGACCGTAGCAGCAGCTTTACACACAGAGACCTTAGAGAGGTCGATAGTGTCGCTCTCGCAGTTGTAGGAGACCATGATGTCACCAAGGATGGAGAGGATCCCATTTGGTGCTGGCATCTTCATGATGAGGTAGGTGTGGTGTGGTATGGCCATAAACTTGGCCAACATAGGTCGATCGAGGATGGCATGATAGGAGGAGCGGAAGTCCGCGACCTCGAACGTCAGGTACTTTGTGCGGAAGTTTTCTTATTTGCCGAAGGTGACCGGCAGGCATACACAACCTATGGGGTATGCAGCCTTGTCGGGCACGACCCCGTAGAAGGGTTCGTCGCAGGCGGTCATCTTGGAGAAGTCGAAGTCCATCTTTCTCAGTGTCTCTGTGAAGATGATGTTCGAGCTGCTGCCCCCATCGATAAGGGTCTTAGGCAGGAACGCGCCATCCACTATGTGGTTGACGACCAGGGGGTAGGTCCCGGGGTCGGGTATGTGAACCCAATGGTCTTTCCTTGAGAAAGTGATGGGGTACTCCGCCCAACGCAGAGGTTGTGGAGTTTCTGTGTTTAGTTGGCCGATCTCCCTTGTGTTTGATCGTATCTGTCTGTTGCTCTTGGCTGCCTGACGACCACCGACGATGAAGTTGATCTACCGGTTGGCAGTCTGGAACCCGCCATTGGGGTTGCCCGCTTATGGCGGTGGTGGCGGAGAAGGCTCCTTACGGTTGTTGTCATTGCGGTTGTGGTCGTCTTGTCGACGACGATCGTCGCGTCGGTCGTCGCGGTGCTCATCACGCCGGTCGTTGCGGTTGTCTTCGCGGCGATCGTCGTGGTGGTAGTCGTCACGTCAATCATCACGGTGATGATCGCGGTGATAGTCACGACGATAATCACGGCGATCCCTATCATCGTTGTGACGATAGGGTCGGCAGTCATGATAATCACGTCGATCAGGTCGACGGTTACGGTTGTCGTAGCGGCGGCTGCTATTCTGGTCATCGTTGTTGCCGCTCTTGGTCTTCTTGGGCTCTGGAGGTACCCCTAGGGCACGCTTTAGCTGTTCGCACTCCCTCATGGTATGCTTGGCGTCGCGGTGGAACTGGCACTGGTCGTCCATGACCATGTTGAAGTCACCTTCAAGGAAGGTGGAAGGTCTGGGTGGGTCAGTCGCATAGACTTCACCAGATCGCTTGCGCAACCTGCTGCCACCGTCGTCGTGGTCTTCTCCTTTGAAGTCGTGCATCACCGCATCTTGAGTATCGACAAGCTTGTTGACGTAGGCCATGAGGTCGGCGATGGTGTGGGCGTCAGCTTCGTGGATATTTTCAAAGAGCTTGATGTTGGTTACCCCCTTCTTATAGTAGGCTATGACGTCTTCGTCCTTGACACCTGCAAGGGTGTTGCGATTCTCAAAGTAGCGGTTAGTGTACTCTCGGAGAGTTTCGTCACGCCTCATCCGCACTCTGGCGAGGTGATGTGTGTTGCCGGGACGGTTGTAAGTCGCTTGATAGTTGGTCGTGAAGAGCCGTGACAAGGTCGCCCACGAGGTGATGCACTCCGCAGGAAGATTGTCGAGCCACAGGAGTGGTGCTTTGCCCATCACGAGGGGAAAGTATCCCGCCATGTGATCCTTATTACCTCCAGAGGCGCGTGCCGCGATGCTGTACATCTTGAGCCAAATACTTGGGTCGGAGCGACCGTCGTATTTCTCGATGGCTGGCTTGAAGTCTTTGGGGTATCTGTCACACCTGTTTTTCCAAAGAAAACCAAGTGCAAACCTATATGCATGTCAGGATCAAGTTTCATGCATATAGTGACATATAAGTGAATACAGAAACAGTATCACGTAAGAAAAAGGAAGATTATCAGAGATTCATGCTTAATCCTGGAAACGAAGGCTCCAAACACCACATGTAGTCGACTGGGGGTTGTGTACGCCTAGCACTCCACAACATCTTCACGTGATCTTCATATAGCAACTTCCTCTTTCTGAGCAACGTATATAGCAAGGGTGAGCACATGTCGTACTCAGCAAGTGTGGGGAAAGTATGAATGCAAAGGCTTTATAGTGGACTGGGCTCTAGCATTTAGCATTTTAGTTGGTCAGATTTTATCAGCACCTAATTACTAATAAAGTATAAGTATATACCAACCCACATTAAGCATAAGGTAAGATGCACCATAAGAATATGGCAAGCATAACCAGAGAGCACGATTTAAGTCCATCTTCAAGTTCGATTATCATGTGAGGGTCCAGGCCGCTCTTGACCGTGAGCACGGCTAATCGATTAGTTTTACACTCTGCAGAGGTTGTACACTTTCACCACAAGTCGCGTAAAAACTCCGAAGAGCTTTAGACCCAACCACGCGATGCTAGCTAGGCACCATACAACACTACCGAGGTGTGGTTGCATAGGGACGCTACGAGGCCTTTACAAAGGTTCTCCAACAAGTTGTGACCCACAAGGTACGGATCAGTTAGCAAGGTATAAAGTCCCCTAGCAGGTCAATACCCCACGATAGAATAAAGAACTCACCCAACCCCATGCTAGAGCGAGTCCATACCCCGCAGTACCACCGATCCCTTGTCCTTATCAGGTAAGATCACCCCAAGCTAAAGTTCCTAATTACTTGGCCAAGACCAGTGCTCGTTTAGTTCTTGTGGTTGTACTGTTTTCCTGGGTGGTTCTCCATGTTCCAATTAAGCAGTATGATCTTGTATTAAAGCATCATTCAACATAAAACATAAACAAGTATCAAAGTTGTTCGATTAACACCATCCCAGTAGAGGAAACTAAGCAACATCTACCATCAAGATTAATTAAGCAACCCGGCTATACAAGGCAATGGTAAAAAGAATACTAGTCCCATCCTTAATAGGACCCATAAAAATTAATGCAAGCAATGCAATGAGTGATTAAATAATTATTAGGACAAGGAACCACACACTTGCCTTTAACCAAAGAATAGTTGCTCAGAGTGTCTTCATCTTCATGCTCTTCAAAGCTTCACGAACCACGTTCACTCTATGCGCATCAATCATCGGCACAAGCATACAAAGCAAACAAACAAACACATTAAGAACAATACACCAATCAAATCAAAGCTTTAAAAGAGCGCACTAAAGGATAGGCTTAGATTCTATGGATCACTAGCACACAAAACGTGCTTGGAAGGGAAAGGTCTGATTAGCTGGACATGGTTTGAGCTTGAGCTAACACTAGTTGAGCTAACACTAGAAAGATTTAAAGCTTCAGATAGACTTGATCAAAAGAGACACTGAGGTAGAGCTGACAAAGAACGTCTAACGAACGATTTGCATTCATGAACATGAAAGACTGTGCGAGCTGGTTTTATTTTAATTAACAAAACAAATATAAAGGATATTTCAGAAATAAAATACCCTATGTTGACATTAATGCAAATTACATGTTATTTGCAAAATCGGAGTAAAGAACTAGTCAAATTTTACTTATAAATATTTATATATAAGTTATACCAATTAAACATTTTAATTTTGGAAAAGATAAACTATATGAATCATCTAAACGTAACTTTATGATTCGAGTAGATCATATTATTATTAAAAACATCATTACATTGGTATTAATCAAATTAACATTTATTTACAAAAGCCAATGTAAAAGCCTAATCAACTTTTAATTAGAAAAGGTTAATTAATTATTAAACAAGTTAACATTTGGTTTAAGAAAACCGAGATAAAGATCTAATTAGCTTTTATTCAGAAAAACATGTGAAATAAACATTACTCAAATTAATATTGATGAAGACAAACGGTGTACAACACTATATTATTTTTATTTAGAAGAGCATGTTTAATAAGTCATTAGCAAAATTATTACCAAATTAATTTTCAGAAAACATACATGATGTGAACACACCACTGACGTGCACTTTATTTCATTTCGAACCTAACGCAATTTGAATGGATTAAAACGGAGCTAAAACAGAAAAGATATGGAGAAAACAAGATGCAGGGACCTAATGTTGATTAACTATAGATAACAGGGGCTAGCAGAGGAAGTTCCCGAGACACAAATAATAGTGCTCGCGAATAGATCTAAGATTAGGGTTAGATCTGAAAAAGTCTCGGGTGGGCTTTATGTGTGAAAGGTGGGATCTTTCTAGGGGGTTATGGGCAAAAGTTGCAAGACACAAGAATCGATCTAAAGATTACATAAAAAAGCAGGGTTCTAACTGTAAAACAAGGAGGTCTTCCTCCTCCTCTGGTCAGGAACGAACAGAGGGGGTCGTGGCGTACAGGGGCTGTGGGCGTTCCAATCGCCAGGGCTCCGGGCAGCTAGGGGCTCGGGTGAGATGCAAAACGGAGAGAGGGGATTGAGGGGATCGCAGGGACATGCTAACCAACAGTGGAGACGGACGGAGATGGCCGGATTTTGAAGAGGGGCGACCAGCGGTGGAGCTCGAAGGCAGCTCGGGTCTTCACGGTGGGGCTCCCCAGGCGACAGAGCAAGGGCGTCAGACGTGCGGCTCGGCGCTGCGAACCACCTGGCGGCGACGGCTTGCTCCGGGAAGCCTTGGACGCCGCGAATCGGCGACGAACCGCAGCGGCGGTCCGGGTCGGTCTACGTACGGACGGCGTCGCTCTAGTGGACCTCCTAGGATGGGGAGGAGCTCTCTGGACGCATCACGTCATCGTGGACCTCGCGGTGATGGCGGATTCCTCCGGCAGACAACGCAGCCGGCGAATCGACGGTGAGGAGCCGGCGGTGGCGATCAGCTCAGCGTAGCTCCTCGCGACGGCGCGACACAGGGAAAAGGTGGCGGAGATGGCAGCTAGGGCGCACGGATTTGGCGGCGCGCTTTATATGGCGTGGGGCTCCTCTGCGACTTGGCGCGCACGCCAAGGCCGGTGGCGGCGGCGGCCATAGGTGTCCCGGCCTGGCACGCGAGCAGCTTGCTCTAGCTGCTGGGCTCAGATGGGCCTGGCGGGCTGGAGTAGCTAGGCCGGTCGGATCGGGTCGGGCTCGCGGATGCGGGCTCGGCCCAAAAGGAAAGGAAAGGGTTATTATTTTCCGAATTTAATTTTCAATGCGAAAACAATTCCAGAAAAATCTAGAAATTGTTTTAAAGGCACAAAAAAAATACTCAGAAAATCCCAAAAATTCTAGGAAACTTCCCAGAGGTGCGTTGGGACATGAACAAACCAAATAAAGTATTTGGAGCTCATAAAAAAGATTTTAAAGCCTTCTAATAAATAGAATTAGCTTAGGAAAAATGAGAATTAATTCCGGAAAAAGTCCAGAAAATTCCCAGAAGGATTTGGTCAACACCTAATCGCATTTTAAAACCTTTTGCACTCATGAAACACCAGGATGCATCGGCGTGAATGCAACACACATAACTTTTTATTTGATTCAGAAAATCAAACAAGGATTTTTCCTATACTATATTTCCTGTAAAGAAAATAAATGTTGGGAAAATTTTAAAATTATGAGAAAATTGTTGTTTTATTATTCTCTCTATTCACATCCTGAAATTAGAAATTTCAGGGTGTGACAAATCTACCCCCTTAAAAGGAATCTCGTCCCAAGATTCGAAGAAAGAAGAAACAAGGAGAAGGGAGATAAACAAGAACATTGCTATTGAGGTATGTAGGTAGATGGTCATCCTCTTTTGTAATCCGTGTGAAATCTTTATTTCTCATCTTATCTTGGTCATCGGGGTCTTCATCAGAGTGAGCTAGATGGAATAAAAGCAAGCACAAGGTGGGAAGAAAGTAGAGTGAGGTCTTCTTTTCTTCAACTTGCTCACTTCTAAATGGCAAAGGCAGTAGTAGCATTTGCTTGTTGGCATTTGGTGAGGGCTTCTAATGTCCTTCATTTGATGATGTAGAGAGGAAGGAAGATGACAAGGAGATGAGAGGTACAAAAGAAGAACCCAACTAGGCAACTGATGTTATTGTAGATATAAGACCCACAGTACACCAACACTCACTACAAAGAACCAACACAAGCAATGTCATAAAACCAAGCATCATCATGCAAACACACAATTTCACCGATCAAGACAGTCAAAGGAACGATGCTAAACGTTGTTAATAGTCATAGGGTATCCTCCTAAGCATGGGCATAGCTTCACCGATCATTGATCATGTAAGGATGTTGAATCAGAAAGGACACTTTAGAATCAAAAGTCAAGGGAAGAATCCAAAGCAACATTGTTTGAGGAACGGAAGTTCAAAGATGAGGATGGATGGATAGGAATTGATAGATATGTTTAAAGTGGATAGGAAAGCAAGATATAAGGGGGATTATCAAAAGAAAGTGGTCAAGGAGTGGGAATATTCATTACAAAGCTCAATGGAAAGGTAGTGATGAATTTTAGATCATAAGAAACCTTAAGGAACGACCATTGATAACTAGGCTTACGTCCTACAGTCGATACAGCTCTGATACCACTCTGTCACACCTGTTTTTCCAAAGAAAACCAAGTGCAAACCTATATGCATGCCAGGATCATGTTTCATGCATATAGTGACATATAAGTGAATATAGAAACAGTATCACGTAAGAAAAAGGAAGATTATCAGAGATTCACGCTTAATCCTGGAAACGAAAGCTCCAAACACCACAGGCAGTCGACTGGGGGTTGCGTACGCCTAGCACTCCACAACATCTTCACGTGATCTTCATATAGCAGCTTCCTCTTTCTGAGCAACGTATATAACAAGGGTGAGCACATGTCGTACTCAGCAAGTGTGGGGAAAGTATGAATGCAAAGGCTTTATAGTGGACTGGGCTCTAGCATTTAGCATTTTAGTTGGTCAAATTTTATTAGCACCTAATTACTAATAAAGTATAAGTATATACCAATCCACATTAAGAATAAGGTAAGATGCACCATAAGAATATGGCAAGCATAACCAGAGAGCATGATTTAAGTCCATCTTCAAGTTTGATTATCATGTGAGGGTCCAGGCCGCTCTTGACCGTGAGCACGGCTAATCTATTAGTTTTACACTCTGCAGAGGTTGTACACTTTCACCACAAGTCGTGTAAAAACTCCGAAGAGCTTTAGACCCAACCACGCGATGCTAGCTAGGCACCATACCCCACTACCGAGGTGTGGTTGCATAGGGACGCTACGAGGCCTTTACAAAGGTTCTCCAACAAGTTGTGACCCACAAGGTCCGGATCAGTTAGCAAGGTATAAAGTCCCCTAGCAGGTCAATACCCCACCATAGAATAAAGAACTCACCCAACCCCCTGCTAGAGCGAGTCCATACCCAGCAGTACCACTGATCCCTTGTCCTAATCAGGTAAGATCACCCCAAGCTAAAGTTCCTAATTACTTGGCCAAGACTAGTGCCCGTTTTGTTCTTCTGGTTGTACTATTTTCCTGGGTGGTTCTCCATGTTCCAATTAAGCAGTATGATCTTGTATTAAAGCATCATTCAACATAAAACATAAACAAGTATCAAAGTTGTTCGATTAACACCATCCCAGTAGAGCAAACTAAGCAACATCTACCATCAAGATTAATTAAGCAACCCGGCTATACAAGGCAATGGTAAAAAGAATACTAGTCCCATCCTTAATAGGACCCATAAAAATTAATGCAAGCAATGCAATGAGTGATTAAATAATTATTAGGACAAGGAACCACACACTTGCCTTTAACCAAAGAATAGTTGCTCAGAGTGTCTTCATCTTCATGCTCTTCAAAGCTTCACGAACCACATTCACTCTATGCGCATCAATCATCGGCACAAGCATACAAAGCAAACTAACAAACACACTAAGAACAATACACCAATCAAATCAAAGTTTTAAAAGAGCGCACTAAAGGATAGGCTTAGATTCTATGGATCACTAGCACACAAAACGTGCTTGGAAGGGAAAGGTCTGATTAGCTGGACATGGTTTGAGCTTGAGCTAACACTAGAAAGATTTAGAGCTTCAGATAGACTTGATCAAAAGAGACACTGAGGTAGAGCTGACAAAGAACGTCTAATGAACGATTTGCATTCATGGACATGAAAGACTATGCGAGCTGGGTTTATTTTAATTAACAAAACAAATATAAAGGATATTTCAGAAATAAAATACCCTATGTTAACATTAATGCAAATTACATGTTATTTGCAAAATCAGAGTAAAGAACTAGTCAAATTTTACTTATAAATATTTATATATAAGTTATACCAATTAAACATTTTAATTTTGGAAATGATAAACTATATGAATCATCTAAACGTAAATTTATGATTCGAGTAGATCATATTATTATTAAAAACATCATTACATTGGTATTAATCAAATTAACATTTATTTACAAAAGCCAATGTAAAAGCCTAATCAACTTTTAATTAGAAAAAGTTAATTAATTATTAAACAAGTTAACATTTGGTTTAAGAAAACCGAGATAAAGATCTAATTAGCTTTTATTCAGAAAAACATGTGAAATAAACATTACTCAAATTAATATTGATGATGAAAAACGGTGTACAACACTATATTATTTTTATTTAGAAGAGCATGTTCAATAAGTCATTAGCAAAATTATTACCAAATTAATTTTTAGAAAACATACATGATGTGAACACACCACTGACGTGCACTTTATTTCATTTCGAACCTAACGCAATTTGAATGGATTAAAACGGAGCTAAAACACAAAAGATATGGAGAAAACAAGATGCAGGGACCTAATGTTGATTAACTATAGATAACAGGGGCTAGCAGAGGAAATTCCCGAGACACAAATAATAGTGCTCGTGAATAGATCTAAGATCAGGGTTAGATCTGAAAAAGTCTCGGGTGGGCTTTATGTGTGAAAGGTGGGATCTTTCTAGGGGGTTATGGGCAAAAGTTGCAAGACACAAGAATCGATCTAAAGATTACATAAAAAACTAGGGGTCTAACTGTAAAACAAGGAGGTCTTCTTCCTCCTCTGGTAAGGAACGAACAGAGGGGGGTCGTGGCGTACAGGGGCTGTGGGTGTTCCAATCGCCAGTGCTCCAGGCAGCTAGGGGGCCGGGTGAGATGCAGAACGGAGAGAGGGGAGTGAGGGGATCGCAGGGACAAGCTCACCAACAGTGGAGACGGACGGAGATGGCCGGATTTAGAAGAGGGGCGACCGGTGGTGGAGCTCGAAGGCAGCTCGGGTCTTCACGGTGGGGCTCCCCAGGCGACAGAGCAAGGGCGTCGGACGTGCGGCTCGGCGCTGCGAACCACCTGGCGGCGACGGCTTGCTCCGGGAAGCCTTGGACGCCGCGAATCGGCGACGAACCACAGCGGCAGTCCGGGTCGGTCGACGTACGGACGGCGTCGCTCCAGTGGACCTCCTGGGATGGGGAGGAGCTCTCTGGATGCATCACATCATCGCGGACCTCGCGGTGATGGCGGATTCCTCCGGCAGACAACGCAGACGGCGAATCGACGGTGAGGAGCCGACGGCGGCGATCAGCTCAGCGCAGCTCCTCGCGACGGCGCGACACAGGGAAAAGGTGGCGGAGATGGCAGCTAGGCCGCACGGATTTGGCAGCGCCCTTTATAGGGCGTGGGGCTCCTCTACGACTTGGCGCGCACGCCAAGGCCGATGGCGGCGGCGGCCATGGGTGTCCCGGCCTAGCACGCGAGCAGCTTGCTCTGGCTGCGTGGCTCAGATGGGCCTGGCGGGCTGGAGCAGCTGGGCCTGTCGGATCGGGTCGGGCTCGCGGATGCGGGCTCGGCCCAAAAGAAAAGGAAAGGGTTATTATTTTCCGAATTTAATTTTCAATACGAAAACAATTCCAGAAAAATCTAGAAATTGTTTTAAAGGCACAAAAAAATACTCAGAAAATCCCAAAAATTCTAGGAAAATTCCCAGAGGTGCGTTGGGACATGAACAAACCAAATAAAGTATTTGGAGCTCATAAAAAAGATTTTAAAGCCTTCTAATAAATAGAATTAGCTCAGGAAAAATGAGAATTAATTCCGGAAAAAAGTCCAGAAAATTCCCAGAAGGATTTGGTCAACACCTAATCGCATTTTAAAACCTTTTGCACTCATGAAACACCAGGATGCATCAGCGTGAATGCAACACACATAACTTTTTATTTGATTCAGAAAATCAAATAAGGATTTTTCCTATACTATATTTCCTATAAAGAAAATAAATGTTTGGAAAATTTTTAAATTATGAGAAAATTGTTGTTTTATTATTCTCTCTATTCACATCCTGAAATTGGAAATTTCAGGGTGTGATAGTATCTGATCGTCCTGAGACGACGTGAAAACGCCGGGAAGTTGTTGACTGCTCTAGGACTGGCTGATGGGGCATAGGCCGTCGGGATAATGTAGAGGTCATCTGGAGGACCATTATCTTGGTCGTACTGGGCATGTCGTAGGAGCTCTTGGTCGTGCATCTGCCGAAGTTCCGTTGCTTGAATAGGATTATTGGCGTCAAGGGGATTAGGAACCCCGTTGTCGTGGTCGTAGTTAGCACGACGTGCTATCTCCACTTCGTCTCGTATATGTCGACGTTGACTACTCTGAGCATGGTTGGCTTGTACCGGTGGAGGTTGAGCTCCAGCGTTCTGCCTTGCGTTGGCGGCAGCAATCTGCTGTTGGGCGCCAGCCGCATTGGCGGCGTTGTTTTGGGCATTGCCAGGAGCGTTACCAGCAGCGTTGGTGAGAGTCTGTGTGGTTCGAGGACTGGTGGATGGTCGCTTCCTGGTGTGATGAGTGATTGACAACGTGGTGTGGACTGATTCTTGGCTAAGTACTGCAAGTGTAGGTTGCGGCTTGACTGGTATTGGTACAGGTGAAGAACAAGCGCGAAAGGTCATTGCCGGTGAGGCCTCCAGGTGTGGAGAAGACAAGTAGGCTTGGTTCGAGGGACCCAGTGGCCAGCGGGGTCAAGTGCGGGCCGCATTGTGGCAAGAACAGCAAGATGAAGTCATGGACGGTTTCTTGGTTGAGCCTCAAAACCAAGGTCGAGCCGGGACTACGTGGGAACCGAGTCATGAGTGGTGATTGGCGGAGGCTACACCGAGTCCGCGGGGTTTCCGGTGGTTCACCAAAAAACCACTGGGTTCCTTGGTTGATGCACAAAGCCAAGACCGAAGACCGAAGACGGAGGTGCAGCAGCATCAGACCAGTCTGACCGATGGGTCTGACCGGTCTGACCGATGAGGAGCACCGGTCTGACCGGTGTGCGACGACGCAGTCCGGAATCTTCGAAGCGGAGGACACGCGTCGGGATCGCAAGGCTTGCGTCGAGGCTAAGCAAGTTTGCGGTCGCTGGGCATCCGTCCGATGGAGCGATGACAAAGACTTCCGAATTCACCCTTGAGGGGCATGTATCCCTAGTTAGCTAGTAAGGGTATTTTAGTCTTTCGGCTTGCCTCCATATAACCCAAGTGGTGAGAGGATGGCAGCCATCTCTTTGAACTCTAGCTCATTTGTTTTGCTATTTTCCCGTTCCATTTTTCCTTTGGAATTTCTAGGACTAGCTTGAGAGCTTCATGGTGAGATCTTGTGAGAGGGAAGGATGATCGGGTGGAAGCTAGACCTTGTTGAACCTTCATGGTATGTATAGATGATTCAGCGTGGTTCCTCAAGGCTTGTTTGAGTTCTTCCCGTTTTCCCTTTTTGGTGATTTTCGGAGCCTTTTCTCGGCGATTTTCTTGAGGTGGTTTTGAGACCTTTCTCTTTGGGATTTGGTGGGGGATGTATGCATGAACCCTTCGTGGTTCTTTTCTCTTTGATTCCCCTCCCAAATCCGTGAGTAAAGGGGCTCAATTTTGGGGTTTTCTTTGTACTAGGGTTTGTGGTGTTCTTGGCGGAAATCCTTCAATTCCTCTTTATTCAACGAGTTTTGGTGGACCATGACTTGGCTATGGAGTGCCCATGAGGTGTTCCTACTATCCCCAAAGTCTTGTGCGAATCCGTGTAGCAAATCGGGAGATCGGGAGTTGGATTTGGGGGAGTTGACCCGCGGGCGCTGTTCATCCCGAGCTGCCCAGGCGTGACCGGTCTGACCAGTGCTCTTGACCAGTCTGACCGGTGCGAGCCCCTAGTGGGTTTTGTCTCGGGGAACTGCTGTGTTCGTGTGGTTTTGTCCCGTGGTCCTGCTGATCAGTTCTTGGCCTGTTTGGAGTTGTTTTTGCTAGGTTTTGTGAGGGGTTTTCCTTCTTGGCAGGTTGCTTTTTGGTGGTGATTTTTGTTCCAGGGCCTAGAGGAGTCACTGAGGCTTCCTGGAACTTTGCTGTGCATCTGCTGTTCACCACCGGCCTGATCGGCAGAGTCCACCGGTCTGACCTGTGCCATCAGTCTGACCGGCAGGAGCCATCGGTCTGACCGGTGTGGCACAGACAGCAGGCTGCTCAGTTTTCCGCTGTGCGTTTGGGGTGTTTGGTTCAGTTGGTTGAGTTGTTGGTTCCTAGGACTAGTAGCACTCCAGTGGCTACGTGGTCTTGGCCAACTTGGGTAGTTGAGTCGGAGACGTGTGTTGGAAGCCATGTTCATCTTGTTGGAGTCTCTATCTCCTTCGCAAAGAATTATTATCGGCTCCCATTCACTCCCCCCCTCTCTGGTTCGCCATTTCGGTCCTTCAAGTGGTATCAGAGCTAGTTACGGATCTTCAGATTCTAACCAGTTTTAGATGGCTTACCAGGAACAGGGTTCGGGTCCTCCGCACTGCGATGGCAAAAACTACCAGATGTGGCAGAGGCGGATGGCGGCGTTCCTCCGTGGTAAGGGTCAGATCCTTTGGGATGTCACGGTGAACACAGCTTATGTTCATCCGATGAACTTCCTTGCTCCGGGATAAAAAGACATGTTCGACACCAACAACAAGGCAGTCGACTACTTGTTTCGTGCTCTGTGTCAGTCCGAATTCGATCGGGTTCAGACAGAGGACTTAGCTTGTAGGATTTGGTTGGAGCTGAAGAATGCTCATGCTGGGAATGCTGAGGTTCAGGCACGGTTGTATGCGACTTACCAGAGCGAGTACGAGAACTTCACTCATCTCCCCGGTGAGTCTATTGATGCCTTGTTCCAGCGGTTCACGGTGGTTGTGAACAACATGAGGGCCAATGTCGACGTCCTCCTGTACGATGACCATGATAGGGCTGTGAAGCTCTTACACGTGTGGATCGTACTGCGTGGGATGGAAAGGTCGAGGCCATTCTTGAGTCCGAGAAGTACACCACTCATACGGTGAACGAGCTTTTTTTGAAGCTTTAGTCTGCTGAGGTTGATCATGTTTTGACACCCCGTCTTGAGAGCCCGACTGATTCCCATAGTCTTGCTCTCGTCGGTGGCAAAGTGGCTAAGTCTAACGCTAACGCATCCTCCAGGATGTACTCTCTGTCTTCTTTTATGTCTTTGCCAGACGAGGAGTTCGACGTGCTTGGAGAGGACGAGCTGGCGTTGCTGACCAGGCGGTTCGAGAGGCTGCATGAGAACCGGGTGAACACAAGGAGGACAACACGGACGTGCTTTCAGTGCGGCAAGCCGGGACACTTCGTCGCCGACTGCCCGGAGAAGACGGAGAACAAGGACGGCTACAAGGACGGCTACAAGCACCGGTCAAGCAAGGACGCCAAGTACCGATCGAGGAGTGATCACAAGCACAAGAACAAGCACAAGGACGAGCGACGGTCGAGGAAGAAGGACGGCCGCGGCAAGAAGGCCCGAGCGATGGTCGGAGCGAGCGACGTTGACTCCAGCTCCGCCTACTCTTCCTCGAGCTTGAGTAGTAGTGAAGATGAAGGTGATTGGCGCAAGAACAAGAGGTCATCCAAGAACTTGAGCGGACTGAGCTGCTACGCGAGAGATGGCTTCTGCGGCATGGCTCGTAGCTCCGGCAGCAAGAAGAGTCACCAGAGCGATTCGGACTCCGACTCTGAGGACGAGGTACGTGACGAGCTTCCCTTCTTGAGTGAGGAGAATGAGCGTCTTGGCAAGTTGCTTGATAATCGTGATGACATGCTTAGAGAGGCCAAGAAGATGAGGAAAGAGCTTAGGGCCTCACTAGAAGATGCTAGGAACCGTGTGGCTGAGCTAGAAACCTAGAACCTTGATGCTAAGCTTGAAATTGATTCGCTTAAGGCTTCTCCTGTGGTTTCTGATGAGATTGATTGTTGTGATTGCTCTGTGTACCTAGCTGATCTTACTACTCTTAAGGATAAGCATGCTTCTACTTGTGGTGAACTAGATGTGCATAGGGTTGAAGTGGCTGAGCTTAAGTCTAGACCTGCTTTGCTAGGTGCTTGCACTTCTTGCCCTGTTTTGCATGGAAAGATTGATGAGATGCATGCTTATACTATTTCGCTTGAGGCTAAGCTGAAAGAACCTGTTTCCACTTCTTGCTCTACTTGTGAAGTGCACGCTTTGAAAAATCTGGAACTTGCACATTATGTGGATCGCTTGCAGGATGAGAACGATGAGTTGAGGAAAATGATGGGTTGGTTGTCGGGTCATGAACCACAGCTTAGGATGATGATTGAGGCATACAAGCGCTATGATGGGCAAGCGCTTGGCTCGGAGAAAGTTGGAGAGTCTAGCGGTGAGGGAGGAGAGAAGATTGGTGATATCCAAGCTCCACCAAAAACCTTCCACAAAAATGCCTATGCTCCTAAGCTCAACCCACTGAGAAACAAACTCGACACAACCCCAGATCCTCCCATATTCCCCCACTCCACAAATGATTTCCAAAAACCCATCAAGTTCAAGAGTAACTTGGGGAATGAGTTCTTTGGGAAAGAGAGTGTGAAGCCTAGTGAGGAGAAACCGGTTGAGAAGGCGAGTGGAGAGAAACCAAGTGAGCAGCCCCATCCCAAGCCTAAGCCTAAGCCCATACGCTTTCATTGTGACTATTGTGGGAGAGATGGTCACAAGGGCGAGTTTTGCTTCAAGAGGAAGCGTGAGGAGAGAATGGCGAAGGAGTGGGCTAACAAGGACAAGTACCACCCTTCCAATGGTGTACTTGAGCCTCGTATGCAGATGCCCAGGGCCAAGGCGATTGTGAGGACGGTTCCGGCTTGGGGAGATCGGAAGGTAGCAGGTGGTGCTGCTGGCCGGGCTACACCGGTCAGACCGGTGCAGGTCTGGGAACCGGTCTGGGCAGACAGGGGTTTGGTTTCCGTGCTCGTGCGGATGCTCGGTTCGGTTCTAGTGGTCGTGGTTCTGGTGGTTGGTCTGGAGAGTTTGCAGGTGGTCAGTTTGCTAGACGGTCTCCACCTCGTGCTCAATACGAGGGTGGGAGGAGTCGTAGCTTTGAGATGGAGAGGAGGAACGGTCCACGGTCTTCCTTTCGTGGCTTTCGTCCTCCTCCAGCTAGAGAGGGTTGGTTCCCTCGTAGTGGTTACCGTGGTGGTGGTCGTGGAGGCGTGATGATTTGGTTTGTGCTAACCCCACTTTGGAGCAAATGGCTCGGCACTGGTTTTACTCGTTTGGTACTAACCCCAATGCAGAGTCGTTTGTTCACTCACGTTCTCGTTTTTGAATTTCAGGTGGGAGACTTGAGGAACGTTTGGTTGATTGACTCCGGTTGCTCGAGGCATATGACTGGAGACAAGGGGTGGTTCTCAACTCTCGTCCCGGTGGTGTCCAAGACATACATCACCTTTGGGGACAATGGGCGAGGGCGTGTGTTGTCAGAAGGTGAGATTAAGGTAAGTGACAAGGTCACTCTCAGGCGTGTTGCTCTTGTTCAATCGCTCGGGTTCAATTTGCTTTCCGTGTCCCAGCTTTTGGATGAGGGCTTTGAGGTGTTGTTTCGGCCTGGTGGTTCTCGGATTTTGGATTCTCGACGGGACCTAATTTGCATGGTCGTTCCAGAGGGTCAAGTGTTCCGAGCGGATTTTTCTCAGTCTTCTGGTGTTGACGTTGTTTCTTGGCTGGATCTTCGAGTGAGTTGTGGAAGTGGCATAGGAAGTTGGGTCACTTAAGCTTTGACCTTTTGTCTCGCTTGAGTAAACTTAATTTGGTCCGAGGATTGCCACGGCTGTGGTTTGAAAAATAGTTGGTTTGTGCGCAGTGTCGGCATGCTAAGATGGTAGCTGCTTCCCATCCACCCCTCACCGATGTGATGACGGAGCGTCCATGCGAGCTGCTCCATATGGACCTTGTTGGCCCAGCTCGTGTGCGATCTGTGGGTGGGAAGTGGTACGTCCTGGTTGTGGTGGACGACTACTCTCGGTAATGCGTGGGTTTTCTTTCTTGAGGAGAAAGGGGAGACGTTTGGTTTTGTTCGAGATCTTGTCTTGAGATTGAGGAACGAGAGGCATGGAGATGCCATACGAGCGATCCGCAGTGACAATGGCTCAGAATTTAAAAACTCTCGCTTCGAATCCTTTTGCCATGACTTGGGTCTTGAACACCAGTTTTCGAGTCCGTATACACCTCCCCAGAACGGCGTGGTGGAAAGGAAAAACAGAACCTTGTGCGAGATGGCTCGGACGATGCTCGATGAGCATAGGACTCCAAGGAAGTTCTGGGCTGAGGCAGTGAATACCGCGTTCTATGTGTCGAACAGGATTTATCTCAGGGTGCATAAGAAGAAAACGTGCTATGAGTTGATGCACGGGCGCTCACCCAAGGTGAGTCACTTCCATGTGTTTGGGTGCAAATGCTTCATCCTGAAGAAAGGTAAGAAGTTGGACAAGTTCGAGGCTAGATCTGCCGATGGCATTTTCTTTGGTTACGCATCTCATTCTAGAGCCTTTCGAGTGCTCAATCTTGAAACTAACCAAATCGTGGAGACTTGCGAGGTAACCTTCGACGAGACACAGCCACGTAGTCAGCTTGTCTTTGAGTGTGCAGGTGACGACGAACTTGGCGAGGAGATTTTCCAGGAGGAGGAGCATGAACCTGGAGACAATGAAGATGGCGGCTTGGTGCCCGCGGCTGAGCATGTACCTACTACTTCGACTACGGTGGTGGACGGCCCCTCTCCCACACCTACAACGACAAACACAGTTCAAGAAGAAGTTGTTGTTGAGGGGGAGGTACCATCAAGGCGAGAACCTCCCCAGCTGGAGGACCGGATTGGCGACCAGAGAGGGGGGAGTGAATGGGAGCCGATAAAAATTCTTCTCAAGAACTTGGCCTATGCCCCAAATCACTTCCGAAGAATCTCGCACACACTTGCCAAGATCACGTAGTCACAACGGACCTACTGACCCTAGGAACAAGTTAGATCAAGCCTAGGAACAAAGCAGAAGCAAGCACAAAAAGAACCGAGAGAAAAGGCTAGCGCGAAGCAAACTGCAGCAGAAATTGTCGGTACTACGGGCCCCAGGTCGGTACTACCGATATGGGCTTACTGGCACCTAAAAACCAGGTTATCGGTACTTCCAGCACTAGGTTGGTACTTCCGACTATCGGTACTACCGACCTCAGGTCGGTACTACCGATAAAGACTTTCTGGCAGCTGAAAATCAGGTTATCGGTACTACCTGTACAAGGTCGGTAGTACCGCCCCCCCTAAAAAATCGGCCCGCGAAACAGCCCCAAACTTTCGATCGATGGATCTCCCAAACCACTTGGAGTCTTGAGACGAAATTTTGGGGAGATGATGAACACCCCAAGGAGAGGATATGCCCCAAAAATTTTGGTCTCAAACTCCCTACAACTCCCGGAATCGCGAAACCTTGCCAAGAACACTATGACCTAGGGTTCATCCGAAAGTCAACGAATCGAAGGCCAAATCCGGCGTTTGAGGGGTCAAGATCATCCACAAAAGGCACAAGGCACTCACCCATGATCCCCTCAAAGAAATCCAGAGAGAAACACCCTCAAATCGACGAATCGAGCGACGAACGAAAATTCCAAGAAAAAGCTCCGGAAATCACTGAAAAAGAAAAACGGGAGGAGCAACAAGAACACTTGAGGAATCACGCCAAACCTTCTATACACACCATGAAAGATTCATACAAGGTCTAGCTTGCCTCCTCAACATCCATCCCTCTCTCAAGATCTCACCGTGAAGCTCTCAAGCTAGTCCTATGGAAAACCTAGGGAAAATAGGAAGGAAAAATAGCAAAGGGAAATGAGCTAGGGTTTCAAGATATGGCTGCCATCCTCTCTCCTCTAAGTTTATATGGAGGCAACCGAAAGACGAAACTACCCCAATTACATAATACTAGGATACACGCCCCCGAAGGGCACTTTGGGAATTCTCGTCGTAGAACCATCGGACGGATGCCCGGCGACCGCACCTCGCTTAGCCTCGACGCAAGCCTTGCGATCCCGACGTGTGTCCTCCGCTTCAAAGTCTCTCGGCGCGCCCGGAACCCGTCTCTGCCCGCCGAGCCTCCGGTCTTGGTTTTGTGGCTTAACCAAGTAACCCGACGGTTTTGTGGTGAACTGCCGCAAACCCCGCGTGCAGACTCCGGTCGTGAGCCGCTACCCTGCACCTGCTCCTGTCCACGACTTCGTCTTGCTTTTCTTTCCACCATGCGGCCCGCACTTGATCCCGTTCGACCACCGGGTCCATCGAGCCGAGCCTACTTGTCTCTCCGCTCCTCGGAGGCCCCGCAAGGCATAGACCTTTCGTGCCCACTCTTCACCTGCACCAACGCAAATCAAGCCGCAACCTGCACCTGCAATACTCGGCCAAGAGTCAGTCCACACCACGTTGGCAATCACTCATGACACCAGGGAGCGACCATCCACCGGTCCTCGGACGCTCCGGTCCTCAATCTCCCCCTTGATGAGTGCATTGACAACACACACATAGTAACCAATTCAGAGAAAAGAGAAAAAGAAAAGAAACGAATGAAAAACTTAAGCAAGTGAACAAAAGCCAAACAAAATCCAAAACGAGATCACTTGAGAGAGAAAAATCTCGGTCCCCTAAGACAAGGGTAACGGCTCGACACAACCAAGATAAAATGCTCCAAAATTGCCGACTCCTCAAGGTGAGGCAAAAGGTCTCGACACCATTAGCAAAAAGAGCACAACTAAAATCAGGCGACAAAGAGCTCCAAAGCACATGAATGCAAGCTCCCCCTGAACAAATGCATTTCTCCCAATTTTTCTCCCCTTGATGCAAAACTCCCCCTGGATGCATGAACTTTCTCCCCAAAGCAAGAATTGGGTACTATCTCTCCCCCTTGTGGGTAATGCATGAATCAAGTCTACAAATGCAAGCATGTGCTTCTCAAATAGACAAAGAGCACTATAACATGCTAAAAATGAGACATAGACAAGCAAGATAGCTACAAATTTAGTACAAGCATCGCCAACAAGATAGATAGGGACATACAAGCATGTTACATAGCCATGATCAAAATGAAGCAATTTTCACAAAAATATCCCTCTCATGAGCCTAGGACCTACAAATGGCCAAAATGAGCACAAACAACATATAACCCACAAACTTCATGCAAGGTCACAAATTCTCATCACAAGATCATCACAAACACCTACAAGCTATCTCATGTCATGTCAAAGCCACCGAGCCATGTGTTCACTTCTAAATATGAGACTTCTCATTGGTGAACATCATGCAACAGTTTAGCACCCAAGATAAGGAATTTAAAGCAAGAATGACATGGAAGCATATTTTTCAAGCACAAGCATTTCATATACCAATTTCAAAATTTACAAATTAAGCATGGTACATGAAGTGCCTTTGCGGCAAAAAGAAGCTTAGGCTTCTCCACAAGGTAGCATGTAGGCTAAACATTCATGATGACAAATGGGTCTTTGACCCCAAATGAAAAGAACATGGTTCCAAGCACAAATTAAGCAAGATATAGCCATAGGCGCACAATTTGAACATAAGAGGCATTCAACTCACAAGAGAGGATCATATATATCATTTTCACAAAATTAAGCCATCCACAAGCATATACATCCCAAACCTACCAAGAGCATCGCTATACATCACATGAGCATCACTAGCAAAGTCATAATCTCATATCCAGCATATCATGGTGATCAAAGTATATAGGAGAAGCACATCTCTAAAGCATATGATACAAATGCAGTCTATGATACAAAGATGCAAACATGATATGATACATAAATGAAAATGCAACAAATATGTACATCAAACCCCCAACTGAAGCTCAAAAAGGAAAAACAACACCAAGCTCCCCTCACAAATGGGCAACTGTAGCTTGGTCCAAAGGCTTGGTTAGGATGTCGGCAAGCTGCTTTTCGGTTGGCACATGAATGAGGTCTATGTTTCCCTTCTCAACATTGTCTCTCAGGAAGTGGTACCTCACCTCTATATGTTTGGTTCTGGAGTGGAGCACGGGATTTTTAGCAACACTAATGGCACTCGTGCTATCACACATGAGAGGTACATGGGTACTGTAACATCCCTGAAATTTGGATGTTTTCCCATATGTGATTTTTCACAAAATTTTAAAAACTTTTTGATTGAACATGAGTGTCCCCAAATTTTATCCCACATTGCTAGCTCTCAACTCAAATTCCAAATAAAATAAAACCATATAAAAATTATTTTCAAATTAAGGTGTAATTGTGATTTGGATTTTCTTGGATTTTATTTGGAGTTCAAATTGTGTGGTGTTTGAATTTGAAAGTGATTCAAATTCAAAATTATACTTTATGCTATAATTCAAAACCTATTTTACTTAGCTAACCACTAACTTGGGCCGCAACCCCGTGGACAAAGTCCACTAGGGGCCCCTCAACCCTGCAGCCAAGCCAGCCCACCAAACCCGGAAACAAGGTCTGTTCGTCACCCCTCACCTCCCCGCACCGAACCAGGCCTGCTAGCCGGCCCAGCTAACCAACTAGCCCGGCTCGGCCTGCTTCGCAAGCCAGCCCAAATCGACGGCTTCCTTTTCCCTTCTCCCTCACTGATCAACCGGGCCCGCACATCAGCCGCCCTTTCACTTTTCCCCTTTCTCCTTCCCTGTGACGCACGCGATGGGGACAGTCGCCGCTCCGCGCCAGCGGCCCGGCCTCACGCGTGCGGCGCCGATGCCCAACATCGCTCGATGCTCCCCACCCGTCCCCGTGCACGGAAGCCAAAGATCGCCGCCATCCAACAAGTGCCCAGCCACGGCCTCCCTGCGAACCCTAGTCCTCAGGGTATAAAACCCTAGAGCCGCAGCCCCCTCTTGTCCTCCCTGAAGCCGCCGCCACCAATGTGGAAGAGAAGAAGGGAGGAGAAGGAGTTGGAGCTGCTTGGCAGGGGGGAGGGAAGTGTCGCGAGGAGCCGAGGACGTCACCACCACACCGTCGCCGTTCCGGAGCTGCTGCTACGCACGCTGGAGACGCGACACGCCGTCGCCGACCGGGAGTGCCGCAGTGTCACCCTGGAGCAGAAGCCGTGAAGCTCTGGGGGCTCTACGCCGTCGCCGCGCCTTCTTCTTCAGCACGACCTGAAGCCGCCGCCCGAGGACCGCGCCGTCATTGAACCAAGCCGGAGTGGGGCAAGGACTGGGGGGGAACGCCATGAACGCCTTCGACATGACGCCGACTTCAAGCCCGAGAACCTCGACATCGAGCCTACCTGCCACACACCGTCACGGCCACGATCTCTTCCTGCCACGCCGCGTGCCCCGTCAAGCCCCTGGTGAGCTTCACCCCCGAGCTATCCCTACTCTGCTCTCCTCCGCCCTGTTCCTCTATTTTCCGTCGCGCCGTAGCCAACGCCGAGCTGTGCAATGTCTGTGTGGGGGCTGGCCTTCAAGCCATGCCTTTTCTGCAGGTACCGCTGCCGTGCAGCGCTTGCCGACCGCGCTCACGGAATCATCACGCCGAGCTCCGGCTCACCGCCGTTGCGCTCTGCCCTGGCACGCGCACCCCGTGCTCAACGTTTTGTGCTAGAGGAACTAGCCGCGCGCCCGTGTCCGCCCTTGCGCTCTTCACAGCTGCTCTGGCCGCGCCGCTCGGCAGCCCCGTGCCGCGCCGCGTCGCTTCGCGCTTGTCGCCTCACCTCACCTTTCGCCGTGCCGCCCATGGCCGGCTGAACCAAGCCCGCAGGGCAATACCCCGTGCACGGCACCGTCTCCACCGCGCAGGCGCCTCACCGCATTGCACGGTTGCGCCACCTTGCTCCGCCGTTGGGCCTCTGCTGACCGCGCACCGCCGTGCGCACACGCGCGCCGGGGTCAAGCCTTGAACCCCGCCAAGCCGAGGACTTCACCCCGCGCACGCCACCGTTCCGTCGCGCACGTCTCTGCACATCGCCGCGTCTTCTCACCGCACTGCTCGGCATCGCACCACGCGCACCTACGCACAGCCGCGCGTCGCCGCGAATGCCCTTACCTTCGCATCGTGCCGCGCAGGTTCGCCTCTCGCGTGCCGCCATGCCGCTCCGCGCCGTGCCACGCCGCGCCGCTCTACCTCGCCTCACCGCGCACACCCTTGTCTCGCCAGGCCGCGCCGCAGGACCTCATCCCGTTCACGTTGACGCACCGCCACGCAAGCGCCTTGCACGTCTCCATGTAACCCCGCCGCCGCATCTGAGCTCGCCGTGTCGGTGCTCGCCATGCCTGTGCCTGCCATGGAGCTATGGACCGGCCTTCACGCCGAGGTACACTCTTTGCAGGTGAACGCGTGCCTCGCTGTCGTGGCCAAATCCCATCGCCGGCCGGCCCTTGCTGCGCCGACGCCCCTTTCGGGCATTCTGCCGAATGTCTGGCAGGCACCCTCTCTTTCGTGCCCCTGGCTGGAGCCACACCAGCGCCCACACACACACATAGCCACGACCGCCGCCACCAGGATCCCGTGCGGCCCTCCTATCCGAGCGCAGCCACACGTGGAACCGCAACTCCCCGTGCCGCAGAGAATCCCCCAGGATCCCGAATGGCATGGCCACTTAAGCCGCCACGTGGCCGCCACCTCACCCTATAGGCGTCCTACAGCTAGCTCTAGAAACCTACGTGGCAGCCACATGGTTCGCTGTAGTCAGCCTGCAGCTGGCTATGAGCTAGCCTAAAGCCGCCTAGAGCTAACCTATAGATAACATATAGTTAACCCTGTTGTAAATGCAGGATTTAATTTCAAAAATACTTTTAAACCTTTGTAAATCCTTCAAAAATGCTTTTAATCTTTAGAAATTCATAACTAATTATCTGGAGCTCCGAAAATTATGAAACCACTTGCGTTGGTTTCATAATTTCGAGACGCTCGCTGCTACCCAATCCTTTTCCGCTCTTGCCCTTGAACCGAACCCCTTTTTGCCCCGCGTACTTGGAGAAGGAAACGTGGCCGCTACCGCCACTGCGCTACTGTGGGTCTGGTACGCCAGAGCTCCGTAACTAGCCACTGGCTTGCCATGGACAGGGATAACTTCCCCAAGATGAGATCGCACTGCCTTCCTTGCTTGCACTGTTTCCACCGCCTTGTGCCGCAACCCGCATACACGCTCTCTCTCTTTGCCTTGCATCAAGCCGTGTAGCACACGACATACCGAGAGTTAGTAACCGGAAGGCCGCGTGTGATGGACGGTCATGCCTTGAGCAGAGGCCTCTGCTTCAAAGCACAGCAACCCCATGTTGCAACCAAGTTACTACACCATGGATATCGTCGTATTGCTAGCACTTGCTCCACCGTGCTCCCGAGCACGCCTTACTGCATCACCATCCTCTTATCGACCACAAGTCGATCCTTTCCTTCTCTCGGTGCTGCCACCGCACACCTTGTTCTGGTAATGCCTTGCCTAACTCATTTCGCCTTACTCCTCTCTCTTCAACCTCTGAGTTTCCGTTTAGTTGCACCTATCTATTGCGCTAATACCTTGCAGGCGCAATCACCAAGGCCCTTAGCCTTTATTGGCAACCCAACCTTGAAGTAACCCTTCTCTCTAATTTGTTTTCTAGTGTGTAAAGCTAGTAGCTTAAAACTATTTTAATATAAAACTAATTACTTTGATTTCCTTAATTTAAACTAGTGCCGCTTGTAGCTAGTTTGGATTTATTTGGTTCTTTAATGCTTCTCTTTGGAGTTTATTTGCAAATAGATCCTCGTTATTTATTTATATTTCCGAATCTAGGATTTCCCCAGAGTCGAGGAGACAAGCCAGAAGATCAAGTACGGCTACGGAAACTACGACAACTACTTGCACGCAGGTGTTCACGCCCGACCATTCTTTGAATGCCCATTAGGCATGGCTATTAGAACTGCTAGTGCTCTATTTTACTGCATAGTGATGGATGAGATGAACCCGTGCATAGCCTCTTTTACATACTTGTCCTTGATTGACCTACTACTACTACTTTACTTATGCGTGATGATACGCTGAGCTTGCTATGCATGTGTTGGGATTATTGTGGTAGTTTCTTGGCGTGTGTGGGGAAAACCGGCAGGAGAAGGCGTTTTGGGATATTTTGGCGGGGGTGAGCTCAAGACAACCCGATCTGGGATTGGGGGCCAGGGACCGTCTTCTCGGACGTTGCCCAGTTTGGTGCCTATGGCGGGTACACTGTTTTAGGAGCACAGGTGTTGGGGTTTTTGTGATGACTTGGAGGATAGGAGCTCGCCTCGGTCTGAAACCGAGTGGGTCGCCTGTTACACGGGACTTTCGTACACACCACCTCGCCGAGAGTGGGGATAGGGCCGTTCGACCCTAGCAAGTGCGATACCATACCTGCCAGTAGTATAGAGGGTATCAGTGAGAGGGTTAGGGTGAAGTCCCTTCCCTTTGGGCGCTCCCCGTGTGGCCACACGGGGGCATTTTCACAGTTCTGGGGTGGACCTTTGCGAAGGACCGCATCGAGACCCGGATGCAGGATGGAATCATAACTCCTAGGTGTTTGTTCGGTAGGATGGGCTCGGTCGACTTGCTACCGTCAGGTGCCATTCCGATATGGGTACTGGTGTACACACTCTGCAGAGTTTAGATCTATACGTATAGCCGCGTCCTCGGTTATGGACATGCCCGTTGTTTCTTCGACTCTTACGTTTTGGGATTTCTACCTCCCCCTTATAGGATCAGAGTGTTTGGTGAGCCGTGGTTGTACTCGTGGAGAGGAGAGTTGCTCCCTCTACCTCGCGGATCCGAGTGCATTCATTGAGGTGCGAGGAGTGGGAGTTCTCGCACCGACCCTAGATGGAGATAGGTGATGGTGACGGAGATATGGGTGACTAGGTGTATCCGTTTGCGGATGAGAGAAATGGGAATTGGTGGGAATTGGAGATTCTATTCTTTATGAGATGCTGCTGCGGCTGCTTAGGAAACCCCAGCTCTTACCTCATACCTTTTTATACCATTAGAGGTAGGCCACTTAAAGCTTGCATACGGTTGGTGACGTGAACCTATCCCATTCCTTGGGGATAGTTTGTGAGTGTGCAGGATTGGACTTGGAGCGAAAGTCCATTTACGGAGAATCCATGGAGGAAGGGTTCGTTGCTACGCTCAAGGATGCCTGTGGTGAAGATCGAGAATGAAGCCCTAAAGCCTTAGCTACTGCTGCGTAGAGTTTCTTCTTGTCGTTTAGCCCAAGGGGCTTGTTCTTAAACCGTATACCGAGTTGCATTCGGATGTAAATACTTTGATTTGTACTCTAATTTTGTTGTATGACTGTGATATTTATCTGTGATGAATGCCTGTGCGTGATAGCGTCTGATCCAGGGACTAACACGAGGAAGAATGCTGGGTTACAGATGGTATTAGAGCCGTACTTGACCGTAGGACGAGCCCTAGCAATGGTCGATAGTTTAGGACAGCCTAAACATTCTTGATTGAGTATATACTCCTTGATTTCTATATAAACTCCTTGAATTCTACTATTACAACCTTGACTTCTCACTAACTAACTAACTAACTTACTAACAGCCCCTTTACGTGGTTGCTGACCTATGAAGAACAACAGATGTTGCTTGATCAAAACCGAGCCATACTACAGAAGGATGCCTCGTACAAGACAAAGGCAACCGCTACAATGACAGCTGTGAAGATTGGGATCAAGGAGAAGATGAAGATGACTCTACAGGACTTAACTGGACTATCCCCTGTTAAAGCCTCAGTACAAGTTTACACATCACAGCTGCCCTACAATGGAGTTCAGACTACCGAAGGTGGAATAGACTGCCACCATGATGCCGCATGAAGTTAGCGTACATTAGAAGCCACAAGAACAAGAAGCACCCTTCCATTCCTCGTCTCCGTTCAGGACGAAGCTTGGATAACACCATTTTAAAGATAATGATGAGTTAAGACTCCATTTCCCAGTGCGCCAACAGAAGGAACTGGTGATCTACTACATGGATTTGGCACACGAAAGCATGGTTGCAGGAGTCGGAACCCCTGAGATGCTCGTAGCTCAGCATTTGGATAAAGACCCCTCGACTTGAAGCTACAAGAATACCCAAGTCAGATTAGATTAAGGTAACGTAACAAGCTGCAGCTACAAGAGGCAAATATTGGATTGAACAGCTACGACCACCCTAGGAGCAAGCATCAAAAACTTGGAATTATGATTTGATAAGTATATGGAATTCCCCCTTGACGAGAAGTGTGAAATTTGGATGCTTGAAGCTGGATCTCCCCCAACCGATCAGAGTTGACGATAGATTAAGGTGAACCGAAGGGAAAACACAGGACACGGATGTAATGATAAACATAGAGCACCCCCTTTGCAAGGACAAGCCACGAGAACTATGGACGAAGAAGAGTAGTCCAACTAAGATAGAATGTTTGAACTTGAAGAATTGGACAAGAAGCGTTGGGTTAAGATCAAGAAGATTTTAGCTTTCTCCCACAGGACCCCATGATCCTCCTCGGCTACGAATGGAACCTCAGTCAGAAAGATGATTTCGGTAATTGGACCCTAACCCGGAGGATTGCGAAGGAAGCAATAGCTACAAGATGTAACATCAGAACTGTACGAGTCAGATGGATAACAATAAACCGTGCGACCCGGAGAGGATTATGGAACACAACTTACGGATCCTCGATCAAGCCAGCTCGGCGAAGACTTTCACCAGACTGCTTCAGAAAGTTCAACACCAAGACGTCAACTGGAATGTATCCTTTTCAAGTGGTGTAACGCTAACAATAGAGGAATCCCCCAAATGCCCATGATATACTAGTAAGCTTGTACCTGGTGTAATCTCGGAGGTCATAGGAGTCAGCCTCGGGATACACATTTGTTTGGTGCGTTGTTTGAGTGTTTGGATCTTTATGATCTTATGGTTGTTATGCCTCTTCATGTTTGTGTGAAATTGTATTGAGTGCTCATGTTTGCTAGATCTTTAGATGACTCCTTTAGAGGCCTTAGCTTCCCATCCTACAAGATCAAGAGCTTGAAGAATGAAGACCGACGTGTCGCGCACACGGCAAGACCAAGCTTCAGAAAAAGAGAAGAATTTCTAGTAACTTCGACAAATTAGACCAAGGTTTCAGATGAGTTACCCGATGATCATTGGAGTCGAGTTCGGAAACCAGAGGATGAGTACTGGAGATTTTGAAACCTTGAAAGCTCGGAAGTGCTTGTACCTCTATGGAAGCATATTTTGGTTAAGGGCAGATGAGTACCCTAATGTGTCAGCAATGCGATTTGGATAAGTTTAGTCGATCCCGTTTTTGGAATAAGCCATCTATAAGGGAGCTCTACTGGACACCGTAAAACGAGCGCACAGACACACAGAAAACTTGATGTCCGGCCTCGTCGCCGTCACGTACAAGAGGGAGCCTATCATGCTCCGGTACTCCTTCTAGTCCACGGGCTCTCCGTCCTCGTCCGCATCCAATGCTGTAGTCGTACTCATCGGTGTCGACAGGGGCTTCGAGTCGTCCATCTTGAACTTCTTGAGGATGTCCTTCGTGTACTTGGCTTGATGCACAAAGGTTCCCTCCTTCGCCTGCTTGATCTGTAGCCCGAGAAAGAACTGCAATTCTCCCATCATAGACATCTCGAATTCTTTGCTCATGTCCTCTGCAAACCTCGCAACCAAAGAGTGAGACGAGCCGCCAAAGACAATATCATCCACGTATACCTGAATAATTAGGATATCATCACCCTGCCTGAGGAGAAAAAGAGTCTTATCAACCTTGCCCATCTCAAACCCCTTGCTGAACAAGAACCCCCTCAACCGGCCATACCAAGCATGGGGAGCTTGTTTTAGCCCATACAAAGCCTTCCTCAGCCTATATACTCGGTGGGGAAACTCAGCACTCTCAAAGCCCGGTGGTTGCTTCACATAAACCTCTTCTTCTAAAAACCCATTCAGAAAGGCACTCTTCACATCCATTTGGTACAATTTGAACCCTTTAGCCACAGAAAAGGCTAGAAGGATCCTAATCGCCTCCAAACGGGCTACAGGAGCAAATGTCTTCTCATAGTCTATCCCCTCCTTCTGACTATAGCCCTGAGCAACCAACCTCGATTTGTTTCTCACCACCTCACCGTTCTCACCCTCTTTGTTCTTCCACACCCATTTTGTCCCAATAGGTTTGCAATGTGGTGGTGGCTCTACCAACTCCCAAACTTGGTTTCTCTCAAAGTTCTCTAACTCCTCATGCATTGCGTTCACCCAATTAGGATCAGATAGGGCGTGTCCAATGTCTTTCGGCTCAAAGGTAGCAACAAAAGCCGAATGAGCAAAGTGAGAAACATTCCTGGACCTTGACCGTGTCGTACATTTATTGATGTCACCGATGATTCTTGAGGGCGGATGATCAACTTGAACGTGCCTCGGTGCCTCTCGCCTGGAGACAACCTCCCCCTCAGCTGCAGCTTCCACTTCATCTTGCTGGATCGTAGTCGGTGTAGGGGCTGGACCATCCTGCACCGTAGCAGTCGTAGTGGAAGTAGAGGGTACATGCTCGGCTGGAGCTTCATCATCACCATCATCCTCTCCAGCATCATCCTCCTCATCCTCAAAGATCTTCTTGCCAATCTCGTCGTCACCTGCACACTCAAAAACAGACGAACTGCATGGCTGGGTCTTGCCGAAGGTAACCTCGCAAGTTTCCATGACTAGGTTAGTATCAAGGTTGAGCACACAGAATGCTCGAGAATTACTCGCATAACCCAAAAAGATCCCATCGGAAGACCTCGACTCAAACTTATCAAGCCTACCCTTCTTGAGAATAAAGCACCGACAACCAAAAGCCCTGAAATGGCTCACTCTAGGTGCTTGCCCGTGCATGAGCTCATAGCACGTCTTGTTCAAGAAGGCCCTAAGAAAAATTCGGTTCCCAACATGGCACGCAGTATTCACCGCCTCAGCCCAATATCTCCTCGGAGTCCTATGCTCGTCGAGCATCGTCCGAGCCATCTCACAAAGGGAACGATTTTTCCTCTCAACTACACCATTCTGTCAAGCCACATAGGGAGAAGAGAATTGATGTTCGAGACCCAAATCACGACAAAAGGTTTCGAAACGAGAGTTTTTAAATTCAGAGCCATTGTCGCCACGGATAGCTCAAATGGCATCTCCATTCCTCTCATTCTTCAACCTCAAGATTAGATCCCGCACAAAACCATACGTCTCCCCCTTGTCAGCCAAAAAGAAGACCCAAGCATAGCGAGAATAGTCGTCCAGTATCACCAGGACATACCATTTCCCACCTGCCGAGCACACACGAGCTGGACCAACCAAGTCCATATGGAACAGCTCGCATGGCCTCTCTGTCATAACGGATGTCAGAGGCGGGTGAGAGGAGGCGACCATCTTACCATGCCTACATGGAGCACATACCAAGTCCTTTTTGTATTTCAACTTAGGCAATCCTCAGACCAAACCTAGGCCACTCAAGCGTGACAACAAGTCAAAACTCAAGTGACCTAGTCTCCTATGCCATTTCCAAAGCTCTGCCGAAACACTAGCAACCAAACAATGAGAAGAGCCGACACACTGAGAAAAATCAGCTCTGAAAATCTGACCCTCGGGGATGATCATGCACACAAGATCACCTCGAGAATCCAAAACACGCGAAGCGCCCATTTTGAAACAGACCTCAAAACCCTCATCAAGAAGCAGGGAAACCGAAAGAAGGTTGTACCCCAAAGACTTGACAAGAGAAACACGCCTAAGAGTCACAGACTCACTCACCTTCACCGTGCCCACTGAAAGCACTCTACCTTTCCCATTGTCCCCAAAAGTGATGTACTCTTTGGTCATCACCGGGGTGAGGCTGGAGAACCACCTTCGATCTCCGGTCATGTGTCGAGAGCAACCGGAGTCGATCAACCAAAAGCCCTCCAAGCCTCCCACCTGTAAATCAAAAACGAGAGCGAGAGTGAGCAAACGACTCAGCACTGGGTTAGTACAAAATGAATCAAACCAGTGCCGTGCCATTTTCTCAAAAGTGGGGTTAGCAAAATCCATCCCATCTCTCCTAGGTGGAACACCCACACGTCCCCTTGGAGGACTACGAATACCACGAGGTAGAGACCGTGGCCCGTAGCTCCTCTGGGACCTAAAACTGCGATCGTTCCCCCCATACTCGTATTGGCCACGAGCGAAGGAACCTCCAGCAAACTCACCACACCCAAACCCAACACGCCTACCACCATCTCTCTGTGGTGGCTCACCTCGAGGCACAAACTCACACCTCTCCCGAGGGTAAATGGTACGCACCACTCCCTCGCCTCTTGGCACCATCCTAGGCTCAGGCACACCACGAGGAGGGCGGTGCCTGTCCTTGTTTGCCATCTCCCTAGCAAACCTCTCCTCACGCTTCCTCCTGAAGCAAAACTCAGCTAGGTGCCCATCCCTCCCACAATGCTCACAATGGAAGGGTTTTGGTTTTGGGCTCTCTTTGGGCTCTGACTTCTCCTCACTCGGTTTCTCTCCCTTCTTCCCAAAGAACTCATTCCCCAAGTCACTCTTGAACTTGATGGGTTTCTGGAAGTTGTCTGTGTGTGGAGGAAACACGGGTGGAGCTGGGGTTGTGTCTAGTCGGTTCCTAAGTGGATCTGGCTTAGGAGCATAGGCATTTTTGTGGTAGGTTTTTGGTCGTTCTGGGATATCTCTGATCTTCCCCTCATTCTCACCACTTCCCTCACCAACCTTGTCTGCCCCAAGCGCTTGCCCATCATAGCGCTTGTATGCCTCAATCATCATCTTGAGCTGAGGCTCATGACTAGACAACCAACCCATCATCTTTATCAACTCATCATTATCATCCTTCAAGCGATCAACATACTGTGCAAGCTCCATATTCTTCACAACATTTATTTCACAAGTAGAGCATGATGTAGGGATAGGAGCTTTCAGCTGAGCCTCTAGTGATCTAGCATAAACAAGCGAAACATCTAGCTTCTCATGCAAAACAGGACAAGAAGTGCAAGCACCAAGCAAAGAGGGCCTAGATTTCATCTCATCTAGCTCAACCCTAAGCACATCTAGTTCCTCGACCTTGGAGGCATACTTTTTCTTAAGCACAGTCAAATCACCAAGAAAAGTGGAACAATTAGTGCATTCAGGTTCATCGGTCACAATAGGAACAGACTTAAGAGAATCTATTTGAGCCCTAGCATCAACAAGCAAAGACTCTAGCTCAACCACCTTCTCCTTAGCCTCTCCAAGCAAAGACCTATACTCCCTCTTCTCCTTGTTGGTCTTTCTAAGCACATCATCACGGTTGTCAAGCAAATCATTCAACCTAGCATTCTCCGCTATCAAGAAGGATGGATCATTGTTTACCTCTTCCTCGGAGTCGGAGCCCGAGTCATCCTTGTTGCTCTTCTTGCTTGCAGAGCTATGTGCCATGCCGCAAAAGCCTTGGGCGGCGAAGCACAGGCCGTTGATGTTCTTGCTTGACCGCTTGCCCTTGTGCCGGTTCTCATCTTCATCACTTGAGCTTGATGAAGAGTAGCAGGAGCTTGAGTCGATGTCGCTCACTCCTTCTTCTTGTGACCACCACTCTTCCTCGGCCTACGCTCGGACTTGTCCTTGCCCTTGTGGTCGTCCCTCGAGCGGTGCTTGTGGTCGGTCCTCGGACGGTGCTTGTGCTCGGGCTTGACCTCCATGGCTTCCGAGCACTCAGCGATAAAGTGCCCATGCTTCCCGCACCGATAGCACATGCCCGAGCTCCTCCGAGCGTTCTTCCGGTTTGTGTACATACGCTCGAACCGCCTGCTCAGCAACGCGAGATCCTCCTCGCCTAGCACGTCAAACTCCTCATCTGGCATGGACACAAGACAAGATAAAGGGAACTGTCTCGAAGACATGTTAGCGTTAGTCCTTGATCCAGAAACGACAGCCAGACTATGAGGGTCAGTCGGGTTCTCGATCTTTGCACACACCCCACAGTCCACCTCGGACGACTTGAGCTTGGAGAACAGCTCGTCCACCGTGAGGGTCTCATACTTCTCCAACTCAAGAATGGCCTCGACCTTCTCACTCCACATGGTACGATCCAGAGAGTGCAGGAGCTTGATAGCCCTGTCATGATCATCGTACGGGAGCACGGCCACATTAGCCCTCATGTTGTTCACAATCACCGTGAACCGCTAGAACATGGCATCTATGGACTCACCGGGGAGATGACTAAAGTTCTCGTACTCTCTCTGGTAGGTCACAAATAGCCGAGCCTGAACCTGAGCATTCCCAGCGTGAGCATTCTTCAGCTGCTCCCAAATCCTGCACGCCAAGTCCTCTGTCTGAACCCGATCGAATTCGGATTGACACAGAGCACGATACAGGTAGTCGACCGCCTTGTTGTTGGCGTCGAACATGTCCCTCGATCCTGGAGCAAGGAAGTTCATATGATGAACATAAGCTGTGTTCACCGTGACATCCCAAAGGATCTGACCCTTGCTGCGGAGGAAAGCAGCCATCCGCCTCTGCCACATCTGGTAGTTATTACCATCAAAGTGTGGAGGACCCGAACCCCGTTCCTGGTACGCCATCTTTGGATCTTAGACTGGTTAGAATCACGAAGATCTATAACTGGCTCTGATACCAATTGAAGGACCGGATTGGCGACCAGAGAGGGGGGAGTGAATGGGAGCCGATAAAAATTCTTCTCAAGAACTTGGGCTATGCCCCAAATCACTTCCGAAGAATCTCGCACACACTTGCCAAGATCACGTAGTCACAACGGACCTACTAACCCTAGGAACAAGTTAGATCAAGCCTAGGAACAAAGCGGAAGCAAGCACAAAAAGAATCGAGAGAAAAGGCTAGCGCGAGGCAAACTGCAGCAGAAATTGTCGGTACTACGGGCCCCAGGTCGGTACTACCGATATGGGCTTACTGGCACCTAAAAACCAGGTTATCGGTACTTCCAGCACTAGGTTGGTACTTCCGACTATCGGTAATACCGACCTCGGGTTGGTACTACCGATAAAGACTCTCTGGCAGCTGAAAATCAGGTTATCGGTACTACCTGTACAAGGTCGGTAGTACCGCCCCCCTTAAAAAATCGGCCCGCGAAACAGCCCCAAACTTTCGATCAATAGATCTCCCAAACCACTTGGAGTCTTGAGACGAAATTTTGGGGAGATGATGAACACCCCAAGGAGAGGATATGCCCCAAAAATTTTGGTCTCAAACTCCCTACAACTCCCGGAATCGCGAAACCTTACCAAGAACACTATGACCTAGGGTTCATCCGAAAGTCAACGAATCGAAGGCCAAATCTGGCGTTTGAGGGGTCAAGATCATCCACAAAGAGGCACAAGGCACTCACCCATGATCCCCTCAAAGAAATCCAGAGAGAAACACCCTCAAATCGACGAATCGAGCGACGAACGAAAATTCCAAGAAAAAGCTCCGAAAATAACCGAAAAAGAAAAATGGGAGGAGCAACAAGAACACTTGAGGAATCACGCCAAACCTTCTATACACACCATGAAAGATTCATACAAGGTCTAGCTTGCCTCCTCAACATCCATCCCTCTCTCAAGATCTCACCGTGAAGCTCTCAAGCTAGTCCTATGGAAAACCTAGGGAAAATAGGAAGGAAAAATAGCAAAGGAAAATGAGCTAGGGTTTCAAGAGATGGCTGCCATCCTCTCTCCTCTAAGTTTATATGGAGGCAACCGAAAGACGAAACTACCCCTATTACATAATACTAGGATACACGCCCCCAAGGGCACTTTGGGAATTCTCGTCGTAGAACCATCGGACGGATGCCCGGCGACCGCACCTCGCTTAGCCTCGACGCAAGCCTTGCGATCCCGACGTGTGTCCTCCGCTTCGAAGTCTCTCGGTGCGTCCGGATCCCGTTTCCGCCCGCCGAGCCTCCGGTCTTGGTTTTGTGGCTCAACCAAGTAACCCGACGGTTTTGTGGTGAACCGCCGCAAACCCCGCGTGCAGACTCCGGTCATGAGCCGCTACCCTACACCGGCTCCTGTCCACGACTTCGTCTTGCTTTTCTTGCCACCATGCGGCCCGCCTTGATCCCATTCGGCCACCGGGTCCATCGAGCCGAGCCTACTTGTCTCTCCGCTCCTCGGAGGCCCCGCAAGGCATAGACCTTTCGCGCCGGCTCTTCACCTACACCAACGCAAATCAAGCCGCAACCTGCACCTGCAATACTCGGTCAAGAGTCAGTCCACACCACGTTGTCAATCACTCATCACACCAGGGATCGACCATCCACCGGTCCTCGGATGCTCCGGTCCTCACTAGCGAGTGCAAGTGGATCACCCAGCTTCGAGAATTATCAGCGACATGAATGAACGTACTACACGGTCGAGGGTTCGGAACAATTCTCATTTAGCTCATGCTGCTTTTGTTGCCACCTTTGAGCCCAAGGACATTGGACACGCGCTATCTGATCACAATTGGGTTAACTCAATGCATGAGGAGTTGGAGAATTTTGAGAGGAACCAAGTTTGGGAATTGGTTGACCCTCCCCCAGGGTGTAAGCTAATTGGGACAAAATGGGTGTGGAAGAACAAAGAGGGAGAGAAAGGAGAAGTGGTGAGGAACAAGTCAAGACTTATTGCTCAGGGGTACTCACAGAAAGAGGGGATCGACTACGAGGAGACTTTTGCTCTTGTAGCTCGTTTGGAGGTGATTAGGATCCTTCTAGCCTTTTCCGTGGCTAAAGGGTTCAAGTTGTACCAGATGGATGTCAAGAGTGCTTTCCTAAATGGTGTCTTGGAGGAAGTAGTGTATGTAAGGCAACCACCGAGGTTTGAGAGTGAGAAGTACCCCCACCAGGTGTACAAGTTGAGGAAGGCGCTGTATGGGCTGAAGCAGGCGCCTAGAGCTTGGTACGATAGGTTGAGGGGGTTCCTGTTTGAGAGAGGGTTTGAGATGGGGAAGGTCGATCAGACCTTGTTTCTCCTCAGGCAGGGCAGAGATATCCTGATTGTGCAGGTATACGTGGATGATATTGTCTTTGGTGGCTCGTCTAACTCTCTTGTTGCAAGGTTTGCAGAAGACATGAGCAGGGAATTTGAGATGAGCATGATGGGTGAGTTGCAGTTCTTCCTCAGGCTACAGATCAAGCAATCAAAGGAAGGAACATTTGTGCACCAAGCTAAGTACACCAAGGACATTGTGAGGAAGTTCAAGATGGAGGACTCTAAGGCCATGGTGACGCCTATAAGTACGACTACAGCTCTTGATGCGGACGAGGAAGGTGAACACGTGGACCAGAAGGAGTACCGGAGCATGATCGGGTCACTCCTCTACTTGACGGTGACGAGGCCGGACATCCAATTCTCGGTATGTCTGTGCGCTCATTTTCAAGCGTCTCCGAGGACTTCGCATCGGCAAGCAGTCAAGCGCATATTCAGGTATTTGCGACATACTCCCGACTTCGACCTTTGGTACTCCGCGTCTTCTTCTTTGGCTCTTCATGGATTTTCGGACGCGGATTTTGCCGGGTGTTAGTTGGATAGGAAGTCCACTTCTGGGACTTGCCAGTTCTTGGGTTCCTCTTTGGTGTCTTGGTCTTCCCGCAAACAATCGAGTGTTGCTCAATCCACTACCGAGGCTGAGTATGTGGCCGCAGCTAGTTGTTGCTCTCAGCTCCTTTGGATCACATACACCATGAGCGACTTTGGTGAGGAGTATACCCATGTCCCACTTCAATGTGATAGAACAAGTGCCATAAGCATTGCAAAGAACCTAGTGCTCCATTCCAAAACAAAGCACATAGAAGTGAGGTATCATTTCCTGAGAGACAACGTAGAGAAAGGAAAAATCTCCTTGATCCATGTACCCACACATGACCAGCTAGCCGATATTTTCACCAAACCCCTAGATCAAGCAACTTTCACTCGTTTGCGGGGGGAGCTTGGTGTTTGTTTGATTTCCTGAGTTGGGTGTGTGGGAGCTCCTTTGTAGCATATGTATAGCTTTCCTTTGTGCATTTCTTGCATTTGCATTGCATTTGTATCATGATATATAGTCATCTTTGTATGATAGCTTGCATGCATTTTGTATCATATGCATTGTGTAGGAAAAGCTTCTCTTATATACATTGTTCACCATGGCATGCTATATATGATCTTGTGAGCTAGTTTGGTATGATATGGCTTAGTGTGGCTTAGCTCTTGTTGATCTTGGTTTATATCCATGGTTGATGGCTATGTTTTTCAAAAATCTCATATGTATGCTCTCTTGTGAGTAAATGCCTTTATATGACCTTGACATGTTTTAGTGGCTATGCTATGCTTAATTTGTGGTTGGATAGCTTATTTTGATCATATGGGGCCAAAGGCTCATTTGCCATCATGAATGTTTAGCCCCCATGCTTCATCTTGTGGAGGGGCATATGTTCCTTTTTGTTGCAAAGACATTTCATGTACCAATTTTAAATCTGAAAATGAAATGTAAATTGCTTGGAAAATGTGCTCCCATGTCATATGTGCTCTCATGTCATATGTGCTTAATTTACTTGCTTTTGGGTTCTAAACCGTTGCATGTTGCTTACCAATGAGAAGTCTCATACATAGAAGTAAGCACATGGCTCGGTATGCTTTGACATGACATGAGGTGCTTGTGGGTGTTTATGATGGTCTTATGCTTAGAATGGTTGTCCTAGCATGAAGTTTGTGTGGCTTTGCCATTTTGATATGTTTTGATCATGTTTAGGACTTTGCTCATGAGAGGGATTTTTTTTCGTAAAAATGCTCAATGCTATCTTAGCTTCGTCCAATGGTTGTGAAACTTGGTGATCTTGTAGTTTTTGTCCATACGAAGCTATCGAGTATCTAACTTGCTCATTTGTAGGTGTGTAGCATGCTATGTTGAATTTTGTCTATTTGAGAAGCTCTAGGTTGTTTTTTTCCTAATTTTGGCTTGATTCATGCATTGTCAACAAAGGGGGAGAAGTTTGAGCATGTTTTGGCCTACTGAATGCATCTAGAAGGTTTTCAGGTGGTTTCGAGCCATTTCTGGGCTCTGTTGTGCACCGGTCTGACCGGCTGAGGTCACCGGTCTGACCGGTCAGAGTGCTGGTCCTGTTCATATGTTGGGCACCGGTCTGACCGGTGGTGTAGGCCAGTCTGACCAGTCAGAGCCGAGCTGATGCAGCTGCTCTGTTTCGTCAAGTGGTTTGCATGCATTTGTCCAGGGGGAGTTGCATTGGTTCAGGGGGAGCTCTTTGTGGTTTTTGAGCTTTGGATCGGTGGTTTGTGCTCTTCACTTGAGCATGTTTTGTCTCGGATGTGTCGAACCGTTGCCCTTGCCTAAGGGGTTCGAGACTTGTCTTCTTCAAGTGATCTTGCTCTTTTGCCTTTCCTTTGGCTTTCGATCGCTTGTTGGAGCTTCTTTTAGTCGTTTCTTTTCTTTTCCTTTTCTCTTTGGTTACCAAAAATGTGTGTGTTGTCAATGCACTCATCAAGGGGGAGATTGAGAGCCTGTGTGGTTCGAGGACCGGTGGATGGTCGCTTCCTGGTGTGATGAGTGATTGACAACGTGGTGTGGACTGATTCTTGGCTAAGTATTGCAGGTGCAGGTTGCGGCTTGACTGGTGTTGGTGCAGGTGAAGAACAAGCGTGAAAGGTCGTTGCCGTTGAGGCCTCCAGGTGTGGAAAAGACAAGTAGGCTTGGTTCGAGGGACCCGGTGGTCAGCGGGATCAAGTGTGGGCCGCATGGTGGCAAGAACGGCAAGATGAAGTCATGGACGGTTTCTTGGTTGAGCCTCAAAACTAAGGTCGTGCCGGGACTACGTGGGAGCCGAGTCATGAGTGGTGATTGGCGGAGGCTACACTGAGTCCGCGGGGTTTCCGGTGGTTCACCAGAAAACCATTGGGTTCCTTGGTTGATCCACAAAGCCAAGACCGAAGACCGAAGACGGAGGTGCAGCAGCATCAGACCGGTCTGACCGGTGGGTCTGACCGGTGGGTACCGATCTGACAGGTGAGGAGCACCGGTCTGACCGGTGTGCGACGACGCAGTTCGGAATCTTCGAAGCGGAGGACACGAGTCGGGATCGCAAGGCTTGCGTCGAGGCTAAGCAAGTTTGCGGTCGCTGGGCATCCGTCCGATGGAGCGATGACAAAGACTTCCGAATTCGCCCTTGAGGGGCATGTATCCCTAGTTAGCTAGTAAGGGTATTTTAGTCTTTCGGCTTGCCTCCATATAACCCAAGTGGTGAGAGGATGGCAGCCATCTCTTTGAACTCTAGCTCATTTGTTTTCCTATTTTCCCCTTCCATTTTTCCTTTGGAATTTCTAGGACTAGCTTGAGAGCTTCATGGTGAGATCTTGTGAGAGGGAAGGATGATCGGGCGAAAGCTAGACCTTGTATGAACCTTCATGGTATGTATAGATGATTCGGCGTGGTTCCTCAAGGCTTGTTTGACTTCTTCCCATTTTCTCTTTTTGGTGATTTTCGGAGCCTTTTCTCGGTGATTTTCTTGAGGCGGTTTTGAGACCTTTCTCTTTGGGATTTGGTGGGGGGTGTATGCATGAACCCTTCGTGGTTCTTTTCTCTTTGATTCCCCTCCCAAATCCGTGAGTAAAGGGGCTCAATTTTGGGGTTTTCGTTGTCCTAGGGTTAGTGGTGTTCTTGGCGGAAATCCTTCGATTCCTCTTTATTCAACGAGTTTTGGTGGACCATAACTTGGCTATGGAGTGCCCATGAGGTGTTCCTACTATCCCCAAAGTCTTGTGCGAATCTGTGGAGCGAATCGGGAGATCGGGAGTTGGATTTGGGGGAGTTGACCCGCGGGCGCTGTTCATCCCGAGCTGCCCAGGTGTGACCGGTCTGACCGGTGCTCTTGACCGGTCTGACCGGTGCGAGCCCCTGGTGGGTTTTGTCTCGGGGAACTGCTGTGTTCGTGTGGTTTTGTCCCGTGGTCCTGCTGATCAGTTCTTGGCCTGTTTGCAGTTGTTTTTGCTAGGCTTTGTGAGGGGTTTTCCTTCTTGGCAGGTTGCTTTTTGGTGGTGGTTTTTGTTCCAGGGCCTAGAGGACTCACTGAAGCTTCCTGTAACTTTGTTGTGCATCTTTTGTTCACCACCGGCCTGACCGGCAGAGTCCACCGGTCTGACCGGTGCCATCGGTCTGACCGGCAGGAGCCATCGGTCTGACCGGTGTGGCACAGACAGCAGGCTGCTCAGTTTTCCGCTTTGCGTTTGGGGTGTTTGGTTCGGTTGGTTGAGTTGTTGGTTTCTAGGACCAGTAGCACTCCAGTGGCTACGTGGTCTTGGCCAACTTGGGTAGTTGAGTCGGAGACGTGTGTTGGAAGCCGTGTTCATCTTGTTGGAGTCTCTATCTCCTTCGAGAAGAATTTTTATCGGCTCCCATTCACTCCCCCCTCTCTGGTTCGCCGTTTCGGTCCTTCAGTTGGCGGCTGGATTGGCTGCTTGATTGGCAGTGATGTTGGCAGCGCGATTGATCGGCTGTGCTACTTCGTTTTCGCCTCCTCCCTCTTCAGCTACGGGCTCAAGGGGAGCATTGTTGTGACGTTGGTGACGAGGTCGATCCGACCTACTCCTGGAGTAGGAGCTTGAAGCTGATCTGCTGTAGCCTGGACCCCTTTCTTCGACCTGGGTGGTTGCGACACGGATGTGAGCTTGTAGGCGCCGTATTGCAGGAGTATCCTCAAGTTGACCCAGTGCTGCAAGAGCTGCGCCTAAGTTTGCTTGAGGAGAGTTGTAGACTTCGTGGCCGTCTTGCTCAAAGTCCCTCAAGAGGTCTCTGGCACGTAGGCGGTTTCGACGAGGTTCGTTGCGATTCTGTTGCTGCTGAGGAGCTGCTTGAGCTGCAGGGGCTTGCGCCCCGACGTTACCTGCTAGTTGGTTGCCGGCACCTTGCCCGACGTTGGCTGCGGGCTGACCTGCACCTGCGGCAGCTGCATCTAACTCCTGCTGACGGCATGTGGCTCTTGCGGCGTTAGCATTTTCACGCTCTATGCGCTGCTCGTCTGTCTCTCCGGGTTGGGGAGGTACGTCTGCAGAGACCACGAGGACCTCTCGGTCTGAGATCTCAAACACTTCTCCCGGATAGTTCGGGGAGATGGTCGTACGAGCGATCTGGAACGCGAGGCGGTCCGAAGACGGCTCTCGTTTAAACTGGTGGCGATGAGCCGCGGTGAGAGGTCGGCGAAGCTTCTTGAGCACACAGCACTGGCGAGCCGTGTGTTTGGAGTCTTCATGGACGGGGCAAGGGTCGTTAAGGTGACCCCTGCGATTCCCATGATCTGGGATCTTGGGTTCAGATTGGATCTGAAGCTTGTTCTTCATGTAGCGAGATACTGCATGAGTTGCGTTCCGCAGGCCAAGGGGCATGCGGGATGAAGATGGAGGGGTCCTGCGAGGTTGTTTGACGCGCTCGCAGACCTTAATCGTGTCGGAGAGCATGTCCTCGACACGAACGAGCCCCGCGATCAGGTCGCTAGGTGTGGGTGGGTTTTCTCCAGCAGATCGGATCTAACCTGCTGGTTGGAGGTGACCGCAGCACTCTCGATGACGTGGCATGCAGCTGGAACGGTGGATCCTGCCGGCATAGAGCCGAAGCAGATGTCGATGGGGTTGGCGAGGATGTCCGCCATGCTCTCTGGGAAGATGACGCCGTTGGTCGAAGCCATCGAGTTGCACGAAGAACCCTGGATTCCTCCCCTACCTGGCGTGCCAACTGTCAGATGTTTAGATCTAGACAGCCCACAGGGGGGTTAACCTCGGTGGTTTAGTTGTTCGGTGAGGGGGAATCTAAGGCTAAGAACCTGAAGGTTGCGCACGAGCACACGGAATGCAGAGAACACGGCGAGTTTATACTGGTTCGAGCCTCCGGAGAGTAAAACCCTACGTCCAGTTGTTGGTGTAGATTACTTGAGGATTGCGTGATTGTACAAGGGGTCGCCTCGCCCGCCTTATATTGGCCAGCGGACAAGGTCAGTTCCCAAATTCCTGGTCGGTTATGACCAGGAGACCTAAATCTAGTTGATTACAACACTTGCCATATCCGTCGATCTGCTTGGTCGGAATCCACCGATGTCTTGTCTTGTATGCCAAGTCTCGAGGTCGTTCTGGATAAGGTCGTCTAGAATCTTCTGGAAGGTCTTCAGGAGGTCGTGTGGGCCGCCAACTTGGTCGGTTGGGCCCACAATCAGGTCGGCGGGTCTTCTGTTAGGCCGGACCCACTTGTCGGGGACGGCCGTGAGCCTGGTCGGTGGGGACCCAGGGGTACCCATGTCTCACAGTGCCCTTAGTGCCGTCAGCTACACCACTCCTCCCTTCTACGAGGGGGTGGAGTATGAGGAGATGGGCGTACCGAGCTACCGAGTACGAGTTACCGTGCTTCCTCACCCTGGCCACCCCGAGTGGGTTGACTTGAGCATGGAGCTCTTGTGCTACCTCTCTTTCGAGGTGGTGGAGTCGGCAGCCTTGATGGTGCTCCACACTGTCTCCAGTCACCGTCCACAGGAGATGTTGATGACTCCGTTGGGGTTGGTTCCTACCATGGACCCCAACGACCCCATGTGGCTAGGTCGGATGGCCAATATAGCCACACTTCTCGAGATCGTGCCTCCGTTCGACACCATGCAGACACTGGCCAGATGCTTTTGGGCATTGTACCGCCTCCAGGATTTTCGCCGGGTTCTTTCTGACGACTTGGCCAGCCGGTTTACTGGAGCTACTTGGTACTCACACTGGCTTGTCGGGGTTTACACAGAGTAGCACAATGGTTTTGTACAGGCTGTGTAGACCAATACTGATCTCCAGGGGCAGGTACAACAGTTACAGGCTGAGCGAGGTGATCACTTGCAGCAGATTCTGGACTCACAGGCTGGGCAGCAAGAGCTGCAGGCTCAGCTGGTTGGCAGGGATGCCGAGAGGCTTGTACACCTTCAGCACATCCAAGATTTGCAGGAGTCGGTGGAGGACCTAGAGCTCAATGGAGAGGCTTTGGAGGATGTTGTGGGTTTGCTCCAGTAGATGCACCACCCACCAGCTATTGGAGAGGATGAGCAGCTGGAGATTCAGCTTGATCCTATTGAGGAGCAGGACGTGCCCAGACTTGACTAGTTGAGCTAGGCACACTACCTCTACCCACAGCTTGGGACTCTCTAGCAGCTTGTATAGGCTCTATAGGGCTTAGACCTAGATGATGTAATAGGAACTTCACATGTACTCTTTGGTTAGCCTCTTTTGGTTGGTTTTTGTGCTAGGCTGACTTAGGGTATTCTTTTGTGTAGCTAGATGCTACATATTAACCCATATGTAATGGTGATCCACCAAATTTTGTAATCTTGTAATTATGGTGGAAAAACACCTTTCCGGCAGCAATCTGCCTATGAAATGAAATGAAGGAAGTTATGGTCATTTCTGAATTTTGCAATGAAAACCAAAGTTGTTCGAAATTTTATAATGGTCATGCTCACCAAAATTCAGCATTTTTGCATGTGTAGTTTGAGAAATATCGAATTTTTAGTAAGCTACTGTTTGCTGTCCAAACTGCAAGACAGTGCTTTGGTAAATGAATTTTTCGACCCCTATAAGAGTTAAATCTATCCTGGAGTTGAATACCAAAGTTGAAGCATATGTAATTATATACATGCTGACCAAAATTTAGAAATTTTTGACATTTTTACAGAGATTTATAAATTTTATACTCAGCAGTGTTGCTGTCAAATTCTGAATTTTTCATAAGTTTGAATTTTTGTATGCATATTCTACTTGTTATTATTTTGAGCAAGCTTTGAATATGTATCTAATGAAAGTTCAACTTTCAGATGTCTGATAACACACAAAACAACTCTGGGGGTGCTGGAGGCAATGGTGATGGTGCTCTTCCTGCGCCTCCACCTTTGACACCCTCAAAAGCATTCATTGCTGCTCAGACTGAGGTATTGTGCCAGATCCTCCAGACTCAACAGAAAATTGCTCAAAGGTTGCAACAGCCTGTGCACATTCAAGGCCATAATCAGAATGGGCCACATGCAGTCATGTCTTATAACCAATTCAGAGAAATGAAGCCTCCTGAGATCACTAAAGCAGAAGAGCCACTGGAGGCTGATTCCTTCATCACGGCCTTAGAGGCCAAGTTCTCTGTGTTTGTGCTTCCATGCTCAGAGGGGAGAACAAGGCCGGCTTCGCCGCTTAGCAGCTTAGGGGTGAAGCGCCGATTTGGTGGGAGCATTTTAAATCGATGCAGCCACAGGGCCACCAGATCACTTGGGCTGAATTTAAAAAGGCTTTCAAAGAACACTATATCCCTAGGGGGCTCATTGATAGAAAGATGAGGGAGTTAATGCACCTCAAACAAGGATCTGACTCCGTCTATCAATATGCTCAAAAGTTCAACCGTCTCTGTCAGTACGGGGACTATCATGTGGACACTGATAAGAAGAAGATGGATCGATTCCGTGAGGGTCTTGATTGTGAACTTTATGAGAGGTTGAACCTAATCAAGATTGACAGTTATCCTGAGCTGGTTAATTTGGCTATCTCTCAAGAGGATGCCATGAAAAGGGCTCAACAGGATAGAAAAAGGAAGTTTAATCAAGCTTCAGGCAGTGGCCAAGGAAAGAAATTTAAATTTGTTAAGAAGAATGTGCAGGGTTCCACCCAGCCATCTTCATCAGGACGCTGGGTGATGAAGCAGTCTCAGTCTAAGCCTTCTGGCAACTTCAGCTACCGCAACACCCAGCAGTCAGCTTCCAGGCCTAGTGCACCCCTACCTGCCCGCAATAATGATGATCGCCGTTGCTATAATTGGGGACAGCTGAGGCACTATTCCAACAAGTGTACACGCCCTAAACAGCAAAATCAGTAGAGTCAGGGGCAAGGTTCTAAGGCTGGGAACCAAGGCAAGAAACAGTCTGTGCAAGTGAAGCAGGGTCATCTGAACTTCACCACAGTTGTTGACCTTCCAGAGGGAGCACTAGTGTTAACAGGTACATTCTCTATCCGAGGTCACCCAGTTACAGTATTATTTGATTCTGGTGCTACGCATAGCTTTATAAATGTGAAAACTATGAGCAAGTTGGGTTTAAATTGGAGTCATACAAATCAGGCATATATGATTGCCACACCGGGTGGCAAAGTTGCTTCACATCACGTAGCCTTAAGAGTACCGCTTGAAATAGGTAGCAAGACCTTCCCAACCCATCTTGTCACGTTGAGTTTGGATGGGGTAGATGTTATCTTAGGCATGAATTGGATGAGTCAACACAAAGTTGTACTGGATATTTCTGAGAGAATGATAGAAATCAACTCACCTATTGTCGAAAATTCAATTCTCTACCTTCCTCCCAAAGGTTATAAACGCTCTTGTGTTTAAGCAGCCATAACTACTCAACTTGAGGACATTCCAGTGGTATGTGAGTACATGGATGTCTTTCCAGATGATTTGCCTGGCTTGCCACCAGACAGAGATGTTGAGTTTGTCATTGAGCTACAGCCTAGCACTACCCCTATTTCTAAGAGATCTTATAGAATGCCACCCAAAGAACTTGCAGAGTTAAAGAAACAACTTCAAGAGTTGCTTGATAAGGGCTATATCCGCCCAAGCTCTTCTCCTTGGGGTTGTCCAGCCCTGTTTATGAAAAAGAAAGATGGTAGCTTGAGGTTGTGTGTGGACTACCGACCTCTCAATGCAGTGCCTATCAAAAACAAATACCCATTGCCCCGCATCGACATGCTATTTGACCAGTTGGCTAGAGCTAAGGTCTTCTCTAAGATCGATCTTCGGTCTGGTTATCATCAAATTAAAATCCGGCCTAGTGATATTCCCAAGACGGCTTTCTCTACTCGCTATGGCCTATATGAATTCTTGGTTATGTCTTTTGGTCTCACAAATGCACCAGCCTACTTCATGTACCTTATGAATTCCGTATTCATGACGGAGTTGGATAAATTCGTCGTGGTTTTCATTGACGACATCCTTATTTATTACAAGAATGAGGAAGAGCATGCAGAACATATTCGCATAGTCCTAAAATGCTTGAGAGAGCATAAACTCTATGCTAAGCTCTCCAAGTGTGAGTTTTGGCTGGATAGTGTTAAATTTCTGGGGCACACTATTTCCAGCGAGGGTATATCTGTCGATCCAAGCAAAGTTCAAGAAGTAATGGATTGGCAACCCCCTAAATCAGCTCATCAAATTCGCAGCTTTCTAGGCTTGGTTGGTTATTATCGCCGCTTTATTCCGGATTTCTCTAGAATTGCCAAGCCTATGACTGAGCTGTTAAAGAAATGCATAAAATTTGTGTGGAGTGAGGCTTGTGATAAGGCTTTTCAAAAACTAAGGGAACTTCTAACTTCAGCCCCAGTGCTAGCACAGCCGGACATTTCTAAGTCGTATGAAGTTTATTGTGATGCTTCAGGCACGGGTCTTGGCTGTGTCCTTATGCAAGAAAACAGAGTCATTGCCTATGCCTCACGGGCGCTTCGCCCTCATGAAAAGAATTATCCCACACATGACTTAGAACTAGCAGCTATTGTTCATGCTTTGAAAATTTGGAGGCATTACCTTATGGGAAACTGCTGCAACATTTTCACTAACCACAAAAGCCTCAAATATATTTTCACCCAGTCTGATCTAAATATGAGGCAAAGAAGATGGTTAGAATTGATAAAAGATTATGATCTTGAGGTTCATTATCATCCTGGAAAGGCGAATGTAGTTGCAGATGCTCTTAGCCGCAAGGTTCGCTGCAATTGCCTATCAATGGATCCTTATAATGACACTCTATGTGAAGAGTTGAGAAGGCTTAACTTGCAAATTGTTGAACAAGGAAGCCTAAATGCTATCTCCGCTGGGTCTGATTTATTTGATAGAATTATCAAGGCTCAACTTTAGGATGAGGGCATTCAATTAATAAAACAGAAATTGTTAGAAAAAGATCCTAAATATAATTGCTTCTATTAGGATGAGAAAATGTGAGACATGGGTACCCCTCGGTCCCCACCGACCAGGCTCACGGCTGTCCCCGACAAGTGGGTCCGGCCTACCAGAAGACCCGCCGATCTAACAGTGGGCCCAACCGACCTAGTTGGTGGCCCACACGACCTCCTGAAGACCTTCCAGAAGATTCTAGATGACCTTATCCAGAACGACTCCAAGACTTGGCGTGCAAGACAAGACATCGGTGGATCCTGACCAAGCAGATCGACGGATATGGCAAGTGTTGTAATCCACTAGACTTAGGTCTCCTGGTCGTAACCGACCAGGAATCTGGGAACCGACCTTGTCCGCTGGCCAATATAAGGCGGGCAGGGCGACCCCTTGTACAATCAGGCAATCCCCAAGCAATCTACACCAACAACTGGACGTAGGGTTTTACTCTCCGGAGGTCCAAACAAGTATAAACCCGCCGTGTTCTCTGTGTTCCGTGTGGTCGTGCACAACCTTCGAGTTCTTAGCCTTAGATTCCACCTCGCCGAACAACTAAACCACCGGGGTTAACCCCCTGTGGGCTGTCTAGATCTAAACATCCGACAGTTGGCGCGCCAGGTAGGGGAGGAATCCAGGGTTCTTCGTGCAACTCGATGGCTTCGTCAAACGGCGTCATATTCCCGGAGAGCATGGTAGACATCCTCGCCAACCCCATCGATATCTGCTTTGGCTCTATGCCGGCGGGATCCACCATTCTGCATGCCACGTCATCGAGAGCGCTGCGGTCACCTCCAATCAGCAGGTCGGATCAGATCTACTGGAAAAAACCCACCGACCCACACCTAGCGACCTGATCGCGGGGCTCGATCGCGTCGAAGACATGCTCTCCGACACGATCAAGGTCTGTGAGCGCGTTAAGCGCCCTCGCAGGACTCCTCCATCTTCATCCCGCATGCCCTTTGGTCTTCAGAACGCAACTCATGCAGCGTCTCGCTACATGAAGAACAAGCTTCAGATCCAATCTGAACCCAAGATCCCACATCGTGGGAACCGCAGGGGTCACCTCGACGACCCTTGCCCCGTCCATGAAGACTCCAAACACACGGCTTGCCAGTGCCGTGTGCTCAAGAAGCTTCATCGACCTCTCACCGCGTCTCATCGCTGATAGTTCAACCGTGAGCCGTCCCCGGACTGCCACGCGTTACAGATCGCCCGCACGACCATCTCCCCCAACTATCCGGGCGAGGTGTTCAAGATCCAGACCGAGAGGTCCTCGTGGTCTCTGCAGATGTACCCCCTCAAGCTAGTGAGACAGATGAACAGCGTACTCAGCGCGAAAATGCCAATGCCGCATGAGCTACGCGTCGTTGTTGACACCGTTTTTTGGAAAAAAACAGGTCAAAAAATGATAAGGAGAAGCGGCCGATGAAAAACAGATTACAATCGGCCGATTGAAAGAAGGGAAGGATGGTCAACACGATTCGCCGATGGTCAGAGGGATTCAACCCTGACAGTGGGCCAGCGGGTCAGAGCGATCGGCCGATGGCTAACCAGAGGATCGTCCGATGGGCGTGAAGAAGATGGTATTCAAAGGGATACGCCAAGAGGAAAGCATGGTGGAGGCGGGTCAGTCTACGATTGATGATGGGCCAGAGAGTCAGTTTTAGTAAGTTTAGACTCCTGCGAGAGTCCTTTTCTATTTTTAGTAGTTTTTGTCTTTAGATGCAAGTAAACAGTGCCGTGATCGGCTAGGAGTCAGGGTTGTCTTCAGGACATAAATAGCGACCCTGTGTGGTCGGAAAATCTATACACACCAATATCAAACAAACCGCCTCCGGGCAAACCCTTTACTTTTACTGCATCTACTTTACAGCATCTACCTTTACAGCATCTACTTTTCGGCGACTTCGCCATTTTGATTTTCTCTTTTCTACAACGCCGTGCTTCGAGTTCGTCGGGCTGCATCAACTGATCTCCAGCAAGCTTGTGAGTACCATTTTACCGAATAATCCTAGGCTTTAACCTCTGGGCGCATCACTGAGGTTTTGTCTAGTTCTTTATTCACCCCTTACCGATATTAGCTAGATCTGCAAGTTTTCGTACCAATTCTTGTGGTTTTAGCTATTATCATTATCATCCACTCGATCTAGATCCTATCGGCTTCTAACACCGCAGTTGATTCTGACCTACTCGAGTGCTGACATCACGATCGGCTGATCCAGCCGATCCATCTACTTACGTACCCGCGCTTCGGTCGCTCTCAAGCTGGCCGATCCCGCTTTACCTTGTATCGGCCGATTGGCTGGTACACGTGTCGCTGAAAGGCCATCGGTTCTCTAGCCGATCCCTAATATTTTCCATTGTCAATCAACAGGTCAGATTGGCTGGCACACCTCGCTACAGACCGAGGAGTCACGTGTGCTGCACGCGGAGGTGACGTCCTATTTTCACGTCAACACACTTTTGGCACACCCAGTGGGACCCGAAAAAGTCAACAATGACAAAGCCTACGAAGACCGGTCCTCATGAAGTCGATCCAGAGAACGTTCAACCAATCACCAAGGATCAGCTGAAAGATACAGATAAAGCTGAGTTAGAGGCTCACATGAAGCATTATGAAGAGCTTTGTCTGGCATCATATGGTCGGACTAAAAGTGGAGTCTTCAAGAAGAGTCCGCTGCCAACGCCTAAACAAGTCACCTTCTCAGCCGATCCTGAAGGGCTTCAAGACATGATGACCAAAGCTATGCATCAAACAATGATTGATCAATCCAAGGTATTCACAAATACTATTCAGAATGCCATAATTAATGCACTCAAGCAAGGAGCAGAAGGAGGATATCTGGGGCCTGCATATTTTCAACCAAGGCGTACTCCTCCAATGTTCCAGCAGGACCAATCGGCTGCACCGCCGATTGATGATCCAACAGCGAAAGTAACACCATCCCCACAAGCTGCTACTAGTTCCTCATCGGATGTCCAGCCGATTCAAAATCAAAGTGGTGATGGTAAAGCTAAAGACCCTACCGTCAGAATGCCAGTACAAACTGTCGTCCAGGATCAGGTGCTTCCAGTACAGGATCAACAAAAATATTCTGCGATGAGAGATCAAGACGGAAGGCTTACAGGATGGAGCTTGCCTCACAATCATTTTGAGAAGGATATCTCAAACTTCTTTGAACCTGTGCCTGAGGAAGTTGCAGAAGTAAAGTACTCACAGTCTTACCAAGCTATATTTGGGGGTACTCCAGGGACTGTACACATGAATGGGCAAGGAGTGGTGTTTGTCTACTTCAATCATGGGAGCAAAGCTTTTGAAAGAATCAAAATCAGCCCAGCTCATGCTCACATGGTCATACCAACAGAGAAAAGGGCTCCTATTCCACCTCAGAGGCCAAATCCTACTCCACCTCAGAGATCAGCTCAACAACTAATACTAGGGATGCCTGTGCAAACTACTCCACTACAGCAACCAATGCTAGGGATGCCTATGCAGACCGCTCCACTTCAACAGTCAACGACAATGCAAGCTGTCTTAACCCCAGCCAGTACAGTGGTTCATACAAGATCATCGCCTCAGCAGCCGATCAACCAAGGGGAACAGGGCAGCCAGTGGTTCCACAGGTGGATTCTGCGTAGTTGTTACAAACACTTCTAAATCAACTAACTATTTCAAGTCAGTTGAATACGCAGCAACCAGCCCCATCGGCTAGTCAGCCGATTGGACAGGTCCCACCTGTTACAGGTCATTCAAACACTCAAGGTTCTGCTGAGGCAAGGACATCAACAGCTCCAGATCCAAGGCCAAGAATCTTAGAAGAACGACCTCCAGAAACTCCAGCTGAGATACAAGCAATTGAGCAAGTGTCTGCAGAGTTGAAGTCTCATATGAAGCAGGAGTTGATCGACCACTTCTCGGAGATGCTACTGAAGCAGTATGGGATAAAGCCCAAACAGTAGTTCTGCATGTACAGGACACCGTATCCCTCTGGCTATGATCAAATACTGTTCCCGCCAAGATTCAAGGTGCCAGACTTCACCAAGTTCTCTGGGCAAGATGAAACATCCACTATGGAGCATATCACTCGATTCATTATCCAATGTGGAGAAGCAGGGAACGTTGATGCACTAAGAATACGTCTGTTCTCTTCGTCCCTGTCAGGACCAGCATTCTCATGGTTCACATCACTGCTGGCTAACTCTATCATTAAGTGGTCCGATTTGGAATAGCAGTTCCATAACTACTTCTTCTCTGGCATCCATGAGATGAAGATCACTGATTTGACCAGGCTCAAACAAAGGAATGATGAAACAGTAGCTGGATTCGTTCAAAGATTTAGAGAGGTCAGAAATAAGTGCTACAGCCTGAATCTGGGAGACAAACAATTGGCTGAGCTGGCTTTCCAAGGTCTCCTGCCGACCTTGAGGGAGAAATATGCGTCACATGACTTTGAGAGCCTCAGCCAGTTGGTCAGTCGGATGAGTCAGGAAACTGGAAAGTCCTATGAGCCTAGAAGAAACTTTCAGAAGAAGGTATCTTATGTGGACTACTCTGACTCAGAAGATGAAGACAATATGATAGGGCTCACAGAATGGGTCAAAGGCAAGAAGACAGTATCCTGTCCCTTTGGCAAGAAGGAGCCTGAGAAATTCGGCTTTGATATCACTAAGGCCGATAAGATATTTGATCTGTTGCTTCAGCAAGGGCAGATTAAACTGTCCCAGTTCCATACCATACCATCTGCAGAGGAGCTGAAGAGAATGAAGTATTGCAAGTGGCACAATGCAACGTCGCACGACACCAATGATTGCAAGATCTTCAGACAACAGATCCAATCAGCTATTGAACAAGGGAAGCTTAAATTTGAAACCCCTACCAAAGCTGAAAAGCCGATGAAGATTGATCAGCACCCTTTCCCTACTAACATAGTTGAGGTGTCTAGCAAAGACACGTCACGAGTTAAGTTGCTGACATCTAATTCGGCTCAAAATAAAGGAGTTGTTGATCCCAAAGTACAAGTAACCACTGTCGATGCTAAAGGAAAAGGGTTACTACTTGAAGAGAGAGACTTGAAGCCACGTCGACCTGTCACTTCCCAGATGCTAATCAACAAGTTCCAGCACCGACAAGAGAAAGCAAGGGGAAGAGAAGAGTGGGCACGGCGTAATGAAGGATATTGGAGATGTCCGTTCTTCAAGTACTGCTGGGAAGAAGGGATCAAGCTGCCGACGGCAGAAAACTGTCCAGAGTGCAACGGGGCTTACAATAATAGCAACTCTTCCAAAAGGGTTTGCTTTGATGACAGAAGACCTGCAGCCCAGGATCACCGTGAATTCGACAATCAACGGGTCTCAGTTCACGATCGGCTGGGGGGCAAAGCCAGCATCCACGATCGACTGGGGGGCAAGGCCAGTGTTCATGATCGGCTGGGAGGCCGAGTCAATGAAAAGTCAAACAATCGGCTGGAAGAGATGGCCGATTCACTAGTCCCTAATGAGGATATCATGTGCCGAGCTCCTGAACATCGACGCACATTGCAACTGGATAATGAAGGGTCAAGCCAAACACGTAAGAAGCCCAATCCGCAGTGGTGTCCAGATGGCTTGACCAAGTCCCAGAAGAGAAGAGTCCAGCGCCTACGCCAGCTAGAACAGCATGAAGAAGCAGAGAAACACGTGTTGGACAAGAAGAAGGTTCGGTCTAAAGTTTGGCGCCCAAAGCCTAAGGCCGATGGTGAGGAAGATAACAAACCACAAGCTGATATAAACATAGTTGTTTTCCTACCAAAAGAGTTCATGGCTCCAGTTGATTCGGATGTGTCCGATGAAGAACTTGGCATGGCTCAATTGACACTGGAACCTAGACAAGCTGTCTTTGAAAAGCCAGGTGATGTGAAGAGACAACACTTAAAGGCCTTGTTTCGCAAAGGATTTGTCAATGGCAAGCCAGTCACTAGGATGCTTATGGATGGAGGAGCTGCAGTTAATCTGATGCCATACACCATGCTGTGCAAGATTGGGAAATCTGATGAAGATTTGACCCAAACCGATATGATGTTGGTGGACTTTGAAGGCAACGTCTCTCCGGCTCAAGGAGCAATCTGCATGGAGCTCACCATCGGCAGTAAGACCCTTCCGACTGCTTTCTTTGTCATTAAAGGGAGGGGATCTTATAATCTACTGCTGGGTCGGGATTGGATACATGCCAATTGTTGCATACCATCTACAATGCATCAATGTATCATCCAATGGATCGGAGATTCAGTGGAGGTGGTGCAAGGAGAAACCTCCTTGACAGTAGCATCTACAGAAGCACAAGGATGGACTTATGATCAAGTGAGCTGCATATCTGGAAAAGCCTGGGATACAAAATATCTCAGAGTGTCTGATTTTGGACTAAAGTCGGTTCAAGTAGTCCGCTCTGATGACAAGATTTAATGGATCAATTCATTGAAGATGAAGGGAAGCTTGGGCATGGGTTTACGTCGGCCGATAAACTAGAAAAGATAGATCTTGGAGATGGAAGCAAACCAAGGCCGACATACATCAGTGCCAAGCTAGAAGAAGAGTACAAGAAAGAATTGATCGCATTACTGAAGGAATTCAAGGATTGCTTTGCTTGGGAATATTATGAGATGCCTGGCTTAGACCGATCCATTGTTGAGCATCGATTACCCATTAAACCAGGATACCGACCATTTCAGCAGCATCCAAGGCAGTGTAATCTGAAGATTTATCCTTATATAAAAGCCGAGATAACAAAGTTACTCGAAGCTGGTTTTATTCGGCAATGTCGATATGCCGAATGGATCTCTAATATAGTCCCTGTCTACAAGAAAAACGGCAAACTACGTGTGTGCATTGATTTCAGGGACTTGAACAAAGCAACACCGATGGATGGATATCCAATGCCAGTGGCCGATGCACTGGTCATTGCTACTGTAGGGCACAAAGTCATCAGCTTCATGGACGGTAATGCTGGGTACAATCAAATATTCATGGCCATAGAGGATATTGCAAAGACTGCTTTTAGGTGCCCCAGTCATGTAGGATTATACGAGTGGATTGTCATGACCTTTGGGTTGAAGAATGCTGGTGCCACATACCTAAGAGCCATGAATTACATATTCCATGAACTCATCAGAAAAATAGTGGAAATCTACATTGATGATGTAGTTGTCAAGTCAAAGAGTTACAACGAACACTTGGTAGACCTACGAAGAACGCTGGAATGCACAAGGAAGCATGGTTTAAAAATGAACCCCAACAAATGTGCTTTTGGTGTTTCAGCTGGCCAATTCTTGGGTTTCTTAATACACGAGAGAGGAATTGAAGTGGGCCAGAAGTCAATCAGTGCAATTGATAATATAAAAGCACCATCAAACAAGAAAGAGCTCCAGTCATTAATTGGTAAGATCAATTTCATCAGAAGGTTTATATCTAACCTGTCAGAAAGGATTCAGCCCTTTACACCTCTACTGAAGCTCAAGGCCGATCAGAAATTCATATGGGGAGAAGAACAGCAAAAGGCTTTAGATAATGTCAAGCATTACCTAAAATCTCGTCCTGTCTTAATGCCTCCCCAAGACAAGAAGCCGTTCAAGTTATACTTATCAGCTAATGAGCAGGCTATTGGATCGGCCCTCGTGCAAGAGTTTGAAGGAAAAGAACGAGTGGTATATTTCGTGAGCAGAAGACTCTTGGACGCAGAAACAAGATATTCGGTGGTGGAAAGACTGTGCTTGTGCTTATATTTCTCATGCACAAAGTTGAGACCTTATTTATTAACTGCTGAATGCACCATGGTGTGCAAAGATGATGTGGTCAAATATATCCTGTCATTACCAATCTTGAAAGGAAGGACTAGAAAATGAATCTTAGCTTTGTCAGAATTTGATTTGACCTACCAATCGGCTAAAGCAATCAAAGGGCAAGTAATGGCCGATCTGGTAACTCAGCATTGTGGACCTGAAGTTGCAGTCATAGAACCTACTCCATGGACTATGTTCTTTGATGGATCATCATGTGGAGTAGGAGCTGGGATCGGAATCGTCCTTATCTCACCTCAAGGAGCAAGTTACGAATTTTCCATCCCAATTGAGAAGACTTCAACAAACAATCAGGCTGAGTACCAAGCAGTACTGAAGGGGATAAAGCTACTACGAGAAGTCAATGCTGAGGTTGTTGAGATATTTGGAGATTCTCAACTCGTGATAAATCAATTGGCAGGAGAATATGAATGCAAAGATGATATATTAAGGGTTTATCATGAAGAATGCCTTCAGTTACTTCGAGAGGTCAAGATAGTAAAACTTGAACATATCCCTAAGTGTCATAATAGTGAAGCTAATCGGCTAGCCCAAGGGGCATCAGGATATCGGCCGATTCTGACTGTGGAATTATCAGCTGGAGATTGGAGGAAAGAAATAATAAATTATCTGAAAGATCCATCCAAGAAGGTTGACAAACAACTGAGGTACAGGGCCATTAAGTATGTTCTGCTAGAAGATGAGCTGTATTATTGTACCATCGATGGAGTTCTGCTCAAATGTCTCGGTGAAGAAGAAGCTAAAATTTTAATGGGAGAGATTCACGAGGGAGTCTGTGGAGCTCATCAATCGGCATTCAAGGTGAAGTGGATGATCAGAAACAATAATTATTATTGGCCAACGATATTGGAAGATTGCTTCAAGTATTACAAAGGATGCCAAGAGTGTCAGAAGTTTGGAAGCATTCAAAGGGTTCTGGCATCAGCAATGAACCCGATAATCAAACCATGGCCGTTTAGAGGATGGGCAATTGATTTGATCGGACAGATATATCCACCATCAAGCAAAGGTCATCAATTCGTGCTGGTGGCTACAGATTATTTCACAAAGTGGGTTGAAGCCATCCCAATCAAGACTGTAACAATAGGCAATATGATTGATTTTGTCTATGAGCCTATTATCTATCGGTTTGGTATACCTCAAACTATTACAACCGATCAAGGAAGTCAATTCACCTCAGGGGAGTTCGAAGAATATGCAAATTCTTTGGGGATCAAACTGTTAAACTCATCTCCCTATTATGCTCAAGCGAATGGACAGGCAGAGGCAGCAAATAAGGGCATCATCAAATTGATCAAACGCAAGATTGATGAAAGTCCTAAGCGATGGCATACGGTCCTTAATGAAGCACTATGGGCATACAGGATGGCATGCCATGGAGCGACCAAGGTATCACCATATCAACTGGTGTATGGTCATGATGTTGTACTACCTTGGGAACCGAGAGCCGGATCCAGAAGAACTTCTTTACAAGATCATCTATCGGCCGATGATTATTCAGCTATGATGAAGGAGGAATTAGAAGATCTTACTGGTAATCAGCTGAGAGCTTTGGAGAGTATTGAAAAGAACAAAAGAAGGATAGCCAGGTGGTATGATAATAAAGTTAAAGTTAAAGAATTTGTTGAAGGAGATCTGGTTTGGAAGCTCATATTACCGATCGGCTCTAGGGATCCTAAATATGGGAAGTGGTCACCCAATTGGGAAGGACCATATCGGATCAGTCAATGCGTACCAGGCAATGCATATATCTTGGAAACATTGGAAGGAGAGAAGTTTGCCAGAGCGTTGAACAGAAAATATTAAAGAAATACTATCCATGCATATGGGTAGACGCTTAGTCCGATCAGAGCCTAAAAGCGGCCGATTTGAGACTCAAGTTACAGCCGATCGCGGGTGAAATTGTCTTTAGTAGTAGAAAGCCGAATCATCGAAGCATGTTCGGTTTCATGTCATGGCCGATGTACAAATCGCCCTTAGAATAAAAAAATATATATATATATTTTTCTCTCATCTTTGATTACAATGATGGCATTACGAGTATAGATCTGAAGGATACATTTGGAGACAAATTTGGAAGATCCATTACAGATCTATTACATCAGTCATCGCTGAAACAGACGATGGGGACGAAGAAAGAGAAAAACAAAAAGGGAAGAGCATAGATTTGACGAAGATGAATCACCAGATGCGGTAACTCTCCGTCAAGATTGTTGGGAAAGAAGACATAGGGTTGTTCTTTCCGCAAACACCCAGAAACAACCTCCGCCCTCATCCACCAGCTGATGCACCCAAGCTACATCACAAGGATTCTTCTAGCTGTTGGACCTCCTGGCTTCACAAAAGGAGACTAGAGAGGGGAGTATGTTCTAGGCTATTTCACAAGAATTCTTCTAGCCATTTTTAAGTCAAAGAAGAAGAGAGGAGCCGAAGAGCAAGAGTCTAAAGCTCCCTGGGCCTATATCTTGAGCCATGGGTGAAGAGAAAGGTGCGATCTCCGTGAGAGTATGAGATCGGTTATTTATAGCCAGAGCAACAGAAGAGATAAAGACGAGGGAGCAGGGAAAGGCGGAAACCGAAGATACTCGCTTCTAAAGAATAAAGGATACTCGCGCACAAGACGACAGGAAGTTTTTTCTGACACGTCCACAAACTGGAGAGCATGGCTCACAGAAATCTTCTGTTCAACATTGCAGACAGAGTCTACTAGCTCACTAGCAGTACTCAGGAGGAATGCTATTTTGAGTTGAAGTCTGTCAATGGCCAGTGATGACCATCAACGCTCACAGAGTTTTCCAGGGGAAGATGCCTCTCATACCCATAAGACTGAAAGAGCTAACACCTACATCAGGAAAAGGCCAAGGGTGAAAAGAGATGCAAGAAACCCCCGGGTAAAAGGATGAGTCTTATAGGGAAGGGGAACGAAAGAGCCAAGAAGTCACATGGTGGACAACCCTAAAGAAGGTCAGATAGAAAGGACAAGACATTATCAATGGAGATTGATCATGTCAATCACGAGAAAAGATTCGACTATTATTCAAAAGATATCAAGCGAATTTTGGAGCAAAAGGATCATTTACTCCAAAACTGGGGGGCATGTGTTGACACCATTTTTTGGAAAAAACTGGTCAAAAAAGGATAAGGAGAAGCGGCCGATGAAAAACAGAGTACAATCGGCCGATTGAAAGAAGGGAAGGACGGTCAACACGATTCGCCGATGGTCAGAGGGATTCAACCTTGACAGTGGGCCAGCGGGTCAGAGCGATTGGCCGATGGCTAACCAGAGGATCGGCCGATGGGCGTGAAGAAGGTGGTATTCAAAGGGATACGCCAACAGGAAAGCATGGTGGAGGCGGGTCAGTCTACGATTGACGCTGGGTCAGAGAGTCAGTTTTAGGAAGTTTAGACTCCTGCGAGAGTCCTTTTCTATTTTTAGTAGTTTTTGTCTTTAGATGCAAGTAAACAGTGCCGTGATCGGCTAGGAGACGGGGTTGTCTTCAGGACATAAATAGCGACCCTGTGTGGTAGGAAAATCTGTACACACCAATATCAAACAAACTGCCTCCGGGCAAACCCTTTACTTTTACTGCATCTACTTTACAGCATCTACTTTTACAGCATCTACTTTTCGGCGACTTCGCCATTGCGATTTTCTCTTTTCTACAACGCCGTGCTTCGAGTTCGTCGGGCTGCATCAACTGATCTCCGGCAAGCTTGTGTACCGTTTTACCGAATAATCCTAGGCTTTAACCTCCGGGCGCATCGCTGAGGTTTCGTCTAGTTCTTTATTCACCCCTTACCGATATTAGCTAGATCTGCAAGTTTTCGTACCAATTCTTGTGGTTTTAGCTATTATCATTATCATCCACTCGATCTAGATCCTATCGGCTTCTAACACCGCAGCCGATTCCGACCTACTCGAGTGCTGACATCACGATCGGCCGATCCAACCGATCCATCTACTTACGTACCCGCGCTTCGGTCGCTCTCGAGCCGGCCGATCCCGCTTTACCTTGTATCGGCTGATTGGCTGGTACACGTGTCACTGAAAGGCCATCGGTTCTCAAGCCGATCCCTAATATTTTCTATTGTCAATCAACAGGTCAGATTAGCTGGCACACCTCGCTACAGACCGGGGAGTCACGTGTGCTACGCGCGGAGGTGACGTCCTATTTTCGCATCAACAGTCGTCAGCAAGAAGTCGAAGCCGCCGCAGGTCAGCGCGCGGGCAACGTTGGACAAGGTGCCGGTGACCAACCCGCAGGCAACGTCGTCAACGGGGCACAACCCCCCGCGGCTCCAGCCGCCCCCCAGCAGCACCAGAATCGCAACGAGCCTCATCGTAACCGCCTACGTGCCAGAGACCTCTTGAGGGACTTCGAGCAAGACGGGATATTTTCCCCTCGTGACGGGCAAAGCGCCACTCCTGCGGCTCGACAACCTTCCTGCGGAGTGCATCACCTCATGGGCGACCTTGTCACGGCTCTTCACGACCAACTATCAAGTGACCTACAATCGCCCTGGCAACACACATCACCTCGCCAGAGTGCGGATGAGGCGCGACGAAACTCTCTGTGAGTACACTAACCGCTACTTTGAGAATCGCAACACTCTCGCAGGTGTCAAAGACGAAGACGTCATAGCCTACTACAAGAAGGGGGTAACTAACATCAAGGTCTTCGAGAAGATCCACGAGGCTGATGCCCACACCATCACCGACCTCATGGCCTACGTTGACAAGCTTGTCGACACTCAAGATGTGGTGATGCACGACTTCAAAGGAGAAGACCACGATAATGGTGGCAACAGGTCGCGCAAGCGATCCGGCGAGGTCTACACGACCGATCCACCCAGACCTTCCACCTTCCTTGAAGGTGACTTCAACATGGTCATGGACGACCAGTGCCAGTTCCACCGTGACGCCAAGCATACCATGAGGGAGTACGAACAGCTAAAGCACGCTCCAGGGGTACCTCCAGAGCCCAAGAAGACCAAGAGCGGCAACAACGATGACCAGAACAGCAGCCGCCGCTACGGCAACCGTAACCGTCGACCTGATCGACGTGATTACTGTGACTGTCGACCCTACCGTCGCAACGACGACAGGGATCGCCGTGACTATCGCCGCGATGACCGCCGTGATGATCAACCTGACGACTACCGCCGCAACGATCGCCGCGAAGACAACCGCAATGACCGGCGCGATGAGCGTCGCGACGACCAGCGTCACGATCGTCGTCGACAAGACGACCACAACCGCAATGACAACGGCCGTAAGGAACCTTCTCCGCCACCACCGCCAAAAGGGGGCAACCCCAATGGCGCATTTCAGACCACCAACCGGCAGATCAACTTCATCGTTGGTGGTCGTCAGGCAGCCAAGAGCAACAGACAGCAGCGATCAAACGCAAGGGAGATCAGCCAAGTCAACACAGAAACTCCACAACCTCTGCGTTGGTCGGAATACCCCATCACTTTCTCCAGGAAAAACCATTGGGTGCAGATACCTGACCCCGGGACATACCCACTGGTCGTCAACCCCATAGTGGATGGCGCATTCCTGCCTAAGACCCTCATTGATGGGGGCAGCAGCTTGAACATCATCTTCACAGAAACACTGAGAAAGATGGACTTCGAATTCTCCAAGATGACCGCCTGTGACGAACCCTTCTACGGGGTCGTGCCCGGCAAGGCTGCATACCCCATAGGTCGTGTATGCCTGCCAGTCACCTTTGGCAAACAGGAAAACTTCCGCACGGAATACCTGACGTTCGAGGTCGCGGACTTCCGCTCCTCCTACCATGCCATCCTTGGTCGACCTATGTTGGCCAAGTTCATGGCCATACCGCATCACACCTACCTCATCATGAAGATGCCAGCACCAAACGGGATCCTTTCCATCCACGGTGACATCCTCGTCTCCTACAACTGCGAGAGCGACACTATCAACCTCTCTAAGGTCTCTGCGTGTAAAGCTACTGCTACGGTCATGGTCGCTCAGGCCGCCAATATCGATCAAACTACTCTAGAGGTACCGGAGCAGAAGCGCACAACCACTGCCTTGGACCCAAGTCCTGCTGTTAAGAAAGTTTGCCTCAGCCTGCCCGACGCGTCCAAGGAAGTCACCATCGGGGCCAACCTCGATCCCAAATAGGAACTCGCGCTCACCAGTTTCCTCAGGGACAACACCGACATCTTCGTATGGAGCCCATCCGACATGCACGATGTCCCTAGGAGGCTGGCTGAGCACGCACTTGAAGTAAGCAAGACCGCATGACCTATCAAGCAAAAGCTCCGGCGATTTGCAAAAGATAGAAAGCAAGGTATAGAAGTAGAAGTCTGCAAGCTCTTAGCTGCAGGATTCATCCGTGAATGTAAACAGCCAGTTTGGCTCGCAAACCCGGTCCTTGTACCCAAGAAGACTGTAGGATTAAGGATGTGTATCGGCTACACCGACCTCAACAAGCACTACCCGAAAGATCCCTTCCCTCTTCCCCGCATCGACCAGGTCGTGGACTCCACGGCTGGTAGCATTCTATTGTGCTTCCTCGTCTGCTATTCAGGATATCACCAGATAGCCTTGAATCCTGACGACGAAGACAAAATAGCGTTCATAACGCCCAATGGCATCTACTGCTACAAGGTCATGACCTTTGGCCTCAAAAACGCTGGCGCAACATACAAGAAGGCGATACAGAAGTGCCTGAAGTCGCAGATCGGGAAGAAAGTAGAAGCTTACGTCGACGACGTGGTCGTCAAGACCACCGAGTAAGATCAGCTCATCGCCGACCTTGCCGAGACCTTCTCCAACTTGCGCGAATACCAGTGGAAGCTCATCCCGACCAAGTGTGTCTTCGGTGTCCCCTCCGGATTGCTTCTGGGCTTCATGGTCGGACACCGGGGCATCGAAGCTAATCCCATCAAGATCGACGCAATACACAACATGGACAAGCCATCTTGCAAGAAAGACATCATGAAGCTCACAGGCATGATGGCGGCTCTAGGTCGTTTCATCAGCAAGCTGGGCGAAAAAGGTTTGCCTTTCTTCAAGCTATTGAAGAAGGCAGATAAGTTCGTGTGGGACGAAGAAGCACAGAAGGCTTTCAAGGCTCTCAAAGAATCCTTGACCACGCCTCCAATCATGACGCCACCTATACCAGGGGAAAAGCTCCTACTCTACATCTCTGCCACCACTCATGTGGTCAGCACGGTCCCCGTCGCAGAACGAGAAGAAGAAGGGTAGGCCTACCTTGTTCAACGACCTGTGTATTACGTAAGCGAGGTCCTTGCCGGCGCTAAGACACGTTATTCACAGCCTCAGAAGTTGCTCTACGCACTCCTGATCACATCGAGAAAGCTTCGCCTACTTCCAAGCTCACAAGATCACGGTACCATCATCGTTCCCGCTGGGAGAGATCATCCGCAACCGCGACGCTAATGGCCGCATCATCAAGTGGTCGGTAGAGCTTGGAGAGTTTGACATTGAGTTCTGCCCTAGGCAGGCGATCAAGTCTCAGATCCTAGCTGATTTTGTATCAGAGTGGACAGAGATCCAGATGCCCCCTCCCAAGGAGCGGGCCGAACACTGTATAATGTACTTCGATGGTGCTCTTAACCTCGAAGGTGCAGGAGTAGGAGTGCTATTCATCTCTCCTCAGGGAGAGCAGCTCAAGTACATCTTGCAGATACACTACAAGGCCTCCAACAATGGAGCAGAATACGAAGCTCTAATTCATAGGCTCCGTATAGAAGTGTCCCTTGGCATCAAGCGACTACTAGCATACGGCGACTCCAAGGTCGTCATCGAGCAAGTCAACAAGGAGTGGGATTGTGTCAAAGACACAATGGATGCTTACTGTGCTGAAATCCGCAAGCTCGAAGGCCACTTCGAAGGAATTGAGTTTCAACATGTGCCACGCAACAACAACGTGGCCGCCGACGTACTATCTAAACTAGGCTCCAGGCAAGCTCTAGTCCCGGCGAGTGTGTTCATCCAAGACCTACGCAAGCCGTCAATCAAGCTGTTGGACCTGGACAACCCGGACCATGCACAGCCCGACCAAACTTCAGCACCTCCCCAAGACGTGCTAATGACAGATAAAGAAGACGATTGGTGCGAGCCTTTCCTAGCCTTCCTACTCGACCCACGGGTCCCAGAAGACAAGGCTGAACGAGAGCGTATCACACGACGAAGTGCTAACAACGTCGTAATCGGCAATGACCTATACAAAAAAGCCGCCTCTACTGGCGTCTTGATGAAATGCATTTTGCAATCAAAAGGTCTCCAGCTCCTAGCTGAGATTCATGGCGGTGTGTGTGGCTGCCACGCGGCATCCGCCAATCTGGTCGGCAAGGCATATCGATCCGGCTTCTACTGGCCCACGGCCATGTCTGACGCCAAAGACCTCGTCAAGAGGTGCAAAGGATGCCAATTCTTTGCCAAACAGCAGCACCTGCCAGCTCAGGCCCAGCGCACGATTCCCCCATCTTCGCCCTTCGCCATGTGGGACCTCGACTCTGTAGGTCCTTTCCGAACCGCTCCGGGTGGCTACAGGTATATCCTTGTGGCCGTCGACAAATTCACCAAGTGGATGAAGTCCAGCCTGTCGCAAAAGTCACGTCGGAGGAAGCGGCAAAATTCATGCAAGACATAACACGCCACTCGGTGTGCCCAACAGGATCATCACCGACCTAGGGATGGCCTTCACAGGGTCCGCCTTTTGGGATTTTTGCCAAGACAACACGATTGACGTCTACTACTCCTCGGTCGCCCACCCCAGGTGCAACGGCCAGGTCGAGCGTGCCAATGGCATGGTCCTTCAAGCTCTCAAAGATCGCATCTTTGACGACGCTTCATACTACGCCACTCGATGGTTAGCCGAGCTACCACATGTAATCTGGGGTATGAGGACCCAAGTCAGTTCTGCCACGGGCTTCTCGCCTTTCTTACTGGTCTACGACTTAGAGGCCATCTCACCTACCGATGTTGCCTTCGGAGCCCCACGCATACAGTTCTACGAGGAGGGAGAAGCCGAGCAGACTCGTCGTGTCGACCTCGACAGCCTCGAGGAATAGAGAATGGCAGCCATTATGAGGCAAGCTCGTCACGACTAGCATCTCCGTCGGTATCATGATCGCAACGTCAAGGAGACCTCCTTCAACATTGGCGACCTAGTCCTAAGGCGTATACAGAAGACCGACGTCATGCACAAACTATCTGCCCCTTGGGAAGGACCCTTCATCATCACTGAAGTCATCAGCCTATCCACATATCGCCTCCAGTGGGGCGACGGGCAAGGCATACCCAACCCTTGGAATATGGAGCACCTACAACGATTCTATCCGTAGAATAGTTTTTATTTTAGCTATGTATTCCTCATCCTTGTACTTTCAGTTCAATAAATATTACTTAAAGCAGTCATCTGCTGTGTCTCGAACTCTACCTTCTCTTCCTTCATGTCATGAACCCTCCCCTTCGACATGCTCGGGGGCTTGGCCAAAGCCAATACAAGGGTTCAAAAACCTGGGGGTGAAGTTTCCTGCTCCTCCCCCTCCACTTGCTCGGGGGCTTGGCTCAAGCCAACGTAAGGGTCGTTCGACCTGAGGACGTTGTCCCTCATGACTACCTACTTTGTGTTGTTGCGAACCTGCTTGGTCGTAAGGTTGCAAAACTTGAGTCCTAGACTCCCTCCCGCGCGCTGATTGCACATAAGTCTCCCTGCTGAGCTATGATGGTCGGTAAGCCAGCCTCTCCGTGAGTAGTGGTTAGCGGAGTATGATAAAGACACATCGCTTCAAGGCTACCTTGTTCGCGCAAACACAAATCAAGTACGTCATGCAGGCCAAAAGAAAGTTATCGAGTAATGTTTTACATGACTGGAGGAAGGAGGGGGTACAGCTCTAAGACTATGACTACTCTTCACCGTCGTCGCCCTCATAGTCAATGGCGTCCATTATCGCCATTGCGGCTTCCCGCACTTCAAGCTCCATGACCTTGGGATCCTTCGTCGCGTCTGGACCTTCTCCGACCTTGACCATGTCAACGTCAGGGTAGTGAGACTTCACCCGTACCAACGCCTCCGTAGCCGCCGCCAAGCTCGTCGCCTTCAAGAGGTCGAGCAACTTCTCGGGCGCAGCCAGAAGTCGATCGATAGCTGGCTTGGGCTCCTCCCCCTCGACCTGCAACGCCACTATATCCATCGCAAAGTGGGCAGCATTCTTCTGGTCGTTAAGCTCCACTTCTTGCCCTGCAATGATCACCTGGTCATTCTGCAGCGCTTTCAAAGCTATCTCAAGACTGACCTCAAGGTCCTTTTGAGCCTGTTTCTCATAAGCAAGCTTCTGGGATACAGCATACTCACTGTCTATGGTGCCCTTCAACAACTGCTTCAAATCTTCAGCACCGACCTCCGCCTCCCGCAGGTTCACTTCTAGGCTTCGGACCCTCTCCTTAGTATTTTTTAGGTCGTTCTTGAGGTCATCCTCTCGCCTGTGAAATTCTGCACCATACAAGATGTCATGAGGTCAAGCCCTCGGCAGTATAAGTCAATGATGAAAAAAAATTGCAAGAAAGTTGTTCTTACCGATGCTCGTGGCGTTGAACTACGTATTGGCCTCCTGGGTCTTATTCTTCTCTTCGACCGGCTCGTCCTCGAGCTTCTTCTTGTCGGCCGCCGCCGCCTCACGGGCTTGCTTGAGCTCCTGCTCAAGCTCGACCACTCACAGCTGTAGAGCTGCAGCATCCTTAAGCTAGTCGGCCCTGCCCTTGGCACGGTTGGCCAGTGACTGTTTTGCAAAGACAAAGCAGGTCGTTAGCTACATCCAGAAAGCAAGTCGTTTATTCAACTCAAAGACAGCAGCTTACCGTGAGAGATTGGTTAAGCGTCAAGATTGACCGGCGGACCTCCCTCATATCCTCGTCATCATCCAAGATATCTCCTTCCCAGGGAGTGCCAGTCCAGTCGATGTCTTCACGCCCCAAATTTGGCCCCGTCGACGTCGGACCCGATGCCTGCACACTGGTTGTTTCTGGATTCTCCAATGGCAGCTCGATCTGTACCGGGTCCGCAGTTGGGCCCTGAGCCGGTGTACTGGGCATCGAGTTGATGGGGTCTACGTCGATAATAGGCGGAGAAGACGACGCCCCAACATCACCAACGGACCCCTGAGTTCCGGCCTCAGTAACAGGCGGAGGAGCCGATGTCCCCACATCACCGACCGAGGCTTGAATCCCGACCTCATGGTCGGACGACCTTGTCAGCGAGGGCGCATCTTGAGCACCCAAGGCGCTCTGAGGTTGGATGTCCGACCTACAGTAATCTTCGTCAACACAACACAGGAGCCAATGACAGTTAGCAAATGAATCAACTTCAGTGCCAAGACCTCACCTTACAGTAGCCGAGGCACGCAACTTCAGCCTAAAGGGTCAAACTCGTATCTTCACAGGCATCTTCGCCTGTGTACCAGCGGCAGCCCGCTGTGCCTCCCTCATCCGACGGAGGTCTTCTTCGTTTACTTGTTGTTCTAACTCCCGTTGCCTCTTGGCCGCGGGACTCAACGACCTCCTCGCCGTATGATCCTCAACAACTGGCGGATCATCAGTGGCTTCATCTTCATCCTCCTCAACCTCCTTGGTCGACGGAGTAGGAATTATTGGTGTGGGAACCGCCGGAGGAGGGCTCGCCTTCCTCTTCCTCTTCTTCTTGTCGGCCTCAAGCTTGGCGGTCTTTGCCGCCTCGGCCTGGGTAGCAGCCCTTTTGGTCGACTGCTTTGCTGTTGTCACCCTCGTCTTGCGCCTGGGCTTCGTGGCACTACTTGCCGCAGGGCGACTCACTGCATCGTCACCGACCTCCTGGTCGGTATCTTCATCAGGTTCAACCGATGAGTCGGACTGGTAATTCTCCAGTAGCACAGCTGCTGGAGGCTGATACTCTTCCGACCTCAACTTCCGACGTGGTTCCTCACCCTTTGGCAAGGGTGCAGGGCACCAAAACTACATCTCCCGAACCTGCAAACAAACAAGCAACAAAAAATAAGATCGACGCAAGCAACTAAGCAAGACAAATTGACCTAGTAGTCCCAAGACTTACAGGGTCAGCTGGTCGGGTCAGGGAGTGTGCTTTTGGGCACTTTCTGCCCCGGGCACCCCTGGTGTAGATCTGTGACACAATCGCCACCATCTCCTCTTGGGAGATCTTGCGATTGACCTCGCGAGTGGGGTCTGACTGCCCCCAGTATTCATACGTCGGATGCACCCGGTCCTTGATCGGCTGGATCAGGCGACGGCAGAACGACCTCGCCACCGAGCCCCCTATCAGGCCGTTCTTCTAGAGGTCGTGCACTAGAGGGAGCAGCTCCTTGACGTGGTCCAGCTCGCGGGAGGACAGCTGCAGATCCCACTCCGGTATCTTCTCGGGCTTATGCCCGGTTCGCTTCGGCAGCACTGGCTGTTGGTCAGCGATGTAAAACCACTCCGACCTCCCGCCAGAAGTGTTATCCGGCAGGTCCATATCTATCCACTCTACTTTGAGACCTGGTCTCAGGCAGAACATGACCGACCCTACTACGCCTAGACGCTTGCCAGTGCTCTTAACATTGAAAAGATAGTGCCAGAGCAAAAAGTGGGGCGGTATTCCTAGATACGCTTCACAGAAATAGATAAACGACAACACTACAGTTATGGAGTTGGGGACGAGGTGTACCAACTCCAGCTTGTAGTAGAAGAGGAGACCTCTGAAGAAGTCGCCGGTGGGGATGTTGAACCCGCGCTCGAAGAAAGAGGCGAAGACGACCTGCTCCTTGTCGTCCTCCGTCGGGAAGGATTCGCCCGCAGGTGCCTTCCACTCCACCACCACCTTGGGCCTCAGGAGCCCGCGGTCCACCAGTGCTTGAACCTTCACCTCGGTCATCACTGAGGGCTCCCACACCATCCGCGGATCTGGGATCTGAGGAGCAGCGGCCGCCATTTCTTGAAGACGAGGAGCTTTGGATCTAAAATGTACTAGGGTTTTGACGCGCATGCGGAGCAGCACGGCGTGTGGATGGCAGAGCTGGCGCGCGGTCTACTACAGATAGCAGTGGGCTGAGGATTCCTGGGTGGAGCTTGGATGCGGAGCGCGCGGCGGTTAGGGCATGAAGATTGCGATGGAGGCGGCGAGAGGAGGAAGAAGAAGATGGAAAGGGACGGTCAACGCTGGTCCCCGCCGCTCTATTTATAAGGGCCCCACCGTGGGTGCCCGTTGTGGATCCTTTCGCCGCAAGGAGTTCGCCGTAACGGCTATGCACCGCTAATTTCACAAGACGATCTCGCCGGATTTCACGCCAACGGCTATATGCCGAACGGATAGTCTGGCGACCTATGCCCTGAGTTTAGGTCGTGAACACAACTAAGATATCAAGTCGTCCTGATAGTACATTCGATCTCCATGAGGTCGATAAGCCCCCAAATTACGTCAATACAGGTCATTGATGAATAATTTCTTCAAAACGACCTTTACATGACAGAAGAGAGCAAACATTACACGGGAACTTCGAAGGTACACAAGTCGCCTGCGACCTTATTGGATCCAGAACCCATCATAGAATACAAACATATTCGAAGACCTGATCTACCTAGAGCAATCCTTGAGGTGTACTCTGCTATAGCCGAGCACGTCGCAAGAATTCTTCTAGCTTCAGGACCTCGATGGTGGCCTTGCGGTGAACAACTGCACGATGCTGCTCATAGCAGGTCACGATTTGTGCCGGACTATAGAATGCAGACATGAGGTTGCTCTTCGGCGCGGACCGCAAGCCCTTGACGAGCATCACATGCTCACTAAGAACTTGCAGCTTCACCTCGGGCCTCTACAGCATCACCTCCAAACTCTCCTTGATTCCTCGTTGAGGCAAGGTACAAAGAGTGGGTGTGTTGCCTACATTTCGTAAGAGTTCTTCTAGCTCCAAGCCTCTACAAACTTTGCATCCTACAATCTGGTGGATGGACACATGCCCATGGCATGGCCTTAATACTACCCTGTGGCTTCATAGCTCAGCAATTCTCGGTGCTTGCCCCCTTCAGCCTTATGGTGCTATTTATAGCCAAAGCCAAGCCTCGCGCAGCAGGCGAAGTGATGACACTATCACCATGTGGTCCAGAGGGCCCGTAGAGATGTGCATGATTAAAGGCGACGTCTTTTTTCCTACCTCGCGGCATCCTTGTCGCTAGCACATCAATGATGCCTGAGGCCGCCGTAGCGTCACATGGCTACAGTACACCCCTTGATTCATTGGCAGCTTGTCATTTTCTGGGTGGCAAGAGAATCTCCGACCACTGTTGACCCGTGACCCAACAGTCTACGAACATAAACAAGCCTGACCCTATGTCAGAGGGCCCTACTCCTCACTACTACTACAATTGACGACGATGATCAATACACCCTTTACAGCTCTATGTTTTCATTGCACCTGCTAGGCTCTGCGTCCTAGTGCACCCGCTATGGCTCTACATGTAAACGGACCTATTCCAATCATCCTATATTTTTGTTCCCTGAGCAAAATGGTCGTAGGTTCGATTGAAGACCTTCTGGGGTAGGCATGCCTCGCTGCTCTGTCAGATCTGTCTGGGCGCCTGGAGATCAGATGCTTCACGTCTACAATTTCGTCGGGCCCCCATGGTCGGTGTGCCCGCTACTTAGGTCGTCAATACCTTAGTGCCATGGCTCCGCCGGATGATCAGCAGCCATGTTGGTCGTCTGGACACCAAAATGGCCTTCTTGAGGTCAGCGTGCTTTATTACATAGGTCTTGCAATACCTCGCTATGTTTACAGCTCTGCCAACCTAGTTGGGCGCCCTGGATGTGTGACCTTCTGAGGTCAGTGTGCTCTTTCAGCCCTGCCAGCCTGCTCTGGACACTCAGGATTCTACGTTGGGAATGAAGGCCTCCCTGTGGGGTGTGCGCCTAATTGGCCCTGCCAACTATCTCCGGGTGCTTGGGCGCTCCTTAATTTGAGACCTTCTCGAGGTCGACATGCCTCGGGCAGCTCTGCCAGACTCTTTGCAGCTATGCAGGATATCTGGGTGTCTCCACGCTCCATACATTCAAGATCTACACATTTTTGTGGCTTCGTCAGCAATAGTTCCAGATATCACAACTTCGGCTACGACATCATCAACGACCTTTTCATATGATTCGCCTTTCAAGATCCTATTGGGTATCCTCGGATACTAGACATTGTTGATATAAGGCCTCTTCGAGGTTGGCACACCTACAAAGGCCTCCTTGAGGTCGACCCCGCCAGACTCCTTGCAGCCATGTTGGGAAATTTGGGTGCCTCTACACTTTGTCTGATCAAGACCTTGATCTAGTTTTCCTCTCTTTTTTGAGCATCAAACCAGCCATGCTGCCTGCTTCAATGCTCGGGGACTACTCTACGAGAGCGTCTTCGACGCCTCTTGATTTCTTTGTCGTACCGACCTGTTGGGAAACCTGTTTCTCATCACATCGTTACTTGACCTACTTTTTCTTCTATTTCTCTTTCTGGATCATTATACCGGCCATCCTGCCCGCCATGATGCTCGGATACTACTCTAAGAGTGCATCCTTGATGCCCTCTGAAATTTTTTCATCGTCATTTTCATCTATTGGAAGCCAGCTTCCTATAGGTCGTCACTCGACCTCTCTTCGTTCGGCGAGATTATAAACAGGTCGGCTGCAAAGTTGATTTGTTCTTTTCTTTTAGACCGACGTGCATGCTATTCGACCTGTCGATAGCTCTACGACTTCGTCATGACCTTTCTAAGGTCGCTGCGCCTACACCTCGCTCGGGGGCTTGTGAGACATGGGTACCCCTAGGTCCCCACCGACCAGGCTCACGGCCGTCCCCGACAAGTGGGTCCGGCCTACCAGAAGACCCGCCGACTTGACAATGGGCCCAACCGACCTAGTTGGTTGCCCACATGACCTCCTGAAGACCTTCCAGAAGATTCCAGACGACCTTATCCAAAACGACTCCAAGACTTGGCGTGCAAGACAAGACATCGGTGGATCCCGACCAAGTAGATCGACGGATATGACAAGTGTTGTAATCAACTAGACTTAGGTCTCCTGGTCATAACCGACCAGGAATCTGGGAGCCGACCTTGTCCACTGGCCAATATAAGGCGGGCAGGGTGACCCCTTGTACAATCAGGCAATACCCAAGCAATCTACACCAACAACTGGATGTAGGGTTTTACTCTCCGGAGGCCCGAACTAGTATAAACTCGCCGTGTTCTCTGTGTTCCATGTGCTCGTGCGCAACCTTCGAGTTCTTAGCCTTAGATTCCACCTCACCGAACAACTAAACCACCGGGGTTAACCCCCCTGTGGGCTGTCTAGATCTAAACATCTGACAGAAAAACATAGTCTGGTTTGGGCATCGCCTTGTTGTTCTTGATAATTGGGATTTCAAAAAGGAAATCTTTGATAAGGGTCATCTCTCTAAATTCTCTATCCATCCTGGAAGTAGCAAAATATACCAAGACTTGAAGGAAAATTTTTGGTGGTCCAATATGAAGGTGGACATAGCCAAATACATATCGGAATGTGATACTTGTCAAAGAATTAAAGCAAGTCATTTGAAAGCTTTCGGTACTCTCCAACCTTTGCCCACACCTTCATGGAAGTGGGACGACATAAGTATGGACTTTGTGTCCAGATTGCCACGCACATCCCGGAATCATGATTCTGTCTGGGTTATTGTTGACAGATTGACAAAAACAGCTCACTTCATTCCAGTCCACACCAAATATGATGCCAAAGATTATGTGAGTCTTTATATTAAGCACATTGTTCACTTGCATGGTGTTCCTAAAACCATAATTTCAGATAGAGGCTCTCTTTTTGTGTCACATTTCTGGGACACAGTTACATTTGTCTCTTGGCACACAAATCATACGCAGTTCAGCTTATCGTCCTCAGACTGATGGTCAAACTGAAAGAGTAAACCAGATTCTAGAGGACATGTTGTGAGCATGATTTTGATAAAAGTTGGGACAAGTGTCTCACCTTGGCTGAATTTTTTTACAACAATAGCTATCAAGCTAGCTTGAAAATGGCACCTTTTGAGGCTCTTTATGGACGGAGATGTCACACTCCCTTGAACTAGTCGTAGACCGGGGAGAGGAAATTCTTTGGTCCAGCCTTAGTTAAGGATACCGAAGAAAAAGTGAGGGTAATCAGAGAAAATTTAAGAATAGCCCAAGAAAGGCAAAAGAGTCACTATGACAAGGGAAAGGCACCTAGGGAATACAAAGTCGGTGACTTTATGTATTTGAAAGTTTCACCAACTAAGGGTGTCCAAAGGTTTAGTGTGAAAGGAAAGCTAGCTCCTCGCTACATTGGACCTTATGAGATCATTCAAGTCTGTGGGCCAGTGGCATACCGTATTCGGCTTCCTGAGCGGTTCTCCCGTACACAATGTGTTTCATGTATCATAATTGAGGAGATGTGCTCATGAACCAGCCAGAGAAGTGATTGAAGAGGCTAATGCTTGGATTGAACCGGATCTCTCTATTGTTGAACATCCTTTGAGTATTCTTGATGTAAAAGAAAGAAAAACTCGAAGGCAATCCTTAAAGATGTATAAAATTCAATGGAGTCATCATACTGTAGAAGAAGCTACATGGGAGACTGAACATTATCTCAATGAAAAATATCCGGGTTTTCTTTAATCTAGACATTGTAAGTTCCTTCCCCTACTTTCATCTTTTAATTCCTAATCTCGGGACGAGATTTCTTTTAAGGGGGTAGGCTGTAACATCCCTGACGTTTGTTTAAGATAATTACCTTCATTAGTTGGGTTAATCAAGATTAAATTCATTAGTTGGGTTAATCAAGATTAACTAGTCCCTAAGCATGTTCAACATGATTATCCTCACCTTTGCACATACACCCTTGGTCAAAATCCCAAATCATGGTCAAACCCTAAGTGCTCCATAAAAGCTGAAATGGTTTTCTTGCACGTTCTCCAAATTTCACTATAGAAGTTCAAAATCAGCCAATAAAAAAGTTCTCCGTTATCTCGGGGAACACAATTTTCATAATTGGCGGATATTCAAATTTTGAGTGTAAATTGTCCAAAAATCAAGTTGAAGTCCCTGTGAACAGTAACTCGGGGCCGAGAAAAGCAGCAACTTCATCACGATTTTCCCTTCAATCCATTCACCAAAACATAGGTCGCCCTTTGTGAAAGTTGTAGTCCTATAGTTGCTCTAAAACTTTCGTATTTGGAGATTTTCAAGTTTTATTCAAGAAAATCGAGTTTCACATTTTTGAAACCCGCGAAACGAAATGAAAGCCGCCAGAGCGCCAACGTCGCCGCGCCCAGCGTCGCGCACGCGCGTCCAGCAGCGCCACGCGTCACCCGCCTGGTCCTCCGGCGTACAGACTCCGGACGCTCCGTGGTGGACCGCGCGCGAGCCGTGGGGTGTCCGAAGACCCACGGGACCACACGACGTGTCCAGGGGTGAGCCGCCGACCGGTCGCAGGCCCATTGTCCACGCGACGTCGCGCGTCCGCGCCGTGCGCCGCGCGCCGCGCGAGCATGCAGCCGAGGCCCAATGCCGTCCAGCTGGCGCCCTTATGCTCGTGACCACCTCATCCTCGTTGAGCCATGCTAAAGGTTACTTAAAACCAGAGCCTCGGCGTTCGTCCACGCTTTTCCTGTCCGCCGGCCGCAAACACCGCCGCTGCAGCGGGAATTCCTCGCCTCCACTCGCCTTCCACCGCCACCCTCGAGCTCTACTCCTTCCTTAGGTCCTCCTGCAACCTCCTCCGCCGCCCGACACCGCACATCACCGTCGCCGTCGCCGGACAGCAAGCCGCGGCGGGCGCTCCGCCCTTGCACCGCCGCCAGCCGCGACCGGTGCCGTCCCGGCCGACCCCGACCACACCACCACCTCCAATCACCCCTAGGTAGGTGCGCACACCCCCCAAGGTCGCCTCCTGACGAACTCCGGTCGGCAATTGCCACCGGCGAGGCCCCCATGGCCGCCGGGGGCCGCATTGCGAAGATTGAGAAAGCTGCAGGGTGTTTTCCGTAAACTAAGGACCTTCTCGTAATTTCTTAAACTTCTTTCGAGGGCCTCCCCTGCTGATTCCCGTCAAAAAAAAAACTTGATGCTTTTTATAGCCTAACTTTTCTTTAAGCACAAGTGCACCCTAGGGCTTTGTCTTGATGAATAGCACCTCTGGTAGTATGGATATGATTTTAGGATGTGCTTTGATATACGTTTTGGATTTAATCTTGTGTAGGAGTTTAAATTCAAAATTTCAAAAATAATTCGAATCTGCACCTATGCTTTGGTCAGAGGCTTAGATTTGACATGTATGAGTTGTAGTAGAAAGTGGAGATCAAAAAGATTAGTAAATCTTTTTATATGATTTAATTAAGTTAAACTAGGCTGAAATTTGTCTTTTTCATATAAATTAAGTTATATGAGAGCTGGAGCTAAATTTTGGCATGTGAACTTAGTTTAGGTATATGTCGATGTGTACCAAAATTTAAGACCAATGGATATGTTTTTAATTTTATATGAATTTTAGATGAATGGCTAGCTAGGAATTGAATAAATAGGTTTATGTTTATTAGTTAAGTTTAATTAAGTTTTTCATGAAGTAATTCTGTTTGTAAGCTTTTAACACACCCCCATACTATTTGGTGAAGTTTAGTGAGTTATTTTGCTTAGATATGTACACAGTCACCTTCAAAGTTAACCTTTAATTAACCTCTCACACCATAAGCTAATGCATATGCATATGAACGTGTAGATTTACCGGATGGGACTTACACGCTCACTCAGGAGGAGGAGGGAGCAGCTAGTGGAGAGGTGAACCAGCTTGGTGTGCAGCAAGACCTGCACCAAAGTCCAGAAGAGCCCAAGGCTAGTGCTAAAGTAGAGGAAGGCAAGCACCAGAGTGCATATAACCTTTTTGGGATAAACTCATATCTTTTACTTTTCAGTATTTATGTTTTGTTTTGTGCATTTAAGTTTCAGGAGTTGTTTTTGGAACCTAGATGCATGATCCTTAGGTTCCTATGCTCTTTTACTAGTATGATAGGCTCGATAGATGCCATGCTTTAAGAACACGGTAGAAGTCGAGTGATGTCTCATTGCTCGTGAGATATAGGGTTCTTATGTTGGAATCATAAGATATGATTAAATGGACTCGCTCATGTGGTAAGAGCAATGGGATCGGTCTCGACCGAGTAGTATGTGCTGGTTAAGCTTTTGAACATACCAAGCACTTGTCGGGAATGGGACCGATAAGCCTAGTACCTAATGAACCAGTGCGGGAATTTTATCGCTACTACTCTTGAGATGCTTCTCCTGATTTGATCCCGGTAGTGCAAGTGTGATCCTGGACGTGCCGTGTGAGGGCGTTCTAGTAACCTTGTACTTAGGACTGTAGCATCTTTTCCTAATCTGGGGAATGACGGGAACCGCCTGGTCAGGGTAGACTCCGCATTTGCTTTTATTTGATTTCTTGGGGTCTACCTTCTTCCGTGTGTTTGGGTTTGCCTTGCAAGGATTTAATCGATCGATCGTCGGTCTCTCGCCATTACATGAGAATGCTTAACCACTGGTTACCCCATCTTGTATTATGGAACAAATGGATTAATTTTGATGCTTGAATAATAATATTGTTTGCACAACTGCTTGATTAGTTTAGGTGCTTACCTAGAATGGATAATATACTATAATTGGAGCTAAAAATTTGGAATTAAGGATCAACTCTTAGTCGCTTTTGGTAAAACAAACCCAATAGCCAAAAAGCCTTGCATGTCTAGTCTTATTTTATTTTTGTCGGGTAAGTCTTGCTGAGTATTAGTATACTCAGCCTTGCTTTTGTTATTGTTTTCAGGTAATCCCATCTGGCCTGGTTCTATTCCAGATGATTGGGAGCTTGAGTGGGAGAACGATGATGATGAATGATACTCTATGGATGGCCTCCCATGTGTATCTTCTGCTAGTTTTATTTCCGCTGTTTAAACTCTGAATCACCTTTACTTTTATGTACGAAAAACCTGGTTTGTAATAATGTGAACTTGTGGCCTTTTGTGTAATGTTGAACTTGTACTCTGATCCCGCCTTCATGTGGGCTTTGTGCATATCAGCGATCCTGTTGTAAGTGATTCACCGGGCATGTCCCAGCAGAGGCGACAGAATAGTTCTTTATTGTTGCTTAATGGCCACGTGGACAGGCTTAGGCGATAATACGGAATTATTTTGGGCGGTTCTGTCACATCTATCCCGTTTTCCCTTTTTGGTGATTTTCAGAGCCTTTTCTTGGCGATTTTCTTGTGGTGGATTTGAGGCCTTTCTCTTTGGGATTTGATAGGGGATGTATGCATGAACCCTTCGTGGTTCTTTTCCTTGTGATTCCCCTCCCAAATCCGTGAGTAAAGGTGCTCGATTTTGGGGGTTTCTTAGATTTTGGGAAAGTAGTGTTCTTGGTGGAAATCCTTCGATTCCTCTTGATTTAACGAGTTTTGGTGGACCAAGTCATAGCTATGGGATGCCCATGAGGTACTCCTAGTATCCAAAAAGTCTTGTGCGAATCTGTGGAGCGAATCGGGAGATCGGGATTTGGATTTGGAGGGGTTGACCCGCGACCCGCTGTTAATCCCGAGCGCCCAGGCCTGACCGGTCTGACCGGTGCCTTCCACCGGTCTGACCGGTGCCAGCTTCTGTTGGGTTTTGGCTCGGGTGAATCACTGTGTGCGTGTGGCTTTGGGTTGTGGTGCTTCTGGTCTGTTCTTGGCAGCTTTCAAGGGGTTTGGCTAGGTTGTGTGAAGGTTTTTCTTCTCCTTCAGTTAGTGTTTGGAGGTGGTTCTTGTTCCAGGGCCTAGAAGTCACTGAGGCTTCCTGGAACGTTTCTGTGCAACTGCTGTAATCACCGGTCTGACCAGCACTGTCCACCGGTCTGACCGGCATAGGCCATCGGTCTGACCGGTGCGGCACAGGCAACAAGTTGTGCAGATTTCCATTGCGTGTTTGGAGCGTTTGTTTTGGTTGGTTGAGTGGTTTGCTCCTAGGGTCAGTAGCACTTTCAGTGGCTACGTGACTTTGGCAAACTTGGGTAGTTCGAGTCAGAGAAGTGTTGGATAGGCCGTGTTCGACTTGTTGGAGAAGTCATCTCCTTTGAGAAGAATTATATCGGCTCCCATTCACTCCCCCCCTCTCTGGGTGCTAGTTCGGTCCTACAAGTGGTATCAGAGCAGGTTACGGGTCTTTCGGGACTCTAACCAGTCTAAGATCCAAAGATGGCATACCAGGAACGGGGATCAGGTCCTCCGCACTTCGATGGGAAAAACTACCAGATGTGGCAGAGGCAGATGGTAGCTTTCCTCTGCGGTAAGGGTCAGATCCTTTGGGATGTCACGGTGAACACAACTTATGTTCATCCTGTGAACTTCCTTGCTCCGGGATCGAGGGATATGCACGACGCCAACAACAAGGTGCTCGACTACTTGTTTCATGCTCTGTGTCAGTTCGAATTCGATCGGGTTCAGACAGAGGACTTGGCTTATAGGGTTTAGGAGGTGCTGAAGAATGCTCACGCTGGAAACAGTCATGTTCAAGCTCGGTTGTTTGCGACTTACCAGAGAGAGTACGAGAACTTCACTCATCTCCCCGGTGAGTCCATCGATACGATGTTCCAGCGGTTCATGGTGATTGTGAACAACATGAGGGCCAATGTGACCGTGCTCCCATACGATGATCATGAGAGAGCCGTGAAGCTCTTGCACTCGTTGGATCATACGACCTGGGGCGGAAATGTCGAGGCCATACTAGAGTCGGATAAGTATGAGACTCTGTCGGTAGACGAGCTGTTCTCGAAGCTCAAGTTGGTAGAGGTGGACCGGGGTGTGACAGCCAAGCATGAGGGCCCGACTAACTCTCATAGTCTCGCCCTCATTGGTGGCTTAGGTGCAAAGTCTAACGCTAACCCATCCATCAGGATGTACTCTTTGTCTTCCTTGATGTCTTTACCAAATGAGGAGTTCGACGTGCTTGGAGAGGATGAGCTGGTGCTGCTGACCAGGAGGTTTGAGAGGATGCACGAGAACCGGGTGAACACAAAGAGGAACACGAGGACGTGCTTTCAGTGCGGCAAGCCAGGACACTTCGTCGCCGACTGCCCTGAGAAGATGGAGAACAAGGACTACAACAAGCACCGGTCGAGGACGGACAACAAGTACTGGTCGAGGCGCGATCACAAGCACAAGCACAAGAACAAGGACGACTGAAGATCGAGGAAGAAGGACGGCCACGGCAAGAAGGCCCGAGCGATGGTCAGAGCAAGCGACGTCGACTCCAACTCCTCCTACTCTACCTCGAGCTCGAGTAGCAGTGAAGATGAAGGTGATCGGCGCAAGAGCAAGAAGGGATCCAAGAACCTGAGCGGGCTGAGCTGCTTCGCGCGAGACGGCTTCTGCGGCATGGCACATAGCTCCGGCAGTAAGAAGAGCCAGAAGGACGACTCAGACTCAGACTCCGAGGATGAGGTACGTGACGAGCTTTCCTTCTTGCTCCAGGAGAATGAGGAACTAGGAAAACTGCTTGATAATCGTGATGACATGCTTAGAGAGGCTAAGAAAATGAGAGAGGAGCTTAGAGGCTCGCTTGAAGATGCTAGGAGTAGAGCAGCTGAGCTAGAAACATAAAACCTGGATGCTAGACTTGAGATTAACTCGCTTAAGGCTTCACATGTTGTTTCTGATGAGGGTGATTGTGCTGATTGCTCTGTGTTCCTAGCTGATCTTACTGCTCTTAGGGAAAAACATGCCTCCAAGTGTGAGGAACTAGATGTGCTTAGGATTGAGTTGGCTGAGATGCAATCTAGGCCCTCTTTCCTAGGTGCTTGCACGTCTTGCCCTGTGTCGCATGGAAAATTGATGAGTTGCGTGCTTGCATTGTTTCACTTGAGGCTGATTTGAAAGTTCCTATCCCTACTTCCTGCTCTACTTATGAATTGCATGCGGTGAAAAATCTGGAACTTGCACATTATGTTGATCACTTGCAGGATGAGAATGATGAGTTGAGAAAGTGTTTCAGTTGGTTGTCGGGTTAGGAGCCTCAACTTGGTACCATGATAGCGGCTTTCAAACGCTATGATGGTCAAGCACTTGGGGCTGACAAGATTGGAGAGAGCAGTGGTGAGAGAGATGAGAAAATTGGAGAGATTCCTATCCCACCACAAACAACACACAAGAACAAGTTTGAACTTAAGCCTAACCATCTCAGAAACAAACTTGACACAACTCTAGATCCACCCATATTCCCTCACCCAACAAACAACTTACAAAAACCGGTGAGATTTGTGAGCTCTAAAGAAGGTGTGGTTGGAGAGAAGAAAGGAAAGAAACCTAGTGAGGAGAAACCAAAAGAGAAGTCAAGTGAGCAGCCCCAAACCAAGCCTAAACCAAAACTCATATGGTTCCATTGTGAGTATTGTGGGAGAGATGGTCACAAGGGTGAGTTTTGCTTCAAAAGAAAGCGTGAGGAGAGAATGGCTAAGGAGTGGGCTAACAAGGACAGGTACCACCCTTCTAATGGTGTACCTGAGCCTCGTATGCAAATGCCCAGGGCTAAGGCCATTGTGAGGACGGTTCTGACTTGGGGAGATAGAAGAATGGCAGGTGGTGCTGTTGGCCGAGCACCACCGGTCAGCCCGGTCAGGGGGACCGGTCAGACCGGTGCAGGTCTGGGCAATGAATAGTTTGGTTTTCGTGGTTGGAGTGATGCTCGGTTCAGTTCTTTTGGTCGTGGTACAAGTGGTTGGCATGGTAAGTCTGGTGGTGTTGAGATTGCTAGACGTTCTCCACCTCGTGCTCAATACGAGGGTGGGAGGAGTCGTAGCTTTGAGTTGGAAAGGATCTATGGTCCACCGTCTTCCTTTAGTGGCTTTCGTGCTCCTCCAGCAATATGAGAGTGGTTCCCCAGTGGTGGTTTCAGTTCTGGTGAAGATGGTAGGATGGGTCCGAGGTTTGGTACTCGTGGTAGGTTTGATGCACACTTTGGTAGGAATGATAGGATGGATCGTGCTAACCCCACTTTGGAGCAGATGGCTCAGCACTGGTTTTACTCTTTTGGTACTAACCCTAATGTTGAGTCGTTTGCTCATTCACGTGCTCGTTTTTTATTTTTCAGGTGGGAGGCTTGGGGAACGGTTGGTTGATCGACTCCGGTTGCTCGAGGCACATGACCGGAGATCGGGGGTGGTTCTCCAGCCTCACCCAGGTGGTGTTTGAAGGATCGGAACTGGCGACCAGAGAGGGGGGAGTGAATGGGAGCCGATAAAAATTCTTCTCGAGGGAGATGGGAACTCCAACAAGACGAACACGGCTTCCAAAAACACGTCTCCGACTCAACTACCCAAGTTGGCCAAGACCACGTAGCCACTGGAGGGCTACTAGTCCTAGGAACCAACAACCACCTAAAGCTACTCGAGAACGCAGCGGAACAAGCACCACTCGAGCACCCCAAAATTGAGCCCCTTTACTCACAAATTTGGGAGGGGAATCAAAGGGAAAAGAACAACGAAGGGTTCATGCATACATCCCCCACCAAATCCCAAAGAGAAAGGTCTCAAAACCGCCACAAGAAATTCGCCAAGAAAAGGCTCCGAAAATCACCAAAAAGTGAAAACGGGAAGAACACAATCAAGCCTTGAGGAACCACACCGAATTATCTATATATACCATGAAGGTTCATACAAGGTCTAGCTTCCGCCCGATCATCCTTCCCTCTCACAAGATCTCACCATGAAGCTCTCAAGCTAGTCCTAGAAATTCCAAAGAAAAAAGGAAGAGGAAAATAGCAAAACAAAAAGAGCTAGGGTTCCAAGAGATGGCTGTCATCCTCTCACCACTTGGGTTATATGAAGGCTAGCCAAAAGACTAAATTACCCCTAAGGCCTAATACTAGGATACACACCCCCGAGGGGAACTTTGGGAATCTTTGTCTCCGCACCATCAGACGGATGCCCAGCGACCGCAAACATGCTTAGCCTCGACGCAAGCCTTGCGATCCCGACGCGTGTCCTCCGCTTCGAAGTGTTCGGACTGCGTCGTCGGACACCGGTCAGACTGGTGCTCCTCATCGGTTAGACCAGTACCCACCGGTCAGACCGGTCAGACCCACCGATCAGACCGGTCAGATACTGCTGCACCTCCGTCTTCGGTCTTCGGTCTTGGCTTTGTGGATCAACCAAGGACCCAGTGGTTTTCTGGTGAACCACCGGAAACCCCGTGAACTCGGTGTAGCCTCCGCCAATCACCACTCATGACTCGGCTCCCACGTAGTCCCGGCTCGACCTTGGTTTTGAGGCTCAACCAAGAAACCGTCCATGACTTCATCTTGCCGTTCTTGCCACCATGCAGCCCGCACTTGACTCCGCTGGCCACTGGGTCCCTCGAACCAAGCCTACTTGTCTTCTCCACACCTGGAGGCCTCACCGGCAACGACCTTTCGTGCTTGTTCTTCACCTGCACCAGCACCAGTCAAGGCGCAACCTGCATTTGCAATACTTAGCCAAGAATCAGTCCACACCACGTTGTCAATCACTCATCACACCAAGAAGCGACCATCCACCGGTCCTCGAACCACACATGGCTCTCAATCTCCCCCTTGATGAGTGCATTGACAACACACACGTTTTGGTAACCAAAGAGAAAAGAAAAGAAAAGAAACGACTAAAAGAAACTCCAACAAGCGATCGAAAGCCAAAGGAAAGGCAAAGAGCAAGATCACTTGAAGAAGACAAGTCTCGGACCCCTTAGGCAAGGGCAACGGCTCGACACATCCGAGACAAAACATGCTCAAGCAAAGAACACAAACCACCAATCCAAAACTCGAAAACCACAAGGAGCTCCACCTGCACACATGCAACTCCCCCTGGACGAATGCATGCAAACCACTTCACGAAACAGAGCAGCTGTTCCAGCCTTACTCTGACCGATCAGACCGGTCCTCCTCACCGGTCAGACCGGTGGACAAGATCGTCCAGCACCTGACACTCACACCGGTCAGATCGGTGAGCAGCACCGGTCAGGCCGATGACCACCTGGGAAAAACTGGGAACTGCACGAGCTCAAAATTAGCTCGAAACCACTTGGAAACCTTCTAAATGCATGCAGCAAGCCAAAACATGCTCAAACTTCTCCCCCTTGTTGACAATGCATGAATCAAGCCAAAAATGCAATAAATGCAACCTAGAGCTTCTCAAATAGACAAAATCCAACATAGCATGCTACACACCTCCAAATGAGCAAGTTAGATACTATATAGCTTCGTATGGACAAAAACTACAAGATCACCAAGTTTCACAACCATTGGGCGAAGCTAAGATAGAAATGACTATTTTTGCGAAAAATTTCCCTCTCATGAGCAAAGTCCAAAACATGTCAAAATGGCAAAGCCACACAAACTTCATGCTAGGACAACCATTCTAAGCATAAGACCATCATAAACACCCACAAGCATCTCATGTCATGTCAAAGCATACCGAGCCATGTGCTTACTTCTATGTATGAGACTTCTCATTGGTAAGCAACATGCAACGGTTTAGCACCCAAAAGCAAGTAAATAAAGCACATATGACATGGGAGCACATTTTCCAAGCAATTTACATTTCATTTTCAGATTCATAATTGGTACATGAAATGTCTTTGCGGCAAAAAGGAACTTATGCCCCTCCACAAGATAAAGCATGGGGGCTAAACATTCATGATGGCAAATGAGCCTTTGGCCCCATATGATCAAAATAAGCTATCCAACCACAAATTAAGCATAGCCAAACCACAAAAACATGTCAAGATCATATAAAGGCATTTACTCACAAGGGAGCATACATATGACATTTTTCAAAAACATAGCTATCAACCATGGATATAAATCAAGATCATCAAGAGCTAAGCCACACTAAGCCATATCATACCAAACTAGTTCACAAGGACATATATATCATACCATGGTGAACAATGTATATAGGAGAAGCCTTTCCTACACAATGCGTATTATACAAAATGCATGCAACCTATCATACAAAGACGACTATACATCATGATATAAATGCAATGCAAAATGCAAAATGCAAGAAAGCATAAATGGAAAGCTATACATATGCTACAAAGGAGCTCCCACACACCCAACTCAAGAAATCAAACAAACACCAAGCTCCCCCCGCAAACGAGTGAAAGTTGCTTGATCCAGGGGTTTGGTGAAAATATCGGCTAGCTGGTGATGTGTGGGTACATGGATCAAAGCGATTTTCCCTTTCTCTACGTTGTCTCTCAGGAAATGCTACCTCACTTCTATGTGCTTGGTTTGGAATGGAGCACTGGGTTCTTTGCAACACTTATGGCACTTGTGCTATCACATTGAAGTGGGACATGGGTATACTCCTCACCAAAGTCACTCATGGTGTATGTGATCCAAAGGAGCTGAGAGCAACAACTGGCTGCGGCAACATACTCTGCCTCGGCAGTGGATTAAGCAACACTCGACTGTTTGTGGGAAGACCAAGACACCAAAGAAGAACCCAAGAACTGGCAAGTCCCAGTAGTGGACTTCCTATCCAAACGACACTAGGCAAAATCCGTGTCTGAAAATCCATGAAGAGCCAAAGAAGAAGACGCGGAGTACCAAAGGCCGAAGTCGGGAGTACATCGCAAATACCTGAATATGCGCTTGACTACTTGCCGATGCGAAGTCCTTGGAGACGCTTGAAAACGAGCGCACAGACATACCGAGAATTGGATGTCCGACCTCGTCGCCGTCAAGTAGAGGAGTAACCCGATCATGCTTCGGTACTCCTTCTGATCCACGTGCTCACCATCCTCATCTGCATCAAGAGCTGTAGTCGTACTCATAGGCATCGCCATGGCCTTGGAGTCCTCCATCTTGAACTTCCTCACAATGTCCTTGGTGTACTTGGCTTGGTGTACAAATGTTCCTTCCTTCGACTCCTTGATCTGGAGGCCGAGGAAGAACTGCAACTCACCCATCATGCTCATCTCAAATTCCCTGCTCATGTCTTCTGCAAACCTTGCAACCAAAGAGTTAGACGAGGCACCAAAGACAATATCATCCACATATACCTGCACAATCAGGATATCTTTGCCCTGCCTGAGGAGAAACAAGGTCTGATCGACCTTCCCCATCTCAAAACCTCTCTCAAACAGGAACCCCCTCAACCTACCATACCAAGCTCTAGGCGCCTGCTTCAACCCATACAACGCCTTCCTTAACTTGTACACCCGGTGGGGGTACTTCTCACTCTCAAACCCCGGTGGTTGCCTCACGTACACTACTTCCTCCCAAACACCATTTAGGAAAGCACTCTTCAGATCCATTTGGTACAATTTGAACCCTTTAGCCACGGAAAAGGCTAGAAGGATCCTAATCGCCTCCAAACGGGCTACGGGAGCAAAGGTCTCCTCATAGTCGATCCCCTCTTTCTGACTATACCCTTGCGCCACCAACCTCGACTTGTTTCTCACCACTTCTCCTTTCTCTCCCTCTTTATTTTTCCACTCCAAAACTTGGTTCCTCTCAAAATTCTCCAACTCCTGATGCATCGAGTTAACCCAATTGTGTTCCTTGAGCGCATGTCTAATGTCTTTGGGCTCAAAAGTAGCAACAAAAGCAGCATGGGCAAAGTGAGAATTGTTTCGAACCCTCGACCGTGTAGTACGTTCATTGATGCCGCCGATGATTCTCGAAGCTGGGTGATCCACTTGAACTCGCTGGGTAGGTTCTTGCCTTGATGCTACCTCCCCCCTCAATAGCAGCTTCTCCTTGATCTGGGTTTGTCGTCGTAGGTGTGGGAGAGGGCCCGTTCTCGATCGTAGTCGAAGTAGTAGGTACATACTCAGCCGCGGGCACTACACCGCCATCTTCATCATCTCCATGTTCATGCTCCTCCTCCTGGAAAATCTCCTCGCCAAGTTCCTCGTCACCTGCATACTCAAAAACAAGTTGACTACGTGGCTCTATCTCGTCGAAGGTAACCTCGCAAGTCTCCACGATTTGGTTAGTTTCAAGATTGAGCACTCGAAAGGCTCTAGAATGAGACGCGTAACCAAAGAAAATGCCATCAACAGACCTAGCCTCGAACTTGTCCAACTTCTTACCTTTCTTCAGGATAAAGCATTTTCACCCAAACACATGGAAGTGACTCACCTTGGGAGTTCTACCGTACATCAACTCGTAACAGGTTTTCTTCTTATGCACCCTGAGGTAAATCTTGTTCGACACATAGCACGCGGTATTCACTGCCTCAGCCCAGAACCTTCTCGGAGTCCTATGCTCATCAAGCATCGTCCGAGCCATCTCGCACAAGGTTCTGTTTTTCCTTTCAACCACACCATTCTGGGGAGGCGTATACGGACTCGAAAACTGGTGTTCAAGACCCAAGTCATGGCAAAAGGTTTCGAAGCGAGAGTTTTTAAATTCCGAGCCATTGTCACTGCGGATCGCTCGTATGGCTCTCCGTGCCTCTCGTTTCTCAACCTCAAGACAAGATCTCGAACAAAACCAAACATCTCCCCTTTCTCCTCAAGAAAGAAAACCCACGCATACCGAGAGTAGTCGTCCACCACAACCAGGACGTACCACTTCCCAACCACAGATCGCACACGAGCTGGGCCAACAAGGTCCATATGGAGCAGCTCGCATGGATGCTCCGTCATCACATCGGTGAGGGGTGGATGGGATTAGCTACCATCTTAGCATGTCGACACGGCGCACAAACCCACTCTTTCTCAAATCTCAGCCGTGGCAATCCTCGGACTAAATTGAGTTTACTCAAGCGAGACAAAAGGTCAAAGCTTAAGTGACCCAACTTCCTATGCCACTTCCACAACTCACTTGAAGAACCAGCCAAAAAGCAACGAGCCACACCAGAAGACTGAGAGAAATCTGGTCGGAACACTTGACCCTCGGGAACGACCATGCAAACTAGGTCCCCTCGAGAATCCAAAATCCGAGAACCACCAGGCCGAAACAACACCTCAAAACCCTCATCCAAAAGCTGGGAAACGGAAAGCAAATTGAACCCGAGCTATTGAACAAGAGCAACCCACCTGAGAGTGACCTTCTCACTTACCTTAATCTCACCTTATGAAAGCACACACCCTCGCCCATTGTCCCCGAAAGTGATGTATGTCTTGGACACCACCGGGATGAGACTTGAGAACCACTCCTTGTCTCAGGTCATGTGCCTCGAGCAACCGGAGTCAATCAACCAAACATTCCTCAAGTCTCCCACCTGAAATTCAAAAATGAGCACGTGAGTGAACAAACGACTCAGCACTGGGGTTAGTACCAAAAGAGTAAAACCAGTGCCAAGCCATTTGCTCCAAAGTGGGGTTGGCACAAACCATATCATCATGCCTATCAAAGCTACCACCACGAAAACCACCACGGGAACCACCACGAGGGAACCACCCCTGTCTAGCTGGAGGAGAACGAAAACCACGAAAGGAAAACCGTGGACCGTTCCTCCTCTCCATCTCAAAGCTATGACTCCTCCCACCATCGTATTGAGCATGATGTGGAGAACGTCTAGCAAACTGACCACCTGCGAACTCTCCACGCCAACCACCAGAACCAAACCGAGCATCTGTATGAGCATGGAAACCGAACTACTGTCTGCCCAGACCAGCACCGGTCTGACCGGTGGAGTAAATCGGTCAGACCGGTGGTGCTCGGGCAGCAGCACCACCTGCCACCTTTCGATCTCCCCAAGCCAGAACCATCCTCACAATCTCCCTGGCCCTGGGCATCTGCATACGAGGCTCAGGTACACCATTTGAAGGGTGTTACCTATCCTTGTTAGCCCACTCCTTAGCCATTCTCTCCTCACGCTTCCACTTGAAGCAAAACTCACCATTGTGACCATCTGTCCCACAATAGTCACAATGAAACCGTATGAGCTTAGGTTTAGGCTTGGGTTGGGGCTGCTCATTTGGTTTCTCCTGACTCGGCTTCTCACCCTTCTTCTCTCCAACCTCACTCTCCTTGGAGCTCACAAACTTCATCGGTTTTTGGAAATCATTTGTTGGGCGAGGAAATATGGGAGGATGTAGGTTTGTGTCAAGTTTGTTTCTCAGTGGGTTGGGCTTAGGAGCATAGGCGTTTTTGTGGAAGGTTTTTGGTGGAGCTAGGATATCACCAATCTTCTCTCCTCCCTCTCACCACAACACTCCGCAACTTTCTCCGAACCAAGCGCTTGCCCATCATAGCGCTTGTATGCCTCTATCATCATCCTAAGCTGTGATTCATGACCCGACAACCAACCCATCATTTTCCTCAACTCATCATTCTCATCCTGCAAGCGATCCACATAATGTGCAAGTTCCAGATTTTTCAAAGCATGCAATTCACAAGTAGAGCAAGAAGTGGGAACAGGTTCTTTCAACTTGGTCTCAAGAGAACCAGTGTAAGCATGCATCTCATCAATCTTTCTATGCAAAATAGGGCAAGAAGTGCAAGCACCTAGCAAAGCAGGTCTAGACTTAAGCTCAGCTACTTCAACCCTAAGCACATCTAGTTCATCACAAGTAGAAGCATGCTTATCCTTAAGAGCAGTAAGATCAGCTAGGCACACAGAGCAATCACAACAATCAATCTCATCAGAAACCACAGGTGAAGCCTTAAGCGAATCTATCTCAAGTTTAGCATCAAGGTTCTCAGTTTCTAGCTCAGCTACTCGGTGTGTTTACAAGATGATGCGGATGAAGAGATAGGGGTCCCTGCCTCGCCTTATATAGTCCGGGAGGCAGGGTTACAAGTCGGTTTGATAGAGCAGTACTAGTCGTGTACGGCTAGGAGTACTCTACATGGATCCAGACGTGTCTAGCTTCCTAACCGAGTACTAGTCCTCCGTATGCCTTGCGCTTCACGCCATCAGGTGCCGTGCAGCCCAAGTCGAGTAGTTCCAGGGGCCCACTGAGTAGTCGGTCCCAGTACCTACCTGAGTAGTGGGCCCAGGGATGTCCGTACGACAAAACCCAACCAAGGGTCTGCACCAGTCAGACCTGTGAGAGGCACCGGTCAGACTGGTGTGACCTAAGCTCTCGGGATGAACAGCACCCGCGGGTCAACTCCCCCAAATCCAGTTCCCAATCTCCTGATTCGCTCCACGGATTCGCACAAGACTTTGGAGATAGTAGGAACACCTCATGGGCACTCCATAGCCAAGATTTGTTCCACCAAAACTTGCTAGAATGAGAGGAATCGAAGGATTTCCACCAAGAATGCCTCTAACCCTAGAGCCAAGAAAACCCCAAAATTGAGCCCCTTTACTCACGGATTTGGGAGGGGAATCAAAGGGAAAAGAACCATGAAGGGTTCATGCATACATCCCCCACCAATCCCAAAGAGAAAGGTCTCAAAACCACCACAAGAAATTCACCAAGAAAAGGCTCCGAAAATCACCAAAAAGGGAAAACGGGAAGAACACAATCAAGCCTTGAGGAACCACGCCGCATCAACTATACATACCATGAAGGTTCATACAAGGTCTGGCTTCGGCCCGGTCATCCTTCCCTCTCACAAGATCTCACTATGAAGCTCTCAAGCTAGTCCTAGAAATTCCAAAGGAAAACGGAAGAGGAAAATAGCAAAACAAAATGAGCTAGGGTTCCAAGAGATGGCTGCCATTCTCTCACCACTTGGGTTATATGGAGGCTAGCCGAAAGACTAAATTACCCCTAAGGCCTAATACTAGGATACACACCCCCGAGGGGCACTTTGGGAATCTTTGTCTTCGCACCATCGGACGGATGCCCAGTAACCGCAAACTTGCTTAGCCTCGACGCAAGCCTTGCGATCCCGATGCATGTCCTCCGCTTCGAAGCTTCCCTGCGCCCTGCGACCCCAAACCGGTCAGACCGGTTTTGGTTCGAGGACCGGTGGATGGTCGCTTCCTGGTGTGATGAGTGATTGACAATATTGTGTGGACTGACTCTTGGCTAAGTATTGCAGGTGCAAGTTACGGCTTGACTGGTGTTGGTGCAGGTGAAGAACAAGCGCGAAAGGTCATTGCCGGTGAGGCCTCCAGGTGTGGAGAAGACAAGTAGGCTTGGTTCGAGGGACCCGGTGGCCAGCGGGGTCAAGTGCGGGCCGCATGGTGGCAAGAACAGCAAGATGAAGTCGGTGGACAGTTTCTTGGTCAAGCCTCAAAACCAAGGTCGAGCCGGGACTTCATGGGAGCCGAGTCATGAGTGGTGATTGGCAGAGGCTACATCAAGTTCGCGGGGTTTGCAGTGGTTCACCAGAAAACCACTGGGTTACTCGGCTGAGCCAGAAAGCCGAGGCCGAAGACCGGGCGTGGTTGTCAGGCCAAAACCGATCTGACCGGTTTGGGGTCGTAGGGCGCCGGGAAGCTTCGAAGCGGAGGACACGTGTCGGGATCGCAAGGCTTGCGTCGAGGCTAAGCGAAGTGTGGTCGCCGGGCATCCGTCCGATGGAGTTACGATGACAATTTCCCAAAGTGCCCTTGTTGGGCGTGTATCCTAGTTTATGTAATAGGGGTAGTTTCGTCTTTCGGCTAGCCTCCATATAACCCAAGTGGTGAGAGGATGGCAGCCATCTCTTGGAACCCTAGCTCATTTTCCTTTGCTATTTTCCTTCCTATTTTTCCTTAGGATTTCTATGACTAGCTTGAGAGCTTCATGGTGAGATCTTGAAAGAGGGATGGATGATCGGGAGGCAAGCTAGACCTTGTATGAACCTTCATGGTATGTATAGATGATTCGGTGTGGTTCCTCGAGGCTTGACTGTGTCTCCCCCGTTTTCTCTTTTTGGTGATTTTCGGAGCATTTTCTTGGATTGTTCGTGGAGAGGTTTTGGGAGCGTTTGTTTGAGGGATTCTTGTTAGATGTCACATATGAGGACCTTGTGCCTCTTTTCTTGGTGATCTTGCTCGAACAAACCCTCCGAAACGGCTTCGATTCGGTGGTTTTCGGTGGAGTTCATGGAAAGGTGTTCTTGAGGGTTGACTTCTGATTCCTCTTGATTGGTTAGGTTTTGGGGACAGAGCTTCTAGCCAAAGGTAGCCCACGAGGTACCCCAGCTATCCCTAAAGTCTCACTTGAATCTGTGGAATGAATCGGGAGATCGATCGAGGTGAAGGTTGAGTTTTTCCCGCGGGCTGAGTTCTTCCCGACTATTCAGGCAAAACCGGCCTGACCGGTTTCCCAAATCGGTCTAACCAGTTTAGCCTGAGTGGGATGTCGTGAAGAGTTTTTGAATAGGAGAGTGTCGTTCATGCTATGGCTTTTCGTGTTCAAAGATTGAAGAGTTCTTGACGTGGTTTGGGTAGGTTTGGCCTCAAAGGTCTTTTGGGGATTTCCTGGACAAAACCGGCCTGACCGGTTTCCCCTGCCTGTGAGAGGCAAAGTCCCAGAAGATCGGTTTGACCGGTTTCTGAAACCAGCCTGACCAGTTTTGGCTTCCAGCAGCTGTTTCAAGTTGTTTTCCGCTGTATGTTTTGAGTGGCTGTTGGTTGGATCTTGCTCCTAGGTCCAGTAGCACTCCAGTGGCTACGTGGATTTGACAAGAGAAGTTTGCGGAGGTATTCGAGTGATCTTGGGTTCATAAGCCCAATTCTTGAGTAGAATTTTTATCGGATCCCATTCACTCCCCCCCTCTCTGGTTCGCCGTTCCGATCCTTCAAGTGGTATCAGAGCCAATTACAGGTCTTTATTGACTCTAACCAGTCTAAGATCCAAAGATGGCGTACCAGGAACGGGGATCGGGTCCTCCGCACTTCGATGGGAAGAATTACCAGATGTGGCAGAGACGGATGGCTACGTTCCTCCGTGGCAAGGGTCAGATCCTTTGGGATGTTACGGTGAACACAGCTTATGTTCATCCGATTAACTTCCTTGCTCCGGGATCAAGGGACATGTTCGACGCCAACAACAAGGCGGTCGACTACTTGTTTCATGCTCTGTGTCAATCCGAATTCGATCGGGTTCAGACAGAGGACCTAGCTTGTAGAATTTGGGAGCAGTTGAAGGATGCTCATGCTGGGAATGCTCAGGTTCAAGCTCGGATGTAGGCGACTTACCGGAGAGAGTAGAACTTCACTCATCTCCCCAGTGAGTCCATTGATGCCTTGTTCCAGCGGTTTACAGTTGTGGTGAACAACATGAGAGTCAATGTGGTCGTGCTCCCATACGATGATCATGATAGAGCCGTGAAGCTCTTGCACTCGCTGGATCGTACAATATGGGACGGAAAGGTCGAGGCTATTCTTGAATCCGAGAAGTATGATACTCTGACGGTGAACGAGCTATCCTCGAAGCTCAAGTTGGCAGAGGTGGATAGGGGTATGACAGCCAAGCTTGAGAGCCCGACTGACTCTCATAGTCTCACTCTCATCGGTGGCTCAGGTGCTAAGTCTAACGCTAACCCATCCACCAGGATGTACTCTTTGTCCTCTTTGATGACTTTGCCAGATGAGGAGTTCGATGTGCTTAGAGAGGACAAGCTGGCGCTGCTGACCAAGCATTTCGAGAGGATGCACGAGAGTCGGGTGAACACAAGGAGGAACACGAGGACATGCTTTCGGTGCGGCAAGCCAGGACACTTCGTCGCCGACTGCCCCGAGAAGATGGAGAACAAGGATGGCTACAAGCACCGGTCGAGGACGGACAGCAAGCATAGATCGAGGCGCGATCACAGGCACAAGCACAAGAACAAGGACGAGCGACGATCGAGAAAGAAGGATGGCTGCGGCAGGAAGGCCCGAGTGATGGTCGGAGCGAGCGACGTCAACTCCAGCTCCGCCTACTCTTCCTCGAGCTCGAGTAGCAGCGAAGATGAAGGTGATCGGCGCAAGAACAAGAAGTCATCTTGGGACTTGAGCGGGATGAGCTGCTTTGCTGGAGATGGCTTTTGTACCATGGCGCGTAGCTCTGGCAGCAAGAAGAGTCACCAGAGCGACTCAGACTCTGACTCCGAGGATGAGGTACGTGACGAGCTTCCCTTCTTGCATGAGGAGTATGAGCGTCTTGGCAAGTTGCTTGATAATCGTGATGACATGCTTAGAGAGGCAAAGAAGATGAGGAAAGAGCTTAGGGCCTCACTAGAAGATGCTAGGAACTGAGTAGCTGAGTTAGAAACCCAGAACCTTGATGCTAAGCTTGAGATAGATTCACTTAAGGCTTCAGCTGTGGTTTCTGATGAGATTGATTACTGTGATTGCTCTGTGTACCTAGCTGATCTTACTAGTCTTAAGGATAAGCATGCCTCTAATTGTGAAGAACTAGATGTGCTTAGGGTTGAAGTGGCTGAGCTTAACTCTAGACCTGCTTTGCTAGGTGCTTGCACTTCTTGCCCTGTTTTGCATGGAAAGATTGATGAGATGCATGCTTACACTATTTCCCTTGAGGCCAAGTTGAAAGAACCTATTCCCACTTCTTGCTCTACTTGTGAATTGCATTCTTTGAAGAATCTGGAACTTGCACATTATGTTGATCACTTGCAGGATGAGAATGATGAGTTGAGGAAAATGATGGGTTGGTTGTCGGGTCACGAACCACAGCTTGGGTCGGATAAGATTGGAGAGTGTAGTGGTGAGGGAGGAGAGAAGATTGGTGATATCCAAGCTCCACCAAAAACCTTCCACAAAAATGCCTTTGCTCCTAAGCCCAACCCACTATGAAACAAACTTGACACAACTCCAGATCCACCCATATTTCCTCACCCAACAAATGATTTCCAAAAACCGGTGAAGTTTGTGAGCCCTAAGGAGAGTGTGGTTGGAGAGAAGAAAGGTGAGAAGTCAAGTGAGGAGAAACCGAGTGAGCAACCCCAACCAAAACTAAAGCAAAAACCAATCCGGTTTCATTGTGACTATTGTGGGAGAGATGGTCACAAAGGGGAGTTTTCCTTCAAGAAGAAGCGAGAAGAGAGAATGGCTAATGAGTGGGCAAACAAGGATAGGTACACCCCATCTCATGGTGTGCCTGAGTCTCGTATGCCACTACCTAGGGGTAAAGCCATTGTTCGCACAATTCCGGCGTGGGGAGACAAGAGTGTTTTGGGTGGAAGGGACCCTGCTGGATGAATTAAATCGGTCAGACCGGTTTGGAAACCGGCCAGACCGGTTTGGGCTGCTCGTACAGAGAAACCGGTCAGACCGGTTTGGAGGCAGTAGGGTGACCAGTTTGGTTTTCGTGCTCGTGATGAGGCTCGGTTCAGGTCCTTTGGTCGTGGTCCAGATGTTTGGCATGGTGAGTCTGATGGTGGTCAGTTTGCTAGACGTTCTCCACCTCGTGCTCAATACGACGGTGGGAGGGGTCGTAGCTTTGAGATGGAGAGGAGGAACGGTCCACGGTCTTCCTTTCGTGGCTTTCATTCTCCTCCAGCGAGACAGGGGTGGTTCCCTAGTGGTGGTTCCCGTGGTGGCTTTCGTGGTGGTAGCTTTGATAGGCGTGATGATATGGTTTGTGCTAACCCCACTTTGGAGCAAATGGCTCGGCACTCGTTTTACTCTTTTGGTACTAAACCCGGTGCTGAGTCGTTTGTTTACTCACGTGCTCATTTTTGAATTTCAGGTGGGAGACTTGAGGAACATTTGGTTGGTTGACTCCGGTTGCTCGAGGCATATGACCGAAGACAAGGGGTGGTTCTCAAGTCTCGTCCCGGTGGTGTCCAAGACATACATCACTTTTGGGGACAATGGGCGAGGGCGTGTGCTTTCATAAGGTGAGATTAAGGTAAGTGAGGAGGTCACTCTCAGGCGTGTTGCTCTTGTTCAATCGCTCAGGTTCAATTTGCTTTCTGTGTCCCAGCTTTTGGATGAGGGTATTGAGGTGTTGTTTCGGCCTGGTGGTTCTCGGATTTTGGATTCTCGAGGGGACCTGGTTTGCATGGTCATTCTCGAGGGTCAAGTTTTTCGAGCGGATTTCTCTCAGTCTTCTGGTGTGGCTCGTTGTTTCTTGGCTGGTTCTTCGAGTGAGTTGTGGAAGTGGCATAGGAAGTTGGATCACTTAAGCTTTGACCTTTTGTCTCACTTGAGTAAACTCAATTTGGTCTGAGGATTGCCACGGCTGAGGTTTGAGAAAGAGTTGGTTTTTGTGCGTTGTGTCGGCATGCTAAGATGGTAGCCTCTTCCCATCCACCCCTCACCGATGTGATGACGGAGCGTCCATGCGAGCTGCTCCATATGGACCTTGTTGGCCCAGCTCGTGTGAGATCCGTGGGTGGGAAGTGGTGTGTCCTGGTTGTGGTGGACGACTACTCTCAGTATGTCTGGGTTTTCTTTTTGGATGAGAAAGGGGAGACGTTTGGTTTTGTTCGAGATCTTGTCATGAGATTGAGAAACGAGAGGCACGGAGATGCCATACGAGCGATCCGCAGTGACAATGGCTCGGAATTTAGAAACTCTCGCTTCGAAACATTTTGCCATGACTTGGGTCTTGAACACCAGTTCTATAGTCCTTATGCGCCTCCCCGAAATGGCATGGTTGAAAGGAAAAACAGAACCTTGTGCGAGATGGCTCGGCCGATGCTCGACGAGCATAAGACTCCGAGAAGGTTCTGGGCCGAGGAGGTGAATACCGCTTGCTATGTGTCGATCAGGATTTACCTCAGGGTGCATAAGAAGAAAACTTGCTACGAGTTGATGCACGGTAGAACCCCGAAGGTGAGTCACTTCCACGTGTTTAGGTGCAAATGCTTTATCTTGAAGAAAGGTAAGAAGTTGGACAAGTTCGAGGCTAGGTCTGTCGATGGCATTTTCTTTGGTTACGCGTCTCATTCTAGAGCCTTTCGAGTGCTCAATCTTGAAACTAACCAAATCGTGGAGACTTGCAAGGTTACCTTTGATGAGACACAACCACGTAGTCAGCTTGTTTTTGAGTGTGCAGGTAACGAGGAACTTGGCGAGGAGATTTTTCAGGAGGAGGAGCATGAACATGGAGATGATGAAGACGGCGGTGTGGTGCCCGCGGCTGAGCATGTACCTACTTGTCAGAGGTTTAGATCTGGACAGCCCATAGGGGGGTTAACCACGGTGGTTTAGTTGTTCGGCGAGGGGGAATCTAAGGCTAAGAACTCGAAGGTTGCGCACGAGCACACGAAACACAGAGAACACGGCGAGTTTATACTGGTTCGGGCCTCCGGAGAGTAAAACCCTACGTCTAGTTGTTGGTGTAGATTGCTTGGGGATTGTGTGATTGTACAAGGGTCACCCTGCCCGCCTTATATTGGCCAGCGGACAAGGTCGGTTCCCAGATTCCTGGTCGGTTACGACCAAGAGACCTAAGTCTAGTTGATTACAACACTTGCCATATCCGTCAATCTGTTTGGTCGGAATCCACCGATGTCTTGTCTTGCACGCCAAGTCTTGTTCTGGATAAGGTCATCTGGAGTCTTCTGGAAGGTCTTTAGGAGGTCGTGTGGGCCACCAACTAAGTCGGTTGGGCCCACTAACAGGTCGGCGGGTCTTCTGGTAGGTCGGACCCACTTGTCGGGGACGACCGTGAGCCTGGTCAGTGGGGACCCAGGGGTACCCATGTCTCACAGGCCCCCGAGCGAGGTGTAGGCGCAGCGACCTTAGAAAGGTCATGACGAAGTCGTAGAGCTATCGACAGGTCGAATAGCATGCACGTCGGTCAAAAGAAAAGAACAAATCAACTTTGCAGCCGACCTGTTTATAGTTTTGCTGAACGAAGGAAGGTCGATTGACGACCTATAGGAAGCAGGCTTCCAATAGATCAAAACGACGATAAAAAAATTCGGAGGGCATCAAGGATGCACTCATATACTAGTATTCGAGCATCGTGGCGGGCAGGATGGCCAGTATGATGATCCAAAAAAGAAAGAGAAGAGATGAAAAAGTAGGTCGAGTAACGACGTTGTGAGAAACAGGTTTCCCAACCGGTCGTTACGATGAAGAAATCAAGAGGGCGTCGAAGACGCTCTCGTAGAGTAGTCCCTGAGCATTGAAGCAGGTAGCATCACTAGTTTGATGCTCAAAAAAGAGAAGAAAAACTAAGTCATGGTTTTGATCGAACGTAGTGTAGAGACACCCAGATCTCCCAGCATAGCTGCAAGGAGTCTAGCAGGGCCGACCTCAAGGAGGCCTTGTAGGCGTGCCGACCTCAAAGAGGCCTCAAATCAACAATGTCTAGTATCCGAGGATACCCAGTAGGATCTTGAAAGCCGCATGAAGAGGTCGTCGGTTGTATCACAGCTGAAGTTGTGATGTACAGAGCCATTGCTGACGAAGCTATGAAAATATGTAGATCTTGATCTAGTGGAGTGTAGAGACACCCAGATATCTTGCATAGCTGCAAAGAGTTTGGTACAGCCACCCGAGGCGTGTCGACCTTAAGAAGGTCTCAAATCAGAAGCGCCCAAGCACCCGGAGATACTTGGTAGAGCCATTAGGCGTGCACCCCACAGGGAGGCCTTCATTCCCGACGTAAAATCCTGGGTGTCCAGAGCAGGCTGACTGGGCTTTGAAAAGCACACCGACCTTAGGAAGGTCATGCAACCAGGGCGCCCAACTAGGTTGGCAGAGCCGTAGGCATACCGAGGTATTGCAGGACCTAAGTATAAAGGCGCGCCGACCTCAAGGAGGTCATTTTGGTGCCCAGACGACCAACATGGCTGCTGATCATCTGGTAGAGCCAAGACACTAAGGTATTGACGACCTCAGTAGTAGGCACACCAACCACGGGGGCCCAATGAAATCGTAATCGGGAAGCTTCTGATCTCTAGGCGCCCAGACGGATCTGGCGGAGCAGCGAGGCACGCCTACCCCGGAAGGTCTTCAATCGAACCTACGACCATTCTGCTCAGGAAATAGAAATATAGGCTGATTGGAATAGGTCCATTTACATGCAGAGCCATAGTGGGTGCATTAGGACGCAGAGCCTAGTGGGTGCAATAGAAATGTAGAGCTATAAAGGGTGCATTGATCATCGTTGTCAGCTGTAGTTGTAGCTAGGCGCGGGGCCATCTGACGTGGAGTCAGCCTTATCTCTCGATAGAATGCTGGGTCATGGGTCAACAGTGGTCGGAGATTCTCTTGCCACCCCAGAAATGACAAACTGCCCACGAACCAAGGGGTGCACTGAAGCCATGTGATGCTGCGGCGGGCTCAGGCATCATTGATGCACTAGCGACAGAGACATCGCGAGGCAGGGTAAAGTCATCGCCTTTAATCATGCACATCTGCAGGCCCTCTGGACCACGTGGGGACAGTGTCATCACTTCGCCAGCTGTTCGAGGCCCGGCTTTGGCTATAAATAGCACCATAAGGCCGAAGGAGGCAAGCACCGAGCATTGTTTAGCTATGAAGCTGCAGGGTAGTATTGAGGTCATGCCATGGGCATGTGTCCGTCCACCAGATTACAGGATGTTGTTTTTGTAGAGGCTTGGAGCTAGAAGAAGTCTTGCGAAATGTAGACAGCACACCCACTCTTTGTATCGTGCCTCAGCGAGGAATCAAGGAGAGTTTGGAGGTGATGTTGTAGAGGCCCGAGGTGAAGCTGTAAGTCTTTGGGGAGCATGTGATGCTCGTCGAAGGCTTGCGGTCCGCGCCGAAGAGCAAGCTCGTGTCTGCATTCCATAGTCCGGCACAGAGCGTGCCCTGCTATGTGCAGCGTCGTGCAGTTGTTCACCGCAAGGCCACCATGGAGGTCCTGAGGCTAGAAGAATTCTTGCGACGTGCTCGGCTATAGCAGAGTACACCTCAAGGATTGCTCTAGGTAGATCAGGTTTTCGAGTATGTTTGTATTTTTGTGACGAGTTTTGTATCCAATAAGGTCGCAGGCGACTTGTGTACCTTCGAAGTTCCCGTGTAATGTTCGCTCTCTTCTGTCATGTAATGGTCGTTTTGAAGAAATCATTCATCAATGACCTATAGTGATGGAATTTGGGGGCTTATCGACCTCGTGGAGATCGAATGTTCTGTCAGGACGACCTGACATTTTACTTGTTCTCACGACATAAACTCAGGGTATAGGTCGCCAGACTATCCGTTGGTGTGAAATCCGGCGAGATCGCCTCGCAAAATTAGCGGCACATAGCCGTTAGGGCAAGCTCCTTGCAGCGGAAGGATCCGCAGCGGGCACCCTCGGTGGGGCCTTTATAAATAGAGCGGCGGGGACCAGCGTTGACCGTCCCTTTCCATCGTCTTCCTCCACTCACCATCTCTGTCGGAATCTCTGCACCCTAGCCGCCGTGCGCTCCGCATCCAGCCTCCAACCTAGAATCCTCAGTCTGCCGCCGTCTGTAGCAGACCGCGCGCTGGCTCCGCCATCCACACGCCGCTCCGCTTCGCATGCGCACCAAAACCCTAGTGAGCTTTAGATCCAAATCCAACCGAGCTCAAGAAATGGTGGCCGCGGCCCCCATGATCCCGTCCCTGGAGACGGTGTGGGATTCTTCGACAATGACCGAGGAGAAGATCCAGGGTCCGGTAGATCGTGGGCGCCTGAGGCCCAAGGCGGAGTTGGAGTGGAAGGCACCCACCGGCCAGAGGTTCCCAATGAAGGACGACAAGGAGCAGGTCGTCTTCGCTTCCTTCTTCGAGCGCGGGTTCAGTGTGCCCGCCGGTGACTTCTTCCGGGGTCTTCTGTACTACTACAAGCTAGAGTTGGTACACCTCGTCCCCAACTCTATTATTGTGGTTTCGTCGTTCATTCATTTGTGCGAGGTGTTCCTCGGGATCCCACCACACTTTTTGTTGTGGCGATATTTCTTCAACGTCAAGTTCACCGGCAAGCGTACCGGTGTGGTAGGGGTGGTGATGTTCTGTCTAAGGTCAGGTCTCAAGGCAGCATGGTTGGATATGGATCTGCCGGACAATACCGCAGGGTGGAGGTTGGAGTGGTTCTATAACGCTGACCAGAAGCCGGCGCTCCCGAAGCGCACCGGGCACAAGCCCGTGAAGATAAACGAGTGGGACTTGCAGCTCACCTCCCATGAGATGGATGACATCAAGGAGCTACTGACCTTGGTGGGCGATCTCAAGAAGAAAGGCTTGACAGGAGGCGCCGTAGCGTTGTCTTTTTGTCGTCGTATGATTCAACCGATCAAGGATCGGGTTCATCCGACGTATGAGTATTGGGGTCAGACAGACCCTACTCGTGATGTTACCCACAAGGTCTCCCAAGGGGAGATGGCAGCAAGGGTGTCACAGATGTACTCCGGGCGTATCCGGAACAAGAAGTGCCCAAAGGCGTATTCTCTCTCCCGACCTGCTAATCCTGTAAGTTCTGGGACAACGAGGTCGTAGCGACCTATTTCTTTGTTTCGTGTGACTGGAGGAAGATGTCTTATATCCTGTTGCTTGTGTTTGTAGGCTCGGGAGATGCAATTTTGGTGCCCTGCACCTTTACCAGCCGGCGAAGAGCCACACCGGAAGTTAAGGTCGGAGGACTACCAGCCTCCGGCAGCTACACTGCTGGAGGATTATCAATCAGACTCGTCGGTTGAGGCCAACGAAGATAGCAACGACGAGGGTGGTGACGACGTGGCAAACCGCCCAGAGGTAAGCAGTGCCACAAAGCCCAGGCGTAAGACAAGGGTAGCAACGGCAAAGCAGCCGACCTCGAGGGCTGCTGCCAAGGCCGAGACGGCGAAGACCGCCAAGCTCAAGGCTGACAAGAAGAAGAGGAAGAGGAAGGTGAGCCCTCCTCCGGCGATCTAGACGCCAACAATTCCTACACCTTTGACCAAGGAGGTCGAAGATGATGAGGATGAAGCTACCGATGATCCGCCGGTTGTTGAAGATCAGACAGCGAGGAGGTCGTTGAGTCCCGCGGCCAAGAGGCAGTAGGAGTTAGAGCAGAAGACGACCGAGGATGACCTCCGTCAGATGAGGGAGGCGTAGCGGGCTGCCGCTGGTGCACAGGTGAGGATGCCTGTGAAGATACGGGTACGGCCCTTCAGGCCGAAGTTGCGTACCCCGACCACTGTGAGGTGAGATCGTGGCACTGAAGATGACTTATTTACTGACTATTATTGGTTCTCGTTTTGTGTTGACGAGGATTTCTATAGGTCGGGCGTCCAACTCCAGAGCGCCTTGGGTGCTCAAGATTCACCTTCACGGACAAGGTCGTCCGACCATGAGGCCGGGACACAGGCTTCGGTTGATGACGCGGGGACGGCGGCTCCTCCGCCTGCCACTGAGGCCGGAACACAAGGTTCCATGGGCGACGTCAGGGCTTCGTCTTCTCCGCCTATTATCGACGTGGACCCCATCAACTACGTGCCCAGCACGTCGGCTCAGGGCCCAACTGCGGACCTGACACAGATCGAGCCGCCACAGGAGAACCCAGAAACAACCGGCGTGTAGGTGCCGGGTTCGACGTCGACGGGGCCAAACTTGAGGAGTGAAGACATCGACTGGACTGGCACTCCCTGGCAGGAGGATATCTTCGACGACGACGAGGATATGAGGGCGGTCCGTGGTGCGATCTTGACTCTTAACCAATCTCTCACGGTAAGTCTCTGTCTTTGAATTGGATGCATGACTTGTTTTCTGGATGTAATTGACGACCTGCTTTGTTTTTGCAAAACAGTCACTAGCTGACCGTGCCAAGGGTAGGGCCGACCAGCTTAAAGGCGCTGCAGCTCTATAGCTGCGGGTGGTCGAGCTTGAGCAGGAGCTCAAGCAAGCTCGTGAGATGACGGCGGCGGACAAGAAGAAGCTCGAGGACGAGCTAGCCGAGGAGAAGCGGAAGACCCAAGAGGCCAACTCGCAGTTCAATGCCGCGAACATTGGTAAGATCGACTTTGTTGCAACTTTTTCCATCATTGTCTTCCACTGCTGAGGGCTGGACCTCAGAATTTTTTGTATATTGTAGATTTCCACAGGCGAGAGGATGACCTCAGAAACGAGCTGAAGAACACAAAGGAGAAAGTTCAAAGCTTGGAGGTGAACCTCCGGGAGGCCAAAGCTGGTGCTGAAGAGCTGAAGCGAGCGATGAAGGAGACCATAGACAGTGAGTACGCTGTATCTCAATAGCTGGCTTATGAGAAACAGGCTCGAAGGGACCTTGAGGTCAGTCTTGATGTAGCTTTGAAGGCACTGCAGAATGACCAGGTGACCATTGCAGGGCAAGAGGTGGAGCTTAAGGACCTGAAGAATACTACCCACTTTGCGATGGACATATTGGCATCACAAGTCGAGGGGGAAGAGCCTAAGCCTGCTATCGACCGTCTTCTGGCTGCGCCCGAGAAGCTGCTCAACCTCTTGAAGGCAACGAGCTTGGCGGCGGCTACGGAGGCATTGGTCCGGGTGAAGTCTCACTACCCCGATTTTGACATGGTCAAGGTCAGAGAAGGCCCGGACACGACGAAAGATCCCAAGGTCGTCGAGCTTGAAGTTTGTGAAGCGGCTATGGCGGTGATGGACACCATTGACTATGAGGGCGACGACGGGGAAGAGTAGTCATAGTCTTGGAGCTATACCCCCTCCCTCCTCCAGTCATGTAAAATATTACTTGGCAACTTTCTTGTGGCCTGCATGACGTACTTGTTTTGTGTTTGCGCGAACTTGGTAGCCTTGAAGCGATTTGTCCTTATCATACTCCGCTAACCACTACTCACGGAGAGGCTGGCTTACCGACCACCACAGCTCAGCGGGGAGGCTTACGTGTGATTGGTGCGCGGGAGGGAGTCTAGGACTCAGGTTTTGCAATCTTTACGACCAAGTAGGCTCGCAACAACACAAAGTAGGTAGTCATGAGGGATGACGTCCTCAGGTCGAACAACCCTTATGTTGGCTTGAGCCAAGCCCCCGAGCATGTCGTGGGGGAGGAACAGGAAATTTAACCCCCAAGTCTTTCGACCTTTGTTTTGGCTTTAGCCAAGCCCCCGAGCATGTCGAGGGGGAGGATTTATGACATGAAGGCGGAGAAGGTAGGGCTCGAGACACAGTAGATGACTGCTTGAATTAATATTTATTAAATTAAAAGAAAGTACAAAGACGAGGAATACATAGCTGTAATAAAAACTATTCTACGGGTAGAATCATCGTAGGTGCTCCACGTTCCAAGGGTTGGGTACGCCTTACCCGTCGCCTCACTGGAGGCGATATGTGGATGGGCTGATCACTTCAGTGACGGTGAAGGGTCCTTCCCAAGGGGTGGATAACTTATGCATGCCGTCGGTCTTCTGGATACGCCTTAGGACTAGGTCGCCAACGTTGGAGGAGGTCTCCTTGACGTTGCGATCATGGTACCGACGGAGTTGTTGGTCGTGACGAGCTTGCCTCATAACGGCTGTCATTCTCTGCTCCTTGAGGCTATCGAGGTCGACACGACGAGTCTGCTCGGCTTCTCCCTCCTCGTAGAACTGTATGCGTGGAGCTCCGAAAGTGATGTCCGTGGGTAGGATGGCCTCTGAACCGTAGACCAGGAAGAAGGGCGAGAAGCCCGTAGCCAAACTGACTAGGGTCCTTAGGCCCCAGATTACGTGTGGTAGCTCGGCTAACCATCGGGTAGCGTAGTTTGAAGCGTCATCAAAGATACGATCTTTGAGAGCTTGAAGAACCATGCCATTGGCACGTTCGACCTGGCTGTTGCACTTGGGGTGGACGACCAAGGAGTAGTAGACGTCGATCATGTTGTCTTGGCAAAAAACCCAAAAGGCAGACCCTATGATGGCTGACCCTAGGTCGGTGATGATCCTATTGGGCACACCAAAGCGATGTGTTACGTGAATTTGGCTGCTTCTTCCGACGTGACTTTTGCGATAGGTCGGACTTCAATCCACTTGGTGAATTTTTCGACGGCCACAAGGATATACCTGTAGACGCCTGGGGTGGTTCGGAACGGACCCACGGAGTCGAGGCCCCACATGGCGAAGGGCCAAGATGGGGGAATTATGCGCAGGACATGAGCTGGCAGGTGCTGTTGTTTGGCAAAGAATTGGCATCATTTGCACCTCTTTACGAGGTCTTTAGCGTCAGACATGGCTGTGGGCCAGTAGAAGACGGATCGATATGCCTTGCCGACCAGATTGGCAAAGGCCGTGTGGCGGCCACACTCACTGCCATGAATCTCAGCCAGGAGCTGGAGACCTTCTGACTGGAGGTGTGGTCAAGGACTCTTTAAGAGCCTCGAAGGCCTTCTGTGCTTCTTCATCCCACATGAACTTATCTGCCTTCTTCAATAGCTTGAAGAAAGGCAGACCTTTCTCGCCGAGCTTGCTGATGAAAAGACCTAGAGCCGCCATCATACCTGTGAGCTTCATGACGTCTTTCTTGCAAGATGGCTTGGCCATGTTGCGTATTGCGTCGACCTTCACAGGATTTGCTTCGATGCCCCGGTGCCCGACCATGAAGCCTAGGAGCAAACCGGAGGAGACACCGAAGACGCACTTGGTCAGGTTGAGCTTCCACTGGTACTCGCGGAGGTTGGAGAAGGTCTCGGCGCGGTCGGTGATAAGCTGATCTTCTTCGGTGGTCTTGTCGACCACATCGTCGACGTAAGCTTCTACGTTCTTCCCGATCTGCGACTTCAGGCACTTTTGTATCGCCTTCAGGTATGTTGCTCCGGCGTTTTTGAGGCCGAAGGTCATGACCTTGTAGCAGTAGATGCCATTGGGCGTTATGAATGCCATTTTGTCTTCGTCGTCGGGGTTCAAGGCTATATCGTGATAACCTGAGTAGCAATCCAGGAAGCACAGTAGAACGCTACCAGCCGTGGAGTCCACGACCCGGTCAATGCGAGGAAGAGGGAAGGGATATTTTGGGCAGTGCTTGTTGAGGTCGGTGTAGTCGATACACATCCTTAATCCTCCAGTCTTCTTAGGTACAAGGACCGGGTTTGCGAGCCAAACCGGGTGCTTACATTCACGGATGAATCCTGCAGCTAAGGGCTTGTAGACTTCTAGTTCTATAGCTTGCTTTCTATCTTTTGCAAATCGCCGGAGCTTTTGCTTGATAGGTTGAGCGGTCTTGCTTACTTCAAGGGCGTGCTCAGCCAGCTCCCTAGGGACACTGGGCATGTCGGATGGACTCCATGCGAAGATGTCGGCGTTGTCCATAAGGAAACTGGTGAGCGCGAGTTCCTATTTGGGATTGAGGTTGGCCCCGATGGTGACTTCCTTGGACGCGTCGGGCAGGCCGAGGCAAACTTTCTTCACAGCAGGACTGGGGTCCAAGGCAGTGGCCGTGCGCTTCTGTTCTGGCACTTCCAGAGTAGTTTGGTCGATCTTGGCGGCCTGAGCGACCATGCCTGTAGCAGCAGCTTTACACGCAGAAACCTTAGAGAGGTCGATAGTGTCGCTCTCGCAGTTGTAGGAGACCATGATGTCACCGAGGACAGAGAGGATCCCGTTTGGTGTTGGCATCTTCATGATGAGGTAGGTGTGGTGTGGTATGGCCATGAATTTGGCCAACATAGGTCGACCAAGGATGGCATGGTAGGAGGAGCGGAAGTCCGCGACCTCGAACGTTAGGTATTCCGTGCGGAAGTTTTCCTGTTTGCCGAAGGTGACCGACAGGCATACACGACCTATGGGGTATGCATCCTTGCGAGGCACGACCCCGTAGAAGGGTTTGTCGCAGGCGGTCATCTTGGAGAAGTCGAAGTCCATCTTTCTCAGTCTCTGTGAAGATGATGTTCAAGCTGTTGCCCCCATCGATGAGGGTCTTAGGTAGGAACGCGCCATCCACTATGGGGTTGACGACCAGCGGGTAGGTCCGGAGGTCAGGTATGTGGACCCAATGGTCTTTCCTTGAGAAAGTGATGGGGTACTCCGACCAACGTAGAGGTTGTGGAGTTTCTGTGTTGACTTGACCGATCTCCCTTGCGTTTGGTCATATCTGCCTGTTGCTCTTGGCTGCCTGACGACCACCAACGATGAAGTTGATCTCCCGGTTGGCGGTCTGAAACGCTCCATTGGGGTTGCCCCCTTTTGGCGGTGGTAGTGGAGAAGGCTCCTTGCGGTGGTTGTCGTTGCGGTTGTGGTCGTCTTGTCAAGGACGATCGTCACGCCGGTCGTCGCGGCGCTCGTCACGCCGGTCGTTACGGTTGTCTTCGCGGTGATCGTCGCGGCGGTAGTCATCACGTCGATCATCACGGTGGTCATCGCGGTGATCATCGCGGCGATAGTCGCGGCGATAGTCACGGCGGTCCCTGTCGACATTGCGACGGTAGGGTCAGTGATCCTGGTAATCACGTCGATCAGGTCGACGGTTACGGTTGTCGTAGCGGCGGCTGTTGTGCTGGTCGTCGTTGCTGCCGCTCTTGGTCTCCTTGGGCTCTGGAGGTACTCCTAGGGCACGCTATAGTTGTTCGCACTCCCTCATGGTGTGCTTGGCGTCGCGGTGGAACTGGCATTGGTCGTCGATGACCATGTTGAAGTCACCTTCAGGGAAGGTGGAAGGTCTGGGTGGATCGGTCGCATAGACCTTGCCAGATCGCTTGCGTGACCTGCTGCCACCGTCGTCGTGGTCTTCTCCTTTGAAGTCGTGCATCACCGCATCTTGCGTATCGACAAGCTTGTCGACGTAGGCCATGAGGTCGGCGATGGTGTAGGCATCAGCTTCGTGGATCTTCTCAAAGAGATTGATGTTGGTTACCTCCTTCCTGTAGTAGGCTATGACGTCTTCATCCTTGACACCTGCAAGGGTGTTGCGATTCTTAAAGTAGCGGTTAGTGTACTCTCAGAGAGTTTCGTCATGCCTCATCCGCACTCGAGCGAGGTGATGTGTGTTGCCAGGACGGTTGTAGGTCGTTTGATAGTTGGTTGTGAAGAGCCGTGACAAGGTTGCCCACGAGGTGATGCATTCCGCAGGAAGATTGTCGAGCCACAGGAGTGGTGCTTTGCCCATCATGAGGGGAAAGTATCCCGCCATGTGATCCTCATTGCCTCCGGAGGCGCGTGCCGTGATGCTGTACATCTTGAGCCAAATACTTGGGTCGGAGCGACCGTCGTATTTCTCAATGGCTGGCTTGAAGTCCTTGGTGTATCTGATCGTCCTGAGACGACGTGAAAACGCTGGGAAGTTGTTGACTGCTCCAGGACTGGCTGATGGGGCATAGGCCGTCGGGATAATGTAGAGGTCATCTGGAGGACCATTATCTTGGTCGTACTGGGCACGTCGTAGGAGCTCTTGGTCGTGCATCTGCCGAAGTTCTGTTGCTTGAATGGGATTATTGGCGTTAAGGGGATCAGGGACCCCGTTGTCGCGGTCGTAGTTAGCACGGCGTGCTATTTCCACTTCGTCCCGTATACGTCGACGTAGACTTCTCTCGGCGTGGTTGGCTTGTACTGGTGGAGGTTGAGCTCTAGTGTTCTGCCTGGCGTTGACGGCAGCATTTTGCTGTTGAGCGCCGGCCGCATTAGCGGCATTGTTTTGGGCATTACCAGGAGCGTTACCCATAGCGTTGGACACTGGATTGACTGCTTGATTGGCGGCGACGTTGGCCGCGGGGTTGACCGGCTATGCCACTTCGTTTTTGCCTCCTCCCTCTTCAGCTACGGGCTCAAGGGGAGCGTTGCTGCGACATCACTGGCGAGGTTGCTCCGACCTACTCCTAGAGTAGGAGCTTGCGGCTGATCTGCTGTATCCTGGACCCCTTTCTTCGACCTGGGTGGTAGCGACGTGGATGTGAGCTTGTAGGCGTCGTATTGTAGGAGTATCCTCAAGTTGACCCAACATGGCAAGAGCTGCGCCTAAGTTTGCTTGAGGAGAGTTGTAGACTTCATGGCCATCTTGCTCAAAGTCCCTCAGGAGGTCTCTGGCACGTAGGCGGTTTCGACGAGGCTCGTTGCGATTCTGTTGCTGCTGAGGAGCTGCTTGAGCTGCGGGGGCTTGCGCCCCGATGTTGCCTGCTGGTTGGTTGCCGGCACCTTGCCTGACGTTGCCCGCATGCATGCTGACCTGCACCTGGGGCAGCTGCAGCTTACTCCTGCTGATGGCGTGTAGCTCTTGCGGCATTGGCATTTTCACACTCTATGCGCTGCTCGTCTGTCTCTCCATCTTGAGGAGGCACATCTGTAGAGACCACGAGGACCTCTCGGTCTGAGATCTCAAACACTTCTCCCGGATAGTTCGGGGAGATGGTCGTGCGAGCGATCTGAAACGTGAGGCGGTCCGAAGATGGCTCGCGGTTAAGCTGGTGGTGATGAGCCGTGGTGAGAGGTCGGCGAAGCTTCTTGAGCACACGGCACTAGCGAGCCGTGTGTTTGGAGTTTTCGTGGACAGGCCAAGGGTCGTCGAGGCGACCCCTACGGTCCCCACGATGTGGAGTCTTGGGTCCAGATTCAATCTGGATCTTGCGCTTCATGTAGCGAGACGCTACGTGAGCTGCGTTCCGCAGGCCAAGAGGCATGCAGGATGAAGATGGAGGGGTCCCGCGAGGGCGTTTGACGCGCTCACAGACCTTGATCGTGTCGGAGAGCATGTCTTCGACGCAATCAAGCCCCGCGATCAGGTCGCGATGAGTGGGTGGGTGGGTTTCTGCCAGCAGATTTGTCCCGACCTGCTGGTTGGAGGTGACCGCGCTGCCCTCGATGACGAGGCGAGCGGCTGGAGCGGTGGATTCCGCCGGCATGGTGCCGAAGCAGATGTCAACAGGGTTGGCGAGGATGTCCGCCATGCTCTCCGGGAAGATGACGCCGTTGGTCGAAGCCATCGAGTTGCACGAAGAACCCTGGATTCCTCCCCTACCTGGCGCACCAACTGTTAGAGGTTTAGATCTGGACAGCCCACAGGGGGGTTAACCCCGGTGGTTTAGTTGTTTGGCAAGAGGGAATCTAAGGCTAAGAACTCAAAGGTTGCGCACGAGCACACGGAACACAGAGAACACGGCGAGTTTATACTGGTTCGGGCCTCCGGAGAGTAAAACCCTACGTCCAGTTGTCGGTGTAGATTGCTTGGGGATTGCGTGATTGTACAAGGGTCGCCCTGCCCGCCTTATATTGGCCAGCAGACAAGGTAAGGTTCCCAGATTCCTGGTCGGTTACGACCAAGAGACCTAAGTCTAGTTGATTACAACACTTGCCATATCAGTCGATCTGCTTGGTCGGAATCCACCGATGTCTTGTCTTGCACGCCAAGTCTTGTTCTGGATAAGGTTGTCTGGAGTCTTCTAGAAGGTCTTTAGGAGGTCGTGTGGGCCACCAACTAAGTCGGTTGGGCCCACTGACAGGTCGGCGGGTCTTCTAGTAGGCCAGACCCACTTGTCGGGGACGGCCGTGAGCCTGGTCGGTGGGGACCCAGGGGTACCTATGTCTCACACTACTACTTCAACTACAATCGAGAACGGGCCCTCTCCCACACCTACAATGACAAACCCAAACCAAGGAGAAGCTGCTGTTGAGGGGCAGGTAGCATCAAGGCGAGAACCTCCCCGGCGAGTTCAAGTAGATCACCCAGCTTCGAGGATCATCGACGACATCAATGAACGTACTACACGGTCGAGGGATCGAAACAATTCTCACTTTGCTCATGCTGCTTTTGTTGCTACTTTTGAACCCAAAGACATTGGACATGCGCTATCTGATCACAATTGGGTTAACTCGATGCATGAGGAGTTGGAGAATTTTGAGAGGAACCAGGTTTGGGAGTTAGTGGATCCTCCACCAGGTTGTAAGCCGATTGGGACAAAATGGGTGTGGAAAAATAAAGAGGGAGAGAAAGGAGAAGTGGTGAGAAACAAGTCGAGGTTGCTGGCGCAAGGGTATAGTCAGAAGGAAGGGATCGACTACGAGGAGACCTTTGCTCCCGTAGCCTGTTGGGAGGCGATTAGGATCCTTCTAGCCTTTTCTGTGGCTAAAGGGTTCAAATTGTACCAAATGGATGTGAAGAGTGCTTTCCTAAACGGTGTTTTGGAGGAAGTAGTGTATGTGAGGCAACCACCGGGGTTTTAGAGTCAAAAGTACCCCCACCAGGTGTACAAGTTGAGGAAGGTGCTGTATGGGTTGAAGCAGGCGCCTAGAGCTTGGTACGGTAGGTTGAGGGGGTTCCTGTTTGAGAGAGGTTTTGAGATGGGGAAGGTAGATCAGACCTTGTTTCTCCTCAGGTAGGGCAAAGAGATCCTGATTGTGCAGGTATACGTGGATGATATTGTCTTTGGTGGCTCATCTAACTCTTTGGTTGCAAGGTTTGCAGAAGACATGAGCAGGGAATTTGAGATGAGCATGATGGGTGAGTTGCAGTTCTTCCTCGGCCTCCAGATCAAGCAATCGAAGGAAGGAACATTCGTGCACCAAGCCAAGTACACCAAGGACATTGTGAGGAAGTTCAAGATGGAGGACTCCAATGCCATGGCGACGCCTATGAGTACGACTACAGCTCTTGATGCGGACGAGGAAGGTGAGCATGTGGACCAGAAGGAGTACCGAAGCATGATCGGGTCACTCCTGTACTTGACGGCGACGAGGCCGGACATCCAATTCTCGGTATGTCTGTGCGCTCGTTTTCAAGCGTCTCCAAGGACTTCGCATCGGCAAGCAGTCAAGCGCATATTCAGGTACTTGCGACACACTCCCGACTTCGGCCTTTGGTACTCCGCGTCTTCTTCTTTGGCTCTTCATGGATTTTCAGACGCGGATTTTGCCGGGTGTCGATTGGATAGGAAGTCCACTTCCGGGACTTGCCAGTTCTTGGGTTCTTCTTTGGTGTCTTGGTCTTCCCGCAAACAATCGAGTGTTGCTCAATCTACAACCGAAGTCGAATATGTTGCCGCAGCTAGTTGTTGCTCTCAGCTCCTTTGGATCACTTACACCATGAGTGACTTTGGTGAGGAGTATACCCAGGTTCCACTTCTTTGTGATAGCATGAGTACCATTAGTGTTGCAAAGAACCCAGTGCTACATTCCAAAACCAAGCATATAGAAGTGAGATACCATTTTCTAAGAGACAATGTTGAGAAAGGGAAAATCGCTTTGATCCATGTGCCCACGCAAAACCAACTAGCGAATATTTTCACCAAGCCCCTAGATCAAGCAACTTTCACTCGTTTGCGGGGGAAACATGGTGTGTGTTTGGTTTCTTGAGTTGGTGGTGGGAGCTCCTTGTGTAGCATATGTATAGTTTCCTTTGTGCATTCTTGCATTTTGCATTGCATATGTAACTTGATGTATAGGCATCTTTGTATCTTAGGTTGCATGCATTTTGTATCATATGCATTTTGTAGGAAAAGCTTCTCCTATACACATAGTTCACCATATTGTGCTATATATGATCTTGTGAGCTAGTTTGGTATGATATGGTTTAGTTTGGCTTAGCTCTTGATGATCTTTATTTATATCCATGGTTGATAGCTATGTTTTTGAAAACTGTTACATGCATGCTCTCTTGTGAGTAAATGCCTTTATATGATCATGACATCTTTTAGTGGCATTTCTATGCTTAATATGTGCTTGGATAGCTTATTTTGAGCATATGGGGCCAAAGGCTCATTTGTCATCATGAATGTTTAGCCCCCTTGCATATGAATGTTCCTTTTTGTCGCAAAGACATTTCATGTACCAAATATGAATCTGAAAATGAAATGTAAATTGCTTGGAAAATGTGCTCCCATGTCATATGTGCTTAATTTAATTGCTTTTGGGTACTAAATCGTTGCATGTTGCTTACCAATGAGAAGTCTCATATATAGAAGTAGGCACATGGCTCGGTGGCTTTGACATGACATGAGGTGCTTGTAGGTGTTTATGATGATCTTATGCTTAGAATGGTTGTCCTAGCATGAAGTTTGTGTGGCTTTGCCATTTTGACATGTTTTGCTCATGTTTAGGAATTTGCTCGTGAGAGGGTAAATTTTTGCAAAAATGCTCAATTCTATCTTAGCTTTGCCCAATGGTTGTGAAACTTGGTGATCTTGTAGTTGATGTTCATACGAAGCTATAGAGTATCTAACTTGCTCATTTGGTCATGTGTAGCATGCTATGTTGAATTTTTCAAATTTTGCCTTGATTCATGCATTGTCAACAAGGGGGAGAAGTTTGACCTACTAAATGCATTTAGAAGGTTTCTGAGTGTTTTCAAGCCATTTTTGGGCTCTTGCAGTTCCCAGGTGGTCATCAGCCTGACCGGTGGCGCTCACCGGTCTGACCGGTGTGAGTGTCATGATCTGGGTAGATCTGGTGCACCGGTCTGATCGGTGAGGTGGACCGGTCTGACCGGTCAGAGCTGAGCTGGTACAGCTGCTCTGTTTTGTGAAGAGGTTTGCATGCATTCGTCCAGGGGGAGCTTGCATGTGTGTAGGGGGAGCTCTTTGTGGTTTTCGAGCTTTGCTTTTGTGGTTTGTGCTCTTTGCTTGAGCTTATTTTTGTCTCGGTTGTGTCGAGTCATTGCCCTTGCCCAAGGGGACCGAGATTTTCCTCTTTCAAGTGATCTTGCTCTTTGCCTTTGGTTGGCTTTCGATCGCTTGTTTGAGTTTCTTTGTTCATTTCTTTTCTTTTTCCTTTTCTCTTTGGTTACCAAATGTGTATGTTGTCAATGCACTCATCAAGGGGGAGATTGAGAGCCTGTATGGTTCGAGGACCGGTGGATGGTCACTTCCTGGTATGATGAGTGATTGACAACATTGTGTGGATTGACTCTTGGCCTAGTATTGTAGGTGCAAGTTGCGGTTTGACTGGTGCTGGTGCAGGTGAAGAACAAGCGCGAAAGGTCGATGCCGGTGAGGCCTCCAGGTGTGGAGCCGACAAGTAGGCTTGGTTCGAGAGACCCGGTGGCCAGCGGGGTCAAGTGCAAGTCGCATGGTGGCAAGAACAGCAAGACGAAGTCATGGACGGTTTCTTGGTTGAGCCTCAAAACCAAGGTCGAGCCGGAACTTCGTGGGAGCCGAGTCATGAGTGGTGATTGGCGGAGTCTACACCGAGTTCGCGGGGTTTCCAGTGGTTCACGACAAAACTACTGGGTTCCTTGGTTGATCCACAAAGCCAAGACCAAAGACCAAAGAGCAGCAGCACTAGACCGGTCTGACCGGTGGGTTGGACCGGTCTAACCGGTGTGCGACGACGCCTTCCGGAGAATTTGAAGCGGAGGACACGCGTCAGGATCGCAAGGCTTGCGTCGAGGCTAAAAAAGTTTGCGGTCACCGGGCATCCGTCCGATGGTGCTACGACAAAGATTCCCAAATTGCCCCTCGGGGGTGTATATCTTAGTTTTATGTCTTAGGGGTAGTTTCGTCTTTTGGTTGCCTCCATATAACCCAAGTGGTGAGAGGATGGCAGCCATCTCTTGGAACCCTAGCTCATTTTGTTTTGCTATTTTTCCTTCCTATTTTCCTTAGGATTTTTAGGACTAGCTTGAGAGCTTCATGGTGAGATCCTTAGAGAGAGATGGATGATCGGGTGGCAAGCTAGACCTTGTATGAACCTTCATGGTATGTATAGATGATTCGGCGTGGTTCCTCAAGGCTTGATTGTGTCTATCCCGTTTTCCCTTTTTGGTGATTTTCGGAGCCTTTTCTTGGCAATTTTCTTGTAGCAGATTTGAGGCCTTTCTCTTTGGGATTTGATAGGGGATGTATGCATGAACCCTTCATGGTTCTTTTCCTTGTGATTCCGTCCAAATCCGTGAGTAAAGGTGCTCGATTTTGGGGTTTACTTAGGTTTTAGGGAAGTTGTGTTCTTGGTGGAAATCCTTCGATTCCTCTTGATTCAACGAGTTTTGGTGGACCAAATCGTAGCTATGGGATGCCCATGAGGTACTCCTAGTATCCCCAAAGTCTTGTGCGAATCCGTGGAGCAAATCGGGAGATCGGGATTTGGACTTGGAGGGGTTGACCCGCGGCCCGTTGTTCATCCCGAGCACCTAGGCCTGACCGGTCTGACCGGTGCCTTCCACCGGTCTGACCAGTGCCAACCTTTGTTGGGTTTTGGCTCAGGTGAATCGCTGTGTGCGTGTGGCTTTGGGCTGTGGTGCTTCTGGTCTATTCTTGGCAGGTTTCAAGGGGTTTGGCTTGGTTGTGTGAAGGTTTTTCTTCTCCTTCAGTTAGGGTTTTGGAGGTGGTTCTTGTTCCAGGGCCTAGAGAAGTCACTGAGGCTTCCTGGAACGTTTCTGTGCAACTGCTGTAACCACCGGCCTAACTGGCACTGTCCACCGGTCTGAACGGTGCCATCGGTCTGACCGGTGTGGCACAGGCAGCAAGTTGTGCAGATTTCCGCTGCGTGTTTGGAGTGTTTGTTTCGGTTGGTTGAGTGGTTTGCTCCTAGGGTCAGTAGCACTTTCAGTGGCCAACTAGGGTCAGTAGCACTTTCAGTGGCCACGTGACTTTGGCAAACTTGGGTAGTTCGAGTCGGAGAAGTGTTGGATAGGCCGTGTTCGACTTGTTCGAGAAGTCATCTCCTTTGAGAAGAATTTTTATCGGCTCCCATTCACTCCCCCCTCTCTGGTCGCCAGTTCGGTCCTTCAGAGGCATACTTTTCCTTAAGCACAGTCAAATCACCAAGGAAGGTAGAACAATTAGTGCATTATGGTTCATTGGTCACAATAGGAGCAGACTCTAGAGATTATATTTGAGCCCTAGCATCAACAAGTAAAGACTCTAGCTCAACCACCTTCTCCTTAGCCTCTCCAAGCAAAGACCTATACTCCCTCTTCTCCTTGTTGGTCTTTCTAAGCACATCATCAAGGTTGTCAAGCAATTCATTCAACCTAGCATTCTCCGCTACCAAGAAGGCAGGATCATTGTTTACCTCATCCTCGGAGTCGGAGTCCGAGTCATCCTTCTGGCTCTTCTTGCTCTTAGAGCTGCGTGCCATGTCGCAAAAGCCTTGGGCGGCGAAGCACAGGCCATTGATGTTCTTGCTCGACCGCTTGCCCTTGTGCCGGTCCTCTTCTTCTTCACCGCTTGAGCTCGATGAAGAGTAGCAGGAACTCGAGTCGATGTCGCTCGCTCCAGCGACCATCGCACGCTCCATCTTCCTCTTGTGGCTGCCACTCTTCCTCGGCCTCCGCTCGGACTAGTTCTTGCCCTTGTAGTCGTTCCTCGTGCGATGCTTGTGGTTGGTCTTCGAGCGGTGCTTGTGCTCGGGCTTGATCTCCATGGCCTCCGGGCACTCAGCGATAAAGTGCTCGTACTTCCCGCACCGGTAGCACATGCATGAGCTCCTCCGTGCATTCTTCTGGTTCGTGTACAGGTGCTCGAACCGCCTGCTCAGCAACACGAGATCTTCCTCGCCCAGCACCTCGAACTCCTCATCTGGGATGGATGCAAGACAAGACAAAGAGAACTGCCTTGAAGACAGGTTAGTGTTAGTTCTCGGTCCAGAAACGAGAGCCAAACTATGAGGGTCAGTCGGGTTCTCGATCTTGCCTCTCACATCCCGATCCACCTCAGAGGACTTCAACTTGGAGAACAACTCATCCACGGTGAGTGTCTCATAGCGATCGGACTCAAGAATGGCCTAAACCTTGGCACCCCACATGCTACGATATAGAGAATGCAAAAGCGTCACAGCCCTATCATGGTCATCGTACGGGAGCATGGTCACATTGGCCCTCATGTTGTTCACAATCACCATGAACCGCTGGAACATGGTGTTGACGGTGTATTTTGGTGCACCAAACATGTTCATTACACTTTGGTTTGAGCTTGATTATGGAACTAACCCGCCACTAGGCACACTAATGATATAACAAGTTCATCTTTGTATGTGCATTTGGAAGTGTTGTGTTTTTGCAGGAAAACATGGACTAAAGGGACAGAGTCACAACAAGTTCAAAGGAGCAAATGAGGAGTCCCGTTCGTGTTCAAGTGCATGATGAAATCACATCCAAAGGTGGCAAGGACCAAAGTGTTACAAATGAACATCCCCGAGGGTTGAAGTGTAAAAGACCGGACTTCAAGCGAGAAGACCCTCTATCTTGGACACGAGGATGACGTCGCCAAAATGATGCAATTGAAGGGGGCAAAGTGCAAAATGTCAAAAGGACCCACGGGAGTGAAGGGGCGACCGAACCGGGCCAGGACGGGCCTCGTCCGGTTGGCCCAGGCCGGCCGGCTTAGCCCATTTAACTGCGGGTGACGGAGCTCGAACAAGAGCTCAAGCGGGTTTGAGAGGAGGCCGCGGCGGATAAGAAGAAGCTCGAAGACGAGCTGAAGGAAGAACAACACAAGAATCGTGACGCCGACACGCTGTTGACGTCCGTGAGTGCTGGTAAGACCAACGGCCCACGACCTTGTTCATCTCAACTTGTGTAACTGGATTTTGTATCTGATCATTTCTCTATATCACAGAATTTCAAAGGGACAAGGACAAGCTCAAGGAAGACCTTAAGGTTGCCAAGGAGATGGTCCGAAGCCTGGAGGTAAACCTGCGAGCTGCTGATGCGGTGGGCGAGGAGCTGAAGCAGTGGATGAAGGTTACCATGGACAGTGAGTATGCTGTGTCCCGGAAGCTGTCTTATGAGAAGCAAGCTCGAAAGGACCTTGAGGTCAGTCTCGAGGTAGCTTTGCAGTCGTTGCGAAATGACCAAGTGATCATAGTAGGGCATGAGGTGGAGGTGAACGATCTGAAGAACGCCGCCGACCATGTAATGGACATGGTGGAGACGCAGGTCGCTGGGGAGGAGCCCAAGCCAGCCACTGACCGGCTTCTAGCTGCACCCAGAAGTTGGTCGACCTCTTGAGGGTGACGAGTTTGACAGCGGCTACGGAGTCGCTGGTGCGAGTGAAGTCGCACTTCCCCGAGGTCGACATGGTCAAAGTCGGGAAAGGCCCAGACGCCACGAAGGACCTCCAGGCCGTAGAAGAAGAAGTGCGGGTGGCCGCTGAGAAGATAATGGACGCCATCGATTACAAGGGTGATGATGGTGAAGAGTAGTCATAGTCATAGGGCTGTACCCCCTCCTTTTCCAGTCATGTAAATAACATTGGTGATCTTCTGTTAGCCTGCATGACATACTTAGTTTATGTTTGCACGAGCTTGGTTGCCCTGAAGCAATGTGTTTTCATCATACCCCACTGACTACTACTCACGGAGAGGCTGGCTTACCAATCACCACAGCTTAGCAGGGAGACTTACGTGCGATCGGCGTGCGGGGAGGAGTCTGGGACTCTGGTTTTGCAACCACACGACCAAGCAGGCTCGCAACAACATAGAGTAAGTAATCATGAGGGACGACGTCCTCAGGTCGGGTAACCCTTGTGTTGGCTTTTGCCAAGCCCCCGAGCATGTCGAGGGGGAGGAACAAAAACTTCAACCCTCAGGTATTTCGACCCCTGTATTGGCTTTTGCCAAGCCCCCGAGCATGAAGAGGGGGAGGGTACATGACATGGAAGAAAAGAGGATAGAGCTCGAGACACAGCAGATGACTGCTCAACACTAATATTTAATTAACTGAAAGTACAAAGATGAAGAGTACATAGCTGTAATGAAAACTATTCTACGGATAGAATCGGCGGAGATGCTCCACGTTCCATGGATTGGGGACCCCTTGGCCGTCGCCCCACTGGAGGAGATATGTTGACGGGCTAATAACTTATGTGACGATGAACGGTCCCTCCCAAGGGGCGGACAACTTGTGCATGCCGTCGGTCTTCTGGATGCGCCTTAAGACTAGGTCGCCAACGTTGAAGGAGCATTCTCTGACGTTGCGATCGTGGTAGCGACGAAGCTGCTGGTCGTGGCGAGCTTGTCTCACGACGGCTGCTACTCTCTGCTCCTCGAGGCTGTCAAGGTCGACGCGACGAGTTTGCTCGGCTTCTCCCTCCTCGTAGAACTGTATACGTGGAGCTCCAAAGGTGACGTCGGTGGGTAGGACGGCCTCTGATCCATAGACCAGAAAGAAGGGCGAGAAGCCCGTGGTGGAACTGACTTGGGTCCGCAAACCCCAAATCACGTGTGGTAGCTCGGCTAACCACAGGGATGCATAATTTCAAGCATCATCAAAGATACGATCTTTGAGAGCTTGAAGAACCATGCCATTGGCACGTTCAACCTGGTCGTTGCACTGGGGGTGGGCGACTGATGAATAGTAAACATCAATCATGCTGTCCTGGCAAAAATCCCAAAAGGCAGATCCTGTAAAGGCCGACCCGAGGTCGGTGATGATTCTGTTGGGCACACCGAAGCAATGTGTGATCTCTTGGATGAATTTCATCACTTCTTCCGACGTGACCTTAGCGACAGGTCTGACTTCAATCCACTTAGTGAATCTGTCGACGGCCACAAGGATGTGCTTGTAGCTGCCAGGGGCGGACTGAATGGTCCTATCGAATCAAGGCCCCACATGGCGAAGGGCCATGATGGGGGTATCGTGCGCAGGATCTGAGCTGGCAGGTGCTGCTGTTTGGCAAAGAATTGACATCCCTTGCACCTCTTTACGAGGTCTTTAGCATCAGTCATGGCCATGGGCCAGTAGAAGCCAGATCGGTAGGCCTTGCCAACCAGATTGCCAGATGCTGCATGGCAGCCACACTTGCCGCCATGGATCTCAGCTAGGAGCTGAAGACCTTCTAATCGCAGGATGCACTTCATTGAGATGCCAGTAGAGGTGGCTTTTCTGTAGAGGTCGTTGCCAATCACGACGTAGTTAGCACTACGCCGCGTGATACGTTCGCGTTCAGCTTTGTCTTCTGGGACTCGCTGGTCAAGTAGAAAGGCTAGGAAAGGCTCGCGCCAATCGTCCTCTTTTTCTGTCATCAGCACGTCTCGGGGAGGTACTGGATTTTGGTCGAGCTGATCTTGGTCCGGGTTGTCCGGGTCCAACAGCTTGATCGACGGCTTGCGCAGGTCTTGGACGAACACACCCACCGGAAATAGAGCTCGTTTGGAGCCTAGCTTATATAGAATGTCGGCAGCCACGTTATTGTTACATGGCACATGCTGAAATTTGATCCCCTCGAAGTGGCCTTCAAGCTTCTGGATCTCAGCGCAGTAAGCATCCATTATGTCTTTCACACAATCCCACTCCATGTTGACTTGCTCGATGATGACATTGGAATCGCCATACGCCAGTAGACGCTTGATGCTAAGGGACACTGCGATTCGGAGCCCATGGATTAGAGCTTCGTACTCTGCTCCGTTGTTGGAGGCCTTGTAGTGTATCTGCAGGACGTATTTGAGCTGCTCTCCCTGAGGAGAGATGAATAGCACGCCTGCTCCGGCACCCTCAAGGTTAAGGGCACCGTCGAAGTACATGATCCAGTGTTCAGGCCGCTCCTTGGGAGGGGGCATCTGGATTTCTGTCCATTCTGATACGAAATCAGCTAGGATTTGCGACTTGATCGCTTGTCTGGGGCAGAATTCGATGTCGAACTCGCCCACTCAACAGACCACTTGACGATGCGGCCATTGGCGTCGCGGTTGTAGATGATCTTCCCTAGCGGGAAGGATGAAGGCACCTTGATCTTATGAGCTTGAAAGTAGTGCCGGAGCTTTCTCGACGTGATCAAGAGTGCATAGAGCAGCTTCTAAGGCTGTGAATAACATGTTTTAGCGTCGGCTAGGACCTCGCTCACGTAGTACACAGGTCGCTGAACAGGGTAGACCTACCCTTATTCTTCTTGTTCGGCGACGAGGACCAATGCTGACCACATTAGTGGTGGCAGAGATGTATAGGAGGAGTGTTTTCTTTGGGATCGGAGGTGTCATGATTGAAGGCGTGGTCAAGGACTCCTTGAGAGCCTCGAAGGCCTTCTGTGCTTCTTCGTCCCATACGAACTTATCTGTTTTCTTCAATAGCTTGAAGAAAGGTAGACCTTTTTCACCGAGCTTGCTAATGAAACGACCTAGGGCTGCCATCATACCCGTGAGTTTCATGACGTCTTTCTTGCAAGATGGTCTGGCCATGTTGCGAATTGCGTCGATCTTGATAGGATTCGCTTCGATGCCTCGGTGTCCCACCATGAAGCCCAGGAGCAATCCAGAAGGGACACCGAAGACACACTTGGTTGGGTTGAGCTTCCACTGATAGGTGCGTAGATTGGCGAAAGATTCGGCGAGGTCGTTGATGAGCTGATCCCCTTGGGTAGTCTTGACGACTGTTGACACTTCTTAGCGTCGCACCAGGTTTATAGTTCCCTGGCAACGGCGTCAAAAATGCTTGTTGACGCTCCTTAACCTCACTACTGAGTTTATACACCTAGTAATGGAGCTAGGAACGTCTTTGGTAAAACACACGTTACAGAAAGGTCCGCAAGCACACAGATTACCGTTGTAGCACTTCACCCAGTGGTATTCGGGTTATCGTATTTATATTTTCCCAAGGGAAGCACTATGGCATAGATAATCAAACAAATGTCAGAGAGGATCGAAGCTTGGTGAAAGAATCTTATAGCTGGGGTGATGATAAAGATATACGGGGGATAAATGGACACGCGAGGAGATCTTGATAAAAGAATTAGAGAGATCCTAGTGAGTTGGGAGGACAACGAGACAAGAAAGGATCCTAAGGCAATCTATCTAATCTTGTCAACTCCGGGAGAAGAACTAAGGTAAAGCAGAGCCAAGGTAAGATAGGATCAACAAGCTCTTCTAGTGCTGCAGGGGCATGCAAAGCCGCGCTCTTAGACTGGGATGAGAAGGGAGAACGACGACGCGCTGAATCCTACCGGCCCGAACTAACGTGGTGGACTACAAAGCCCGTCCGGAGCTGTCACCTCCTTAGGGTACCACAACTATTCTATTGAACGGGACACCAATCTAAGACTAAGGCAAGTTCTGAGCACCGCGCTCACAACGAACCAAAGAACCTTCCCTAAGGCCTTTAGAGAAAGGTCTCTCTCTCCCGTGAAACACCGGAGATCAAGCGAAGAACGACCGCAACACTATAGGGTTCAAGAGAACTACGCTAACCAAGGCAAGGCTCACTTTAGTCTAAACCTAGAATAAAGCTTCTAGTAGCTAAGTAAAAGCTGAATGTAATTGATTCGAAATGTAAGATAGAAAGATAACTTGAAATGCACTTAAGTCTTATAAAGGAAAAGATACAAGAGTAGTACCCGAACTCTGAAGAAGACTCTCCGGAACCCCGAGACTAGCTCGACTCGACTCCAACTCCCAACTACCCTACTTCCTACTCTAAGATACAAAAGTGGACAATAGTGAAGCTCCTGCGGTGTTTCTTCTGTTCCAGCGAGTAGAGGGTCCTTTTTATAGCAGTGGGAGGTCGGTGGAACGCTGAGGCGGCGGGAGCCAGGCACGACCGCACCTCTAGGTGCGGCCGCACCTATGATTTGCCGCCATTCATCGTGGACGGTCCTGATGCTCGCTCCTTGGTCGGTTGTGAGTCGGTATCCTGGGTCGGTTCCGCCGGATTCGACGCTTCGTAGGTGCGGCCGTATCTCTTGATCCGGCCGTATCTACTCCAAGCCGTGTGATGCACCGCCATTGATAGCGGATGCTCAGGATTGCTTCGAAGTGGCGGTTGGGTGCATATAGAAGTGGGCCCATGAATCCAAGTGCTTCTTTTCACATCCTTTGGATCAAACCGACATAACCACGGCGTATCTTATCCATCCAAAGTGTGTCCGTGGAAATGATAGTCGCCTGGACCCGAGTCGTGGCGGGGTGCAGGGCCGGCCGCACCAGCAGGGCCGGCCGCACCTGCTGATCCGGCCGTACCAGCAGGGCCGGCCGCACCTGCTGGTTCGGCCGTGCCTGCTCGGTGTGGTCTGGTGACTCACGTTTTATCCCAAATGTGTACCTGCATATAAAATTTGCAACACAACTCGTGGAACTTTATTAGTACTAAAAACATGCATGAAACTTGACATATAACCTCCTCATTTCCGGGATTATGACAGTCGGGAACTTGTTGTAAGGACCGTCAACAACGACCACATCATCGACGTAGGCTTCTACGTTCTTGTCGATCTGAGACTTTAGGCAGTTCTGTATCGCCTTCTGGTAAGTAGCTCCAGCGTTCTTTAAGCCAAAGGTTATGACCTTATAGCAGTAGATTCCGTTGGGCGTTATGAACGCCGTCTTGTCTTGATCGTTGGGATTCAGGGCTATCTGGTGATATCCTGAATTACAATCGAGGAAGCATAGAAGGACACTACCAGCCGTGGAGTCCACGACCTGGTCGATGCGAGGGAGAGGGAAGGGATCTTTCGGGCAGTGCTTGTTGAGGTCGGTGTAATCGATACACATCCTTAATCCTAAAGTTTTCTTGGGTACAAGGACCGGGTTCGCGAGCCAAACCGGGTGTTTACATTCTCGAATGAATCCTGCAGCTAAGAGCTTATAGACTTCTACTTCTATAGCCTTCTTTCTATCTTTCGCAAATCGCCGGAGCTTTTGCTTGATAGGTCTTGCTGTCTTGCTTACTTCAAGGGGGTGCTCAGCCAGCTCCCTGGGGACACCGGGCATGTTGGATGGACTCCATGTGAAGATGTCAGTGTTGTGCCGGAGAAAACTGGTGAGCGCGAGTTCCTATTTGGGGTCGAGGTCAGCCCCGATGGTGACTTCCTTGGTTGCATCGGGCAGGCCGAGGCAAACTTTCTTCACTGCGGGACTTGCGTCCAAGGTAGTAGTCGTGCGCTTCTGTTCTGGCACCACCAGAGTAGTTTGGTCGATCTTGGCAGCCTGAGCGACCATGACCGTTGCTGCGGCCTTGCATGCAGATACCTTGGCGAGGTCGACGATGTCGCTCTCGCATTTGTAGGAGACGAGGATGTCGCCATAAACGGAAAGGATCCTGTTTGGTGCTGGCATCTTCATGATGAGGTAGGTGTGGTGCGGGATGGCCATAAACTTGGCCAACATAGGTCCACCGAGGATGGCATGGTAGGAGGAGCGGAAGTCCGCGACCTCGAACGTCAGGTACTCTGTACGGAAGTTGTCTTCTTTGCCGAACATGACCGGCAGGCATACACGACCTATGGGATATGCAGCCTTGTCGGGCACGACTCTTAGAAGGGTTCGTTGCATGCGGTCATCTTGGAGAAGTCGAAGTCCATCTTCTTCAGCGTTTCGGTGAAGATGATGTTCAAGCTGCTGCCCCCGTCAACGAGGGTCCTAGGTAGGAAGGCACCGTCCACTATGGGGTTGACGACCAGCGGGTAGGTCCCGGGGTCGGGTATGTGCACCCAGTGGTCTTGCCTGAAGAAAGTGATGGGGAACTCCGACCACCGCAAAGATTGTGGAGTTTCTGTGTTGACTTGGCCAATCTCTCTTGCATTTGACCGCTGCTGCCTGTTGCTCTTGGATGCTTGGCGGCCTCCGACGATGAAGTTGATCTGCCTTTTGGCGTTTTGGAACACACCGTTAGGGTTGCTTGCTTTAGGTGGAGGTGGAGGTGAAGGCTCCTGCCATGTGGTCTTCGTTGCTTCCTGACGCCCGGGCAGCGATGCTATACATCTTGAGCCAGATACTCGGGTCAGAGCGACTGTCATACTTTTCGATGGCTGGCTTGAAGTCCTTTGGGTATCTGATCGTCCTGAGACATCGTGAGAATGCTGGAAAGTTATTGATTGCTCCAGAACTAGATGCTGGAGCATAGGTTGTTGGGATGACGTAGAGGTCGTCGGGAGGACCATTATCCTCGTCGTACTGGGCATGACGCAGAAGCTCTCGATCATGCATCTCGCGGAGGCCTGCTGCTTGGATGGGGTGATTGGCGTCAAGAGGATCAGGGACCCCGTTGTCACGGTCGTAGTTAGCGTGGCGCTCTATCTCCGCTTCATCTCATATGGGTTGACGCTGATTGCTTCGAGCACGTGTGGCTTGCGCTGGTGGAGGTTGAGCTCCAGCGTTCTGTCCTGCATTGCCAGCGACGTTCTGCTGCTGGGCGCCAGCAGCATTGGCGGTGTTGTTGGCAGCATTCCCAGCGGCATTACTGGCGGCGTTGGCAGCGTTGGCAGCTGGATTGGCCGCTGCATTGTTAGCAGCGTTGACTGGTTGCACGACTTCATTCTCACCGCCTCCCTCTTCGGCCACGGGCTGAAGGGGAACATTATCGTTGTGGTGACGACGATGGCGGGGTCGCTCCGACCTAGTCCTTGAGTAGGAACTTGAGGCCAACCTGCTGTATCTTGGACCTCTTTCTTCGACCTGGGCGGTGGCGATACGGATGTGAGCTTGTAGACGTCGAGTTGCAGGAGTGTCCGCAAGTTGTCCCAGCTCGGCAAGGGCCGCACCTTGGTTGGCTTGAGGAGAGTTGTAGACTTCATGGCCATCTTGCTCAAAGTCCCTCAGGAGGTCTCTGGCACGTAGGCGTTGTCGGCGAGGTTCATCTCGGTTTTGCTGCTGCTGGGGAGCGGCTGGGGCCACGGGGTGTGGTCCCCCATCGACGACATTGCATGCGGGTTGGCAGCCGGCACCAAGTACGACGTTGCCCGCGGCTTGACCTGGGGCCTGGGTAGCTGCTGCAGCTGCATCTGCCTCGTGCTGACGACGCACAGCTCGTGCAGCATTAGCGTTCTCTCGCTGTTAGCGCTGCTCATCTGTCTCACCAGCTTGAGGGGGTACGTCGGCGAAGACCACGAGGACCTCTCGATCCGGGATCTCGAACGCGTCGCCCGGGTTGTTGGGAGAGATGGTCGTTCGGGCGATCTGGAACGCGAGGCAGTCCGGGGACGGCACACGGTTGACTTGGCGGTGATGAGCCGTGATTAGGGGTCGGCGAAGCTGTTTAAGTACACGGCACTGGCGAGCTGTGTGTTTGGAGTCCTCCTGGACAAGGCAGGGGTCGTCAAGATGACCTCTGCAGTTTCCACGGTGTGGAGTCTTGGGTCCAGATTCGATCTGGATCTTGTTCTTCATGTAGCGAGACGCTGCATGAGCTACATTCCGCAGACCAAGAGGCATGCGGGGTGAAGGTGAACTTGTCCTGCGAGGGCGCTTGACACGCTCACAGACCTTGATCGTGTCGGACAGCATGTCCTCGACGCGATCGAGTGAAGGACCGATTAGGCGACCAGAGAGGGAGGGAGTGAATGGGAGCCGATAAAAATTCTTCCCGAAGGATGAACTCGGCCTATGCCCCAAATTCACAACCGAGGATTCCCACAAGAGTTTTCCAAGGTCGCGCAGTCACAACGGACCTACCAACCCTAGGAACAAACCCCAACTCAAAGCAACACGGAAGCGCAACTCAAGAAGCAAAGAACTTAGGCAATCTGCAGTGCCTGGGGCGGATCGTTAGCATCGAGGGGGCGGACTGTCCGCGGGGCTTGGGCGGACTGTCCACACGGTCGAGTCAGACCATCCGCAAATAGCTACCGAACCACCAGAACTACACCTCGAAAAACGGATTGTCCGTGCCCTACCCGCGGACCATCCGCGTGGAAGAGACCGTCCGCACTCTCCTCGCGGACCGTCTGGCAAACTCCGAGCAACCAAAAGCACTGGACAAAATGGATCGAAACACGAGCACGCAAGAACATGAGAAGAACACAATGAACACATGGTCAGCCGGCTCCTCGCGGACCGTCCGCGACCACCTGGCGGACTGTCCACCACGAGCGGACAGAGCAGCCCAAACTCGAAAACGCGAACACGACTTCACCTATCCGTCCATGGATCTCCCAAACGGCTTGAGCTCTTGAGGCAAGATTTGGGGGAGATGTGAAGCGTCCCTAGGAGATGCTATACCCCAAAACTTGAGACCTGAAACGAACTAAATCGCCGGGAATCGAATCGCATCCGAGCTCTACCAAAAAGCTAGGGTTCCAACCGAAATCCTTCAATCGGAGGCAAAATCCGGAGATTGGGGGGTCAAGATCAAGCACAAAGATGCACAAGATATCTATCCATGATTTCTCCAAGAAATTCCGAACCCAAACACCTCAGAATTGAAGGAACAAGGCGCGCACGAAAATCCAACAAAAATAGCTCGAAAAAGACACAAAAATCACACGAGCTACAAGAAGGAAATCGACGCAACCATGAAAGCTTCCATATACTCGAAGGTCAGATTCTCTACAAAACGGTGAAGAAAAACTAAACCTATTGAGCAGGGAAATGAGAAGCAGTCCGGATGGATAGTTTGCCCAGAAATCCTAGAGCTATATATATGAGTCCTTCTGGGTTGGGCAAATGACCAAGCTACCCCTAGCACTAAAACTAAGATACAATCCCCTCAGGGGCAATGTGGTCAAGTAGCACTCCTCTTCATCAGACGGCCACACCTTTGCCGCAGTCCGCGTCCTCCCGACGCAAGCCCTGCGATCCCGCCGCGTGTCCTCTGGCATCGAAGCTTCTCGGCGCGCCCGGATCCCGTCTCCGCCCGTCGAGCCTCCGGTCTTGGTTTTGTGGCTCAACCAAGTAACCCGACGGTTTTGTGGTGAACCGCCGCAAACCCCGCATGCAGACTCCGGTCGTGAGCCGCTACCCTACACCGGCTCCGGTCGACGACTTCGTCTTGCTTTTCTTACCACCATGCGGCCCGCACTTGACCTCGTTCGGCCACCGGGTCCATCGAGCCGAGCCTACTTGTCTCTCCACTCCTCAGAGGCCCCGCAAGGCTAAGACCTTTCGCACCCGCTCTTCACCGGCACGAACACGAGTCAAGCCGCAACCTGCACCTGCAATACTCGGCCAAGAGTCAGTCCACACGACGTTGTCAACCACTCATCACACTAGGGAGCGACCATCCACCGATCCTTAGACGCTTCGGTCCTCAATCTCCCCCTTGATGAGTGCATTGACAACACACACGTAGTAACCAATTCAGAGAAAAGAGAAAAAGAAAAGAAACGAATGAAAAACTTAAACAAGTGATCAAAAAGCCAAACAAAAGGCAAAACGAGATCACTTGAGAGAGAAAAAATCTCGGTCCCCTAAGACAAGGGCAACGGCTCGACACAACCGAGATAAAATGCTCCAAAATTGCCGACTCCTCAAGGTGAGGCAAAAGGGCTCGACACCATCGGCAAAAGAGCACAACTAAAAACAGGAGACAAAGAGCTCCAAAGCACATGAATGCAAGCTCCCCCTGAACAAATGCATTTCTCCCCTTTGATGCAAAACTCCCCTGGATGCAAGAACTTTCTCCCCAAAGCAAGAATTGAGTACTATCTCTCCCCCTTGTTGGTAATGCATGAATCAAGTCTACAAATGCAAGCATGTGCTTCATAAATAGACAAAGAGCACTACAACATCCTAAGAATGAGACATAGACAAGCAAGATAGCCACAAATTTAGTACAAGCATCGCCAACAAGATAGGTAGGGACATATAAGCATGTGACATGGTCATGATCAAAATAAAGCATTTTTCACAAAAATTTCCCTCTCATGAGCATAGGACCTAAACATGATCAAAAAGAGCACAAACGACATATAACTCACAGACTTCATGCAAGGTCACAAATTCTCATCACAAGATCATCACAAACACCTACAAGCTATCTCATGTCATGTCAAAGCCACCGAGCCATGTGTCCACTTCTAAATGTGAGACTTCTCAACGGTGAACATCATGCAACGGTTTAGCACCCAAGATAAGGAATTTAAAGTGAATTTGACATGGAAGCATATTTTTCAAGCACAAGCATTTCATATACCAATTTCAAGATTTACAAATTAAGTATGGTACATGAAGTGCCTTTGCGGCAAAAAGAAGCTTAGACTTCTCCATAAGGTAGCATGTAGGCTAAACATTCATGATGATATATGGGTCTTTGACCCCAAATGACAAGAACATGGTTCCAAGCACAAATTAAGCAAGTTATAGCCATAAGTGCACAATTCGAACATGAAAGGCATTCAACTCATACGAGAGGATCATGTATAGCATTTTTACAAAAGAAAGCTATTCACAAGCATATACATCCCAAAGCTATCAAGAGCATCGTTATCCATCATATGAGCATCACTAGCAAGGTCATAATCTCATATCCAGCATATCATGGTGATCCAAGTATATAGGAGAAGCACATCTCTAAAACATATGATACATATGCAGTCTATGATACAAAGATGCAAGCATGGTATGATACATAAATGAAAATGCAACATGAGTATGTACATCAAACCCCCAACCAAATCTCAAAAAAGAAAAACAACACTAAGCTCCCCTCGTAAACGGGCAAATGTAGCTTGGTCCAAAGGCTTGGTTAGGATATCGGCGAGCTGCTTTTCGGTTGGCACATGGATGAGGTCTATGTTTCCCTTCTCAACATTGTCTCTCAGGAAGTGTTACCTCACCTCTATATGTTTGGTTCTAGAGTGGAGCACGGGGTTTTTGGCAACACTAATGGCACTCGTGCTATCACACATGAGAGGAACATGGGTACACTCCTCACCAAAGTCACTCAGCTTGTATGTGATCCAAAGCACCTGTGAGCAACAACTAGCGGCAGCAACATACTCGGCTTCTGTGGTAGACTGAGCTACACTAGATTGTTTGCGAGAAGACCAAGAAACAAGCGAGGAACCCAAAAACTGGCACGTCCCCGAAGTCGACTTCCTATCGACTCGACACCCCGCAAAGTCGGCATCCGAAAACCCAAGAAGCGAAAGAGAAGAGGACGCCGAGTACCAAAGACCGAGCTCAGGAGTGTATCAAAGATACCTGAAGATCCGCTTGACAGCCTGCCGATGTGAAGTCCTCGGCGACGCCAGAAAACGAGCGCACAGACACACAGAAAACTGAATATCCGGCCTCGTCACCGTCAAGTACAAGAGGGAGCCGATCATGCTCCGGTACTCCTTCTGGTCCACGGGCTCTCCGTCCTCGTCCGCATCCAACGCTGTAGTCGTACTCATCAGTGTCGACAGGGGCTTTGATTCGTCCATCTTGAACTTCTTGAGGAAGTCCTTCATGTACTTGGCTTGATGCACAAAGGTTCCCTCCTTCGCCTGCTTGATCTGAAGCCCGAGAAAGAACTGTAATTCTCCCATCATAGACATCTCGAATTCTTTGCTCATGTCGTCTGCAAACCTCGCAACCAAAGAGTGAGACGAGCCGCCAAAGACAATATCATCCACGTACACCTGAACAATTAGGATATCATCACCCTGCCTGAGGAGAAAAAGAGTCTTATCAACCTTGCCCATCTCAAACCCCTTGCTGAACAAGAACCCCCTCAAACGGCCATACCAAGCACGGGGAGCTTGTTTCAGCCCATACAATGCCTTCCTCAGCCTATACACCCGGTGAGGAAGCTCAGCACTCTCAAAGCCCAGTGATTGCTTCACATAAACCTCTTCTTCTAAAAACCCATTTAACAAGGTACTCTTCACATCCATTTGGTACAATTTAAACCCTTTAGCCACGAAAAGGCTAGAAGGATCCTAATCGCCTCCAAACGGGCTACAGGAGCAAATGTCTCCTCATAGTCTATCCCCTCCATCTAACTATAGCCCTGAGCAACCAACCTCGATTTGTTTCTCACCACCTCACCATTCTCACCCTCTCTGTTCTTCCACACCCATTTTGTCCCGATAGGTTTGCAATGTGGTGGTGGCTATACCAACACCCAAACTTGGGTTCTCTCAAAGTTCTCTAACTCCTCATGCATTGCGTTCACCCAATTAGGATCAGAGCGGGTGTGTCCAATGTCTTTCGGCTCAAAGGTAGCAACAAAAGCCGAATGAGCAAAGTGAGAAACATTCCTTGACCTTGACCGTGTCGTACATTCATTGATGTCGCCGATGATTCTTGAGGGAGGATGATCAACTTGAACGCGCCTCGGTGCCTCTCGCCTGGAGACAACCTCCCTCTCAGCTGCAGCCTCCACTTGATCTTGCTGGATCGTAGTCGGTGTAGGGGCTGGACCATCCTGCACCGTAGTCGTCGTAGTGGAAGTAGAGGGTACATGCTCGGCTGGAGCTTCATCATCACCATCATCCTCACCAGCATCATTCTCCTCGTCCTCAAAGATCTTCTTGCCAATCTCGTCGTCACCTGCACACTCAAAAACAGACGAACTACATGGTTGGGTCTCGTCGAAGGTAACCTCGCAAGTTTCCATGACTAGGTTAGTATCAACATTGAGCACACGGAATGCTCGAGAATGACTCGCATAACCCAAAAAGATCCCATCGGAAGATCTTGACTGAAACTTATCAAGCCTACCCTTCTTGAGAATAAAGCACCGACAACCAAAAGCCCTGAAATGGCTCACTCTAGGTGCTCGCCCGTGCATGAGCTCATAGCACGTCTTGTTCAAGAAGGCCCTAAGAAAAATCCGGTTCCCAACATGGCACGCGGTATTCACCGCTTTAGCCCAAAATCTCCTCGGAGTCCTATGCTCATCGAGCATCGTCCGAGCCATCTCACAAAGGGAACGATTTTTCCTCTCAACCACACCATTCTGACAAGCCACATAGGGAGAAGAGAATTGATGTTCGAGACTCAAATCACGACAAAAGGTTTCGAAACGAGAGTTTTTAAATTCAGAGCCATTGTCGCTACGAATAGCTCGAATAGCATCTCCATTCCTCTCATTCATCAACCTCAAGATTAGATCCCGCACAAAGCCAAACATCTCCCCCTTGTCAACCAAAAAGAAGACCCAAGCATAGCGAGAATTGTCATCCACTATCACCAGGACATACCATTTCCCACCTGCCGAGCACACACGAGCTGGACCAACCAAGTCCATATGGAACAACTCGCATGGCCTCTCTGTCATAACGGATGTCAGAGGCGGGTGAGAGGCGGCGACAACTTACCATGCCTATACGGAGCACATACCAAGTCCTTTTGGTATTTCAACTTAGGCAATCCTCGGACCAAACCTAGCCCACTCAAGCGTGACAACAAGTCAAAACTCAAGTGACCTAGTCTCCTATGTGAAGGACCGGATTGACGACCAGAGAGGGGGGAGTGAATGGGAGCCGATAAAAATTCTTTCCTTAAAAGAACTCGGCCTATATCCCGATTGTCACTCCAAAAAGTGCCTCGTGTCTAATTGCCAAGATGACACGAGTCAACTAGTGACACGCTCACCCTAGGAACAATTCGACACACTCAAAGCGTAGCGGAAGCTGACACAAAGTGAGTTACCAAAAAGCTTACACAATCGGTTTATCACAAACACTACTGATCACTCACTGACTAAGCATGCGAGGATTAACAATGAACAAAACTGATTGAACAAAGGACGTGCCAAAGGTAAATAGCATGCATAGGATGATCACTTAAATACTTCACACTAATCAACCAAAAAGCTAACAGGAAATAACTTAATTAATCCTTGACACTGTTCCCACATGAATCACCAGCAAAGTTAAATACTACTCAAGACAGGAAAGTAATGATGGCTTAATCAGCAGGTCCTGTAGCAAGAAAGTGACATTTCACAGATCGGAAACTGAAGATCGAACTTGCTACTCTGCTTACCTAGTTACCAAATTTTTTTATATATTTTTTAATTATTTTGCGAAATTATACGACCGTTTCAAAATTTATCAGTTTTGACAACCAATCGCCGTGGCTCACGGCAGTTGCAGACGGCGGTTGCAGGAACCCCATGGCGGCAGGCAGCCGCCTTGCAACCGCTGTGCGCCATGGCGGTTGCATGTGGCCAACCACCGTGGGCCATGGCGGTTGGTTTTTTTTTGAAAATTTAGCAGAGAAAACACACACATTTGCAATGGTATGTACGATGCTAGTACTACCCTAACGAAGCGCCTTACGTACTGATAACATGCCTTAGGGAATTTAGAAATTTCATTACAACATTCCTAATGAATCTAGTTGTACGAGAACTGCCCCGAGAGCATAGAGCCGCCAGAGTGTTGCGACGGCATGTAGTACCCAGGTGGGGGTGGAGGTGGTGAAGGTAGAGGGGACCAATCTTTCTTGTGGTATTCACAAGTGCAGGTCGAACATCTGCAGCACTGGTCTTTTCCTGCTCTAGACGATGGATCTGGAGAAGCCAATGCCTCCGACAGCTCCCGCTTCAGGTTGTAGATGACGACGTCCTCGAGGTAATCGATGTACTGTTGATAGGGATCAATAGCTAGTGGATCCACCCATTGTGAGAAACCGCAGTTCTCTGCTTGGGTGGAGTACTGCAAAAGGCAAGAAAACGTTACCAAACCAAAGAAAGATAATGAACAAATATGTGGACATTGCTTACCCATGCATGTGGGCAGTGCCAGAAGCGACGACCGGAGTTGTTCCATCCCTGGTACACTTGCATCACGCAGAACTCACCATGTGAACACCTAGACCACAACACCGTTTGCTTCGGTGCGTAGCTTCTAACATCACGCATCGATCTGAAGTCACTCTTGCCTTTCAGTGGGAAATTGGTTTCGAAATCTTCTAATTGCTGATGCCACAACTCAGGACCGAAACCGTGTTCATCCCCACTCCACGAAGCCATTGCCTAATGTTGTGAGAAGAAGGCAACGGAGTGAATGGTGCTACATATAGGCAGAAGAAGGAGGGTGGCTGGGTGGTGGGCCCTTCGATCCGTGGGAAGGGAAACGAAGCAGTGACTCGGAGAAAACACACCCTAGTACTAGGGCACTGTCGCTTTGTGGGCCAGTCGATCCGTGGGAGGGGAACGTGTCAGTGACTCGGAGGAAACACAACAACTCTGCATATTATAGTCACTGTAACGAAACACACGTAACAGATAAAACACACTCTAATGCAGTTCGATTAAAGTTCTTAAGGATACAAACCGAGGACCCTAGTTGACGATGTCATGAAATCCGACATTATTTGGCACAGTCCGGCTAATACTCTAGGTCTACAGAGTACAACGGGGGTATTTCCCCTTCCTGATGGCATCCAGCCCAGCTGCCTTGTCCCGGCGAGCCCTCTCCCTCTTCCTCTCTCTATCGGCTTCAAGGGCCTGGGCCGCTTCACGTTCTCTCATCTCCTGACAATGGCGCATTTCCTTCTTTTTCTCCTCTCTCTTTTCCCACTCAACCATGCGGAACCACCTCTCCCTTGTATCACGGGCTTCTCCCTCGACGTAGCTCTTGTCGAAGTCGGACTGCTCGGTATCTAGCCACTGCATGAAATCACAAAGAGGAGGTGGAGTCTTTTTCTAAAGACATGTCAGCAAATATTAAATCACAAATGACAAATGAATAATTGAGAAATATAGTAAGTCTTTACTTTGGCTCTAAGGTTGCGGTCGAATGGCTGGATCGGGTTGTGCGCATAGTTAGCGCACATGAAGAACCTCATCCCGTAGGCGTACCCCAGAACCTTGCACCTAACAAGCTTGCAATTGTCACTGCAGAAGCACATAGGAGTGTCGATCCCCTGTGGCATCTCGACATTGTCCTTCCTCTTCGTGAGGAACTCCAAGTTCAACTCAGGACCTGAGGAGGCCATTGCAAACCTGCAAAACAAGATTAAAACAATCAGGCAAAAAAATTCGTAGTTACCTGTGTTGAGCTGCTGCGCGCTGCTGTGCAGCTACTCCTTGGGCCTGATGCTGCTTGCTAGACGCCGCCTAGACTGCTGGACGCTGGCCTACGTGGACTGCTAGCATGTGGCGAGCTGGCCTGGTTTCGGCGTGGTGATGAACTGCTCCTGCCTGCACGGACGGCCTGCTCGATGGCCTGCGTCGTCGATGTGCTGGCTTGGCACGGGCACGCTGGACCAAAGCTAGTGCGGCCTGCTGCCGTGCAAAGCCTGGCTCCAAGTCGCTGGCCCGCTCGACGCCTGGGCAGCGTGCTGGCCTGCTGGTCCGCGCACGCGAGGTGCCCCCGTGGTGCGTGCTGCTGCGAATCCCGAGCCCGACGCTCACATGCGCACAACGAAGAACAGAGGAAAAACAGAACGGCCCACGAACACTGCTCGAACTTTGATCTGAAAATCCGGCCTCTATACTCTACGAAATGAGATGAAACTTGAGCAATAGATGCACAAGTCCAAGGACCAGCAGATCTGAGAAAATCTCAACCAAAACTCAAGTATTCATCTAGGTAATTGAGGTCAACCGAAACCCTACAAAAAATACGGTTTTGGAGAAAACTTCAAATCCAAGCCGAATCCGTGCGGGATTTGAGGAGGGATCATATCAAAGTTGCTCACAAAGATCCTAGCAACAATTCCCTCAAAGAAATCCCACTCGAAATGGCCTCAAATCCGACGAACGAAAATCCTCCAAAAATACCTTCGAAAATACAGAAAAAGAAAAACGCACGGGTTTAAAGACTTTGGCACAAGATTAAGATGAAAATTTCATTATGAATCACTTAGCCATATCCGGTTACAAGCTACTCACAAGAATCTCAAATCTTGGATGGCAAAAAGCTCAAACAAAGAGCCACTCACCCCTCTCTCCCTCTCTCCCCAAGAGCACCCCAAAATGAAAGAGCACTCCCACCCACTAAGCCAAAGAGATGGCTAAAATTTAGCCACTCCTCCTATATATAGGTCATCCGAAAAAAGACCGAAGTACTCCTACACTAGGAGTTACAACACAAGCCCTCACAGGGGCATTTTGGTCAACACATGAAGTTCTTCATCGAACGGCCGCGCATCCACCGCAAACTCGCGTAACCACTACGCAAGTTTTGCGATCATGACGCGTGTCCTCCGCTTCGAAGTCTCCGGAAGCCCCACGGCGCACACCGGTCAGACTGGTCCGACCCACCGGTCATACCGGCCTAGTGCTGTAGCCGTGCACGCTTTGGTCTTCGGTCTTGGCTTTGTGGCTCAGCCAAGTAACCTAGTGGTTTTCTGGTGAACCACTGGAAACCCCGCGAACTCGGTGTAGCCTCCGCCAATCACCACTCATGACTCGGCTCCCACGTAGTCCCGGCTCGACCTTGGTTTTGAGGCTCAACCAAGAAATCGTCCATGACTTCATCTTGCCGTTCTTGCCACCATGCGTCCCGCACTTGACCCCGCTGGCCACCGGGTCCCTCGAGCCAAGCCTACTTGTCTTCTCCACACTTGGAGGCCTACCCGGCAATGACCTTTCGCGCTTGCTCTTCACCTGCACCAACACCAGTCAAGTCACAACCTGCACCTGCAATACTTAGCCAAGAGTCAGTCCACACAACGTTGTCAATCCCTCATCACACTAGGAAGCAACCATCTACCGGTCCTTGAACCACACAGGCTCTCACTATGCCATTTACAAAGCTCCGCCGAAACACCAGCAACCAAACAACGAGAAGAGCCGACACACTGAGAAAAATCGGCTCTGAAAATCTGACCCTCGGGGATGATCGTGCACATAAGATCACCTCAAGAATCCAAAACACGAGAAGCGCCCATTTTGAAACGGATCTCAAAACCCTCATCAAGAAGTTGGGAAACCAAAAGAAGATTAAACCTCAAAGACTTGACAAGAGCAACACGCCTAAGAGTCACAGACTCGCTCACCTTCACCGTGCCCACTAAAAGCACTCTACCTTTCCCATTGTCCCCAAAAGTGATGTACTCTTTGGTCATCACCGGGGTGAGACTGGAGAACCACCTTCGATCTCCAGTCATGTGTCGAGAGCAACTGGAGTCGATCAACCAAAAGCCCTCCAAGCCTCCCACCTGCAAATCAAAAACGAGAGCGAGAGTGAGCAAACGACTCAGCATTGGGGTTAGTACAAAATGAATCAAACCAGTACCGTGCCATTTGCTCAAAAGTGGGGTTAGCAAAATCCATCCTATCTCTCCTAGGTGGAACACCCACACATCCCCTTGGAGGACTACGCGTACCACGAGGTGGAGACCGTGGCCCGTAGCTCCTCTGGGACGTAAAACTACGATCGTTCCCCCCATACTCGTACTGGCCACGAGCGAAGGAACGTCCAGCAAAATCACCACACCCAGACCCAACACGCCTACCACCATCTCTCTGTGGTCGCTCACCTCGAGGCACAAACACACGCCTCTCCCGAGGGTAAATGGTACGCACCACACCCTCACCCCTTGGCACCATCCTAGGCTCAGGCACACCACGAGAAGGGCGGTACCTGTCCTTGTTTGCAATTTCCCTAGCAAACCTCTCCTCATGCTTCCTCCTGAAGCAAAACTCCGCTAGGTGCCCATCCCTCCCACAATGCTCACAATGGAAGGGTTTTGATTTTGGCTTTGGTTTTGGGATCTCTTTGGGCTCTGGCTTCTCCTCACTCGGTTTCTCTCCCTTCTTCCCAAAGAACTCATTCCCCAAGTCACTCTTGAACTTGATGGGTTTTTGGAAGTTGTCTGTGTGTGGAGGAAACACGGGTGGAGCTGGGGTTGTGTCTAGTCGGTTCCTAAGAGGGTTTGGCTTAGGAGCGTAGGCATTTTTGTGGTAGGTTTTTGGTGGTTCTGGGATATCACCGATCTTCCCCTCATTTTCACCACTTCCCTCACCAACCTTATTCGCCCCAAGCGCTTGCCCATCATAGTGCTTGTATGCCTCAATCATCATCCTGAGCTGAGGCTCATGACCAGACAAACAACCCATCATCTTCCTCAACTCATCATTCTCATCCTGCAAATGATCAAACATAGTGTGCAAGCTCCAAATTCTTCACAGCATTTACTTCACAAGTAGAGCATGATGTAGGAATAGGAGCTTTCAAAGCAGCATCTAGAGATCTAGCATAAGCAACCGATACACCTAGTTTCTCATGCAAAACAGGACACGAAGTGCAAGCACCAAGCAAGGAGGGCCTAGATTTCAGCTCATCTAGCTCTACCCTAAGCACATCTAGTTCCTCAACCTTGGAGGCATACTTTTCCTTAAGCACAGTCAAATCACCAATGAAAACAGAATAATCAGTGCATTCAGGTTCATTGGTCACAACAGGAGCAGACCTAAGAGAATCTATTTGAGCCCTAGCATCAACAAGCAAAGACTCTAGTTAAACCACCTTATCCTTAGCCTCTCCAAGCAAAGACCTATACTCCCGCTTCTCCTTGTTGGTCTTTCTAAGCACATCATCACAGGTGTCAAGCAATTCATTCAACCTAGCATTCTCCGCTACCAAGAATGATGGATCATTGTTTACCTCATCCTCGGAGTCGGAGTCCGAGTCGTCCTTGTTGCTCTTCTTGCTTGCGGAGCTATGTGCCATGCCGCAAAAACCTTGGGCTGCGAAGCACATGCCGTTGATGTTCTTGCTTGACCGCTTGCCCTTGTACCGGTTCTCATCTTCATCACTTGAGCTCCATGAAGAGTAGCAGGAGCTTGAGTCGATGTCGCTCGCTCCGGCCACCATCGCTCGCTCCTTCTTCTTGTGACCACCACTCCTCCTTGGCCTCCGCTCGGACTTGTTCTTGCCCTTGTGGTCGTCCCTCGAGCGGTGCTTGTGGTCGGTCCTCGAACGGTGCTTGTGCTTGGGCTTGACCTCCATGGCTTCTGGGCACTCAGCGATAAAGTGCCATGCTTCCCGCACCGGTAGCACATGCCCGAGCTCCTCCGAGCATTCTTCCGGTTCGTGTACATGCGCTCGAACCGCCTGCTCAGCAACGCGAGATCCTCCTCGCCCAGCACGTCAAACTCCTCATTTGACATGGACACAAGAGAAGACAAAGAGAACTGTCTCGAAGACATGTTAGCGTTAGTCCTTGGTCCAAAAACGAGAGCCAGACTATGAGGGTCAGTCGGGTTCTCGATCCTTGCTCGCACCCCACGGTCCACCTCGGACGACTTGAGCTTGGAGAACAGCTCGTCCACCGTGAGGGTCTCATACTTCTCTGACTCAAGAATGGCCTCGACCTTCTCACTCCACACGGTACGATCCAGAGAGTGCAGGAGGTTCACAGCCCTGTCATGATCATCGTACGGGAGCACAGCCACATTAGCCCTCATGTTGTTCACAATCACCGTGAACCGCTGGAACATGCTGTCAATGGACTCACCGGGGAGATGAGTGAAGTTCTCGTACTCTCTCCAGTAGGTCGCAAACAACCGAGCCTGAACCTAAGCATTTCCAGCATGAGCATTCTTCAACTGCTCCCAAATCCTACAAGCCAAGTCCTCTGTCTGAACCCGATCGAAGTCGGATTGACACAGAGCACGAAACAAGTAGTCGACCACCTTGTTGTTGGCGTCGAATATATCCCTCGATCCTGGAGCTAGGAAGTTCATCGGATGAACATAAGTTGTGTTCACCGTAACGTCCCAAAGGATCTGACCCTTGCCCCGGAGGAAAACAGCCATCCACCTCTACCACATCTGGTAGTTCTTACCATCAAAGTGTGGACGATCCAAACCCCGTTCCTGGTACACCATCTTTGGATCTTAGACTGGTTAGAATCACGAAGATCCGTAATCGGCTCTGATACCAATTGAAGGACCGATTAGGCGACCAGAGAGGGGGGGAGTGAATGGGAGCCGATAAAAATTCTTCCCAAAGGATGAACTCGGCCTATGCCCCAAATTCACAACCAAGGATTCCCACACGAGTTTGCCAAGGTCGCCTAGTCACAACAGACCTACCAACCCTAGGAACAAACCCCAACTCAAAGCAACACGGAAGCGCAACTCAAGAAGCAAGGAGCTTAGGCAATATGCAGTGCCTGGGGCGGACCGTCCGCATGGAGGTGGCGGACTGTCCGCAGGGCTTGGGCGGACTGTCCGCACGGTCGAGTCAGACCGTCTGCAAATAGCTCCTGAACTACCAGTACTGCACCTCGAAAAACGGACAGTCTGTGCCCTACACGCGGACCGTCCGCGCGGAAGAGACCGTCCGCACTCTCCTCGCGGACCGTCCGGCAAACTCCGAGCAACCAAAAGCATCGGACAAAATGGATCGAAACACGAGCACGCAAGAACACGAGAAGAACACGACGAACACATGGTCAGCCGGCTCCTCGCGGACCGTCCGCGACCACCTGGCGGACTGTCCGCCACGAGCGGACAGAGCAGCTCGAACTCGAAAACACGAACACGACTTCACCTATCCGTCCATGGATCTCCCAAGCGGCTTGAGCTCTTGAGGCAAGATTTGGGGGAGATGTGAAGCGTCCCTAGGAGATGCTATACCCCAACACTTGAGACCTCAAACGAACTAAATCGCCGGGAATCGAATCGCAACCGAGCTCTACCAAAAATCTAGGGTTCCAACCGAAATCCTTCAATCGGAGGCCAAATCCGGAGATTGGGGGGTCAAGATCAAGCACAAAGATGCACAAGACATTTATCCATGATTCTCCCAAGAAAATTCAAACCCAAACACCTCAAAATTGAAGGAACAAGGCGCGCACGAAAATCCAACAAAAATAGCTCGAAAAAGACACAAAAATCACACGAGCTACAAGAAGGAAATCGACGCAACCATGAAAGCTTCCATACACTCGGAGGTCAGATTCTCTACAAAACAGTGAAGAAAATCTAAACCTATTGAGCAGGGAAATGAGAAGTAGTCCGGATGGATAGTTTGCCCAGAAACCCTAGAGCTATATATATGAGTCCTTCTGGGTTGGGCAAATGACCAAGCTACCCCTAGCACTTAAACTAAGATACAATCCCCTCAGGGACAATATGGTCAAGTAGCACTCCTCTTCATCAGACGGCCACGCCTTTGCCGCAGTCCGCATCCTCCGGACGCAAGCCCTGCGATCCCGCCGCGTGTCCTCTGGCATCGAAGCTTCTCGGCGCGCCCGGATCCCGTCTCCGCCCGTTGAGTCTCCGGTCTTGGTTTTGTGGCTCAACCAAGTAACCCGACGGTTTTGTGGTGAACCACCGCAAACCCCGCGTGCAGACTCCGGTCGTGAGCCGCTACCCTGCACCGGCTCTGGTCGACGACTTCGTCTTGCTTTTCTTGCCACTATGCGGCCCGCACTTGACCCCGTTCGGCCACCGGGTCCATCGAGCCGAGCCTACTTGTCTCTCTACTCCTCGGAGGCCCCATAAGGCTAAGACCTTTCGCACCCGCTCTTCACCTGCACCAACACGAGTCAAGCCGCAACCTGCACCTGCAATACTCGACCAAGAGTCCGTCCACACCACGTTGTCAATCACTCATCACACTGGGAGCGACCATCCACCGATCCTCGGATGCTCTGGTCCTCATCGAGCCCTGCGATCAGGTCACGACGAGTGGGTAGGTGGGTCTCCGCCAGCAGATCGGATTCGACCTGCTGGTTGGTGGTGACTGCGGTGCTCTCGATGACGAGGCAGGCGGCTGGAGCAGTGGATTCCGTCGGCATAGAGCCGAAGCAGATGTCGATAGGATTGGCGAGGATGTCCGCCATGCTCTCAGGGAAGATGACGCCGCTTGGTGAAGCCATCGAGTTGCACGAAGAACCCTGGATTTCCCTCTACCTGGCGCGCCAACTGTCAGATGTTTAGATCTGCACAGCCCACAGGGGGGTCTACCCGGGTGGTTTATTTGTTCGGTAGGGTGGAATCTAGGGCTAAGAACTCGAAGGTTGCGCGCGAGCACACGGAACACAGAGAACACAACGAGTTTATACTAGTTCAGGCCTCCGGAGAGTAAAACCCTACGTCCAGTTGTCGGTCTAGATTGCTTGAGGATTGCGTGATTGTACAAGGGGTCGCCCTGCCCGCCTTATATTGGCTAGCGGACAAGGTCGGTGCCCAGACTCCTGGTCGGTTATGACCAGGAGACCTAAGTCTAGTTGATTACAACCATTGCCATATACGTCGGACTGCTTGTCGGAACCCACCGCTTGTCTTGTCTTGCACGTCAAGTCTTGAAGCCGTTCTGGATAAGGTCATCTAGGAATCTTCTGAAAGGTCTTCGGGAGGTCGCGTGGGCCACCAACTAGGTCAGTTGGGCCCACTATCAGGTCGTCGGGTCTTCTGGTGGGTCGGACCCACTTGTCGGGGATGGCCGTGAGCCTGGTCGGTGGGGACCCAGGGGTACACATGTGTCACAAGTGTAGCGTAGTAGTTCTTTAGATTAGTCTTTAGTTAGGGTTTGGTTAGTTAATTAGGTAGTGCTAGATCAAACGCTTGTAATCCCCTTGCTCCGCGGATTGACAAGAACCTAGGGAATCCCCATGGTGAAAAAGGTGTAGGTCCGTACGCTTGCTGATCATAGGTGGATACGAGTTTTATCCGTCAACAGGCCCCTTTTTCTGGCGTCGTTGCCGGGGAGCAAGCCAATTTACATCGTTTGGTTTTGCATTTATTTTTGTTTATTGCTAACATCTAACCCCTATTACCTATAAAACCACTTTGTTTTGTTTTTGTTTTTCTATTTTGTTGTCTAGATGGCGTTCGCCAACCACCCTTTTGAAGAACCAAAGAAATCGTTACAGGATTACGCTAGCCCTCGACGAGAAGACATCAAAGTACGAGAGTTGGATTCATAGCTCGAAGCGACCAAGTATGAAATCAAAGCTAGGATCATCGAGATGGCGACGGCAACCCCATTTAGAGGGATGGAGATGGAGAACCCGTATAGGCACATAAAGCATTTCACGACGCTATGCAACACGGTGCATCAAGAAGGAGTTCCCGACGAATGGTTCAAGTGGAATCTCTTTCCCTACTCACTTGCCGGTGAAGCAAAGACATGGTACTCGTTTGCATCCTTTGAAGTTGAAGGGAATTGGAACAAGTTGACAGAAATTTTGCGAGAAGTTTTTTCCAATAAGCAAGGTTCAACATCTAAGAAGACAAGTGATCACCTTCACACAAGGAGAAGAGGCAGGGATAGACCAAGCTTGGAATAGGTTTAATGAGTTGATTGAACAAGGACCAAGATTCAGCTTCTCCGGTGAGGTACTTTTGCATACATTTTTCTTTTCCCTAACCCCTAGTTGCATGGAACATGTTCAAATATGTGCAAGTGGGGATCTCATGGAGAAAACACTCACGGAAGCCGCTCAACTTTTACAAAAGATTAGCAAAGCGGCGGCCATGTGAAGAGATTGGGAAACACAACTTTCGGAAGAGCCGAAACGCGATTCAAGTCTCAAGACATGTGCTGAAATTTCCAAAAAGGCAGCCCCGGAAGAGAAGAAGGAGCAGCCAATCCCGGAAAAGCTTGAAGAAGTACACACCGAGACAAGAACTACCCCAAGCGTTGACTTCGCCAAGTCAAATGAAACGAAAAAGAGGAGTATGTCAAGCGCGAAGCCACTAAGGGAGTTTGAGCAAATGGATTGGGTTCCAATTGATTATGGAGAAGTATTCAACAAGAGAAGACCGTTCCCTAACCAAACGGGGATGGAAAGAGCATTAGAAGTGGATTTCCCACTAGAAAAGCAAGTGGAAAATTCGTACGATCTTGAAACCACCAGTGAGATCTTTCGAAAGCTCTTTAGTGATGATGAAGTGGATCCAGATCACATAGCCGAGGTGAAAAGAATCATGGGGATCAAGCCCGAAGCATCGCCATACGCTCGCCTCGCTGAAGTTTATGCAATAGGATCCGATCAAGAGGAGAAGACGACACCACACTTGAGTTGCGAGATCAATGGAATTCAATGCAAGGCTTTATGCGACATCGGAGCTCAAGTAAGTGTCCTATCCTCCAAGATTTACAATAAAGTTCAAGACCATAACCTAGACTTAGTTCCAACTTCAGCAAAATTAATTATGGGAGATGGTAGAACTATTAAACCTCTAGGTATTACTTGCAACATTAATGTAATCATCGCTGGAAAGTGCATACCAACCGACTTCTTTGTTATAGATGCCTATTATGATAATCATGAAGACATAATCTTAGGTAGGCCTTTCCTTAAGTAGGTTGATGTCGTGTTGGATGCCAGAGAAGGCAAAGTAACAATAAACCTTGATGGAGATAAGTACACATAATTTTCTTCGCACTTCTAGTCATGCTTCACCTTTTCCTCCCGAGGATGAAGAAGAAGAGGAGGTAGGTAGTCTTTGTTTTGTTGAAACCCATAGAGACCCGCTGCAAAGAGCGATGGAGAACCAACCCAATGATCAACAAGACGAGGAATTAGAGGAAGCGACGAAAGGATTAGAACCACAAGATGGAAGCGTGGAGGAAGAAAAATTCGAAGACATAGGAGACACGAAACCCGAAGAACCACAAGTGCCCAAGGTGGATCTCAAACCTTTGCCCCAAGGGATTGAAGTATGAATTTTTGGGCCCAGACAAGACTTATCCAGTCATTGTGAGCGACGAGTTGAGTCCCGAAGAAAATGAGAAGTTGCTGAATTTATTGAAAAAGCACAAGAAGGTGATCGGATATTCAATCAATGATCTCAAAGGACTCAGCCCATCGTTTTGCACTCATCGTCTTCCAATGGAAGACCAATGTAAGCCCGTAGTGGACCATCAAAGGAGGCTAACCCATGCCATGCGAGAGGTAGTGAAGAAGGAGGTTATCAAGCTACTTGATGCCGGAATCATCTACCCGGTGCCGCGTAGCGAGTGGGCGAGTGGGTGCATTGTGTGCCGAAGAAAGGAGGTTTGACCGTGGTGAAGAATGAGAAGGACTAAATAATACCACAAAGAACTGTGACCAGATGGCGGATGTGTATCGATTATTGAAAGCTAAACAAAGCAACGAAGGAAGATCACTTCCCCTACCGTTCATTGTCGAGATGCTCGAGAGGTTAGCAAACCACGCATATTTTTGCTTTCTCGATGGATACTCGGGGTTCATGCAAATTCCTATTCACCCGGATGATCAACACTAGACAACCTTTACTTGCCCTTATGGAACATTTGCATATAGAAGGATGCCCTTCGGTTTATGCAACACTCCGACCTCTTTTTAATGTTGCATGATGGCGGTGTTCTCGGAATTTATCGAGGAAATTGTCGAGGTGTTCATGGATGATTTTTCCGTTTATGGGAAAACTTTTGTGGATTGCTTGGCAAACTTAGACAAGGTTCTCATGAGGTGTGCGGAGGTTGACCTAGTGCTAAATTGGGAAAAGTGCCACTTCATGGTAAAGCAAGGCATAGTGCTCCGACACGTTATATCCGAGAGAGGAATTGAAGTGGATAAAGCCAAAGTGGAGACAGTTGAGCAACTCCCACCTCCAACGGAGGTAAAGTCTTTGAGTAGCTTTCTAGGTCATGCTGGATTCTATAGAAGATTCATTAAGGACTTCTCAAAGATCACTAAGCCTTAACTCAACTTCTTCAAAAAGATGTGGCTTTTGACTTTGATGAGAAGTGCTTAGGGGCATTCCGGACCTTGAAAAATGCTTTAGTAAGTGCCCCTATCATTCAACCTCCGGATTGGAGTCAACCTTTTGAGATCATGTGCGATGCAAGTGACTACGCTGTAGGAGCAGTTTTTTGGGCAAAGAAAGGAAGGCCGAGTTCACGCCGTATACTACGCTAGTAAAACTCTTAATGAGGCACAATTGAATTATGCCACTACGGAAAAAGAGTTGTTAGCGGTGGTGTTTGCTTTCAAAAAATTCAGATCTTACATCGTGCACTCGAAAGTCATTGTCTACACCGATCACGCGGCAATCAAGTATCTTTTGGCTAAAAAGGATGCTAAACCAAGATTGATTCGTTGGATCATTCTTCTCCAAGAGTTCGATGTTGAAATTCGTGATAAAAAAGGGTGGAAAATGTGGTGGCCGATCATTTGTCTAGGATGAACCATGGACAAGATGACAAAGAGCCCATAGAGGATAAGATGAGAGATGACCACCTCTACCGAATAATTGACAAGGATACTTGGATGATCGATATCATTTGAGCAATTCGGAGAATGCCCCTCAATAACCTAGATAAAAACACTCAAAGGAGGATAATATCCGAAAGTTGAAAATATTTTTGGAATTCACCTTACCTTTTTAAACTTGGAAATGATGGAGTAATGAGAAGAGAGGCAAGAAATTTTGAGGAAGTGTCATTCGGCGGAGTACGGTGGACACTATAGCCATTTTCGAACCCAAGCAAAAGTATGGTCCAGCGAATTCTTTTGGCTGGAGATGCATGAAGATACTAGTAGGTATGTTGCCTCATGCCTTGAATGCCAAAGGACCGGAAACATATCTCAAAGGAATGCTATGCCCTTGAATTACAATCTACAAATCGATTTATTCGATGTTTGGGGAGTTGACTTCATGGGGCCTTTCAAAAACTCACATGGATTTGAGCACATCCTAGTTATGGTTGATTATGTATCCAAGTGGGTAGAGGCCATCCCATGTCGTAGAGCTTCCATGGAAGAATCCATCATGATGATTAAGAGTGTGATTTTCCCTCACTTCGGTACCCCGAGAATTTTGATAAGCGATGGAGGATTTCACTTCACCGGGAAGAACTTTAAGAAGTGCTTGTACAAGTTGGGGATCGAACATAGAGTGTCTACGGATTATCACCCACAAACCAACGGACAAGCGGAAACAACGAATAGGCAACTAAAGAGCATCCTCAACAAGACCATAGAGAAAGGAGGCAAAGATTGGTCAAAGAAATGGGATGGAGCATTGTGGGCATATCGAACGGCGTTCAAGACACTGATAGGTATGACCCCATATCAATTTGTTTATGGAAAGGCTTGTCACCTTCCGATTGAGCTAGAACACAAGGCATATTGGGCAATAAAAGAGATGAACCTCGATCTAGATGCCGCTGGAATTAAACAAAGGATCCAAATTAGCGAGCTAGAGGAGATGAGATTGAAAGCTTACAAAAAAACAAGCATCTACAAAGAGAGAATCAAAAGATGGTATGACAAAAGACTTGAAAAGAAGGAGTTTAAAGAAGGAGATAAGGTCCTCCTGTACAATTCAAGATTCAAAACTTTCGGAAAAGGGAAGTTGCAAAGCAAGTGGGATGGACCTTATGTTGTTCATTCGGTGCTCTCCAATGGAGCGGTTATCATCATGGATATGAAAGGAGATCAATTCATGGTGAATGGTCAACGACTTAAGGTGTATTTCGATCCTGATGTCATGCCCTTTCACCATATTGATATTTTCATCATGGAGGATGAGCCCGAACGTCAAGCCTAGGACGTAAAACAAGGTGAGCAATATGTAAATAGCTCTTATTTTATTTTTCTAGAGTTTCTCACGAAGTTTTACCAGGCCAATTTCTCTACACGGGCTAACAATCAAAAAAAATAGTGGAGCACGCAAAAAACCGGACCAAACCGGCCCGCGAACCAGGGCAGGCCGGCCGGCCTGGTCCGATCGGCCCAGAGGGCCTAGGCGGCGGTTCGCCCCCATTTTTCTCTGGGACGCGTGTTTTCGACTTCCATGTTTGGTCAGAAAATTTTAGGGAAGTCAAGAAAAGGAAAGATGGGTTCTAGGGCATTCCTTCTCGGACTATTTAAAGGAATGAGATTGGAGCTCGGGAATCCATCCCAATTCACATCTTTTTGCCCCCAAGCAGCAGCCATGACATCCCCAAGGAGCGAGGAGATCAAGCTAGGCACCGAGAAGCCTTTGAAGCCGGAGGAGGTGAAGCGATGCGAGCTCAACCCTACAATGGAGATCAAGAGGACCGCCCGCATCCGTTGCGGAGGGCGTGTCCCGACCTGGCCGATCGCATCTCTCCACCATGTCAAGGAGGAGAAGGTCTCAACGCCCGTCCAAAGATCAGAGCGACTTCGGGGCATGAAGAGGAAAGACTACAAGCAGGAGTCGCCCGAGCCGAAGGACTACAGGGGGAGCGATTACTCTGACGACCGCAGCCCGAGCTCGTGGGCAGCCGCTGGAAGGGACGACAATGACCTCTTCTATCGGGAGGAGGTCCCTAAAGAGCCGACTCCCGAAGGTCCAAACGGCGGCGGTGATCCCGACGACGGCGACAACGGCGACGACCCCGGCGACGACGACCCATTTCGAATGCACCCGTTATGTTGTGCGGCTTGCCGTCACTCCATATCAGACCTCTACACGTCGGTCGAGGAGTGTTTTTAAGCTATGGAGGTGATGAGGCAGAGAATGGAGGATTTGGAGCGTGTAGTCGATGATGACTACAAGTTCCTCAATCGGAACGTGAGGAAGCTATTCGGGATGGTCGGCAACATGAAGAAAAAGTGGTGCAAGGATTGCGAGAAGTTCCACTAGATAGTTAGGGTTTTCCCTCTTAGGATTTTTGTAAAATACGACGAGGACGTCATATGATTTTAGCGTGGGGGAGAGCTAGCTAGATAGATTTAAAAATTTTGAGCCTTTTTAAGTTTAGTTTGGTTTGGTTTAGAGTTTGCGAGTTAAACTTTTAGGTGTGTTTTCCAATTTTTTTAGCTTGAAGTGTGTTAATTTAGTGTTCGAGTCGAAAAATCAAATAAAAAGTGTCTTTTAATTTTTGTCTCATGCAATGCTTTTTCTTCCTTTACTCGTATGTTTTTCGTTAATTTTTGATATATGAGCATGAGCGATTGGTTTGAAAAGTTTACCGTGGTGCTTAGTGGAGTTTTCACCTCTAAAAGTGCCCGCACTATACTTTGATCTAGAACCTTGTTTCAGTTATGCTAAGTTTGATGCTAATGTTGGAGGAGTTTAATTCTGAAAATTATATGAAAAACCCTGGTAATAAAGGTTAGCAAACTCTCTTTTTCCAAGTTGAGAGACAAAGAAAAATCCTATACAAGGCCAACTCAATATCTGCTCCACCATAAGTGCGGTTAGCACAATGAATTGGGCTAGGATCCTTCTATCTTGGAAGTTTTAATTTTGAGCAATGATCATGTCCTTGTCTTATATATCTTTTATTGCTAGCCTCGTCATGTATTCGGTAATGAGACTCTCACATCAAAAGTCCCGTACATCGCCGAATTCCATACCCAACCCATAATATCTCTTTTGTACATCGTATTCCTTGAATAAAACCTATGTTCGAAGTTTCATCTCGTTCCTAGCATGGTTTTTATTTAAAACTCAGATTGTATTTATGCAAGAAGAGATCAGCAAAGAGCTTCGGAAAAGAGGTAAAGATGTCAAGAGAGAGAGAAAAGTAAAGAAAAGAAATATGTGTATGGAAAAATAAAGAAAAAAAGAAAAGAAAAGAAAATAAAAAAGAAAGAAAGAAAGAGGAAAGGCAAGAAAGGTATGAAAAGGGATGAATCAAGTGAAGATTAAAGGAAGTGTAAGGAAGGATCCCACGTTGTTGTTAAGAGACGAATCTTGTTTTTTTCCAACCATGTGCAATCCGACAACGAGGACGTCATCGGTGCCTCATAGTCTTATTTTCTTTTGCCCTTGCACATGTCCACCATTCTATAACTTCTTATCCTTGACATCCCCACATCATGGTTTGATTCTCATGATCATTGGCTCGAAAGGTAAACAACCATTAGAGGAATTTCTTAGTATGACAATATTTGTGTTGATCTCACTAGCCATACCTATAGCTCCACCTTACATGATAATATGAGAGATTTGTGGGAGGTAAGAGTTTATGAATTGTTTAGGATAGCCATTTCATATGAGCGACATGTGAGAACTTGGAGAAAGGTTTTTGTCTAATACTTGTTGCAGGAATTTTATTTTCGAAAAAACATGAAAACCCTCCGATGGAAGCAAAGAAGCATGGCTGGAATTGAGGACCTCGAGTGAAAGGTATGAGTTGTGGGGTAAAACTCGATTTGGTAGAAATTCTAAACGCCCATGTTTATGTATCATGATCATTGCTTTATGTTTATTATATTAAAGATAAAGGATTGACTAACTTGTGAAGGAAGAATTAGCAGAGCAAGTTTTCAACATCATGGACAAAAGTTCTTTTACAAGGGACTTGCTCGAGGACGAGCAAGATCTAAGCGTGGGGGAGATGTTGACGGTGTATTTTGGTGCACCAAACATGTTCATTACACTTTGGTTTGAGCTTGATTATGGAACTAACCCGCCACTAGGCACACTAATGATATAACAAGTTCATCTTTGTATGTGCATTTGGAAGTGTTGTGTTTTTGCAGGAAAACATGGACTAAAGGGACGGAGTCACAACAAGTTCAAAGGAGCAAATGAGGAGTCCCGTTCGTGTTCAAGTGCATGATGAAATCACTCCCAAAGGTGGCAAGGACCGAAGTGTTACAAAGGAACATCCCCGAGGATTGAAGCGTAAAAGACCAGACTTCATGCGAGAAGACCCTCTATCTTGGACGTGAGGATGACATCGCCAAAATGATGCAATTGAAGGGGGCAAAGTGCAAAATGTCAAAAGGACCCACGGGAGCAAATGGGCGACCGAACCGGGCCAGGATGGGCCTGGGTCGGTCAGCCCAGGCCGCCGGCCTGGCCCATTCCTGAGGCGGTTCGGTCCTCCATTTCTTGAGCGTGAAGATGATGCAACCCTAAGTCGGTGTGGGCGCCACCATTCGCAGAGAGAGAGAGAGCCATTCGCCCGAGAGGCCATCCACAAGCTAGAGAGGAAGGAGAGGAGAGAGATCATTCGCGAGAAGGATCGCTCGAGTCCAAGGAAGCAACCACAAGTGGAGGAGGACGTCGAGGCCCTGCCACGACACTCCCAGAGGAGAAGGAAGACACCGTCGGAAGCGTTACCATGATCAATGGCTCCATGTTTACCACCTTGATGGGGTAATCTTCTCATTTGTCCATGGGTTGTAATTGATCTTGAGATGTAATCGCTACTTTTATGGTTTCAATCTATCATCTAGTGTTGAAGATGCTTTCATGTTTAAGGTTAGCTACCGTGCCTTTTCGGGAGTATAGATCTCACTTCTCCCTTAGAACCCTTCAATACGCCGTGATCATCATAGGTCTAGTCACGAATACCTCCGTGTAGTGACAGTACGGGGGGAGGGAAAGGGCGAAACCGTGGTCACAACCCCCGGTAGATTAGATCGGTTTTCAAATCTCTAAGCGGTTGCATGTTCAAGTATCGTAGACCCTTGGGCAAGTGTCTTTTATATATCTTGTGAGTCTCACAACCCTCTCTAGTGTAGCGTAGTAGTTCTTTAGATTAGTCTTTAGTTAGGGATGGTTAGTTAATTAGGTAGTGCTAGATCAAACGCTTGTAATCCCCTTGCTCCGCGGATTGACAAGAACCTAGGGAATCCCCTTGGTGAAAAAGGTGTAGGTCCGTACCCTTGCGGATTGTAGGTGGATACGACTTTTATCTGTCAAAACATGGCGTCTATGGACTCACTGGGGAGATGAGTGAAGTTCTCGTACTCTCTCCGGTAAGTCGCAAACAAGCGCGCCTTCACCTGGTTCTTCCCAGCATGAGCATTCTTCAACTTCTCCCAAATCTTGCACGCCAAGTCCTCTTCTTGAACTCGATCAAATTCAGGCTTGCAAAGGGCACGAAAGAGATAGTCGACTGCCTTGTTGTTGGCATCATGCATATCTCAAGAACCTGGGCCAAAGAAGTTGATGGGGTGGAAATATGAGGTGTTCTCCGTCGCTTCCCATATGATTTGTCCTTTGCCGCAGAGAAAAGTAGACATACGACGCTGCCACATCTGGTAATCCTTACCATCAAAGTGTGGAGGACCCGAACCCCATTCTTGGTACGCCATCTTTGGATCTTAGACTGGTTAGAATCACGAAGATCTGTAACCGGCCCTGATACCAATTGAAGGACCGATTAGGCGACCAGAGAGGGTGGAGTGAATGGGAGCCGATAAAAATTCTTCTCTGAAGAGTCGAACTCGACTATGCCCCAAAATCACAAGCAAGGTCACGTATTCACAACAGACCTACCAACCCTAGGAACAACTCCCAAACAATCCCAAGCGGAAGCACAACTCAAGACGCAAAGGACTTAGGCAATCTACAGTGGCATGGGCGGACCGTCCGCGGGACCTGGGCGGACCGTCCGCGGGTTCAAGGCAAACAGTCCGAAATCGGCTCCCGAACCACCAATAGCACACTGCAAAATACGGACCATCCGTACCCTACCCACGGACCGTCTGCCATACACGGACCGTCCGCACCCTTCTCGCGAACCGTCCGCCAAACCTCTTGCAAACGAAAACTACCGACTCGACGAATCGAACGAAAAGCAAACAAGAACTTGCGACAAACATGAAGAACAGCCAGCTGGAAGCCTCCTCGTGAACCGTCCGCATGTGCCTCACGGACCATCTGCCAGGAGCGCGGACAGCAGCCCGAGCCCGACCTCTTGAAGGTCAACTCTTCCTTCTCTTTGCTCGATCTCCCTAATTAACCAAGTGATTGCTACCAAATCATAGAAGAGGATGAAGCGCTCTAGGAGATGCTATTCCTACGAATTTGTAGCCTAAAACCCACTGAATCGAGAGGACTCGAGATTCTACCGAGCTCAACCAAAAAGCTAGTGTTCCAACAGAAATCCTTCAATCAGAGGCCAAATCCAGAGTTCGAGGGGTCAAGATCAAGCACAAAGATGCACAAGACATCTATCCGTGATCCCCACAAAGATATCTGAACACAAATGCCTCAGAATCAAAGGAACAAGCTGCGCACGAAAATCCTACAAAAAGAATCGAAAAAGACACGAAAATCACTCGAGCCAAGCGAAGGAAATTGACGCAACCATGAATGCTTCCATACACTCAGAGGTCAGATTCTCTACAAAATCATGAAGAAAATCTAGCCTAAAGAGCAAGGAAAATGAGAAACAGTCTGGATGGATGATTTGCCCTGAAACCCTAGAGCTATATATATGAAGTCTCTCCAGGTTGGGCAAATGACCAAGCTACCCCTATAACATAAAAGAAGATACACACCCCTCAGGGGCACGATGGTCAAGTCACATTCCTCTTCATCGGGCGGCCATGCCTTCGCCGCAGTCCGCGTCCTCCCGATGCAAGCCCTGCGATCCCGCTGCGTGTCCCCCGACATCGAAGCTTCTCGGTGCTCCCGAATCCCGTCTTCGCCCGCCGAGCCTCCGGTCTTGGTTTTGTGGCTCAACCAAGTAACCCGACGGTTTTGTGGTGAACCGCCACAAACCCCGTGTGCAGACTCCGGTCGTGAGCTGCTACCCTGCACCGGCTCATGTTCATGACTTCGTCTTGCTTTTCGTGCCACCATGTGGCCCGCACTTGATCCTGTTCGACCACTGGGTCCATTGAGCTGAGCCTACTTGTCTCTCCACTCCACGTAGGCCCCACAAGGCTAAGACCTTTCGTGCCTGCTCTTCACCTGCACCAACGCAAATCAAGCCGCAACCTACACCTGCAATACTCGGCCAAGAGTCAGTCCACACCACGTTGTCAATCACTCATCACACCAGGAAGCCACCATCTACCGGTCCTCGGACGCTCCACTCCTCATCAAGTGGTGCTCTTGGGAGAGACTTGGTGATCGGGAAGCAATACTCTTGTGTGAGTGCTTCAACAACGTTGACTAGGGGTGGCTAAGTGCCTACCGATACCACAGGATAAATCACGTGTCAAGAGTTTGCTTCCTCTCATCCCTCTTTACATTTCCGCATTACTCTCTTGCAATCCTTGCTTGCATTTACTTTCCTAGAGTAGTATCATGCTAGGATTGGCTATAGGTTCCCAAACTTATTTTGGGATGAGGGTTTCACACTAGATCAACCATAAATTGCACACCTAGATAGATTTGATCTATTTTACTTTATACAAAGTAGTGGAAGCCATAGGTAAGTTTTTAAGTTGGCTAATTCACCCCCTCCCCCTGTTAGGCTACGAGCATCCGATTCCTTACATCTTAGCCCTCTAGGTCATGAACTCGGGGAACCACGAAAACCACCAAAATCGAAGGCTTTCCCAAGGGATTGCAAGGGCAAAATCACCAAGAAAAGAGGCACAAGGTCCTCATACGTGATACCAACAAGAATCCCACCAAGAAATACCTCGAACAAACCACCACGAAAATCCCAAGAAATAGCTCCGAAAATCACCAAAAGGGAAAACACTGGGAGACAAAGGGACTCAAGATGAACCACGTCGAATCTTCTATACATAGCATGAAAGGTTCATACAAGGTCTAGCAAGCCGCCCGAACATCCAACCCTCTCTCAAGATGAATCATGAAGCTCTCAAGCTAACCTATGGAAAACTAAAGGAAAAGGGGAAAAACTAAAGAGCAAATGAACTAGGGTTCCAAGAGTTGGCTGCCATCCCACATCTACCAAGTTTATATGGGGGCAACCGAAAGACGAAAATACCCCTACTAACATAATAGTAGCTTCACGCCCCCGAAGGACAAATTTGGAAATCTTCGTCATAGCACCATCGGACGGATGTGCATCCACCGTAAGACTGCATAGCACCAACACAACCCTTGCGATCATGCAACGTGTCCTCCACTTCGAAGCTTCTCGACGTTGTGACCTGGGTAGTCAGACCGCCCCACCTGGGGGGTTAGACTGGCCAGGGTGGCCGCCCCTCCTCCGTCGAGTCTTCGGCCTCAGTTTTGTGGCTCAACCGAAAACCCAGTGGTTTTGTGGTGAACCACTACAAACTCCACAGACATGGTGTAGTCTCACGCCAATCTCCAATCAAGACTTGGCCGCCACGCTCGTCCCGGCTCGATCTTGGCTTTAAGGCTCAACCAAGGAACCGTACATGACTTCGTCTTGTTGTTCTTGCCACCATGCGGTCCACACTTGATCTCGTCGGCCATCGGGTCCCTCGAACCAAGCCTACTTGTCTCTTCACACTTGGAGGTGAGAGCCTGTGTGGTTCGAGGACCGGTGGATGGTCGCTTCCTGGTGTGATAAGTGATTGACAATGTTGTGTGGACTGACTCTTGGCTAAGTATTGCAGGTGCAGACTATGGCTTGATTGGTGCAGGTGCAGGTGAAGAACAAGTGTGAAAGGTCGATGCCGGTGAGGCCTCTAGGTGTGGAGCAGACAAGTAGGCTTGGTTCGAGGGACCCGGTGGCCAGCGATCAAGTGCGGGTCGCATGGTAGCAAGAACAGCAAGACGAAGTTGTGGACGGTTTCCTGGTTGAGCCTCAAAACTAAGGTCGAGCTGGGACGGTGTGGGAGCCGAGTCATGAGTGGAGATTGACGGGAGGCTACACCAAGTCTGCGGGATTAGCAGTGGTTCACCACACACTAGTAGAAATGTCAATATCTATGACGATTTGACAGTGACGTTACATTTATTCATCATGGAAGTGGTATCTACCGTGACGAATTTTGTAACTTCGTCATAGATAACTAGTGACGGTGTCAAGCCACTAAAAATAATGACGAAACTCAGAGGATCGTCACCGAACAACGAATCTATTCATCACAGATGAATCATTCCAGTTTTGCCAGTGAGGAACCAATGGCGAAAGCAAATGGGCATCCATCCCAATCGCCTCTCTCCCCATCCTATCTCTTTTCTATGCCGCCTGCTCTGTTGCTCCCCCTCTCCTGCTGTCACTGGCTACTGCGCCGCGCCGCCCACCCCGTCGCCGCCGGAGCTCCTCCCCTTCTCCTTCCCTTGCTCCTCCCATACGCAGATCAGGAGAGGGCTTGCTCGGATCGTGCGTGGTCCCGTGTGGATCTGAGCGGTGGCAGCAGCTTCCAGGTCAAGGGATACGGGGTGGCTACGCTAGCGCAAAACAAAATTTTTCTACCCCATAAACCAGGAACTACTACTATTGTAGATCACGGGATTACCACTAGACGCTCAGATGCAGCGGAACCATCTCGATGTAGACGAACGCGTCGAGGGTAGCAGGCAGTGCAATTGCTTGCGTCCACCTGGTCCTTCACGTGCGGTTCGTCCTTGTCCTCCAAACGTAGCACCTCCAAGGTATCCACACGTACGGGGAAGGAACGTCGATCATAGATGTACTAGCACCTCATGAACGATCACGAACTGGAGGATATAGATGGAGGAGGGTCTGCAGAAATCACTATTCACCCGCGGCTACTATTCACTGGGGTTACTGTAGCAAATAGATGATTAGGGTTTTCCCCTCTCCCCACCTTTGGATATATAGAGGTCACTAATGGGCCTTTCAACCTTTGCGGCCCATTAAGACTCTAGTACCCTAATGGATCAAATCCATCAAGCCCATTAGTGGATCCAATCCAATTGGCTATAGGGCATATATCCAACAGTCTCCCACTTGCACTAGAGACAATCACATACGCAAGCTTTCTAATGTTCCAAACCCCTTAAGTGTGTGACCCTATGGGTTCACGCACACATAGACATGGCCCGAGTACTCCTACTCGACCAATAGTTGATAGCGGCCTCTAGCAAGACGTGTCAACTCCTATGCATACGTAAAGATCTTATCAGACGAACCACACATCGTTTCATACATGCAATTCCGTTTGCCTCACGATATTTGGTCTAGCTCCAAGCGGACCTCTCTTTCTCGATACTGTGATTCGGATCCTTTAAAAGGGGTTGACTCTTAACCCAGCACGGCCATGCATTTCTTGATCCGGTCACTCGAGGGGCCCAGAGATATCTCTCTCAAGTAGAGAGGGGCAAATTCCATCTTGATTGACCATGCCTCACAGCATGCTTCCTGACAAACCCGAAAGCCACCTTTATGACTACCCAGTTATGGAGTAGCGGTTGATAGCCCCTAAGTAGGTCAATTCACATCTTGAGTACATGCGACAATCTCAAGTCTAAGGACATAGCGTATACGTTGTGTAAACAGAGAACTACATAACAAAGTCTCAAATTGGGTCAGTCCAGTCCCATGTCATACATGTGCCCACATTATTAGTTATACATCTCCATGTTCATGACTTGTGAAACATAGTCATCAACTAATACGTGTGCTAGTCATTAACTCATACTAGGGACAACTTTTGAATAACCATACAAATAAAAGAGTTTCACAAACAATTCACATAATTACCAATCAAATACAAGTCGCCTTTCATGGATATTTAATAAAAGAACAAAGTGTCATGGATACAATGAAATATAATCATCTCTATGATTCCTTATAGGACATATTTCTAACATTCTTCCACTTGCACATGAGCTAATCTAGAATGTATCTAATACCCATAGCTCTCATGTGCGCCTCATGCTTAGGCTGTGGAAGGGGTTTTGTCAAAGGATCTGCAACATTCAAATCCGTGTGTACTTTGCATATCTTGATATCACCTCGTCTAACGATCTCTCGTATCAGATGAAATTTCCGTAGTACATGTTTATTCTTTTGGTGGTTCATTGGCTCCTTTGCTTGCGCAGTAGCCTCATTGTTGTCATAGTAAAGATCTAATGGGCTAGAGACACTCAAAAACACACCAAGTTCAGAAAGGAACTTCCTTATCCAAACACCCTCCTTTGCAGCTTCCGAAGCCACGATGTACTCGGCTTCTGTTGTAGAATCAGCCACTGTCTCCTACTTGGAACTCTTCTAGCTCATAGCACCACCGTTTATCGTAAATACGTATCCTGATTGTGACTTTGAATCGTCTTGGTCAGTTTGGAAACTAGCATCGGTGTAACCCGTTACAACGAGCTCCTCCTCACCACCATAGACTAGGAACATGACTTTAGTCCTTCTTAAGTACTTAAAAACATTTTAACTGCTGTCCAGTGACCCTCACCTGGATCAGATTGGTATCTGCTTGTAACACTATGCGCATACAAAATATATGGACGTGTACATATCATTGCATACATAATAGATCCGATCGCTGAAGCATACGGTATTCTACTCATGCGTTCCCGCTCATCAGTAGTCAAAGGACACTGAGTCTTGCTAAGATGTATGCCATGTGACATATGCAAGAACCCTTTCTTCGCCTCTTCCATGTTGAACCTTTTCAACACTTTATCAATGTAAGTGTCTTGGCATAATCCTATAAGCCTTTTTGATCAATCTCTATAGATTTTGATGCCCAAAATGTATGCCGCCTCACCTAAGTCCTTCATCGAAAAACTATTTTTCAATGAGGTCTTAGCGGCCTCAAGCATAGGAATGTCATTTCCAATTAGCAATATGTCATCCACATACAAGATTAGAAATACTACAGAGCTCCCACTTGCCTTCTTGTAAACACAAGGCTCTTCTTCACTCTGAATGAAGCCAAACCCTTTGACCACTTCATCAAAGCGAAGGTTCCAACTCTGAGATGCCTGCTTCAATCCATAAATGGACTTTTGAAGTTTGCACACCTTTCCAGCATTGGTTGGATCAACAAATCCCTCAGGTTGTGCCATATACACATCCTCAGTCAGATTCCCATTTAGGAAAGCTGTTTTGACATCCATCTGCCATATCTCATAATCGAAATATGCAGCTATAGCTAGAATGATTCGAATAGATTTAAGCATCACTACGGGCGAGAATGTCTCGTCGTAGTCAACTCCTTGAACTTGTCGAAAACATTTTGCAATAAGTCGAGCTTTATAGATGTGAACATTTCCATCCATGTCTCTCTTCTTCTTATAGATCCATTTACACTCTATGGGTTTAACACCATCTGGCAGGTCAACCAAGTTCCAAACATGATTGTCACCCATGGAATCTATTTCAGATCTCATGGCATTTTGCCATTTCTCGGAATCTGGGTCCATCATTGCTTCCGCATATGTCATAGGTTCATCATTGTCTAACAACAATATGTCACGCTCTCCCATGATCATGAGATTGAGCTTATCAGTTGCGCGACGTGCCCTTTTGTTGACGTTCCTTAGCCTCACTACTAGGTTTGCACTCACGGCGACAGCGCCAAAAATGCTTGTTGGCACTCGCTAGCGTCACTACCGGATTTATACCCCTAGTAATGGAGCTAGGAACGTCTTTGGTAAAGCACACATCACAGAAAGGTCCGCAAGCGCACGGATTACCGTTGTAGCACTTCACCCGGTGGTATTCAGGTTATCGTATTTATATTTTTCCAAGGGAGGCACTATGGCAAAGATGATCGGATAAACGGTGGAGAGTAACAAGACTCGGTAAAGAGCTTTAGCGGGGGTAATAAATAAAGATATTCGGGGGATAACTTGACACACACAAGGAGATCTTGATAAAGGGTTAGAGAGGACCTAGTGAGCTGGGAGGACAATGAGACGAGAAAGGATCCTAACACAATCTGTCTATTCTTGTCAAATCTAGGTAAAGAACTAAGGCAAGCTAAACTCGACAAGCTCTTCTAGTGCTGCAGGGGCATGCAAAGCCGCGCTCTCGGACTGGGATGAGAAGGGAGAACGACGACACGCTGAATCCTACCGGCCCGAACTAACATGGTAGACTACTGAGCCCGTTTGGAGCTGTCACCTCCCTAGGGTACCACAACTATTCTGTTGAACGAGACACCAATCTAAGACTAAGGCAAGCTCTAAGCACCGCACTCACAACAAACCAAAGAACCTTTCCCCGGATATCACGAAGGAAGGTCTCTCTCCGCTACTAAGCACAAACGTACTCGATAGAAGATGAAGCGAAGAACGACCACAACACTATAGGGTTCAAGAGAGCTACCCTAACCAAGATTAAACTAACTTTAGTCTAAACCAAGAATAAAGCTTCTAGAGTAATGTAAAAGCTGAATGTAATTGACTCGAAAGGTAAGATAGAAAGATAACTTGAATTGTTCTTGAGTCTAAACAAAGAAAGGATACAACAGTAGTACCAGACCCCTGAAGAAGACTACTCCGGAACCCCGAGACTAGCTCAACTCGACTCAAACTCCCAAACTACACTAATCCTACTCTAAGTGAACAATAGAGAGAAATGGAGATGTTCCTGTATTGTGTGTCCATTCCAGCGAGTGGGAGGCACCTTTTATAGGCAAGGGAGGTCGGTTGAGCGCAGGGGAGGAAAATCCCAGGTGCGGCCGGCTCTCTAGGCACGGTCGGCCCTAGGATGTGCCGCCTCTCGCCTTGGACCCTCCTGATCACTGCTCCTGAAGCGGTTGTTGGTCGGCTCCATGGGTTGGTTTTGTCCGGCACACCAAGTGATAGGTGCGGCCGGCCCTACCCCGTGCCGTGTGATGCACCGACCGTGTTTAGGGAACGCCTAGGATCGCCTTTGGATGACGGTTGTGGCGGTTGAGCGATCGGATAAGTGGACCCATTGATCCAAGTGATCCTAGCATTCACCGTTTGATCAAACCGACATTGCTCCAGTGAATCACGCTCGTCCAAGTTGTGCTCGAGGGAGTAGGGGTGCTCTGGACTAGGGTCGTGCCACCGGGCAGGGCCGGCCGCACCTGCAGGGCCGGCCGCACCTGTAGGTTCGGCCGGACCAGGTGGTTCAGCCGTGCCTGGCACATGTGGCGTGTTGGTCCCAAATTCTCCCAAAATGTGTACCTACCTACGAATTCACAACACAACTCGTGGAACTTTATTAGTACTAAAAATGTGCATGAAACTTGTCATATACTCCTTTTGAACCTGAGGTTTTGACGGTCAAATTTTTGTTGTAAGGACCGTCAACAAACTTCCCCAAGCTAAATGTTTGCTCGTCCACGAGCAAAGCCTAGACTTGGCCTCGGTGGATCAGGAGTTGCATGATGTTATCACTCAGCAAGTACCTATGCACAAGTCCATGCTCTACTTGCTATTTGAAAAGATTGGTACAAGAGAAACTTAGCCTTATCTTACCTGTAGGGCTTGTAACTTTCCACCTTGCCTTCAGAGGTTGAAGAGTAGAATTGCTTTGTCTTTGCATCACTCGCTCTTCTTTTCTGGATCCTATCTAGGAGTTTTGAAATTTTTGCAAAGAAAGACAAGGTTCCTCGGATGGTTCCCTCGATCGCTCAAGTGGTATTTGTTACCTCACCAAAGGCTTTTGAGCGAGCCTCAACTTCCTACTCTATGGTTTGTATGTGGAACTTTGGGTAGGATAAGCATGAGACTCACTTGTGCCACATGATGTTGTTGAGCCAAAGACCAGATCCAAGAAGAAACTAGTCATGCAACTTGATCGAGATGTGCAAGTGTGTGGAATATTTTTGTTTATTTTTCTAAGTACTCCTTGCTTTGAGATTCTCCTCTTGCTTTTATTTTGGAGGGGGGTCATGCTTCATCATTTCTATGCTCTTTGATTGGAGCACTTCTTTTTTTCTATGCTTCTTGAGCATATACTCTTTTTGTTTTATGTCCCCTCTCTCCTTTTGCAAGAATACAAGAAGAGAAATCTCTTGGGAACTTTGGAGTATGTATTTTTGGTGGGTGGATGGCATGTTTTGCGTAACTCCCGGTGTGGAAGTTAGCTTGTATATGTGGGTGTATGTGATCTCGATCAAGGGAGCATGAAAAGATTCTACCAAGGGTCACAACAATTTGGCAAAACTCAATGGGTCACAAGCAAGCATATGTAGAAGGTTTGTACTTTGATATCGACATATGGCTTTGGTAGGTGATATGACTATTGAGGAACTTGTCTTGTTTTATTTTCTCAAAAGAAATCATCCGAGATTTTCACCATATTATGAGATAGAGCAAGATCAACATTGTCTCACCATATCATACTAGTCAACACCCTAGGTTTGGTCATAAGTATTTGCTTCCCACAAATTTTTATTTCAGGCTCTTGTCTCAAAATATACCAACAAATTCAAGTGCTCATAGAGCACAAGGTTATACACTAGGTTCTTGTAAAGTTTTAACATAGCAACTTTTCATCATTTCCAAAGTGAGGCTATACAAGATCTCAAGTGCACATGGTTGAAACAAATATTTTTGTTGTTTTTCTTTTATTCAAATGTGATAAACAAAATGCTGAAAATTGGTTTGGATAGACATACCTTCCTTGATTGAAAATGGGGTCTCCCCCCAGCTAATTTTTGGCTACCTGGTTGGCGTGTCTTCATTTTGGTGATGAGTTGAGCACTTGGAAGCTTGTAGTGGTTGGCTTGATGGATTCGTGGAAGATCATAGATATGGCCGTACCACTATGTTCGGCCGGCCCTACTCCATTTGCTCCAAGCACTCGTGTCCCCTCCTGTAAACATCCTACACAAAAATTTTGTCGAGGGGAGGGTGGTATGGCCGTACCTCTAGATTCGGCCGTATCACCAAAAATCTCCAAAACTGTTTTTCTATGTCTTGTTTACTTACTAATGCAATGGTGAAATCAAATTTGAAATTTAAATATGCTTGATGCACAAAATAAAAAGTTGGAAGGGAAATATGAGATAGATACCGGTTTACCTCACGGTGAGGGCTCGTAGTTTAGAGTCCGTGAGCAGGACTCATCCGTTTGCTCAATTGATCTTGGATTCGTCTGGTCCTGGAGTGGAAGACTCGAACGATGCTCCCTTCAAACGCCACAACCTCTTTGTTTTCTTCGGTGGCGCTGAAGTCGGTGAGGCTTTAGCGGGGGTGTTCTTGGTTTCCGTCTTCTTTTCCCCCTTAGCCTTGTTGATTACCTTCATCTTCTTTGGTTGGTGGCGCCCTTTGAATGCTTTGTCTTGCTCCCAACGCTTCCTCATCATGGCAATGAGACTATCCACCTTGGGCTTGGTCGGGGCCACCTTCTCTTTCTTGTATTGGGGCCGTGGCTTCCTCCACTCCCTAGATTCCTCATCCTGCACTAGGTAACATTGCTCTTCTTTTGCTTGAAATTTGAATGTCATGTTCCTTCACCCTATGCGAAATTGAATCTTTCCGGCTCCGACATCAATCCTTGCATTGACATCTCTTAGGAATGGTCGCCCAAGAATAAGCAGCATTTCTCCATCATCTTGTGTGTCGAGGACCATGAAATCCGCACAGACATAGGAGCCTTTGACATTCACCAAGAGATTTTCCACTATGCCCTCTGGGTATTTAATCGATGAGTCGGCAAGTTGGACTGTCATCATTGTCGGAGAGAGAGCAGGATATCCTAACTCCTCAAACATGGCCTTGGACATGAGGTTGACACTCGCACCAAGGTCACAAAGAGCATTCTTGATCTTTTGATAGTAGATCGTGCATGTGATAGCCGGATATCCATTGTCTTTCTTGTGCAAGACTACTGATTCCTCCCATGGGTCTTGGATTTGATGTATGAGCTTCCCTACATGGTTAGGTGCATACACCCTCCTAGATGGCTTACCCCATCTGGTGGATATAATGCTAACATTCTCTCGGGTAGGCTCGGGTTGCCCCGGGATTCCACCCGACTCGGGAGAAGGTAAAGAAGCAGCGAGCTGAGCAAGTTGAGTTTCTATCATTTTATTAAAGCTTAGCTGATTCTTCATAGCAGTAGCGAAAGATTTGATAGTGGAATTCAAATTTTTGAAGAACTTTATCATTGGCGGCTAGCTTCTTGTTTAAGTTTTCATTAATTCTAGCTTGGCCAAAGACAAGATCTCTAATGGAGGGCTGATTATTGAAATTGTTAGAATAATTACCTCCATTTTGATTGTTGAACGGGAAGTTGGGCCTTGAGTTCCACCCTTGATTGTTGTAGTTGTTATTGAGGAACCCGTTGTTGTTGCCATTGTTGATGAAGCTGGCTTCTTCCCTTGTCTCGGGACAATCATTTCCCGAATGACCCACATTACCACACACCTCGCACGTCATGCGAGCGTCCATAATCTTGGCGGTCTCCATATTGCTTGGTGCCTCCAATTTCTTAATTAGGAGGTCCATCTTGGCGGCGAGCATGTCGATTCCATCGACTTGGTGTACACCGCGGTTACGGGGTTGGAGACGATCTCCATCCCAACCTTGATTTGCCACCATCTTCTCAATCAATTCCTTAGCAGCGGGTACTTGTAGCGAGAAGAAGGCTCCTCCAGTGGCTGCATCTAGGTGCTCACGGGCGGTACGCTTGAGCCCGTGGTAGAAGGTTTGAATTAAGAACCACCCCTGCATGCCATGGTGCGGGCACGCGGTGATGTACTCCTGGAGACGTTCCCATGCTTTCGGGATACTCTCATCATTCTGCTGCTGGAAGCCCGAAATTCTAGCACGGAGGGCATTAGTTTTGCCCACCGGGAAGAACTTTGCGAGAAATGCCTTAGAGCACTTATCCCATGTGTTGATGGCATCTCGCTCCGCATAAAACCATTGCTTCGCCTTCCCGAGCAATGAGAATGGGAATAGGTGAAGACAAATTGCGTCGTTCATCACTCCGCGGATAGTGAAAGTCCTGCACACCTCTAGGAAATGCTGGAGATGTGCATTGGCATCTTCATTAGGCTTGCCGCAGAACGGACTTGCTTGCACCATGTTGCTTAACGCCGGCTTGAGTTCAAAGTTTCCTTCTCCCACCGTCACGTTCGGCCCGGTAGGGACATTGGTGTTGGAGGGAGCGGAAAACTCGCGGATCGTCCTCTCGGCCATCGGTGCTGACGAGGTGCTGTCTACAGGATCGACGGTGTTCGTCTCTTGACTCGAGAGAAACTTCTGAGGAATGAGGACACGAGGTCGCACTCTCCTCACAAGTGACTCTGGATTGTCGTGAAAGTTGGATGGTAGGTTGAAACCGGTCATGCACTACTCTGCATACACGAGGTAGAGCAAGGGTAAACCCGCATAAATAGCGGTTCACCGGACCTAGATAACTCTACCATTAAGTTTAAATGATATCTTTTGCCTATTGCCTCCCCGGCAACGGCGCCAGAAATGCTTGTTGACGTTCCTTAGCCTCACTACTAGGTTTGCACTGATGGTGACAGCGCCAGAAATGCTTGTTGGCACTCGCTAGTGTCGCTACCGGGTTTATACCCCTAGTAATGGAGCTAGGAACATCTTTGGTAAAACACACGTCACAGAAAGGTCCGCAAGCGCACAGATTACCGTTGTAGCACTTCACCCGGTGGTATTCGGGTTATCGTATTTATATTTTCCCAAGGGAGGCACTACGACACAGATGATCGGATAAACGGTGGAGAGTAACAAGACTCGGTAAAGAGCTATAGCGGGGGTAACGAATAAAGATATTCGGGGGATAACTTGACACACACAAGGAGATCTTGATAAAGGGTTAGAGCGGACCTAGTGAGCTGGGAGGACAACGAGACGAGAAAGGATCCTAACACAATCTATCTATTCTTGTCAACTCTAGGTAAAGAACTAAGGCAAAGGATAACCAAGGCAAGCTAAACTCGACAAGCTCTTCTAGTGCTGCAGGGGCATGCAAAGCCGCGCTCTCGGACTGGGATGAGAAGGGAGAACGACGATGCGCTGAATCCTACCGGCCCGCACTAATGTGGTGGGATACTGAGCCCGTCCGGAGCTATCACCTCCCTAGGGTGCCACAACTATTCCGTTGAACAGGACACCAATCTAAGACTAAGGCAAGCTCTAAGCATCGCGCTCACAACAAACCAAAGAACCTTTCCCCGGATATCACGAAGGAAGGTCTCTCTCCGCTACTAAGCATAAACGTACTCGGTAGAAGATCAAGCGAAGAATGACCACAACACTATAGGGTTCAAGAGAGCTACGCTAACCAAGATTAAACTAACTTTAGTCTAAACCAAGAATAAAGCTTCTAGAGCAAAGTAAAAGCTGAATGTAATTGACTCGAAAGGTAAGATAGAAAGAAAACTTGAATTGTACTTGAGTCTAAACAAAGAAATGATACAAGAGTAGTACCGGACCCCTGAAGAAGACTCCTCCGGAACCCTGAGACTAGCTCAACTCAACTCTAACTCTCAAACTACACTAATCCTACTCTAAGTGAACAATAGAGAGAAATGGAGATGCTCCTGCGTTGTGTGTCCATTCCAATGAGTGGGAGGTGCCTTTTATAGGCAAGGGAGGTCGGTGGAGCACAGGGGAGGAAAACCCCAGGTGCGGCCGGCTCTCTAGGCACGGCCGGCCCTAGGATGTGCCGTCTCTCGCCTTGGACGCTCCTGATCACTGCTCCTGAGGCGGTTGTAGGTCAGCTCCTTGGGTCGGTTTTCTCCGGCACGCCAAGTGATAGGTACGGCCGGCCCTATAGGTGCAGCAGGCCCTACCCCATGACGTGTGATGCACCGACCGTGTTTAGGGAACGCCTAGGATCGCCTTTGGATGACGGTTGTGGCGGTTGAGCGATCGGATAAGTGGACCCATTGATCCAAGTGATCCTAGCATTCACCCTTTGATCAAACCGACATTCCTCCAGTGAATCACGCTCATCCAAGTTGTGCTCGAGGGAGTAGGGGTGCTCTGGACCAGGGTTGTGCCACCGGGCAGGGCCGGCCACACCTGCAGGGCCGGCTATACCTGTAGGTTCGGCCGGACTAGGTTGTTCGGCCGTGCCTGGCACATGTGGCATGTTGGTTCCAAATTCTCCCAAAATGTGTACCTGCCTACAAAATTCACAACACAACTCGTGGAACTTTATTAGTACTAAAAATGTGCATGAAACTTGTCATATACTCCTCTAGAACCCGAGGTTTTGACAGTCAAATTTTTGTTGTAATGACCGTCAACACCTTTCAGACCTTCGTGGTTGTGGTGGTGCTTCTCTTGCCACGGGCATCTCAACTCGTTCAGCTACATTAACATCACTTGTGAAATCTTGCCTAAGCGGCTCATTTTGAACTTCTTCAAGATACACCTTCTGTCTACATTTCTCTCTTTTAAGAAACTCTTTCTCTAAGAAAACACCATTTCGGGCGACAAACACTTTGCCTTCCGACCGGTTGTAGAAATAATATCCCAAGGTTTCCTTTGGGTATCCCACGAATATGCACTTGTCCGATTTGGGTGTTAATTTATCAGATTGAAGTTTCTTGACATAAACCTCACAACCCAAATTTTTAGAAAAGACAAACTGAAGTCTTACCAGTCCACATCTCATATGGTGTCTTAACTACGGACTTAGAAGGTACCCTATTTAAAGTGAAAGCTGCGGTTTCTAGAGCATAACCCCAAAACGATAATGGTAGGTCCAACTGGCTCATCATTCATCGGACCATGTCTAACAAGGTTCGATTACGTCGCTCGGACACACCGTTTCTCTAAGGTGTTCCAGGTGGCGTAAGTTGTGGAATAATTCCGCAACTCTTTAGATGACTGCTAAACTCGTGGCTCAAATACTCACCTCCACGATCAGATCGCAAGGTCTTGATTTTCTTGCCACGTTGATTTTCTACTTCACTCTGAAATTCTTTGAACTTTTCAAAAGTTTTAGACTTGTGCTTCATTAAATAGACATAACCATATCTACTTAAATCATCAGTGAACGTTATGAAGTATTGGTATCCACCTCTAGCTGTCGTACTCATTGGTCCGCACACATCCGTATGTATGAGTTCCAGTAAGTCTGAGGCTCTCTCAGGAAAGCCTGAGAAAGGCATCTTGGTCATCTTGCCTAGCAAACAAGCTTCACATGTCTCGTAGGATTCAAAATCAAACGAAGTTAAAAGTCCATCGTTATGGAGCTTCTTCATGCGCTTTTCACTGATGTGACCCAAACGACAATGCCATATGTAGGTAGGACTCAAATCATTAGGTCGAGACCTTTTAGCACTTATGTTACAGATAGGTGAATCATAAAGATTTAAAACAAATAAGCCATTCACAATGGATGCACAAGCCACAAACATATTATCCTTAGAGATCACATAATCATTGTTTTCACTCGCAAATAAATAACCGTCCTTCATCAAACATGAAGGGGATAACATGTTTCGACTCAAACTAGGAACAAAATAACAATTATTCAACTCCATAATAAATCCTGACAGGAGGTGGAGTTGCATCGTCCCGACGGTCAATGCAGCAACTCTTGCATTATTGCCCACACGGAAATCAACTTCTCCTCTTTCCACGCTTCTACTTCTTATCATTCCCTGTATCGAATTGCAAATGTGAGCAACCAATCCGATATCAAATACCCAAGAATTAATAACAGTATTAGCGAGGAAAATATGATCTATAACGTAAACATGAAGTGTACCTGAAGTGGAAGTACCCTTACTTCCCTTGTTCTTCAAAGAAGCTAGGTACCGCTTGCAGTTTCTTTTCCAATGACCAATTTCTTTACAATGAAAACATTCAGCCTTGGCAGCTGTACTAGCCTTGGGTGCCTGGTTTGGCATGGGGATCTTATCCTTGGCCTTGCCTTTCTTCTTCCAAGAATTGCCCTTCCTTTCAAAGGTCGGCTTGTTTTGGATCGCCATCACATGACTGCTGCCAGCGCCTTTCTTGATGTCACTCTCTGCTGTCTTTAGCATACCACACAGTTCATTCAAGCCCTTCTCTGCCCCATGCATATGGTAGTTCGAGATGAAGTTCCCATAGCTAGGCGTAAGAGAGACGTGAGAATGAAGTTAGTGGACAACTCTTTGCCCAGTGGGAAGCCTAGCTTCTCCAACCTCTGAACGTAACCAACCATTTTGATTACATGTGGTCCTACTGGCGCGCCTTCTGCCAACTTGCACTCCACAAAGGCTTTAGAGACATTGAACCTTTCAGTCCTAGCCTGTGTGGCAAACATATCTTTGAGTGCCACGACCATGTCGTGCACATGGACTGACTCAAACTGCATTTGCAAGTCAGGTTCCATACACGCAAGCATAAGGCAGCCCACTTCAAGATCGACATCCCATGCCTTCTTGTAAGCGTTCTTTTCAGTGAGTGTTGCATTTTCATCAGGCTCCTCTGGTAAAGAGGTGTCTAGAACCTCTTCCTTTTTCTCAGCCTTGAGAATAATTCTTAGGTTACAGATCCAATCCGTATAGTTCGTTCCATTCAACTTGTCCTTCTCAAGGATCGTACGCAAAGAAAATTCCTTACTAGGTGCCATCTACAACAAAATAATAAATGCAAAATACTAAGACAAAATATCCATGACTGAGTAAATTAAAAGAATTTACTCCCACTAAAATCAATATCCCCACGTTGATACTTAGTGATTCAGAATCCACAACTAACAAGTCTACTAGTGAGCTTTTGCGTCACCGCTAGTAGACAAGGTAGATCGGTAAGCAACTCTTTGCTAATAATATCACATATGACTCCTGTTGTTGGCTGACATCTCTATGTCTAGGCTTCCAACCTTTATGCCCCAAAGTCCTTAACCGTTAAGATGACATTGATAAGCAAACCAACACTTATGCGTGTAAGTATCCGATACAAACCCGTCTAGTCAAGGAAACCTAGTGGCACCCTAATTTCATAGACCCACCACTAATTGTACGAGACGTGGGACGGTGAAAAGTGTTGGGAGGGCATGTTAACTTAAAATTCCAAAGGGATCGTTCTACTCGTAACATCACACGCAAGAAGTTAACTATTCTCGCATGTAAAATTAGAACGGTAAGAACGACATTCACACAGTTGTAACACGGTATGACCCATTGTCACATGGTGATCTCCATCTCCATTGACATGTACATCATGTTGATCTCCATCTCCATGATCTGTGTGTGCCATCCTCCATGTGATGAGTCCTCCAAGAACTATCTAACGCGTGCTAGTAATGAAAGTTACACAATCACACATTAGATCATCACAAATTGGTACGCAGACCATTACATTAATTTTGACAATACATGTGGCTCCAGCCATATTGCCGTACGCGTGACACGTAGGTCACGAAAAAATTACACACATGCATCACATACACATATAGGCCATACCGATCACAAAACCTGCAAAACAAACTATCGCAATTCCCACGTCCAAACTTAAAACGCCCGAAAAACCATCTTGCAAGCCAAATTTGGCAAATCTAATTTCGCCGAGACCAGCAACGCTGGTTTGTCACATGTGTAAAATTTTCTGTAGATCAATTTTCTTATAGAAAACGTCTTCATCCAAGTTAACCACGACAAGTTATGGCTGTTTTACCGAACAGCATGTTTTCTGGTTTTTCCCGAGCCGGTAGCAGATCCAATCTGCTGCCGCCACGCATCCCATGCGCCTGGCACTTGACCTAGCTTCGATTCGACCAATCCAATTGATCTCCTTCTCGTTGTGACTAGATTTACGTGTATCACTTAACTTCGATGGCGGAATTCCAACCGGTAGGAGTAATTCGTTACACGACCATCACGGTAAGAACACGAAACTGATCAAAACTTTGATCTACATCTGCATATCTCCATATGCACACATCTCGAATCTAAAACTTAGCAGCTACGGCTCTGATACCACTGAAGGGATACGGGGTGGCTACGCTAGTGCAAAATAAAATTTTTCTACCTCATAAACCAGAAACTACTGCTGTTGTAGATCACGGGATTACCACTAGACGCGCAGATGCAGCGGAACCGTCTCGATGTAGACGAACGCGTCGAGGGTAGCAGGCATTGCAGTTGCTCACGTTCACCTGGTCCTTCACGTGCGGTTCGTCCTTGTGCTCCAAACGTAGCACCTCCAAGGTATCCACACGTACGGGGAAGGAACGTCGATCGTAGATGTACAAGCACCTCACGAACGATCACGAACTGGAGGATATAGATGGAGGAGGGGCTGCAGAAATCACTATTCACCCCGTGGTTACTGTTCACCGCGGGTTACTGTAGCGGTGCGGGTTGCTGTAGCAAATAGATGATTAGGGTTTCCCCTCTCCCCACCTTTGTATATATAGAGGTCACTAATGGGCCTTTCAACCTTTGCGGCCCATTAAGACTCTAGTACCCTAATGGATCAAATCCATCAAGCCCATTAGTGGATCCAATCCAATTGGCTCTAGGGCATATATCCAACACCAGGCACAGGCGCAGACGGGCAAGCGACGTGCAGACGGGCGGCGCAGACAACCCGCACAGTGCTAGGACGACTAGGTGTGCTCCCACGCGGAGCAGGAGGCGATGCGGCAGCTCCTCACGGACGGGTGTTGACCCTCCCCAGGCACGGGCAGCAGCTTCCTCCCCACGCTTGCACCCATCGCGCCGCACCCGTTCCTCACCGATGCCCGACCGGACACCTTCGTGGCCGGAGGTGCAGCACGGCTGACAGCCCAGGTTGTGCTCATATTCATCCTCGTCATCTTCCTGTATGATACCAGCTAGTGTGGATATCTTGCATTCGCCAGCTTGCTTGATTTTCCTTCCCTTCAATTAACTTAATCAGTGATTAAGTTAATTGTTTTCTTATCTAGATAGATAGAAGGCAGAATCGTGCAATGATGTGTTACAGAGACTCCAGCATTGGTTGCTCATGACAGTAATTGTTTTGGATTAATGTAATAAATTGCAGGAATTGTGTTTTTCCCTCTGTCACATGCAGTGATGACTGAGTTGCAGAAATATTTCTATTTTTAAGTTCATTATATTTTTCTTGCTAGGACATGTAACACACATGTTTGCTAATTGGGCTTTCATTCCCAGATGGTATAGCAATTCATTCCCAGATGATATAGCAACGACACTTCTGGAAGAAGAGCTTGGTCAGCCTTGGCAATCAATCTACTCTGAGTTATCCCCCTCCCCAATTGCTGCAGGTAGCTATACTAAAGAATTATGCATCCTGTTTGTGCTGCACTAACTGCTGTTCCTGGATTAAACTTGTCTTATGGCTTATGCATTGTATTGCAGCATCTTTGGGGCAGGTATATAAAGGACGCTTGAAAGAAACCGGAGACTTGGTGGCTGTCAAAGTGCAGAGATCAGTTGTACTTGAGACTGTCACCATTGATTTATTCATCATTAGAATCTTGGTTTTGGTACTCAGGAGATTTCCACAGGTATATATTTTCATCTACTTGAGAAGTATAGGCGGAGATTACCTTTGTTAATATGAACTGGTGTTGGGATAGAAATCTTCCCCGAAGAGGGGCCAACAGTCGAAACGGACTAAGGGTGGGAGAACGCAACTACCAAACCGAAGAATGTAAAACTTGAAAGTAACTAAGTGTAAGAAAATTTAGTCACCTTCCAATCGCCCCCATTTCATTACCGTCGAGTCCTTTTATAGGCCCGTAACAATTACACTTTACGACACCTGTCATCACTTTTTCGCATTGTGCAAAGCATCTCAGGGTTATTTTGGTAACCTCACAGGGCTCCGTACTCACAAACTTTACAGACAATCACTTTACACCTCGCCTTTCTACGTGTCTGCTACCGTGGCAATTTTCTCTTCGCACGCCTCCACACGCTTCGCGCGACCCTCACCGAAGTTTTCTCCCTTTGCAGGCCTTCTCCTGATCACCGCCTGTACCTTCAGCGTCATCGCTCGAAGATCGCCCAAAGACCACTTCTACGAAGACCACGTCATCGTTTCTGGCCGCTCCTCCTCGCGCTTCATCTTCACCGAGCCTCAACTCGACTTCGCGGCAGCCCTTCCTTCGCGTCTTCACGCACGGACCCCAGCCTCTCGAGGCGAAGACAAACTTCGCTTGACCCTTCACGTGATGAGCTCGGCTTCTACAAAAGACGAAGATCTCCAGCCGTGTTTGATCTTCGCCAACTGACTCTCGGCTGCTTCCTGAAACAGCAAATGCAAAAGCAGAAACGACCCCTGATCTTCTCCTTAGAGCCGAAGATAAAGGGGGGGTTAGTTGCAAAATATTTACCCCAACATTCAGCCCCTTGCTAGTGAGGGTTTCCACCGAAGACGAGCTGAACTAGCAAACCCTTTCTGTGACGGGTGAAAATGTTTTGCTCCAAAGTGCCTCCCCTCTTCGGCTCATCTTTGCAGAAAACTTCTTCTCTTCTCCTTCTCTTTTCGTATTTTATTATTATTATTAATTATTTTCAAATTCTTTTCCACTGTTTTGCATGTTTATCCGTGAAGCTCCGTGATTTTCGCCACGTCCCAACGGGTTTCCTAGATTTTCACCACATCTTTCGCTACAGGATCTCCGAGATTCCCATCTTTGGCTGCCTATATAAAGGCCGGTCCCCACCTGAAGTCGCTTTCACAGCGAAGATATTTCCTATTCGCGCTGGGTGGTCTGTCGTCGCCTAGAGCGACTTCTCCTCGGTGATCAAGATTCCTGAGTTCGCTAGGAGTTTCGGCTTGACGAAGAATGGTGCTTACCTCTCTCTTTCTTCTTTGTTGTTTCTTACTTTTCTTCGTTTAATATTCTTGTTTACGTAATTTTTTTGTCTTACTGATACTTGTTTTCATCTCTTATTACAGCTATCAACGTTGCTGAAATTGAAGCTCGAGCGAACGAAATTCTTAGGCCTATTTCTTCGAAGGAAGATGTTGAAATTCAAGAACGCCTTGGTGGCACTCGAGACAATCGTCTCTTCTTTTTCTTCGGTATTCATGCTAGTGATTGTTCTGTTACTATTGCCTCAAGCGAAGCGGGCATCGAAGAAAGCTAGCCAAGGAAGTTCTAAGGCCGCAGCCCCTGCCGCACGCGCGAAGGTTATCAAGAAGCGTCGTGGTCGCGGCGGTGGCCGAGGTGTTTCTAAGCGTCAAAGAATCACCCCAGTATCTACTTCTGAGGCTGTGTCATCTTGCCCCGAAGAGTCTGGCCATTCAAAAAGTGATAATGAAACGCGTCCTGGTGAAGCTGGTGCTGGTTTTGGCACAAACATTGAAGCTCCTCCAGCTGACCCAACCGAAGAGATAGTGGATATTGATTCTCTTTCTCCTGGTGCTGCTGCTGCTGCTGGTGCTACTCTTGCTGATCCTCTGAATATTGACTATAGTGATCCTGAACCCGAGAGCGACGAAGATTGCGCCGCCCGCACTCGGTCTTCGAAAGACAAGTCTCCTATACCTCCTCCTTCAGCTGTCGAAGCTGTGGTTCCTTCTCCTGCTGAAGCCCCTGGCGGAAGCAAAATTGTGTCTGCTATTCACCACAGGACTTTGACTCGTATGGAAGAAGATGGCTCTTCGTCTGAGACGGAGAGTGACACTAGAAGTGGTGGTGTTTTTGTGAGACGTGAGTCACCTAGCGTTGTTGCCCGGCGTCTTGGCATGAAGCCGAATGCACATATCTTCGGCGACTCTATGAGTAAAGTTCTCCAATTCTGCAGTGATGACCGCGAGCGTACCTTGCTTCAAGAGGCGGGTGACAGTTTTGGCTTCCCTATTATGGAAGATGAGCTTGGCAAAGAGAGTGCCGAAGAGATTCTGTACGAAGCTCAATATTTGAGCATGAAATCTTTCTTGGCATGTCGTGCTGCTCAACGCCGGTGCCGTGCTGACCTTCGATCCCGGCAACTGTCTGAGAAAACCTCTGCTACTGCTCTGAACAAGGAAATCAATGTCGTGAAGACTCTACAAGCTGAAAAGGTTTCCCTCTCATCTTCGCTTGAGGCTGAAAAGAAGAAGTGTCTTGATATTGCTAAGGAGAAGGACGACCTGGCTAAGAAAAATGCTGAACTGGAAGTACAACTGAATGAACTCCGTCATCTGGCCTCTAGTGCGGAGGATGAGAAGAAAAAGGTTGAGGACCTGCAGGAGTTGTATGATGCTAAAGTCGTCGAGCTCGCGGATCTTCGTCGGGCACATGACAGCTTAACTTTGGAGCACGAGACTTATTGCGATGAAATTGAACACCATGTTTCTCCTCTTTGCAAGAAGCTCCACGATCTCGTAGTTGACTACGGACTCAGTCCTGCTCCTTATGATATTAAAGAGATGTTTATAGGTCAAATTTTTGACTGGCTTTCTAGCGGGGTTAGTTCACTTGCATCTGCTGGGCGCTCCTTCGGAGAACTTGGGGCCGCTGTTGCCTCCCGCAGCTTATCTCATGCAGTATACTCTCTGTTTAAATCCTCCGAAGATGGGGAGCCAAGTCTTACGAAGAATGATCTTCGTCAACTTCGTGATGTCAATTTCTCTTGGCCAACTGAGACATCTGTGGAGAAGATTCCTGTCTTACCCAAAAACATAGCTAAGAATTTTATGCAAACTTTCTTCAAGAAGTTTGGTTTTGGGTTGACTGTTGCCGAAGGTCGGCGTGTGCTTCGCAAGGTTCGTGCTACTATATTTTTCCTATCTCCTTTTGCTTTTCTGAACCATTTTCTTTCTTATGCTTATGCCTTTCTTATTTGTTTTAGCCTGGATCTGTACCCACACCTTCGCCTACTGCTACATCTTCTGGTGGTGGAGGCGGTCCATCTTCGGCAGCGGTGTCTTCAGCTGCACCGTCTATCCAGGCTGCTTCTCCACATGAAGTTCGAACCACCGACGTCACATCAGGAGCCCCAGAGGTGTGAGGGAGTGTGTAGCCTTGGTGATTTGGGCAGTTGAGAGTCTTTTGTCAACAATCTGTCTGAAACATTTTGGAACTCTGCGCAGGTGCCGGAGGTGTATCCGGCGCAGGTTGCCAAAGATATTTGTCCTGTAACTATTAACTTTGGTGATTATTTCATGTCTGGTTCTATTTGGCGCAAGTTTAATTCTAAGTTTCCCGACGTGCCCTTTGATGTATTTATGTCGCGTAAGATAGAAAAATACGAAAAGAAAAATCTTGACGCGAAGAATATCTTCGCACATGCACGCAATCGTCTTTGTCATGATGATACTCGTCGCCGTCAAATTGAAGGATCTGAACCATCTTCTGTTGTGCCTGCTCGCGAAGACCCACCTTCGTCCTCAAGCCCCCTTGCTATGCCTAAGGTTGAAGTTATTGATCTCACCGAAGAGGAGGAATATGAGTATATGTACAAGTGCCCTAGTTGATTTGTTTGCGATGTATCCATCTTCGTTGACTATGCTACCATTCTTGTAATTGTTTGTACTATGCTGTTGTGATGAACTGCTGTGTCTGTAATGTATTTTTCAATAAACGTGTATGTCACGACTCTATTGTAATCACCCTTGTGCGAAGATGATGGTCTAGTTTATTTACTTTGCATGCTTACTGGATCTTCCCTGTATTTCTTTTTTCGAAGATTAAAACAAGGGAACTGCGCTCTTAAAGCGCCTCCCCCCAGTTTCCTGTTTTGATCTTCGCAAGTTGTCTCTTTTGAAACATGTGCTGTATCATGGAAACGAGTCCTGCATAAAGAATTTTTGATCTATCTTGCATACAAATTCTCACTCATGCAAAGCAGCATTATAACTTAAATATGTAAAACGGTGTGATAGCCCAAAGATGCTAGATAGCGTGATAGCCCATAGGTGCGAAGTGGCATGATAGCCCAACTTCGCCAAAGTTTGACCTCGAGGTGGCTCGTCAGCCCTGCCTCACAATTTGCTTCGCGCATTAACCACCGAAGGCTTCTTCGCTTGTGATAAGCGGATGATTTTGCGACCACGCCCCTTAACGGGTCGACTTATCCCTGTAGTATTTTACTGAGGGGCTTCGCGCATTGACCACCGAAGACTTTTTGTTCGTGGAAAGTAGGCCTTTAAGCGAGTCATGCCCTCCTCTTTGGAACAGATTGTAGCATGCTCCTTAACATCTTCGCGACTTTTGCAGAACAGTTCCCACATGCGCCCCCTGAATCAATTTTTTTTCTTAAGTGAACTAAATGCGACTTGTCTTCGCGAGGCCAGGCGCATGTGTTCACTTACTTCTGCAATGTTTTCCCGAAAGTAACAATCTCTTCGGATGATTGTTACTTTGGGACCGATGATAGATAACGGCTGTCTTTTTTGGGGAGCCCTTGTTATATTTCTCAAGGGGATATTACACAAGTCCGCCTCGTTAAAAACCTTGCATCTTCGGTGATCCCGTTGTGAGACCACCGAAGACTCTCCCCGCGAGGAAAAGAGTACGGACTTCACTGTGTATTTACAAAAGTTGAAAATGGAAAAGAAGTTGAAATGAAGATTACAAAAGCTGAAAAATGAAGAGAAACTAAAAAAATGATAAAATCTAACATATGATACAATTATTCTCAGAGCCAGTACTTCTGCAACTTATGCTGATTCCATGAGTAAGGTACCTCTTCTCCCTCCAAGGTTTGCAATCTGTAAGCCCCCTGCCTTGTTTCTGATACCAAAAATAGGCCTTCCCACTTTTCTTCCAATTTTCCCACTCCTCTTGTTTTTCTTCGGAGCACCATGTCTCCAGTGGATATCTTTTGTTCGCAAACCCTCTTATTTCTCCACTTCCTCGTTTCATCTTGGTATTTCTCTATGTTGCTCAATGCTTGAAGTCTGTCTTCTTCTCTTGTGTCAATTACCAAGTTTGCGTCCTCTTCATTCTTAGTTCTTGGTCTGCCCTCAATGACCCTAGCTTTATCTCTTCGGGAATGACAGCCTCTTCCCCATATAGAAATCTGAAGGGTGTGAAGTTTATAGCTCTGGATTTAGTTGTGTTGTGAGACCACACAACTCTAGGTAGCTCTTCGGCCCATTTCCCCCTGGCCATTCCTGTCAAGTTCTTTTTGATTCCAGTAAAGATGGTGCCATTTGCCCTTTCTACTGCTCCATTGGATTCTGGGTGATATACCGAAGCAAAGCACAGTATGGTGCCCAAGTTGAAGCAATACCTTCTGAAGTCTGTGCTATCAAATTGCTTGCCATTGTCTACTGTCACTTCGTAGGGAACTCCAAATCTGCACACGATACTTTGCCAGAAGAATTTTTGTATCACCTGCAAAGTTATTCTTTGCACTGGTCTTGCCTCTATCCATTTTGAGAAGTACTCCACTGCCACTATTGCGCACTTGTAGTTGCCTGGTGCTGTCGGTAACTGACCCACGATGTCAATTCCCCACCTTGCGAAGGGCCAAACTGGAGGCAGCACTTGTATCTCATATGGAGAAGTTTTTGTGTAGTTGCAGTGCTTTTGACAATTATCACATCTTCGCACTATGTCTTCGGTATCTCTAACTACCGTTGGCCAATAGAATCCCTGACGGAATGCCTTTGCGACTAGTCTTCGTGTCCCAATGTGAGAAGAACACATTCCAGAGTGGATCTGTTGCAACAATTCTTTTCCTTCTTCTGTGGAGATGCACTTGAGCAGAGGTGCGCACACTCCACTTTTGTACAAGTTGTCTCCTCTTATTTCATATGATCTCGCTCTCAAGGACATTCTCTTGTTTTCCTCCTTTTACTGTGGTTCGTAATGGCCTCTCAGGAATGCCATTATCGAAGATCTCCAATCTTCGCTTGATATTGCATTTATATATCTCACTAGTGCTTCATCACAGTCTACTGACTTGCACTTCAGAACTTCGTAGAAGACATCTAGTGGTAATGGTTCTTTTTGTGTTGCTGCCTTTGCTAGCAAGTCTGCCACATTGTTTTGATCTCTTGGTATTTTCTTGACCGTGAAGCCGAAGAAGAATTTTTCCATGCCTCGAACCGTTCTCAAGTATTTTGCCATTTCATCGTGTTTTGCCTTACATGACTTGCCAATCTGCCTTGTGATCAATTCAGAGTCTGTGGTTCTGACCACTCTTCGTGCCCCTATCGCTCTTGCCTTGCAAAGTCCCAGCAACAATCCCTCATACTCTGCCATATTATTTGTCTTGCCTTCGAAGTCGAATCTCACAACATATCTCATCTTTATGCCTGATGGTGACATTAAGATTGTCGAAGATGCGGCTCCATCATCACAGTAAGGTCCATCACAATGCATGACCCATGGTGTTTCTGTCCTATCTTCGTTCATTTTGTCACCTTGACTTGGTGTCCAATCTGCGATGAAGTCTGCTAGAACTTGAGACTTGATGGCTGTTCTGGCCGTGAACTCTATGGCATACTATGATAGCTCTGTAGCCCATTTTCCTATCCGTGCCGAAGATTCCTTGTTCTCTAGTATTTCACGAAGAGGATATGATGTTGGGACAATGATTGAGTAACTTTGGAAGTAATGCTTTAACTTTCTTGCCGCCATTACCACTGCGTATGTCATCTTCTCCAACTCAGAGTAGAACTTCTTCGCTCCTGATAGAGCCTCAGAGACAAAGTATACTGGCACTTGCTTGAGTTGCCCCTCATTGTACTTCTCCTCTACCAGAGCTGCGCTTACTGCACTTGCGGAGGCTCCTATGTATAACAACAACTTCGCTTTGTCTCCTGGACTTGTTAACACTACCAAATTTTCCAAGTACAATTTAAACTGCTCAAATGCTTCCTGCTCTTCGGACCCCCAAGTTATTTTGTTCTTCACAGACAACAACTTGAAGAATGGTAAGCTTCATTCTGCTGACCGCGCTATGAAGCGACCCAGTGCTGCTATTCTTCCCGTAAGTTTCTGAATATCTCTTTTTGTTTGTGGCGTTCTCATGTTTTGTATTGCCTCTATCTTCTCTGGATTTGCTTCTATGCCAGACTTTGACACCATGCAACCTAAGAGCTTTCCCCTGGATACCCCGAAGATACATTTTTTTGGATTTAACATAAGACCATACTTCCTCAAGTTGGCGAAGGTTTCTCTGAGATCTTCGATGTGTTGGTCTTTCTTTTTGCTGTGTATGACCACATCATCCACGTAAGCTGATACATTTCTTCTCAGTTGTGGGCCAAGTACAATTTTCACCATTTTGTTGAACGTTGGGCCAGCATTGCGTAGGCCCTCTGGCATTCTGACGAAGCAGTATACTCCGAAGGGTGTTATGAAGCTTGTCTTATCTTCGTCTTCTTTCTTCATCCAGACTTGGTGATATCCGGAGAAGCAATCTAGAAACGACATTCTCTCACACCCTGCTGCTGCATCCACCAACACATTGATTCTTGGTAAGGGACAGTCATCTTTTGGGCAAGCCTTGTTCAAAAGTGTGAAATCAATGCACATTCTCTGCCCTCCATTCTTCTTCAGTACCATCTTGTCTACTTCGCTTTGTGCTGCCAATTCTTTCTGAGGTGAGATGACTCTGAGCTTTTGTCTCTTTGGTGGAATCTTTGGATCTAGGCGCAATGCATGCTCTATCACTTCGCGAGGCACCACCTTAAGATCCCTCTTGCTCCAGGCAAATACATCTTGATTGTTCCGGAGGCATGTGATGAGTGCATTCTCCTCTTCTTCGGTCATCCCTCTTGCTATAGTGACCATTTTGTCATGAACATCTTCGCAGAGACGCACCTTCTTTGTGTGCTCGTGAGGTTGCATTCTCTTCTTTTCGTCTCGGCAAAGTCTCTTTTTCATTTCGAGCTCTTCGGGCTCTTCTTTTTCTTCGCTTTGTACAGTGTCTTCGCTGTTTCCGACTACGTGGATCGGTTTCTAGTTGCTGCCCACGTTGTACCCTCGGTCGTGTGCATCTTCCTGATCTCCGTATATTGTGAGAATGCCATTAGCAGTTGGTATCTTCATACACAAAAATGGCATGTGTATCACTGCTGCGAATTTGTTTATGATCCCTCTCCCAAAGATTGCTTTGTATGTGTATGGGATGTCCACTACATCGAAGGTCACCATCTCTGTTCTCATCAATGCTCCTGTTCCAAGACTTACATTCATTTCGATTGTTCCCAAAGCCTCCACCTTCTTGTTACCGAAGCCGTATAATGGCTTTGAGGTTTTCTGAAGTTGATCATCTCTGAACTCCATCCTCTTGAATAATTCATAAGTTATGATGTCTGCAGAACTACCATTATCTACGAGGATGCCTCCTACATCATTGCCCAACAAGTATTTTGTGTTCTTTCCCAGTACTGCTCTGATGACTAGAGAGTCTTCGTGAGGATACTTCTTCAGCTTTAAATCTGCTTCTGTAAAAGTTATTGGGATGTGCGACCACTCTGTTTTGAAAACTTTCCCTGCACATACATGACTCACTTCTCTCTGCTGATCTTTCTTCTGCCTCTTCGTCAAGTGTTCAGGTGAGTTGCAGCCACCTGTGATAGCATTGATTATGTTCATTCTTCGGTAGCGATCTTCATCTTCTCTGTTCTGATTTGCTTGCGAAGGTGCCTGATGCGCAGGCTCTGGTTTTGGCTGGTATGACGCAGTGCTTTGTTGCTGTAGTTGTATCATGTTCAGGTTGAACATCAGCGGAGGTGGTAGTGGCATTTGTTGAAAGCATGGTTGTGGGATGTAAGGTTGCCAGTTTTGCATTGAGCTCTGAGCCATCGAAGGTGCTACTGATGATGTGTGATTGACTGTCTTCGCCTGACTCTGTGTTGTTCTCTTCTTGTCTTCTTCGATCTGCTTCCTGCGAAGAAGCGTTCTGCATTGGTATGACCCATTTTAAGACCGTGCAAGGAGCACACGGATTGTGGTGGGCCTCTGCCTGAATTTTGACCTCTGCCTCCTGTTACAGCCGAAGCTGCCATTTGCGAGTTGTTTCCTGAAACATTGTTCACATTACTTCTATTATAGAAGTTGGACCTTGCCGAAGGTCCTTGATTGCTCTGAGGCCTGTTCCCCCACTCTGGCTGAGACTTTGCTTGAATTTTTCTTTTGTTGTATTCATCTACTCTTCGCGGTTTTCCTCTGTCTGATTTGCAATATTCTTGCATTATGTCAAACAGCTGCTTCTCTGTTTTCGGTCTTCTTCGGTCAAGATACTCTCCGCAAGGTCCTACCTTGAGGCCATCTATTGCTGCGTCAATTACTGTTGTGGATTGTACATGTGGTGCTCTAGCTCTTGCTTTGGCAAATCGCTTGATGTACTCTTGCAATGGTTCTTTGTCTCCTTGTTTTATGAGGTGAAGATCCCCTGATGTGAGATCTTGGGGTTGATACCCTTGGAAGTTGTTCTCTATTCTTTGGCGAAGTTGTTCCCATGACCTGATGCTTCCTTTCGGCAGCAAAGCGTACCACTGCTGTGCCGAGCCTTTGAGGGCCATTATCATAGCTCTTGCCATTGCTACCTCATCTCCTCCGCCCGAAGATATTGCCACAGTGTATTTCTGAAGAAATTGTCTTGGGTCTGACTCACCGTCGAACTCTGGCAGGGATGCGGGCAACTTGAATTCCGGCGGCCAGTCAGCATTCTCAAGTTCTAGCGAAAGGGGAGAAGCAGGCTTCGTTTTGCTTGAAAACGTATCTCTGTATCTTTTTTGTGGCCTACGTTCCACATATGCCTCTTCTTCTGAGTCATAATATATGGAGCCTTCCTCATTCTCCTCTTCCTCTTCGTAAGTTTCTTCATTGATGATTATCAGTCTTCGTTTTTTGCTTTGATCCTGTGCTTTGCGAGGATGCTGGGTCTGTTCTTGTGGTTGGATGGAGTTCAGCTGAGCTTGTAAGATTGCTATTTGTTCTTGCAGCTGTAATGTTTTGTTCCTTACTTCTTGCTGCTCTTCGTCTTGTTGCAGCTGTTGCAATAGCATTCTCTTCTTCTTGACTTGCCGCAACATTTCATTTTATCTTGTCCTCTCTTGCATTGGGTCCTCGTTCTGTATTTCCTTCGCCTTGAGTATGGTGGCTTCCGCCTGAGCTCTTGTACAAATGTTCACTGGCATTGGTCTTTCTCTCATCTTGGCAACAAGTCTTTCTTCGATTCTTCTTAACGCAGCAATGTCCTCATCTTCGACTCCCACGTCTGCTAACCCGACCTCGAAGTGTCCTTCTGCAACATCTTCCGCCTCTTGCTCTTGATCTTCTCCTGCTCTTTGGTTTCGTGGACTTAGGACTATGTCTCACGTCTGTGACAACCCGCCCAGGAAAATACCGTACTATCGCCTAAACCAATCCACTTTGGTCATTAAGTAATAATAAAGTATCATCCTGTCATTAGTTGCCGGGTTAACGCCCGGTAAATCACTTACAAAGCAACAAGGATCGACATATATGCATTAAAACTCACGCGAAGGCGAGTCCAGAGAACAATATCTGATTAACATCCAAATTTACCCCGAAGGGCTTAATTATTACAAACCGAAGTTTTTGACATGATAACGGAGTTCAGAGTTTTGAAAACAGCGGAATTAAACTAAACGGCACGAGGAAACATCACGGGAGGCCTGCCATGATGCCTTCATTCATCATCTTCAACCCACTCCAGCTCCCAGCCAGGCGGGATCTCTCCAGGCCACACATCAGCAAAGGCATTACCTAAAGCAACAGATTATAGCAAGGCTGAGTATACTAATACTCAGCAAGACTTACCCGTCGGTGATAACTACTTCACCAACTCTAGACATGAAAGGCTTTTTGGCCACTGGGGTTTCTTTTGCTGAAAAGCAACAAAGAGTATGTCCTTACTTTCAAGATTTTAGCACAAGTTCTAGTTGAATATTCTTTTCTAAATTAGCCAACTATTACAAGCATAAGTTGTTCAAGACAATTAATCAAGCATAATATTCATCAACTTCCATCATTAGGGATCTCATGGCCAGTGGAGTAAGTAGTCTCAGATAACGGTGAGAGGCCGACAATCGATTGATTTAAACCTTGCAAGGTAGACCTAAACACACGGTAGGGTGCCCCCGCAAGGACAACCACCAAGCGGTTCCCAAAAGTCCTCGGTTCGGGATAAAAGGCCACAGTCTTCGGTACAGGCTATCTGGTATACCCTGCAAGGCACCCAGCATCGCACATGCACCACCGGTAGCTAGCCGGGGGACACATCCCAAGATTAGTCACAGTAAAATCCCTTACCGTCTCGTTAAGGTACTGGCTTACCGTACCCATTTCCGACAAGTGCTTAGTACGTTCAAACACTTAACCCACGAAAGCCATTGGACCGGAGCCCACATCCCATGCTCTTACCACATGAGCAATCCATTTATAAAGATCTTATGATTCCAACATAAGAACCTATTCTCGTGAGTGACAAGCATCTCTCGACTTGTAACGGTCCTATAGCATAGCAGCTACCGACCTATCATACTAGTAAAGACATAGGTACCTAGGGATCATGCATCTAGGGTTTTATTTCAACTCCTGAACGTAAATGCACAATCATCCATAGATAGTTGCATAAAGTTTCAAAAACACTTGGTTAATGCACCGGGGCTTGCCTTCGTCAGCAGGGTTAGCCTGAGGGTCCTCGGTGTCGTCGATCACCTCCACGTACTGCAGCTCCGCGTCAGCTCCTCCTTCCTCGGCTTCCGGCACGAGTGCGTAGTTACCGTCAGGGAGTTCTACACGGAATGCAATGCAGGGTTCAGGTGGAGTGATAGATTAATTATTTCATCCAACTCTTGTTGGCCACATTCACCTTAACAAACAATTAATCATTAATTCTTTTTCATGAAGGTTATTGTAGACAAGGTTTATCTTTTTAATGAACAATTATTTATTGCTTACTTTTATCTTGGTGATTTCATGTGAGGATTTATGATTAATTCTTTTAATAGTGATTGGGCACACATCTAAGTAAATAATTTCAATTTAATTTCTCAAACAGCAAGGGTGACATACAAGACCCTAAAATAAAGCTAGTTAATCATTTACAAGGTCATAAGGTTAAAGGATCTATTTTCTTAATTAAATTCTATTAACAAGCTCATGTGCACCCTAACTTTTAAAGACACACACACAACATACAAACAAGGACAGGGGTCCCTGCTGGCCTAGTTACTCCTAAGCCTCCGCTGGATTCAAGCTTTGAACATTAAAGAAGCTACACCATTTATATATGCATTGATACATTTCCTAGCCATTTGATATTAAAGGCAAGCATAAATAAATAAAAGTAAAGCTCCTGCAGCTAACAACAAGCCTACAGCCATTGTGACCCTAAACAAGATCAGAACACCCATGGGTTCATCTCAAACCAATTTGAATTATGAACCATACATTTAAATATATATCTAAGCATAAAACAAGATTAAATATTTCTAACAGAGATAAATTCATGATAAATTCAGAAAAGTTACTTCTAGGCATAACATGAACATAGCCACAAGTTGAGCACAAAAATCAAATCATATTTTGCTACAAAAATCAGTAAATCAGAAATAGCATAAATACAAAGTAATTCATATAAAAAGATCTGTTCAACAACTTTGTGAAATTTTTGGTCCAGAGTCTAATCATGACAAGTCTAGCAACATATCCAAAATTCAGCTCCATAGCCTTTCTAGATTTTGAATTATAGCAAAAAGGTGTCAAACTGAATTTGAATTTTCATTCAAAACCTATAAGTCAAAACTATGGTCATGCTTTGCAGAAGTTGCAGATCTACTCTCACTGAGACCAACAAAATTGGGTTTGCATTTTTCTGAATTTTCTGTGAATTTCTAGGCTTTTTCTAAGGCACTGGACCAAACTGCTATAAAACTAAGATAACTTCTCTTGCAAACGGGTCCCTGGTTTACAAATCTGCCCCTAGATGTTTACAACCGTGCCCTTGCCGGCGGAGGGGAGTTCACCGGCGGCGAGGCAGGGCCGGGGGAGGAAAACATGGGGCACTGGAGTGTGATTGGGCTCACCACAGGCCGATTGGTGGTGGTTGCGTGGCCGGAGGGGGCTCCGGCGAGCGGCGACGGCGAGGTCGCGGCGGCGCGCCCGCGGGTGCTCGGTTTCTGGTGAGGTTCAAGGCGGGGAAGTTCAACATGCGGCCATGGGAGCTACTATGGGGTCTAGGGAAGGGGTTGGAAGCCTTGGCCGGCGGCGGGAGCTAGCGGGAGTGCGAGCTCACCGAGGCGGCGGCAATGGCGGGTCGGCGGCGGTGGTGCTCACACGCGGGATGAGAAAGGGAGGCGGCTTTTTATAGCCGAGCGCGCGCGCAGAGCATCTCGCTTCGAGGCTAAGCTTGCTCGGCGCTTCAATGCGCGGGTACGGCGGCCTTGGCGTGCGTGCGCGGCGGGCGGACCGACGGCGCCGCGGCGAGCACGTGCACGCCGAGTGGCACGCGGGCTCACCGGCTGAGGCGGCCCCTGGAGGTGCGTGCGAGGCTGACGCACGCCGAGCTCACGCACGGACTCCGACGGCTGGCCGTAGTATGGCGGCGCACAGCGGAGACGCGGCGGCGACGTGTGGACGCGCGTGCGCGACGTCGCGCCGTGGCGTGCTTCGGCCCGGTCCGTTCCAAGTGCCTCTGTTCACTTGCACGATTCTCAAGAATTTGTCTATAAACTTCAAAATCCGTAGATAGGAAAGTTGTAGATGGGTGATTCCTCTAGAATTTGGCTGAAGCCGAATTTGAATTTGGTTCAAATCGAAGGAGAATTTCAAATGCCAAGTTGGGGGATTTTCATGTCTCGGTGAACAGTGACCCAGAGCTTGTTTGGCCATTTAGCACCTTTTCCACTCAAAACTAGCAATGCCACCCTGAAGATGAAATGTGTCCCGAGTGATTCTGCACAACTTTTATATTGGTAGATTTTCAAGTGTTTAGACAAGATTTGGAGAACATGGCCAAAGTTCCAGATCGACACAAGACATCAAAGGGTGTATCCCCCCTTAGCTAGGGTTTTGACCCAGGAGAGTGTGCTAGATTTGCTTAAGATGCTAATGGGTGAGTGTTGGAGAGGTTTTCGAGGTGATGACCTAGGTTGACCGTGCTTTGACCCTAGTCAACAAGTTTTGACCGGCAATTATGGTCAATTAAAAACCTGGGGCGTCACAATGTCGTGTTTGTGTTATCTGGTACTTGTCTCTCTCTGGGGTTTTCGCTCTCTGCTTCCGACGGATCATCGGTCGCCCTATTTGGATGTGGTTGTGGGTTCTTCGGTTGCTTCTTCCGTGGCATGGTTGGGACGAAACACGGTGGGCACCTTAATTGTTGGGATAGAAATCTTCCCCGAAGACGGGCCAACAGTCGAAACGTACTAAGGGTGGGAGAACGCAACTGCCAAACCGAAGAATGTAAAACTCGAAAGTAACTAAGTGTAAGAAAATTTAGTCACCTTCCAATCGCCCCCATTTCATTACCGTCGAGTCCTTTTATAGGCCCGTAACAATTACACTTTACGACACCTGCCATCGCTTTTTCGCATTGTGCGAAGCATCTCAGGGTTATTTTGGTAACCTCACAGGGCTCCGTACTCACAAACTTTACAGACAATCACTTTACACCTCGCCTTTCTACGTGTCTACTACCGTGGCAATTTTCTCTTCGCACGCCTCCACGCACTTCGCGCGACCCTCACCGAAGTTTTCCCCCTTTGCAGGCCTTCTCCTGATCGCCGCCTGCACCTTCAGCGTCATCGCTCGAAGATCGCCGGAAGACCACGTCTTCGGTTTTGGCCGCTCTTCCTCGCGCTTCATCTTCACCGAGCCTCGACTCGACTTCGCGGCAGCCCTTCCTTCGCGTCTTCGCGCGTGGACCCCAGCCTCTCGAGGCGAAGACAAACTTCGCTTGACCCTTCGCGTGATGAGCTCGGCTTCTACAAAAGACGAAGATCTCCAGCCGTGTTTGATCTTCGCCAACGGACTCTCGGCTGCTTCCTGAAATAGCAAATGCAAAAGTAGAAACGACTCCTGATCTTCTCCTTAGATCTGAAGATACAGGGGGGTTAGTTGCGAAATATTTACCCCAACAACTGGAACACTGCTGGATGTTGTCAGGTCTCTATTGATGTTGTCGGCAGGTAGATGAGTAAGCTGCTCGATTTTTTAGATTGCCTTGACTATGTATTAGGTGTTAAATTGAACCATAAAACTTGATTGTGTCTTATGTAAAGCAGGATCTAACAACTGAAAATATGGAAAATTTTTGCAATGAGATATACATCCTGAGGTATCAGTAGTACTCTTTGTTCTTTTCTTTTCTCTCTCTTTTTTCTGTGGTAGCCTTCTTTTTTTCATGATATATACACTAACTGTGGTAACCTTATTCTTTCTTTTCAGCTGGCTACGACACCCAAATGGAAATAATCCCTTTTGGTTGATGTGAACTACATTGGGGTAGATGGATCATCATCAAATTTTCAATTAGCTATGTTAACCTGAAAGTTCTCTGACCATTCAGTACACTTCTTTGGCAAAAATATTTTTAAAAAAAATGAAATGTTAGCTAAGGCAAGACATTTTTTTAGCAGGTTGGACCAGTTTGTTCCTGCACTGTTGTTGCCTAGCCGTCAGATTTCATATCTCTGATAGCTAATGCTGCAGCAAACCTTTCTCTTCATTATTGTGTTTACATATTGATTAATGGGTTAGCCAAAAAGTAAGGTTTGATAAGTATGGAGTAGAAACCAAGAAATTGGCGACTTAAATTAATTTTGAGCTCATTTTCCATGCACCAGTTTTAGGGCTTCTAGATTTTAAGCAGAGAGATTCGAGTAGCAATTTTGTTAAGTACAGAGGCTAGGTTGTTGCTTTGGAAGAATGTTAATTCATATGCTGCTCATGAATTGCCTACTACTCCCTCCGTTCTTTTTTACATGACGCTCCAGTTCAAATCGAAACGACCGCAAATATATGACGTTGTAGTTCAAGTGCTACGGTACTTTCCGTATTTGCCCCTGGACCCATCGTCTTCCTCGCAACCACTGCTAACCCATCGTCATCCCTACCCCGCGCTGCTGTTGACCCTGCACAGCCTACAGCTACCTGTTCGAGGCGGCATCCTTTGCACCTGCGCGGCCAGGACCTAAATCGGGACCCGCGCAGACGCTTCAAGCCTAGCATGGTGCTCCGCGATCTGCTCGATCTGCGCCGGCGTCAAGTAATAGATGCCCAATGAGTTCTCTAGGAAAGTGGCGCGGCGTGTGGGGCAGTGACTCGGCAAAGCCGCCGGTCAACCGGCCTGAGAAAAGGACGTCTGCATGTCAGCGGCGTCGCCGTTGTTCGTGCGCGCCGCCGGTGCCATGGCGGAGGGATCTGTGTGGAGGTGAAGAGGCATCTGGGGTGATTGGGTGAGGAACCCAACTTGGAGCTCCATATGTCGGCATGTCGTTCCTCGACGAATTTGTGAGCGGCGAACGGGATGAATACGAGAGTTAGAAATCACAAGGGCAAAATAGTATTTTTTGCTGGTTCCTTAATCTCCTCGAATTGGTCGGAAACGTCATACTTTCGCGAACGGAGGGAGTATTAGGTTTATACTCGAAGTTGATTGTTAATTCATATGCAACTGAATGTTTGATGAATGTACAACATGCTGAAACTTTGGTGTGCTTCAGAGGAATTGAGCATGCAACAAGGATGGGCTTGGACTCAGATTTAGTTTGCAAATGTTTACACATATTTTTTATTTATGGATGTATTACAAATTATGTTAGAATCTGATCATACTCAAAAGTTAAGCTTTCTATCTTGCTAGTAGTAGATAACTGATTGTTGTTGCATGCATAGTGAATCTTGCATGCATACTCAAAATAGGAGTTCATCTTTATTTTTCTAAATCTTAAACATCAAGTGCAGGTTCCTACTTATGGCTTTGTTGTTCGAGATGAATCTCCAGATGAAACAATCTGTAGGATCACCAATCTGTTGGAAATGCAACTAAAGTGGCGGTGGCAACTACTACTCCAGAAGAATTTCCGTTGTTTTGATTGGCGTGTAGAGGCTGTGTTCTTTTGGAACTCTTACCTGCTGGAAGTAGCTAGGATCTGTTAATTTGAGGCTGCTTTTTTGGTGTGGTGGCTGCAAGAGTAGGATCTGTTACCTGCTGGAAGTAGGATCTGTTCTTTTGGATTCGTGGTATAGCTGTATTGCTCTCGACAATTTATTTATGGATCAGTTAATGTCTATGGGTGAAATAATACGTGTGTGATGTTCATGTTATGAACGTCTAGTTTCGTATTTGAATTCAAATGTAAATTGAAAAAATTGAATTCAGATATAAATTAAAATGTAAATTTAAATATTCGAAATCTGAATTAATAAAAAAATATCATATTTGAACGTTTTAGAAATTCAAATAGTTTCAAATTACTCCTGATGTGCTCCTCCAAGCCCTAACTTTGAATTCTCAAAATTACTTCTAATTTTGTGTAGCAACTTGAAAAACTCCGAAAACAAAAGTTGCTCAACTTTTCGTGATCTACAACTTTGTTTTAAGAATCACTTTCAAATTCGGCCTACAAATTGAAATTTGAAATAGGGGAACAAAATAGGATTTTTGGGGATTCAAAATTACTTTAAATTTTATATGAAAAGTTTGAAAACTTAAAATACCAATATTGTCCATCATGAAAAGATCCACAATATTGCTTTTGTAACCAAAATCAAATTCTTTTTATATTTTGAATTGAATCATGGGTAAAATTCAACACATCTACCTCACAGCTATGGATGAACTGGGATGAACAAGTGTGGTTTCTCTTTTTAATCTTTGACCAAAACTTGTAACTAGTTTTTCTCCCTCATACTAACTCCAAATCGGATGATTCTTTTTCCTAAAATTTTCTAAAATCATGCTCTATCAAGCTAATGTGTTGAGTTTGGACTTTTTTCATGTGATCAAGTTTGAGAATTCAAAATTTGAATTGTTTTTAAAAGTGACAATTTTAGACCGGATTTTGAAACCCGAAATGATTTCAGCTGAAGAAGTGATGAATACCAAAGTTTCATAACTCGTCAAGCCCTACAAACTTTATTTAGGCCCTTTTTATTTGAGAAAGTTATAGTGTACATCACTCATTAATCCTATATGGCTATATTCACTCACATAGTTTAAGAAACTATGTGAGGGGTTTGTCAAATTTGAACTAATTATCGTAACCACTTTCTCAAATGATAAAGTGGTCTAAATAAAGTTTGTAGATCTTGATGAGTTATGAAACTTTGGTATTCATCACTTTTTGATTTGACATCATTTAGTGTTCGAAAAACTTGCATCTAGTTGTCATTTTTTGAAATTCAAAATTTGGATTGTTCAAACAGAGTCGGATGGAGAGATGACCAAAATAAAGTTTGTACATCTTGATGAGTTATGAAACTTTGGTATTCATCACTTTTTGATTTGACATCATTTTATCTAGTTGTCATTTTTCGAAATTCAAAATTTGGATTGTTCAAACATAGTCGGATGGATAAGTTTTTGGATGTTAATTTTGAAGTATCAATATTTTCCGTATAATATGTTTCCTCCCAACTTAATAGTGAATAGAAAAACTTGTTTTTTTCATGATGTATGTAAGACAATTATTTTTATGTGTTACACTACAATGGTGCCATAAAAACAAAAAGGAAAAAGAAAAACGTTATAACCATAGAAGGAACAAATAAGGCCTGTTTTGGCCCAAACAGCCCAACCTATTCTGACTGTTCGTCATTTATTCGAAGGCTCAGATCGCACTTCTTTGTAGTATAAAATTGGAAACCCTAGTAGCTGGAACCACAGCCTCCCAGTCGCGCGTAGCCTCCTCTTCTCCCTCATTCTCTCCTCTCGCTCCCCAGACAGAATCGGAGGCTAGGAAGCTAGGGTTTGCGAACAAGCGAAATCCTCCCTTCCACCCCATCCCTCCCTCCCTGATCTCCAATCTCCCCCTCCGCATCTAGCCACCACACCCGCAGATCGATTCGACCCCGCCGCCGCCGCCGCTGCTGGCTGCCACCCCCCATCTCCTCGCGCGCCTTGCCTTGTATGGAAACACGTAGCAGTAGCCGCAAGCGCGCAGCCGCAGCAGTAGTCACCGCCTCCTCCTCCTCATCGGCCTCCAAGCGCTCCCGCCCCGACATCTGCCGCAGCTCCTCCACCTCCTCCCCCGCCGTCGTGATGGAACCCTCGCCGTCCTCCCGCCGCCGCTCCGCGCCACCACCGACAAGGGCAAGGTCCCCGACCCACCCCCTCCGCCGCGTTGACTGGGGGGAGTGTGGGGACTGATGATGGTTTTGGGCTGCGTTGGTGTTGCAGGGGCCCCGGTGGTGGATGAGAGGAAGGCGCAGAGGAGCTACTAGGAGGAGCACTCCAGGGACCTTAGCGTGGAGGCCATGATGCTTGACTCCCGCGTCGCTGAGCTCGACAAGGAGAAGCGTCCAGAGGTACGGTGATGCCGCGATAACAGTTTTTTCCCTTCAGTTTTCACTCTGCTGCTCTAGTGCTTGTTTGTGAGTTCATGACTCATCTGTCATCTACTTGAATCTGGGGGTTATATGTCATGCCTTTGGCTCCTAAATCTATTCTGTTTACCTAGCATGATATTTGTTTTAGCATATATAAACCCTTGATTAAGGATTTCCAGGCAATCAGAGCTGCTTGTGGCACCTAGCGGAACTGAAACATTGTTGTTTCGTAACAGTTTGAATTGAATGCTAATGTGATTTATGACTTTGAAAACATTGTTGTTTTTCCTTTGCAAGTTCAAATACATGAGTTCCATCATCTGCACTTTGATTCAGAATAAGGCACCGTATCATCTAATGGTGTAGTGAATTTGAATGCTGGTTGCTTTGTAGATCTTCTAATTGATTGTTTTCAGCTCTGACTTATGGCATTATTTTTTGTTTAGTCACTTCATTGCAGTGTCCCTTAACTTTGTATATTTGGTGAATTATATTACTAAAATCTCCAGCCAATTTTAGCATTAGTTTCAGAGTGATCCTAAGGATTTGGATCCCAATTCTCCTTTCCCCAAATCGGCCTTAGGGAGCAACACATCACCTTCTTGCTTTCAGAGTTATGATCACGAAAATTGATGCTGCCAAAGCCATTTGTACTGACATAGCTTTATTCGCCATACAATTCATCTACTGTAAAGAAAGAGTTCCGAAGTCCACTGATAATGTTTCCTTTTGCTGCCTTAATTATACAAATTGCTAATAAAAGGATGCTTTCAGTGATATCCCTAGCTACCATCGATTATGCCCATTGCATTTTGTTGAATTGTAGAACCTGAATGGTTTTCTAGATATCACAATTGATTCTTACTTGATTTTTCTTTTCTTTTACTGTCAATTGTCATATACCACCTGTTGCATAGTATTTTCCCTAGCAAGAAATGCAGTAGCAATTAGCATATAATGTGTGGTCAGCCTTTCTGAAAATTGATCAATGATGTGTTTGTCCTTGTTCCTCTGTACTCTAGTGCACTACTACCAGTGTTCAATTTCTTACTTGTGCTTCCTCCTGTACCCATGTTAAGCATTAGTTTATTCCCTTGCTTGATCAAATGCACTTGATTAAAATAGGAGCTCGTGCTTTTGTTGTTTGTGAGCAGCAACATTGATTGGGAAATGCAATAGTGATTGAGAAATGCAGTGCCTTTCTATTGCAAATAAAAGGATTAACAATAAGACATGGCTACCAAATAAAATGTCAATTATAGATACTGTGCTATGGTTTGTGATTGCAGCCGCGTGTGCGCCAACCCCCACAGCCTGATCCGGAAGTACGGGCGCATGTGCTGCAGGCAGTGCTTCCGCAGCAACGCCAAGGACATCGGCTTCATTAAGGTACGTGATAGAAGCTTTTGGATCCCTGAACCTAGTTTTTCGTGTGGTAGTGGTTTGCATGGTTAAGTATTGTGTAAGCATATGATTTATCCTGTTCTGCTGTGATTTATCCTATTCATGCCTCCATGTTGTAGTATCGGTGTTTGTCGAACAGGGACAAATTTAAATAGAATGTTAAATCTTTTCTTAGAACTGGAAGAGATCCCTGTGGTGCCAGTGTTGTCAATACTAGCTTGGACACAACACAAATTCTTGCTCCTGTTTACATATGACAAAAGGACAACACCTAGTAACACATTCAGATTGTTGTGTGATTTGTTCAACTTTGTAGTTAGGAATTTAGACTGCATGTGCAGTAACAGATTAATCCTTTTATTTGCAATAGAAAGGCATTAGCAAAGTTATGGCTCTCAGATTTTTGTAACAGTTTGGTAGCCATGTCTTATTGTTGAAGCTGGTCTATAATTGACATTTTAATTTCAGCAAATTACTGAGTACTATATACATTGGTGCTAATGCATATTTTTATTTTGATTACAGGTTATTGACAAAGAGGTCTAGTGATGCAAGATGCAAGCATAATGTAATCAACTATATGGTGATGTGATTCTAACTGTAACCTGAAATGTCGTATCTCTATTTTTTGAGATTTATGAGATATTGAATTGTACTATTGTGAGCATGTACTTGATCTGGGCTATGTAATTTGCTGAATTATGTGTACCATGGGTTGTAACTTGTTTTGTATAAGTGGGTTTAAATTTGGCGAATTTTGGTGGGCTGAATTTTTAGTATTGCTGGATGAGCTGGAATAAAAAAGTGAATTAGTGAAATAATTAGCCCAATTTAGGCCCATCTATGAATTGTGTATGTGGTGGTGACGTCATCATTGCCACATCAACTGCTACGTCATCGTCTATGTAGGCAGCCACGTCACTGTACATGTAGGCAGCCACGTCATCGTCCATGTAGACAGCCAGCGTGGCACCGAGCCACGTCAGCGTCCAGCGTGGAATCGAGCCACGTCAGCAGCCAGCGTGGCACCGAGCCACGTCAGCTGCCAGCATGCACGGCGCCACGTGGCGGTCACTTTCATGACAAAATTAGTGATGATGTTCACTAGTCATAGAAGATGAGCGGTTACATGACAAAAAACGTGTTCGTCGCTGAAAAGGAGCAGTTCTGTGATGAAAATGCCTGATTCATCATGGTGCGTCAAATGTGAGGCGTGTTCTACGACAATTTCAAAATCGTCATAAATTCGTCACAGAAGGTTTTCAATGACGAATTTGACTTGTTCCGTGACGAAAGTGTTTTGTCATGGATGTGAACTTCTGTACTAGTGACAAAACTATTGGGTTACTCGGTTGAGCCACAAAACCGAGGCCTAAGACTCGATGAGGAGGTGCGACCACCTAGGCCGGTCTAACCGCCCAGGGTGGGCGGTCTGACCGCCCGGGTCGCAGCCGTCGAGAAGCTTCGAAGCTGACGACACGCGGCATGATCGCAAGAGTTGCGTTGGTGCTACGCAAGCTTGCGGTGGATGCGCATTTGTCCGATGGTGCTGAACTGAAGACTTCCAAATTTTCCCTTGAGGGGCTTGTATTCCTAGTATGCTAGTAAGGGTAGTTTAGTCTTTTGGTTGCCCCCATATAAACACTTGAGTTGTGGGATGGCACTATGGCAGCTAACTCTTGGAACCCTAGCTCATTTCCCTTTGTTATTTTCCCTTCCTATTTTCCTTAGGATTTTCTAGGACTAGCTTGAGAGCTTAATGGTGAGATCTTTGGAGAGGGATGGATTATTGGGAGGCAAGCTAGACCTTGTATGAACCTTCTTGGTATGTATAGAAGATTCGGCGTGGTTCCTCGAGATTTTTTGTTGTCTCTCCCATTTTCCCTTTTTCGTGATTTTCGGAGGCTTTTCTTGTGATTTTCATGGCGGAGTTTTGAGGGTGATTTCTTGCGGGATTCTTGTTGGGTGTCACGTATGAGGACCTTGTGCCTCTTTGCTTAGTGACTTTGCCCCAGCAACTCCCATGAATGGGCCTCGATTTTTGGTGGTTTTCAGAGTTCCTCGAGTTCATGACCTAGAGGGCCGAGATTCGCGATTCCCTTTGATTGAGAGCGTTTCGGTGGAATTCCTTTGGTGGAGAGGTTGCCCAGGAGGTAACCCAGCTATCCCCGAAGTTTCGCTGCAATCCGTGGAGTGAATCGGGAGATCAGGCGATGGGAAGTTGAGGGTTAACCCGCGGTCAAGTTTTTCTGGGAGGGGCGGTCTAACCACCGTGGGTCTCCCAGGTCGAAGTTTTGTTTTTGCCGGATTTTCCTCTGGGAGTTTGTTCGCCTTGATCAGAGGAGCATTCTAGTGAAATCTTGGCTTGTTTTGGTGCTCTTTGCAGAGAGTTCTTGGGTTGTGATTCTTGCTGGGTACAGGAAGTTAGACCGCCCCTGGTAGGTGGTCTAACCGCCCCTAGGCCCCTGGGTGAAGTTGTTATTTTTGCCAAGATTTTCTGGTAGCTTGCTTGGCCTTGACCAGAGGATCTTGTGGCTGAAACTGTGGAGAGTTTTGGAGCTTGGAAGAGGCTTTTCGGTAGATTTCTTGTTTGCCTGGGGCAGGCAGTCTAACCGCCCCCTCCATGCGGTCTGGCCGCCCCTGCTGAGCAGATAGCTTCCGAGTTGTTTCCGCTTCCAAGTGTGTGTAAAAGCTGTGCCTGTAGGTAGTGTTTGTTCCTAGGACCAGTAGCACTTCAGTGGCTACGTGGTTTTGGCAAATGGAAGGTTGCGTGTGGAGCGTGTGATTTCGGGTACCCAACCGAGTTCATCTTGTTGGAGAAATCATCTCCTTCGAGAAGAATTTTTATCAGCTCCCATTCACTCCCCCCTCTCTGGTCGCCAGTTCGGTCCTTCAAGTGGTATCAGAGCCGGTTACGGGTCTTTCGGGACTCTAACCAGTCTAAGATCCAAAGATGGCGTACCAGGAATGGGGATCGGGTCCTTCACACTTTGATGGAAAGAACTACCAGATGTGGCTGAGGCGGATGGCTGCTTTCCTCCGCGGCAAGGGTCAGATCCTTTGGGACGTTACAGTGGACACAACTTATGTTCATCCGATTAACTTCCTTACTCCAGGATTAAGGAATATGCACGACCCCAACAACAAGGCGGTCGACTACTTGTTTCGCACTCTCTGTCAATCCGAATTTGATTGGGTTCAGACAGAGGATTTGGCTTGTAGGATTTGGGAGCAACTCAAGAATGCTCATGCTGGGAACAGTCAGGTTCAGGCTCGCTTGTTTGCGACTTACCGGAGAGAGTATGAGAACTTCACTCATCCCCCTGGTGAGTCCATAGACACGATGTTCCAGCGGTTCACGGTGATTGTGAACAACAAGAGGACCAATGTGACCGTGCTCCCGTACGATGATCATGCAAGAGCTGTGAAGCTCTTACACTCGTTGGATCGTACTATTTAGGGCGGAAAGGTCGAGGCCATCTTTGAGTCAGAGAAGTATGATACTCTGACGGTAGACGAGCTGTTCTCTAAGCTCAAGTTGGCTGAGGTGGATGAGGACCGGAGCATCCGAGGACCGATGGATGGTCACTCCTTGGTGTGATGAGTGATTGACAACGTGGTGTGGACTGACTCTTGGCTGAGTATTGTAGGTGCAAGTTGCGGCTTGATTTGTGTTGGTGCAGGTGAAGAGCAGGTGCTAAAGGTCTTAGCCTTGTAGGGCCTCCGAGGAGTGGAGAGACAAGTAGGCTCGGCTCGATGGACCCGGTGGCCGAACGGGATCAAGTGCGGGCCGCATGGTTGCAAGAAAAGCAAGACGAAGTCGTCGACTGGAGCCGGTGCAGGGTAGCGGCTCACGACCGAAGTCTGGATGTGGGGTTTGCGGTGGTTCACCAAAAAACCGTCGGGTTACTTGGTTAAGCCACAAAACCAAGACCGGAGGCTCGGCGGGCGGAGACGGGATCCGGGCGTGCTGAGAAGCTTCAATGCCAGGGGACACGTAGTGGGATCGCAGGGCTTGCGTCAGGAGAACGCGGACTAAGGTGAAGGCATGGCCGCCCGATGAAGAGGAGTGCTACTTGACCATCTTGCCCCTGAGGGGTGTGTATCTTCATTTATGTTCTAGGGGTAGCTTGGTCATTGGCCCAACCCGGAGAGACTTCATATATATAGCTCTAGGGTTTCATGGCAATTAATCCATCCGGACTGCTTCTCATTTCCCTACTATTTAGGCTAGATTTTCTTCACCGCTTTGTAGAGAATCTGACCTCCGAGTGTATGGAAGCATTCATGGTTGCGTCGATTTCCTTCTTGTCGATCGAGTGATTTTTGTGTCTTTTTCGGGCTATTTTGTTGGATTTTCGTCCGCGGCTTGTTCCTTCAATTTTGAGGTGTTTGGGTTCGGATTCCTTTATAGGGATCATGGATAGATGTCTTGTGCATCTTTGTGCTTGATCTTGACCCCTCAGACTCCGGATTTGGCCTCCAATTGAAGGATTTCGGTTGGAACCCTAGCTTTGGTGGAGCTCGGTAGAATCTCGATTCCTCTCAATTCAGTGGGTTTAAGGCTACAAATTCGTAGGTATAGCATCTCCTAGAGGCGCTTCACCTTCACCCATGATTTGGTATCAATCCCTTGGTTGATCCGGGAGATAGGGCAAAGGGAAGGTGGTGTTGATTTTGAGCAACTCGGGCTCAAGCTGCTCTGTTCGCACCTGGCAGACAGTCCGCCTGGTAGGCACGGACAGTCCGCGTGGCCCGGCTGTTCGTCTAGTTCGTCGCTTGTTCGTGCGAGTTCTTGGTTCGATCCATTGGGTCGGTTGTTTTTGGTTGCAAGGTGTTTGGCGGACAGTCCGCAGGTAGGGCGCGAACAGTCCGTGCGTGGTGGACGGTCCGCGGGTAGGGTACGGACGGTCTGTATTTCGCGGTGTGCTACTGGTGGTTCGGGTGCTATTTTTGGATGGTCCGACTCGACCTTGCGGACAGTCCGCCCAAGCCCCGCGGACAGTCCGCCCCCTCCATGCGGACGGTCCGCCCCAGGCACTGCAGATTGCCTAAGTCCTTTGCTTCTTGAGTTGTGCTTCCGCTTGTGATTGGTTTGGGACTTGTTCCTAGGGTTGGTAGGTCCATTGTGACTACGCGACCTTGGCAAGTTCGTGTGGGAACCTTTGCTTGTGATTTTGGGGCAGAGTCGAGTTCGACTCTTCGGAGAAGAATTTTTATCAGCTCCCATTCACTCCCCCCTCTCTGGTCGCCTAATCGGTCCTTCAATTGGTATCAAAGCCGGTTACAGATCTTCGTGATTCTAACCAGTCTAAGATCCAAAGATGGCATACCAAGAATGGGGTTCGAGTCCTCCATACTTTGATGGTAAGAACTACCAGATGTGGTAGAGGCGGATGGCTGCTTTCCTCCGCAGCAAGGGTCAGATCCTTTGGGATGTTACAGTGAACACGGCTTATGTTCATCCGAATGACTTCCTTGCTCCAGAATCGAGGGATATGCACGACACCAACAACAAGGCGGTTGACTACTTGTTTCGTGCTCTGTGTCAATCTGAATTTGATCGGGTTCAGATAGAGGACTTGGCTTGTATGATTTGGGAGCAGCTGAAGAATGCTCATGCTGGGAACGCTCAGGTTCAGGCTCGCTTGTTTGCGACTTACCGAAGAGAGTACGAGAACTTCACTCATCTCCCCGGTGAGTCCATAGACACCATGTTCAAGTGGTTCACTGTGATTATGAACAACATGAGAGCTAATTTGGCCGTGCTCCCGTACGATGACCATGACAGGGCTGTGAAGCTCTTGCACTCACTGGATCGTACCATGTGGAGTGAGATGGTCTAGGATATTCTGGAGTCAGAAAAGTATGAGACCCTCACGGTGGAGGAGCTATTTTCCAAGCTCAAGTCGTCCGAGGTGGACCATGGGGTGCGAGCAAGGATCGAGAACCTGACTGACCCTCATAGTCTGGCTCTCGTTTCTGGGCCAAGGACTAACACTAACCTGTCTTCGAGACAGTTTTCTCTGTCTTGTCTTGTGTCCATGCTAGATGAGGAGTTCGATGTACTGGGCAAGGAAGATCTTGCGTTGCTGAGCAGGTGATTTGAGCGCATGTACACGAACCGGAAGAACGCTCGGAGGAGCTCGGGCATGTGCTACCGGTGCGGGAAGCACGAGCACTTTATCGCTGAGTGCCTAGAGGCCATGGAGATCAAGCCCGAGCACAAGCACTGTCCGAGGACTGACCACAAGCACCACTCGAGGGACGACCACAAGGGCAAGAACAAGTCCGAGCAGAGGCCAAGGAAGAGTAGCGGTCACAAGAAGAAGGAATGTGCGATGGTTGCCGAAGTGAGCGACATCGACTCGAGTTCCTGCTACTATTCATTGAGCTCAAGTGATGAAGAAGAGGACCGGCACAAGGGCAAGCGGTCAAGCAAGAACATCAACGGCCTGTGCTTCGCCACCCAAGGCTTTTATGGCATGGCACATTGCTCCTAGAGCAAGAACAGCAACAAGGATGACTCGAACTCTGACTCCGAGGATGAGGTAAATAATGATCCTGCCTTCTTGGTACAGGAGAATGCTAGGTTGAATAAATTGCTTGACAACCATGATGATGTGCATAGAAAGACCAACAAGGAGATGAGGTCTTTTCTTGGAGAGGCTAAGGGGAAGGTGGTTGAGCTAGAGTCTTTGCTTGGTGATGCTATGGCTCAAATAGATTCTCTGAAGTCTGTTCCTATTGTGACCGATGAACCAGAATGCACTGATTGTTCTATGTTCCTTGGTGATTTGACTGTGCTTAAGGAAAAGTATGCCTCCAAGGTTGAGGAACTAGATGTGCTTAGGGTTGAGCTAGATGAGATGAAATCTAGGCCCTCCTTGCTTGGTGCTTGCACTTCTTGTCCTGTTTTGCAAGAGAAGCTAGATGAATCGCTTGCTTATGCTAGATCACTAGAGGCTAAGCTGAAAGCTCCTATTCCTACTTCATATTCTACTTGTGAAATAAATGTTGTGAAGATTTTGGAGCTTGCACACTATGTTGATCGCTTGCAAGATGAGAATGATGAGTTGAGGAAAATGATGGGTTGGTTGTCGAGTCATGAGCCCCAGCTCAGGATGATGATTGAGGCATACAAGCTCTATGATGGGCAAACGCTTGGGTCAGATAAGATTGGGGAGTGCAGCGGTGAGAAGGAGGAGAAGATTAGTGATATCCCAGCTCCACCAAAAACCTTCCACAAGAGTGCCTATGCTCGTAAGCCAAACCCACTTAGTAACCGACTAGACACAACCCTAGATCCTCCCGTGTTTCCTCCACAAACAAACAACTTCCAGAAACCCATCAAGTTCAAGAGTGACTTGGGGAACGAGTTCTTTGGGAAGAAGGGATAGAAACCGAGTGAGGAGAAGCCTCAACCAAGAGAGAACCCAAAGCCTCAGCCAAATCCAAAGCCAATCCCATTCCATTGTGATCATTGTGGGAGGAATGGTCACCTAGTTGAGTTTTGCTTCAGGAGGAAGCGTGAGGAGAGGTTTGCTAGACAGATGGCAAATAAGGACAGGTACCACCCTTCTCGTGGTGTGCCTGAATCTCGTGTGGCGCCTAGGGGTGAGGGTGTGGTGCGTACCATTTACCCTCGAGAGAGGTGTGAGTTTCCTACACTGGTCTGCCTCCTCAAAGAGATATAGTTAGGCGTGCTGGGTTTGGGCATGGTGAGTTTGTTGGACATTCCTTCACTCGTGGCCAATATGAGTATGGGGGGGGACGATCGCAGTTTTAGGTCTTCGAGGAGCTACAGGCCACGGTCTCCACCTCATGGTACGCGCAGTCCTCAAAGGAGACGTGTGCGTGTTCCACCTAGGAGTGATAGGATGGATTTTGCTAACCCCACTTTTGAGCAAATGGCACGGCACTGGTTTGATTCATTTTGTACTAACCCCAGTGCTGAGTTGTTCGCTCACTCTCGCTCTCGATTTTGATTTTCAGGTAGGAGGCATGGAGGGCTTTTGGTTGATCTACTCCGGTTGCTCTCGACACATGACCGGAGATCAAAGGTGGTTCTCCAGCCTCACCCCAGTAATGACCAAAGAGTACATCAGTTTTGGGGATAATGGGAAAGGTAGAGTGCTTTCAGTGGGCACGGTGAAGGTGAGTGGGTCTATGACACTTAGGCGTGTTGCTCTTGTCAAGTCTTTGGGGTTTAATCTTCTTTCGGTTTCCCAACTTCTTGATGAGGGTTTTGAGGTCCGTTTCAAGATGGGCGCTTCTCGTGTTTTGGATTCTCGAGCTGATCTTGTGTGCACGATCATCCCCGAGGGTCAGATTTTTAGAGCTGATTTTTCTCAGTGTGTCAGCTCTTCTCACTGTTTGGTTGCTGGTGTTTCAGCAGAGCTTTGGAAATGGCATAGGAGGCTAGGTCACTTGAGTTTTTACTTGTTGTCTCGCTTGAGTGGACTTGGTTTGGTCCGAGGATTGCCTGAGTTGAAATACCAAAAGGTCTTGGGATGGGCTCCGTGTAGGCATCGCAAGATGGTCGCCGCCTCTCACCCGCCTCTGAAATCCGTTATGACAGAGAGGCCATGCGAGTTGTTCCCTATGGACTTGGTTGGTCCAGCTCGTGTGTGCTCGGCGGGTGGGAAATGGTACGTCCTTGTGATAGTGGATGACTACTCTCGCTATGCTTGAGTCTTCTTTTTGGCTGACAAGGGGGAGACATTTGGTTTTGTCCGAGATCTAATCTTGAGGTTGAAGAATGAGAGAAATGGAGATGTTGTTCGAGCTATTCGTAGCGACAATGGCGCTGAATTTAAAAACTCTCGATTCAAAACCTTTTGTCATGATTTGGGTCTCGAACATCAATTTTCCTCTCCCTTTGTTGCTTGTCAGAATGGTGTGGTTGAGAGGAAAAATCGTTCCCTTTATGAGATGGCTCGGACGATGCTCGACGAGCATAGGACTCCGAGGAGATATTGGGCCGAGGCGGTGAATACCGCGTGCCATGTTGGGAACCAGAGTTATCTTCGGGCCTTCTTGAACAAGACGTGCTATGAGCTCATGCATGGGCGAGCACCTAGAGTGAGACATTTCAGGGCTTTTGGTTGTCGGTGTTTTATTCTCAAGAAGGGTAGGCTTGATAAGTTTGAGTCGAGGTCCTCCGATGGCATCTTTTTGGGTTATGCTAGTCATTCTCGAGCATTCCGTGTGCTAAACCTTGATACTAACCTAGTCATGGAAACTTGTGACGTTACCTTCGACGAAACCCAGCCATGTAGTTTGTCTGTTTTTGAGTGTGCAGGTGACGACGAAATTGGCAAGAAGATCTTTGAGGACGAGGAGGATGATGCTGGAGAGGATGATGGTGATGATGGTGAAGCTCTAGCCACGCATATACCCTCTACTTCCACTACGACGACTATGGTGCAGGATGGCCCATCCCCTACACCGACTACGATCCAGCAAGATCAAGTGGAAGCTGCTGTTGAGGGGGAGGTCGTCTCCAGGCGAGTGGCACCGAGGCGCATTCAAGTTGATGATCCTCCCTCAAGAATCATCAGTGACATCAATGAATGTATGAAACGGTCAAGGTCCAGGAATGTTTCTCACGTTGCTCATTCGGCTTTTGTTGCTACCTTTGAGCCGAAAGACATTGGACACACACTCTCTGATCCTAATTGGGCAAGCGCTATGCATGAGGAGTTAGAGAACTTTGAGAGAAACCAAGTTTGGGAGTTGGTAGAGCCACCACCACATTGCAAACCTATTGGGACAAAATGGGTGTGGAAGAACAAAGAGGGTGAGAATGGTGAGGTGGTGAGAAACAAATCGAGGTTGGTTGCTCAGGGCTATAGTCAGAAGGAGGGGATAGACTATGAGGAGACATTTGCTCCTGTAGCCCGTTTGGAGGTGATTAGGATCCTTCTAGACTTTTTTGTGGCTAAAGGATTTAAATTGTACCAAATGGATGTGAAGAATGCCTTTCTGAATGGGTTTTTGGAGGAAGAGGTTTATGTGAAGCAACCACTAGGCTTTGAGAGTGCTGAGTTTCCCCACCGAGTGTATAGACTGAGGAAGGCATTGTATGGGCTGAAACAAGCTCCCCGGGCATGGTATGGCCGGTTGAGGGGGTTCTTGTTCAGCAAGGGGTTTGAGATGGGCAAAGTAGATAAGACTCATTTTCTCCTCAGGCAGGGCGATGATATCCTAATTGTTCAGGTGAATGTGGATGATATTGTCTTTGGCGGCTTGTCTCACTCTTTGGTTGCAAGGTTTGCATAGGACATGAGCAAAGAATTCGAGATGTCGATGATGGGAGAATTGCAGTTCTTTCTCGGGCTTCAGATCAAGCAGGCGAAGGAGAGAACCTTTGTGCATCAAGCCAAGTACACGAAGGACATCCTCAAGAAGTTCAAGATGGACGACTCGAAGCCCCTGTCGACACCGATGAGTACGACTACAGCACTGGATGCGGACGAGGACGGAGAGCCCGTGGACCAGAAGGAGTACCGAAGCATGATCGACTCCCACTTGTACTTGACAGTGACGAGGCCGGACATTCAGTTTTCTGTGTGTCTGTGTGCTCGTTTTCAAGCGTCATCGAGGACTTCACATCGGCAGGGCGTTAAGTGGATTTTCAGGTATCTTCGATACACTCCTAAGCTTGGTCTTTGGTAATCGGCATCCTCTTCCCTTTCGCTTCTTGGTTTTTCGGATGCCGACTTTGCGAGGTGTCGAGTCGATAGGAAATCGACTTCGGGGACCTGTCAGTTTTTGGGTTCCTCGCTTGTTTCTTGGTCTTCTCGCAAATAGTCAAGTATAGCTCAGTCCACCACAGAAGCCGAGTATGTAGCTGCCGCTAGTTGTTGCTCCCAGCTGCTTTGGATCACATACACGCTGAGTGACTTTGGTGAGAGTGTACCCATGTTCCTCTCATGTGTGATAGCACGAGTGCCATCAGTGTTGCCAAAACTACCGTGCTACACTCCAGAACCAAACATATAGAGGTGAGGTACCACTTCCTGAGAGACAATGTTGAGAAGGGAAACATAGACCTCATCCATGTGCCAACCGAGAAACAGCTCGCCGATATCCTGACAAAGCCTTTGGACCAAGCTACTTTTGCTTGTTTGCGGGGGGAGCTTGGTGTGGTTTTTCCTTTTTGAGCTTCGGTTGGGAGTCTAATATACATATGCATGTTGCATTTTCATTCTTGTATGTTGACGGTGAATTTTGGTGCTCCAAACGTATTTGTTACACTTTGGTTTTAGCTCGATTATGTAACTAACCCGCCACTAGGCACACTAATGATATAACAAGCTCATCTTCGTATGTGCATTTGGAAGTGTTGTGTTTTTGCAGGAAAACTTAACTTTTATGCTATCTACATATTTGTGATGCTCTTGCAAAGTTCTACCTACCAAAGCCATATACATATATGTTCTATGATAACAAAACCCGTAGATTGCAAACATATGTTTTGATGAGTTGGATTAGGATTGATTTCTATGGTTCGAGACTAAGAAGCTGGTCATTCCTTTGTGTAACTTTTTCATGCTAGCCTTTTTGTCCATGCATTGTGGGTTTTCACATCGAAAATTTCACAAACCTCGCTGGGCATCCAACCTAAACCAAAAACATCTTTTTGTGATCACCTCCTTGTCCACAACCCAATTTGAGTATGAAGTAAAATTCTCGATGGAGACTCAGATATTCCGCAAGATTATGAAATTTATGCTTACTTTAGCAGTCATTCCCCCCTCTTTTATGCTCGAGGACGAGCATCGTTCAAGCATGGGGGGAGGAGTCATCACATCATTTCTGACATATGCTATGTAAGTGTTATGTTGCAAAAGTTCTGAGGAGCAAAAGAAAAACAAATGAAAAATGAAAAAAATATATGATGAAAAAAAAGAAAAGTAAGAAAAAAATGAAGAAGAAAAAAAAGAAAGAGAGAAAAATTAGAAGGAAATAAAATAAAAGTAAAAAAATAAAGATGCTCCTCGGTTCTTTTTGCTTCATAGGTTCTCAAGTGCCTTTATGACAAATTCATACTCAAATCTTACAAACATGTGCAATCCGATAATGAGGACTTCACTTCTGCCTTGGGATCATCCATTTGCCACTTGCACATGTCCACCTATCTAAATGTGTATGTTTCATCCATCTCTCTTTCCAACATTTATTTTCCATGGCCTTTTTGACGAGTCTCGGTAATTCCAGTAGATCTCTCTCTTAATTTGACAATATTTCGGATGTATGTTTTGCTAGGATTGTTTTTAACCTACCAAGCTCCGCATAAGCCTTCCATTATCACATATGAGTAGAATAGGTTGAAAATAATCTAGTATAGGCTTGAGTGACTTGATGAGATGAGTGTTTCCATGAGCTTTTGCAAGAGATTTTCACTTATGTTGGATATGCATCTTTTTGACAATTCTTCCATGAAACAAGGTAATGGTTTGAAGTTCACTTAAGTTTGAGAGCATCATGTTTATAAAATGTGGCTTGTTCTTTATTGTTAGTCTATCTTCCAAAATGAAAAAGAAGCCGGTCACAACTTGAACTTTAAAAATAAATTCTTAAGAGAGAGCAATTTGCCTCGTCATGAATGACTAAGTGCAGGGAGAACATTGGAAGGCAATGCTGATTTCCCTTTTAAGCAAGGATTACTTACTCGAGGACGAGCAAGGTTTAAGCATGAGGGAGATGTTGATGGTGAATTTTGGTGCTCCAAACATATTCGTTACACTTTGGTTTGAGCTCGATTATGTAACTAACCCGCCACTAGGCACACTAATGATATAACAAGTTCATCTTCGTATGTGCATTTAGAAGTGTTGTGTTTTTGCAGGAAAACATGGACAAAAGGGACGGAGTCACAACAAGTTCAAAGGAGCAAATGAGGAGTTCCGTTCGTGTTCGAGTGCAAGGCAAAATCACTTCCAAAGGTGGCAAGGACCAAGGTGCTACGACGGATCATCACCGAGGACTGAGACGTAAAGTTCGGACTTCAAGCGAGAAGACCCCCGATCTTGATCGCGGGGATGACGACCTCAAAATGACACAAATGAAGGGGGGCCAAGTGCAAAATGTCAAGATGAGCCGCGGGGAGAAGGACGGGCCCGAACCGGCCCAGAAAGGGCCCAGGCCTGCTGGCCTGGTCGGATCGGCCCAGGCTGTTTTTGTGGCGGTTCGGCCCGCCCTTTGACCTAGTCGCTCCTCGATCTATTAATAGCTCCCTCCTCCGACGGCCACCGCATCCAATCATTCTACCAACGCCATTCACCAGAAAACCACCGCCACAAGATGAGGGAGATAGTTGGATGAGCTCGTCGCAAGGATCAACGCCGGCGAAGGGAAGGAAGTAAGAGGAGGACTCCAAGCCGCTAGCCTAGGGGTGTTCCCAAGCTTCATCGCCGCCATCTTCATCGACGACGTTCTCCGGAGTCTCCATCACCCCTATGTGCTTCAATCCGTGTAAGATGATGGGGTAATGCCTCCGTTCATCCCTAGGGTTAGATGGATGCATGATATGTAATCTATACATGAATCTTATGCCTATTGATTCTTTATGGTCTATGTCTTCGCTAATGCTTTGTTTACATATGTTTGCGCAACATGTGGTCTTAGTAGGGTTTGTGGTAATCGTGGTGATTAGCTTAACCCTATGGATGCTTAGGTATAGATGCAGTTATACGTGAAAGTATTTGATTACCTTGCGTAGTGACAGTACGGTGGAGGGAAAAGGCTTAGCGGCCGCATAACCGCCATGAAGCTAGTGTAGGCAACACCCTTTTCATGTAGTAGATGCATGTTCATGAGATCCTAAACCCTAGGGAGGGAACACTTATCTACCTTAATCTCTCTCTTGTACCAACCCTCACCATCTAGTTTAACCTTAGATTTCTTAGATTAACATAGGTTAGATTGTCTTTACCTTTAAGATTAATCCTCTTTCAAAGGCTTTCCAATCAACTAGATTAGTACTTGGTTAAGCGCTAGCAATCCCCTTGCTCTGCGGATTGACAAGAACCTTGGGGGTCACCCCATGGTGAAAAAGGTGTAGGTCCGTACGCTTGCGGATCGAAGGTTGTTACGTGTTTCAACCATCAACAAGCCCCTTTTTCTGGCGCCGTTGCCGGGGAGCAAGCCAGTTTGCTACGTTTAATCTAGTATTAATTTTGTTGATTACTAACATCTAACCCTTATTTTCTAGAAAAAATTCTTTTTTTTGTTTTTTGTTTTTCTTTCTATTTTCTCGTGCCTAGATGGATTTGTTCACCTCACCATTGGAAGACGAAGAGATGTCGCTAAGGGAGCTAGCAATGCCGTCAATGGAGGACACTGAGATACAAAAATCAGATTTGACGCTTGCTACAACCCACTACGAAGTGAAGCCTAAAATCATCAAGTTAGTGGTGACAAACCCCTTTAGAGGATTGGAGGATGACAACCCATATAGACACATTAAGGAATTCACGATGATATGCAACACGGTGCAACAAGAAGGAGTTACGGCCGCTTGGTTCAAGTGGAATCTTTTTTCATTCTCTCTCGAAGATGAAGCGCGAAGATGGTACACACTTGCATCCGTTGAAGCAAAAGGAAATTGGGATGAGCTAGTGAAGAAGTTTTTTTTGAAGTTCTTTCCCATAAGCAAGGTTCAAGACTTAAGGAGGCAAGTGTTCAATTTCAAGCAAGGGGAAGATGAAGGAATTGATGAAGCTTGGGACCGTTTTAATGAACTACTCGAGCAAGGCCCGAACTTGGGATTTTCCGGTGACTTGATGTTGCATACCTTTTATTTTTTACTAACCCCTAACTCTTCTCATTTTGTAAGCATGTGTGCAGGCAGTGATTTAATGGATAAAACGATTAGTGAAGCCGCACAAATCTTACAAAGGATAAGTAATGGAAAAAGAACGCAAAGAGATTGGCAAAGACGTTGTCGGGAGGAGCAAAACGACAAAAGCAAGTCCAAGGTGCTTGCTGAATTTACTGAAAAAGATGAACCAGAGGTCAAGGAAGATGAACCGACCATACAAGAAATTGAAGATCCACTTCCCAAGGTAAGAGAAGTCATTTCGGATATTAAAAATGTTGAAACTAACATGAATGTAGGCCGAAGTATGGGGAATGCTAGACCATTGGCGGAGTTCAATCAATCCGGTTGGATTCAAGTTGATTTTGCCCCCCTAATCAACTACCGAAGGAAGGAGAAACGCCAACACATCTCTAAAAGAGTTGAAGACATATTTGATCAAGAGATGAGTGGAGAGTCGATCCAAAAGATATTTGAAGAAGAAAGAGAAGAAGAAGATGAAGGATGGATCGACCGATTTGATAACTCAAAGATTTATGATGAAGAAAGAGAAGAGTACAACCGTGACGAGCCTAGCGACTCGAAGGATAAATGGGAGAAGATAGGACTCAAGCTAGAAGATGAATGGGATTAAGGAGTTGACATAGAGCATGTACTCCAAGAAGGCCCCTCTCCACAAGGTTATGGCTTGTGTGCTATTGAAGCCTACACACTAGCAAATCAAGACATGGAAGTACTCAAGGATGAAGAAAAGAGTGAATCAATGATGAGTGATCTTCACGACATGTGGTACACGGGAGATAAAGAAAGCAACATACAAGACTTTGAAGATGAAGATTTGGTTGATAATGAAGACTTCAAAGAAGAGATGAATGCGTACATAGTGGATGTATTACATGTTCCACATGATGAGATGGAGGGGATGCAAAAAGGTAACAAAGAGACACCTTCACTCGTTGAGGTTGGTTCGCCTTCAACACCGCTAGATGAACCAAATATCACTCTTGTTGAAAAAGCTCTAAGGCCAAGGTACGCGCTGAAATCTCAAGATATTATTGGTATTGATGATGATAAATTCAAATACTCATGCTCAATCAATAGAATAAATGATATTTTAAATTCTATGCCTTATGACAATAATTATGATGTTTATAGGCTAGATTATCTTGGGAATCATAATGAGGCAATATTTATGTTGGAACAAATTAACTCTATGCCTAAAGAACCTTTGCCTAGCCAAGAGCTAAGTGCTTTGCATGAAACATATGCTTCCTTTATTTACACCTTGACATGTTGCTACAGTTTGCTTGTGGTTGTAATTATGGATGCTTATGTTTACAATAAGTTTTGTAAATCTCGATCATACTTTGCGCTTGGTCAAGCTAATGACCTTAAAGAAGCACATGTAGGGAAAGGCCCGATTTTCACTAACCATGTAGACAAGGCTTGAATAATTAAAAGAGAAGTCATGCCTAAATAATTGCAAGATAAATCATCAACCTCTCCAAATCCCGTGATGGATGCTGCTGTCTTCATCAATTTCAGAGATTGTTCAGAGGTGTACAAATGAAGAAAATGAGACATTTAGAAGCTCCATCAAGTTTCCATTCCAACGCATCAAGAACCAACGAATTTGAAGACCCGTGCAAGGAGTTATGGAGAAAACATTGAGCATTGCGCGTTCTGAAATTTCAGGACAGATTTCATCACCGAAGTAAAACGGATGTAACTCTCTTGTTCGGAGTCCGATTTGGGCAAATAAAGACTCGTTGGAAAGGAAATTTTGTGCAATGTGCAATGGAGAAGAGCTTGGGTATACTTTCTGTTCTGGACATTAAAGAAAAATTCATGGAGTGAAGGCAGCACTGAAGGGTGACAAAGAAGGAGAAAGCGATGATGTTAGATAGCTTGGGCAAGTCTTCTATAAGTGATCAAGCACAACATGGGAAGTGAATTACAGCTGCATTGGTATCTTTTCTTCTTGCATGAAGGGCCATGGCTATGCAACGAAAAGAAGGTATGTGATAAAGTCGAGCTCTATGACTTTAAATGAAGCGCTTTTCGGGAGGCAACCCGTTTCTTTATGTTTTTATTCCTTTCTTAGAGAGAATAAAGAATGGTACCATCCTATGATGATTAACTTGTGGCTAATTAATCTAAGTTTAATTTTCCCTTTTAGAACCACCATCATGTTCATGCTCATATTTTTTTGCATGCATTGTATTTTGTTATCAACGTGATGTTTCTTTGCATATACATGTTTTGCATTTAGTGGGCTTTGTTGATTTATATACTTAATGATGTATGCTTCACTATGGTAATACTTCATAAGGCCTTATGAGTATTTCCCTTTTGCAATCTTGTGTGAACGTGGTGTTTAAACATGATTGCGGACCATCATCATTACGTTCGATAAACCTTGCTAGCTTTTCTTATGTTTTCATGTTGCATAGGTTAGTTTATAAGCCTTGCAATGCGCTTAGTTTTTCTTGTGCTATAAGAATTATTGATCTAGGGATAGACATGGTGTTTTAACCCTAGATAAATAAATCTTTATGGCTATGGAGAAATTCGGCAACCTAGTTGTAAACATGGTGTTTAGAACTAGGTGAAAACATTGTCTTTGTTTATATGCTTTCCTATCATGTGCATACACACCTTGCACCACGTACACTCATTAGGTTTTTATTAGACTAATTATGCCACAAGTTAAGAGTCATAGGAAACATTGTTGGATTGTTGGCAAATCTATCTACTCCCAACTGTCACCTTGGGGGTAGAATGTGCGTTTAAAATGTCTTGCAGGCAAGATAAAGACTCTCACTACAAGGAAATTGAAGGATGGCTGAGATAAAAATGTTTTGTCTTCTTCTTCCATGCCTAGCAAAATGCTAAGCATGGGGGAGACCCTGAACCTTCAACACGGAAGTCCAACATGACGCTCTAGAAGATAGAATGATCAAGATCATCAACATCCCCGGATCAATGCACAAGAAGCTATTGATCTCATCAAATTTCTGCGTGGTCTCGAAGGGAAAACACTAGATACCTTTGGATATTTAGAAGCCCCATGAAGTTACGATTCCAACAAATCAAGAATCAAGACAATCGGAGGTTCCTACAAGCAGTTATGCCTGAATCACCGAGTGCAACACGTCCTGAAATCAATTTTGGACAGCACGCAGCGCTGAAGTAAAATGGACATAGCTTCCTTGTTTGAACTCCGTTTTAGATTAATGACCACACGTTGGAAAGGTAATTTCGTAAACTTTTCAATAGATCCATATTTCGATATATGATCTATTCTATACAGAGGGGAAATCCATGAAGAAGAGGCAGCAAGGAGATGATGAGAACAAGAAAGAGGAGATGGTGATGACAACATTGAAGAGAAGGGCGACCAATGGCTCCATTAAGCATACATGATCGAATTCAGGAGTTTATGAGCATTGGAAAATCAAGACAAAAGCACAGCCACATCGATACATGGAGATGTCGGAAGAAGGCAACGAAGAACTATAAAAGATGGTAACACCTCCATGGACCTTCTCTTTTCCGAACGTAAATGCTTGTAAGTACGCCTTCAACCTTAGGTGCAACATTTTGTTTTTCTCTTCCAACAATAACAAGGCTACTAGGAGGAAAACCTAGGTTTCTTTTTATTTTCAATTGATAGGCATGACCATGTGTACACCTCGATGTTTTATATTGCCTATGCTTATGAAAAAATGATGAAAGTTGCCGCTTTGTTTTACCTACATAAAGTTATACATGTCTTGGCTAATTGCTCTCTATAACATGATCTGAAATTAATTTAAATACCGGCTCTTTTATTTGTGGAGGTGAAATGACTATGCTCTAGACCCACATACATATCTATGCTCTTTGATTTAAGTTTATGGATAGCCGGATAACTTGTTGTTTTTATGAAAACTTAACTTTTATGCTATGTACATATTTGTGATGCTCTTGCAAAGTTCTACCTACCAAATCCATATACATATATGTTCTATGATAACAAAACCCATAGATTGCAAACATATGTTTTGATGAGTTGGATTAGGATTGATTTCTATGGTTCGAGACTAAGAAGCTGGTCATTCCTTTGTGTAACTTTTTCATGCAAGCCTTCTTGTCCATGCATTGTTAGTTTTCACATCGAAAATTTCACAAACCTCGCTGGGCATCCAACCTAAACCAAAAACATCTTTTTGTGATCACCTCCTTGTCCACAACCCAATTTGAGTCTGAAGTAAAATTCTCGATGGAGACTCAGATATTCCGCAAGATTATGGAATTTATGCTTACTTTAGCAGTCATTCCCCCCTCTTTTATGTTCAAGGACGAGCATCGTTCAAGCATGGAGGGAGTCATCACATCATTTCTGACATATGCTATGTAAGTGTTATGTTGCAAAAGTTTTGAGGAGCAAAAGAAAAAAATGAAAAATGAAAAAAATATATATGATGAAAAAAAAGAAAAGTAAGACAAAAAAGGAAGAAGAAAAAAAAGAAAGAGAGAAAAATTAGAAGGAAATAAAATAAAAGTAAAAAAATAAAGATGCTCCTCGGTTCTTTTTGCTTCATAAGTTCTCAAGTGCCTTTATGACAAATCCATACTCAAATCTTCCAACCATGTGCAATCCGATAATGAGGACTTCACTTCTGCCTCGGGATCATCCATTTGCCACTTGCACATGTCCACCTATCTAAATGTGTATGATTCATCCCTCTCTCTTTCCAACATTTATTTTCCATGGCCTTTTTGACGAGTCTCGGTAATTCCAGTAGATCTCTCTCTTAATTTGACAATATTTCGGATGTATGTTTTGCTAGGATTGTTTTTAACCTACCAAGCTCCGCATAAGCCTTCCATTATCACATATGAGTAGAATAGGTTGAAAATAATCTAGTATAGGCTTGAGTGACTTGATGAGATGAGTGTTTCCATGAGCTTTTGCAAGAGATTTTCACTTATGTTGGATATGCATCTTTTTGACAATTCTTCCATGAAACAAGGTAATGGTTTGAAGTTCACTTAAGTTTGAGAGCATCATGTTTATTAAATGTGGCTTGTTCTTTATTGTTAGTCTATCTTCCAAAATGAAAAAGAAGCCGGTCACAACTTGAACTTTAAAAATAAATTCTTAAGAGAGAGCAATTTGCCTCGTCATGAATGACTAAGTGCAGGGAGAACATTGGAAGGCAATGCTGATTTCCCTTTTAAGCAAGGATTACTTACTCGAGGACGAGCAAGGTTTAAGCATGAGGGAGATGTTGATGGTGAATTTTGGTGCTCCAAACATATTCGTTAGACTTTGGTTTGAGCTCGATTATGTAACTAACCCGCCACTAGGCACACTAATGATATAACAAGTTCATCTTCGTATGTGCATTTAGAAGTGTTGTGTTTTTGCAGGAAAACATGGACAAAAGGGACGGAGTCACAACAAGTTCAAAGGAGCAAATGAGGAGTTCCGTTCGTGTTCGAGTGCAAGGCGAAATCACTTCCAAAGGTGGCAAGGACCAAGGTGCTACGACGGATCATCACCGCGGACTGAGACGTAATGTTCGGACTTCATGCGAGAAGACCCCCGATCTTGATCGCGGGGATGACGACCTCAAAATGACACAAATGAAGAGGACCAAGTGCAAAATGTCAAGATGAGCCGCGGGGAGAAGGACGGGCCTGAACCGGCCCAGAAAGGGCCCAGGCCGTTTTTGTGGCGGTTCGGCCCGCCCTTTGACCTAGTCGCTCCTCGGTCTATTAATAGCTCCCTCCTTCGACGGCCGCCGCATCCAATCATTCTACCGACGCCATTCACCAGAAAACCGCCGCCGCAAGATGAGGGAGAGAGTTGGATGAGCTCGTCGCAAGGATCAACGCTGGTGGAGGGAAGGTAGTAAGAGGAGGACTCCAAGCCGCTGGCCTAGGGGTGTTGCCAAGCTTCATCGCCGCCATCTTCATCGACGACGTTCTCCGGAGTCTCCATCACCCCTATGTGCTTCAATCCGTATAAGATGATGGGGTAATGCCTTCGTTCATCCCTAGGGTTAGATGGATGCATGATATGTAATCTATACATGAATCTTATGCCTATCGATGCTTTATGGTCTATGTCTTCGCGAATGCTTTGTTTACATATGTTTGCGCAACATGTGGTCTTAGTAGGGTTTATGGTAATCGTGGTGATTAGCTTAACCCTATGGATGCTTACGTATAGATGCGGTTATAAGTGAAAGTGTTTGATTACCTTGCGTAGTGACAGTGCGGAGGAGGAAAAAGGCTTAGCGGCCGCATAACCACCATGAAACTAGTGTAGGCAACACCCTTTTCATGTAGTTGATGCATGTTCATGAGATCCTAAACCCTAGGGAGGGAATGCTTACCTACCTTAATCTCTCTCTTGCACCAACCCTCACCATCTAGTTTAACCTTAGATTTCTTAGATTAACATAGGTTAGATTGTCTTTACCTTTAAGATTAATCCTCTTTCAAAGGCTTTCCAATCAACTAGATTAGTACTTGGTTAAGTGCTAGAAATTCCCTTGCTCCGCGGATTGACAAGAACCTTGGGGGTCACCCCGTGGTGAAAAAGGTGTAGGTCGGTACGTTTACGGATCGAAGGTTGTTACGTGTTTCAACCATCAACATTGTATCATATCATGTTTTGCATCTTTGTATCACAGACTGCATTTGTATCATATGCTTTAGAGATGTGCTTCTCCTATATACATTGATCACTGTGATTTGTTGGATGTGAGCTTATGACTTTGCTAGCGAAGCTCTTGTGATGTATAGTTATGCCCTTGGTAGCTTTGGGATGTATATTCATGTGGATGGCTTACTTTTGAAAATGCTATATATGATCCTCTCTTGTGAGTTGAATGCCTTTCATGCTCAAATTGTGCTCATATGACTATATCTTGCTCAATTTATGCTTGGGAATCATGCTCTTTTCATTTGGGGTCAAAGACCCATTTGTCATCATGAATGTTTAGCCTACATGTTACCTTGTGGAGAAGCCTAAGTTTCTTTTTTCTGCAAAGGCACTTCATGTATCATGCTTAATTTTAAATCATGAAATTGGTATATGAAATGTCTATGCTTGAAAATTATGCTTCCATGTCAAATTTGCTTTAAATTCCTTATCTTGGGTGCCAAACCGTTGCATGATGTTCACCATTGAGAAGTCTCATATTTAGAAGTGGGCACATGGCTCGGTGGCTTTGACATGACATGAGATAGCTTGTAGGTGTTTGTGATGATCTTGTGATGAGAACTTGTGACCTTGCATGAAGTTTGTGGGTTATATGTTGTTTGTGCTCATTTTGACCACGCTTAGGTCCTATGCTCATGAGAGGGAAATTTTGTGAAAAATGCTTCATTTTACTTATGGCTATGTCACATGCTTATATGCCCCTATCTACCTTGTTGGCGATGCTTGTACTTAATTTGTGGCTATCTTGATTGTCTATGTCTCATTTTCGGCATGTTGTAGTGCTCCTTGTCAATCTGAGAAGCACATGCTTGCGTTTGTAGACTTGTTTCATGCATTGCCAACAAGGGGGAGGAAAGTACCCAATTCATGCATCCAGGGGGAGTTTTGCATCAAGGGGAGAAAAATTGAGAGAAATGCAATTGTTCAGGGGGAGCTTGCATTCATGCTTTGGGAGCTCCTTGTCGCCTGATTTTAGTTGTGCTCTTTTGCCGATGGTGTAGAGCTCTTTTGCCTCACCTTGAGGAGTCAGCAATTTTGGAGCATTTTATCTCGGTTGTGTCGAGCTGTTGCCCTTGCCTTAGGGGATCGAGATTTGTCTCTCTCAAGTGATCTCGTTTTGGCTTTTGTTTGGCTTTTGATCACTTGTTTGAGTTTTTGGTTCGTTTCTTTTCTTTTTCTCTTTTCTCTGAATTGGTTACTATGTGTGTTGTCAATGCACTCATCAAGGGGGAGATTGAGGACTGGAGCGTCCGAGGACCGGTGGATGGTCGCTCCTTGTTGTGATGAGTGATTGACAACGTGGTGTGGACTGACTCTTGGCCGAGATTGCAGGTGCAGGTTGCGGCTTGATTTGCATTGTTGCAGGTGAAGAGTGGGCGCGAAAGGTCTTATCCTTGCGGGGCCTCCGAGGAGTGGAGAGACAAGTAGGCTCGGCTCGATGGACACGGTGGCTGAGCGGGATCAAGTGCGGGCCGCATGATGGCAAGAAAAGTAAGACGAAGTCGTCGACTGGAGCCGGTGCAGGGTAGTAGCTCACGACTGAAATCTGCACGTGGGGTTTGCGGTGGTTCACCACAAAACTATCGAGTTACTTGGTTGAGCCACAAAACCAAGACCGGAGGCTCGGCGGGCAGAGACGGGATCCGGGCGCGCCGACAAGCTTCGATGCCAGGGGACACACGGCGGGATCGCAGGGCTTGCGTCAGGAGAATATAGACTGCAGCGAAGGTGTGGTCGCCCGATGAAGAGGAGTGCTACTTGACCATCTTGCCCCTGAGGGGTGTGTATCTTCATTTATGTTCTATGGGTAGCTTGGTCATTTGCCCAACCCGGAGAGACTTCATATAGATAGCTCTAGGGTTTTAGGGCAACTAATCCATCCGGACTACTTCTCATTTCCCTGCTCTTTAGTCTAGATTTTCTTCAGCGGTTTGTAGAGAATCTGACCTCCGAGTGTATGGAAGCATTCATGGTTGCGTCGATTTCCTTCTTGTGGCTCGAGTGATTTTCGTGTGTTTTTCGGGCTATTTTCGTTGGATTTTCGTGCACAGCTTGTTCCTTCAATCCTGAGGTGTTTGGGTTCGGATTTCTTTGTGAGGATCATGGATAGATGTCTTGTGCATCTTTTGCTTGATATTGACCCCTCAAACTCCGGATTTGGCTTCCGATTGAAGGATTTCGGTTGGAACCCTAGCTGTTTTGTTGATCTCGGTAGAATCTCGATTCCTCTCTATTCAGTGGGTTTGAGGCTACAAATTCGTAGGTATAGCATCTCCTAGAGGCACTTCACCTTCACCTATGATTTGGTAGCAGTCCCTTGGTTGATTCGGGAGATCGGGCAAAGGGAAGGTGGTGTTGATTTTGAGCAACTCGGGCTCGAGCTGCTCTGTCCGCACCTGGCGGACAGTCCGCCTGGTAGGCGCGGATAGTCCGCGAGGCCCGGCTGTTTGTCCAGTTCATCACTTGTTCGTGGGAGTTCTTGGTTCGATCCGTTGGGTCGGTTGTATTTGGTTGCAAGGTGTTTGGCGGACAGTCCGCAGGTAGGGCGCGGACAGTCCGTGCGTGGCGGACGGTCCGCGGGTAGGGTACGGACGGTTCGTATTTCGCAGTGTGCTACTGGTGGTTCGGGTGTTTTTTTCGGACGGTCCGACTCGACCTTGCGGACAGTCCACCCAAGCCCCGCGGACAGTCTGCCCCCTCAATGCGGACGGTCCGCCCCAGGCACTACATATTGCCTAAGTCCTTTGCTTCTTAAGTTGTACTTCCACTTGTGATTGGTTTGGGACTTGTTCCTTGGGTTGGTAGGTCCGTTGTGACTACACGACCTTGCAAGTTCGTGTGGGAACCTTTGCTTGTGATTTTGGGGCAGAGTCGAGTTCGACTCTTCGGAGAAGAATTTTTATCGACTCCCATTCACTCCCCTCTCTCTGGTCGCCTAATCGGTCCTTCAGTGGACCGCGGTGTGACAGCCAAGATTGAGAGCCCGACTGACTCGCATAGTCTCGCTCTCATCAGTGGCTCAGGTGCTAAGTCTAATGCTAACCCATCCACTAGGATGTACTCCCTGTCTTCCTTGATGTCTTTGCCTGATGAGGGTTCGACGTGCTTGGAGAGGACGAGCTAGCGCTGCTGACCAAGAGGTTCGAAAGGATGCACGAGAACCGGGTGAACACAAGGACATGCTTTCAGTGCGGCAAGCTAGAACACTTCGTCGCCGACTGCCCCAAGAAGATGGAGAACAAGGACAACTACAAGCACTGGTCAAGGACGAAGAACAAGCACCGGTCGAGGCGCGATCACAAGCACAACCACAAGAACAAGGATGAGCGGAGATCGAGGTAGAAGGACGGCCACGGGAAGAAGGCACGAGCAATGGTCGGGGCGAGCGACGTCGACTCTAGCTCCGCCTACTCTACCTCGAGCTCGAGTAGCAGTGAAGATGAAGGTGATCGGCGCAAGAGCAAGAAGGGGTCCAAGAACCTGAGCGGGTTGAGCTGCTTCGCGCGAGACGGCTTCTGCGGCATGGCACACAGCTCCGGCAGCAAGAAGAGCCAGAAGGACGACTCGGACTCCGACTCCGAGGATGAGGTACGTGATGAACTCTCCTTTTTGTGTCAGGAGAATGAGGAGCTAGGAAAATTGCTTGATAATCGTGATTACATGCTTAGGGAAGCTAAGAAAATGAGGAAAGATCTTAGGGCCTCGCTTGAAGATGCTAGGAATAAGGTGGCTGAGGTAGAAACACAGAACCTTGATGCTAAGCTTGAGATAGATTCGCTTAAGGCTTCACCTGTTGCTTCTGATGGGGTTGATTGTGGTGATTGCTCTATTTTCCTAGCTGATTTGACTACTCTTAAGGAAAAGCATGCCTCCAAGTGTGAGGAACTAGATGTGCTTAGGGTCGAGCTGGCTGAGCTGCAGTCTAGGCCTACTTTGCTAGGTGCTTGCACATCTTGTCCTGTGTTGCATGAAAAGCTTGTTGAGTCTCGTTCTCGCATTGTTTCACTTGAGGCTGAATTGAAATCTCTTGTTGCTACTTCCTGCTATAATTGTGAATTGCATGCTGTGAAGAATTTGGAACTTGCACACGCTTGCAGGATGAAAATGGTGAGTTGAGGAAGTGTTTGATTTGGTTGTCGGGTCAGGAGCCTCAGCTTGGCATCATGATTGCCGCCTTTAAGCACTATGATGGTCAAGCACTTGCGGCTGACAAAATCGGAGAGAGCAGTTGTGAGAGAGATGAGAAAATTGGAGACATTCATATCCCACCACATACAACACCCAAGAACAATTTTGAGCCTAAGCCTAACCATCTAAGAAACAAACTTGACACAACCCCAGATCCACCAGTGTTTCCTCCCCAAACAAACAACTTCCAAAAACCGGTGAGATTTGTGAGTCCCAAGGGAGATGTAGTTGGAGAGAAGAAGGGAGAGAAGCTTAGTGAGCAGTCCCTTCCCAAGCCTAAACCAAAACCAATCCGGTTCCATTGTGAGTATTGTGGGAGAGATGGTCACAAGGATGAGTTTTGCTTCAAGAGGAAGCGAGAAGAAAGGATGGCTAAGGAGTGGGCGAACAAGGATAGGTACCACCCATCTCATGGTGTGCCTGAGCCTCGTATGCCACTTCCTAGGGGTAAGGCTGTTGTGAGAAGCACTCCGGCATGGGGAGATAGGAGCTCCAGTAGCCGAGGTGGTTTTCTGGAGAGGGCGGTCAGTCTGGCCTGGCTAGGCGGTCAGACCGGCCCTGCCCAGAGGGGGCGGTCAGACCGGCCTGGCTAGGCGGTCAGACCGGCCCTCCCCAGAATTCTAGGCGGTTCAGTTTTCGAGGTGGCAATGCGAGTGGTTTCAGTTCTGGTGGACGTGGTACTGGTGGTTGGCGTGGTGAGTCTGGTGGTGTTGAGTTTGTTGGACGTTCTCCTCCTCGTGGTCAATACGAGTCTGGGAGAGGTCACAGTTTTGAGTTGGAGAGGAGCTATGATCCACGGTCTTCCTTTCGTGGCTTTCGTGCTCCTCCAGCGAGACAGTAGTGGTTTCCCCGGGATGGTTCCAGATTTGGTAGTGATGGCAGGATGGATCCGAGGTTTGATGCTCGTGGTAGGATGGATCGTGCTAACCCCACTTTGGAGCAGATGGCTCAGCACTGGTTTTACTCTTTTGGTACTAACCCCAGTGTTGAGTCGTTTGCCCATTCACGTGCTCGTTTTTGAATTTCAGGTGGGAGGCTTAGGGAACGTTTGGTTGATCGACTCTGGTTGCTCGAGGCACATGACTGGAGATCGGGGGTGATTCTCCTGTCTCACCCCGGTGGTGTGAAAGACATACATCACCTTTGGGGACAATGGGCGAGGGCGTGTACTTTCAGAAGGTGAAGTGAGGGTAAGTGACAAAGTGGTGTTGAAGTGTGTTGCCTTGGTCAAGTCGCTCGGATTTAACTTGCTTTCGGTTTCTCGGCTTCTTGATGAAGGTTTTGAGGTTTTGTTTAAGTCGGGTGGTTCTTGTCGGTGTTTTAACCCGGCAACCTACCAAGGGGGGTACCTGAGGTAGACGTTTGTGGCCTCGCCGAGATCGGGAACTCGAAGGAGAGACACGTGGCACACAATTTAGACAGGTTCGGGCCGCGAGGTGCGTAATACCCTACGTCCTGTATTCTGCGTAGCTCTGGATTGACTGGGAATGTTTACCAGATGATGCGGATGAGAGATAGGGTCCCTGCCTCACCTTATATAGTCCAGGAGGCAGGGTTACAAGTCGGTTTGGTAGGGAGAATACTAGTCGTACACGGCTTGGAGTACTCTACATGAATCCGGACATGCCTAGCTTCCTAACCGAGTACTAGTCCTCCGTATGCCTTGTGCTTCACGCCATCTGGTGCCGTGCAGCCCAAATTGAGTAGTCCCAGGGGCCCACGCAGTAGTCGGTCCTGGTACCCACCTGAGTAGTGGGCCCAGGGATGTCCATACGACAAGCCCCCGAGTACTTTGTAGTCGAGTAGGATGTCTTCGAGTAGTCTTGATGGCCTTGGCGAGTAGTCCTTGAGCGTCCCCGAGTTCCACAAGCCGAAAGTCCTCAAGAATGCTTGAATTATCCCGAGGCTGGAAGGTACTCCAGCTGATCTTTGAGTAGTCTTGAAGTCTTCTCGAGTAGTCCCCAAGTGTCCCCAAGTGCTTCTCTCGAAGGTCTTCAATAGTACTCATGTTGTCTTGATGAAAAAACCATATGGAAAATGTGATTCGAAGAATCGCATTCCATATGGAATGTAGCCCCCGAGCCTTAGGTCGAATCGTAGATTCAAGCTGAGGGTCAATCTAAAGTTCTGCCAATCTTATCCCGAAAAATCTGGAGAAAAAATCGAAGGACACATGGCACGGAGCCCCTGAGCCTTGAGTCAAGTACGTTCTCTCGAATTGAAGGGTCATCTTGACTGTAGAATGTGTCCTGAGTGGGATCTTGATCTGGTGTAGCCCACTGAATCCATCGAATGTAGTCGAGCCCCCGAGACTGAGAGCATCGAGTACTAGAATATGAAGGGTCAGTCCGCCGCCGCTGAGTCAGCCGCCTGAAACTTATCTGCCCATTCGGAACTGAGCTGCGTGGTGGCTTATAAATAATAGGCGAACCCCTTAGGGTTTTTCACTCCCAGCGGTCGCATTTCTCTGAGGTTAGATCTGAGTCACTGCCCCCCTACGGCTCTGCTGCCGCCACCGCCACTAAGTAGATTAGATCTACTTTCGCCCCGCCGCCGTAGTCCTCCCTCCTCCGCAACCCCCAAGCGAATGCGAGTGAAGACGCTCGTGACTCGAAGGATGAAGGGGTCTCCAGCGAAGAGCACCAAGACCGACGCGTCGAAGAAGAGGAGCCGTGATGAGGCCGCCGATGCCAGCCAGTCGTCGTCGTCGTCGCCCCCCTCCACCCTGCCAAATCCGGCGAAGGAGTGGAAGAAAGCAAAGTTGAAGACCAAAGATCTCCTCGCCCTGGTCAACAGTGGTTTCCTTCGCGAGAAGGAGATGGATCTGTGGCGCGTCGCCACTGGAGATCCGTACCCGATGGAGAAGAACCTGGATGAGATTCTGATGTTTGCGCCGTTCGTGGAGCGTGGACTCGCACTGCCCGCCAGCGACTTCTTCAAGGGGATGCTCAGGTACTACGGGATCGAGTACCTCAACCTCAAACCCAACGGTATCTTCCACATCTCCATCTTCGTACACTTCTGCGAGGCATTTATGGGAATCAAGCCTACTGGATCCTGTCCCAGAAGTTCTTCCGAGTGAATCTGCTGCCGAGTACGGACGACCACCGAGTAGTTGGAGGGGTTGGAGTGCAAATGCGCGAAGACGCCCCCGGGCAGTACTTGTCGTACAAGCTCATTGACTCCAACCAAGATTGGAAGGTGAAGTGGTTCTACATCAGCAACCACCACCCCAAGCTACCAAAGCCCAGTGGTCGACAGCCGAAGCATGCACCATGGTGGAACACGGAGCCCACCATGCAAGATGGTCTCCAGCTACCTCCGTTGCTGAAGAAGATCAAGGCCTTGAGGGGGGCCTGACTGAGGGCCGAGCATGCGGCCTTCAGTTTCATGAAGAGAAGGGTGCAGCCGCTGATGGTGCGAGACCATCTCGGCTACTAGTACACCGGCGATAAAGATACTTCCCGGATGCCCGGTGAAGAAATTGAGGATGACGTGATCATCGAAAGGCTGGGCAAGATCTTCAAAGACATGCCCGCATACACGCTGTGCCCCGTGCCGGAGTACTCTGCGGCACGGCCGCCAAATGAGGTTAGTAGTCGTGGCCAGAGCCCCCGAGTACTAATTGCTTGTGTAGTCGTACTTGTGCTTGCTTGATCTTGTAGGACGATCTGAAGAAGTACATCTTCGTCCCGCCCTCCCCCCCACGGCTTGAGGAACAAACACAGGGGAAGGCGGAACCCAAGGCGAAGGAGCACCGAGAGGTCGGTGAAGGCGATGATGCCGTCATCATCAAGGACACCTTCGACGACGAGGACGAAGAGACGCTGCAGTAGTGTTTCCAGCTCTCCTCTAGATTCAGCCGAGCTAGAATGCCGCATATTCCAGTAGACAAGAAGCCGTCCAGCCTAGAGGCAAGCTTGCCCGTGCCGCCTAGGAAGCCCCGTAATGTGGTGCGCAAACGCGCCGTGAAGAAATTGAAGGTGTCAGAAGCCACCAGACAAGAGGTGAGTACCGCGACTAGATTAGTTGAGTACTAACGAGAAGTAGTCTGTTGTTTACTGACTGTCTTGTATTTGTGTAGGACCTCCCTTCCCCAGATCCTGTTGCGCGGGACGAGGAAGAAGTCTGGGAGACTGTGGGGGCGACGGCAGAGAGATGTACCAGCCCGCCTCCGGCTACTGAAGACGTTGTGCCAGAAGAGGCACAAACCGCCGCTGCAGAGAACCAGCCACAGTCGTCTATCGAAGAAGTACATGGTCCTCCACCAGCTACGGCCATGGCTATTGGGTAGCCAGAGGAGACAGTAGAGAAGCCTCCTGTCGAAGCAGGAGCTGCTAGTGAGCCTGGCATTGTAGATATCGCCAGGATACTTGGCGCCCCGACCGTCACTGTGGTGCGGTCGACACTGTAAGTATATGATCCCCTTGAGTAATTATTTTGCCATCAAGGTTGTGTTGTTGATTGGATAATCCGTGATGCAGGAAATCCACGGACTTGTCGTGGGATGAGGGGGAGAGTAGCACTCCTGCCGGTGGTGAAGACCGCCCGACGGAGGTACGAGAGCCCACACCGCCACCACAAACCGATGCCGCAGCAGAGCCGAGGCTTGAAGAAGCTACTCTGGTGGAAGGTACGCATCCTGTCACCACGAGTACTTATTGTGGAGAGTAGTCGTAGCCACCACTGACTGTTGAGCTAATCTTGACAAGGACACAAGCCGAGGGGGTGGTGATCCCTGAGGCGATAGTCATGTAGACGGCCACTGGTGAAGCGACGGCTATTAAGCCAGCTGCCGAGTCAACAACCTCGACAGCCCCCGGGCCGGTGACTTCGACAGCCCCCGAGCCAAGCGCGGAAGCACGGGTTGATCCGCTACCAGAAGCAGGGACTGAGGTTGTCATCCGTGAAGCGATGATAGAAGACGTGGCGCCGCTTCGCTCGGTGCCAATGCCAGAGACTGGGACCTCAAGCTGCGGAGGTCTCGAGTTGCTGGATGATGAACTGATTGACCCAGCCTTCGTGTCTCTAAGCATGGAGTCGTGGCGTCGCACGGAGAACTGGATCAAGGTACGTTACGAGTATCCTGAGTTGTCTTGCTTTGTTGAGTACTGTGTACTGATTGAACTTTGGATCTTGCGCAGGACCTCGTGGAGAGATCCCGCCAGAAGACCGTCCTCTTGAAGGGGTATGGAGATACAGTCCTTCGCGCCGAAGCTTTAGAGAAGGAGCTGGACAAGTCAAAGAAACACTCAGCACTGCTCCAATCCAAACTCGACAGCGCCTTTGCCCAGTACCACAATGAGGTACAAGAGATGCAGGCGAAGAGAGACGGCTTGATCAAGAAGAACAAGTCGCTGCGCCAGAAGAACAAAGGTATGCCTTCCACCAAGATCACTGAGTACTTATTGCAATACTTGTGTGTAATCTGACGCTATGACGAGTTGTCTGCAGATCTTGAAGCGAGGGTTGACCAGCTGAAGGCTTCCGAGACGGACCTCAAGAACATCGTGTACCGGGAGACCGACCGTCGAGACGTACTCGAGTGGGACTACGCACAGTTGCGCCATGAGTGCATCAAGCACATGGAGCTCCGTGAAGCCTCAGATCTTGACCTTGTATGCTGTTATAAATCTCTGCAGAAGCTTAATGAAGACTGCAAGAATATGCAGGCGCAGCTGAAGGAACTGGAAGAAGCCGTGCTTCCCAACGCGAGGCTGTTGGTCCCACATCTGAGCGGGCCCAAGATAGCGCCTCTGGTAGACAGGCTGAAAGAAGCCCCAGGGTGCCTGGCGACGTACATCAAGCATTTGGCGAAGTCGATACCGAATCAGGTACTCACCTTCATTAAGTCGTACTTCCCGAAGGCACCAGTGGATGTGGTGGCCTGTGGTCTTGCGGCGAACTGCACGGATGAGCCGTACAAGACCCTTCTGGAGGATATGGCGCCTATCGCGGAGCAAGTCGCGGACAAGCTGAACCTTCAGTAGTTGTACCTGCAGAAGTTGCTTATGTACAGGGTAGTTGTGTAAGACAAACAAATTGGTTAGAAACTTGTTTGAATGTGAATGAAGTTGGTCCACTTCTCATGCTGTAATGAGTACTCGTTGCCGCCACTTGCATCGAAGTGTGCGGAGTACCAAGCCGTTGGAGAGGTGGCGAGTAGTAGTACTCGGTCGCATTTGCCTAGTTAGAAGGCATAGTGAACAAGTTGAGTAGAATCAAGCTTTATTACTGGTGAATAAGTACACCTGAATGGCCAGGGCCGTTGCAAATAGGAAGTCGCCAGGACCCGAAGGCCGCCTACGGCTAAGTGACTTGCTAGGGTCCTTGGACCGCTTACAGCTGAAGATCCGTTAGTAGCCGTTGTAGCTGGATCTAAAGAGTACATGGTCCATAGACCGCCGCTAAAGCCTTTAGGCTATGTGCGGCCCAGGATCCGTTAGTAGCCGTTAACACTGGATCCTGGATAGAAGTAGTCCGTAGACTAGTGCTAGGACTGAGAGGCCGCTTACAGCGGGGAGTCCGTTAGTAGCCGTGTAGGCTGGACTTGTAGATAGGTAGTCGAGCGACTACGCGTAGAAGTGATACAGCTGGTCAACGTTCCACGAGTTGCTGATGTCGTTGCCTTCAAGTGTCTGGAGACGATAGGAGCCTGGTCCGGTCACCTTGGAGACTGAGAAGGGACCTTCCCACGGCGAGCTGAGCTTGTGTAGTCCGTCCGTGTTTTGAATGCGATGGAGGACTAGATCGCCGACGTTAAAGGAGCATTCCTTGACGTTGCGATCAAGGTAGCGTCAGATACCCTCTAGGTACCTTGCTGACTGGACGAGGACAGCACAGTGGGATTCTTCGAGGCTGTCGATGTCAACACGTCAACTGTCTTCCGAGATGCCTTCGTCGTACTGTTCTACTGCCGGGGATTCCCACATGACGTCGGCGGGTAGAATAGCTTCGGAGCCATAGACCAAGAAGTAGGGCGACTGTCCGGTTGGCTTGGTAGGTTGAGTACGAAGCCCCCAAAGTGCGTTAGGTAGTTCCTTGATCCACTTGCCTCCTTTGGTGTTAGCTGCATCGTGCAATCGCTTCTTTAGGGCGTCGAGTACCATCCCGTTGGCGCGTTCCACCTGGCCGTTAGCGTGCGGGTGGGCGACTGAGACATATCGGACGTCGATCCCGCAGTTCTCGCAGTACTCCCAGAACTGGTGGTTGTTGAAGTTGGAACTCAAGTCTGTGATGATGCGATAGGGTAGCCCGTAGTGATGCACGAGTTCATCCAAGAAGTCGAGTACTCTGTCGGCCTTTGGGCAAGTAACTGGCTTGACTTCGATCCACTTGGTGAACTTGTCGATGGCCACCGGGACTCTGTTGAATCCACCTGGCGTAGTTGGCAGAGGCCCAATCATGTCGAGCCCCCAGCAAGCAAAGGGCCAAGTCGGTGGTATGGTGACTAGCTTGTAGGCCGGGACGTGTTGCTGCTTGGCGAAGAATTGGCACCCTTGGCACCTTCTGACGAGTTCTTCGACGTCGGCCAGAGCTGTGGGCCAGTAGAAGGCTCGTCGGAAGGCTTTGCTCACCAGTGTGCGAGAAGACGTGTGGTTGCCGCAGACACCCTTGTGGATCTCCTCTAAGATGTCCTTGCCTTCTTCCCAGGCTATGCACTTCATGAGTACTCTAGAAGTGGCACCCCGCCTGTAGAGCTTGTCTCCGACTAGAATGTAGGTCTTGGCTCGGCGGACGAGTTGTTGGGCCTCGTTCTTGTCGGAAGGAACCTTCTGCTCACGGATGTAGTCGATGAAGGGTTGTCTCCAGTCTACGTCTATCATCATGACCTCCTGACTGGGCTGTGCTGGCCCAGGGTCAGTGGTCGTTGGCGCTGGCTCCGGGATGGATGGCGTGTGAAGCTCATGGACGAAGACTCCGGCAGGTACTTGAGCGCGAGTAGAACCAAGCTTCGACAGGACGTCCGCTGCAACATTGTTGTCGCGGACGACGTGGTGGAACTCGAGACCGTAGAACTTGTTCTCGAGCTTGCGGACTTCCAGACAGTAGGCGTCCATGTTCTCCTTATTGCGGTCCCAAGAGTCGTTGACTTGGTTGATGACCACTTCGGAGTCACCATAGACTAGTAGTCGCTTGATGCCCAGTGAGATTACGAGTCGGAGCCCATGCAGCAGGGCTTCGTACTCGGCTTCGTTGTTTGAGACCTTCCAGAAGATCTGCAAGACGAACTTGAGTTTTCCGCCCTTCGGAGAAATCAGGAGTACCCCTACGCCTGCGCCCTCGAGCTTGAGTGAGCCATCAAAGTACAAGATCCAATGCTCTGGTCGCTCTGTTGGTGTGGGTAGTTGATTCTCCCACCACTCTGCCATGAAGTCGACTAGTGCTTGAGACTTGATGGCGGTGCGTGGCTTGAAGTCGATGTTGAGGGCGCAAAGCTCGACCGCCCACTTGGAGATTCTCCTGGTTGCATCTTGATTGCGGAGTATATCGCCAAGCGGGTAGTCAGTGATGACAGCGATCGAGTACTCTTGAAAGTAGTGTCGTAGCTTTCGCGAGGTGATGAGCACTGCGTAGAGTAGCTTCTGGACCAGTTGATACCGTGCCTTTGACTCGGACAGGACCTCACTGACGAAGTAGACTGGTCGCTGGACTGGGTAGGCATGGCCTTCTTCTTGCCGCTCGACAATGATGGCAGTACTGACCACATGAGTAGTCGCAGCGAGGTAGAGCAGTAGCTGCTCCTATTTGCGAGGAGCCGTGAGGACTTGTGGCTTGGACAAGAAGTCTTTGAGCTGTGTTAGAGCTTGATCGGCCTCCGCGGTCCACACGAACTTCTCTTGGTGTTTGAGTAGCTTGAAGAAGGGTAGTCCTCGCCCTCCAAGCCTCGAGATAAATCTGTTCAGGGCCGCCAAGCACCCGGTCAGCTTCTAGACATCCTTGATGCAGGTTGGAGCTTTCATATTGGTGATGGCAGAGATCTTCTAGGGATTGGTTTCGATGCCGCGATGGCTGATGATGAAGCCGAGTAGTTTCCCCGAGGGTACACCGAAGACACACTTGTTGGGGTTGAGCTTCCATTTGTACTCTCGCAGGGATGTGAAAGTCTCTTCAAGATCGGCAATGAGAGTGTCGGAGTTTCTAGTCTTGATGACCACATCATCCACATAGGCTTCGACGTTCTTGTTGAGCTGCTCCTTGAAGCAGGCCTGGATAGCTCGTTGGTAAGTAGCGCCGGCATTCCTCAACCTGAATGACATTGTCGTGTAGCAGTAGGCGCCGAACGGGGTGATGAACGGGGTCTTCTCCTGGTCTTCTTCCTTAATTGTGATCTGGTGGTACCCGGAGTAGCAGTCGAGGAAGCAGAGTAGGTCACAGCCTGCCGTGGAGTTGATGACTTGATCAATCCGCGGAAACCCAAGGGGTCCTTGGGGCAGTGTTTGTTGAGGTCGGGGTAGTCGACGCACATCCTACACTCGTTGGTGTTCTTCTTGCGGACGAGGACGGGGTTGGCGAGCCACTCAGGATGGACGACTTCTCAGATGAAGCCGGCCGCAAGTAGTTTGGCGAGTTCCTTCTTGATGGCGTCCCGTCGGTCGTCGGCAAAACGGCGGAGGTGTTGTCGCTTGGGGGTAGCTTTAGGATCGACGTTGAGTGCTCGATCAGCCTCCTTGGCACGCCTGGCATGTCCGCTGGCTTCCATGTGAAGATGTCTCGGTTAGCCCGAAGGAAGCTGACGAGCGCGTCTTCCTATTTAGGGTTGAGCCCCACGCCGATCATGGTAGTCTTGCTGCAATCGCCGGTCCCGAGGTTGATGGCCTTCACCTGTACTTCCTATGTTGGCTGAGGTTTGTTGGAGGTGTCGGTCTTCTCAAGTATCTCGAGTTCGGTTGGCGCAAGATTCTTGGATGCAGTGAAGATCTCCATCATTGCGTTGGGTACTTGATTGGTTGCTGCGAGTTCCACGGCTTTGGTGTCGCAGTCGTAGGAGATCTTCAAGTCCCCTTGCAGCGCGAGTACTCCGGCAAGTAGGTGTAGTGGGGGATTGCCATGAATTTGGCGATGGCTGGTCTGCCGAGGATGGCATGGTAGGAGGTTTCGAAGTCTGCAACCTCGAACTTGATGTACTCGGTACGGTAGTTCTCCCTTGTCCCGAAGGTAACTGGCAGAACCACTGAGCCGAGTGGTATAGCCGCGTTGCCTGGGACGATGCCGTAGAAAGGTGACTGTTGGTATTTCTTAACCTTGATGCTAAGTTACGGGTCCCCAGCAACGATGCCAGAAATATCCAAATGGTAATCCTAACGATTACAAGAGTCCACAAGCACATGGAAGTACCATTGTAGTATTTCCCCAAAGGAGTATTCCAAAGGGTATCGAATCCAAGGAAGGCTGGGCGGATTAACTAGTTCAACACTATTGCAAAGAGTATAAATCATAGACGGAGACAAACCAGATACTCAAGTGCAGGGGTAAGATAAAATAGATAGGATAGTAGTGCGAACACACAAACACACTCTCTCTATAGGTCCTAGGCTTAGGAGGCAACATACGAGTTAGTTCTAGGTTCTAAAGTACTAAACATATGAAGTTAGTCAGACAAGTTAGTCACACACTGGCATCGCATGATGCTGGCTCAAGCACCCAGGCACAAACGGGGAGCTAACCTCCCGCGTCGCTTACGCACGACTCTGGTTGTTAGACTTTAGACTCCTACAGCGTATCCGAACGTGGGGGATTCCAAAGGGTCCAACGGCTGTCACCACCGCGGCCTACCCCAAGACAAACCGTGGGATACACTCGAAAGCAACATAGCTACGCAACCCAAGCACTACGCTTGCGTTGTTAGCAGGTCCCTGACCGGCCCGGGCTATTGTGACCCAGGTCAGAGCCACCAGATAAACCGGCCAATTACACCGAATACCGTAGCTTGAGCACGAACTTCATACAACACAAACATGGGATCTAACTAGATCAAACTAGGCTAAGCACACAAACGGATTCGTGCTTTCCTATGTCTATTCAACAAGATCAAAGGGTCGTGTTCATGATGAACACGAGCCTCTAACTTATGAACAAACACCGAAAACATGTATAAGTCACTCGTCAACTGGATCGAAAGGCCTTGTTCATCAAGAACAGGAGCCTCTAAATGATGAACGAGCGAAGAACACATGAACAAATCACCCATGTGTACAAGCACAACTTTATATGAAATAGCTGAATAACTGAAGTAGATCAAAGTCATACAATAAAATAAAGATACAAGAAGACTCATACCTAGATCCCAAAGTAGACTTGGAACCTGAAGTAGAACTACTCTAGCCTACCTCCTAGCCTTAGAAACCAAAAGTGAGAGAGGAGGAGTAAGTTGTGTTGGTAAGAAATGAGCCCCCTCCCCTTCTATTTATAGGCCAGAGCACCGGCGCAAGAAGGAGTGAAACACCCCGGGGATGGCCTCTAGGACCAATGGTCAAGCGCCACGTGGAAGCCCAGGATCAACCGACCCAAGGACGGTTCGGCCGATCCTAGGGTCAGCCGACCCCATGTGGGCCCCATTCGGGGTGTGCTTCCACGGGGTGGTTGTCCTGTGGGCCCTTAAGTCGGTCCCCGGTGTACACGTGTTCTTGAGGCGGTTTAGGCGCTCTGGTGGGCCCATGGATCCATGTGAAGTCCACGTGTCACGCTCTAATTTGTCGGGGATTGCCTCCTTTGGATTGGTGACATGGCATGCATGCGTGACACCTGAGGTGGCTTAGCTTGTATGCATGGCACCTGAGGTGGCAGCCACTCCTTGTGGTGATGTGGCATGAATCATAGAAGGTGAGTTTGCCACTTCTTTTGTGCTTATTTTCCTGCAATCACATAATCTCCAAGGACAAGTGGAACTACATTATTCTTAACTAAAATGCGTGTAAGAAATGCCTATTGCTCCTTTATCCATGAGTAAATTGACGGCTAAAGTAAGCACTTAACAGCCGTCAACAACTCCCCCAAGCTAGCCTCTTGCTCGTCCTGAGCAAGACACTTAGGACTTAGGTTGGTCGATCAGGAGTTGCTACGATGTTGTATTCCTAGTTTATGAAAAGCATACGACTAGGTACTCTACCAAGAATTGAATGAGTTGGCATTGATCCTACCTTACGCTTTATAGCTATGGGGCTTGTAGCTTCACCTGCCTTGGGTGGTTGAAAGATAGAATAGTTGTATAGGATTTACTAATCACGAGTACCTTGATCAGTCGTCAATCCGGAGGTTTTGCAAATTTTCGTAAAGAAATCAAAGTTCCTCGAATGATACTCTCGGATCGCTCAGTGTGTATGATTCCTCACCAAGGCATTGATTTGCCTTCTTTCTCCACCTACTTCTAATAAGCTGATATGTGGGGTTGTAGGTAGCAAAACATGTGGCATACCTGTTCCTCATGTATTGTCGAGTCGAAAACCGGATCCTTGGGAGTAACAAGTCATACAGCCTGATCAAGATGTGCATGTGTGTGTATATGGTGGATGGATGAAAAACTCCTTTTTGTATAAGATTCTTTCCTCTCATTTTGAGATTTTTGAGACTTGGGCTATGTCTCTTTATTCTTTCTCTCTCTTTTTTTCTTTTCATGCTCTAAAGCATGTACTGCTTCTTTTTTTTCATAGCCCATAGTCCTTGCTGAACATTTTTGGAGAGAGTAATCATGAATGATGCGCGGAGCTTTATTTGCGGAATGGATGGAGAATGGACGAAATGATGGGTGCTAACTCCCGGTGTAGAAGTTTAGCAAATAGTGGCTTTGTACAAGTTTCTCGCCGAGGGTCACAACAATTCGACAAGACTCAATGAAGAAAACAAGCAGCATATGCAGAGGCTAACAAAAGCTAGGATCTACACATGGCTTTGGATAGGAATTTCTCATCATTGAGGAACTTATCATTTTATTGTTTTTCAAAAGAAAACTCTGGATATCAAACATCACTTAGCACAGGCTCATAGCAACCCTATTATACCGTATCATACCTCACAACAACCTAGGCAAAGGTCATGCTTTTTGCTACCCACAAGTTTCAAGCTAAGGTTTGATCGTACAAGCCAACAAACTCAAAACTGAGATAGGATACTAAGCTGTAGCAAGGCATACAAGAGGAATAAACAGAGCAACTATTCATCATTTCGACCATAAAGGGTCACAAAGCATTCTTACCGCGCATATGAAAGCAAACTAATTTAAGAAAGCAAAATAAAATATTTTGGGTCTTTTTAGCTTTTGCAGATTTTTATGGGTTTTTAGCATATGAGATTCTGAAAATAAAGATACAGGTTACCTCAGAGTGGGGGTCCTCCCCCAAGCTAGCTTCAGGCTCACTACTGTGGAGGAGGGAATCCCATCCACCGGTAGTAGGCCCTCTGCTCCAACAGCTGCTGCTGCTGTGCCAGCTCGATGGCGTGAAGTCTCTCACCGGACATCCGCTGCCAGTCCCGGGTGGACTCGACGTGCTGGTGCACGGTCTCCTCCATGTCATGGACTCAGATGTTGAGCTCGCTCATCTGCTGAGTGAGGGTGGCCCCACGAGATGACGAGCGCAATCCGGATGATGAAGATGTCGCATCTCCGTAGGTAGTACCAGCAGGGACGGCCCACTTGCCACTGCCCGCGCTAGCCCAAGCCGAGCTACTCGCACCCTGCTGGTACATGGCCTGGTCCCAACCGGGAGCATACCCGGGAGTGACCCCAGGATGTACTCGGTAGTGGTCCACGTACCCGGCGGAGGTGTGGTAGGCTGAGGCTGTGGCTGCGGCGACAGCTGCGGAGATGGCTGTGGTGGTGGCTGTTGTGCTCCAGCTGCTCTCCTCGATGCGCTCCTAGTTACCCTGTCACCAGAGACACTAGAACGACGAGGTTCCTCGAGAGGAACGGTCAGTGGCCCCTGGCCGTACAACCTGAAATCCGGGTTAGGTAACTGGATCTGGTTTGTATGGCCTGGGTAAAAGAAAACCAAAGAATCATCCGGACCCTTCTTAAGAATATGCCCCTGAGTCAAATAAGCCTCGTCAATCTGAGTCCGGGGATTAGCAATGGAGGGCATGTTAGGCCCTTGCGTAATCACAAGGTTCGTGACAATGTGAGAAATCAGAGACGTACACTCAATAGAACCCGTCATCTTAAAATTTGTCAACCACTGCCGAATCATAGCTTGCACAGGGGAGATCTTGATCCATTTGACCGTGGCATATAAGATCATCATCTCGTCAGTGCGCACGGTTCGTACATCATCCCTTGGAAAGAGAGTGATGGCGAGCCACTTGTGCCACAGTCAGAGAGTGAGATGCAAGATATCGTTGCACCGAGGTGTCAATTTGCCGCAAACAGGACGATCAGAGATCTCTTCCCAAAAACTCTCGCGATTAAAACCAGCGCAAGCTTGCTCAAGAGAAATAGCACAGCGACGATGAAAACCGAGGCTATGACTAAGATCTTTCCACGAAACTCGATACGAAACTCCATGAAATCGAAATGAAATACCAGACGCATCCTCTTGAAGAGTACAGAGGAACTGGATGGTGGTAGGTCTAGAACCAACCTCCTGAACTGGAACGAACTCCTCCCATGCTAGAGCTTGCCAAATGGAATTGAACTCAGAGTCCATACCTGTTTTCTCGAGAAGGTCAGGGTCGAACTCCTTGGTGTTGGTCAAGACTCGGTCCTTGATGAGAGCGTAGGCTTGTCTCTCGCAATCACTCCTCAAGTTGATGAAGGCGGCGTCGACGGCGTACACTTCATCAGCTTGTGGCATGGGTAGCTCTTCTTCTCCTTCTTCTTCACGATCGGTTGACATTGGGCTTGGTGCAGCTTCGGAGTGACGAGATGAGCTCCCCCCGTCGCGTGAACGGTGTGAGCGAGTCAACTTCCGGAATGCGCCGGAGGCCCAACTCATCTTGCACAACTATCGGACGACACGAGCGACTCGGTGATGGGTTAGTGAAACTGAATGAAATTCTTACCGAGTTTGCTCCACCAATGATCAATATTTCAGCAGCACTTGGAGAGAATACTTGGCATCTCCATCTCGAGCGACAAATCCACGAAAACCAGAGAGCAAGAACAAGAGAGGGAGAGAGTGTTGCAATGGGTGAAGACACCCCTCCAACCCCCTTGTATTTATAGGCATTGCGGCCGGGCACCGAGACATGGGGCGTGTGCAACGGCTAGGAGTCGTTGGAGGAAGGAGGGCCGGGCTAGCCGTTAGGCTGGGTCGGCCGACCTGTGGGGTCGGCCAAACCCACCTCGGGTCCGCCCGCCTCCAGCTTTTTGCAACGGCTCTCTAACGGTCACATGAGGGCCCGTCTAGGTGTACCGGTCCAAACCCGCCCGGAAACTTGCTCAAATAAATTTTTACGGATTTTCCAACCCAAAATTTTATTTTCAAAATTTCTTTATTGAAAAGGGAAATTTGGCTAGAAAAATTCTAGCATGCAGATGCAAAGCTAGAAAAAAAATTCAAATATGCATTGAGAAAAATTAAATCAAATTTTTGGAAGGGAAATATGAGGTAGCTCACCAATTTTACCTTTTGGCGAAAAGGACTCATCTTTTTAAGTCCGAGAGCGGGACCTTTCTCGGTGATTAGTTCCACTCGTCACCCCACTCCCGAGAAGTGGAGGGGTGCGATCTCTGTACCTGCCTCCACACCTTCCGTGACTTCCTTGTTTTTCTTGGTGTGGTCAGAGGTCGAGTGAGCTGGGGTTGTGGCTCCGTCCACTCCCAGGTCTGCTCATCGTTTCCTTGCACTGAATAGCATTGCTCTTCTGTTGGTCGAAACCGGAACATCAAGTTCTTCTTCCCAATGCAGAAACGGATGGTCCCACTTTCCACATTGATCCTTGCTCGAGCGTCACTCAGGAACGGCCTCCCAAGAATGAGTGGCATTTCCGCATCATCTTGCATATCAAGGGCCACGAAATCCGTGAAGATGCAAGAGCCTTGGACGAATACTAATAGACTCTCCACAACCCCCTCCGGATACCGGATCGATGCATCAGCAAGTTGAACTATCCTCGAGGTTGGGGTAAGAGCGGGATATCCCAGTCTTTCGAACATAGCCTTGGACATGAGGTTGACACTCGCGCCAAGGTCACAGAGGGCATTCCTAATTTTCTGGTAGTATATAGTGCAAGCGATAGCCGGATAACCAGGATCCTTCCTATGCACAATTGCTGAAGATTCCCATGGATCAAGAACCTGATGTATGGGCCTCCCTGCATAGTCAGCAGCTCGTGCCCTCCCAGCTGGCTTACCCCATCTGGTGGACACTGCACAAACATTCTCACAGGAAGACACGGGTTGCCCCGGAATCTTCTCGTCCTCAGCAGAGGGAACCAAAGCAGCTAACTGAGCCAACTGGGTTTCTATCATTTTATTAAAGCTCAGCTAGTTCTTGAGAGCAGAAGAAAGGCTATCGATTTTAACATTGAGGCTTTCCAAAGCCTTATCGTAGGCAGCTGTTTTCTTGTTAAAGCCTTCATTAATCTTGGCTTGCCCGAAAACCAGATCTTTCAGGGAAGGTTGGTTGGGATTGTAAGTATTACCTTGATTACCCCCCTGATAGTAAGGGCGTGATTGATTCCACGGTTGACCTCCTTGTGGACGATAACCATTGTTGTTGCCATTCATGTACATCACATCCTCCTGGGTAGCGGGGCAATAATTCCCTGAATGCCCAGTATCACCACAGACTTCGCAGGTCATGCGAGCATCATAGCTTGAGTAGTGATGGCCATGGCAGCCTTCTCGCTGGTTAGAGCATCCATTCTCTTCCTGGGTCCATCTTGGCGTGTAACATATCTACTTCCTTGACGGTATGTGTACCCCTCTGACATGGCTGGAGTCGATCATCACTCCACCCTTGGTTGGAGACCATCTTCTCGATAAGTTTGGTTGCTTCAGCGATGGTGAGAGAGAAGAAAGCCCCTCGAGCAGCTGCATCAATGTGGCCTCGGGCTGTCGGAGTTAGCCCATTATAGAAACTCTGAAGAATAAGCCAGTTGTCCATCCCATGATGGGGACAAGACAGGATGTACTCCTGAAGCCTCTCCCAAGCCTCCGGAATGGTTTCATTTACTGCTTGCTGAAAGCTCGAAATTCTCCGCCGGAGAGATTTGGTTCTGCCCATCGGAAAGACCTTCGCGAGGAACGCTACTGAGCACTTTGCCCAGGTGTCAATATCTGCACGGTTTGCATAGAACCACTGCTTCACCTTTTCAAGAAGTGAGAATGGGAACAGCCGCAAACGAATGGCATCTTCCTCCACTCCTCGTATGGTGAAGGTACTGCACAGCTCCAGGAACTGTTGCAAGTGGGCGCTCGCGTCTTCATTAGGCTTGCCACAGAATGGGCTAGCCTGTACCATCGTAATAAGGCCAGTCTTGATCTCGAAGTTTCCATTCCCGGTGTTGATCTCGGGGCCAGTAGGCACCTGATTAGCAGAGGGAGCAGAATATTCGCGAAGAGTCTTCTCCGGATTGGCCATAGGAGTTGATGTAGATGGTACAAAGGAAGCTGGATCGACTTCCGTGCGTACATGCTGGGGAGAACCGAAATGAGTTCTAGTTCTCCCCACGAGCAACTCAGGATCTTCAGTAAAATTCGGCGGTAATTCGAAACCAGTCATACACTACCTATCTTCATCATCGATAGACAAAGAAGACATTCAAAGTTAGCCTGCATTGAGAACTGTTTTATTCCTGTCATGATTATCAACATTGCAAAGTGCTGACAAGTTATCCTTAGCCTTCCCCGGCAACGGCACCAGAAATGCTTGTTGGTATTTCTTAACCTCGATGCTAAGTTACGGGTCCCCAGCAACGATGCCAGAAATATCCAAATGGTAATCCGAACGATTACAAGAGTCCGCAAGCGCACGGAAGTACCATTGTAGCATTTCCCCAAAGGAGTATTCCAAAGGGTATCGAATCCAAGGAAGGCTGGGCGGATTAACTAGTTCAATACTATTGCAAAGAGTATAAATCATAGACGGGGACAAACCAGATACTCAAATGCAGGGGTAAGATAAAATAGATAGGATAGTAGTGCGAACACACAAACACACTCTCTCTATAGGTCCTAGGCATAGGAGGCAACATACGAGTAAGTTCTAGGTTCTAAAGTACTAAACATATGAAGTTAGTCAGACAAGTTAGTCACACACTGGCATCGCATGATGCTGGCTCAAGCACCCAGGCACAAACGGGGAGCTAACCTCCCGCGTCGCTTACGCACGACTCTGGTTGTTAGACTTTAGACTCCTACAGCGTATCCGAACGTGGGGGATTCCGAAGGGTCCAACAGCTGTCACCACCGCGGCCTACCCCAAGACAAACCGTGGGATACACTCGTAAGCAATGTGGCTACGCAACCCGAGCACCACGCTTGTGTTGTTAGCAGGACCCTGACCGGCCCGGGCTATTGTGACCCAGGTCAGAGCCGCCAGATAAACCGGCCAATTACACCGAATACCGTAGCTTGGGCACGAACTTCATACAACACAAACATGGGAGCTAACTAGATCAAACTAGGCTAAGCACACAAACGGATTCGTGCTTTCCTATGTCTATTCAACAAGATCAAAGGGTCGTGTTCGTGATGAACACGAGCCTCTAACTTATGAACAAACACCGAAAACATGTATAAGTCACTCGTCAACTGGATCGAAAGGCCTTGTTCATCAAGAACAGGAGCCTCTAAATGATGAACGAGCGAAGAACACATGAACAAATCACCCATGTGTACAAGCACAACTTTATATGAAATAGCTGAATAACTGAAGTAGATCAATGTCATACAATAAAATAAAGATACAAGAAGACTCATACCTAGATCCCAAAGTAGACTTGGAACCTGAAGTAGAACTACTCTAGCCTACCTCCTAGCCTTAGAAACCAAAAGTGAGAGAGGAGGAGTAAGTTGTGTTGGTAAGAAATGAGCCCCCTCCCCTTCTATTTATAGGCCAGAGCACCAACGCAAGAAGGAGTGAAACACCCCGGGGATGGCCTCTAGGACCAATGGTCAAGCACCACGTGGAAGCCCAGGATCAACCGACCCAAGGTCGGTTCGGCCGATCCTAGGGTCGGCCGACCCCAGGTGGGCCCCATTTGGGGTGTGCTTCCTCGGGGTGGCTGTCCTGTGGGCCCTTAAGTCGGTCCCCGGTGTACACGTGTTCTTGAGGCGGTTTAGGCGCTCTGGTGGGCCCATGGATCCATGTGAAGTCCACGTGTCACACTCTGATTTGTCGGGGCTTGCCTCCTTTGGATTGGTTACTTGGCATGCATGCATGGCACCTGAGGTGGCTTAGCTTGTATGCATGGCACCTGAGGTGGCAGCCACTCCTTGCGGTGACGTGGCATGAATCATAGAAGGTGAGTTTGCCACTTCTTTTGTGCTTATTTTCTTGCAATCACATAATCTCCAAGGACAAGTGGAACTACATTATTCTTAACTAAAATGCGTGTAAGAAATGCCTCTTGCTCCTTTATCCATGAGTAAATTGACGGCTAAAGTAAGCACTTAACAGCCATCAACAACTCCCCCAAGCTAGCCTCTTGCTCATCCCGAGCAAGACACTTAGGACTTAGGTTGGTCGATCAGGAGTTGCTATGATGTTGTATTCCTAGTTTATGACAAGCATACGACTAGGTACTCTACCAAGAATTGAATGAGTTGGTGAGGACCGGAGCGTCCGAGGACCGGTGGATGGTCGCTCCCTGTTGTGATGAGTGATTGACAACGTGGTGTGGACTGACTCTTGGCCGAGTATTACAGGTGCAGGTTGCGGCTTGACTCGTGTTGGTGTAGGTGAAGAGCGGGCGCCAAAAGGTCTATGCCTTGCGGGGCCTCCGAGGAGTGGAGAGACAAGTAGGCTCGGCTCGAGGGACCCGGTGGCCAGCGGGGTCAAGTGCGGGCCGCATGGTGGCAAGAAAAGCAAGACGAAGTCGTCGACCGGAGCCGGTGCAGGGTAGCGGCTCATGACCGGAGTCTGCACGCGGGGTTTGCGGCGGTTCACCACAAAACCGTCGGGTTACTTGGTTGAGCCACAAAACCAAAACCGGAGGCTCGGCGGGCGGAGACGGGATCCGGGCGCGCCGAGAAGCTTCGATGCCGGCGGACACGTGGCGGGATCGCTGGGCTTGCGTCGGGAGGACGCGGACTGCGGCGAAGGCGTGGCCATGCGATGAAGAGGTGTGCTACATGACATATTTGCCCCTGAGGGGATTGTATCCTAAGTTTAAGTGCTAGGGGTAGCTTGGTCATTTGCCCAACCCAGATGGACTCATATATATAGCTCTAGGGTTTTCTGGGCAAACCATCCATCCGGACTGCTTCTCATTTCCTTGCTCTATAGGCGTAGATTTTCTTCACCGCTTTGTAGAGAATCTGACCTCCGAGTGTATGGAAGCATTCAGGGTTGCGTCGATTTCCTTCTTGTAGCTCGTGTGATTTTCGTGTCCTTTTCGAGCTATTTTCGTTGGATTTTTGTGCGCGCCTTGTTCCTTCGATTCTAAGGTGTTTGGGCCCGGATTTGTTGGTGGGGATCATGGATAGATGTCTGGTGCATCTTTGTGCTTGATCTTGACCCCCCAATCTCTGGATTTGGCCTCCGATTGAAGGATTTCGGTTGGAACCCTAGCTTTTTGGTAGAGCTCGGTTGCGATTCGATTCCCAGTGATTTAATTCATTTGAGGTCTCAAGTTTTGGGGTATAGCATCTCCTAGGGACGCTTCACATCTCCCCCAAATCTTTCCTCAAGAGCTCAAGCCTTTTGGGAGATCCATGGATGGATAGGAGGGGTTGACTTCTCATTTTCGGGCTCGAGCTGCTCTGTCCGCACCTGGCGGACAGTCCGCCTGGTAGGCGCGGACAGTCCACATGGCCCGGCGTTCGTCCAGTTCGTCACTTGTTCTTGCGCGTTTGTGGTTTGATCCGTCGTGAAAGTTGCTTTTGTTTGCAAGGAGTTTGCGGACAGTCCGCCCGCTCGTCGCGGACAGTCCGCGTGGCACGAGTTGCCCTCGGACGGTCCACGGGTAGGGCACGGATGGTCTGTTTTTCGAGGTGCAGTACTGGAGGTTCGGGAGGCGATATCGGACGATCCGCTGTGAACCCACGGACGGTCCACCAGGCCCCCGCGGACAGTCCGCCTGGTCCATGCGGACGGTCCGCCCCAGGCACCGCAGATTGCCTAAGTCCTTTGCTTCTTGAGCTGCGCTTCCGTGTTGCTTTGAGTTTGGGTTTGTTCCTAGGGTTGGTAGGTCCGTTGTGACTACGTGACCTTGGCAAACTCGTGTGGGAATCCTTAGTTGTGAATTTGGGGCATAGGCCGAGTTCATCCTTCGGGAAGAATTTTTATCGGCTCCCATTCCCTCCCCCCCTCTCTGGTCACCTAATCGGTCCTTCAATTGGTATCAGAGCCAGGTTACGGATCTTCGTGATTCTAACCAATCTAAGATCCAAAGATGGCGTACCAGGAACGGGGTTCGGGTCCTCCACACTTTGATGGTAAGAACTACCAGATGTGGCAGAGGCGGATGGCTGCTTTCCTCCGCGGCAAGGGTCAGATCCTGTGGGATGTCACGGTGAACACAGCTTATGTTCATCCTGTGAACTTCCTTGCTCCAGGATCGAGGGACATGTTCGACGCCAACAACAAGGCGGTCGACTACCTGTACCGTGCTCTGTGTCAATCCAAATTCGATCAGGTTCAGACAGAGGACTTGGCGTGCAGGATTTGGGAGCAGCTGAAGAATGCTCATGCCGGGAACGCTCAGGTTCAGGCTCGGCTCTTTGCGACCTACCGGAGAGAGTACGAGAACTTCACTCATCTCCCCGGTGAGTCCATAGATGCTATGTTCCAGCGGTTCACGGTGATTGTGAACAACATGAGGGCTAATGTGGCCGTGCTCCCGTACGATGATCATGACAGGGCTATCAAGCTCCTGCACTCTCTGGATCGTACCGTGTGGAGTGAGAAAGTCGAGGCCATTCTTGAGTCGGAGAAGTATGAGACCCTCATGGTGGACGAGCTGTTTTCCAAGCTCAAGTCGTCCGAGGTGGACCGTGGGGTGCATGCAAAGATCGAGAACCCGACTGACCCTCATAGTCCGGCACTCGTGTCTGGATCAAGGACTAACACTAACATGTCTTCGAGACAGTTCTCTTTGTCTTGTCTTGTGTCCATGCCAGATGAGGAGTTTGACGTGCTTGGCGAGGAGGATCTTGCGTTCCTGAGCAGGCGGTTCGAGCGCATGTACACGAACCGGAAGAACGCTCGGAGGAGCTCGGGCATGTGCTACCGGTGCGGGAAGCACGGGCACTTTATCGCTGAGTGCCCGGAAGCCATGGAGGTGAAGCCCGAGCACAAGCACCATCCAAGGACCGACCACAAGCACCGCTCGAGGGACGACCACAAGGGCAAGAACAAGCCTGAGCGGAGACCGAGGAGGAGTGGTGGTTACAAGAAGAAGGAGCGAGCAATGGTTGCCGGAGCAAGTGACATCGACTCGAGCTCTTGCTACTCTTCATCGAGCTCAAGTGATGAAGATGAGAACCGGCACAAGGGCAAGCGGTCAAGCAAGAACATCAACAAGGATGACTCGGGCTCCGACTCCGAGGATGAGGTAAACAATGATCCATCCTTCTTGGTAGCGGAGAATGCTAGGTTGAATGACTTGCTTGACAACTGTGATGATGTGCTTAGAAAGACCAACAAGGAGAAGAGGGAGTATAGGTCTTTGCTTGGAGAGGCTAAGAAGAAGGTGGTTGAACTAGAGTCTTTGCTTGTTGATGCTAGGACTCAAATAGATTCTCTTAAGTCTGCTCCTATTGTGACCGATGAACCTGAATGCACTGATTCTTCCACTTTTCTTGGTGAATTGACTGTGCTTAAGGAGAAGTATACCTCCAAGGTCGAGGAACTAGATGTGCTTAGGGTTGAACTAGATGAGATGAAATCCAGGCCCTCTTTGCTTGGTGCTTGCACTTCTTGTCCTATTTTGCATGAGAAGCTAGATGTTTCGCTTGTTTATGCTAGATCTCCAGAGGCTCAGCTGAAAGCTCCTATCCCTACATCATGCTCTACTTGTGAAATAAATGCTGTGAAGAATATGGAGCTTGCACACTATGTTGATCGCTTGCAGGATGAGAATGATGAGTTGAGAAAGATGATGGGTTGGTTGTCTGGTCATGAGCCTCAGCTTAGGATGATGATCGAGACATACAAGCGCTATGATGGGGAAGCGCTTGGGGCAAACAAGGTTGGTGAGGGAAATGGTGAGAATGAGGGGAAGATTGGAGATATCCCGGAGCCACCAAAAATCCACCACAAAAATGCCTATGCTCCTATGCCAAACCCACTTAGGAACCGACTAGACACAACCCCAGCTCCACCCGTGTTTCCTCCACACACAGACAACTTCCAGAAACCCATCAAGTTCAAGAGTGACTTGGGGAATGAGTTTTTTGGGAAGAAGGGAGAGAAACCAAGTGAGGAGAAGCCAGAGCCCAAAGAGAGCCCAAAACCAAAGCCAAAACCAAAACCCTTCCATTGTGAGCATTGTGGGAGGGATGGGCACCTAGCAGAGTTTTGCTTCAGTGGGAAGCGTGAGGAGAGGTTGGCTAGGGAGATGGCCAACAAGTACAGGTACCACCCTTCTCGTGGTGTGCCTGAGCCTAGGTTGGTGCCAAGGGGCGAGGGTATGGTGCGTACCATTTACCCTCGAGAGAGGCGTGTGTTTGTGCCTCGAGGTGAGCCACCACATAGAGAAGGTGGTAGGCGTGTTGGGTTTGGGCGTGGTGAGTTTGCTGGACGTTCCTTCGCTCGTGGCCAATACGAGTATGGGGGGAACGATCGAAGTTTTAGGTCCCAGAGGAGCTACGGGCCACGGTCTCCACCTCGTGGTGCGTGTAGACCTCCAAGGGGACGTGTGGGTGTTCCACCTAGAGGAGATAGGATGGATTTTGCTAACCCCACTTTTGAGCAAATGGCACGGCACTGGTTTGATTCATTTTGTACTAACCCCAGTGCTGAGTCGTTTGCTCACTCTCGCTCTTGTTTTTGATTTGCAGGTAGGAGTCTTGGAGGGCTTTTGGTTGATCGACTCCGGTTGCTCTCGACACATGACCGGAGATCGAAGGTGGTTCTCCAGCCTCACCCCGGTGATGACCAAAGAGTACATCACTTTTGGGGACAATGGGAAAGGTAGAGTCCTTTTAGTGGGCACGGTGAAGGTGAGCGAGTCTGTGACTCTTAGGCGTGTTTCTCTTGTCAAGTCTTTGGGGTACAATCTTCTTTCGGTTTCCCAGCTTCTTGATGAGCGTTTTGAGGTCCGTTTCAAAAAGGGTGCTTCGCGTGTCTTGGATTCTCGAGGTGATCTTGTGTGCACGATCATCCCCGAGGGTCAGATTTTCAGAGCCGATTTTTCTCAGTGTCTTGGCTCTTCTCGTTGCTTGGTTGCTGGTGTTTCGGCGGAGCTTTGGAAATGGCATAGGAGACTAGGTCACTTGAGTTTTGACTTGTTGTCACGCTTGAGTGGGCTAGGATTAGTCCGAGGATTGCCTAAGTTGAAATACCAAAAGGACTTGGTATGTACTCCGTGTAAGCATGGTAAGATGGTCGCCGCCTCTCACCCGCCTCTGACATCCGTTATGACAGAGAGGCCATGCGAGCTGTTCCATATGGACTTGGTTGGTCCAGCGCGTGTGTGCTCGGCGGGTGGGAAATGATATGTCCTGGTGATAGTGGACGACTATTCTCGTTATGCTTGGGTCTTCTTTTTGGCTGACAAGGGGGAGACGTTTGGTTTTGTGAGGGATCTAATCTTGAGGTTGAAGAATGAGAGGAATGGAGATGTCATTCGAGCTATCCGTAGCGACAATGGTTCTGAAGTTAAAAACTCTCGTTTCGAAACCTTTTGTCATGATTTGGGTCTCGAACATCAATTCTCTTCTCCCTATGTGGCTTGTCAGAATGGTGTGGTAGAGAGGAAAAATCGTTCCCTTTGTGAGAGGGCTCGGACGATGCTTGATGAGCATAGGACTCCGAGGAGATATTGGGCTGAGGCGGTGAATACCGTGTGCCATGTTGGGAACCAGATTTTTCTTAGGGCCTTCTTGAACAAGACGTGCTATGAGCTCATGCACGGGCGAGCACCTAGAGTGAGCCATTTCAGGGCTTTTGGTTGTCGGTGCTTTATTCTCAAGAAGGGTAGGCTTGATAAGTTTGAGTCGAGGTCTTCTGATGGGATCTTTTTGGGCTATGCTAGTCATTCTCGAGCATTCCATGTGCTCAATCTTGATACTAACCTAGTCATGGAAACTTGCGAGGTTACCTTCGACGAGACCCAGCCATGCAGTTCGTCTGTCTTTGAGTGTGCAGGTGACGATGAGATTGGCAAGAAGATCTTTGAGGACGAGGAGGATGATGCTGGAGAGGATGATGGTGATGATGAAGCTCCAGCCGGGCATGTACCCTCTACTTCCACTATGACGACTACGGTGCTGGATGGTCCAGCCCCTACACCGACTACGATCCAGCAAGATCAAGTGGAAGCTGCAGCTGAGGGGGAGGTTGTCTCCAGGCGAGAGGCACCGAGGCGCGTTCAAATTGATCATCCTCCCTCAAGAATCATCGGCGACATCAATGAACGTACGACACGGTCAAGGTCTAGGAATGTTTCTCACTTTGCTCATTCGGCTTTTGTTGCTACCTTCGAGCCGAAAGACATTGGACACGCTCTCTCTCATCCTAATTGGGTGAACGCAATGCTTGAGGAGTTAGAGAACTTTGAGAGAAACCAAGTTTGGGAGTTGGTAGAACCACCACCACATTGCAAACCTGTCGGGACAAAATGGGTGTGGAAGAACAAAGAGGGTGAGAATGGTGAGGTGGTGAGAAACAAATCGAGGTTGGTTGCTCAGGGGTTTAGTCAGAAGGAGGGGATAGACTATGAGGAGACATTTGCTCCTGTAGCTTGTTTGGAGACAATTAGGATCCCTCTAGCCTTTTCCGTGGCTAAAGGGTTCAAGTTGTACCAAATGGATGTGAAGAGTGCCTTCTTGAATGGGTTTTTAGAAGAAGAGGTTTATGTGAAGCAACCACCGGGCTTTGAGAGTGCTGAGTTTCCTCACCGGGTGTATAGGTTGAGGAAGGCGTTGTATGGGCTGAAACAAGCTCCCCGCGCTTGGTATGGCCGTTTGAGGGGGTTCTTGTTCAGTAAGGGGTTTGAGATGGGCAAGGTTGATAAGACTCTTTTTCTCCTCAGGCAAAGCGATGATATCCTAATTGTTCAGGTGTACGCGAATGATATTGTCTTTGGCGGCTCATCTCACTCTTTGGTTGCGAGGTTTGCAGAGGACATGAACAAAGAATTCGAGATGTCCATGATGGGAGAATTGCAGTTCTTTCTCGGGCTTCAGATCAAGCAGGCGAAGGAGGGAACCTTTGTGCATCAAGCCAAGTACACGAAGGACATCCTCAAGAAGTTCAAGATGGACGACTCGAAGCCCCTGTCGACACCGATGAGTACGACTACAGCGTTGGATGCGGACGAGGACGGAGAGCTCGTGGACCAGAAGGAGTACCGGAGCATGATCGGCTCCCTCTTGTACTTGACGGCGACGATGTCGGACATTCAGTTTTCTGTGTGTCTATGCGCTCGTTTTCAGGCGTCGCCAAGGACTTCACATCGGCAGGCCGTCAAGCGGATTTTCAGGTATCTTCGATACACTCCTGAGCTTGGTCTTTGGTACTCGGCATCCTCTTCTCTTTCGCTTCTTGGGTTTTCTGATGCCGACTTTGCGGGGTGTCGAGTCGATAGGAAGTCGACTTCGGGGACTTGCCAGTTTTTGGGATCTTCGCTTGTTTCTTGGTCTTCTCGCAAGCAGTCTAGTGTAGCTCAGTCTAGCACAGAAGCTGAATATATTGCTGCCGCTAGTTGTTGCTCACAGCTGCTTTGGATCACATACACGCTGAGTAACTTTGGTGAGGAGTGTTCCCATGTACCTCTCATGTGTGATAGCACGAGTGCCATTAGCGTTGCCAAAAACCCCGTGCTCCACTTCAGAACCAAATATATAGAGGTGAGGTACCACTTCCTAAGAGACAATGTTGAGAAGGGAAACCTAGACCTCATCCATGTGCCAACCGAAAAGCAGCTTGCCGATATCCTAACCAAGCCTTTGGACCAACCTACATTTGCCCGTTTGCGAGGGGAGCTTGGTGTTCTTTTCCCCTTTTAAGCTTTGGTTGGGGGTTTGATATACATACTCATGTTGCATTTTCATTTATGTATCATATCATGCTTGCATCTTTGTATCATAGACTGCATATGTACCATATGAGATGTGCTTCTCCTATATACTTGGATCAATATGATATGCTAGATAGGAGATTGTGACCTTGCTTTTGATGCTCATATAATGGATAGCGATGCTCTTGATAGATTTGGGATGTAGGTGCTTGTGGATGGCTTATTTTTATGAAAATGCTATATATGATCCTCTCTTATGAGTTGAATGCCTTTCATGCTAAATTTGTGCACTTATGGCTATAGCTTGCTTAATTTGTGCTTGGGACCATGTTCTTTTCATATGGGGTCAAAGACCCATCTATCATCATGGATGTTTAGCCTACATGCTACCTTGTGGAGAAGCCTAAGCTTCTTTTTGCCGCAAAGGCACTTCATGTACCATGCTTAATTTGTAAATCTTGAAATTGGTATATGAAATGCTTGTGCTTGAAAAATATGCTTCCATGTCATGTGTGCTTTAAATTTCTTTTTGGGTGCTAAACCGTTGCATGATGTTCACCGTTGAGAAGTCTCACATTTAGAAGTGAACACATGGCTTGGTGGCTTTGACATGACATGAGATAGCTTGTAGGTGTTTGTGATGATCTTGTGATGGGAATTTGTAACCTTGCATGAAGTTTATGAGTTATATGTTGTTTGTGCTCATTTTGATCATGTTTAGGTCCTATGCTCATGAGAGGGAAGTTTTTGTGAAAAATTGCTTTATTTTGATCATGGCTATGTCACATGCTTGTATGTCCCTATCTATCTCGTAGGCGATGCTAGTGCTGAATTTGTGGCAATCTAGCTTGTCTATGTCTCTTTTTAGCAAGTTGTAGTGCTCTATGTCTATTTGAGAAGCACATGCTTGCATTTGTAGACTTGATTCATGCATTACCAACAAGGGGGAGAGATAGTACCCAATTCTTGCTTTGGGGGAGAAATGCATTTGTTCAGGGGGAGTTTGCATTCATATGCATTTGGGAGCTCTTTTTCGCCTGAATTTTAGTTGTGCTCTTTTGCCGATGGTGTCGAGCCCTTTTGCCTCACCTTGAGGAGTCGGCAATTTTGGAGCATTTTATCTCAGTTGTGTCGAGCTGTTGCCCTTGCCTTAGGGGACCGAGATTTTTCTCACTCAAGTGATCTCGTTTTCGCTTTTCTTTGGCTTTTGATCACTTGTTTGAGTTTTTCATTAGTTTCTTTTCTTTTTCTCTTTTTTCTGAATTGGTTACTATGTGTGTGTTGTCAATGCACTCATCAAGGGGGAGATTGAGGACCGGAGCATCCGAGGACCGGTGGATGGTCGCTCCCTGTTGTGATGAGTGATTGACAACGTGGTGTGGACTGACTCTTGGCCGAGTATTGCAGGTGCAGGTTGCGGCTTGACTCGTGTTGGTGCAGGTGAAGAGCGGGCGCGAAAGGTCTATGCCTTGCGGGGCCTCCGAGGAGTGGAGAGACAAGTAGGCTCGGCTCGAGGGACCCGGTGGCCAGCGGGGTCAAGTGCGGGCCGCATGGTGGCAAGAAAAGCAAGACGAAGTCGTCGACCGGAGCCGGTGCAGGGTAGCGGCTCACAACCGGAGTTTGCACGCGGGGTTTGCGGCGGTTCACCACAAAACCGTCGGGTTACTTGGTTGAGCCACAAAACCAAGACCGGAGGCTCGGCGGGCGGAGACGGGATCTGGGCACGTCGAGAAGCTTCGATACCGGCGGACACGTGGCGGGATCGCAGGGCTTGCATCGGGAGGACGCGGACTGCGGCGAAGGTGTGGCCGTGCGATGAAGAGGAGTGCTACATGACCTATTTGCCCCTGAGGGGATTGTATCCTAAGTTTAAGTGCTAGGGGTAGCTTGCTCATTTGTCCAACCCAGAGGGACTCATATATATAGCTCTAGGGTTTTCTGGGCAAACCATCCATCCAGACTGCTTCTCATTTCCTTGCTCTACTTTGTACAGAATCTGACCTTCGAGTGTAAGGAAGCATTCATGGTTGCGTCGATTTCCTTCTTGTAGCTCGTGTGATTTTTGTGTCCTTTTCGAGCTATTTTTGTTGGATTTTCGTGCGCGACTTGTTCCTTCGATTTTGAGGTGTTTGGGCCTAGATTTGTTGGTGGGGATTATGGATAGATGTCTTGTGCATCTTTGTGATTGATCTTGACCCCCCAATCTCCGGATTTGGCCTCTGATTGAAGGATTTCGGTTGGAACCCTAGCTTTTTGGTAGAGCTCGGTTGCGATTCGATTCCCGGCGATTTAGTTCGTTTGAGGTCTCAAGTTTTGGGGTATAGCATCTCCTAGGGACGCTTCATATCTCCCCCAAATCTTTCTTCAAGAGCTCAAGCCGTTTGGGAGATCCATGGATGGATAGGAGGGGTTGACTTCTCGTTTTCGGGCTCGAGCTGCTCTGTCCGCGCGGCCCGGCGTTCGTCCAGTTCGTCGCTTGTTCTTGCGCGTTCGTGGTTTGATCCGTCGTGAAAGTTGCTTTTGTTTGCAAGGAGTTTGCGGACAGTCCGCCCGCTCGTCGTGGACAGTCCGCGTGGCACGAGTTGCCCTCGGACGGTCCGCGAGTAGGGCACGGACGGTCCGTTTTTCGAGGTGCATTATTGGAGGTTCGGGAGGCTATTTCGGATGGTCCGCTGTGAACCCGCGGACGGTCCGCCAGGCCCCCGCGGACAGTCCGCCTGGTCCATGCGGACGGTCCGCCCCAGGCACCGCAGATTGCCTAAGTCCTTTGCTTCTTGAGCTGCGCTTCCGTGTTGCTTTGAGTTTGGGTTTGTTCCTAGGGTTGGTAGGTCAGTTGTGACTACGTGAACTTGGCAAACTCGTGTGTGAATCCTTGGTAGTGAATTTGGGGCATAGGCCGAGTTCATCCTTCGGGAAGAATTTTTATCGGCTCTCATTCACTCCCCCCCTCTCTGGTCGCCTAATCGGTCCTTCAGTTGGTATTGATCATACCTTACGCTTGATAGCTATGGGGCTTGTAGCTTCACCTGCCTTGGGTGGTTGAAAGATAGAACAGTTGTATAGGATTTACTAATCACGAGTACCTTGATCAGTCGTCAATCCGGAGGTTTTGCAAATTTTCGTAAAGAAATCAAAGTTCCTCGAATGATACTCTCAGATCGCTCAGTGTGTATTATTCCTCACCAAGGAATTGATTTGCCATCTTTCTCCACCTACTTCTAATAAGCTGATATGTGGGGTTGTAGGTAGGGAAACATGTGGCATACCTGTTCCTCATGTATTGTCGAGTCGAAAACCGGATCCTTGGGAGTAACAAGTCATACAGCCTGATCAAGATGTGCATGTGTGTGTATATGGTGGATGGATGAAAAACTCCTTTTTGTATAAGATTCTTTCCTCTCCTTTTTAGATTTTTGAGACTTGGGCTATGTCTCTTTATTCTTTCTCTCTTTTTTTTCTTTTCATGCTCTAAAGCATGTACTGCTTCTTCTTTTTTTCATAGCCCATAGTCCTTGCTGAACATTTTTGGAGAGAGAGTAATCATGAACGATGCACGGAGCTTTATTTGCGGAATGGATGGAGAATGGATGAAATGATGGGTGCTAACTCCCGGTGTAGAAGTTTAGCAAATAGTGGCTGTGTACGTGATCTTGATCATGGGAGCATGACAAGTTTCTCGCCGAGGGTCACAATAATTCGACAAGACTCAATGAAGAAAACAAGCAGCATATGCGGAGGCTAACAAAAGCTAGGATCTACACATGGCTTTGGATAGGAATTTCTCATCATTGAGGAACTTATCATTTTATTGTTTTTCAAAAGAAAACTTCGGATATCAAACATCACTTAGCACAGGCTCATAGCAACCCTATTATACCGTATCATACCACACAACAACCTAGGCAAAGGTCATGCTTTTTGCTACCCACAAGTTTCAAGCTAAGGTTTGATCGTACAAGCCAACAAACTCAAAACTGAGATAAGATACTAAGCTGTAGCAAGCCATACAAGAGGAATAAATAGAGCAACTATTCATTATTTCGACCATAAAGGGTCACAAAGCATTCTTACCGCGCATATGAAAGCAAACTAACTTAAGAAAGCAAAATAAAATATTTTTGGTCTTTTTAGCTTTTGCTGATTTTTATGGGGTTTTAGCATATGAGATTCTGAAAATAAAGATACAGGTTACCTCAGAGTGGGGGTCCTCCCCCAAGCTAGCTTCAGGCTCACTACTGTGGAGGAGGGAATCCCATCCACCGGTAGTAGGCCCTCTGCTCCTCCAGCTGCTGCTGCTGTGCCAGCTCGATGGCGTGAAGTCTCTCGCCGGACATCCGCTGCCAGTCCCGGGTGGACTCGACGTGCTGGTGCACGGTCTCCTCCATGTCGCGGACTCGGATGTTGAGCTCGCTCATCTGCTGAGTGAGGGTGGCCCCATGAGATGACGAGCGCAATCTGGACGATGAAGATGTCGCATCTCCGTAGGTAGTACCAGCAGGGACGGCCCACTCGCCACTACCCGCGCTAGCCCAAGCCGAGCTACTCGCACCCTGCTGGTACATGGGCTGGTCCCAACCGGGAGCATACCCGGGAGTGACCCCAGGCATGTACTCGGTAGTGGTCATCGTACCCGGCGGAGGTGTGGTAGGCCGAGGCTGTGGCTGCGGCGACAGCTGCGGAGATGGCTGTGGTGGTGGCTGTTGTGCTCCAGCTGCTCTCCTCGATGCGCTCCTAGTTACCCTGTCACCAGAGACACTAGAATGATGAGGTTCCTCGAGAGGAACGGTCAGTGGCCCCTGGCCGTACAACCTGAAATCCGGGTTAGGTAACTGGATCTGGTTTGTATGGCGTGGGTAAAAGAAAACCAAAGAATCATCCGGACCCTTCTTAAGAATATGCCCCTGAGTCAAATAAGCCTCGTCAATCTGAGTCCAGGGATTAGCAATGGAGGGCACGTTAGACCCTTGCGTAATCCCAAGGTTCGTGACAATGCGAGAAATCAGAGACGTACACTCAATAGAACCCGTCATCTTAAAATTTGTCAACCACTGCCGAATCATAGCTTGCACAGGGGAGATCTTGATCCGTCTGACCGCGGCATATAAGATCATCATCTCGTCAGTGCGCACGGTTCGTACATCATCCCTTGGAAAAAGAGTGATGGCGAGCCACTTGTGCCACAGTCGGAGAGTGGGATGCAAGATATCGTTGCACCGAGGTGTCAACTTGCCGCAAACAGAACTGTTAGAGATCTCTTCCCAAAAACTCTCGTGATTAAAACCAGCGCAAGCTTGCTCAAGAGAAATAGCGCAGCGACGATGAAAACCGAGGGTGCGACTAAGATCTTTCCACGAAACTCGATACGGAACTCCATGAAATCGAAATGAAATACCAGACGCATCCTCTTGAAGAGTACAGAGGAACTGGATGGTGGTAGGTCTAGAACTAACCTCCTGAACTGGAACGAACTCCTCCCATCCTAGAGCTTGCCAAATGGAATTGAACTCGAAGTCCATACCTGTTTTCTCGAGAAGGTCCGGGCCGAACTCCTTGGTGTTGGCGAAGACTCGGTCCTTGATGAGAGCGTAGGCTTGTCTCTCGTGATCACTCCTCAAGTCGATGAAGGCGGCGTCGACGGCGTACACTTCATCGGCTTGTGGCGTGGGTAGCTCTTCTTCTCCTTCTTCTTCACGGTCGGTTGACATTGGGCTTGGTGCAGCTTCGGAGTGACGAGACGAGCTCCCCCCGTCGCTTGAACGGCGTGAGCGAGTCAACTTCCGGAATGCGCCAGAGGCCCAACTCATCTTGCACAACTATCGGACGACACGAGCGACTCGGTGATGGGTTAGTGAAACCGAATGAAATTCTTACCGAGTTTGCTCCACCAATGATCAATATTTCAGCAGCACTTGGAGAGAATACTTGGCACCTCAATCTCGAGCGAGAAATCCACGAAAACCAGAGAGCAAGAACAAGAGAGGGAGATAGTGTTGCAATGGGTGAAGACACCCCTCAAACCCCTTGTATTTATAGGCATTGCGGCCGGGAACCGAGACATGGGGCGTGTGCAACGGCTAGGAGCCGTTGGAGGAAGGAGGGTCGGGCTAGCCGTTAGGCTGGGTCGGCCGACCTGTGGGGTCGGCCGAACCCACCTCGAGTCCGCCCGCCTCCAGCTTTTTGCAACGGCTCTCTAACAGTCACATGAGGGCCTGTCTAGGTGTACCGGTCCAAACCCGCCCGGAAACTTGCTCAAATAAATTTTTAGAGATTTTCCAACCCAAAATTTTATTTTCAAAATTTCTTTATTGAAAAGGGAAATTTGGCTAGAAAAAATTCTAGCATGCAGATGCAAAGCTGGAAAAAAAATTCAAATATGCATTGAGAAAAATTAAATCAAATTTTTGGAAGGGAAATATGAGGTAGCTCACCAATTTTACCTTTTGGCGAAAAGGACTCATCTTTTTAAGACCGAGAGCGGGACCTTTCTCGGTGATTAGTTCCACTCGTCACCCCACTCCCGAGAAGTGGAGGGGTGCGATCTCTGTACCTGCCTCTACACCTTCCGTGACTTCCTTGTTTTTCTTGGTGTGGTCAGAGGTCGAGTGAGCTGGGGTTGTGGCTCCGTCCACCCCCAGGTCTGCTCATCGTTTCCTTGCATTGAATAGCATTGCTCTTCTGTTGGTCGAAACCGGAACATCAAGTTCTTCTTCCCAATGCAGAAACGGATGGTCCCACTTTCCACATTGATCCTTGTTCGAGCGTCACTCAGGAACGGCCTCCCAAGAATGAGTGGCATTTCCACAACATCTTGCATATCAAGGACCACGAAATCCGCGAAGATGCAAGAGCCTTGGACGAATACTAGTAGACTCTCCACAACCCCCTCCGGATACCGGATCGATGCATCAGCAAGTTGAACTGTCCTCGAGGTTGGGGTAAGAGCGGGATATCCCAATCTTTCGAACATAGCCTTGGACATGAGGTTGACACTCGCGCCAATGTCAAAGAGGGCATTCCTAATTTTCTGGTAGTATATAGTGCAAGCTATAGCCGGATAACCAGGATCCTTCCTGTGCACAATTGCTGAAGATTCCAATGGTTCAAGAACCTGCCGTATGGGCCTCCCTGCATAGTCAGCAGCTCGTGCCCTCCCAGATGGCTTACCCCATCTGGTGGACACTGCACAAACATTCTCACAGGAAGACAGGGGTTGCCCCGGAATCTTCCCATCCTCAGCAGAGGGAACCAAAGCAGCTAACTGAGCCAATTAGGTTTCTATCATTTTATTAAAGCTCACCTGTTTCTTGAGAGCAGAAGAAAGGCTATCGATTTTAATGTTGAGGCTTTCCAAAGCCTTATCGTAGGCAGCCGTTTTCTTGTTAAAGCCTTCATTAATCTTGGCTTGCCCGAAAACCAGATCTTTCAGGGAAGGTTGGTTGGGATTGTAAGTATTACCTTGATTACCCCCCTGATAGTAAGGGCGTGATTGATTCCACGTTTGACCTCCTTGTGGACGATAACCATTGTTGTTGCCATTCATGTACATCACATCCTCCTGGGTAGCGGGGCAATAATTCCCTGAATGCCCAGTATCACCACAGACTTCGCAGGTCATGCGAGCATCATAGCTTGAGTAGTGATGGCCATGGCAGCCTTCTCGCTGGTCAGAGCATCCATTCTCTTCATGAGTAGGTCCATCTTGGCGTGCAACATATCCGCTTCCTTGACGGTATGTGTACCCCTCTGACGTGGCTGGAGTCGATCATCACTCCACCCTTGGTTGGAGACCATCTTCTCGATAAGTTTGGTTGCTTCAGCGATGGTGAGAGAGAAGAAAGCCCCTCCAGCAGCAGCATCAATGTGGCCTCGGGCTGTCGGAGTCAGCCCATTATAGAAACTCTGAAAAATAAGCCAGTTGTCCATCCCATGATGGGGACAAGCCAGGATGTACTCCTGAAGCCTCTCCCAAGCCTCCGGAATGGTTTCATTTGCTGCTTGCTGAAAGCTCGAAATTCTCCCCCGGAGAGCATTGGTTCTGCCCATCGGAAAGAACTTCACAAGGAACGCTACTGAGCACTTTGTCCAGGTGTCAATATCTGCACGGTTTGAATAGAACCACTGCTTCGCCTTTCCCAGGAGTGAGAATGGGAACAGCCGCAGACGAATGGCATCTTCCTCCACTCCTCGTATGGTGAAGGTACTACACAGCTCCAGGAACTGTTGCAAGTGGGCGCTCACGTCTTCATTAGGCTTGCCACAGAATGGGCTAGCCTGTACCATCATAATAAGGCCAGTCTTGATCTCGAAGTTTCCATTCCCGGTGTTGATCTCGGGGCCAGTAGGCACCTGATCAGCAGAGGGAGCAGAATATTTGCGAAGAGTCTTCTCCGGATTGGCCATAGGAGTTGACGTAGATGGCACAAAGGAAGCTGGATTGACTTCTGTGCGTACACGCTGCGGAGAACCGAAATAAGTTCTAGCTCTCCTCACGAGCAACTCAGGATCTTCAGTGAAATTCAGCGGTAAGTCGAAACCAGTCATACACTACCTGTCTTCATCATCGATAGACAAAGAAGACATTCAAAGTTAGCTTGCATTGAGAACTGTTTTATTCCTGTCATGATTATCAACATTACAAAGTGCTGACAAGTTATCCTTAGCCTTCCCCGGCAACGGCGCCAGAAATGCTTGTTGGTATTTCTTAACCTCGATGCTAAGTTACGGGTCCCCAGCAACGATGCCAGAAATATCCAAATGGTAATCCTAACGATTACAAGAGTCCACAAACGCACAGAAGTACCATTGTAGCATTTCCCCAAAGGAGTATTCCAAAGGGTATCGAATCCAAGGAAGGCTGGGCGGATTAACTAGTTCAACACTATTGCAAAGAGTATAAATCATAGACGGGGACAAACCAGATACTCAAGTGCAGGGGTAAGATAAAATAGATAGGATAGTAGTGCAAACACACAAACACACTCTCTCTATAGGTCCTAGGCTTAGGAGGCAACATACGAGTTAGTTCTAGGTTCTAAAGTACTAAACATATGAAGTTAGTCAGACAACTTAGTCACACACGGGCATCGCATGATGCTGGCTCAAGCACCCAGGCACAAACGGGGAGCTAACCTCCCGCGTCGCATACGCACGACTCCGGTTGTTAGACTTTAGACTCCTATAGCGTATCCGAATGTGGGGGATTCCGAAGGGTCCAACGGCTATCACCACCGCGGCCTACCCCAAGACAAACCGTGGGATACACTCGTAAGCAATGTAGCTACGCAACCCCAGCACCACGCTTGTGTTGTTAGCAGGACCCTGACCGGCCCGGGCTATTGTGACCCAGGTCAGAGACGCCAGATAAATCGGCCAATTACACCGAATACCGTAGCTTGAGCACGAACTTCATACAACACAAACATGGGATCTAACTAGATCAAACTAGGCTAAGCACACAAACGGATTCGTGCTTTCCTATGTCTATTCAACAAGATCAAAGGGTCGTGTTCGTGATGAACACGAGCCTCTAACTTATGAACAAACACCGAAAACATGAGTAAGTCACTCGTCAACTGGATCGAAAGGCCTTGTTCATCAAGAATAGGAGCCTCTAAATGATGAACGAGTGAAGAACACATGAACAAATCACCCATGTGTACAAGCACAACTTTATATGAAATAGTTGAATAACTGAAGTAGATCAAAGTCATACAATAAAATAAAGATACAAGAAGACTCATACCTAAATCCCAAAGTAGACTTGGAACCTGAAGTAGAACTACTCTAGCCTACCTCCTAGGCTTAGAAACCAAAAGTAAGAGAGGAGGAGTAAGTTGTGTTGGTAAGAAATGAGCCCCCTCCCCTTCTATTTATGGGCCAGAGCTCCGGCGCAAGAAGGAGTGAAACACCCCGGGGATGGCCTCTAGGACCAATGGTCAAGCACCACATGGAAGCCCAGGATCAACCGACCCAAGGTCGGTTCGGCCGATCCTAGGGTCGGCCGACCCCAGGTGGGCCCCATTCGGGGTGTGCTTCCTCGGGGTGGCTGTCCTGTGGGCCCTTAAGTCGGTTCCCGGTGTACACGTGTTCTTGAGGCGGTTTAGGCACTCTGGTGGGCCCATGGATCCATGTGAAGTCCATGTGTCACGCTCTGATTTGTCGGGACTTGCCTCCTTTGGATTGGTGACATGGCATGCATGCGTGGCACCTGAGGTGGCTTAGCTTGTATGCATGGCACCTGAGGTGGCAGCCACTCCTTGCGGTGACGTGGCATGAATCATAGAAGGTGAGTTTGCCACTTCTTTTGTGCTTATTTTCCTGCAATCACATAATCTCCAAGGACAAGTGGAGCTACATTATTCTTAACTAAAATGCGTGTAAGAAATGCCTCTTGCTCCTTTATCCATGAGTAAATTGACGGCTAAAGTAAGCACTTAACAGCCGTCAATAGTGATGTGCTCTTGGTGAGCATGTCAGTGATGTCGAGCATCATCTTCTTCAAGGTTTTGGTGAAGAGGACATTGAGTCCGCTCCCGTCGTCGATGAGTACCTTGTTGAGTCTGGAGCCCACGACTACTAGTTTCAGGACGAGTGGGAAACGTCCTGGTTCAGAGAAGCTTGTCCACTGATCCACGTGGGAGAAGGTGATGGGTACCTCCGACCACCTTAGAGGTGTCAGCACCGCTGGCTCAATGTTCAAGACTTCCCGTAGGGTGAGCTTCTGAGACCGCTTGGTGGGTAGTCCGCCGAAGAGGACATTCACCGTCTTGTCGGGTTCTTGGAAGTCCCCATTGCCTTCGTCGACTTTCTTCTTGCCCTTTTTGTCGTGAGAGGGCCGTGGCTCGAGAACATCCTTGAGTGCTCGCTGGAGTTGGTAGCACTGATCAGTTGTGTGATTGCCGTCCAGATGCCACGAGCACTTCTCTTTGAGCAAGTCTCTGATGTCGTCGGAGGTCTTTTTGGAGCTGTCCTTTGCAGGACGCTGTATAGCCGTGACTGTGTTGTCTGGCTTGCGCTTGCGGTTAGGACCCGAGTAGTTGTTGTTGTTGTTGCGACTCCCTTGATCCTTGTTGATGTTGTTGCCGCCCGTGTTGTTTTTTCTCTTGCCGTGAATGGAATCGTACTTGGCGTTCGCCTTGTCCTCTTTGTCGGCCCATGAGGTCATCATGTCTTTGAGCTTGGTGATGGAGCTATGGCGACGGTGACCGAAGTCTTCGAAGGTGCGATGGTGATAAAGACCGTCTTGGAAGAGGTCAATGACTTCTTTGTCGGTGACGTCGACTACGGTCGCACGCTTGTCAAAAAAAGTGACGCATGTACTGGCGGAGCGTCTTGCCTTGCTCCTGCTTGACCATCGCCAGGTCCATGCGAGTACCCGAGCGTCCCATGGCGCCCGCGAAGTTGCTGGTGAACTGGGCCTTCAGCTGGTCCCACTTGTCGATCGAGTTCTTGTCGAGCGACTCGAGCCATGTAAGTGGGGCCTGGTCCAGACAGAAGGGGAAGTAGAGGCACTTGGTGTCGTTGTCGCCACCAGCGTTTTCAACGGCCAGGGCATAGCACCTGAGCCACTGAACTGGATCTTGCTTCGCATCGTACTTGGTGATCCCGAGAGGTTTGAATTTCTCGGGAAGAAGCAGAGCGCGAAGTCGTGAGGAGTAGGCGGGGAAGCCGTCGCTGTCGCTGACATCGGTAGTTGTCTTCTTGGCGCGGCGTGTCTCGTCGATCCTGTGGCGGGCATCATAGCCGCTATGTGCGTTGCCGGTGGCGTGGCTGTTCGCGTGGCCTCGGCCTCCGCGATCGCCGCCGCCACCACCTTTTCTGCCGGCGCCGTGGGAAGAGCTACCGCTACTGCCACCGCCACCACCACCGCCGCCGCTAGTGCAACCTTGCGAAGGTCCTCCCACAGAGGCTCTAGAGCGATTGGGGGTTGGCTGGTGTTCGCCACAGACATGGTTGCGTCCGACTTCTTCTGGGGTACGGCTGCGACTAGTGGCTTCATGAATTCCGGCTCCGGCGACCCTGTTGTTGACCCGCATGAAGTAAGCGTCCTATGCGAGTTTGGCGATGAGTTCGCCTGCACGATGCCCCTGAGCTGTTCGAGCTGTTGTAGTGATGGACATGAGGCATTGCTCAGGGGTTGTGTGGACCCAGTTGGCGACTTGGTCTAGAGCCTCATTGAGGTTCCGGATAGGAAGAGCTTCTCGAATCTGCTTGCGTCGATCTGCTCGTTTTCTGTTCCGTTCGCGCCGGGCATTCTTGGCATCGGTAGTCTCATCTGCGGGTGCGTTGGCTGATTCCTCATCTCTGAAATATCTTCAAGGTACCGATCAGGTCGGGCATCTGAGGTTCCAGCTTCCCCGGTTGCCATGAATACTTCACGATCGGGTGTGCAGAGTCCGGAGTCGGTAGTTGCCACCTCGGTTGGCGTGTGCTCGTCCTCGTTTGGAGTCAGCGGTGTCCCCTCTTGGAAGGGGAGTGCCTCGAGGTAGGCGACGCAGCGTGAGTTGTCGTCAGTCAGGTCTGCAGGCTTGCGGTCGGGCCAGTAGACGAATCCGCCGGCGGGAGTAGACGTGATGACCAAGCCAGCAGCAGGACCTAACAGCGGCTCCTCGACGGTGTTGAGCTCGGACTCGGACTCGATCGGATCGAGACCGAAGTCAAACTCGTAGGAGGAGTCCGAGTTGTAGTCAAGGACGGTGTTGGAGTCCGAGGAGTACTCGGAAGCGATCTCCTTGCCGGCCCGTCGCGAGGTGAGTGTTTCCGCGTAGGCTTTGCTAGAGTTGCAAAGGCCGTACGGGAAGTGCTCGTGGGAGAGGACCGGTCCGCACGATGGCTCAGGAGCCAGCTCGTGCGGTTCAATCCAGGGTGACGTCGAGTTCGAGTTGAAGGTGGATCCAGTCTCGAAGTCGGCGGCTTGGTTGCAGAGCGAAAATTCGTCGAATTTTTCGACGAGTTGACCCGTGATGGCTTCGGGGAGCGTCACGAGTCCAGTCTCCGGGTCTGGGGTCATGGTGAGGTAGCACTGGAATGATTCGGTGCCGTCAGCGGTGCAGACCCAGGAGCCGAAGACGAAGGTGTCGCCACGATTGAAAGCGGTGATTGGCTTGATGACGATTGAAGCCGTCGAGTTCGCCATGAGATCTTCGGCGAGATCCCCTACCTGGCGCACCAGCTGTCGGTGTTTTAACCTGGTAACCTACCAAGGGGAGTACCCGAGGTAGACGTTTGTGGCCTCACTGAGATCGGGAACTCGATGGAGAGACACGTGGCACACAATTTAGAAAGGTTCGGGCCGCGAGGTGCGTAATACCCTACGTCCTATATGTTGCGTAGCTCTGGATTGATTGGGTATGTTTACAAGATGATGCAGATGAGAGATAGGGGTCCCTGCCTCACCTTATATAGTCTGGGAGGTAGGGTTACAAGTTGGTTTGGTAGGGAGAATACTAGTCGTACACGGCTAGGAGTACTCTACATGAATCCGGACATGCCTAGCTTCCTAACCGAGTACTAGTCCTCCGTATGCCTTGTGCTTCACGCCATCTGGTGCCGTGCAGCCCAAATCGAGTAGTCCCAGGGGCCCACGTAGTAGTCGGTCCTGGTACCCACCTGAGTAGTGGACCTAGGGATGTCCGTACGACAGTTCTCGGATACTTGATGCTCGAGGTGACCTTGTCTCTGTGGTCGTTCCCGAGGGTCAGATATTTCGAGCGGATTTTTCTCAGATTTCGGGTGTTGCTAGGTGTTTCATGGCTGGTTCTTTGGGTGAGTTGTGGAAGTGACATAGGAGGTTGGGTCACTCGAGCTTTGACCTTTTGTCACGCTTGAGTGGACTTAACTTGGTCCGAGGATTGCCCCGGTTGAAGTTCGAGGAGGATTTGGTGTGTGCGTCGTGTAGGCATGCTAAGATGGTAGCTGCTTCCCATCCACCCCTCACCGATGTGATGACGGCGCGTCCATGCGAGCTGCTCCATATGGACCTTGTTGGTCCAGCTCATGTGCGATCTGTGGGTGGGAAGTGGTATGTTCTGGTTGTGGTGGACGACTACTCTCGGTATGCCTGGGTTTTCTTTTTGGAGGAAAAGGGGGAGACGTTTGGTTTTGTTCGAGAACTTGTCTTGAGGTTGAAGAACGAGAGGCATGGAGATGCCATACGAGCGATTCGTATTGACAACGGCTCGGAATTTAAAAACTCTCACTTCGAAACCTTTTGCCATGTTTTGGGTCTTGAACACCAGTTTTCGAGTCCGTATACACCTCCTTAGAACGGTGTGGTGGACAGAAAGAACAAATCCCTATGTGAGATGGCTCGGACGATGCTCGATGAGCATAGTACTCTGAGGAGGTTCTGGGCTGAGGCGGTCAATACCGCGTGCTATGTGTCGAACAGGATTTTTCTCCGGGTCCATAAGAAGAAAACTTGCTACGAGTTGATGCATTATCGTATCCCCAAGGTGAGTCACTTTCACGTCTTTGGCTGCAAATGCTTCATTCTTAAGAAAGGGAAGAGTTTAGACAAGTTCGAGGCTAGGTCTGCCGATGGCATTTTCTTTGGTTATGTGACTCATTTTAGAGCCTTTCGAGTGTTCAATCTTGAAACTAACCAAATTGTGGAGACTTGCGAGGTTACCTTCGACGAGACACAGCTACGTAATTCGCTTGTTTTTGAGTGTGCAGGTGATGAGGAACTTGGCGAGGAGATGATGAGGATGGTGGTGTGATGTTCGCGGCTGAGCAGGTACATAGTAGTTCGACTACAATCGAGGACGGGCCTTCTCCCACACCTACAATGACATGCCGAGATCGAGAGGAAGTTGTAGCTGAGGGGGAGGTGGTTTCAAGGCGTGAAGCTCCCCGGCGAGTACAAGTGGATCACCCAGCTTTGAGGATCATCAGGGACATCAACGAACGAACTACACGGTCGAGGTTTCGAAACAACTCTCACTTTCCCATGTTGCTTTTGTTGCTACTTTCGAGCCCAAAGACAATTGATACGCGCTTTCTGACTTCAATTGGGTGAACTCGATGCATGAGGAGTTGGAGAACTTTGAGAGAAACCAAGTTTAGGAGTTAGTGGAGACTCCACCAGGTTGTAAGCCGATTGGGACAAAATGGGTGTGGAAAAACAAAGAGGGAGAGAAAGGTGAAGTAGTGAGAAACAAGTCGAGGTTGGTTGCTCAGAGGTACAAAGAAAAAGAGGGGATAGACTATGAGGAGACATTCGAGAAGAATTTTTATCAGCTCCCATTCACTCCCCCCTCTCTGGTCGCCAGTTCGATTCTTCAGGAGGCCCACCGGCATAGACCTTTCACACTTGTTCTTCACCTGTACCAACATAAATCAAGCTACAACCTGCACCTGCAATACTTGACCAAGAGTCAGTCCACACAACGTTGCATATCACTCATCACCAAGGAGTGACCATCCATCGGTCCTCGGACGCACACAGGTCCTCACAAAGGTCCTCTACCTCTTCGTTATTGAGAGGTAGAGGTAAAGCAATACGAGAAGCGGGTATAAAATCATATGAGAATTTAGTTCCATCTAGATCAATAGTAACTCTACCCTTTCTGGCATCAAGAACGATATTGACCAACTTAAGAAAAGGCCTACCAAGAATTTTATTATCATGTTCATCATGGCAAGCATCAATTACATAAAGTTCGGTTGTTATAGTTTTACCTGAAATAGCAACATCCAAATCTCTAAGCACTCCCAAAGGTCTTGTTCTTCTACCATCTCCCATGTTCAATTTTATTTGTGTTGGAGCAAGATTTAAAGTTTTGTTAAAATGCTCATAATAAATCTTGGAAGACATGACACTTACATGGGCTCTGATGTCACATAAGGCTTTGAAAATTATCTCTCCATTAATGGTGCAACTTATGTGAGGTGTCGGTAGCGAGGTACCTTCGACATGATCGGCTCCTATCGCGTACACCTCGGCTAGGTGTGCATATGGCGACGCCTCCAGCTTCACTCCCATTATTTTTTTACTTCAGTAATGTGATCCGGATCTACCTCTTCTTCCTCATTGAAAACGTCGCCGCTCGAGACCGCAGGGACATAGGAATCCTCGTCAGCGTCACTGCCAACAGGTTGGTCGGAGGGCGCGCCTCTGGCACCGGCATCAGTTCAGGGGCCGCGACCCGCCTGGAACGTCTGACTACGGCGTTGTGCATAACTGGGGGCGAAACGCTCGACAAGCAGGTCTTCGGTCGCCAGACCAGCCGGAGGGGTCCGCCGGGGCGACGAGCAGGAGGCAGACAGCGACACTTGAGGACCGGAGCGTCCGAGGACTGGTGGATGGTCGTTCCCTGGTGTGATGAGTGATTGACAACGTGGTGTGGACTGACTCTTGGCTGAGTATTGCAGGTGCAGGTTGCGGCATGACTCGTGTTGGTGCAGGTGAAGAGCGGGCGTGAAAGGTCTTAGCCTTGCGGGGCCTCCGAGGAATGGAGAGACAAGTAGGCTCGGCTCGATGGACCCGGTGGCCGGACAGGGTCAAGTGCAGGCCGCATGGTGGCAAGAAAAGCAAGATGAAGTCGTCGAACGGAGCCGGTGCAGGGTAGCGGCTCACGACCAGAGTCTGCACGCGGGGTTTGCGGCGGTTCACCACAAAACCGTCGGGTCTCTTGGTTGAGCCACAAAACCAAGACCGGAGGCTCAGCGGGCAGAGACGGGATCCGGGCGCGCCGAGAAGCTTCGATGCCAGAGGACACGCGGCGGGATCGCAGGGCTTGCGTCGGGAGGACGCGGACTGCGGCAAAGGCGTGGCCGTTTGATGAAGAGGAGTGCAACTTGACCATATTACCCCTGAGGGGATTGTATCTTAAGTTTAAGTGTTAGGGGTAGCTTGGTCATTTGCCCGATCCAGAGGGACTCATATATATAGCTCTAGGGTTTCTGGACAAACCATCCTTCCGGACTGCTTCTCATTTCCCTGCTCCATAGGTGTAGATTTTCTTCACCGTTTTGTAGAGAATCTGACCTCCGAGTGTATGGAAGCTTTCATGGTTGCGTCGATTTCCTTCTTGTAGCTCGTGTGATTTTCGTGTCTTTTTCGGGCTATTTTCGTTGGATTTTCGTGCGCGGCTTGTGCCTTCAATTCCAAAGTGTTTGGTTTTCGATTTTCTTGGGGGAATCATGGATAGATGTCTTGTGCATATTTGTGCTTGATCTTGACCCCCCAATCTCCGGATTTGGCCTCCGATTGAAGGATTTCGGTTGGAACCCTTGCTTTTTGGTGGAGTTCGGTTGCGATTTGATTCCAGTGATTTAGTTCGTTTGAGGTCTCAAGTTTTGGGGTATAGCATCTCCTAGGGACACTTCACATCTCCCCCAAATCTTGCCTCAAGAACTCAAGCCGTTTGGGAGATCCATGGACGGATAGGTGAAGTCGTGTTCGCGTTTTTGAGTTCGGGCTGCTCTGTCCGCGTGTGGCGGACAGTCCGCCAGGTGCTCGCGGATGGTCCACGAGGAGCCGGCTGACCAGGTGTTCACCGTGTTCTTCGTGAGTTCTTGCTCGTTTTGATCCGTTTTGTCCGGTGCTTTTGGTTGCTTGGAGTTTGCCGAACGGTCTGCGAGGAGAGTGCGGACGATCGCTTCCGCGCGGACGGTCCGAGGGTAGTGCACGGACAGTCCATTATTCGAGGTGCAGTACTGGAGGTTCGGGTGGTATTTTCGAAAGGTCCGCCCTGTGCTTGCGGACGGTCCGCCTGACCCCCGCAGACAGTCCGCCCCCTCCATGCGGACGGTCCGCCCCAGGCTTTGCAGATTGCCTAAGTCCTTTGCTTCTTGAGTTGCGCTTCCGTGTAGCTTTGAGTTGGGGTTTGTTCCTAGGGTTGGTAGGTCCGTTGTGACTACGCGACCTTGACAAACTCGTGTTGGAATCCTCGGTTGTGAATTTGGGGCATAGGCCGAGTTCATCCTTCGGGAAGAATTTTTATCGGCTCCCATTCACTCCCCCCCTCTCTGGTCGCCTAATCGGTCCTTCAATTGGTATCAGAGGCAGTTATGGATCTTCGTGATTCTAACCAGTCTAAAATCCAAAGATGGCGTACCAGGAGTAGGGTTCGGGTCCTCCACACTTTGATGGTAAGAACAACCAGATGAGGCAGAGGCGGATGGCTACTTTCCTCTGCGGCAAGGGTCAGATCCTTTGGGATGTCATGGTGAACACTGCTTATGTTCATCCGATGAACTTCCTAGCTCCAGGATCGAGGGATATGTTCGACGCCAACAACAAGGCGGTCGACTACTTGTTTCGTGCTCTGTGTCAATCCGAATTCGATCGGGTTCAGACAGAGGACTTGGCTTGTAGGATTTGGGAGCAGTTGAAGAATGCTCATGCTGGAAATGCTCAGGTTCAGGCTCGGTTGTTTGCGACCTACCGGAGAGAGTATGATAACTTCACTCATCTCCCCGGTGAGTCCATTGATAGCATGTTCCAGCGGTTCACTGTGATTGTTAACAACATGAGGGCTAATGTGGCCGTGCTCCCGTACGATGATCATGACAGGACTGTGAAGCTCCTGCACTCTCTAGATCGTACCGTGTGGAGTGAGAAGGTCGAGGCCATTCTTAAGTCGGAGAAGTATGAGACCCTCACGGTGGACGAGCTGTTCTCCAAGCTCAAGTCGTCCGAGGTGGACCATGGGATGCGAGCAAGGATCGAGAACCCGACTGACCCTCATAGTCTGGCTCTCGTTTCTAGACCAAGGACTAACGCTAACATGTCTTTGAGATAGTTCTCTTTGTCTTGTCTTGTGTCCATGCCAGATGAGGAGTTTGACGTGCTGGGCGAGGAGGATCTCGCATTGCTGAGCAGGCGGTTCGAGAGCATGTACACGAATCGGAAGAACGCTCGGAGGAGCTCGGGCATGTGCTACCGGTGCGGGAAGCACGGGCACTTTATCGCTGAGTGCCCAGTAGCCATGGAGGTCAAGCCCGAGCACAAGCACCGTCCGAGGACCGACCACAAGCACCGCTCGAGGGACGACCACAAGGGCCAGAACAAGTCCGAGCGGAGGCCGAGGAGGAGTGGTGGTCACAGGAAGAAGGAGCGAGCGATGGTGGCCGGAGCAAGCGACATCGACTCAAGCTCCTGCTACTCTTCATCGAGCTCAAGTGATAAAGATGAGAACCGGCACAAGGGCAAGCGGTCAAGCAAGAACATCAACTGCCTGTGCTTCACCGCCCAAGGCTTTTGCGGCATGGCACATAGCTCCGCAAGCAAGAAGAGCAACAAGGACAACACGAACTCTGACACCGAGGATGAGGTAAACAATGATCCATCCTTCTTGGTAGCGGAGAATGCTAGGTTGAATGACTTGCTTGACAACCGTGATGATGTGCTTAGAAAGACCAACAAGGAGAAGAGGGAGTATAGGTCTTTGCTTGGAGAGGCTAAGGAGAAGGTGGTTGAGCTAGAGTCTTTGCTTGTTGATGCTAGGGCTCAAATAGATTCTCTTAAGTCTGCTCCTACTGTGACCAATGAACCTGAATGCACTGATTGTTTTGTTTTCCTTGGTGATTTGACTGTGCTTAAGGAAAAGTATGCCTCCAAGGTCGAGGAACTAGATGTGCTTAGGGTTGAGCTAGATGAGATGAAATCTAGGCCCTCCTTGCTTGGTGCTTGCACTTCTTGTCCTGTTTTGCATGAGAAACTAGATGTATCGGTTGCTTATGCTAGATCTCTAGAAGCTGCTTTGAAAGCTCCTATTCCTACATCATGCTCTACTTGTGAAGTAAATGCTGTGAAGAATTTGGAGCTTGCAGACTATGTTGATCGTTTGCAAGATGAGAATGGTGAGTTGAGGAAGATGATGGGTTGGTTGTCTGGTCATGAGCCTCAGCTCAGGATGATGATTGAGGCATACAAGCGCTATGATGGGCAAGCGCTTGGGGCGGATAAGGTTGGTGAGGGAAGTAGTGAGAATGAAGGGAAGATCGGTGATATCCCAGAACCACCAAAAACCTACCACAAAAATGCCTATGCACCTAAGCCAAACCCTCTTAGGAACCAACTAGACACAACCCCAGCTCCACCCATGTTTCCTCCACACACAGACAACTTCCAGAAACCCATCAAGTTCAACAGTGACTTGGGGAATGAGTTCTTTGGGAAGATGGGAGAGAAACCAAGTGAGGAGAAGCCAGAGCCCAAAGTGAGCCCAAAATCAAAGCCAAAACCGAAACCCTTCCATTGTGAGCATTGTGGGAGGCATGGGCACCTAGCTGAGTTTTGCTTCAGGAGGAAGCATGAGGAGAGGTTTGCTAGGGAGATGGCAACCAAGGACAGGTACCGCCCTTCTCGTGGTGTGCCTGAGCCTAGGATGGTTCCAAGGGGCGAGCGTGTGGTGCGTACCATTTACCCTCGGGAGAGGCGTGAGTTTGTGCCTCGAGGTGAGCCACCCCAAAGAGAAGGTGGTAGGCGTGTTGGGTTTGGGCGTGGTGAGTTTGCTAGACGTTCCTTCGCTCGTGGCCAATACGAGTATGGGGGGAACGATCGTAGTTTTAGGTCCTAGAGGAGCTACGGGCCACGGTCTCCACCTCGTGGTACGCGTAGTCCTCCAAGGGGACGTGTGGGTGTTCCACCTAGGAGAGATAGGATGGATTTTGCTAACCCCACTTTTGAGCAAATGGCACGGCACTGGTTTGATTCATTTTGTACTAACCCCAGTGCTGAGTCGTTTGCTTACTCTCGCTCTCGTTTTTGATTTACAGGTGGGAGGCTTGGAAGGCTTTTGGTTGATCGACTCCGGTTGCTCTCGACACATGACCGGAGATCGAAGGTTGTTCTCCAGCCTCACCCCGGTAATGACCAAAGAGTACATCACTTTTGGGGACAATGGGAAAGGTAGAGTGCTTTCAGTGGGCACGGTGAAGGTGAGCGAGTCTGTGACTCTTAGGCGTGTTTCTCTTGTCAAGTCTTTGGGGGTACAATCTTCTTTCGGTGTCCCAGCTTCTTGATGAGGGTTTTGAGGTCCGTTTCAAAATGGGCGCTTCTCGTGTTTGGGATTCTCGAGGTGATCTTGTGTGCACGTTCATCCTCGAGGGTCAGATTTTCAGAGCCGATTTTTCTCAGTGTGTCGGCTCTTCTCATTGTTTGGTTGCTGGTGTTTTAGCGGAGCTTTGGAAATGGCATAGGAGACTAGGTCACTTGAGTTTTGACTTGTTGTCACACTTGAGTGGGCTAGGATTAGTCCGAGGATTGCCTAAGTTGAAATACCAAAAGGACTTGGTATGTGCTCCGTGTAGGCATGGTAAGATGGTCGCCGCCTCTCACCCACCTCTGACATCAGTTATGACAGAGAGGCCATGCGAGCTGTTCCATATGGACTTGGTTAGTCCAGCTCGTGTGTGCTGGGCAGGTGGGAAATGGTATGTCCTGGCTATAGTAGACGACTATTCTCGCTATGCTTGGGTCTTCTTTTTGGCTGACAAGGGGGAGACGTTTGGTTTTGTGCGGGATCTAATCTTGAGGTTGAAGAATGAGAGGAATGGAGATGCCATTCGAGCTATCCGTAGCGACAATGGCTCTGAATTTAAAAACTCTCATTTCAAAACCTTTTGTCATGATTTGGGTCTCGAACATCAATTCTCTTCTCCCTATGTGGCTTGTCAGAATGGTGTAATTGAGAGGAAAAATCGTTCCCTTTGTGAGATGGCTCGGACGATGCTCGATGAGCATAGGACTCCGAGGAGATATTGGGCTTAGGCGATGAATACCGCGTGCCATGTTGGGAACCAGTTTTTCTTTGGGCCTTCTTGAACAAGACGTGCTATGAGCTCATGCACGGGCGAGCACCTAGAGTGAACCATTTCAGGGCTTTTGGTTGTCGGTGCTTTATTCTCAAGAAGGGTAGGCTTGATAAGTTTGAGTCGAGGTCTTCCGATGGGATCTTTTTGGGTTATGCTAGTCATTCTCGAGCATTCCATGTGCTCAACCTTGATACTAACCTAGTCATGGAAACTTGCGAGGTTACCTTCGACGAGACCCAGCCATGCAGTTCGTCTGTTTTTGAGTGTGCAGGTGACGACGAGATTGGCAAGAAGATCTTTGAGGACGAGGAGGATGATGCTGGAGAGGATGATGGTGATGATGAAGCTCCAGCCGAGCATGTACCCTCTACTTCCACTACGACGACTACGGCGCAGGATGGTCCAGCCCCTACACCGACTACGATCCAGCAAGATCAAGTGGAGGCTGCAGCTGAGGGGGAGGTTGTCTCCAGGCGAGAGGCACCGAGGCGCATTCAAGTTGATCATCCACCCTCAAGAATCATCAGCGACATTAATGAACGTACGACACGGTCAAGGTCCAGGAATGTTTCTCACTTTGCTCATTCGGCTTTTGTTGCTACCTTTGAGCCGAAAGACATTGGACACGCACTCTCTGATCCTAATTGGGTGAACGCAATGCATGAATAGTTAGAGAACTTTGAGAGAAACCAAGTTTGGGAGTTGGTAGAGCCAGCACCACATTGCAAACCTATCGGGACAAAATGTATGTGGAAGAACAAAGAGGGTGAGAATGGTGAGGTGGTGAGAAACAAATCGAGGTTGGTTGCTCAGGGGTATAGTCAGAAGGAGGGGATAGACTATGAGGAGACATTTGCTCCTGTAGCCCATTTGGAGGTGATTAGGATCCTTCTAGCCTTTTCCGTGGCTAAAGGGTTCAAATTGTACCAAATGGATGTGAAGAGTGCCTTCTTAAATGGGTTTTTAGAAGAAGAGGTTTATGTGAAGCAACCACCGGGCTTTGAGAGTGCTGAGTTTCCTCACCGGGTGCATAGGCTGAGGAAGATGTTGTATGGGCTGAAACAAGCTCCCCGTGCTTGGTATGGCCGTTTGAGGGGGTTCTTGTTCAGCAAGGGGTTTGAGATGGGCAAGGTTGATAAGACTCTTTTTCTCCTCAGGCAGGGCGATGATATCCTAATTGTTCAGGTGTACGTGGATGATATTGTCTTTGGCGGCTCGTCTCACTCTTTGGTTGCGAGGTTTGCAGAGGACATGAGCAAAGAATTCGAGATGTCCATGATGGGAGAATTGCAGTTCTTTCTTGGGCTTCAGATCAAGCAGGCGAAGGAGGGAACCTTTGTGCATCAAGCTAAGTACACGAAGGACATCCTCAAGAAGTTCAAGATGGACGACTCGAAGCCCCTGTCGACACCGATGAGTACGACTACAGCGCTGGATGTGGATGAGGACGGAGAGCCCGTGGACCAGAAGGAGTACCGGAGCATGATTGGCCCCCTCTTGTACTTGACGGCGACGAGGCCGGACATTCAGTTTTCTGTGTGTCTGTGTGCTCATTTTCAGGCATCGCCGAGGACTTCACATCGGCAGGCCATCAAGCGGATCTTCAGGTATCTTCGATACACTCCTGAGCTCGGTCTTTGGTACTCGGCGTCCTCTTCTCTTTCGCTTCTTGGGTTTTCGGATGCCGACTTTGCGGGGTGTCGAGTTGATAGGAAGTCAACTTCAGGGACGTGCCAGTTTTTGGGATCTTCGCTTGTTTCTTGGTCTTCTCGCAAACAATCTAGTGTAGCTCAGTCTACCACAAAAGCCGAGTATGTTGCTACCGCTAGTTGTTGCTCACAGCTGCTTTGGATCACATACACGCTGGGTGACTTTGGTGAGGAGTGTTTCCATGTACCTCTCATGTGTGATAGCACGAGTGCCATTAGTGTTGCCAAAAACCCCGTGCTACACTCCAGAACCAAACATATAGAGGTGAGGTACCACTTCCTGATAGACAATGTTGAGAAGGGACTCATAGACCTCAACCATGTGCCAACCGAAAAGCAGCTTGCCGATATCCTAACCAAGCCTTTGGACCAAGCTACATTTGCTCGTTTGCGAGGGGAGCTTGGTGTTATTTTTCCTTTTTGAGCTTTGGTTGGGGGTTTGATGTACATACTCATGTTACATTTTCATTTATGTATCATATCATGCTTGCATCTCTGTATCATAGACTGCATGTTTATCATATGCTTTAGGAATGTGCTTCTCCTATATACTTGGATCACCACGATATGCTGGATATGAGATTATGATTTTGCCAGTGATGCTCACATGATGTATAGCGATGCTCTTGATAAGATTTGGGATGTATATGCTTGTGGATGGCTTACTTTTGTAAAAATGCTATATATGATCCTCTCTTATGAGTTGAATGCCTCTCATATTCAAATTGTGTGCTTATGGCTATGGCTTGCTTAGTTTGTGCTTGGAACCATGTTCTTTTCATTTGGGGTCAAAGACCCATCTATCATCATGAATGTTTAGCCTACATGCTACCTTGTGGAGAAGCCTAAGCTTCTTTTTGCCGCAAAGGCACTTCATGTACCATGCTTAATTTGTAAATCTTGAAATTGGTATATGAAATGCTTGTGCTTGAAAAATATGCTTCCATGTCATGTATGCTTTAAATTCCTTATCTTGGGTGCTAAACCGTTGCATGATGTTCACTGTTGAGAAGTCTCACATTTAGAAGTGGACACATGGCTCGGTGGCTTTGACATGACATGAGATAGCTTGTAGGTGTTTGTGATGATCTTGTGATGAGAATTTGTGACCTTGCATGAAGTATGTGAGTTATATGTTGTTTGTGCTCATTTTGATCATGTTTAGGTCCTATGCTCATGAGAGGGAATTTTTTGTGAAAATTGCTTCATTTTGATCATGGCTATGTCACATGTTTATATGTCCCTCTCTATCTTGTTGGCGATGCTTGTACTTAATTGGTGGCTATCTTGCTTGTCTATGTCTTATTTTTAGTATGTTTTAGTGCTCTTTGTCTATTTGAGAAGCACATGCTTGCATTTGTAGACTTGATTCATGCATTACCAACAAGGAGGAGGAATAGTACCCAATTCTTGCTTTAGGGAGAAAGTTGCATCCAGGGGGAGCTTTGCATCAAGTGGGAGAAAAATCGGGAGAAATGCATTTGTTCAGGGGGAGCTTGCATTCATGTGCTTTGGAGCTCTTTGTCGCCTGATTTTAGTTGTGCTCTTTTGCCGATGGTGTCGAGACCTTTTGCCTCACCTTGAGGAGTCGGCAATTTTGGAGCATTTTATCTCGGTTGTGTCGAGCCGTTGCCCTTGTCTTAGGGGACCGGGATTTTTCTCTCTCAAGTGATCTCGTTTTGGCTTTTGTTTGGCTTTTGATCACTTGTTTGAGTTTTTCATTCGTTTCTTTTCTTTTTCTTTTTCTCTGAATTGGTTACTGTGTGTGAGTTGTCAATGCACTCATCAAGGGGGAGATTGAGGACCGGAGAGTCCGAGGACCGGTGGATGGTCGCTCCCTGGTGTGATGAGTGATTGACAACGTGGTGTGGACTGACTCTTGACTGAGTATTGTAGGTGCAGGTTGCGACTTGACTCGTGTTGGTGTAGGTGAAGAGCAGGCGCAAAAGGTCTTAGCCTTGCGGGGCCTCCAAGGAGTGGAGAGACAAGTAGACTCAGCTCGATGGACCCGGTGGCCGGACGGGGTCAAGTGCGGGCCGCATGGTGACAACAAAAGCAAGACGAAGTCGTCGACCGGAGCCGGTGCAGGGTAGCGGCTCACGACCGGAGTCTGCACGCGGGGTTTGCGGCGGTTCACCACAAAACCGTCGGGTCACTTGGTTGAGCCACAAAACCAAGACCGGAGGCTCGGCGGGCGGAGACGGGATTTGGGCGCGCCGAGATGCTTCGATGCCAGAGGACACACGGCGGGATCGCAGGGCTTGCGTCGGGAGGACGCAGACTGTGGCAAAGGCGTGGCCGTCTGATGAACAGGAGTGCTACTTGACCATATTGCCCCTGAGGGGATTGTATCTTAAGTTTAAGTGTTAAGGGTAGCTTGGTCATTTGCCCGACCCAGAGGGACTCATATATATAGCTCTAGGGTTTCTGGGTAAACCATCCTTCCGGACTGCTTCTCATTTCCCTGCTCCATAGGCGTAGATTTTCTTCACCGTTTTGTAGAGAATCTGACCTCCGAGTGTATGGAAGCTTTCATGGTTGCGTCGATTTCCTTCTTGTAGCTCGTGTGATTTTCGTGTCTTTTTCGGGCTATTTTCATTGGATTTTTGTGTGCGGCTTGTTCCTTCAATTCTGAGGTGTTTGGGTTCGGATTTTCTTGGGGGAATCATGGATAGATGTCTTGTGCATCTTTGTGCTTGATCTTGACCCCCCAATCTCCGGATTTGGCCTCCGATTGTAGGATTTCGGTTGGAACCCTAGCTTTTTGGTAGAGTTCGGTTGCGATTTGATTCCCAGCGATTTAGTTCATTTGAGGTCTCAAGTTTTGGGGTATAGCATCTCCTAGGGACGCTTCACATCTCCCCCAAATCTTGCCTCAAGAGCTCAAGCCGTTTGGGAGATCCATGGATGGATAGGTGAAGTCGTGTTCGCGTTTTCGAGTTCGGGCTGCTCAGTCCGCATGTGGCGGACAGTCCGCCAGGTGCTCGCGGACGGTCCGCGAGGAGCCGGCTGACCAGGTGTTCGTCGTGTTATTCGCGAGTTCTTGCGTCGCATCATTTCGATCCGTTTTGTCCGGTGCATTTGGTTGCTTGGAGTTTGCCGGACGGTCCGCGAGGAGAGTGCGGACGGTCGCTTCCACGCGGACGGTCCGCGGGTAGGGCACGGACAGTCCGTTATTCGAGGTGCAGTACTGGAGGTTCGGGTGGTATTTTCGGACGGTCCGCCCTGTGCTTGCGGACAGTCTGCCTGACCCCCGCGGACAGTCCGCCCCCTCCATGCGGACGGTCCGCCCCAGGCTTTGCAGATTGCCTAAGTCCTTTGCTTCTTGAGTTGCGCTTCCGTGTTGCTTTGAGTTGGGGTTCATTCCTAGGGTTGGTAGGTCCGTTGTGACTACGCGACCTTGACAAACTCATGTGGGAATCCTCGGTTGTGAATTTGGGGCATAGGCCGAGTTCATCCTTCGGGAAGAATTTTTATCAGCTCCCATTCTCTCCCCCCCCCTCTCTGGTCGCCTAATCGGTCCTTCAACACTCACTAGAAGGATGCCCCAGGGCGCGGCAGTGGAAGCATCTCATCCTTGACGGGCAGCAAGCCGCACGGTGACTAGTGGAGAAACAGTTGAAGCATTTTCCTCTGAGGTCCGCAGGACCGGCTAGCTGGAGAGTTGGCCAAGGTGCCTACGCTGCCGACGCTGCCGGTGACTCTCCACATGTGACCAAACATCGGAGTGAGGGGTCGACTTCGTCACCGAGCATGGGCTCTCGTCCCTCCATGGGACGATGCGAGGCGCCCGCGTCGCCCCAAGAGCATCGACCTCGGTGGCAGCTCAGCCGCCCTGAATAGAGGCTTCAGGGGGCGTCGAAGCCACCGCCGGTTGGGTGCCTAGGAGCAAGACCTCCATGAAGGATAGGGGACCTTCACTGCCGCCGGACTTCCCGGAGGCAGGTGAACCGACACCCCACCTCAATGCCTTTGGGGCGGCCCGTGAGCTCGCCAGAGATGGGCGTGGGAAAGGCTCACGACACCAGGGGGAAGGGAAAGCCATGCGACTAGTTGTCGGGGATTGGGTGGCCGCCGGGGGAAGGGGAGGAGACGCGAGAGCCATCTCTCTCAACCTGTGCTTAGCAAACAGCGAGATCCACTTTTCATTTGATATATGTTTAAAGATACAAAATATCAACATTCTTAACCACCATGTGCTCACAGGGAGATAGATCGATATTATGATTATAGTTGTCTCCTTCAACGGCACTTGCTTTCTTTGTCTTGCAACGACCAATGGTACCGGGTTGTTGCCTGGAGGTACGGCCAGGTCCTTGAGCACGGTCAGGTACTGATTGACAGATTGAGGCTTGGTTGTCTTTGGATGTGAACAGAGTACAAACTCTTCATCGGAGGCTCATTCCTCCTCTTCTTCATCAGAAGGATGTGACGAATGACAATGGCACGGGGATGGGCCGACGACAACAGCAGCAGCACCGCGTGGAAGGGCCGACAGCGGCGGCGGCGGAGCCCGCTCGTAGGTGGCGGCGTGGGTCATGGCGAGGAAGGACCAGGGAGGTGAAAGTGGGAACTATGGTTTGGATGTAAAGATTAATGGATGTGAGTGGTTGCACGAATCTCAAATAGTGGAAGTTTCAATCCATATTAACTTCTGGAATATATATAGGGTTCCTGGTGCAAATTTGTCGATCAAATTCTGCGCACCCCACGGGCTTGGCCCATCTGGCACCAGTCGGGCTGACGGGCCTGGCTGAGCCGAGCCTCCCTACTGAACGGGCCTGTAGTTCAAGAAATCCTACCTAGCTTCTGAAACACAGTTTCTCATTTGGCTTCCGAAGTTTTAAGACTCGTGCAGCACTTTAGCACCATTTGATCCAACCCTAGATCTTCTTCCCTGCCACCATGAGTCCACAAGCTCCCGCCGCACCTGGGCGCCACCTCCACCTCGCGAGTTCTGGCCGTGAGATCCACCAACCTCCGGCGTCGAGTTCCGACCGCGAGGTCTGCCAGCCGCGAGGTCCGCCGACCCCTGCGTCAAGCTCCAACGGCGAGCTCCGCCGGCAGCACCGAGCAAGCTCCACCGTTGCCGCCGCAAGGAAGAAGATGTCATGTTTCAACCCAAATGTTGAATCTTGTGTGATTAAATATTGAATCTTGTTTGCAGAAATGTTGAAATAACTATTGAAAAATGTTGAATGTTGAATAGTATATTTCAAAATGTTGATTTATTTTTTAACAAATGTTGAAACTCAATTTTCCAAATGTTGAATTTAGTTGGGCCTATTAATTGAGCCTCACGAGCTTTAAAGTCAAGTTACTTATTTAGCACACGGAAGCTAGACAGGAGCATGTCTGAATCCTTGTGCACTTGAACAAGAGGAGAACAAGTAGAACCACAATATAAGAAAACGAGATAAACTGAATGAAGGCAAAGTTTAGCGTACACCTCAACCAAAACACTGTTTAATGTTTGGCAACTGAGTTTTAGCGCTAAGCAACGCGTGGTCGACGGATGCTTTTTTTTTTTATAGTTTAAGATACTTTCATTCAACACCACATCCAGGCATGTCCCTGGATACAATTACAGCAATATGTTCAGGTACATCACCCAGCCACATTAAGGGATTATTACAACTTAAACCCATGGCTGCAAGAGAATGCGCTACTAAATTACAAGCCCTTGGGCAATGAGAGACAGAGCATATAGAAAAATCAAATAACATGTTTGCTCTAATCTCTCTGAACAACACTCCAAGAGATGATCTATCAAAAGACGAGCTGTCTAAAGCATTCACTACATTAATAGCATTAGTTTCCAGAATCACATGTTACATTCCCAATGAAGCCGCCTGCTCAAGTGCATTCAAACAAGCCAAGGCTTCCGCATGCTGGGCATTCAGAAGAAATTCAGAAGAACCAGCGCCAGCAGCCGCCACATGTCCCAAATGATCTCGAATTACAAAACCCCATCCACCGTTACATGTTTCTGGCTGAAAGGATCCATCACAATTTATTTTGTAAAATTCCTGAGGAGGTGCTCTCCATGTTTGTACACTTTTACTTTGGACCGATTGAACACTTCTTTTATTTGCTGAGTTCCAGGTGTTCATATGATAGAGAACATCACTAACTATCTCATGGGCACTCTTAACTCTTTCACCAGCATTAGCTTTATTACGTGCTGTCCAACAACACCACAGTAGCAGAATAATTTTCTGTTGAAGCTCAGTTTGGAGATCCCAAATTTTCTCAAGCATATCCCTACCAGATCTTAGTTGCAGAAAATTTGACCTGACCTCCTCCAAATTCAGGAGCAACCAGCACAATCTAATTTTCTTGCACTGAAGAAATAAATGTCCCATATCTTCATCAAATCTGTGACATAAAGGGCAGAGGGAATCTAGTTTGACACCTCTTCTAGCTATATTTCGCTTAACCTGCAATGAATTATGTGCTAATTGCCAAACAAAGATTTCCACTTTGTTTGCAACATTCATCCTCCATATTTTCTTCCAATCAAAACAACAGGTCTGTTCACTAGACGTAGAAGCATCTGCACCATTTTGATGATCTCTAATTCGAATTCCCAGTGCATAGGCTGACTTAACAGAGAATACACCCTTGGGATCTGGATGCCAAGCCGGAAAATCTTCAACATCCTGGGACAGTGGCAATGATAGAATGATCTTTGCATCATCATCCCAAAAGGTCTCCTTGATTAATTGCTCATCCCAAGAGCCAGTAACTGGGTTAATAAGTTCATCCACACTTTCTGAATAAGAGAGCCTCTTCTTGGAGTAATGACCCACCGCGAAACATTTCTAGGGATCCAGGGATCCTTCCAGATATTAACTGAAGTACCATCTCCAATCCTCCAAATGATACCCTCCTTTAACAGTCTTAAACCTTTTAATATGCTGCGCCAAGTATATGATACACCTGCTTTGACTGATGCCTCAAGGATGGTTTTATCAGCAAAATACTTGGCTCTAAGCACTTTTGCACACAGGGTATTGGGAAATATAAGGAGTCTCCAAGCCTGCCTGGCCAACATAGCCATGTTAAAAATATACAGATCCCTGAAACCCAAACCACCTCTGCTCTCGGACCTTGTTAAAGTTTCCCAACACACCCAATGAATTTTGTTTGTTTTATCTTACTGGCACCACCAATAGCGTCCAATGATGGTTGAGATTTCCTTGCACAACTCTTCAGTCAGGTCAAAACATGACATTGCATATGTCGGGATAGCCTGTGCAACTACTTTTATCATAATCTCCTTGCCCGCTTTAGACAATAGTTTCTCCTGCCAGCCTTGAATTCTTACCCATACCTTTTGCTTTATGTATTCAAACATTTTCTTTTTGGATTTGCCAATATACACAGGCAGGCCCAAATATTTTTCATTGCTTGCTATGTGAGAAATACCCAATGCTGAGAGCATTTGCTTCTGGACCTGAACATTTGTGTTTGGACTGAACATAACTGAAGTTTTATCCTTGTTAATAACTTGGCCTGACACCTCCTCATATAGATGTAAGATTTGCTGTAAGCATCGCACTCCTGATACTGATGCTTTGAGTAACACCAAAGTATCATCAGCAAAGAAAAGGTGGCTGACATGTGGTGCGCCTGGGCACACTCGGATCCCCTCAATTTCTCCATTACCTTCTGCCCTTTTTAAAAGAGCCGAGAGGCCTTCAGCACAAAGAATGAAAAGATATGGAGAAAGGGGATCACCATGCCGTAAACCTCTTTCTGGTTTGAATTGGTGTGAATACTCCCCATTTACCTTTATTCTGTAAGAAATAGTGGACACACACTTCATGATCAGGTTCACCCAACGATCAGCAAAACCCATTTTCCTCATGATCTTCTCTAAAAAACCCCATTCGACTCTGTCATAGGCTTTACTCATATCCAACTTGATGGCGGCCAAACCCACATTGCCTTTCCTTCTATTTCTCAAATAGTGAGTCATCTCATAGGCCAGAAGCACATTATCTGTTATTAATCGCCCAGGAACAGAGGCACTTTGTGAGGGAGAAATGATATCAGATAGCACCAATTTTAAGCGGTTGGCAAGTACCTTAGAAACCAGCTTGTACAGGACATTACATAGGCTGATAGGCCGAAGATCCTTCAATTTATCTGGATTCTTGACTTTTGGGATAAGAACAATAACAGTTTCATTCCAGCTACTTGGCATAGGTGCTCCATTCAATACAGCTAAAACCTCCTTCTTCACTTATTCACCCATCAGCCCCCAAAAGTGTTTATAGAAGATGGATGGAACACCATCTGGCCCCGGGGCTTTAAAATCCCCAATCCCATTGAGTGATGCCTCCACCTCCGCCCCTGTAAAGGACTTAAGCAGGATCTCATTCATGGCTGAAGAGACCCTACTGGGCACCGCTTGGAGAACCTCCTCTGTTCTTTGACCTGCACAAGAAGTGAAAAGGTTTTTGTAATGGTTAGCAATAAACGGTTTGAGTCTCTTCCCCGCCACCACATCGCCACCATCCTCCCTCAGTCTCTTTATATAATTCCTCCTTTTCCTATCTGAGGCACAGGCGTGAAAATATTTTGTGTTGCGATCACCTTTAGTTAACCATAAAGGATGGGCCCTTTGTTTCCAGTAGATATTTTGCTGTTCCTTCAGTCTGTCCAGCTTGTACCTTAGGATATGTTCCTTATTCACATTAGCTTGGGAAAGCTTGCCTCTTCTACACCACTCCAACTCCTTTTTCACCTTCCATATTCTCCTTTCTAGCTCTCCCAAGACATTTCTATCCCATTCCTGCAGGTCTTCCAAAATCCTCCTTTGAATATGTTCCATCTCGAATTGTCCCGACTCCATGGCTTTTTTCCAGGCGCCTTCTACATGCTCGAAACAATCATCTTCCTCTAACCATTTTGCTTCAAATTTTATTGAATTATCTCTACGCCCTCCATATAATATAGGTGCCCTTTCACCACATTCAACGATAAGAGGCCTGTGGTCTGAATGACGGGGATCACCATTCACCACACGCATCAAGGGGAAGAGATTTCTCCATTCAGTGTTAGCCACAGCTCGATCTAATCTTTCTTTAATGTATCCCTCAACCTTGTGATGATGGTTCCTCCATGTAAAGGCATCTCCCACAAAACCCAAGTCAGCTAGCTTACATTCCTCCAAAATATTCCTGAAACGTTCCATTTGTGCTGCTGGTCTAGGTTGACCTCCTTCTTTCTCACTCCCAAAAAGAATTTCATTGAAATCCCCTAAACATAACCAAGGTTTATTATACTAATTGTGTAGGATCCTCATTAATCTCCATGTTTTGTTTCTTTCCTCCGATTTTGGTTCACCATAAATTCCAGTCAGCCTCCATTCTCTACCTTCCTCATCTTGCACAAATGCATCAATGTGATACCTTGACAAGCTCTTAACAGAGACCTCCACATCTCTCTTCCAAAACAGAGCCAGCCCACCACTATACCCCTTACAATCCTTAGCCACCATGTTAGGCATATTCAAAATCCAACGGAGTCGTTCAATCCTCCTCCACTCCATTTTTGTTTCGGACAGAAAAAGAACATCCGGGGATTCATGCTTCTGGAGATCCAGAAGCCCACGAACTGCCGAGGCATTCCCCAACCCTCGACAGTTTCATGCTATAATCCTCATTTTGTTTGGCGGGACTGCTCTGGCAGCCCCGCCTCATCAAGAATCAAATCCGTTTTAGCGAACACCACATCACCTTCCTCATCCCTCCACATCACATCCATCTTCTGTCGTTTTATCCCTAGGTTCCCTTCTTCCAACCCACCATAAGATCTCTTCTTCAGAAGACTGTTTTTTATGTCATCAACCTTCGAATTTGCTTTCTTTACCTTTTTGACAACTCGTTGTTTCTTATTTCTACTTGCCTGCACATTTATTGGAGGACATTACCCCCATCAGCCTTATGTTCATCCTCTTGCTGAACCACATGCCTATTGTCAAACTTCGCCTGTGCCTCCTCTATCTCAGTCTGATTGTGTGGGTTATTTGAAAGAACAGCATCGACATCCATTTCTTGCCCATCTTGATTTATGTCATCCTGCTGAGCAGAAAAATTACCTTCCCCAGCATAACTAATATTTTCCTTCTTCTCTTTACATTCACCTGCTTTTAGTTCCACCCTTTCTGTATTACTTGGAGGCACCTTCTCCACAGATTCACCATTCACCTTCTCAACAAGAGAATGCCCTTCATCCCCAACTTTGTGAATACCTGTTTCCTCGATATTGTCACTCCAAATTAGCTTTTTTGCTTCTACAGGCTTTTGATATGAAGTCTTTGATTTCTGAGCACTTGCTGATTCCTATCCTAGCTCAACCTCCCCCTTCGCCGCCTTTTTAGAACCTGAACCACTACCCGATGTCCCTCCTGTCCTTCCTGGAATTGCTGAGTTACTCTCTGATTTAGGCCCTCCAGAACCACTACTCCTCGAACTACGACTCCTAGAGTCTTCCAAACCGCGGCGACGAGTTGGCCAAACACGAAGCTCCGGACCAAAATGCTTCTTCTTTTCCTTCCAACTACCTCTTGAACACTCCCGATCAACATGCCCCAACGGTCCACATATATAACAAAAGTTTGGAAGGAATTCATATTCCAGAGGACACCATTGTGTCTTTCCATTCGGATCCACCTCCATTGTGACCCCCCTCATTAGTGGTTTGCGAATGTCAAAGCATACCTTGATCCGAAGGAATTTCCCAATCGCAGATCCACCTTCATCTGTGTCTACGTCAATAGTCTTCCCTACTCTGTTTCCTATCTCTTCCCCTGTTTCTATGGTCATCAGGCCAAAAGGGAGCCTGTGAACTCGAATCCACATTGGGGTAAAAACAAATTCCAACTCTTACAGTAGAGAGTTTTCATCAAAATCCGTACAATAAGAAGATCTCCTCCAAATTCCCAGGGACCATCTTCAATCGCTCTCCTTTTCCCCGCATGTTGCAGGAATGTGAATAAAAAGATATTATCCCCGAGTTCCTTGCAGCGAACCCCCTTACGAGGGCACCAAATACTCCCTATCGCATTGACAATCCCTTTTGGATTTCCTGGCTTCTCAGAGAATAGCTTCCCCACTGTCTGTACCTCACCACCTGATGCATCCCTATTTTTCTTCCAAGCACCCTTCATCACAGAGCTCTCCGCTTCTGACAACTTCAAGCCTCCCAGCATCCCTTCAAGCTCCAAATGTACCTCTTTACTTAGCGCCATAACCTCCTACACCCTTCGGAACAGAAGCTCCAGTACAAGAAGATGAATGGATTAGAAGGTGGGATGAGAACAATAGAAAGAGGAATGGATTAATGGCGGGATGGAATGATGGATTTGGACGCGAAAAAGGATTGGAACCTCGAAATCCTGGATTTGGTGTCCGGGATTCGAGACCCTCTCTGAGTCGCTAGAGCTCTCTAGAGAGTCCACGGCCAGAGACTTCATTTGCCACTGGTCGACGGATGCTTGATGGACGGCTTGACATGAAGTCGAGCACCCGCCTAAGACTATCTCCAACAAGGAGATGCAAACCTAAAAATGGGTGCGGCACAGTGTTTTTGGGTGGCAAAACACCCTCCAACAGGCGACGCAACAGGCGACGCAGACGAGCGATCCATTTTGGGTCCGAGCCGACGCGCGATGCAAAACTGCGTCCTCCGTCCGTCCTTCTGCGTCTCCACCCAGGTCCCAGGCGTCGGGCCCACTGGAAGGGGACCACCGGAGCCCGCCGGCGAGGCGAGGCGAGGCGGGGTGGGGAGGTAGGGCGAGGAGCTGCCGGCGTGGGGACGAGCCAGAGCTGCCCCTTCCGTCCGCCACTGCCAGAGGCTCGTGCTCAAGCGCCGCCCGGAGCTCAAGCGTCCTCCTCACCTCCAGCCGCCGCCGCCATGGAAGCTCCGTCCAGCAGGCGCGCGCCTGTCCTGATCCCGCCTCAATCCGGGTGGAGTCTGGGAGGCCGAATCGGCCGGATGTGGGGCTGCCGGCGCAGGAGCCCGGTGCTCGCCGACCGTCCCGTGGAGACGTGTCGACGGCGGGGAGGCGCAGGATGGTGACGTTGTGCTCCGTCAGCGGCGGGGAGGTGCAGGGCGGGCATTCGATTGACGCCGAGGGAGGTCCGCGGACGACGACGGCGAGGCGAGCCCGCGGCCTGCGACGCCGAACGGCCGGCGCGGCGCAGCCGGCGTTGCCTGGCTTGTCCGCAACGGGGCGCGGTGCGGCGGCTCCATGGTGGCGGCCGGCACTCGGCGTGGAGGAGGTGTCCGGCGCTCGAGAGGAATGGGTCTCCCGGTTTGGGTTTGTTGTTGGAGTACAGCTGTTTTGGATGCGATGCTCACTCCCTGTGCGCGACCCAGATGAGTGAAATAGGTCTCGGTTTGCCTCCCTTTTGTTGGAGTTAGCCTAAGGGTCAAGACTGCCGACCTCCTGTGTAGGAGGTCATTGCTAGTTGCCGGAGCGAGACAGATCCTCCAATGAAGGCGCCGATGCACGACCACCTGGCCGCCCTCCTCTGCGGCTGCAGCCGCCACCATCCACAACCCATTCACGCGGCGCGGCCATCAAGGTTGGGTGCATCGCCTTCACGGCTTCACCTTCTTCAGTCTCCTCGTCGCCTACATTCGACACCCTTCCCCGCTGACGCCCGCACGCTATTCGACGAAATGCTGCGCCGCAACCTCGTGTCCTGGTCCCGACTCAGCTTTCCTTGGCGCCCTCGCTGTTCACCGACATGCTTCGCAACACGGATCGCGGAAGCTGGGACCACCCGGACTCATTCACGCTGGGGGCTCTGTCCGGTGGGTGCGCTCGCGCCAGGGACAATTTGGCAGGCGCACAGGTGCACGCTTCTGCCGGCGAAGGCATGTACGCTAAGTGTGGGTGGGTGGACTCGTCGTGGTGGGTGTTCACTCTAGCACTGCGGCGGATCGTCGTGTGCTGGATGTGGACGAACATGATTGCCTGCCTTGTCAACCACAGCTCATCAGGGAACCATGACACAGCAATTGTGCTGTCCGAAACGAAAAATGCTGGAATTGAAGGTTTGGCTTACCATTGCGATGTTTCCTTGCATCCTGAAGGTGTCGACAGGAAAAGTTGCTACCTGTTGGAATGGAAGTTCATGGCTGCTTGCTGAATATGGGGACTGTGGTAGACACTGCTTTGGGGAGTGCCTTGATAACATTGTATGGAAGACATGGTGATGTTGTTGAGATAGTTAGGTTGGCTTGCCGTATAAGGCACGATGCATTCTGGAAGACATCCCTGCTTTGAGCTTATACATGGTATGGATACGAAATGGAGACCGTTGGAGTTACCAGAGGTAATTTAGTCGCCATAGTTGAAGTGAAGCATAGTGGACTCAATCATAAGAAATCGACAAACTGATCAAAGATATCCATTAGTACAAGTAAAGCATGCTGTCAATGTCTTGCATCCTACAGAACTGACTTGATATGGTCATGGTGGCACAGGACAGATTGTAAATATTCAGTGTATGTTTGAAGGTGTGATATTCTAATTCTACTATGCTGCCAATGCTGTAAACTGTATCCATGGTGCTACAATTTTGGAAAATATGGTGATAGTTTCTTCTTTCTTGTCAGCTGAAGTTTTTGATGATGTTAAAACCCAGAGATGCATACTCTTACACAAAACAAAGAATGCTGTTTCGACGCATCAAAGGCTTCTTTTATCTACAATGGGAGGTTAGTATAAGCACAGTCCACCTGTTGTTTTATTTATTTCAAGTTTCTAAATTAATCACTATTATCTATGCTCTTGGAAAAGATATGTGTGTATATTTACGAGGATTCTGAAGGTTCTTACAATCCCCAACTTCAGGTTGTGGAAGTTAATTATCCAGATCACAATAGTTCAGTTATATTAATTTTTATTCTAACCTTTATGTGGCTGATATAGAAATTATACATTTTGCAAGTTGGGAAACAATTAGAAACCACTTTACAGGTATTTATTCATGATGGAAGTTCCACTAGATGGATATTGTTACATTTCCGAAGCAAAGGGAAATACAAAGTGGTTGAGATGCTAAAAGATTAAAAGAACAACTGTAGAAGTCAACTTCTGCTTCTATTGTTCCAATTACTAGCAATTGTCAATTTCACATGATATCAATACCAATTCTTGCTTGGAAGCTTTTAGGAACTCCTGCATTCTATGTAAACTACCTGTTGGTAGCATACAACTTCTCTATACCGATCATGTGGGAGCCCTTCATTCCTCACATGAAAAATTAAATCTTATCATGGTAATAGTGCATGCTTTCTAGCATTACTTAGTGTTACACCTGAACTGTTTGTACTCCAAACCCCTACAGCGATGCACTATTTTGTTAGTTATCTTCCACCTCGTGAAAAGGAAGTGGAACAACCTTCACAGCTCTGAACTTCCCAGCATTGTTTAGGTGTTCATTCTCCAACCTGACAAAAAAGTCTTTAGTTCTTTTAGTTTGAATTTTGTTAAAGTTTCCATGTATAGGCTGATTTGCTAAAAGAATTTACCTGTAGAAGTTCCAGTGACCACGTCTAATCACCTCAAGTGCTGCTAAAAAGAACAGGGTTACTCTAGAATCCAGGCTTCCAATGTTAGGGTGGATGACAGTCTGAAGCCAAGCAAGCCTCAAGACAAGGTTTAAACCCTGTACAATATTTGATTCTCTGTAAGTGAAATGTTTATCTTAACTTTGAAAGTCATGAGGAAAATCTTACTTATTTGAGAACATACCATGGACAAGAAATAAATGTATTTTTGTTTCAGTATCAAATCATTACGAAGCCAAGTGTTCCTGGAATTGAACTGCAGAAGACCCCAATCCTTGACAAAGTCCCAGTACAGTTGGTAGATAGTTGCAATACTTGATACGATGATAACAAGTGACAGCCATCCAGCATCATTATTATTCTCATATGCCACTTTTGTTCCTGCAGCAAGCATCGCTGATACATACTTCCCAAGGTTGACAATGTGGTTTATATCCCCTTCATCGAACCATCTCCTTGCACACTGTAGGACAACAGCAAATAAGGGTACTATTGCATGTTAAGTCATGTTCAATCCTGGTCACAAAGAAACTTGTTTTTGGAAACTAATGTAGTTTGACACTTTGACTGTTGATGTTTCTAGATATTTATAGAAGATCTATCCCAAAAAGTACTTTCATAAGATTATAGTTTTTATGATAGGTAAATATGAGAATCATATGTATAGAAGATGTGTCCCCTAAAGTACTTTGATCATATTATAAAAATTACATTACAATTAAATTCTATGTCCAATGTACATTTTGGAGCATGTCGATGTCCAAATCACCAAATGAAAATTTGTTTGTTAATGGAGTATATACCTGCATGGCTCTCCAGTAGTAAGGCAGGAAGGATACTGCATAAGCCAGGTCTCTAAAATGTTTGACCCTTGTGCAGTATCCATAGTCTTGTGTCATGTAGCTTCCTGTTATGTAGTAACATGCCAAATACTCCAGGGTCCTGAGCACTGGTACCTGTTTGTAAGCAGTCATTACATGCTTATTTGTAATTTTGATACTGATATAATCTCTGCGCTTGAGTAGATATAGCTTATTATGCGTAAGTGAAACTGAAAAATCTTTAGCATTTTGTTAATTCATTACCTGGCTGCAGAGCTGATCAGCCATGAAGAAATCAACCATGACAACCTGCATATATAATTTTTTTACAAGCTTGTTCTGATAAAAATTTAATTGGAGGACATCTTAAATTGTTGTCCTTAAGAAACTTACCTTGTAAAAGGGGGTCAGAATGATGTTTCTAATAACTCTAAGGAATTGATAACGACTTGATCGGTAGATGATGTTGAAAGGGCAGACTAGTATTGACAAGAACACCTGAATAGAGAAGCATTAGCCTTGCAATTTTGGAAGGTAAACACAAACACATTTGTTAATTTCAATAACAATGATGGTATACCAAAAGTAGGGACCCTGGTATTGCTTGGACTGCACTTGATGAATTTCCTTTAACAATGATTGTCAGGTGCGCAAACATTACACCAACAACAATTGTCATGGAGGTTGTGCATATCAAGAAAACGTCGCGGTATTTGAGCTCTTTAGTAGGCACAAATTCAAATATGAATGTGTAGTTTATGCGTGTCTTTCTCCACATGAAAATGTTGCATCCATAGAGGAAGAGATGCAGAAAGAAGAGGCTGAACATGCTGCAGTTTGAGATAACATGGTGTCAGCAAAGACAGCAATTATATGTCTAAACTGTAGCAGTTTTTGTTTTTAAAAAATTGCATAGAAGCAACTGAAATGGCATTTTTCATACTCACCTAAGGACAGGATAGGATGTTGACATGTACACCTTGTTCGACCGCTGAGTGTACATTCCAGCAATGCGTGCCATGATACAGTAACCGATGAATAGTGCTAGGAAGCCACCAGTGAATAACCCTGGAAGTTTGATAGGTCTATTTAAAATTTTGAATCAATGATGATTAAGGAATAGTAACCATATTAAGAAGTATTACCAATGAAAAACGTGGTAGAGTGTAATTCTTCCCTCTGATTTGGCTTCAGATACATCTTTGCTTTCCTTTTGTCACCTTCAGTGAAATGTCTCACAAACAGCTCCTCGACATCATCCATTAGCCTGACTGCCTGTTAAAATGAAAATTTCAGTCAGTAACTTTTTGGATCTTAGATATAATGCGTTTGAGAATTGCTTTGCCGTTGCAGAATACCTTGTCAGAGCTATTGAAGTAGGAGCTCTCCACTACTTTGAGGTAAATCTGCCGCACTTCCTTGTCTGTAACCTGAAACATGAAAAATATACCTTCTTTTGTCAGAAGTGCTTATATGTGATAAATTTCAGGATATGGCATCAGTGAGCAAGAGATATGAGCCGAAACCTTGTCAAATTTCTTCAGGATCTTCACAAAGGCCATCATGTTCAAGTTCCTGCAACAAGTGAGCCATCCTTTTCAGTATCCACATAACAGAATTTGAACTACATTTACTTTAAGAAAAAGAATTTGAACTACAAGCCATATTGCAAAATCAGCAATTCGTACCGGTAAGTCCTAAGGTACCCCAATCCCTTGTATAGCTCAATCAGAGCACCTCTGATCATCTTCTCTGCCTGGCGCAACTTCCTCTTGTTGATGCTCAACTTGTCATTGGTATCACTACCATGTGTTCCAGTCTTCTTTGATTGGCTGAGCATATCCTCAAACAGAAGTTCGCGTATGGCAGTGACGGTCCTTGATGGCGTTGTGACTGGGATGTTGATCCTCACGTTCCTGCCCTGGCAGGTGACCACCCTCCCTGAGGGTGTCCTCAACTTGCGGGCAGCTTCTTCGTTTGCCCTCCCAAGTCTCCCTGATTCACCAAGTCCTTCACCTGTGCTTTTAGCAGTTACATCTTTGGTAAGTTTTTCTTGGTCATCTTCTTCGTGCTCTGCAATTACCCTTGGAGATAGGTCTCCTGTAATTGGTTTTAGATGTCATGTCAGGATTAATGTATTGCGTGAATGTTACTAACGACCTGATCTTTGTCATTTGTGGGATAATTGTTTATTTCCTATTCCATATTGCCATAATATGAGATATCCCATCACAAAAGGCCTAATCCGCGATATGCCATTGCCTCTAGAAACCTTACCTTTTGCCATTACTAATGGTCTGAAAAGGAAAGGTTTGCAACAGTGTGCATCATTAGTAAATTTTCATATTTCAGATTAATGCAATTTGCGTTGTTCAGCTGGAAGGACCTTCTTCCGGATGGCATATTTCGAATTAAGCCAATTTGCAGTGGCATTACCAAAAAAGACTAACGCAGAGCTCATTTTGGTAGGACTGACCATCTACGCCCAGATACCTACCATTATATGGTCATTTGTAATATTCTTTCCTATCTATTGAAGCCAAAGGTAACATTCTTTCATCAGCTGGTTTAATGGGCATATATTGGTTGAGCAACATGAAACTATTCTCACCAAGCTGGATGGAGCAAGAAATGGAGAGATCATCTATGTCGGCACTCCCCTTCGAGGACCCACCATGCTGCCGTGCCTGCTGCTGCTGGGTGATGGCAGCCTTGAGCTCTACAAGGATCTGCAGCTGCCGCCGGAGTGACTCACCACGCTCCATGAACTTGCCCTCCTTGGTCTCATAGAACCTGTTCACCTTGTTCAACTGCTGGTCCAGCCTGTGGAAAAAGACCTTGGCCGCCTCTGCATCTGCAAACCCAGCACCATCTGCAACCCCTGTCTCGTACACCTCCCCGACCATTGCACCGTCGACACTCCCATCAATCACCAGCTTCCTGTGCACCTGCATTGCACGTGGAGCATGTTGCCTTAGGCTAGCTTACACTTGCTTTTTTGGTGCTATGCTCTGTAGTGATTCTACAGATATGGTTCTGTGGAAAGATACTCTCGAGTAGCTAGTATATAAAACAATAGCAAATTAGCCAAGTTGGTACACAAATAAAGCTAGTGCATGCCTGAATGGCGGCAGGCTCCCTGTGGTGTCCATGGGGTTGGAGGAACGGCAACCTCATCACCCAGTGAGCCGTGGTCGGTGGTGTCTGGCGCAACCATGGTGATGACACCACTGCTGGCACCACGACATCATCCCCAGCCACAGCCTGCAGCTTCTTGACGTCTTTCTTGAGCTGCCAGTAGTCCACAAAGGCCTCCTTCCATTCCGGCACGAGCTGGGCCTCGAACTGCTTGGAGAACTTCACCATAGGTGCCCCTGCTTCTTCCTCACCCTGCTTCCCTGCTAGATACCTGAGGGAGCAGTGCAGCTCTCTGTAATGGTGAGTGGGTGGTGTCCCAAGGGAGGCCATGGTTCGGGGTGTACTTATATGTGCATGGGAGTGTTCTGTGGTGTTCATTGGAGGCAATTTAGAATTGGAATAGGAATATGAGGTGAGATGTTTAGAGGCTAGCACATTCCAAAAGTATCTGCGAACAAGATGGAGAACAGCTGCTGTGAATCGTGATCACTGGTTGGGCATCAGGGCATGTAAGTTGCTGTGTTGGATTCTAGTGGACAGAGGAGAGGGAGGGGAAGTGGGAGGGAGGGGTAGGTGTTTTTATAGGATGGATTGACGCGTACTGCAACTGCCTAATGTTATCAGCTGCCTCTACTTCTTTCTTGATGTAAAGTATGGTGGATGATGGCTGCCATGTAACAGAATGCAGAGAAATGGGGTAAATGCTGGCCAAAAAAGGGTGTCTATGCTATATGGGCGACAAAATTGCATTTTAGATCGTCAGTGGTTTTCAACGAGTAAAACGTGGTCCCTTCTACTGCTTCAGAACCATTGAGTTGGTATATGCTCTGATGCGCGTGAACTAAATGCTTCAGTACTACACTAAGTAGCAGCTTAGTGTGATAATTGGAACATAGCAAAAAATTGTGACATGGATGCTTAATTGCTTGTTACTTGAAGGTAATTTTCTCGAAGATACACTCTGGATACTTTTGGAGCCGCTCAAATGTATCTACTTGTATCTGAATCTTAAAAAGGAAAACATACATGCATCCTTTTAGTGTAGCCTTACCCATCTCTTTTGCATTACCTCATTTATGGATTGACAATGACTACTTTTTGGCTTTGGCAACTAGCTCGTATCAAATGACACTATGACAGGGCTGTAAAACTAAATTCTGCAGCTGCTATATTACCCTCATTTGTTGGTCACATGCGGAAAGTTTTGCTTAATTAGGCAACTAATTAGATCTATTTTTTAAAATTACACTTTTGTGGGATTTTTTCAAAACTTAGGATTGCACTTTTTATGCGACGGAGGGAGTACTAATTAAATGGATGCTTTCATTCTGTACATAGAGAAAATATATTATGTGGGACATTTAACGGATCACTGTTTTATAAGGTGAGAACCATTGGATCATAATCTAATGGATTACATGTGTTAACTATAGAGAGTGCTTTCCATCGCGTACCTAACAGTCTGCTAAATGCAGGAAGACTTAGAGCATCTCCAAAAGAACGCTAAAACTTCTCCTAATATCATGTTTAGGGAAAAAATTGAAAAAACACCTGTTCAAGAGTACATGCCGGCCACCTCCACCAAATTGCTCCAACCCCGACCTCCCCTACCTCTGCGCACATGCCGGAACTACTCCTAGACCAAGCGGAGCTTCTCCCGGCTGGTAATCGCGAATCTCACGGTCGCCAGGCCGCCATTGCTGGCAAGCTCGACCTCACAGTGGATACTGGACTGTGGACTCAGCTCGCCTCGCTCCTCCTGCACGCCAACAATCCACATGAATGGAACACCGGTGAACTCCTGGTGCCCATGCCTTCACGTTTCCCTCGTGACAGCCTTGTTTCTTCACGCGTTCTGACCATGCCGCCGCTAGTACGCGGTCGCTCGCCGCCGGCCATGTCTCGGTGGGTTTCTGGCCGCGTCCTAGAGAGCCTCTGGTGCGCTTAGCCGGTCGGCTGAGCCTATGGAGTGCAGCCCCGCTCCCGCGAGCTCACTGGTGGCTGTCATGATATGCAGGCACTGTGCCTTGATGTTGTGCATTACTATGCTTCAGTACAGTACATGAATATTTTACGAGTAAGAAATTTAGTCATGGTTCGTCCATGCCATGGCTAATATGTAGTGGCCAGCAGATCATTTCTCAAGCATGGCTTAAGGACGACTAGGGGCGACGCACCACCTCACGTGGCTTGTTTTGAAATAATACTGGGGAGGCTAATTTTTTGGAGATCTGCTGTGGGGTGATAGTATTTCGGGGAAAGAAAATTTCAGAGATGCTCCTAATAAACAGTTTTGAGGGGTAATTTTTTAGCAGACTCTTGGAGTTGCTCTTAAAAAGGAAAATTTAGTGAACATCAGAATCTTTTAATATGGGAACTTATAGGAATAACATTTAAAGGGCGCGCTAGAAGGTGATAACTTTGCTTTGTTACTTAAAAAATGATATCCTGCAAACTACACAGAAGTATAGGTAGGGGTGGGCATTTTTTCAACGAAAACGGCAAACCGAGCCGAACCGAACCGAACCGAAATGTCGGTTTTTTCGGTTTTTCGGTTCGGCTTCGGTTTCCAATTCTGTGTACTTCGGTGTTCGGTTTCGGCTTCGGTTTTTACCTCAAACCGAACCGATCCACCGAACCAACCGAATTATTTACAAACCCATAAACAGCCTGGTCACTTGGCCCAAGTAAGGTAAGAGCCCACTACAAGCCCACCAACGCCTCCTTCATTCGGCGCCCCCAAGCCCCCAACCGGTCAACCCTAATCCCTAATTCCCCCACGGCTCCACTCCCATTCCCCAATCGGCGGGCGGCGGCACTGCGGCAGGCAGCGGCGGCCGGCAGCTCCACCCTCCAGGCCTCCACGCCTCCAACCTCCAGGCCTCCACGCCTCCACCCTCCACCGGCCACCACACGCCGCCAGGCCGCAGCACGACGTCTCCACTTCCACGAGCCGAGCAGCGGAGCAGGAGGCCGGGAGGCAGGGGCGGCGAGTCGCGGAGTCGGCGACCGGCGGGCCGTGGGCAGATCTGCGACACCGCGGCGGGCCGGCGGGCGGCGGCACCACCCACGGCGACCTATGGAGGAGTCCTGCACGCCAAGAGCTTGGGGGAAGGCGGGGAATTCCTCTCCTATGTCTGGCTCATCATCTCGCTCAAGGGGAGCAAGACCTTGGTGGACAAGCTTCAGATGCCGGAGCCGGAGGCAGAGGAAATGGAGACGACGACGACGACCACGAATCTGTCAATTGTGTTCTGTCTGTTGGAACTGAGTTGTATGAAGTCGGTTTTATTTGGTTTAACCGAAAAATGAACCGAAACCGAATATGTTGGTTTTTTATTTTCTGAAGAACCGATCGGTTGGTGTAGTCTGAAAAACCGAAATTTTCAAAAACCGAAAAACCGAACCGAACTGTCGGTTTAAACCAAATGCCCAAGCCTGAGTATAGGAGGTTGTCTATAAAGAGTACTCATCGAAAGGCAATAAAGAAATGGTAAATCTTTTGTGCTTAGCAACGGTGGCTTCTATTCTCTCCCAAAAGACTGCCCCTTTTCCTTTCTCAGTTTGCAGTGACTGGACTTGTTGTGATGTCTTTTATCATGGTGATGATCAATTTCTCGTTTTAAGAAACACGGGGTGTTAAGAAACAATATATAGGCAGTCATAAATTTGTAATTATTGCACCTCTAATTAGGCCGCTATGGAAAGTTGATTTAAAATTTTCTATGAATGTAGAAAGATTAGATTTCACCAGGATGCAACTACAACCGTAAGCTCAGAAAGTGGTAAAAGGCTCTGTTCGTCTGGATTATCAGCCACCAGCCACCAATACTCCTAAGTCCTAATACAACTTGAAATGGAACCCCAAAAAATTCACCGAACTAAACACGCCTTGGTGGAATGTGGAATCATGCCATGTTCCTAGTCGCAATCTCGTCACTGCCTTGGCAAAATCCTTCACAAATATTATACCATATTTTTGGATCCCATTGAGAAGCTAGTAGTTCAAAACTCTTGAGGTGGGCCGAGATTATCATCAAACCATTTATAACAACATCCAAGACGGTAAACATAGCCATCACAAAATCCTCAAGAACAACATCAATAATTACAATTCTACTAGTTTGTTGTTTTTCAATGAAGAGTAAATTGCATCCACCATACAATAACTTGTCAGATACAACAACATGTCAAGTTGGTGCAAATTGGTCCAACAACTTCTAAAATGCATAATTTAGTAAATTTGGTGGGTGAGTTTAGTCCAAAAACTTGTAAAATTCTCAACCAAGTGCAATTACTTGGCAAATTGGTGCACTGATAGTCTAAATATTATAACTACAATGTATTAAGAAAATAAGATGGATATCCGAATTTGTTCCATTCAATATTCTTGATTTAGGTCAATATAAAATCTGCTGATAATGACTAGCATGTTTTTTCAACTGTATGCATAACTTATTTGTTAATTAGTTAAATCAAATTAAAATTTTAAATTAGGCTATCGGGACTTTTTTGTCCTTCTTCTCATGTATTCAACGAAAAACTAAAGCATGTTTATTTTTGTTGTATTCTTTCATTTTCCCTCTCTAAACAGTGCATGAGCTTTACAAAATATTTATACCAAATTGCTAAAAAGCATTGCTCGTATGTATATGTTAGTATTTTTTTATTGAACAATGCGAGTTAATCAAATATGTAAAAATAGTGGAGGTAAACTTATGAATATTAAATAGTCATATTCAAAATTAAAACATCATAAAAAATATAATTAATATGATGACATAACATTAATCTCCTAAATTCTTGTTAAAACATACTGCCTTTGCAACGCGAATAGCAATGGTCAAATAATGCTCAAAAATTTGCTCCGGCGCGAATATATCATGTAGCATATGTCGCTCGTTATAACATTAACTATGAATGCACCAGTTTATCAAGCTATTGATCTAAGTTAATCAATTTATAAGTTTTGGACCAATTAGTACCCACTTATTAAGTTATTATACTCGATTGAACATTTTAGAAGTTGTTGGACCAATCTGCACCCACTTGACAAGTTATTGTATGATGAGTGCAATTTACTCTTTAAAAAATCATGCAACTCAAGTCATGTGAATCCCTTCTAGATATATCATGGAAAATGTATGGTGGATCTTCAAAAAAATAAAAAATAAATAAGAGCTTTGCTACAATACTTTAAAGTACCAGTGGTACATGCCAGGTACATTCCTTTTTTATGTTTCTTGCAAAAAGGATTCAATAGATTTATACATAATTAATAGGGGCAGAGGCCCGATCTTCCGATAGGTATATGATAAGTCGAATTGTGGAGATCACGACGTAGATGATCCAAGGACTCCGACTGAGCAGATCGTCTCCCTTGCAACCACAACACCACTGCTCCAATGATTATCAACCAAGCACAAAACCCAGATGACCTCGCCAAGAAGGCTAGTCCCTGCAAGCGATTCGATAACACAAGCAAGAACGGGTAAAGGCAATCTGAAATTGCAAGTTGGGGCTTCACAAACAAAAGTAGCGGTCCGGTACAGAGGCGAAATCTCACAAAGAAAGTGTGCAGAATTTATCTAAGAAAAACCCAACTTTTGGAGCAATACATATGTAATATTTATAGAAGAAATTAACTCTCCTAGAAGGCTATGGGCACAGGCCACTTCTTGGGGAGGTGGAAGGCCAACTGATTCAGCATTCATGGAGTCCCTTGAAGTTCTCGCGCGTCTTCTCAGTATGTGCAGCCTTTAGTAAATCAACCATAACTTTTTAATGGGAAGTCCAAAAGGTGCTTCGTTTGTTGGGTTCGAAAGTCGACTCGATAAAGTTTCCAACGATGTATGGTATGAACAATGAAACGTCTCAGATTGGTACAAAATTCCACGTGAAGTTTGAGCTTCTTGTCATGTGAACTCAGTCTTGTGCTTGTAGTCGTCGTTGCTTGATTGTAAACTTGGTGTGGAGCTCGAAGCTGGTTTATTTGTTGATCCCATGTTCCTAAGCAATAAGACATCACAAGAATTTAGTAGCATCCCATCCTCATGAGTATTAGGTTGTAACATTAGGAACGAACGCACCTCAAAATTCAAACGACGTGCACGAGACCTTGTCATTGGTCCTAATGAACTCGATGTAGAATTAGTGACAGTCGGGAGTGTATCTGATATGGTGATGTCCTCATCATCCTCCCCCTCTAAAACTGGAGTCGTCCTCGACTCAAGCTCATCTTCGTCTCCCAAGTAAGGCTTCAAATCTGCAATGTTAAACGTGGACTAACCCCAAAATCTGCAGGCAACTCAAGTTTATATGCATTGTCATTGATCTTCTCAAGAGTTTTAAAAGGGCCATCAGCTCGAGGCATTAATTTAGACTTCCTCAGCTCAGGAAATCGATCCTTTCGCAAGTGCAACCAAACAAGATCGTCTGGTTCAAAAGTTAAATGTTTCTTACCCATGTTTCCATAAGATCTGTATTTGGCATTCATTTTCTCAATGTTTGTCTTAGTTAACTCATGCAGTTTGAGAATCCATTCAGCGTGTGATGTAGCATCAAAATTTAATTGGACAGATTGTGGCAGCGGTAATAAATCAATTGGAGCACGGTGGTTGAAACCATACACTACTTGGAATGGACTTACCTTTGTGGTTGAGTGGATAGCCCGGTTGTAAGCAAACTCTACTTGGGGTAAACACTCCTCCCACATCTTCAAATTTTTCTTCAACACAGCCCGCAACATAGTGGACAATGTGCGGTTGACAAATTCTGTTTGTCCATCTGTTTGTGGGTGGCATGTAGTTGGAAATAGTAACTTGGTCCCAAGTTTACTCCATAAGCACCCCAGAAATGGCTCAAGAACTTGGTGTCACGATCAGAAACAATTGTGTTGGGCACTCCATGCAGACGAACAATCTCCCTAAAAAACAAATCAGCAACCTTTGTAGCCTCATCGCTCTTATGACATGGAATGAAATGTGCCATTTTCGAAAATCGATCCACTACAACAAAGATACTATCCATCCCCCTCTTTGTTCGAGGTAATCCCAAGACAAAATCCATTGAAATATCCTCCCAAGGCACACTGGGAACGGGAAGAGGCATATATAGACCATGTGGATTCAAGCGTGACTTAGCTTTGTTGCAAGTAGTGCATCATGACACGTAGCACTCGACGTCACGTCTCAACTTTGGCCAAAAGAAGTGGCCAGCAAGAACATCTTCAATTTTCTTCACGCCAAAGTGACCCATTAGACCACCTCCATGCGCCTCCTGCAAAAACAAAAGGCGAACAAAACTAGCTAGAACACAAAGCTTGTTAGCACGAAAGAGCAAACCATCAATGAGGGCATATTTGTTCCATGTGCGACTATCTTTACAATGTGAAAAAGCCTCTTTGAAGTCCAAATCAGTAGCATATAAATCTTTAATTGTTTCTAAGCCAAAAATTTTTTGATCCAATTGGGACAGCATGGTATATCGTCGAGATAAAGCATGTGCAATTACATTATCTTTACCTTTCTTGTGCTTAATCACAAATGGAAATGTTTCAATGAACTCCACCCATTTAGCATGACGCTTATTCAATTTAGCTTGGCTTCGAATATGCTTCAAAGATTTGTGATCAGAGTGTACAATAAACACTTTCGGCCAAAGATAATGCTGCCATGTTTCCAAAACGCACACCAAAGCATACAACTCCTTATCATAAGTGGAATAATTCAAACTTGGACCACTCAATTTTTCACTAAAGTAAGCAACGGGTTTACCTTCTTGCAGCAATACCCCACCAATGCCAATACCACTAGCATCACATTCTAACTCAAAAGTCTTACCAAAATTTGGAAGTTGAAGTAGAGGGGTACATGTAAGCTTCTCTTTGAGCGTGTTGAAAGCATGGTCTAGTGTTGGCCCCCATTGAAATGCAATACCTTTTTTTGTCAACTCATTAAGTGGGGCAGCGATGGAGCATGACCATAAAACCGGCGATAAAACCCTGCAAGACCAAGAAAACTTCGCACCTGTGTGATCTCTGAGGAGTCGACCAACTCTTTATGGCTTCAGTTTTCCCTCATCCAGTTCAATGCCCTGTGGAGTCACAACATATCCAAGAAAAGAGACCTGATTGGTGCAAAAAGTGCATTTGGCAAGGTTTCCAAATAAGCGTGCATCACATAAAACAGTAAAAACTGCACGCAAGTGGTCCTTCAAAAGGTACTGTAGATTAAGATATCATCAAAGTATACGACCACAAATTTTCCAATGAAAGCTCGTAAAACCTCATTCATCAAATGCATAAAAGTGCTAGGTGCATTAGTTAAACCAAATGGCATCACTAACCACTCATACGAACCAAACTTTGTTTCGAAAGCTGTTTTCCATTCATCACCCAACTTCATTCTAATTTGATGGTAACCTGAGCGCAAAGCAATTTTGGTGAAAACAATAGAACCGCTCAATTCATCAAGCATATTGTTCAACCTCGGAATTGGATGACGGTACCGTATGGTGATATTGTTAATAGCTCGACAATCAACACACATGCACCAAGTATCGTCTTTCTTTGGAACCAAAAGAACAGGAACAGCACAAGGACTAAGACTTTCGCGTACATACCCACAATCCAAAAGGTCTTGAACTTATCGCTGAATTTCCTTAGTCTCCTCCGGATTGGTTCGATAAGCAGCACGGTTTGGCAATGTTGCACCTGGGATCAAATCAATTTGGTGCTCGATTCCTCGCAAAGAAGGCAATCCTGGGGGTACCTCAGTTGGAAAAATATCCTTATATTACTGCAAGAGGTCAGTAACAGTAGAGGGCAAAGAGGTAGGCATATCATAAAGTGTAAATAAAACTTCTTTGCATATCAAAGCATAGCACAAAGAGTCATGAGCTGAAATTTCAGCAAGGTCAGATTTTGTGGCAAGCATAACACCACCCTTTAGCTTGATTCCCATGGAGTTAGAACTATGTGTGGTTTTTTCTTTCCTTGTCGGGAAAATCGTGTGAGCAACCTGCTGATTTTCAGATTCTAAAACTCATTTCTTCTCATTTCAGCTAGCTCTTGATCACATTTCAAATTTCAGCAGGGGTTAAAGGCAGCAAAGTGATTTTCTTCCTCTTGTGGATGAGAGTGTATGCGTTACTTCTACCATGATGTGTAGCATCTGTATCAAATTCCCAAGGAAGACCTAACAAAAGAGAACATGCTTGCATAATCACAACATCAAAATCAGCATGATCATGGTAGGAACCAATAGAAAATGCACCCTTGCAGATTGTGTCACCTTCACCTTACCACTATTGTTGAACCACTGAACATGGTAGGGGTGAGGGTGTGCTCGTGTTGTCAAGCCAAGCTTCTTGACCAGATCTGAACTTACCAAGTTGTTGCAGCTTCCACCATCAATTATGACACGAACACAGTAATCATGAACAATGAGAAACATCTGAAACAAATTGTGGCGTTGAAGCCTCTCTTCTTGCTTGATTTGAGCACTCAAAACACACTGCACAATAATGGTTCTATAATTTGCAGTGGCAGCAGTTCCCAAAATTTCATCTCCCATTTCATCCGCATCATCTTGTGCTGCAAGATTAGTAACGAGTGCAACTTCATCCTCAACATCAGTAGCACTAACATATCCGCCATCGTCGGTTGCAACGTAGGCTCGCTGACTTGGGCAGTCCTCCATGACATGTCCCATGCCCTTGCGACGGTGACACACAATGGGTGTTGTACGTCCCGTGGAAGAGGACGAAGAAGTGGAATTTGCTGGTGCCTACAAAACAGGAGGCTTGCTCACCTCTGGAACACGTGGTCATGAAGATAGGGCTGGTGGACGTGTACGAGCTGAAGATGGTGCAGTTTTGGCTTGCCCTGATGTGGATTTTGTTGCTGAATTAGCCCCAAAATTGTTTCGTGCAACTTGTTGGTGACCCTGCAATTTTTTTCAGCCAACAAAGCAAGATGGAGCAATCTATTGGTTGTGTTATATTCCTTATAATCAACAATATCCTAAATTTCCCAACGTAAACCTGAATGGAAACGAACCATTTTATCCTCATCACGTTCCTTTACATCACAACGGAGCATGGTGATCTGCAATTCTTGATAGTAGTCATTAACATAATTATTTCCTTGATTTAAACGCTGCAATTTCTTTTTCAAGTCACGTTTATATGTGGTGGGAAGAAATCTTCCACGCATAGCTCGCTTTAAACGTTCCCAAGTGTCAGGTTCCAAACCAGAATTAACAAGCTCAGTCCACCACAAAATGGCATAACCAATGAACTCACAAGTATCAAGACGAACTCGATGATTTTCAGGAACCATATGGGTGTTAAATTTCTGCTCAACTATCATTTCCCAATCAAGATAAACATCACCATCATATGATCCATCAAAAGAAGGAATGGTAAACTTAACCTTAGAACAAGGATCAGCCAAACCATGGTTACCTCCCATACCTTGGCGGTGGCGGTGTTGACGATGCTGGGGCGCCCATCATCATGTCCATGGCCAACATTACTAGCATCATCATCCTCTTCATCTCCATTGATAGGCTCTTCATCCCACTGCTCAAGATTGCAGACACGAGTGGTAAGGTTATCAATGCTTGTTTGAATATCTTGAAGCATCCACAATTGCGTTATGTGTTGTTTGTTCAATATATTGGTGAGTTCTTCCCGTGACACGCAATCGTTAAAACCAGTAGGGGCAAGAGCACCTGACATGATTAGTGAACAAAGAACAAGAACAAGGAACCCTAGGAACTATGGGGGTAGTAGAAGTGGGATCACACACACTCAAGCACTGTACCACGTGCTTGCAAGTGTTCTTACTAACACAGCAAGGAGTCAACCGGTGGTTGTTTCGTGATAAACCGTTGAGAGTGGGCAGATTGCAAGGAGAACCTATTCGGATCAGAGAAAGGTGGAGCTTTGGAAGGCTCAATATGTAGCAAGGGTTAGCAAATATCGTAACAGAATTGCAAAGTTAAACAAATGTCCAAAGCACATGTCACTGTTGCTAGTCCTTAGTGTGTCCGCAGACCTAGGACAATAAGATAAATAGAAAGAACCAAGCACAAACGTAAAATAGAAAGAACAGAATGCTTCTTATTTTGTTTTTCCCTTTTCTTTCTTTCTTCCTTTCTTTTTTTGACCTCTTCTCTATTTTTTTCATGTCAGTTCCTTTCTCCTCTATTTTTTACCTCTGTCTTTTCTTTTTGACCAAATGGAGCTCTTGGAGGCTCTCTTTTCTTAGCTGTACTTAACCTTCCCTTTCTCTTCTATCAACCAGACACAAAACGTGTAACTGAAATAAGCAAAATTATGCAGCAAAGAAAGTAAAACCTGGAGCATAAACGTGGCAGTGGAAAGGGTGCGGTGATAGGATTTGCTAGATGAACAAGGAGGGCTGCAGTAGCAAGGTGAGTGATACAAGGCGGCTTGCAACCTATCTAGGGCTTAGCGTGGTGAGAGTTAACACAAGGCGGCTCGCGGGGCAAATCGAGTAGTGTGGTGGTACGATTTGTCTTTGGGAGTCGTGGAAATAGGATAGCGGCACAAAACAAAGCACGTGCAGTTGAACTAAGACTGAGAACACGACGCTAGACCAACAACAAAAACTTGACCATGGACAGAAACTCAACAACGCGAAACTGAAAACGATATTGCAAGGGACAAACGGGTTGTAGGACAGCGGAAAACAAGTGGATTTTTTTTGGCTTTTGGTGGACTATAGGTGATGAACACAATATCAAATCTAAAGGAAAAGTGAGATAATACCTAGCGGTAAACCTAAGAAACTGATACCAGATAATGGGGGCAGAGGCCCGATCTTCCGATAGGTATATGATAAGTCGAATTGTGGAGATCAAGACGTAGATGATCCAAGGACTCCGACCGAGCAGATCGTCTCCCTTGCAATCACAACACCACTGCTCCAATGCTTATCAACCGAGCACAAAACCCGGATGTAACATCCTAGAAATTGTATGAATGCAAAAAGGAGGATTTCAAAATTTTTGCTTTGATCATGAGTGCTTATGTAAGAATATAAGGTTGTCTTCATTCTCCTTTTCTTATTCCTAGATTTATTTGGAGTTAAATAATAATTCTAGGCATATAAAAATGTTAGTGTGAGAAGTTGGAGTTTATTGGAGTTTATTTGGATTGTATTGAGTGGGAATTCAAATTTGAATTTTTATTCAAATTTGAATTCAAGCATAATTAGGGAATAGGTTTAGACTAATAGGAAAAAGCCCTTGACCTGTTGCTGGGCCGTAACCTCACCTCCGAAGTCTGCTGGATCACCCTGAATCTAACCGCCGCACCTCAGCCCAGCGCCGGCCCAAGCGCCGAGCGGCCCACGCGGCCTGATACCCCTTCACCGCCGCCTGAGCCACCGCCAAGAGGGTCCCACCTGCCGGTCGTCGTCTCCCCCACCTCTTTTCCTTCTTTTTCCCCTTTCCTCTCTCACGCACCGCGCCGCCGTGGAAAGGGTCGGCCGTGCGGCCATGCCCGCCGCCGCGGATGGCGTCCACGCGTCCCAGAAGCCATCTCGCCGTCCGCGCCACCTACCACCGCCTATAAGAGTCACCACGGGCGCCCGACCCAAACCCTAGCCGCTCTCGAGGATTCCTCCCTATTCCCGCCGCCGGTGACGTCAGGGGAAGAAGTGGAGGAGTAGGAGGCAGGGAGACCGTCTGAGGGAGCGCCGCCCGCCGTCGTCGCCGGAGCCGTCCGTGAGGAGGAGCCGGACCTGACCATCGCCGTGCGCATCGTCATCCCCTGCTTCCTCTGCTCCGGGCTCACCGTGTCGCCGCACCTCTCCTCCGCCGCAATTCGTCGCCATCCCTGCAACCCTAGGTGAGCACCGCCTGCCCCTCCTTCTGTGGCGCTTGGCCGTCGAGCCATGGACGCATTCGAGCCTTGTGCACTCGCCGGCCTTGTGTGCCGCCGTGAACCTTGTCCGCGCCGCGCCGCCGCGCGACCCGCCGTCGCCTGGGAGCCGGCCATTGAGCCGAGCCGGCCGTCTTTGCAGGTACCGCTGCCTTCTACAACGTGCGCGCACCCCGCTTCTTCGTTCCGCCGTTCTTCCGTCTTGGCACCGAGCACCGGCTTGCCGACGGCTCGTGCACACCCGCGTGCGCTGACGCCGGGCAAGGCCCTATCTTTCTGGAACACGTGCACGCTCTTGCGCACACACGCCCCTGAGCACACGCGCACACCCACGCGCACGTGCTGTGCGGGCACCGCCAAGGGTGGCCCTTCTGGCCACCTGGAGCCAGGCCTCACTGGCGTTCTGACCGCCGTGCGCCGGGACCTCGCCGCCGGGTGGTTCTTTTCTGCCTGGGTACGCGAGCTCCGGCCCAGCCTTGCGCTCGCGAACGCGTTCTCGTACGCGCACGCGCGATTCCTAGCCGGCGCCGACCACCCCAGCCGCGGCGTCGAGCCCTTTGTCTGATCCGCCGTGGTGAGCCGTGCGCATACACACGCACGTCCGCCCTCCCGCGAACCCGAGTGGTCAAGCACGCACGTGCGCTCACACCCGCACACGCTCACATGCCACCGCGCCGGCCAAAGGCCAACCCAACCTCGCCGTCGCCGACCTTGTGACGCCCGCTGCGCAGGGCCGTCCTGATCTCACTGCCGTAGAGCCCGATTCGGCCAAAGGCCAAGCCTTTTTCCCTTGCTGGTGAAACCCTAGATCCACCTGAGTCGTGGCGTGTCGCTTGTTGTCCGGCCACCGGAGCACCTCGCCGCCGGTGAGCTTGTGCCGGCCCGCCGTTCCTTTGAGGCATACCATCGAGCACCCTGCGATCGTGCCAAAGCCGCCTGGGGTTTTTGATGCACACACAGGGGCACACACCCTTGTCGCCGCGCCAGATCCGCAGGATCGTTTGCGCCCGACCAATCCCTTGCTTGCCACATGGACGCCTACACGAGCGCTGGCCGCAGATGGATCCTCGGGATCTCGTGCGGCTGGCCAATCGCGTGCGTACCACACCGCCGCCTGCTATGCCACGAGCCGCAGCAGATCCAGCCCGGGATCTTTTGTGGCCGCCGGTTTAAATATGGTAAATACGTATTTTGATTTCAGAAAACTATTTTATCTTTGGAAAATCATAATAAATCCGTTTTAACTCCGAAAAATATAAAACCTTTTCTGGAAATTCTCTAAAATCTTAAACTCCGTGCTAGGCTAGTGTTTGATCTCTTTTGGCTCTTAATTGCTGTTCGTTTGGAGTTAATTGCATTAGGACCGCTCTTCATTTTATTTTACACGATGATAGGAGCAGCTGGAGCCGGGGAGCTGAACCCGGAGTACGACTACACCGACGACTACGCTGCTGAGGACTACCCGACCCCAGGTTCATGCCCGACTGATTCTGAATACCTATTAGACATTGCAATGTAGTATGCTAGCGCTTTACTTTATATGCATGTTGATGAACCTTGCACTGCCTACTTTAATTATCCTGTCCTTGATTGCCCTACTACTATATATGTTTATAAGCATGTATATACGCTAAGCTTCGTGATGCATGTGTTGGGATGGGAATAGTGGTTCTTGGCGTGAGTGGGGTAAAACCGGCAGGAGAAGGCGTTTTGGGTACTTTGGCGGGGGTGAGCTTGAAACAACCGATCTAGGATGGGGGTACACTCCTCAGTGTGTCCCCACTTTTATAGTTTTCGGAGCACAGGGGTTGGGGTTTTAACTGCGTATGGAGGACATGAGCTTGCCCCGGTCTGAAAGCGAGTGGATCAACTTGTCGATAGGACTTTTGTACACACCCCCTCGCCGAGCGTGGGGTTAGGGCCGAGTTGAGCTCGGCAATTGCGGAACCATACCTGCCAGTAGGATAGAGGGTATCAGTGGGGGAGAGGTGGGAGTGAGACCACCTTCTCTCAGTGCGTCGCCCGTGTGGCCACACAGGGGCATTTCACAGTTCCGGTGCAATTCCCTTTGCGGAGGGGATCGCTTTGAGGGTCGGATGCAGGATGGGACCGTAACTACCGAGAGTTCGCACGGTAGGATGGGCTCGGTCGGCCGTACACCGGTCGGGTGCCATTCCGGGTTGGGTACAGGTGTACACGCTCTACAGAGTTGTTCGATCTATAGCTATAGCCGCGTCCTCGGTCATGGACATACCTAGAAGACATGTTCGTTCCTCATGTTTTGGGATTTCTACCTTCCCCCTGTAGCTGAGAGCGTGGTGAGCCGTGGTTGCAGTCGGGGAGAGGAGAGTGGCTCCCTCTACCTCGCAGATCTGATTGCAATCATTGAGGTGCGAGGAGAGGAAGTTCTCACATCGACCCTAGATGGAGGTAGGATGTGGAGACGGGGCCCTGGGATACCAGGTGGTTCCGAGCTGTGTTGAGAGCTTTGGGTTGGGATACTGATGGAGATATCTTGATGTTACTCTGCTGCTGCTGCTGCATAGGAAACCCGAGCTTCTACCTTGTCTCTTTTCTTCCCTTTAGATGTTAGGCCACTTAAAGCTGCATACAGTGGGTGACGTGGACCTATCCCACTCCTTGGGGATAGACTTTGGGTGTGCAGGGTACGAGTCCGACTACGACAACAACGCCGACGGATGGTACGACTGAGGGATGCGTCGCTTCGCTCAAGGATGCATGTGGCAAGAAGAATAAAGATGGAGACCCTTCTGAGATGCTAGCTACCGCTGCGTAGAATTTCACTCTGATTCAGCTAATAGGCTTGTAATGTTGTACTCCATAATGGACTTGTAATAAAACTTATGTACTAATGTTTATGTGATGCGATGTATGGCTGTGTTTTACTATCTGTGATGCGTTCTGTACGCGATAGCCACTGATCCAGGGACTATCGCGAAGGTACAGGGATTCGGGTTTTCTTCCGAAAATCCGGGGCTTTACACCGGATGACCTCGCCAAGAAGGCTAGTCCCTACTAGCGATTCGCGAACACAAGCAAGAACAGGTAAAGGCAATCTGAAATTGCAAGTTGGGGCTTCACAAACCAAAGTAGCAGCCTAGTCGGTCCGGTACAGAGGCGAAATCTCACAAACAAAGTATGCATAATTTATCTAAGAAAAACCCAAGTTTTGGAGCAATACATATGTAATATTTATAGAAGAAATTAACTCTCCTAGAAGGCTATGGGCACAGGCCACTTCTTGGGGAGGTGGAAGGCCAACTGATTCAGCATTCGTGGAGCTTGAAGTTCTCGCGCGTCTTCTCAGTATGTGCATCCTTCAGTAAATCAACCATAACTTTTTAATGGGAAGTCCAAAAGGTGCTTCGTTTGTTGGGTTCGAAAGTAGACTCGATAAAGTTTCCAATGATGTATGGTATGAACAATGAAACGTCTCAGATTGGTACAGAATTCCATGTGAAGTTTGAGCTTCTTGTCATTCGAACTCAGTCTTGTGCTTGTAGTCGTTGTCGCTTGATTGTAAACATGGTGTGGAGCTTGAAGCTGGTTTATTTGTTGACCCATGTTCCTAAGCAATAAGACATCACAAGAATTTAGTAGCATCCCATCCTCATGATAGTATTAGGTTGTAACATTAGGAACGAACGCACCTCAAAATTCAAACGACGTGCACGAGACCTTGTCATTGGTCCTTCTAATGAACTCGTTGTAGAATTAGTGACAGCCGGGAGTGTATCTGATATGGTGATGTCCTCATCAATAATTAAGAGAGTAATATAGTAATTTAAATCTGATACTTTGTTCGAGAAGGGTGGGGCATTAGCAAATCCTTCAATGCCACCAAATTGGTATTTCATTTGTTTCCACTTATCAATTACGACAGTTATTTCTTAATCACTCTAAAATCACACAATAAATAAAAAGGACCCACATTTTAGTTGGCTACTGATTCTTTATACTGTTTCCTGGTGATGTAGTGTGTTTATTAGTGAAAGTTTCAATTATGGCAATCTAAAGTTTGCTAACACTCCGGTCCACATCTATATAACCTATATAGATGCACTCTTAACTTCTCTCAACACGCAAGCCATCCAGCTCATCATCACTAGAACTACCATTTATATCTTCTACCGATTTTCTACAACTAATAGCATCAATACATGCAATGTGTTAGTATTTGTAAGTACCATGCTACAAATTGTTCCCTTTTAATAAAATGAACGTGTTTTCATGTATAATGTTATTTGCAAAAGAATGATGCTATGAAATCATCTTAATTTTGGTACTTTCAAATTTCATCTTCAAATTTTGTAATAATTCCCACAGCAACGTGCGAGGTATCATCTTCTCAGCGTAAGCACACACATGCAGCACCTTTCTTGGCCCTACAACTATTCTTATTAAAAATAATTTAATACAAAAGATTAACTTTGGCTGACAAAACCTGAAAGCTATTCTAACTACAGTAACCAGCAATATCGAATTCAATGAGAAGGTGCTAAATTTTGATTAGTCTTTGTTGACAATTTAGTCTTATGTTTTGCAAATACTACCATACCACAATTTGAACAATACAAGGTTGCTGATAGCAAAAATCTACACATCCTATATGTATCAAACTACAATAAGTCCAGATGTTGCGAACTTGCTGTATAGCAGCTGAGATTGCAATCCAGTAACGAGTCAGCAAACGCCAGTTATGGAAAGAGGAGTTGGCACAACCAATTTGTTCTCTAGGTTGTGATCCAGCAGTGAAAACCATTGTCCTCCTTTTTCATGCGCAGGTGAAAGTGCACATTCTACCAGTCAACTTTTAAAATTTGAGACCCTCTACTGTGCATCACTAATAATGCTGTACCGGTGGGCTAATTTACTTTTATAAGGAAAAACACTTCATAAAGGATGTTTGGTAAAGGTACGTATTAATAAAGGATCAAGGATGTGTTTGAAAACGCTTTTGGATTGCTAACCCGCAAAGACCAATCAAGTGCTCTCTTAATGAAACCTGTCAGCAACAGGATATCATTAAGCTACATGCATTCCTACAACCTGCACCAGTGACAGTGAAAGCAAAGCAGTGCAAATCTTAGGATCTAATTCTTTGAGTCCGTAGACCATAGAGAGCTCTTTTAAACTTTAGATCAGTGTGACATTTCTCTGGCGAATATTTGATGGGATATTCCCATGCTTCATGGAGAGGTGCCCTCGCAGCCAAAAGGGGTGCACCTCAATGGACCATTAGGAACGAGATCTTGATTGGGTAGATGTTTATATGATTGTCTGGATTGCAATCTCTGAGACGACTGGGATTTTGGATTTCCACTGAGAAGTGGTTGTCAAACCATATGAAATTGATTCATTAAACTGTCCTTGAAAAGATCAATATATTTCCACGAATGTACTGTATTGAGTTACAAATTTGATCATGTAACAAATGTTGTTGGCAAATCTTTTTTGAGGTTTTTTACGGTACACAATACCACTTTGTACCACCGGTTGAAAAGGACTAGCATGTAATAAAAAAGGACTTATATGTAAGGATCTGACGGTTGAGATTAATTCTGTACCACCGATTTTTTTAGTGTGGTATGGGTGGTATTCATAGGTGGTATGAGTAGTATATTGGTATTATCGGAAATATACAAGATAATATTATTGTAATATATGAAATCAAGTCTTTTTATGTAACCTTGGCGGCGGGGAATTTTTTTCCAACGAATATACATGGAGCAAATTACCATTTTACCCATACTAAAAAACTGAGAAAAGCCGATAATACTACCGTACCACCATTGGGTGGTATTGTGTACCGTAAAAGACCTCATCCTTTTTAGCACAAATAAAATTAGTGCACCTGATAGTGATCTCCGAGTACCCATATTTTCTTGGTAAAGTGATAGTAAATGTCACATGGACTTCAATGACCTTGTTATTGGGGGGTAACACAATGCATCTTCCAAATGAAGATGGTTCATCAGTTCTTCAGATTAACAAAAATTATTAGTTGAGGGGAAATTTGACTATATAAGGTGGAGGAAGTGTACAAGATGCCTTTGTATCCATTCAGAAAAGCTGTGAGATATGACCAAATCAGTCCCTTGAGCTATCTATACAAGTCTCTACCTGAATTGTTACTGCTGGGCTGAGTCTTATGGCATACCTTTTGTTCTCCCCACTACACCCTGCAAAAGAACATATCACGGATTTGATTGCTATCTCATCTTTATACACCTGCAAGATATCCTTGTCTATGGCCATGTTCAACCCTACTTTTGTGCCAGAGATTCTTGTTTCCCTGACGAAGATCAGAGGGACAGCAAATATGTCAACTACTTCTTTAGTGTGGTTGTGTAATATTTCGTTATTAAAATAAAACGATTTTATAATTTTTCACATTTTGTTCTCTCCTATAAATGTGCATGCCTAGTTTGGTTTTAGATATGGAAAATTTTAGTTTCATTGTATGCTATATATCTTTTGCACTGTGAAATACATGACATTAGCCTTTGACATCCTTGCAGTTTGTGCTGCAAGCGAGCAGAACTGACATGTTCAGCTATGCTGCATTCACCCATGACAAGTAGTAGCTGATAGCCATCTAGTCCCTGTTCTTGAGACATTTTGGAGGCAAACTATGACATCACTAACCTGTTGATGTGTAGCCGCTTTTCCTTTTCACAAAGTGTTAGGTTTCAAGAGTTGGCTCAAATGATGGTGAACGACGCAGCACATCGTCTCCTTTGTCCACTTTGTATCAGATATTTCTTTTACCTTGTCACCTTAGTTCATAAAAACGAGTAACACTTTAACTGAATAGCATTCTGCAAAAAATATGGAGTTCCTCTGGATCATTTTAGTGGACTGACGAGATGGAATCTGATACGAAAACAAGAATAAGGAGTAGATTTGTGTAAGTTATGTATTTTGATTGATGAACAAAAACTAAGGTTGATCAACCTCTTCCTACTATATGGTATGATATCGAGCAAAAGTTTCAGAAGAGAGAGTAGAAAGCAAACCACTAGCTTTCTTTCGTTAGTGTTGTCCTAATAGGCAAGGCAGCATATCTGAATCTGCTCTTCCAAAATGCCACTTTACCTGATGCAAACCGATATGCCTGTTTATGGGTATCAAACTTGGTCGGCAATATGTTCCTTAGCTTCCTTGGCCATTTGGCACTGCTTAATATATTGCTAATTGTCAGCCAACAGAAACACATGGTCAGTATGAATTTATCGTCCATGTTGTTGTGGTATAGGATTCGGAAAATCGTTTCGGATTCTGACATTGTCTAGTACTGACAATGTAAAATACTACTTGAAATAGCCAAGAAAGTGACATTTTTTTTTCATTTCTTTATCTCATCATAGTCTCTAGTACGTGCAAAGATATATAATACCGAAGAGCGAATTCTTGAGGACCACTACATACAAGAATCTGTTCCTTTTGAAGATTATACCTTACTCTTGCTGATGGTTGGATACACATCATCAATTGCAATTCATAAGATGCTATTAGATGATGTACTATTAAGAACCTTCGGCCAGTGGACATCATGTACTGCATCTATTCTTCCAGAACATCCATGGGCAGCTTGCTGTCATGAACGCCCATTAGCTACTGGTACGTGATTCGGCGTTCCACATGAGCTGTTGGTAGTTCTCCATGCTGCATTTGTTCTCTGCTGAAGATGCCAACGGGATTACATGATCAGATGTAATATACTGAGTATAAACGGATCTATTGTTCTCTGAATCTTTCAGTACTATTTGAAATAATGAATGGGAAGCACAGATCTAATAATTCAAGTGCGAAGACAAGATATGCAGCACATTGATCAGAATGTCATAGTCAATTTGAACTCTGATCAGCTCATCTAACAAATTCTCTGTTCTATTGACATGACAATTTCAGTACAGTGATGACCTTAATATGCCAAAGAATAAGCATTTCTTTGACTGCTGAATGCTAACCAGAAATTCCTACTTGTCCTTTCGGAATTATATGGATTTTCTTTTGCAGGAATATATGTGCCAAGAGATACTCAACATGAATCTATGAAGGGAAGATGATTTGTGCCTAACCGCTCGGCATAAAGGAGATTCGCTTTTCAAATCCCTTGCAGATTATAACACTCTAAATGAGGTAATATACCGAGAATAATCCCAAATTTGTAGTGAACATCAAATCGATATATAGGTTCATAAGCATTTCTGTCGCTGCAGATCGAATGTGTGCTAAATATTACATTACCGGCATAGTTTATTAGAATTTAGATATCCACCGCTGTAGAATCTGCTCAAAAGTTCTTGTTTCCTGTTTGGTTCTTCTTCAATAAGTGATTTTTATAATAATGTATCGTGTTTTCAGCATTCATATATTCGAGTTCCTTTTATTTCTGAAAAGCAGCAAATTCAGCATATTTTCGTAATATACCTAAGAATGAACTATATGTATTCTATTCTTGATAATTGATAACATTGGATACCTATTTAATTTTGAAGTGATATGAACATATGGGAAATTATGGGCTTGCCACGAAAGTGGAAGGAAGGAAACATAGCAGGCAATAAAGCATATCCATAATACCTTATTCCAGAATTATCGAAGTGATAAATTATTCTGCAATAATGGGCACCAATTTGGGTGCCAATTATTACTTTTTTCATTGTATGTACTACGTGCATAATCCTGTGTATTTGATAGAATCTCACGAGTATACTCCCTCCGTTCTTAAATATACTAGAGGAATTCCGCGCGCGTTGCTGCGGGTACTTATACAATAATTAAATTTATATTATTGATGAGGATTGCTGTTAGTATTAATCTAGTTGTCAGAGTGTAACTTATGCAATGAAATATATAAGGAATAGCTATTTAGTATAAAAATGGATATATTTCATGATGTCAAATGAAAAAAAGATCCGATCGTTATGTTTCTGCTAGGACTATCTACGCTGATATTCCTTTATATTCCTCAATTCCATGTGTGTTGCCGCGAGTATGTAGGAGAAATCTATGAGTTAGAATATTACTATCACCCTCCTATTCTTTTTCTTTTTCTTTTTCCTTTTCCTTTCTTTCTTTTTTTATTTTTCACTTTACTCTATACCAACTACCATCGATGGGGCCTATTTGTCATTTTATCAAAATATATTCATATGAGATCTTGTTTTGAAAGATTTATTAAAAGGAATCCAATGGTGTAATCAGAATTTAATTTGGTTTTTTGATTTTTAAGTTATAACATTTTTTAGCTAGTTCAAATAATGGGACCCACAACTAAATGTGATGGTCTTAGTGAGGCTGTTGAGGTAGCATGCTTGCATGTTGAGAGAACTCCCTAGTTGGGAGTTCCTATATAGGAGTTATAGATTACGTTTAGAATAATTAAATTAGTTCATTTTTAAACTAAATAATTTATCCTAAACGTCATATATTTCTGGATGGAGATAGACCGAGGTAGTTCGGAACAATAAGTTGTGCTGTTGCACATTTCCATCTCAGAGTGAACCTTTGACAAACAATGATCCATTGCCACTTCAGCACTGGTCCAAAATTTGTACACTTTGATGAACTTGCAAAATTTATGCATACGAAATCGATGTAATGTTAATTTGTCATTTTCGAAGCTTTCCGCCCTGATCTTAGATCGCAAAACCAAATCAGCATTGGGCCGCTCGTTTAAACCAGCGAGCGAACCGTTGATGCCGGCTGCCCTCCACCCACGTGCTGTAGGGGTCCACAGCCCTCGGTTGTCGCGTTGCGAGGCCTCCCGCGTGATGTTGCCGTGGAGCGACGGGTGCTGTTATTTTTCTTTTTTTATTTTTCATTCAATCATTTTTAATACCGTTTGTATATATCCCTAAGGTGTCTAACAATATTTTTTAAATGGTCAAAGAAAAACTACTTCATAAGTTATGCGCCTAACTCATCATTACAGAAAAATTATGCACACAACTCGTGGTTAAAAAAAATTTATGGGTATAAATTGCATATTTAGGAAAAAGTTATACATATAACTCGTCGTTAGGGAAAAAAGGTTATGTGTATAAATCGTTATTAGGGACAAAGTTATCCGCATAACTCGTCGTCAAGGTCAAAGTTATACGCATAACTCGTCGTCAGGGTCAAAGTTATGCGCATAACTCGTTGTGAGAGTCAAAATTATGTACATAACTGAATGACCGATTAGGCGACGAGAGAGAGGGGGGAGTGAATGGGAGCCGATAAAAATTCTTCTCCTAAGAGATGAACTAGACTATGCCCCAAAATCACAATCACAGATTCCCACACGAACTTGCCAAGGTCACGTAGTCACAACGGACCTACCAACCCTAGGAACTAGTCCCAACTCAACCCAAAGCGGAATCACAACTCAAGAGGCAAAGGTCTTAGGCTAATCTGCCTGGCCAGGACAGACCGTCCGTATGGGGGTCTCGGACCGTCCGTGACTACCGGCGGACCGTCCGTGAGCAGAGGACGGACCGTCCATAAAAGCAGACAGAAACACCAAAAGGTCCAGGGATCTTGCGGACTGTCCGACCCCTCAGAACGGACTGTCCGAGCTGCACGGACCGTCCGTGAGTCCATGGCGGACTGTCCGCCAAACACCTTCTGTGAAAACGCCTGAACCCAAATGGATCAAACTACAAGCGCGCAAGAACACAATACGAACTCGACGAACCCTAACCACCACGGACCGTCCGAGGGGACCGGACGGACCGTCCGTGCGGATCGAGCAGAACCGGAAATGAGCTGACCGTGAGGTCAACTCCACCTCCCTTTCCACGGATCTCCCAAATCGCTAAATGGATTGAACCAAGACTTTAGGGATAAGTGAAGCATCTCTAGGAGATGCTATACCCATAATCTTAGGGCACCAAGCCAACCAAAACGCCGGGAATCGAATCACAACCGAGCTCAACCACAAGAACTCGGGCTCCATAAAAAAACCACCAAATCGGAGAGCTTTCCACGGGATCTGAGGGGCAAGATCACCAAGAAAAGAGGCACACCAACCTCTGTGTGTGATTCTCAAAACAAATCCCGCAAAGAAACGCCTCCAAAATCTTCCCACGAAAATCCCAGGGAAAAGCTCCGAAAATCACAAAAAAGGAGAAACACCGGGAGACGAAGAGACACTAGATGAACCACGCTGAATCTTTTATACATACCATGAATGGTTCATACAAGGTCTAGCACGCCGCCCGAACATCCAACCCTCTCTCAAGATGAATCATGAAGCTCTCAAGTGAGTGCCTGTGTGGTTCGAGGACCTGTGGATGGTCGCTTCCTGGTGTGATGAGTGATTGAGAACGTGGTCTGGACTGACTCTTGGCTAAGTATTGCAGGTGCAGGTTGCGGCTTGACTGGTGTTGGTGCAGGTGAAGAGCAAGCGCGAAAGGTCATTGCCGGATAGGCCTCCATGTGTGGAGAAGACAAGTAGGCTTGGCTTGAGGGACCCGGTGGCCAGCGGGGTCAAGTGCAGGCCGCATGGTGGCAAGAACAGCAAGATGAAGTCGTGGACGGTTTCTTGGTTGAGCCTCAAAACCAAGGTCGAGCCGGGACTACGTGGGAGCCAAGTCATGAGTGGTGATTGGCGGAGGCTACACCGAGTTCGCGGGGTTTCCAGTGGTTCACCAGAAAACCACTGGGTTCCTTGGTTGATCCACAAAGCCAAGACCGAAGACCGGAGGCAGCAGCACCAGGACCGGTCTGACCGGTGTGCGACAACGCAGTCCGGAGACTTCGAAGCGGAGGACACGCGTCGGGATCGCAAGACTTGCGTCGAGCTAAGCAAGTTTGCGGTCACCGGGCATCCGTCCGATGGTGCTATGACGAAGTTTCCCAAAAGGCCCTTCGGGGGCGTGTATCTTAGTTTAATGTAATAGGGGTAGTTTCGTCTTTCGGCTAGCCTCCATATAACCTAAGTGGTGAGAGGATGGCAGCCATCCCTTGCAACCCTAGCTCATTTGCTTTTGCTATTTTCCCTTCCTATTTTTCTTTAGGATTTAGAGGACTAGCTTGAGAGCTTCATGGTGAGATCTTGTGAGAGGGAAGGATGATTGGGAGGCAAGCTAGACCTTGTATGAACCTTCATGATATGTATAGATGATTCGGCGTGGTTCCTCAAGGCTTGATGGTGTCTCTCCCGTTTTCCCTTTTTGGTGATTTTCGGAGCCTTTTCTTGACGATTTTCTTGTGGCGGTTTTGAGACCTTTCTCCTTGGGTTTTGGTGGGGGATGTATGCATGAACCCTTCGTGGTTCTTTTCCCTTTGATTCCCCTCCCAAATCCGTGAGAAAAGGGGCTCAATTTTGGGGTTTTCTTCGTTCTAGGGTTAGAGGCGTTCTTGGTGGAAATCCTTCGATTCCTCTTGATTTAGCAAGTTTTGGGGGACCAAATCGTGGCTATGGAATGCCCTTGAGGTACTTCTACTATCCCCAAAGTCTTGTGTGAATCCGTGGAGCGAATCGGGAGATCGAGATTTGGATTTGGAGGAGTTGACCCGCGGGTTGTTGTTCATCCCGAGAGCCCAGGTCTTGACCGGTCTGACCGATGCATCTCACCGGTCTGACCAGTGTCGACTTTTGGTTGGGTTTTGCTCAGGTGAATGTCTTGGTGAGTTCCCTGGTGTCTCGTGTTGCTGCTGTTTCGAGTTTAGTCAGTTTTGGAGCTCGGAAGGTCTGTTTGGAGGATCTGGCATTTCCTGGCTTAGACCGGTCTGACCGGCGTACTACACCGGCCTGACCGGTGTAGGAGCCTTCTATGCAAGTCCTCAGGTTCTGTCAGGGTGCTCCAGCAGGGACAAGTCCAGTAGCTTGTCGAGTTGTTTGTTCCGCTGCGTTCTCGAGTAGATTTCGGTGGTTGTTGGTTCCTAGGACCAGTAGCACTCCAGTGCCTACGTGGTCTTGGCCAACTTGGGTAGTTGAGTTGGAGACGTGTTTTGGTTAGCCGTGTTCATCTTGTTGGAGTAGCCATCTCATTCGAGAAGAATTTTTATCGGCTCCCATTCACTCCCCCTCTCTGGTCGCCAGTTCGGTCCTTCAAGTGGTATCAGAGCCGGTTACGGATCTTCGGATTCTAACCAGTCTAAGATCCAAGGATGGCGTACCAGGAACGGGGATCGGGTCCTCCGCACTTTGATGGCAAAAACTACCAGATGTGGCAGAGGCGGATGGCAGCTTTCCTCCGCGGTAAGGGTCAGATCCTTTGGGACGTTACGGTGAACACAACTTATGTTCATCCGATTAACTTCCTTGCTCCGGGATCGAGGGACATGCACGACGCTAACAACAAGGCTGTCGACTACTTGTTTCGTGCTTGTGTCAATCCGAATTCGATCGGGTTCAGACAGAGGACCTAGCTTGTAGGATTTGGAGTCAGTTGAAGGATGCTCACGCTGCAAAATGCTCAGGTTCAGGCTCGGATGTATGCGACTTACCGGAGAGAGTACGAGAACTTCACTCATCTCCCCGGTGAGTCAATTGATGCCTTCTTCCAGCGTTTCACGGTAGTGGTGAACAACATGAGGGCCAATGTGGACGTGCTCCCGTACGATGATCATGACGGAGCTGTTAAGCTCTTGCACTCTCTGGATCGTACAATTTGGGATGGCAAGTTCGAGGCCATTGTAGAGTCTGAGGAGTATGACACTTTGACGGTGAACGAGCTGTTCTCGAAGCTCAAGTTGACTGAGGTGGACCGTTGCATGACAGCCAAGCTTGAGGGCCCGACTGACTCTCATAGTCTCGCCCTCATCGGTGGCTCAGGTGCAATGTCTAACGCTAACCCATCCACCAGGATGTACTCTTTGTCCTCTTTGATGTCTTTGCCAGATGAGGAGTTCGACGTGCTTGGAGAGGACGAGCTGGCGCTGCTGACTAGGAGGTTCGAGAGGATGCACGAGAACCGGGTGAACACAAGGAGGAACATGAGGACATGCTTTCAGTGTGGCAAGCTAGGACACTTCGTCGCTGACTGCCCTGAGAAGATGGAGAACAAGGACGACTGCAAGCACCGGCCGAGGACGGACGACAAGTAACGATCGAGGCGTGATCACAAGCAGAAGCACAAGCACAAGCACAAGCACAAGGATGAGCGATGATCGAGGAAGAAGGACGGACGAGGCAAGGTCCGTGCGATGGTCGGAGCGAGTGACGTCGACTCCAGCTCCGCGTACTCTACCTCGAGCTCGAGTAGCAGTGAAGATGAAGGTGATCAGCGCAAGAACAATAAGTCATCCAAGAACTTGAGCGGGCTGAGCTGCTACGCGAGAGATGGCTTCTGCACCATGGCACGAAGCTCCGACAGCAAGAAGAGTCACCAGAGCGACTTAGACTCTAACTCCGAGGATGAGGTACGTGACGAGCTTCCCTTCTTGCGTGAGGAGAATGAACAGCTTGGCAAGTTGCTTGATAATCATGATGACATGCTTAGAGAGGCTAAGAAGATGAGAAAGGAGCTTAGGGCCTCGCTTGAGGATGCTAGGACTAGAGTGGTTGAGCTAGAAACACAAAATCTGGATGCTAAGCTTGAAATTGATTCGCTTAAGGCTTCACCTGTTGTTTCTGATGAGGTTGATTGTGCTGATTGCTCTGTGTTCCTAGCCGATCTTACTGTGTTTAAGGAAAAGAATGCCTCCAAGTGTGAGGAACTAGATGTGCTTAGGGCTGAAGTGGCTGAGCTTAAGTCTAGACCTGCTTTGCTAGGTGCTTGTACTTCTTGCCCTGTTTTGCATGGAAAGATTGATGAGATGCATGCTTACACTGTTTCTCTTGAGGCTGAGTTGAAAGCACATGTTCCCACTTCTTGCTCTACTTGTGAATTGCATGCTTTGAAGAATCTAGAACTTGCGCATTATGTTGATCGCTTGCAGGATGAGAATGATGAGTTGAGGAAAATGATGGGTTGGTTGCCGGGTCATGAACCACAAGTTAGGATGATGATAGAGGCATACAAGCGCTATGATGGGTAAGCGCGTGGGTCGGATAAGATTGGAGAGTGTAGTGGTGAGGGAGGAGAGAAGATTGGTGATATCCAAGCTCCACCAAAAACCTTCCACAAAAATGCATATGCTCCTAAGCCAAACCCATTGAGAAACAAACTTGACACAACCCCAGATCCACCCATATTCCCTCACCCCATAAATGATTTCCAAAAACCCATAAAGTTCAAGAGCGACTTGGGGAATGTGTTCTTTGGGAAAGAGGGTGAGAAGCCTAGTGAGGAGAAACCGGAAGAGAAGCCGAGTGAGGAGAAACCAAGTGAGCAGCCCCAACCCAAGCCTAAACCCAAGCTCATATGGTTTCATTGTGACTATTGTGGGAGAGATGGTCACAAGGGTGAGTTTTGCTCAAGAGGAAGCGTGAGGAGAGAATGGCTAAGGAGTGGGCTAACAAGGACAGGTACCGCCCTTCAAATGATGTACCTGAGCCTCGTATACAAATGCCCAGGGCCAAGGTGATTGTGAGGATGGTTCCGGCTTGGGGAGATCGAAAGGTGGTAGGTGGTGCTGCTGGCCGAGCACCACCTGTCAGACCGATCAGGGTGACCAGTCAGACCAGTGCTGATCTGGGTAGCCAACAGTTTGGTTTCCGTGCTCGTGAGGATGCTCGGTTCAGTTCCTTTGGTTGTGGTTTCCGTGCTCGTGAGGAGTCGTAGCTTTGAGTTGGGGAGGAGGAACGGTCCACGGTCTTCCTTTCGCGGTTTTCGTTCTCCTCCAGCGAGACAGGGGTGTTCCCTAGTGGTGGTTCCCGTGGTGGTTTTCGTGGTGGTAGCTTTGATAGGCATGTTGATATGGTTTGTGCTAACCCCACTTTGGAGCAAATGGCAGGGCACCGGTTTTATTCTTTTGGTACTAACCCCAGTGCTGAGTTGTTTGTTCACTCACGTGCTCGTTTTTGAATTTCAGGTGGGAGATTTGAGGAACGTTTGGTTGATTGACTCCGGTTGCTCGAGGCATATGACCGGAGACAAGGGGTGGTTCTCAAGTCTCGTCCCGGTGGTGTCCAAGACATACATCACCTTTGGGGACAATGGGCGAGGGCGTCTTCTTTCAGAAGGTGAGATTAAGGTAAGTGACAAGGTCACTCTCAGGCATGTTGCTCTTGTTCAATCGCTCGGATACAATTTGCTTTCCGTTTCCCAGCTTTTAGATGAGGGTTTTGAGGTGTTGTTTCGGCCTAGTGGTTCTCGGATTTTGGATTCTCGAGAGGACCTAGTTTGCATGGTCGTTCCCGAGGGTCAAGTTTTCCGAGCGGATTTCTCTCAGTCTTCTGGTGTGGCTCGTTGCTTTTTGGCTGGTTCTTCAAGTGAGTTGTGGAAGTGGCATAGGAAGTTGGGTCACTTAAGCTTTGACCTTTTGTCTTGCTTGAGTAAACTCAATTTGGTCCGAGGATTGCCACGGTTGAAGTTTGAGAAAGAGTTGGTTTGTGCGCCGTGTTGGCATGCTAAGATGGTAGCCTCTTCCCATCCACCCCTCACCGATGTGATGATGGAGCGTCCATGTGAGCTGCTCCATATGGACCTTGTTGGCCCAGCTCGTGTGAGATCCGTGGGTGGGAAGCGGTACGTTCTGGTTGTGGTGGACGACTACTCTCGGTATGCATGGGTTTTCTTCTTGGAGGAAAAGGGGAGACGTTTGGTTTTGTTCGAGATCTTGTCTTGAGGTTGAGGAACGAGAGGCACGGAGATGCCATACGAGTGATCTGCAGTGACAATGGCTCGGAATTTAGAAACTCTTGTTTTCAAACCTTTTGCCATGACTTGGGTCTCGAACACCAGTTCTCTAGTCCGTATACGCCTCCCTAGAACGGCGTGGTGGAAAGGAAAAACAGAACCATGTGTGAGATGGCTCGGACGATGCTCGATGAGCATAGGACTCCGAGAAGGTTCTGGACTGAGGCGGTCAATACCACGTGCTATGTGTCGAATAGGATTTACCTCAGGGTGCATAAGAAGAAAACTTGCTACGAGTTGATGCACATTAGAACCCCCAAGGTGAGTCAATTTCACGTCTTTGGCTGCAAATGTTTCATCCTTAAGAAAGGGAAGAAGTTGGACAAGTTCGAGGCTAGGTCTGTCAATGGTATTTTCTTTGGTTACGCGTCTCATTCTAGAGCCTTTCGAGTGCTCAATCTTGAAACTAACCAAATCGTGGAGACTTGCAAGGTTACCTTCGACGAGACACAACCACGTAGTCAGCTTGTTTTTGAGTGTGCAGGTGACGAGGAACTTGGCGAGGAGATTTTCGAGGATGAGGTGAAGCAAGGTGATGATGAAGATGGTGGTGTGGCGCCCGCGGCTGAGCATGTACAGACTACTTCGACTATGATCATGGATGGTCCTTCTCCCACACCTACGACGACATGCCGAGATCGTGAGGAAGCGTGAGGGGGAGGTGGCTTCGAGGCGAGAAGCTCCCTGGCGAGTACAAGTGGATCGTCCAGCTTCAACGATCATCGGGAACATCAACGAACGCACTACACGGTCGAGGTCTCGTAATGATTCTCACTTTGCCCATGCTGCTTTTGTTGCATGCATTTTGTATCATATGCATTTTGTAGGAAAAGCTTCTCTTATATACATAGTTCACCATGATGTGCTATATATGATCTTGTGAGCTAGTTTTGTATGATATGGCGTAGTGTGGCTTAGCTCTTGATGATCTTGATTTATATCCATGGTTGATAGCTATGCTTTTGAAAAATGTCACATGTATGCTCTCTTGTGGGTAAATACCTTTATATGATCATGACATGTTTTAGTGGCATTTCTATGCTTAATTTGTGCTTGGATAGTTTATTTTGAGTATATGGGGCTAAAGGCTCATTTGCCATCATGAATGTTTAGCCCCCATGCTTTATCTTGTGGAGGGGCATAAGTTCCTTTTTGTCACAAAGACATTTCATGTACCAAATATGAATCTGAAAATCAAATGTAAATTGCTTGGAAAATGTGCTCCCATGTCATATGTGCTTAATTTACTTGCTTTTGGGTGCTAAACCGTTGCATGTTGCTTACCAATGAGAAGTCTCATTTTTAGAAGTAAACACTTGGCTCGGTGGCTTTGACATGACATGAGGTGCTTGTGGGTGTTTATGATGGTCTTATGCTTAAAATGGTTGTCCTAGCATGAAGTTTGTGGGCTTTGCCATTTTGACATGTTTTGCTCATGTTTAGGACTTTGCGCATGAGAGGGTAAATTTTCGCAAAAAATGCTCAATTCTATCTTAGCTTTGCCCAATGGTTGTGAAACTTGGTGATCTTGTAGTTTTTGTCCATACGAAGCTATAGAGTATCTAACTTGCTCATTTGGATGTGTGTAGCATGCTTTGTTGAATTTTGTCTATTTGAGAAGCTCTAGGTTGAGTTTTTGCGAGTTTTTGCAAATTTTGGCTTGATTCATGCATTGTCAACAAGGGGGAGAAGTTTGAGCTTGTTTTGGCCTACTGAATGCATTTAGAAGGTTTCTAAGTGGTTTCAAGCTTTTTTTTTGAGCTTGTGCAGTTCCCAGTTTTTCCCAGGTGGTCATCGACCTGACCGGTGGGATGCACCGGTCTGACCGGTGTGAGTGTCAGGTGCTGGGCGATTTAGTGCACCGGTCTGACCGGTGAGGTGGACCGGTCTGACCGGTCAGAGCAAGGCTGTTGCAGCTGCTCTGTTTCATGAAGTGGTTTGCATGCATTCGTCCAGGGGGAGTTGCATTGGTTCAGGGGGAGCTTGCATGTGTGCAGGGGGAACTCTTTGTGGTTTTCGAGCTTTTCTTTGGTGATCTTTGCTCTTTTCTTGAGCTTGTTTTTGACTCAGTTGTGTCGAGCCGTTGCCCTTGCCTAAGGGGACCGAGTCTTTCCTCTTTCAAGCGATATTGCTCTTTGCCTTTGTTTCGCTTTCGATCGCTTGTTTGAGTTTCTTTTTAGTCGTTTCTTTTTCTTTTCCTTTTCTCTTTGGTTACCAAATGTGTGTGTTGTCAATGCACTCATCAAGGGGGAGATTGAGAGCCTGTGTGGTTCGAGGATCGGTGGATGGTCGCTTCCTGGTGTGATGAGTGATTGACAATGTGGTGTGGACTGACTCTTGGCTAAGTATTGCAGGTGCAGGTTGCGGCTTGACTGGTGTTGGTGCATGTGCAGAGCAAGCGCGAAAGGTCATTGCTGGGTAGGCCTCCAGGTGTGGAGAAGACAAGTAGCCTTGGCTTGAGGGACCTGGTGGCCAGCGGGGACAAGTGTGGGTCGCATGGTGGCAAGAACAACAAGATGAAGTCGTGGACGGTTTCTTGGTTGAGCCTTAAAACCAAGGTCGAGCCGGGACTACGTGGGAGCCGAGTCATGAGTGGTGATTGGCGGAGGCTACACCGAGTTCGCGGGGTTTCCAGTGGTTCACCAGAAAACCGCTGGGTTCCTTGGTTGATCCACAAAGCCAAGACCGAAGATCGGAGGCAGCAGCACCAGGACCGGTCTGACCGGTGGGTACCGGTCTGACCGGTGGAGGACACTGGTCTGACCGGTGTGCGATGACGCAGTCCGGAGACTTCGAAGTGGAGGACACACATCGGGATCGCAAGGTTTGCGTCGAGGCTAAGCAAGTTTGCGATCGCCGGGCATCCGTCCGGTGATGCTACGACGAAGTTTGCCAAAAGGCCCTTCGGGGGTGTGTATCTTAGTTTAATGTAATCGGGGTAGTTTCGTCTTTCGGCTAGCTTCCATATAACCCAAGTGGTGAGAGGATGACAGCCATCTCTTGGAACCCTAGCTCATTTGCTTTTGCTATTTTCCCTTCCTATTTTTCTTTTGGATTTAGAGGACTAGCTTGAGAGCTTCATGGTGAGATCTTGTGAGAGGGAAGGATGATTGGGAGGCAAGCTAGACCTTGTATGAACCTTCATGGTATGTATAGATGATTCGGCGTGGTTCCTCAAGGCTTGATGGTGCCTCTCCCGTTTTCCCTTTTTGGTGATTTTCGGAGCCTTTTCTTGGCGATTTTCTTGTGGCGGTTTTGAGACCTTTCTCCTTGGGTTTTGGTGGGGGATGTATGCATGAACCATTCGTGGTTCTTTTCCCTTTGATTCCCCTCCCAAATCCGTGAGTAAAGGGGCCCAATTTTGGGGTTTTCTTCGTTCTAGGGTTAGAGGTGTTCTTGGTGGAAATCCTTCGATTCCTCTTGATTGAGCAAGTTTTGGGGGACCAAATCATGGCTATGGAATGCCCATGAGGTACTCCTACTATCCCCAAAGTCTTGTGCGAATCCGTGGAGCGAATCGGGAGATCGAGATTTGGATTTGGAGGAGTTGACCCGCGGGTTGTTGTTCATCCCGAGAGCCCAGGTCCTGACCAGTTGACCGGTGCATCTCACCGGTCTGACTGGTGGCGACTTTTGGTTGGGTTTTGCTCGGGTGAACGTCTTGGTGAGTTCCCTGGTGTCTCGTGTTGCTACTGTTTCGAGTTTGGTCAGTTTTGGAGCTCGGAAGGCCTGTTTGGAGGATTTGGGGTTTCCTGGCTTAGACCGGTCTGACCGGCGTACTACAGCGGCCTAACCGGTGTAGGAGCCTTCTGTGGAAGTCCTCAGGTTCTGTTAGGGTGCTCCAGCAGGGACTGGTCTAACCGGTGTGTGTGACCGGTCTGACCAGTGCAGTCCAGTAGCTGCTCGAGTTGTTTGTTCCGCTGCGTTCTCGAGTAGATTTCGGTGGTTGTTGGTTCCTAGGACCAGTAGCACTCCAGTGCCTACGTGGTCTTGGCCAACTTGGGTAGTTGAGCCGGAGACGTGTTTTGGTTAGCTGTGTTCATCTTGTTAGAGTAGCTATCTCCTTCGAGAAGAATTTTTATCGGCTCCCATTCACTCCTCCCTCTCTGGTCGCCAGTTCGGTCCATCATCAAGCTAGCCTATGGAAAATCTAAGCGAAGCGGAAAAACTAGGAAGCAAATGAATTAGGGTTCGAAGTGGTGGCTGCCATCCTCTCGCCTCTAAGTTTATATGGAGGCAACCGAAAGACGAAACTACCCTTATTACATAATACTAGGATACACGCCTCCGAAGGGCACTTTGGGAATTCTTGTCGTAGCACCATCAGACGGATGCCGGGTGACCGCACCTCGCTTAGCCTCGACGCAAGCCGTGCGATCCCGATGTTTGTCCTCCGCTTCGAAGTCTCTCGACGCTTTCGGATCCCGTCTCTTCCCGCCGAGCCTCCATTCTTATCTTTGTGGCTCAACCAAGGAACACAACGGTTTTGTAGTGAACCGCCGCAAACCCCGTGGACTCCGTGTAGCCTCCACGCCAATCCCACTCATGACTTGGCCGCCACGGTCGTCCCGGCTCGACCTTGGTTTTGAGGCTGAACCAAGAAACCGTACACGACTTCGTCTTGCTTTTCTTGCCACCATGTGGCCCGCACTTGATCCCGTTCGGACACCGGGTCCATCGAGCCGAGCCTACTTGTCTCTCCACTCCTCGGAGGCCACATAGGCTAAGACCTTTCACGCCCGCTCTTCACATGCACCAATGCAAATCAAGTCGCAACCTGCACCTGCAATACTCGACCAAGAGTCAGTCCACACCACGTTGTCAATCACTCATCACACCAGGGAGCAACCATCCACCGGTCCTCGGATGCTCCAGTCCTCAATCTCACCCTTGATGAGTGCATTGACAACACCCATTGTCACCAATTCATAAGAGAAAGAAAAAGAATAGAAACAAACAAAGAACTCAAACAAGTGATCAAAAGCCAAATAAAAACCAAAACAAGATCACTTGAGAGAGCAAATCTCGGTCACCTAAGGCAAGGGCAACGACTCAACACAACCGAGACAAAATGCTCCAAACTGCCAACTCCTCAAGGTGAGGCAAAAGGGCTCAACACCATCGGCAAAAGAGTAAAGCACAAAGCACAAAGCACAACTCAGGCGACAAAGAGCTCCCATAGCAAGAATGCAAGCTCCTCATGAACAAATACGTGCAAACTCAAGTTCTCCCCCTGAACTGAGTATCCCTCTTTTTCTCCCCCCTGATGCAAAGACTCTCCCTTACAAAATGCATCTCTCCCCCTTGATATGAATTGGGTGCACATTTCTCCCCCTTGTTGGTAATGCATGAATCAAGTATACAAATGCAAGCACGTACTTCTCAAATAGATAAAGAGCACTACAACATGCTAGAAATGAGACATAGAACAAGCATGATAGCGACATATTCCGTACAAGCACCACCAACAAGATACAAAGGAACATATAAGTATGTGACATAGCCATGATCAAAATGAAGCATTTTTTGACAAAACTTCCCTCTCATGAGAATAGGACCTCAACACGACCAAAATGAGCACAAACAACATATAACTCACAGACTTCATGCAAGGTCACAAGTTCTCATCACAAGATTATCACAAACACCTACAAGCTATCTCATGTCATGTCAAAGCCACCGAGCCATGTGTCTACTTCTAAACACGAGACTTCTCAATGGTAGACATCATGCAACGGTTTAGCATTGAAGATATGTAAATTAAAGCACATATGACATGGAAGAACATTTTTCAAGCATTGGCATTTCAACGTACTAATTTCATGATTAAAAATTAAGCATGGTACATGAAGTTCCTTTGCGGCAAAAAGAAGTTAGGCTTCTCCACAAGGTAACATGTAGGCTAAACATTCGTGATGACAAATGGGTGTTTGACCCCAAATGAAAAGAACATGATACCCAAGCACAAATTAAGCAAGATATATCCATTTCAGCACAAAAAGAACATGAAAGGCATTCAACTCACAAGAGAGGATCACATATAGCATTTTCACAAAAATAATCCATTCCACATGCATATATCTCCAAAGCTACCAAGAGCATAGCTATACATCACAAGAGCTCACAAGCAAGATCATAAGCTCACATCCAGCATATCACAGTGATCAATGTATATAGGAGAAGCACATTCTCTAAAGTATATGATAGAAATGCAGTCTATGATACAAAAATGCTAAACATGATATGATACAAGAATGAAAATACAAGATGCATATGTACATGAGATGCCCAACCGAAACTCAAAAATGAGCAAAAGAGCACAAAGCTCACAAGCTCCCCCTAAACACATGCACTAGGGCCAAAGAGCATACAAAGCTCACCCTAAATACATGTGAGAAGGCAAAGAGCAAAAGAGACCAAGTGGCTTGACGAGAGCCACACACCTCAATGTCTCCAATCTACTTACCTTGATTACTCATTCTCGTCCATCATCCCCGAAAATGATGTACTCCTTGGACACCACCGGGGTGAGGCTAGAGGGCCACCTTCGATCTCTGGTCATGTGTCGCTAGCCTCCGGAGTCGATCCACCAAAAGTCCTCCAAGCCTCCCGCTTGCAACGTCAAAACCAAGAGCGAGAGCGAGCAACCGACTCAACACTGGGGTCAACACAAAAAGAGTCAAACTAGTGCCGAGCCATCTGCTCGAAAGTGGGGTTAGTGAAATTCATCCTATCAAAGCTATGACCACCACGGGGAACCACCTCACGTCTCGCTAGAGGAGTACGAGCACCACAAAGGGGAAAATGTGGTCCGTAGCCTCTCTGAGACTCAAAGCTGCGACCTCTCCCAAACTCGTATTAATCACGAGATGGAGAATGTCCAGCAAACATACCACCACCAGACTCAACATACCCATCACTTGCACTGATCAAGTCCACGACCTTGAAAGCCGAAACTCCCAGCACCTCGGGTAGGAAAACCTCGATCCCTCTAAGATGGGACTGTATGCACAACACCCTTACTCCAAGGCGCCACACGAGGCTCAGCCACACCACGAGAAGGGCGGTACCTATTCTTGTTCACCATCTCTCTAGCGAACCTCTCATCTCTTTTTCTTTTGAAGCAAAACTCTCTCTTGTGACCATCCCTCCCACAATACTCACAATGGAAGCGGATTGGTTTTGCCTTAGGTGTTGGTTGTGGTTTCTTCTCAGACTTTTTGCCTTACTCACTTGGCTTCTCACTTGGTTTCTCTCTCGGCTTATGCATCTGGTTTGGCTTGGGGGCAAACTGGTTCTTGGGTGTAGTGTGTGGCATAACTGGAGTTTTACCAAATTTCCCTTCTCTGTCACCACTACACTCTCCAACCTTATCCGACCCAAGTGCCTGACCATCAAAGCGCTTAAACACTGCAATCATCATACCAAGCAGAGGCTCATGGCTAGACAACCAACTCATCAACTTGTGCAAATCATCATTCTCATTTTGCAACCCATCAACACGTTGCGCAAGCTCAAGATTTTCCAAAGCATGAACCTCACAAGTAGAGCAAGCATTTGCAATAGGAGATTTCAAAGCAGCCTCAAGAGAAACAATACGAGCACGAGATTCATCTAGTTTTTCATGCAAACTAGGGCAAGTAGTACATGCTCCTAACAAAGCAAATCTAGACTTCAACTCGTCAAGCTTGACCCTAAGCACATCTAGTTCCTCAAGCTTTGAGGCTATAACACCCCGTGTTTTAATTAGTGTCAACTAGTGCTAATTTTCATCTTAATCAAGTCAACAATGCATTAGGGGTCAAACCCTAGTCAAACCCCTACTCAAACCCTTTGACATCCATAGTCCTTATAGAAGTTTTGCCGCGTTCTCCAATATTCACTTAAACACTTCAAAATGTCCCAATACCAAAGTTGTGCAGTTTTTCATGGGACACAACTTTGATGTTGAATGGCATTTCAAATTCGAAGTAGAAATTTGTGAAAAACTTGGTCAACTGCAGCAAAACACTGTTGTCAGGCACCGAGAAAATCACCAGATTGGCTTGCTGTTTATGAAAAAACCATTGATCAAAACACCCATGAGCCTTTGTAAAAGTTGTAGGGGGTAACATGATCTTCAACTTTGCTATTCACCTCTGGGAGCAGTTTAGTTGTAAAATTTGGAGAAAACGTCGAGCAAACAGAGCCAAACTGATTTGAAAACGAGCCGGGAACACGCCGTGTTGGCCTCACCGCCGTACGTGTGTGCACGCACTCCGAGACTGTGAAGTGACCGCCGATCCGAAGGCACGCGCCGCGGGCACTGTACGCCGAGGGGATGGCGTGTGCCCAAGCGTTGGCCGGTGCCACGCGCCAAGCGCGCACACCATTGGCCGGAGCTCCACCGCACTTCGAGCCACCCTGTGGCCATCCCGCGACCATGCCCACCGACTTGACTTGGGCGGTTACCGCCTCTCCACTCGCCCGCGCCTATTAAAGCCCCTCCCATTTCCTCGCCGCGTGAGCACCCCATCACCGTCGTCCACCATTGCCTCCGCCACCGGTGAAAACTCTTCCCCGCTTGCTCCTGCAGCCATCTAGCTCTTCTAAGCTCCTCTTTAGGACCCAGCCGAGCCTCCACCGCTGTTGACGCACAAATAGGACGTCACCCTTGCGCGCAACACACGTGACTCCCCGGTTTGTAGTGAGGCGTGCCAGCCGATCTGACCTGTTGATTGATAATGGAAAATATTAGGGATCAGCTAGAGAACCGATGGCCTTTCAGCGACACGTGTACCAGCCAATCGGCCGATACCAAAAAAGCGAGATCGGCCGGCTCGAAAGCGACCGAAGCGCGGATGCGATCGGCTGGATCGGCCGATCGTGACGTCAGCGCTCGAGTAGGTCAGAATCGGCTGCGGTATTGAAAGCTGATAGGATCTAGATCGAGCGGATGATAATGATAATTGCTAAAACTACAAGAATTTGGTACGAAAACTTGTAGATCTAGCTAATATCGGTAAGGGGTGAATAAAGAACTGAAGGACCGATTAGGCGAACCAGAGAGGGGGGGAGTGAATGGGAGCCGATAAAAATTCTTCTCGAAGGAGATGGGAACTCCAACAAGACGAACACGGCTTCCAACTCACGTCTCCGACCCAACTACCCAAGTTGGTCAAGACCACGCAGCCACTGGAGTGCTACTGGTCCTAGGAACCAACACTCAACCTTCCTAGCCAAAACTCACCAAAACACACAGCGGAAACTTGCACGGCTTGCTGCCTGTGCTACACCGGTCAGACCGATGGCCTGCGCCGGTCAGACCGGTGACACCGGTCAGACCGGTGGACAGATCCGGTCAGGCCGGTGGCTACAGCAGCCGCACAGCAAACGTTCCAGGAAGCCTCAGTGAATCCTCTAGGCCCTGGAACAAAAACCACCACGAAACACAACCTGTGAGGAAGAAGAACCCCTCACAAATCCTAGCAAAACAACTCCAAACACTCCAAGAACTGAACAGCAGGACCACGGGACAAAACCACACGGACAAGGCTGTTCCCCGAGACAAAAACCCACCTAGGGCTAGCACCGGTCAGACCGGTCAAGAGCACCGGTCAGACCGGTCGTGCCTGGGCAGCTCGGGATGAACAGCGCCCGCGAGTCAACTCCTCCAAATCCAACTCCCGATCTCCCGATTCGCTCCACGGTTTTGCACAAGACTTTGGGGATAGTAGGAACACCTCATGGGTACTCCATAGCCAAGATTTGGTCCACCAAAACTTGTCAAATCAAGAGGAATCGAAGAAATCCCACCAAGAACGCCTCTAACCCTAGAGCCACGAAAACCCCAAAATCGAGCCCCTTTGCTCACGGATTTGGAAGGGGAATCAAAGGGAAAAGAACCACGAAGGGTTCATGCATACATCCCCCACCAAATCCCAAAGAGAAAGGCCTCGAAATCGCTCCAAGAAAATCGCCAAGAAAGGGCTCCGAAAATCACCAAAAAGGAGAAACGGGAAAGACACATCCAAGCCTTGAGGAACCACGCCGAATCATCTATACATACCAAAGAGGTTCATACAAGGTCTAGCTTGCCGCCCGATCATCCTTCCCTCTCACAAGATCTCACCATGAAGCTCTCAAGCTAGTCCTACGAAAATCCTAAGAAAATAGGAAGGAAAATAGGAAAACCAAATGAGCTAGGGTTCCAAGAGATGGCTGCCATCCTCTCACCCCTTGGGTTATATGGAGGCAACCGAAAGACTAAAATACCCTTACTAGCTAACTAGGGATACATGCCCCTCGAGGGCGAAAATGGAAGTCTTTGTCTTCGCACCATCGGACGGATGCCCAGCAACCGCAAACTTGCTTAGCCTCGACGCAAGCCTTGCGATCCCGACGCGTGTCCTCCGCTTCGAAGATTCCGGACTGCGTCGTCGCACACCGGTCAGACCGGTGCTCCTCACCGGTCAGACCGGTACCCACCGGTCAGACCGGTCAGACCCACCGGTCAGACCGGTCTGGAGCTGCTGCACTTCCGTCTTCGGTTCTTCGGTCTTGGCTTTGTGGATCAACCAAGGAACCCAGTGGTTTTCTGGTGAACCACCGGAAACCCCGCGAACTCGGTGTAGCCTCCGCCAATCACCACTCATGACTCGGCTCCCACGTAGTCCCGGCTCGACCTTGGTTTTGAGGCTCAACCAAGAAACCGTCCATGACTTCATCTTGCCGTTCTTGCCACCATGCGGCCCGCACTTGACCCCGCTGGCCACCGGGTCCCTCGAACCTAGCCTACTTGTCTTCTCCACACCTGGAGGCCTCACCGGCAACGACCTTTCACGCTTGTTCTTCACCTGCACCTGCACCAGTCAAGCCGCAACCTGCACCTGCAATACTTAGCCAAGAATCAGTCTACACCACGTTGTCAATCACTCATCACACCAGGAAGCGACCATCCACCGGTCCTCGAACCACACCTGGCTCTCAATCTCCCCCTTGATGAGTGCATTGACAACACACACGTTTTGGTAACCAAGAGAAAAGGAAAAGAAAAGAAACGACTAAAAGAAACTCCAACAAGCGATCGAAAGCCAAAGAAAAGGCAAAGAGCAAGATCACTTGAAGAAGACAAGTCTCGGACCCCTTAGGCAAGGGCAACGGCTCGACACATCCGAGACAAAACATGCTCAAGCAAAGAGCACAAACCATCAAACCAAAGCTCGAAAACCACAAAGAGCTCCCCCTGCACACATGCAACTCCCCCTGGACAAATGCATGCGAACCACTTCACAAAACAGAGCAGCTGCAACAGCTCAGCTCTGACCGGTCAGACCGGTAGACACCACCGGTCAGACCGGTGGGCAACATGTGAACAGGACCAGCACTCTGACCGGTCAGACCGGTGACCTCCACCGGTCAGACCGGTGCACAACAGAGCCCAAAAATAGCTCGAAACCACCTGAAAACCTTCCAAATGCATTCAGTAGGCCAAAACATGCTCAAACTTCTCCCCCTTGTTGACAATGCATGAATCAAGCCAAAAATGCAAAAAATGCAACCTAGAGCTTCTCAAATAGACAAAATTCAACATAGGATGCTACACATGTCCAAACGAGCAAGTTAGATACTCTATAGCCTCGTAAAGACATAAACTTCATGATCACCAAGTTTCACAACCATTGGGCGAAGCTAAGATAGAATTTAGCAATTTTGCGAAAAATTACCCTCTCATGAGCAAAGTCCTAAACATGAGCAAAACATGTCAAAATGGCAAAGCCACACAAACTTCATGCTAGGACAACCATTCTAAGCATAAGACCATCATAAACACCCACAAGCACCTCATGTCATGTCAAAGCCACCGAGCCATGTGCCTACTTCTATATATGAGACTTCTCATTGGTAGGCATCATGCAACGATTTAGCACCCAAAGCAAATTAAAATTAGCACATATGACATGGGAGCACATTTTTCAAGTAATTTACATTTCATATTCAGATTTATAATTGGTACATGAAATGTCTTTGCGACAAAAAGGAACTTATGCCCCTCCACAAGATGAAGCATGGGGGCTAAACATTCATGATGGCAAATGAGCCTTTGGCCCCATATGATCAAAATAAGCTATCCAACCACAAATTAAGCATAGCCAAGCCACTAAAACATGTCAAGATCATGTAAAGGCATTTACTCACAAGAGAGCATATATATGAAATTTTTCAAAAACATAGCCATCAACCATGGATACAAACCAAGATTATCAAGAGCTAAGCCAAACTAACCATAGCTTACCAAATTAGCTCACAAAGACATATATGTCATTCCATGGTGAACAATGTGTATAGGAGAAGCCTTTCCTAAACAATGCATATGATACAAAATGCATGCAACCTAAGATACAAAGATGCCTATACATCATGCTACATATGCCATGCCAAATGCAAGAAATGCACAAAGGAAAGCTATACATATGCTACAAAGGAGCTCCCACACGCCAACTCAAGAAATCAAACAAACACCAAGCTCCCCCCGCAAACGAGTGAAAGTTGCTTGATCTAGGGGTTTGGTGAAAATATCGGCTAGTTGTTCATGTGTGGGTACATGGATCAAAGCTATCTTCCCTTTCTCTACGTTGTCTCTCAGAAAATGATACCTCACTTCTATGTGCTTGGTTTTGGAATGGAGCACTGGGTTCTTTGCAACGCTTATGGCACTGGTGCTATCACATTGAAGTGGGACATGGGTATACTCCTCACCAAAGTCACTCATGGTGTATGTGATCCAAAGGAGCTGAGAGCAACAACTAGCTGCGGCCACATACTCTGCCTCGGTAGTGGATTGAGCAACACTCGACTGTTTGCGGGAAGACCAAGATACCAGAGAAGAACCCAAGAACTGGCAAGTCCCAGAAGTGGACTTCCTATCCAACCGACACCCGGCAAAATCCGCGTCTGAAAATCCATGAAGCGCCAAAGAAGAAGACGCAGAGTACCAAAGGCCAAAGTCGGGAGTGTGTCGCAAATACCTGAAAATGCGCTTGACTGCTTGCCGATGCGAAGTCCTCGGAGAAGCTTGAAAACGAGCGCACAGACACACCGAGAATTGAATGTCCGGCCTCGTCGCCGTCAAGTAGAGGAGTGACCCGATCATGCTCCGGTACTCCTTCTGGTCCACGTGTTCACCTTCCTCGTCCGCATCAAGAACTGTAGTCGTACTCATAGGCGTCGCCATGGCCTTGGAATCCTCCATCTTGAACTTCCTCACAATGTCCTTGGTGTACTTAGCTTGGTGCACAAATGTTCCTTCCTTTGATTGCTTGATTTGTAGCCCGAGGAAGAACTGCAACTCGCCCATCATGCTCATCTCAAATTCCCTGCTCATGTCTTCTGCAAACCTTGCAACAAGAGAGTTAGACGAGCCACCAAAGACAATATCATCCACGTATACCTGCACAATCAGGATATCTCTGTCCTGCCTGAGGAGAAACAAGGTCTGGTCGACCTTCCCCATCTCAAACCCTCTCTCAAACAGGAACCCCCTCAACCTACCATACCAAGCTCTAGGCGCCTGCTTCAACCCATACAGCGCCTTCCTCAACTTGTAGACCCGGTGAGGGTACTTCTCACTCTCAAACCCCGGTGGTTGCCTCACAAACACCTCTTCCTCCAATACACCGTTCAGAAAAGCACTCTTCACATCCATCTGGTACAACTTGAACCCTTTAGCCACGGAAAAAGCTAGAAGGATCCTGATCGCCTCCAAACGAGCTACAGGAGCGAAAGTCTCCTCGTAGTCGATCCCCTCTTTCTGACTGTACCCCTGAGCAACAAGTCTCGACTTGTTCCTCACCACTTCTCCTTTCTCTCCCTCTTTATTTTTCCACACCCATTTTGTCCCAATCGGCTTACACCCTGGGGGAGGGTCAACCAACACCCAAACTTGGTTCCTCTCAAAATTCTCCAACTCCTCATGCATCGAGTTAACCCAATTATGATCAGATAACGCATGTCCAATGTCTTTGGGCTCAAAAGTGGCAACAAAAGCAGCATGAGCGAAATGAGAATTGTTCCGAACCCTCGACCGTGTAGTACGTTCATTCATGTCGCCGATGATTCTCGAAGCTGGGTGATCCACTTGCACTCGTCGGGGAGGTTCTCGCCTTGATGCTACCTCCCCCTCAACAGCAGCTTCGCCTTGATCTGGGTTTGTCGTTGTAGGTGTGGGAGAGGGTCCATTCTCGATCGTCGTCGAAGTAGTAGGTACATGTTCAGCCGCGGGCATCACACCGCCATCTTCATCATCTCCATGTTCATGCTCCTCCTCCTGAAAGATCTCCTCGCCAAGTTCGTCGTCACCTGCACACTCAAAAACAAGCTGACTACGTGGCTGTGTCTCGTCGAAGGTTACCTCGCAAGTCTCCACGATTTGGTTAGTTTCAAGATTGAGCACACGAAATGCTCTAGAATGAGATGCATAACCAAAGAAAATACCATCGACAGACCTAGCCTCGAACTTGTCCAACTTCTTCCCTTTCTTCAGAATGAAGCATTTACAACCAAAGACATGGAAGTGACTCACCTTGGGTGTGCGACCGTGCATCAACTCGTAACAGGTTTTCTTCTTGTGAACCCTGAGGTAGATCCTGTTCGACACATGGCACGCGGTATTGACCGCCTCAGCCCAGAACCTTCTCGGAGTCCTATGCTCGTCGAGCATCGTCCGAGCCATCTCGCACAAGGTCCTGTTTTTCCTTTCCACCACGCCATTCTGGGGAGGCGTATACGGACTCGAAAACTGATGTTCAAGACCCAAGTCATGGCAAAAGGTTTCGAAGCGAGAGTTTTTGAATTCCGAGCCATTGTCACTGCGGATCGCTCGTATGGCATCTCCGTGCCTCTCGTTTCTTAACCTCAAGACAAGATCTCGAACAAAACCAAACGTCTCCCCCTTCTCCTCAAGAAAGAACACCCACGCATACCGAGAGTAGTCGTCCACCACAACAAGGACATACCACTTCCCACCCGCAGATCGCACACGAGCTGGGCCAACAAGGTCCATATGGAGCAGCTCGCATGGACGCTCAGTCATCACATCGGTGAGAGGCGGGTGAGAAGAGGCTACCATCTTGGCATGCCTACACGGCGCACAAACCAACTCTTTCTCAAACCTCAATCGTGGCAATCCTCGGACCAAATTGAGTTTACTCAAGCGAGACAAAAGGTCAAAGCTCAAGTGACCCAACTTCCTATGCCACTTCCACAACTCACTCGAAGAACCAGCCAAGAAGCAACGCTCCACACCAGAAGACTGAGAAAAATCAGCTCGGAACACTTGACCCTCGGGAACGACCATGCAAACAAGATCCCCCCGAGAATCTAAAATCCGAGAACCACCAGGCCGAAACAACACCTCAAAACCCTCATCCAACAACTGGGACACAGAAAGCAAATTGTATCCAAGCGATTGAACAAGAGCAACACGCCTGAGAGTGATCTTATCGCTTACCTTAATCTCACCTTCTGACAGCACACGCCCTCGCCCATTGTCCCCAAAGGTGATGTACTTCTTTGTCACCACCGGGACGAGACTTGAGAACCACCCCTTGTCTCCGGTCATATGCCTCGAGCAACCGGAGTCAATCAACCAAATGTTCTTCAAGTCTCCCACCTGAAATTCAAAAGCGAGCACGTGAGTGAACAAATGACTCAGCACTGGGGTTAGTACCAAAAGAGTAAAACCAGTGCCGAGCCATTTGCTCCAAAGTGGGGTTAGCACAAACCAAATCATCACGCCTATCAAAGCTACCACCACGGTAACCACCACGAGGGAACCAACCCTCTCTAGCTGGAGGAGGACGAAAACCACGAAAGGGAAACCGTGGATCGTACCTCCGCTCCATCTCAAAGCTACGACTCTTCTCACCCTCGTATTGAGCACGAGGTGGAGAACGCCTAGCAAACTGACCACCTGCAAACTTTCCAGACCAACCACCAGAACCACGACCTCCAGAACCAAACCGAGCATCCTCACGAGCACGAAACCTGACTCGCTGTCTGCCCAGACCTGCACCGGTCTGACCGGTGTAGTACACCGGTCTGACCGGTGTGGCTCGGCCAGCAGCAACACCTGCAGCCTTCCGGTCTCCCCAAGCCGGAACCGTCCTCACAATCGCCTTGGCCCTGGGCATCTGCATACGAGGCTCAGGTACACCATTAGAGGGGTGGTACCTGTCCCTGTTAGCCCACTCTCTAGCCATTCTCTCCTCACGCTTCCTCTTGAAGCAAAACTCATCCTTGTGACCATCTCTCCCACAATACCCACAATGGAACTTTATGGGCTGTGGCTTAGGCTTAGGCTTGGGTTGGGGCTGCCCACTCGGCTTCTCACCCTTCTTCTCTCCTTCCTCACCTCCCTTTGGGCTCACAAACTTCACCGGTTTCTGAAAATCATTTGTTGGGTGAGGGAATATGGGTGGATCTGGAGTAGTGTCAAGTTTATTTCTGAGATGGTTGGGCTTGGGCTCAAACTTGTTCTTGTGTCTGTTTGGTGGTGGGATAGGAATCTCTCCAACTCTCTCAACTCCCTCACCACAGTTCTCTCCAAGCTTGTCAGCCCCAAGTGCCTGACCATCATAGCGTTTGAAAGCCGCTATCATGATACCGAGCTGAGGCTCCTGACCCGACAACCAGCTCATACATTTTCTCAGCTCATCATTTTCATCCTGCAGGCGATCAACATAATGTGCAAGCTCCAAATTCTTAACCGCATGCAATTCACAAGTAGAGCAAGAAGTGGGAATAGGCTCTTTCAACTTAGCCTCAAGCGAAACAGTGTAAGCATGCATCTCATCAATCTTTCCATGCAAAACAGGGCAAGAAGTGCAAGCACCTAGCAAAGCAGATCTAGACTTAAGCTCAGCCACTTCAACCCTAAGCATATCTAGTTCATCACAAGTAGAAGCATGCTTATCCTTAAGAGCAGTAAGATCAGCTAGGTACACAGAGCAATCACAGCAATCAATCTCATCAGAAACCACAGGAGAAGCCTTAAGCGAATCAATCTCAAGCTTAGCATCTAGGTTCTGGGTTTCTAGCTCAGCCACACGGTTCCTAGCATCTTCTAGTGAGGCCCTAAGCTCTTTCCTCATCTTCTTGGCCTCTCTAAGCATGTGATCGCGGTTATCAAGCAAGTCAACCAACTCATCATTCTCCTTGCGCAAAGAAGAGAGCTCATCACATACCTCATCCTCGGAGTCAGAGTCCGAGTCACTCTGGTGGCTCTTCTTGCTGCCGGAGCTACGGGCCATGCCGCAGAAGCCATCTCTCGCGAAGCAGCTCAACCCGCTCAAGTTCCTGGATGACTTCTTGTTCTTGCGCCGATCACCTTCATCTTCACTGCTACTCGAGCTTGAGGAAGAGTAGGCGGAGCTGGAGTCGACGTCGCTCGCTCCGACCATTGCTCGGGCCTTCCTGCCGCGGCCATCCTTCTTCCTCGACCGTCGCTCGTCCTTGTGCTTGTTCTTGTGCTTGTGATCGCGCCTCGATCGGTACTTGCCATCCTTGCTCGATCGGTGCCTGTAGCCGTCCTTGTAGCCGTCCTTGTTCTCCGTCTTCTCCGGGCAGTCGGCAACGAAGTGTCCTGGCTTGCCGCACTGAAAGCACGTCCGTGCTGTCCTCCTCGTGTTCACCCGGTTCTCGTGCAGCCTCTCGAACCGCCTGGTCAGCAACGCCAGCTCGTCCTCTCCAAGCACGTCGAACTCCTCATCTGGCAAAGACATCAAAGAAGACAGAGAGTACATCCTGGAGGATGCGTTAGCGTTAGACTTAGCTCCTTTGCCACTAACGAGAGCGAGACTATGAGAATCAGTCGGGCTCTCGATCTTGGCTGTCATACCACGGTCCAACTCAGCCGACTTGAGCTTCGAGAACAGCTCGTTCACCGTCAAGGTGTCATACTTCTCGGACTCAACAATAGCCTCAAACTTCCCGTCCCATACGGTACGATCCAACGAGTGCAAGAGCTTCACGGCTCTATCATGATCATTGTATGGGAGGACGTCCACATTGGCTCTCATGTTGTTCACAACGACCGTAAATCGCTGGAAAAGGGCATCGACGGACTCGCCGGGGAGATGAGTGAAGTTCTCGTACTCTCTCCGGTAAGTCGCGTACATCCGAGCCTGAACCTGAGCATTCCCAGCATGAGCATCCTTCAACTGCTCCCAAATCCTACAAGCTAAGTCCTCTGTCTGAACCCGATCGAATTCAGGCTGACACAGAGCACGAAACAAGTAGTCGACAGCCTTGTTGTTGGCTTCGAACATATCCCTCGATCCTGGAGCAAGGAAGTTCATCGGATGAACATAAGCTGTGTTCACCGTGACATCCCAAAGGATCTGACCCTTTCCGCGGAGGAACGCCGCCATCCGCCTTTGCCACATCTGGTAGTTCTTCCCATCGAAGTGCGGAGGACCCGAACCCCGTTCCTGGTACGCCATCTTTGGATCTTAGACTGGTAAGAGTCAATAAAGACCCGAACCGGCTCTGATACCAATTGAAGGACCGATTAGGCGAACCAGAGAGGGGGGGAGTGAATGGGAGCCGATAAAAATTCTTCTCGAAGGAGATGGGAACTCCAACAAGACGAACACGGCTTCCAACTCACGTCTCCGACCCAACTACCCAAGTTGGTCAAGACCACGCAGCCACTGGAGTGCTACTGGTCCTAGGAACCAACACTCAACCTTCCTAGCCAAAACTCACCAAAACACACAGCGGAAACTTGCACGGCTTGCTGCCTGTGCTACACCGGTCAGACCGATGGCCTGCGCCGGTCAGACCGGTGACACCGGTCAGACCGGTGGACAGATCCGGTCAGGCCGGTGGCTACAGCAGCCGCACAACAAACGTTCCAGGAAGCCTCAGTGAATCCTCTAGGCCCTGGAACAAAAACCACCACGAAACACAACCTGTGAGGAAGAAGAACCCCTCACAAATCCTAGCAAAACAACTCCAAACACTCCAAGAACTGAACAGCAGGACCACGGGACAAAACCACACGGACAAGGCTGTTCCCCGAGACAAAAACCCACCTAGGGCTAGCACCGGTCAGACCGGTCAAGAGCACCGGTCAGACCGGTCGTGCCTGGGCAGCTCGGGATGAACAGCGCCCGCGAGTCAACTCCTCCAAATCCAACTCCCGATCTCCCGATTCGCTCCACGGTTTTGCACAAGACTTTGGGGATAGTAGGAACACCTCATGGGTACTCCATAGCCAAGATTTGGTCCACCAAAACTTGTCAAATCAAGAGGAATCGAAGAAATCCCACCAAGAACGCCTCTAACCCTAGAGCCACGAAAACCCCAAAATCGAGCCCCTTTGCTCACGGATTTGGAAGGGGAATCAAAGGGAAAAGAACCACGAAGGGTTCATGCATACATCCCCCACCAAATCCCAAAGAGAAAGGCCTCGAAATCGCTCCAAGAAAATCGCCAAGAAAGGGCTCCGAAAATCACCAAAAAGGAGAAACGGGAAAGACACATCCAAGCCTTGAGGAACCACGCCGAATCATCTATACATACCAAAGAGGTTCATACAAGGTCTAGCTTGCCGCCCGATCATCCTTCCCTCTCACAAGATCTCACCATGAAGCTCTCAAGCTAGTCCTACGAAAATCCTAAGAAAATAGGAAGGAAAATAGGAAAACCAAATGAGCTAGGGTTCCAAGAGCTGGCTGCCATCCTCTCACCCCTTGGGTTATATGGAGGCAACCGAAAGACTAAAATACCCTTACTAGCTAACTAGGGATACATGCCCCTCGAGGGCGAAAATGGAAGTCTTTGTCTTCGCACCATCGGACGGATGCCCAGCAACCGCAAACTTGCTTAGCCTCGACGCAAGCCTTGCGATCCCGACGCGTGTCCTCCGCTTCGAAGATTCCGGACTGCGTCGTCGCACACCGGTCAGACCGGTGCTCCTCACCGGTCAGACCGGTACCCACCGGTCAGACCGGTCAGACCCACCGGTCAGACCGGTCTGGAGCTGCTGCACTTCCGTCTTCGGTTCTTCGGTCTTGGCTTTGTGGATCAACCAAGGAACCCAGTGGTTTTCTGGTGAACCACCGGAAACCCCGCGAACTCGGTGTAGCCTCCGCCAATCACCACTCATGACTCGGCTCCCACGTAGTCCCGGCTCGACCTTGGTTTTGAGGCTCAACCAAGAAACCGTCCATGACTTCATCTTGCCGTTCTTGCCACCATGCGGCCCGCACTTGACCCCGCTGGCCACCGGGTCCCTCGAACCAAGCCTACTTGTCTTCTCCACACCTGGAGGCCTCACCGGCAACGACCTTTCACGCTTGTTCTTCACCTGCACCTGCACCAGTCAAGCCGCAACCTGCACCTGCAATACTTAGCCAAGAATCAGTCTACACCACGTTGTCAATCACTCATCACACCAGGAAGCGACCATCCACCGGTCCTCGAACCACACCTGGCTGGGATGTATGTGTGAACCCTTCGTGGTTCTTTTCCCTTTGATTCCCCACCCAAATCCGTGAGTAAAAGGGCTCGATTTTGGGGTTTTCTTGGCTCTAGGGTTAGAGGCGTTCTTGGTGGGATTTCCTCGATTCCTCTTGTTTTGACAAGTTTTGGTGGACCAAATCTTGGCTATGGAGTGCCCATGAGGTGTTCCTACTATCCCCAAAGTCTTGTGCAAAACCGTGGAGCGATTCAGGAGACCGGGAGTTGGATTTGGGGGAGTTGACCCGCGGGCGCTGTTCATCCCGAGAGCTCAGGTCACACCGGTCTGACCGGTGCCTCTCACCGGTCTGACTGGTGCAGACTCTCTGTTGAGTTTTGCTCGGGTGAACATCTTGGTGAGTTCCCTGTTGTACTGTGTTGCTGCTGTTTCGGGTTTGGTCCTGTTTGGAGCTCGGGAGGTCAGTTTGGTGGATTTGGGATTTCCTGGCTTGGATCGGTCTGACCAGCGAGCAACACCGGCCTGACCAGTGTAGAGGCCTTCTGTGGAAGTTCTCAGATTTTGCCAGCAGGGACCGGTCTGACCTGTGCCGCTCACCGGCCTGACCGGTGTAGCCGAGTAGCTGCTCGAGTTGGTTTTTCCGCTGCGTTCTCGAGTAGGTGTAGGTGGTTGTTGGTTCCTAGGACCAGTAGCACTTCAGTGGTTGCGTGGTCTTGACCAACTTGGGTAGTTGAGTCGGAGACGTGTTTTGGAAGGCGTGTTCGTCTTGTTGGAGTTCTCATCTCCTTCGAGAAGAATTTTTATTGGCTCCTATTCACTCCCCCCCTCTCTGGTTCGCCTAATCGGTCTTTCAATTGGTATCAGAGCCGGTTCGGGTCTTCGTTGACTCTTACCAGTCTAAGATCCAAAGATGGCGTACCAGGAACGGGGTTCGAGTCCTCCGCACTTCGATGGGAAGAACTACCAGATGTGGCAGAGGCGGATGGCAGCATTCCTCCGCGGAAAGGGTCAGATCCTTTGGGACGTTACGGTGAACACAGCTTATGTTCATCCGATGAACTTCCTTGCTCCAGGATCGAGGGATATGTTCGAAGCCAACAACAACGCGGTCGACTACTTGTTTCGTGCTCTGTGTCAGCCTGAATTCGATCGGGTTCAGACAGAGGACTTAGCCTGTAGGATTTGGGAGCAGTTGAAGGATGCACATGCTGGCAATGCTCAGGTTTAGGCTCGGATGTACGCGACTTTCCGGAGAGAGTACGAGAACTTCACTCATCTCCCCGGTGAGTCCGTCGATGCCCTTTTCCAGCGGTTTACGGTCGTTGTGAACAACATGAGAGCCAATGTGGCCGTGCTCCCATACGATGATCATGATAGAGCCGTGAAGCTCTTGCACTCGTTGGATCGTACCGTATGGGACGGGAAGTTTGAGGCTATCGCTGAGTCCGAGAAGTATGACACCCTGACCGTGAATGAGCTGTTTTCGAAGCTCAAGTCGGCTGAGTTGGACCGTGGTATGACAGCCAAGATCGAGAGCCCGACTGATTCTCATAGTCTCGCTCTCGTTGGTGGCAAATGAGTCAAGTCTAATGCTAACGCATCCTCCAGGATGTACTCTCTGTCTTCTTTGATGTCTTTGCCAGACGAGGAGTTCGACGTGCTTGGAGAGGACGAGCCGGCGTTGCTGACCAGGCGGTTCGAGAGGCTGCACGAGAACCGGGTGAACACGAGGAGGACAGCACGGACGTGCTTTCAGTGCGGCAAGCCAGGACACTTCGTCACCGACTGCCCGGAGAAGACGGAGAACAAGGATGGCTACATGGACGGCTACAGGCACCGGTCGAGCAAGGACAGCAAGTACCGATCAAGGCGCGATCACAAGCACAAGAATAAGCACAAGGACGAGCGACGATCGAGGAAGAAGGACGGTCGCGGCAGGAAGGCCCGAGCGATGGTCGGAGCGAGCGACGTCGACTCCAGCTCTGCCTACTCCTCCTCGAGCTCGAGTAGCAATGAAGATGAAGGTGATCGGCGCAGGAACAAGAAGGCGTCCAGGAACTTGAGCGGGTTGAGCTGCTTTGCGGGAGATGGCCTTTGCGGCATGGCTCGTAGCTCCGGCAGCAAGAAGAGTCACCAGAGCGACTCGGACTCCGACTCCGGGGATGAGGTATGTGATGAGCTCTCCTCTTTGCGCAAGGAGAATGATGAGTTGGTTGACTTGCTTGATAACCGCGATCACATGCTTAGAGAGGCCAAGAAGATGAGGAAAGAGCTTAGGGCCTCACTAGAAGATGCTAGGAACCGTGTGGCTGAACTAGAAACCCAGAACCTAGATGCTAAGCTTGAGATTGATTCGCTTAAGGCTTCTCCTGTGGTTTCTGATGAGATTGATTGCTGTGATTGTTCTATGTACCTAGCTGATCTTACTGCTCTTAAGGATAAGCATGCTTCTACTTGTGATGAACTAGATATGCTTAGGGTTGAAGTGGCTGAGCTTAAGTCTAGACCTGCTTTGCTAGGTGCTTGCACTTCTTGCCCTGTTTTGCATGGAAGGATTGATGAGATGCATGCTTACACTGTTTCGCTTGAAGCTAAGTTAAAAGAGCCTATTCCCACTTCTTGCTCTACTTGTGAATTGCATGCGGTTAAGAATTTGGAGCTTGCGCATTATGTTGATCGCTTGCATGATGAGAATGATGAGCTGAGGAAATGTATGAGCTGGTTGTCGGGTCAGGAGCCTCAGCTTGGTATCACGATGGCGGCTTTCAAACGCTATGATGGTCAGGCACTTGGGGCTGACAAGCTTGGAGAGATCAGTGGTGAGGGAGTTGAGAGAGTTGGAGAGATCTCTATCCCACCACCAAACAGACACAAGAACAAGTTTGAGCCCAAGCCTAACCATCTCAGAAACAAACTTGACACTACTCCAGATCCACCCATATTCCCTCACCCAACAAATGATTTCCAGAAACCGGTGAAGTTTGTGAGCCCAAAGGGAGGTGAGGAAGGAGAGAAGAAGGGTGAGAAACCAAGTGGGCAGCCCCAACCCAAGCCTAAGCCTAAGCCACAGCCCATGAAGTTCCATTGTGGGTATTGTGGGAGAGATGGTCACAAGGATGAGTTTTGCTTTAAGAGGAAGCGTGAGGAGAGAATGGCTAGAGAGTGGGCTAACAAGGACAGGTACCACCCCTCTAATGGTGTACCTAAGCCTCGTATGCAGATGCCCAGGGCCAAGGCGATTGTGAGGACGGTTCCGGCTTGGGGAGACCGGAAGGCAGCAGGTGGTGCTGCTGGCCGAGCTACACCGGTCAGACCGGTGCACTACACCGGTCAGACCGGTGCAGGTCAGGGCAGACCGGTCAGACCGGTGCAGGTCAGGGCAGACAGCGAGTTGGTTTTCGTGCTCGTGAGGATGCTTGGTTTGGTTCTGATGGTCGTGGTTCTGGTGGTTGGTCTGGAAAGTTTGCAGGTGGTCAGTTTGCTAGGCGTTCTCCACCTCGTGCTCAATACGGGGGTGGGGGAGTCGTAGCTTTGAGATGGAGAGGAGGAACGATCCACGGTTTTCCTTTCGTGGCTTTCGTCCTCCTCCAGCTAGAGAGGGTTGGTTCCCTCGTAGTGGTTACCGTGGTGGTGTTCGTGGTGGTAGCTTTGATAGGCGTGATGTTTTGGTTTGTGCTAACCCCACTTTGGAGCAAATGGCTCGGCACTGGTTTTACTCTTTTGGTACTAACCCCAGTGCTGAGTCGTTTGTTCACTCACGTGCTTGCTTTTGAATTTCAGGTGGGAGACTTGAGGAACGTTTGGTTGATTGACTCCGGTTGCTCGAGGCATATGACCGGAGACAAGGGGTGGTTCTCAAGTCTCGTCCTGGTGGTGTCCAAGACATACATCACCTTTGGGGACAATGGGCGAGGGCGTGTGCAATCAGAAGGTGAGATCAAGGTAAGTGACGAGGTCACTCTCAGGCGTGTTGCTCTTGTTCAATCGCTGGGGTTCAATTTGCTTTCTGTGTCCCAGTTGTTGGATGAGGGCTTTGAGGTGTTGTTTCAGCCTGGTGGTTCTCGGATTTTAGATTCTCGAGGGGACCTTGTTTGCATGGTCGTTCCCGAGGGTCAAGTGTTCCGAGCTGATTTCTCTCAGTCTTCTGGTGTGGAGCGTTGCTTTTTGGCTGGTTCTTCGAGTGAGTTGTGAAAGTGGCATAGGAAGTTGGGTCACTTGAGCTTTGACCTTTTGTCTCGCTTGAGTAAACTCAATTTGGTCCGAGGATTGCCACGGTTGAGGTTTGAGAAAGAGTTGGTTTGTGCGCCATGTAGGCATGCCAAGATGGTAGCCTCTTCTCACCCGCCTCTCACCGATGTGATGACTGAGCGTCCATGCGAGCTGCTCCATATGGACCTTGTTGGCCCAGCTTGTGTGCGATCTGCGGGTGGGAAGTGGTATGTCCTTGTTGTGGTGGACGACTACTCTCGGTATGCGTGGGTGTTCTTTCTTGAGGAGAAAGGGGAGACTTTTGGTTTTGTTCGAGATCTTGTCTTGAGGTTAAGGAACGTGAGGCACGGAGATGCCATACGAGCGATCCGCAGTGACAATGGCTCGGAATTCAAAAACTCTCGCTTCGAAACCTTTTGCCATGACTTGGGTCTTGAACACCAGTTTTCGAGTCCGTATACGCCCCCTCAGAATGGTGTGGTGGAAAGGAAAAACAGAACCTTGTGCGAGATGGCTCGGACGATGCTCGACGAGCATAGGACTTCGAGAAGGTTCTGGGCTGAGGCGGTCAATACCGCGTGCTATGTATCGAACAGGATCTACCTCAGGGTTCACAAGAAGAAAACCTGTTATGAGTTGATGCACGGTCGCACACCCAAGGTGAGTCACTTCCATGTCTTTGGTTGTAAATGCTTCATTCTGAAGAAAGGGAAGAAGTTGGACAAGTTCGAGGCTAGGTCTGTCGATGGCATTTTCTTTGGTTATGCATCTCTTTTTAGAGCATTTCGTGTGCTCAATCTTGAAACTAACCAAATCGTGGAGACTTGCGAGGTAACCTTCGACGAGACACAGCCACGTAGTCAGCTTGTTTTTGAGTATGCAGGTGACGACGAACTTGGCGAGGAGATCTTTCAGGAGGAGGAGCATGAACATGGAGATGATGAAGATGGCGGTGTGGTGCACGTGGCTGAACATGTGCCTACTACTTCGACGATGATCGAGAACGGGCCCTCTCCCACACCTACAACGACAAACCCAGATCAAGGCGAAGCTGCTGTTGAGGGGGAGGTAGCATCAAGGCGAGAACCTCCCCGGCGAGTGCAAGTGGATCACCCAGCTTCGAGAATCATCGGCAACATGAATGAACGTACTACACGGTCGAGGGTTCGGAACAATTCTCATTTCACTCATGCTGCTTTTGTTGCCACCTTTGAGCCCAAAGACATTGGACACGCGCTATCTGATCATAATTGGGTTAATTCGATGCATGAGGAGTTGGAGAATTTTGAGAGGAACCAAGTTTGGGTGTTGGTTGACCCTCCTCCAGGGTGTAAGCCGATTGGGACAAAATGGGTGTGGAAAAATAAAGAGGGAGAGAAAGGAGAAGTGGTAAGGAACAAGTCGAGACTTGTTGCTCAGGGGTACAGTCAGAAAGAGGGGATCGACTACGAGGAGACTTTCGCCCCTGTAGCTCGTTTGGAGGCGATCAGGATCCTTCTAGCTTTTTTCGTGGCTAAAGGGTTCAAGTTGTACCAGATGGATGTGAAGAGTGCTTTCCTGAACGGTGTGTTGGAGGAAGAGGTGTTTGTGAGGCAACCACCGGGGTTTGAGAGTGAGAAGTACCCCCACCGGGTGTACAAGTTGAGGAAGGCGCTGTATGGGTTGAAGCAGGCGCCTAGAGCTTGGTATGGTAGGCGGAGGGGGTTCCTGTTTGAGAGAGGGTTTGAGATGGGGAAGGTCGATCAGACCTTGTTTCTCCTCTGGCAGGGCAGAGATATACTGATTGTGCAGGTATACGTGGATGATATTGTCTTTGGTGGCTCGTCTAACTCTCTTGTTGCAAGGTTTGCAGAAGACATGAGCAGGGAATTTGAGATGAGCATGATGGGCGAGTTGCAGTTCTTCCTCGGGCTACAAATCAAGCAATCAAAGGAAGGAACATTTGTGCACCAAGCTAAGTACACCAAGGACATTGTGAGGAAGTTCAAGATGGAGGACTCCAAGGCCAATACGACGATTATGAGTACGACTACAGCTCTTGATGCGGACAAGGAAGGTGAACACGTGGACCAGAAGGAGTACCGAAGCATGATCGGGTCACTCCTCTACTTGACGGCGACGAGGCCGGACATCCAATTCTCGGTATGTCTGGGCGCTCGTTTTCAAGCGTCTCCGAGGACTTCGCATCGGCAAGCGGTCAAGCGCATTTTCAGGTATTTGCGTCATACTCCCGACTTCGGCCTTTGGTACTCCGCGTCTTCTTCTTTGGCTCTTCATGGATTTTCGGACGCGGATTTTGCCGGGTGTCGGTTGGATAGGAAGTCCACTTCTGGGACTTGCCAGTTCTTGGGTTCTTCTTTGGTGTCTTGGTCTTCCCGCAAACAGTCGAGTGTTGCTCAATCCACTACCGAGGCAGAGTATGTAGCACAGCTAGTTGTTGCTCTCAGCTCCTTTGGATCACATACACCATGAGTGACTTTGGTGAGGAGTATACCCATGTCACACTTAAATGTGATAGCACCAGTGCCATAAGTGTTGCAAAGAACCCAGTGCTCCATTCCAAAACCAAGCACATAGAAGTGAGGAATCATTTTCTGAGAGACAACGTAGAGAAAGGAAAAATCGCTTTGATCCATGTACGCACACATGACCAGCTAGCCGATATTTTCACCAAACCCCTAGATCAACAACTTTCACTTGTTTGCGGGGGGAGCTTGGTGTGTGTTTGATTTCATGAGTTGGTGTGTGGGAGCTCCTTTGTAGCACATGTATAGCTTTCCTTTGTGCATTTCAAGCATTTGGCATGGCATATGTAACATGATGTATAGGCATCTTTGTATCTTAGGTTGCATGCATTTTGTATCATATGCATTGTTTAGGAAAAGCTTCTCCTATATACTTTGTTCACCATGGAATGATATGTATGTCTTTGTGAGCTAGTGTGGTAAGCTATGGTTAGTTTGGCTTAGCTCTTGATGATGGCTATGTTTTTGAAAAATGTCACTTGTATGCTCTCTTGTGAGTAAATGCATTTATATGATCTTAACATATTTTAGTGGCTTGGCTATGCTTAATTTGTGGTTGGATAGCTTATTTTGATCATATGGGGCCAAAGGCTCATTTGCCATCAAGAATGTTTAGCCCCCATGCTTGATCTTGTGGAGGGGCATAAGTTCCTTTTTGTCGCAAAGACATTTCATGTACCAATTTCAAATCTGAAAATGAAATGTAAATTGCTTGGAAAATGTGCTCCCATGTCATATGTGCTAATTTTACATTGCTTTGGGTGATAAACCGTTGCATGATGCCTACCGATGAGAAGTCTCATATCTAGAAGTAGGCACATGGCTCGGTGGCTTTGACATGACATGAGGTGCTTGTGGGTGTTTATGATGGTCTTATTCTTAGAATGGTTGTCCTAGCATGAAGTTTGTGTGGCTTTGCCATTTTGACATGTTTTGCTCATGTTTAGGACTTTGCTCATGAGAGGGTAAATTTTCGCAAAATTGCTCAATTCTATCTTAGCTTCACCCAATGGTTGTGAAACTTGGTGATCTTGTAGTTGATGTCATTACGAAGCTATAGAGTATCTAACTTGCTCATTTGGACATGTGTAGCATCCTTTGTTGAATTTTGTCTATTTGAGAAGCTCTAGGTTGCATTTTTTGCATTTTTGGCTTGATTCATGCATTGTCAACAAGGGAGAGAAGTTTGAGCATGTTTTGGCTTGCTGCATGCATTTAGAAGGTTTCCAAGTGGTTTCGAGCTAGTTTTGAGCTCGTGCAGTTCCCAGTTTTTCCCAGGTGGTCATCGGCCTGACCGGTGAGGTACATCGGTCTGACCGGTGTGAGGTTCAGGTGCTGGGCGATCTAGCACACTGGTCTGACCGGTGTGGTTGACCGGTCTGACCGGTCAGAGCAAAGCTGAACCAGCTGCTCTGTTTTGCGAGGTGGTTTGCATGCATTCGTCCAGGGGGAGTTGCATTGGTTCAGGGGGAGCTTGCATGTGTGCAGGGGGAGCTCTTTGTGGTTTTCGAGCTTTGGGTTGTTGGCTTGTGCTCTTTGCTTCAGCATGGTTTTGTCTCGGATGTGTCGAGCCGTTGCCCTTGCCTAAGGGGTCCGAGACTTGTCTTCTTCAGTGATCTTGCTCTTTGCCTTTCTTTGGCTTTCGATCGCTTGTTAGAGTTTCTTTTAGTCGTTTCTTTTCTTTTCCTTTTCTCTTGGTTACCAAAACGTGTGTGTTGTCAATGCACTCATCAAGGGGGAGATTGAGAGCCAGGTGTGGTTCGAGGACCGGTGGATGGTCGCTTCCTGGTGTGATGAGTGATTGACAACGTGGTGTGGACTGATTCTTGGCTAAGTATTGCAGGTGCAGGTTGCGGCTTGAGTGGTGGTGGTGCAGGTGAAGAACAAGCGTGAAAGGTCGTTGCCGGTGAGGCCTCCAGGTGTGGAGAAGACAAGTAGGCTTGGTTCGAGGGACCCGGTAGCCAGCGGGGTCAAGTGCGGGCCGCATGGTGGCAAGAACGGCAAGATGAAGTCATGGACGGTTTCTTGGTTGAGCCTCAAAACCAAGGTCGAGCCGGGACTACGTGGGAGCCGAGTCATGAGTGGTGATTGGCGGAGGCTACACCGAGTTCGCGGGGTTTCCGGTGGTTCACCAGAAAACCACTGGGTTCCTTGGTTGATCCACAAAGCCAAGACCGAAGAACCGAAGACGGAGGTGCAGCAGCATCGGACCGGTCTGACCGGTGGTTACCGGTCTGACCGGTGAGGAGCACCGGTCTGACCGGTGTGCGACGACGCAGTCCGAAATCTTCGAAGCGGAGGACACGCGTCGGGATCGCAAGGCTTGCGTCGAGGCTAAGCAAGTTTGCGGTCGCTAGGCATCCGATGGAGCGAAAACAAAGATTTCCGAATTCGCCCTTGAGGGGCATGTATCCCTAGTTAGCTAGTAAGGGTATTTTCGTCTTTCGGTTGCCTCCATATAACCCAAGTGGTGAGAGGATGGCAGCCATCTCTTGGAACCCTAGCTCATTTGGTTTTCCTATTTTCCTTCCTATTTTCCTTAGGATTTTCATAGGACTAGCTTGAGAGCTTCATGGTGAGATCTTGTGAGAGGGAAGGATGATCGGGCGGCAAGCTAGACCTTGTATGAACCTCTTTGGTATGTATAGATGATTCGGCGTGGTTCCTCAAGGCTTGGATGTGTCTTTCCCGTTTCTCCTTTTTGGTGATTTTCGGAGCCCTTTCTTGGCGATTTTCTTGGAGCGATTTCGAGGCCTTTCTCTTTGGGATTTGGTGGGGGATGTATGTGTGAACCCTTCGTGGTTCTTTTCCCTTTGATTCCCCACCCAAATCTGTGAGCAAAGGGGCTCGATTTTGGGGTTTTCTTGGCTCTAGGGTTAGAGGCATTCTTGGTGGGATTTCCTCGATTCCTCTTGTTTTGACAAGTTTTGGTGGACCAAATCATGGCTATGGAGTGCCCATGAGGTGTTCCTACTATCCCCAAAGTCTTGTGCAAAACCGTGGAGCGATTCGGGAGATCGGGAGTTGGATTTGGGAGAGTTGACCCGCGGGCGCTGTTCATCCCGAGAGCTCAGGTCACACCGGTCTGACCGGTGCCTCTCACCGGTCTGACCGGTGCAGACTCTCTTTTGAGTTTTGCTCGGGTGAACGTCTTGGTGAGTTCCCTGTTGTCCTGTGTTGCTGCTGTTTCGGGTTTGGTCCTGTTTGGAGCTCGGGAGGTCAGTTTGGTGGATTTGGGATTTCCTGACTTGGACCGGTCTGACCGGCGAGCTACACCGGCCTGACCGGTGTGGAGGCCTTCGGTGGAAGTTCTAATATTTTGCCAGCAGGGACCGGTCTGACTGGTGCCGCTCACCGGCCTGACCGGTGTAGCCCAGTAGCTGCTCGAGTTGGTTTTTCCGCTGTGTTCTCGAGTAGGTGTAGGTGGTTGTTGGTTCCTAGGACCAGTAGCACTTCAGTGGCTGCGTGGTCTTGACCAACTTGGGTAGTTGAGTCGGAGACGTGTTTTGGAAGCCGTGTTCGTCTTGTTGGAGTTCTCATCTCCTTCGAGAAGAATTTTTATCGGCTCCCATTCACTCCCCCCCTCTCTGGTTCGCCTAATCGGTCCTTCAATGATCCTTACTAGCCATTGACAGACTCTAGCTCAAAATAGCATTCCTTCTGAGTACTGCTAGTGAGCTAGTAAACTATGTCTATAATTTTGGGCAGAAGATTTTTGTGAACTATGCTCTGCAGTTTGTGGACGTGATAAAGGAGCTTCCCCTTGTTTAAGTGTGTACGAGTCATCCTTTATTTGGGGGTGATTTCTCTGAATTGGTCATCCTTTGGAAACTGAGTCATTCACGGGTTATCTGTTTCCCTTTTCACCGGATCTGGCATCTTCGGTTTCCGTCTTTTTCTGCTTCTTCATCCTTATCTCTTCTGGTGCTCCGGCTATAAATAGCCATCCTCATACCCCTATGGAGACCACACCTTTCCTTTCATCCATGGCTCGAGATATAGGTCCAGGGAGCTTTAGGCTCTTGTTCTTCGGTTCCTTTCTTCTTCTCTGACTCAAGATGGCTAGAAGAATTCTTGTGAAATAGCCTAGAAAATGCTCCTCTCTCTAGTTTCCTTTTGTGAAGCCAGGAGGTCCAACAGCTAGAAGAATCCTTGTGATGCAACTTAGGTGCATCAGCTGGTGGAGGAGGGTGGAGGTTGCCCCTGGGCGTTGCGGAAAGAAGAACAACCCTATGTCTTCTTTCCCAACAAATTTGACGGGGAGAGTTACCGCATCTGGTGATTCATCTTCGTCAAATCTATTCTTTTTTGTTTTTCTCTTTCTTCGTCCCCATCACTTGTCCAGTGATGACCAATGTAATCGATCTGTAATGAATTGTTCAAGTTTGTCCTCCCAATGTATTCTTTCAGATCTGCATTGTAATGTCACCATTGTAATTGAAGATGAGAGAAAATATATATATATATATATATATATATATATATATATATTTTGTTCTAAGGGCGATTTGTACATCGGCCATAACCTGAAACCGAACATGCTTCAATGATTCGGCTTTTTGCTATTAAAGACGAATTTATTCACAATCGGCTGTAACTTGAGTCTCGAATCGGCCGCTTTTAGGCTCTGATTAGACTAAGCATCTACCCATATGCTTGGATAGTACTTCTTCAAATATTTCCCGTTCAATGCTCTGGCAAACTTCTCTCCTTCCAATGTCTCTAGAATATATGCATTTCCAGGTACGCATTGGCTGATCCGATATGGCCCTTCCCAATTAGGTGACCACTTCCCATATTTAGGATCCCTAGATCCGATTGGTAATATGAGCTTCCAAACCAGATCCCCTTCGGCAAATTCTTTAACTTTGACCTTCTTGTCATACCACCTGGCTATCCTTCTTTTGTTCTTTTCAATACTCTCCAAAGCTCTCAGCCGATTACCAGCAAGATCTTCTAATTCCTCCTTCATCATAGCTGAATAATCATCGGCCGATAGCTGGTCTTGTAAAGAAGTTCTCCTGGATCCGGCTCTCAGTTCCCAAGGTAGTACAACATCATGACCATACACCAGTTGATAAGGTGATACCTTGGTCGCTCCGTGGCATGCCATCCTGTATGCCCATAGTGCTTCATTAAGGACCGTATGCCATCGCTTAGGACTTTCATCAATCTTGCGTTTGATCAATTTGATGATGCCCTTGTTTGCTGCCTCTGCCTGTCCATTCCCTTGAGCATAATAGGGAGATGAGTTTAACAGTTTGATCCCCAAAGAATTTGCATATTCTTCGAACTCCCCTGAGGTGAATTGACTTCCTTGATCGGTTGTAATAGTTTGAGGTATACCAAACCGATAGACAATATGCTCATTGACAAAATCAATCATATTGCCTGTTGTTACAGTCTTGATTGGGATGGCTTCAACCCACTTTGTGAAATAATCCGTAGCCACCAGCACGAATTTATGACCTTTGCTTGATGGTGGATATATCTGTCCGATCAAATCAATTGCCCAACCTCTGAACGGCCATGGTTTGATTATCGGGTTCATTGCTGATGCCGGAACCATTTGAATGCTTCCAAACTTCTGACACTCTTGGCATCCTTTGTAATACTTGAAGCAATCTTCCAATATCGTTGGCCAATAGTAATTATTGTTTCTGATCATCCACTTCATCTTGAATGCTGATTGATGAGCTCCACAGACTCCCTCGTGAATCTCTCCCATTAAAATTTTAGCTTCTTCTTCTCCGAGACATTTGAGCAGAACTCCATCGATGGTATGATAATACAACTCATCTTCCAGGAGAACATACTTAATGGCCTTGTACCTCAGTTGTTTGTCAACCTTCTTGGATGGATCTTTCAGATAATTTATTATTTCTTTCCTCCAATCTTCAGCTGATAATTCCATAGTCAGAATCGGCCGATATCCTGATGCCCCTTAGGCCAGCCGATTAGCTTCACTATTATGACACTTAGGGATATGTTCAAGTTTTACTATCTTGAATTCTCGGAGTAGCTGAAGACATTCTTCATGATAAACCCTCAATATGTCATCATTGCATTCATATTCCCCTGCCAACTGATTTATCATGAGTTGAGAATCTCCAAATATCTCAACAACTTCAGCATTGACTTCTCGTAGTAGCTTTATCCCTTTTAACACTGCCTGGTACTCAGCTTGATTGTTTGTCGAAGTCTTCTCAATTGGGATAGAAAATTCATAATTTGCTCCTTGAGGTGAGATGAGGACGATTCCGATCCCAGCTCCTACTCCACATGATGATCCATCAAAGAACATAGTCCATGGAATAGGTTCTACAACTGCAACTTCAGGTCCACAATGCTGAGTTACCAGATCGGCCATTACTTGCCCTTTGATTGCTTTGGCCAATTGATAGGTCAAATCAAATTCTGACAAAGCTAAGATCCATTTTCCGATCCTGCCTTTCAAGATTGGTAATGACAACATATATTTGACCACATCATCCTAGCACACCACAGTGCATTCGGCAGTTAATAGGTAGGGCCTCAACTTTGTGCATGAGAAGTATAAGCACAAGCACAGTCTCTCTACCGCCGAATATCTCATTTCTGCGTCCAAGAGTCTTCTGCTCACAAAATATATCACTCGCTCTTTTCCTTCAAACTCTTGCACGAGGGCCGATCCAATAGCCTGCTCATTAGCCGATAAGTATAATTTGAACGGCTTTTTATCTTGAGGAGGCATTAAGACAGGAGGAGATTTCAGATAATGGTTAACATTATCTAAAGCCTTTTGTTGTTCTTCTCCCCATACGAATTTCTGATCGGCCTTGAGCTTTAGTAGAAGTGTAAATGGCTGAATCCTTTCCGACAGGTTAGATACAAACCTTCTGATGAAATTGATCTTGCCAATTAATGACTGGAGCTCTTTCTTGTTTGATGGTGCTTTTATATTGTCAATTGTGCCGATTGACTTCTGACCCACTTCGATTGCTCTCTCGTGTATTAAGAAACCCAAGAATTGGCCAGCTGAAACACCAAAAGCACATTTATTGGGGTTCATTTTTAAACCATGCTTCCTTGTGCATTCCAGCGTCCTTCGTAGGTCTGCCAAGTGTTCCTCATAGCTCTTTGACTTGACAACTACATCATCAATGTAGATTTCTACTATCTTGCCGATGAGTTCATGGAATATGTAATTCATGGCTCTTTGATAAGTGGCACCAGCATTCTTCAACCCAAAGGTCATGACAATCCACTCATACAATCCGACATGACCAGGGCACCTGAAAGCAGTTTTTGCAATATCTTCTATGGCCATAAATATTTGATTGTATCCAGCATTACCATCCATGAAGCTGAAGACTTTGTGCCCTGCAGCAGCGTTGATCAATGCATCAGCTACTGGCATCGGATATCCATCCATCGGCGTTGCTTTGTTTAAGTCCCTGAAATCAATGCATACACGTAGTTTGCCATTTTGCTTGTAGACAGGAACTATATTAGAAATCCATTCGGCGTACCGACATTGCCGAATGAAACCAGCTTCGAGTAACTTTGTTATCTCGGCTTTTATATCAGGATAAATCTTCGGATTACACTGCCTTGGGTGTTGCTGAAAGGGTTGAAATCCTGGTTTAATAGGTAACCGATGTTCAACAATGGATCGGTCTAAGCCAGGCATCTCATAATATTCCCAAGCAAAGCAATCCTTGAATTCTTTCAATAATGTGATCAATTCTTTTTTGTAATCTTCTTCTAGCTTGGCACTGATGTATGTTGTCCTTGATTTGCTTCCATCTCCAAGATCTATCTTTTCTAATTCATCGGCCGATGTAAACCCATGCCCAAGCTTTCCTTCATCTCCAATGAATTGATCCCTTAAATTTTGTCATCAGAGCCGACTGCTTGAACCGGCTTTAGTCCAAAATATGACACTTTGAGATATTTGGTATCCCAGGCTTTTCCAGATATGCAGCTCACTTGATCATAAGTCCACCCTTGTGCTTCTGTAGCTGCTACTGTCAAGGAGGTTTCTCCTTGCACCACCTCCACTGAATCTCCAATCCATTGGATGATGCATTGTAGATGGTATGCAACAATTGGCATGTATCCAATCCCGACCCAGCAGTAGATTATAAGATCCCCTCCCTTTAATGACAAAGAAAGCGGTCGGAAGGGTCTTACTGCCGATGGTGAGCTCCACGCAGGTGGCTCCTTGAGCCGGAGAGACATTGCCTTCGAAGTCCACCAACATCATGTCGGTTTGGGTCAAATCTTCATCAGATTTCCCAATTTTGCGCAGCATGGTGTACGGCATTAGGTTAACTGCTGCTCCTCCATCTACTAGCATCCTGGTGACTGGTTTCCCATTAACATACCCTTTGAGAAACAGAGCCTTCAAGTGTTGTCTCTTCCTATCTTCTGGCTTCTCAAAGATAGCTTGTTTAGGTTCCAGTGTCAATTGAGGCATGCCAAACTCTTCATCGGACACATCCGAATCAACCGGAGCCATGAACTCTTTAGGCAGAAAGACAACCATGTTTATATCAGCTCGGGGTTTGTCATCTTCCTCACCATCAGCCTTAGGCTTTGGGTGCCAAACTTTAGACCGAATCTTCTTCTTGTCCAGTACAAGTCTCTCTGCTTCTTCATGCTATTCTAGCTGACGTAGGCGCTGGACTCTTCTCTTCTGGGACTTAGTCAAGCCATCTGGACACCACTGTGGATTAGGCTTCTCACGTGTTTGGCTAGACCCTTCATCATCCAGTTGCAATGTGCGTCGACGTTCAGGAGCTCGGCACATGATGTCCTCGTCAGTGACAAGAGAATCGGCCATCTCTTCTAGCCGATCGTTTGACTCTTCATTGACTCGGCCTCCCAGCCGATCATGAATGCTAGCCTTGCCCCCCAGCCGATCGTGGACATTGGCTTTGCCCCCCAGCCGATCGTGGACGCTGGCTTTGCCCCCCAGCTGATCGTGAACCGAGATTCGTTGATTGTTGAATCCATGGTGATCCTTGGCTGCAGGACTTTTGTCATCAAAGCAAACCCTTTTGGATGAGTTGCCATTATTGTAAGGCCCGTTGCACTCTGGACAGTTTCCTGCTGTCGGCAGCTTGATTCCTTCTTCCCAATAGTACTTGAAGAACGGACATCTCCAATGTCCTTCGTTACGCCGTGCCCACTCCTCTCTTTCCTTTGCCTTCTCTTGTCGGTGCTGGAACTTCTTGATCAGCATCTGTGATGTGACGGGTCGGCGTGGCTTTGATTCTCCTTCTCCAAGTAGTAACCCTTTTTCCTTTGACATCAACAGCGGTTACTTGTACTTTGGGATCAACGGCTCTTTTATTTTGAGCCGAATCAGATGCCAGCAACTTAACTCGTGACGTGTCTTTGCTAGACACTTCAACTGTGTTAGTTGGGAAGGGGTGCTGATCAATCTTCATCACCTTTTCAGCTTTGGTAGGAGTTTCAAATTTAAGCCTCCCTTGCTCAATAGCTGATTGGATCTGTTGTCTGAAGATCTTGCAATCATTGGTATCGTGCGATGTTGCATTGTGCCACTTGCAATACTTCATCCTCTTCAGCTCTTCTGCAGATGGTATGGTATGGAACTGGGAGAGTTTAATCTGCCCTTGCTGAAGCAACAGATCAAATATCTTATCAGCCTTAGTGATATCAAAGCTGAATTTCTCTGGCTCTTTCTTGCCAAAGGGACAGGACACTATCTTCTTGCCTTTGACCCACTCTGCGAGCCCTATCATATTGTCTTCATCTTCTGAGTCAGAGTAGTCCACATACGACACCTTCTTCTGAAAGTTCCTTCTAGGCTCATAGGACTTTGCAGTTTCTTGACTCATCCGGCTGACCAACTGGCTGAGGCTTTCAAAGTCATGTGATGCATATTTCTCCCTTAAGGTCGGCAAGAGACCTTGGAAAGCCAACTCAGCTAGTTGCTTGTCTCCTAAGTTCAGACTATAGCACTTATTTCTGACCTCTCTGAATCTTTGAACGAATCTAGCTACTGTTTCATCATTCCTTTGCTTGAGTCTGGTCAGATCAGTGATCTTCATCTCGTTGATGCCAGAGAAGAAGTAATTATGGAACTGCTGTTCCAGATCGGACCACTTGATGATGGAGTTAGCTGGCAGTGATGTAAACCATGAGAATGCCGGCCCTGACAGAGATGAAGAGAACAACCGTATTCTGAGTGCATCAACATTCCCTACTTCTCCACATTGGATGATAAACCGAGTGATGTGTTCCATAGTGGATGTTTCATCTTGTCCAGAGAACTTGGTGAAGTCTGGCACTTTGAACCTTGGAGGGAACGGTATCTGATCATAGCCAGAGGGATACGGTGTCTTGTACATGTAGGATTCCTACTTGGGTTTTATCCCGTATTGCTTCAGTAGCATTTCTGAGAAGTGGTCGATCAACTCCTGCTTCACATGAGATTTCAATTCTGTAGCCACTTGCTCAATTGCTTGTATCTCAGTTGAAGTTTCTGGAGGTCGTTCTTCTAAGATTCTTGTCTTTGGGTCTGGAACTGTCCTTGCCTCAGTAGAACCTTGAGTGTTTGAATGACCTGTAATAGGTGTAGCCTGTTCAATCGGCTGACTAGCCGATGGGGCTGGTTGCTGCGTATTCAACTGGTTTGAAATAGCCAATTGATTTAGAAATGTTTGCAGCAATTGCGCTGAATCCACTTGTGGAAACACTGGCTGCCCTGCTGCTCCTTGGTTGATCGGCTGTTGAGGTGAAGATCTTGTATGAGCCACCGTATTAGCTAGGGTTAAGACAGCCTGCATTGTCGTTGACTGTTGAGGCGGGGCTGTCTGTATGGGCATCCCGAGCGTTGGTTGCTGTAGCGGAGCAGTTGGTATGGGCATCTCGAGTATCGGCTGCTGAGCCGATCTCTGAGGTGGAGTGGGATTTGGCCTCTGAGGTGGAATAGGAGGTATTTTCTCTGTTGGTATGACCATGTGAGCATGAGCTGGGCTAATCTTGACTCTCTCAAAGGCTTTGCTCCCATGATTAAAGTAGACAAACACCACTCCTTCCCCATTTATGTGCACAGTCCCTGGAGTACCTCCAAATGTAGCTTGGTAAGACTGTGGGTATTTTACTTCTGGGACTTCCTCAGGCACGGGCTCAAAGAAATTTGAGATGTTAGTCTCAAAGTGATCACGAGGTAAATCCCATCCTGCAAGCTTCCCATCTTGATCTCTCATTGCTGGATATTTTTGCTGATCCTGCACTGGAAACACCTAGTCCTAGGCGACAAATTGCACTGGTGCTGTGACGGTAGGATCTTTAGCTTTACCATCGCCACTTTGATTCTGAATCGGCTGAGAGTCCGATGAAGAACTGGTGGCAGCTTGTGGAGATGGTGTAGCTTTTGTTGTTGGATCATCAATCGGCGGGTTGGCCGATTGGTTTTGCTGGAACACAGGAGGAGTACGCCTTGGTTGAAAGTATGCAGGTCCCAGATATCCTGCCTCTGCTCCTTGCTTGAGCGCATCAATTATGGCATTCTGAATTGTATTTGCGAATACCTTGGATTGATCAATCATTGTTTGATGCATAGCCTTGGTCATCATGTCTTGAAGTCCTTCAGGATCGGCTGAGAAGGTGACTTGCTTCGGTGTTGGCAAAGGATTCTTCTTGAAAACACCACTTTTAGTCTGACCGTATGATGCCAAACAAAGCTCTTCATAATGCTTCATATGAGCCTCGAGCTCGGCTTTGTCTGAATCTTTCAGCTGATCTTTGGTGATGGGTTGAACGTTGTCCGGATCGACTTCAGAAGGACCAGTCTTCGTAGGCTTCGTCATTGTTGACTTCTTTCGTGTCCCACTGGGCGTGCCAAAAGTGTGTTGACGCAAAAATAGGATGTCACCCTTGCGCGCGACACACGTGACTCCCCGGTCTGTAGCGAGGCGTGCCAGCCAATCTGACCTGTTGATTGACAATAGAAAATATTAGGGATTGGCTAGAGAACCGATGGCCTTTCAACGACACGTGTACCAGCCAATCGGCCGATACGGGAAAAGCGAGATCGGCTGGCTCGAAAGCGACCGAAGCGCGGATGCGATCGGCTGGATTGGCCGATCGTGACGTCAGCGCTCGAGTAGGTCGGAATCGGCTGCGGTATTGAAAGCCGATAGGATCTCGATCGAGCGGATGATAATGATAATAGCTAAAACTACAAGAATTTGGTACGAAAGCTTGTAGATCTAGCTAATATCGGTAAGGGGTGAATAAAGAACTAGACGAAACCTCAGCGATGCGCCCGGAGGTTAAAGCCTAGGATTATTCGGTAAAACCGTACTCACAAGCTTGCCGGAGATCAGTTGATGCAGCCCAACGAACCCGAAGTACGGCATTGTAGAAAAGAGAAAAACGCAATGGCGAAGTCGCCGAAAAGTAGATGCTGTAAAGGTAGATGTTGTAAAGTAGATGCAGTAAAGGTAAAGGGTTTGCCCGGAGGCGGTTTGTTTGATATTGGTGTGTACAGATTTTCCCGACCACACAGGGTCGCTATTTATGTCCTGAGGACAACCCGACTCCTAGCCGATTACGGCACTGTTTACTTGCATCTAAAGACAAAAACTACTAAAAATAGAAAAGGACTCTCGAAGGAGTCAAAGACCTTCTAAAAACTGACTCTTGACCCGTTGTCAATCATGGACTGACCCGCCTCCACCGTGCTTTCCATCTAGCATATTTTCTTTGAATACCCCCATCTTTATGCCCATCGGCCGATCCTCTGGTTTGCCATCGGCCGATCGCTCTGACCTGCTGGCCCACTGTCAGGGCTGAACTTTTCTGACCATCGGCGGATCTCGTTGATTGCTCTGTTCCTCCTTCGATCGGCCGATTGCACTCGGTTGTTTCTCCTTATCCTTTTTGACCCTGTTTTTCCAAAAAACAGTGTCAACACATGCCCCACATGGCCTAGCTCCGCCCCGTAATGCGCAGGAATCCGAGCCGTAGCAGCTCCGCCGCCGCTCGTCGGAGCCATGTCCTGCCGGGCCACCACCACCAATCGACCCACGATGAGCCCAATCGCAAGCCTGTGCCATTTGTTTGCCACCCCCGGCCCTACCTCACCAGCGGTGAGGTCGCCCCTTCGCCGGAGGGTATAGTTGTGAAGGCCAAAGACATGTAGGGTCCCTTGTAGAAACTCTGAGGGCATAAATGTGAAGAGTCAGATCTTTCCAAGGGTCTGTCAGTTAAAAGATTCTTAGTTTCTTTGCCAATAGGTCCAGAGCCTTGGAAAAATCATAGAAAATCACAGATAGATCAGAAACATGTAAAACCAATTTTGTTTGTTTCCTTGTGAGTAGATCTACAACTTTTGCAAAGCGTGACCATACTTTTGACTGATAGTGTTTGAATGAAAATTTAAAATCAGTTTAACCTACTTTTGCTGTAGATCAAATTCTAGTGGTGATCTTGAGCTAAACTTTGAATATGTTGTTAGAGATGCCATGTGTAGGCTCTGTACCAAAAATTGCACAAAGTTACTGAGTAGATCTTTTAATATGATTTATCTTGTATTTATGCTATATCTGCCTTAATAATTTTTAGCTATATATATATATATATATTTGTGCCCAACTTCTGAGTATAGTCTTAAAATGCCTAGATCCATCTTTTCTTAATTTATCATGATTTTAGGACTGATAGAAATATTTGTGGGAGGGATGGTGTAGGAGGAAGTTCGGATCCAGAAGTGGTTTATTTATTTTTATATGAATTTCTCATATTTTGGTAACTAGATTTTGTCATTTTTGGCATAATTAATTTATAGCTCAATTAAGTGTGGATTCTTATCCAGTGGCTTTGTATAGGGATAAAGAGCTTCAGAAATGTCACCCACTGTTTTCATGAATTAATTTTATGAATAAAAATATGGAAGCCAAATTAAGCTTAATGAAGGACCGGGCGACCAGAGATGGGGAGTGAATGGGAGCCGATAAAAATTCTTCTCGAAGGAGATGGGAACTCCAACAAGACGAACACAGCTTCCAAAACACATCTCCGACTCAACTACCCAAGTTGGCCAAGACCACGCAGCCACTAGAGTGCTATTGGTCCTAGGAACCAACAACCACCTAGATCTACTCGAGAACGCAGCGGAACAAGCAACTCGAGCACCACTAGACTGCACCGGTCAGACCGGTGAGCAGCACCGGTCAGACATGTCCCTGATGGAGCAACCTGGCAAAATCTGAGAACTTCCACAGAAGGCCTCTACACCGGTCAGGCCGGTGTAGCTCGCTGGTCAGACGAGTCCAAGCCAGGAAATCCCAAATCCACCAAACAGACCTACCGAGCTCCAAAACTGACTAAACTCGAAACAGCAGCAACACGAGACAACAGGGAACTCACCAAGACGTTCACCTGAGCAAAACTCAACCAAGAGTCTGCACCGGTCAGATCGGTGAGAGGCACCGGTCAGACCGGTGTGACCTGAGCTCTCGGGATGAACAGCGCTCGCGGGTCAACACCCCCAAATCCAACTCCCGATCTCCCGAATCACTCCACGAATTTGCACAAGACTTTGGGGATAGTAGGAACACCTCATGGGCACTCCATAGCCAAGATTTGGTCCACCAAAACTTGCTAAATCAAGAGGAATCGAAGAAATCCCACCAAGAACGCATCTAACCCTAGAGCCAAGAAAACCCCAAAATTGAGCCCCTTTGCTCACGGATTTGGGAGGGGAATCAAAGGGAAAAGAACCACGAAGGGTTCAAGCATACATCCCCCACCAAATCCCAAAGAGAAAAGCCTCGAAACCGCCACAAGAAATTCGCCAAGAAAGGGCTCCGAAAATCACCAAAAAGGAGAAACGGGAACGACACATCCAAATCTTGAGGAAACACGCCGAATCATCTATACATACCAAAGAGGTTCATACAAGGTCTAGCTTGCCGCCTGATCATCCTTCCCTCTCACAAGATCTCACCATAAAGCTCTCAAGCTAGTCCTAGAAATTCCAAAGGAAAAAGGAAGAGGAAAATAGCAAAACAAAATGAGTTAGGGTTCCAAGAGATGGCTACCATCCTCTCACCACTTGGGTTATATGGAGGCAAGCCGAAAGACTAAATTACCCCTAAGGCCTAATACTAGGATACACACCCCCAAGGGGCACTTTGGGAATCTTTGTCTTCTCACCATCAGACGGATGCCCAGCGACCGCAAACTTGCTTAGCCTCGATGCAAGCCTTGCGACCCCGACGCATGTCCTCCGCTTCGAAGTCTCCGGACTGCGTCGTTGCACACCGGTCAGACCGGTGCTCCTCACAGATCAGACCGGTACCCACTGGTCAGACCGGTCCGATGCTGCTGCACCTCCATCTTCGGTCTTCGGTCTTGGCTTTGTGGATCAACCAAGAAACCCAGTGGTTTTCTGGTGAACCACCAGAAACCCCGCGAACTCGGTGTAGCCTCCGCCAATCACCACTCATGACTCGGCTCCCACGTAGTCCCGGCTCGACCTTGGTTTTGAGGTTCAACCAAGAAACCGTCTATGACTTTATCTTGCCGTTCTTGCCACCATGCGGCCTGCACTTGACTCCGCTAGCCACCGGGTCCCTCGAACCAAGCCTACTTGTCTTCTCTACTCCTGGAGGCCTCACCAGCAACGACCTTTCGCGCTTGTTCTTCACCTGCACGAACACCAGTCAAGCCGTAACCTGCACCTGCAATACTTAGCCAAGAATCAGTCCATACCACGTTGTCAATCACTCATCACACCAGGAAGCGACCTACCACCGGTCCTCGAACCACACAGGTCATTCTTCGTCTCCTCGACTAGATCTCCTAGCAACTCCTCTCGCGCCCCGATGTGCCTCGACGGCGCGGCGGCTTCCCGAGCGCGTGGCTCCCTGGCGGCGCATGCGGCTTCCCAGCGCCGCTGCTACCCGACGTCACAACACAATGGTACGGGAGGACGGTGGGCCGGCGGCGCATCTACTCTAGCGTCGGCACTCACCCCTGCACGTCTCCGCGCCTAAGGACGGTGCCGTCTCCGGTCGCCGCCACCACAGCGCTGGCCTCCTCGCCCACCTCCTCCCAGTGGCGAAACCAGGATTTGAAGTTAGGGTGGGCCAAGAGTCAATTTTTCCCTTCCTCTGCAGGTGATTGGAGGAGAAAATTGGACTTTTGTGCGAGTTCAGGGATGTTATGTATGTGGTTTCATAGTTAGAGGGTCAAAATTGATCTTTTGTGATAATTGAGGGAGGTAAACCAGACTTTTATAAAGGAAAATCAAGGATAGGTGACTCTTGGGCTGAATCTTAGGGTGGGTCGTGGCCCACCTGGCCCACCCTCTAGATACGCCCCTGCCTCCTCCCCTCCTCTCCCTCGCCCTCCTCACAGCTAGCGGTTTATTCAAGAAATTGCTTATCAAAGTCCAATGTCAACAAATTGCTTTGTGAAGCGGTTTATTCAAGACCTGGAATCTGCTGTCCAGCAGCCGACTGCTAGGGAAAACAAGGTGGCAGCTAGGCCACCACGATGGATTCCTCCACCACCGGGGCTTATGAAAATTAATGTTAACGCAGCCATGTCGAAGAACACGGGGAAGGCATCATATGTGGCAGTAGCACGAAATTGCTCTGGCCAATTTCTGGGTGCCTCGTCCGTGGTTGTTATGGGGATGTCAGATCCGGAAACGCTGGAGGCTATGGCAGTGAGAGAAGGTTTGGCGCTTGCAAGCGATTTGGCGCTGCAGAGTTTCAGAATTGCATCTGATAATGCAGGAGTAGTGCGGAGCATCTCTGAGTCGGCTTTCGGTCAGTACGGCCAGATTATCAAGGAGATAAAAGCACGAGCAACAACCTTTGTGTTCACAGATTTTGTACATGAAGGAAGATTGTCTAATGGAGATGCACATAGAGTAGCTAGAGGTTCTTTGTTTGAGGATGTAGGCAGACATTTGTGGCTGCTAGGTCCACCTGAGGGTGTTTGTAACTCATACCATGTCGTTGTATAATAAAGTGTGAGTTTGCTCAAAAAAAAAAGCTAGTGGTGAGCTCCTCATCTCCTGCTTCGTTTTGTTTGGTTCATCTCTCTCTCTCTCGTGTGGGCTGGCTGATCGATTTCCTGCTGCGTGCCGATGGCGGTGGGTGGTGTTGGGTGTTCAGGCGTCGGTGTGCTCTACTGGGGATAGTGCCGCGTACCAGAGGACCTCCTCCTTCGGAGACGATGTTGTCGTCGTCGCGTAAGGCGCCTTCCTGTCCTCATACTGTTGGAATATATGGCCCAATACTATGTTGTGCACTCCATTGGGCTGCAATTCATTGGGCCACTATTCCATATAGGAAAGTCAATGTGGTGTGGAGGGAATGCAAGGGAGGTTTAGTGCCACCTTGCTATTCTATGGAGATGAGGACCAACATATAAGGGAGGCTCTTGTAGAGTAGTCCAAGTGATTGAGTATGAGCTAGAGAACACACACGCACGCGCGCGCGTATCGCGTATTTTTGCGTGATTTATCACGTGACTTGTGACTTGCGACGATGCGCGATCGCGATCTCGACGTGTTTCTAACCGGTGTTTCTCTTTTTCGTACTGTTTTGTTTTGGTCCACATCGCCAACACCTAGACTGCCACGTCTGCCCTCGGAGCGGGATAAGCACGTCCTCGAACGTGCGGCGGCTTCGTGGGTGGACGTCCGTGACGTGTTTCTAACCGGTGTTTCTCTTTTTCGTACTGTTTTGTTTTGGTCCACATCGCCAACACCTAGACTGCCACATCTGCCCTCGGAGCGGGATAAGCACGTGCTCGAACGTGCGGCGGCTTCGTGGGTGGACGTCCGCGACGTGTTTCTAACCGATGTTTCTCTTTTTCGTACTGTTTTGTTTTGGTCCACATCGCCAACACCTAGACTGCCATGTCTGCCCTCGGAGCGGGATAAGCATGTCCTCGAACGTACGGCGGCTTCGTGGGTGGACGTCGAGAGATACCAGGGGGCGGTTCCTGGATATCTAGCAGATCGAAACATGGGTGGTTCGGGGCCTTCTCTATAAAAGGAGACGTCCTTTTGACGGGAAGACTCACGCCACAACTCGCTTTCTCATCTACTCCGCTGCGCGCGCCGCCGTCCAAGCTTCTGTCGTTCCTCCGTCCGCCGTGCAACGGATCGAGGGAGAGCGGTGTCTTCGAACCAACGCCGGTGATCTGAAGGCCTGCACGGGTGCCGGCGATCAGGTTTCTGGGAAGCGTACTCGCGACCGCTCGTCACTGCTTCCTCTACTCCGACTTCGTCCACGCCTACATCGACTACATCTACACCGTCCTCGACTTCCAACTGTCATCAACCTCGCGTGTGTTGCACTGTAAGTATTCCGTCTGCATCTCTTCCTGCACATGCCATGATGGATGTTTGGATCTGTTCCTTTTATGTATTCCTAGCATGTGTAGGGTTTGTTGATCCCTCTTGTAATTTTGGAGTACTAGCGTATCTGTTTCTTATTGCTAGTAGTATTTCGGGAATCAAATTAATCTTAGACCATGTTAATTTTGTAACACTTACTAATGCCGGCAACCTGTTCCCCCAAAGTGAGTGCCCCATCTGCTTCTACTCATCTAGATCCACGAATGTGATTGACCCCTAGTTGCCGCTGGCCTGAGTCTCACGGTACATAGCAATTTCATCCGTCTTACCCGTAAGCTGGGTTAATATTCTGTGTCCCTTTGATTGCTTAAAGCACTAGCATGTTTGGTAGTATTAACAGTTCAAATCCTACATCATCGGAGCAGTTGTGATTTGTTTTTTGGAATTCTTTGCAGAGTTAGCATTTGCTGTGAGTACTTGTTGGAGCTAGCAGTAGCAGTTGATGTATGCACAATTAAATCACCAATGCACTTCTATTTAAGTCAATCAGCATGGTTAGAAGCTGCTTCTGGTTTCTAAGTACTTGTGGATTTTGTAATGTAAGATCGGTATGTCCTTTTGCCTTATTAGTTTTAGTATCATTAAGTATGTCAATGTTATATAATATCTGACTCACATTTTTCCTCTCTCAGTAATGATTAGATTGATTCAAATTTCACTCAATGCTTATTTTACCGACAAAGAAAGAACACATGCAAGGTTGCAAGACATATTATGGCCCTCATTAGAATCTTGGAATAAGCATGGAGTTGGTTTTTCTTAATTTAAAAACATAAGCATGGTCAGTCCATGGTTTGTTTCGAAAATAGTTCAGAATTAATTTCTCTAAAAGCTTGCTACTGAAAATATTATTATGTACATCTCCCTTAAAAAATATTGCTGAAACATTATGGCATTGTTCAGAGTTCAGAGTTCATAGTTCATTTTCTCTGAACTGATTCTGTCTGAATGTGTATCAATGTAGCATTTAGTTTACACAACTTTTTTCCATCAGATCGATTATCATTGTGCCATTTAGATTACACAACAGCCTGTTAGATCAATTTTAGTTGTAAAATTCCTTCATTCTACATTCTATCATCACTTTTTCTTTCCCCTTGTGATACTAATGTAGTATCTAGATAAATATAGATATTTAGAGCACAAATGGCAGTGGTCCAAGTTACTTTGAGTAGATCTGGGAGGCTGCGAGTCTGATTGATATCTCCGAAGGTTTTTGGCTTTTCAGAAGCACAATTGCACAATGGCCTATATTCTTAGTCGTGGCATGTGCCTGCCCTCATGTGTTGGTTTCCTATGGTAGTCATGTATTTTTCTCATCACATGACATTTTCATTGGTTCTGGATTGGAACTGACCAGTAGAATTGTGAGGCTCTCCCTTTCCTGCAGTATCATTTTATCTTTGAAATCTTTAGATGGAGCCATTCCCCCAACTACTGATGTCCCTATCATTTTAAAATGCTTCACTAACAGAACTGCACATATAGAGCTAGTTTTAAGAAAATAGTACCACGTGTTATATATTATGATGCAAATATATATGAAACATAGCTTTGTTATGTATAAACTTGCATTTTTTTTATAGACCTGCATTTTTTGTATTATATACAGGGCTGCATTTTTAATGTGCTCTTGATTTAATATGCGCTGCTAGCTCACCATTTTATTTCACTTTGAAGTAGCTCTCCATTTGTTCACGAATTATCTTTGATGCAAAGTTAGCTTTATGTCATGCTAAATAATCTTTTTGCAATTTACTTGTAGAAGGCAGCAGTGGGCAATGAGAGCAAGGGATTAGTGAATTACATACAATAGGGAAAGGACCAAGAGAAGAAGGAAGTGGAAGAATTCTTCCGCTCTAGTAATCAAAAATGATAGTAAGCAGCTCTGATTCAGTAGTTGAGACTTTTAGATTTTTGATGCAACAATGTCTTAGGTAATGTCGGTATGATGTGTACTGTAGCATGCGACCCTTACTCATAAATTTGCGCTGACAAAGAATACCCCAAATAGATCTTTTTCAATTTATAAAGTTTATAGCTTTTTAGCTTGTGTCATCAAAAATTATAGTACTCAGACAAATTGTTCGAATGAATTCTTATTTTCTTCTGAAGGATTTAATATTCATTGATATGTGTGCACTTCTTGTTCAGAATTTTATATGTCCGTAGCAATGCACGGTACGGGCACATACAGTGAATTGTTAATATATTAATTTGGTGTTGCAACAATCGTGCATATTACAACCACATTTAGTTGTGGCAATAGGTACGATAATTGTGGCAACAGACAAAGTATCTCTTGCAACTGCAAAAAAGATGACGGTGGCAATAGAACTACCTATAGCAACCACTCAGTAACGTGGCAATAGATGCCCTATCTTTAGCAACCAACCAAAGTAATGTGACAATATCCTGTGCCGCCTATAGCAACAATTCACAAACGTGGCAAAAGAGGACCTCTCTATAGCAACCAACCTACCGATACATTGCAATAACCTAAACCACTTGTAGCAACCATTTAGGCGACGTGGTAATAGAGAAGCTTTATTGCAATGATTTCTCTGCGTAGCAATAACCACGATTGCAACACCTGTGTTGCGTTGCGATTGCATTGTGTTGCTACACGATCATCGTGTCACAATACGTATCGGTAGCAACGCCCAGTTCGTTGCAATTGATACTATTGCCACACCCATAGAGGTTGCAATTGCTATTGTTACAACACTCACCAAGTGTTGCAAAAGCATCAAAAGTGTTGCAATAGAGGTGTTGTGTGTTGCAACTAAAACGTAACCCGTTGCATTCTCCTATTGCTACAGTCACAAGTGCAACAACATTTAACCAAAAAACAATGGTAGCAAAAGTACTATTGCTACCATTTTTGGGTCTTTTGCAACACTTTTTCGTTGTTGCATTTGACCGAAAATCTTGTAGTTAGCTTGAGCTAGCCTGTAACTTTCAAACACATCATCCGGAATAATGTTTTTGGAGGCTGATGTATTCATTGTCGTACTATAATGAGGTCTAACATTACTAATTGTATTAGAAAAAACAGGGACCATCTGATTTGGCACGACAGAAAGTGGCATAGGCTGATCTGGCACCATCTCCATTGCACCGGTCTGACCGGTACCCTATGCCGGTTCAACCGGTGTGGCCATAATTGGCCTGTGTGGTTGAAACTGAGGGCACTGACCAGATGCTGGATTTGGTGTCAAACCATATGCATGATTACCATTATTTACAAGCAAAGGCGTTAAGCTAGGATAGGACCCTTGAGGATTAGCTTTAGGAGTACTACTATTAGTTTCATTATTAGCATAACCTAAAGCCCTATCTTTTTCAAGATCCTCTAACCATTCTAAACGAGCAATATACAAAGAAAGTAATTCATCACTTTCCACTGTAGATTTCATAGGAGAAGTTTCAGGCGGGGGTTTCTTACTTACAGTGGGAATTACCTCAACGTTGTTGTCGTTTAGCCTGATCGCCGGCAGCTCGAACTCTTTCAATCTTGCCACCTTGCCGGATCGATCCTTCTTGACGCCAGCTAGGAATTGTACTTGCATGTACTCTTGTAGCGCCTTGAACTTCAGCTGCTCTTCTGGAGAGAGATCTTCTAGCGACGCGGTGACAATGTTGTTCATGTCGAGTTCGCACCGAGCACCCATCTGGCTGAGGTTAGATTGAATGGTTTTAGCAACCTGATCTTTCTTCCCCAGTGGAGTCGCCAAAAGTGTGTTGACGCTTTTTCTGGTTGAACACACGTGTGTGCTAGATCGCGCGGTCGTCGGAAATCACCTCGGCGAAACATCCAGCACAAGCCGGTCTAATCGCCCTGGGGGGCCGGTCTAACCGCCCTAGACAGAAGGGACGTCGAAAACCTAGAATCGCTGCTCCGGGAGGGACCCCGTCAGGAACAGTGCGCCTAGGGTTGTCCTGAGATCGGCAGGCCACTCAGAACTTCCTCAACCGCCGTGGAGACGAAGGAGGAGAGCAAAGGAGGTTGGAAAAGTTAGGGTTTGAGAGAAAATAAGGTAAACTTGATGATCACGATTGGATGATAGCTCTCAATCGGCCACGACCCTTTATATTTATAGGGTGGGAGGACTTGCCCTGCAAATAATGCTTTACAACTCGAAATCAAGCAAAACTCCTAATTCTACTCAAACTTGGGGTCACCCGGTTAGACCGCCCCAGGGGGGCGGTTAGACCGCCTGGCGGCCTCGTGCTGGATCGGCTACAGCGCACCGTGGTCTAACCGCCTGGGGAACCTGGTTCAACCGGCCTGTGACGCCTGATCCGCCTTTTGCCAAATTTGAGTGTCAACAGAAAGCTATACATATGCTACAAAGGAGCTCCCACACACCCAACTCAAGAAATCAAACAAACACCAAGCTCCCCCCGCAAACGAGTGAAAGTTGCTTGATCTAGGGGTTTGGTGAAAATATCGGCTAACTGGTCATGTGTGGGTACATGGATCAAAGCAATTTTTCCTTTCTCAACGTTGTCTCTCAGAAAATGATACCTCACTTCTATGTGCTTGGTTTTGGAATGGAGCACTGGGTTCTTTGCAACACTTATGGCACTTGTGCTATCACATTGAAGTGGGACATGGGTATACTCCTCACCAAAGTCACTCATGGTGTATGTGATCCAAAGGAGCTGAGAGCAACAACTAGCTGCGGCAACATATTCGGCTTCAGTATAGATTGAGCAACACTAAGCACACAAGCTCCCCCTAAACTCATGCGTTAGGGCCAAAGAGCATACAAAGCTCACCCTAAGCACACATGATAGAGCAAAGAGCAAAACAAACCGAGTGGCTTGACCAAGGCCACACACTTTAAGGTCACAAATTTACTTACCTTGATCATTCCTTTAGAAGTCACTCGTCCTTGTCCACCATCCCTGAAAGTGATGTACCTTCTTGACACCACCGGGGTATGAGGCCGGAGAACCACCCCCGATATCAACCAAATGTTCTCCGAGCCTTCCACCTACAACTCAAAACCAGGAGCGAGAGCGAGCAAATGACTCAACATTGGGGTTAGTACCAAAAGTGTCAAACCAGTGCCGGGCCATTTCCTCAAAGTAGGGTTAGCAACATTCATCCTACCGCGCCTATCAAAACTGGAACCACCATGGGAAAACCACTCCCGTCTCACTGGAGGAGTATGAGCACCACGAAAAGGAAAGTGTGATCCCTACCCCCTCTGAGACTCAAAGCTGCGACTTCTCCCAAACTCGTATTGATCACGAGGTGGAGAACGTCCAGCAAACTCAATACCACCAGACTCAAAGTGCTTACCACCTGTTCCACGAGCAAACGGGCTGAACCCTCTAGCATCACGGCCCCGGAAACCAAACTGTCCAGCACTCTGCCTAGCACCGGTCTGACCGGTCACTCTGACCGGTCTGGCCGGTGGTCCTCGGCCAGCAAACTTGCCTCCACCTGAAGCTCTCCTATCTCTCCATGCTGGAACCGTATGCACAACACCCTTTCCCTTAGGTAGTGGTATACGAGGTTCAAGCACACCATGAGAAGGGTGGTACCTGTCCTTGTTCGCCCACTCCTTAGACATTCTCGCCTCTCTCCTTCTCTTATAGCAAATCTCTCTCTTGTGACCATCCTTCCCACAAAACTCACAATGGAAACGGATTGGTCTTGGCTTAGGCTTGGGGTGAGGCTCATCACACGGCTTCTCACTAGGCTTCTCACTTGCCTTCTCACTTGGTTTTTCTCTTGGTTTAAGCAACTGGTTTGGCTTGGGTGCAAACTTGTCTTTGGGTGTGGGTTGTGGTGGAACTGGAATATTCCCAAATTTCCCTTCTCTCTCACCACTGCTCTCACCAAACTTATCAGATCCCAAATCCCAACCATCAAAGCGCTTAGAACCGGCAATCATCATACCAAGCTGAGGTTCATGACTAGACAACCAACTCAGCACTTCACGCAACTTATCATTCTCATCTTGTAAGCGATCAACACATTTTGCAAGATCCAAGTTCTTCACAGCATGCAATTCACAGGTAGAACAAGAAGTAGGAATAGGCACTTTCAAATCAGCATCAAGTGAAACAATGCGAGAACGAAGCTCAGTAATTTTTTCATGCAAACCAGGGCAAGAAGTACATGCACCAAGAAAAGTGGGTCTAGATTGCAGCTTAGCCAACTCAACCCTAAGCACATCTAGTTCTTCACACTTGGAGGCATGCTTTTCCCTAAGAGCAGTAAGATCAGCTAGGAACACAGAGCAATCAGCACAATCAGCCTCATCAGAAACAACAGGATTAGCCTTAAGCGAATCTATCTCAAGCTTGCCATTAAGAACCTGTGTTTCTAGCTCAGCCACTCTAGTCCTAGCATCTTCAAGCAAAGCTCTAAGCTCCTTCCTAAGCTTCTTAGCCTCTCTAAGCATGTGATCGCGATTATCAAGCAAGTCAACCAACTCCTCATTCTCCTTGCTCAAAGAAGACAGCTCATCACATACCTCATCCTCGGAGTCGGAGTCTGAGTCCGAGGCGTTCTTCTGGCTTCTCTTGCTGCCGGAGCTGTGTGCCATGATGCAAAGACCATCCTTCTTGTTGTAGCTTCTTGAAGTCTTGCTTGCAGTACAGCAAAGGCCGTTCAAGTACTTGCCGAAGTCCTTCTTCTTCTTCTTCTTCTTCTTGTCTTTCCTCTTGCTGTCCTCTTCTTCTTCTTCACTCGAGCTTGATGACACATCCTCAGAGCCAGAGTCGATGTCGCTCAATCTCTTGATCCTCTCTTGGGTCCGTGTCTTCCTCCTATGTTCATGCTCCTTCTTCTTTGATCTTCTTCCTTTGTCCTTGGACTTGTGCTTGTCGTGGTTGTTCACCTTCAGACACTCGGCAAAAAAGTGTCCGGTCTTGCCACACTTGAAGCACGTCCTCGAGTTCCTTCTTGAGTTCACTCGGTTCTCGTGCATCCTCTCGAATCTCCGTGTCAGCAATGCTAGCTCATCCACTTCAAGTACATCAAACTCCTCGTCTGGCAAAGACATCAAAGAGGACAAAGAGTACATCCTGGAGGATGGGTTAGCATTAGTCTTAGCACCTGAGCCACCGACGAGAGCAAGACTATGAGGGTCAGTCGGGCTCTCTATCTTGGCTGTCATACCACCGTCCAACTCAGCCGACTTGAGCTTCGAAAATAGCTCGTTCACGGTCAGAGTGTCGTACTTCTCGGACTCAAGAATAGCCTTGACCTTTCCGTCCCATACGGTGTGATCCAACTTGTGTAAGAGCTTCACGGCTCTATCATGATCATCGTATGGGAGCACGGCCACATTGGCTCTCATGTTGTTCACCACAACCGTAAACCACTGGAAAAGGGCATCGACGGACTCGCTGGAGAGATGAGTGAAGTTCTCGTACTCTCTCCGATAAGTGGCGTACATACGAGCCTGAACCTGAGCATTTCCAGCATGAGCATCCTTCAACTGCTCCCAAATCCTACAAGCTAAATCCTCTGTCTGAACCCGATCGAATTCAGACTGACACAGAGCATGAAACAAGTAGTCGACCGCCTTGTAGTTGGCGTCGAACATGTCCCTTGATCCCAGAGAAAGGACGTTAATCAGATGAACATAAGCTGTGTTCACCGTAACGTCCCAAAGGATCTGACCCTTTGCGCGGAGGAATGCCGCCATCCACCTCTGCCACATCTGGTAGTTTTTGCCATCGAAGTGCAGAGGACCCGAACCCCGTTCCTAGTATGCCATCCTTGGATCTTAGACTGGTTAGAATCCGAAGATCCGTAACCGGCTCTGATACCACTTGAAGGACCGGAACTGGCGACCAGAGAGGGGGGAGTGAATGGGAGCCGATAAAAATTCTTCTCGAAGGAGATGGGAACTCCAACAAGACGAACACAGCTTCCAAAACACGTCTCCGACTCAACTACCCAAGTTGGCCAAGATCACGCAGCCACTGGAGTGCTACTGGTCCTAGGAACCAACAACCACCTAGATCTACTCGAGAACGCAGCGGAACAAGCAACTCGAGCACCACTGGACTACACCGGTCAGACCGTTGAGCAGCACCGGTCAGACCAGTCCCTGATGGTTCAACCTGGCAAAATCTGAGAACTTCCACAGAAGGCCTCTACACCGGTCAGGCCGGTGTAGCTCGCCGGTCAGACCGGTCCAAGTCAGGAAATCCCAAATCCACCAAACAGACCTACCGAGCTCCAAAACTGACCAAACTCGAAACAGCAGCAACACGAGACAACAGGGAACTCACCAAGACGTTCACCCGAGGAAAACTCAACAAAAAGTCTACACCGGTCAGACCAGTGAGAGGCACCGGTCAGACCGGTGTGACCTGAGCTCTCGAGATGAACAGTGCCCGCGGGTCAACACCCCCAAATCCAACTCCCGATCTCCCGAATCGCTCCACGGATTTGCACAAGACTTTGGGGACAGTAGGAACAGCTCATGGGCAGTCCATAGCCAACATTTGGTCCACCAAAACTTGCTAAATCAAGAGGAATCGAAAAAATCCCACCAAGAACGCCTCTAACCCTAGAGCTAAGAAAACCCCAAAATCGAGCCCCTTTGCTCACGGATTTGGGAGGGGAATCAAAGGGAAAAGAACCATGAAGGGTTCAAGCATACATCCCCCACCAAATCCCAAAGAGAAAGGCCTCGAAACCGCCACAAGAAATTCGCCAAGAAAGGGCTCCGAAAATCACCAAAAAGGAGAAACGGGAAAGACACATTCAAGCCTCGAGGAACCACGCCGAATCATCTATACATACCAAAGAGGTTCATACAAGGTCTACCTTGCCGCCCGATCATCCTTCCCTCTCACAAGATCTCATCATGAAGCTCTCAAGCTAGTCCTAGAAATTCCAAAGGAAAAAGGAAGAGGAAAATAGCAAAACAAAATGAGCTAGGGTTCCAAGAAATGGCTGCCATCCTCTCACCACTTGGGTTATATGGAGGCAAGCCGAAAGACTAAATTACCCATAAGGCCTAATACTAGGATACAAACCCCCGAGGGGCACTTTGGGAATCTTTGTCTTCGCACCATCGGACGGATGCCCAGCGACCGCAAACTTGCTTAGCCTTGACACAAGCCTTGCGATCCCGACGCGTGTCCTCCGCTTCGAAGTCTCCGAACTGCGTCTTCGCACACCGGTCAAAACGGTGCTCCTCACCGGTCAGACCGGTACCCACCGGTCAGACCGGTCAGACCCACCGGTCAGACCGGTCCGATGCTGCTGCACCTCCATCTTCGGTCTTCGGTCTTGGCTTTGTGGATCAACCAAGGAACCCAGTGGTTTTCTGGTGAACCACCGGAAACCCCGCGAACTCGGTGTAGCCTCCGCCAATCACCACTCATGACTCGGCTCCCACGTAGTCCCAGCTCGACCTTGGTTTTGAGGCTCAACCAAGAAACCGTCCATGACTTTATCTTGCCGTTCTTGCCACCATGTGGCCCGCACTTGACTCCGCTAGCCACCGGGTCCCTCGAACCAAGCCTACTTGTCTTCTCCACACCAGGAGGCCTCACCAGCAACGACCTTTCGCGCTTGTTCTTCACCTGCACCAACACCAGTCAAGCCGCAACCTGCACCTGCAATACTTAGCCAAGAATCAGTCCACACCACGTTGTCAATCACTCATCACACCAGGAAGCGACCTACCACCGGTCCTCGAACCACACAGGCTCTCACTTAATAATAGATTTAAATTGGAAAACCACCACTACCACCCACCCTTAGGAACCCAATGGATGTGTTGTGGAGATGGATTAGAAGCTTAAGACCACCCCTTGCTGTATTGTGAAATTAAATTAGTTTATTTATATAAATGTGTACACAGTCGCTATGAAAAGAAGAATAAATAATAAAGCACCACATAATATTCCTTGATAAGAAGAGTATGTTGAATATATGTTTGTCAAGGTGAATGTGGTCAGCCATGTACTCCATGTTGTCATGTGTTAATGTTTTTAATTAAATTAAATTCACCACTGATTATTCCAAATGCATCCTCCGTGTAGAAGTTCCCGTCGGTAGCTACACGCTCGTGCCGGTAGACGAGGACGAGGGAGCTTGAGGAGGCATGCACTACGTGTCCATAGATCAAGACCCAGACCAAAGTCCAGAAGTTTGTTTGACTACTTGTGCTGACGAAGGCAAGCCCCGGTTTATCATTAACCTATGTGTTTCTTTTTTTAAGCTTCTGAATTTATCATTGATTATCTATGTGCATTTACGTTCAGGAGTTGAATTGAAAGCCTAGTTGCATGATCCCTAAGTACCTATGATCTTTTACTAGTATGCTAGGTCGCTAGTTGCTATGCACTAAGTACCCGGTACAAGTCGAGTGATGTACTTCGCTCGCGAGAATAGATTCTTATGTTGGAATCATAAGATGTGATAAATTGGATTGCTTACGTGGTAAGAGCATGGGATTTAGGGCTCCGGTGCTGTGGTTAAGTGATTAAGCGTTTGAACGTACTAAACATTTGTCGGAAATGGGTACGATAAGCCTAGTACCTAAATGATACAGTACGGGAACTTTGCGCCACTAATCTTGGGTTGCGGCCCCGGGCTCGCCACCCGTGGTACATGCGTGAGGCTGGGTGACCTAGTGTGGCGTAGCCCAGATAATCCTTGTACTAAAGACTATGGCATCTGATCCCAATCCGAGGAATGACGGGAACCGCCTGGTTGAATGAACTCTTGGTGAGGGCATTCTCCCATTTGTTTAGGTCCACCTTGCAAGGTTATTAACCGATCGATTGTCGGCCTCTCACCGTTATCTGAGACTGCTTAATCAACTGGCCACTGTGATCCCTCTATGATGAAATGTAGATAAACTTGTTGTTGATTAATTGTATTGCACTACTCATGCTTGTTATGGATGGCTTATCAAGTAATGAATTGACCTACTAGAACTTGAGCGAAAATGTGAAAGTAAGGATTTACTTAGTAGCTTTTTTAGCAAAACAACCCACTAGCCAAAAGCCTTTCATGCTTTAGAGGTGAAGTCTTTTATTTTAGATGGGTAAGCCTTGCTGAGTATTAGTATACTCAGTCTTGCTATATAAATGTTGCTTTTAGGTGATGCATGTAATGATGTGTAGCCTGGAGAAATTGCACTTTATTGCTATCTCTAGAGGTAATCCACATTGATGTAATGAAAGTGAAGGACCCACAACAATGATAGAACACCCCGAGTAATCGACCCGTTTCCCAAGCAGAGTCTCGTGAAACCTCGCCTCTTTACCCTCAATTACATCTGAAAGTGATTTGTATACTTTATTGTGACCATCCCTTGTTGGTTGCCCGCAGGACCCACTATCAAGAAGTGTATCCACGGCTTCTTGTACCAATTTTTCCTGACACATTACTAAATCTGCTGGTGCTAATTCACTTTTTTTTAATAGATAGGCAAGGTTGTTGTTCCGACGGATAACTCTCTTATAAAGTTCATTAATATCCGAAATCACTACTTTATCCCCAGACCTATAAACAATGGGTCTCTCAGATGTTTAGATCTGCACAGCCCACAGGGGTGTCAACCCTGGTGGTTTATTTGTTCGGCAGGGTGAAATCCTGGGCTAAGAACTCGAAGGTTGTGCACGAGCACACGGAACACAAAGGACACGGCGAGTTTATACTGGTTCAAGCCTCCGGAGAATAAAACCCTACGTCCAGTTCTTGATTGTATTGCTTTGGGCGGATTGCGACTTGGGATGACTTGGCCTCAGGGGTCCGGCCTTGTCTGCCTTATATTGGCTGACGGACAAGGTCGGTGGGCCCTGAGTCTTGGTCGGTTACAACAGGGAAACCAATCTAAGGAAAGTTACAACATAATCTCGTGATCTTCGGTCTGTCTGGAAGCGCAGCCGATGTCTTCTACCTTGTCTTGCACGCCAAGTTATCCGACCGGATCGGATAAGGTCATCTGGGGAATCTTCTAGAAGGTCTTCAAGAGGTCATGTGGGCCACCAACCAGGTCGATTGGGCCCACTGTCAGGTCGGCGGGTCTTCTAATTGGACGGACCCACTTGTCGGGAACGGCCGTGAGCCTGGTCGGTGGGGACCCAGGTGTACCCATGTCTCACAAGCCCCCGAGCGATGTGTAGGCGTAGTGACCCCAAGAGGGTCATGACGAAGTCTTGAAGCTATCGATAGGTCGAATAGCATGCACGTCGGTCCAAAAGAAAAAAGTAGCCAGCTTAGCAGTCAACCTGTATGTAGTCTTGCCGAACGAAGAGATGTCGAGTGACGACCTATAGGAACCAAGCTTCCAATAGATCGAAACGATGATGAAAAAATTCAGAGGGCATCAAGGATGCACTCATAGAGTAGTATCCGAGCATCGTGGTAGGCAGGATGGCCGGTATGATGATCCAAAAAAGAATGAGAAGAAAAAGTAGGTCGAGTAACAACGTGATGAAAAAAAGATTTCCCAACAGGTCGGAACGACGAAGAAAACAAGAGGGCTTCGAAGACGCTCTTGTAGAGTAGTCCCCGAGCATTGAAGCAGGCAGCATGGCTGGTTTGATGTTCAAAAAAGAGAGGAAAACTGAGTCATGATTTGGATCGAACGAAGTGTAGAGACACCCAGATCTCTGAGCATGGCTGCAAGGAGTCTGGCAGGGCCGACCTCTGGGAGGCCTTGTAGGCGTGCCGACCTCAAAGAGGCCTCAAATCATCAATGCCCAGTATCCGAGGATACCTAGCAAGGTCTTGAAATGCGCATCGCATGAAAAGGTCTTGTGTAATGGTCGAAATGGTCAACGATGAAGCCATAAGAAAATGTTGATCTTGAACGAATGGAGTGTAGAGACACTCAGATATCCTGCATAGCTGCAAAGAGTCTGGCAGAGCCACCCGAGGCATGCCGACCTCACGAAGGTCTCAAATCAGAAGCGCCCAAGAACCCAGAGATACTTGGCAGGGCCATTAGGCGCGCACCCCATAGGGAGGCTTTCATTCCTGACGTAAAATCCTGGGTGTCCAGAGCAGGCTGGCAGGGCTGAAAAAAGCACACCGACCTCAGGAAGGTCACACAGCCAGGGCGCCCAACTAGGTTGGCAATGTCGTGAACATACCGAGGTATTGCAAGACCTAGGTATTAAGGCACGCCGACCTCAGGAAGGTCGTTTTGGTGCCCAGACGACCAGCATAGCTGCTAGGCATCCAGCAGAGCCATGGTACCGAGGTATTGAGGGTATTGACGACCTGAGTAGCGGGCACACCAACCACGGGGTCCCGACGAAATCGTAGACGTGAAGCTTCTGATCTCCAGACGCCCAGACGGATCTGGCAGAGCAGCGAGGCACGCCTACCCCGGAAGGTCTTCAATCGAACCTACAACCATTCAGCTCATGAAACGGAAATATAGGTTGATTGGAATAGGTCCGTTTACGTGCAGAGCCATAGCGGGTGCACCAGGACGCAGAGCTTAGCAGGTGCAATAAAGATGTAGAGCCGTAAAGTTTGCGTTTAATCATCGTCGTCGTCTGTAGCTGTAGCAAGGCGCATGACCATCTGACGCAGAGTCAGTCTTATCCTCTCTATAGACTACAGGGTCACAGGTCAATAGTAGTCGGAGATTCTCTTACCACCCAGAAAATGACAAACTGCCCACTGACCAAAAGGTGTACAGTAGCCATGTGATCTTGCAGCGGCCTCGGGCATCATTGATGCACAAACGACAAATTCGTCATGAGGTAGGGGAAAAGGACATCGCTTTTATTCATCCACATGGCTACAGGACCTCTCAATCACGTGGTAACAGTGTCACCACTTCACCGGCCGCTCAAGGCTGGTTCTGGCTATAAATAGCACCATAAGGCTGAAGGAGGCAAGCACCGAGCATTGCTGAGCTATGAAGCCGCAGAGTAGAATTTTAGCCATGCCATGGGCATGCAACCATCCACCAGAGCATAGGATGCAAAGTTTGTAGAAGCTTGGAGCTAGAAGAATGCTTGCGAAGTGTAGGTGTCTCTCCCACTCTTTGTACCGTGCCTCAGTGAAGAATCCTAGAGAGTTTGGAGGTGATGCTGTAGAGGCCCGAGGTGATGCTGCAGGTTCTTGGTAAGCATGAGATGCTCGTCGAGGGCTTGTAGTACACGCCGAAGAGCAAGCTTGTGTCTGCATTCCATAGTCAGGAACAAAGTGTGACCTGCTATGCGCAACGTTGTGTTGGCGTTCACCTCGAGGCCGCCATTAGGGATCTGAAGCTAGAAGAATTCTTGTGATGTACTCTGCTGTAGCAGAGAACATGGCAAAGATTGCTCTAGGTAGATCAGGTCTTCAAATATGTTTGTATCTTGTAACAGGTTCTGGATCCAATGAGGTCACAGGTGACCTGTATATCTTCGAAGTTCTCATGTAATGTTCGCTCTCTTCTGTCATGTATTGGTCATTTTGAAGAAATTATTCATCAAAGACCTAAAATGGTGTGATTTGGTGGCTTGTCAACCTCATGAGAGTCGAATACACTATCAGGACGACCTGGTAGCATCAATGTTTGTACGACTATATGTATTTCTTAACCTCGATGCTAAGTTATGTGTTCCTAGCAACGATGCCAGAAATAACCAAATGGTAATCCTAACGATTACAAGAGTCCACAAGCACACGAAAGTACCATTGTAGCATTTCCCCAAAGGAGTATTCCAAAGGGTATCGAATCCAAGGAAGGCTGGGTGGATTAACAAGTTCAACACTATTGCAAGCAATATAAATCATAGACGGGAACAAACCAGACACTCGAACACAGGGGTAAGATATGATAGATAAGATGGTAGTGTGAACACACAAACACACCCTCTCTAAAGGTCCTAGGCTTAGGAGGCAACATACGAGTTAGTCCTAGGTTCTAAGGTACTAAACACACAAAGTTAGTCAAACGAGTTAGATACACACTAGCATTGCATGACTGCTGGCTCAAGCACCCAGGTACAAACAGGGAGCTAACCTCCCGCGTCGCTTACCCACGACTCCGGTTGTTAGATTTTAGACTCCTACAGCGTATCCGAATGTGGGGGATTCCAGAAAGGTCCAATGGCTGTCACCACCATGGCCTACCCCAAGACAAACCGTGGGATACACTCATAGCAACGTAGCTACGCAACCCAAGCACCATGCTTAGGTTGTTAGCAGGACCCTGACCGGCCCGGGCTATTGTGACCCAGGTCAGAGCCACCAGATAAACCGACCAATTACACCGAGTACCATAGCTTGAGCACGAACTTCATGCAACACAAACGTGGGATCTAACTAGATCAAACTAGGCTATGTACACAAATGGATTTGTGCTTTCCTATGTCTATTCAACAAGATCAAAGGGTCGTGTTCATGAAGAACACGAGCCTCTAACTTACACTACAAGAAAATCGCTGACTAATGACGCAAAAAAGGCCGTTTCTCGTCATAAACCGCGATTAATGACGCCGGTTGTTACGAAAACACAACGTCATTAATCGAGTGTCACAAACCGCGATTAATGACGAGACCTTATTTCCCAGCGTCATGAGTTTAATGACGCTTATAAATTCGTGACACAAAGACATCATAAGGTACATGCCACGTCGGACCGAGATCCATCGTGGCTCCGACGTGGCAGGGGGTTATGACGATTTCGGTTCATCACAAATTGAGGACTGGTCCATGTAAGAGCCTTTGTGCACCTAATATTGATGGGCCAATTTTAGCCCGTTTCAGGTTTTCATATTATTTTTTTTGGCCATTCCCGAAATGTTTGTTGCACAGTATATTGGGCTATTTTATATTGGGCCCTAGCAATCTAACGAACTTGGCCCATATTGCATTATGCTTGGACATTTGATTTTGGGCATTATCCACAGGGCCTTTCCTGGGCCTCGGCCCATATTGCTTTTTTTAGATCTGCCCATATTGCATTTCGCAGGGTATTGTATACTGTTCTGGCTGCTGCTGATCACCAGCACATAATCAGACAACAAAACAAAACATTTCCGACTTCCATATAATTCACACCACATTCAGGGAATAGTTCAACCAGTACAATTGTGTAATATACATCAAGTTAGCATCAAATCGAATGAACATACAACAAGTCATCAGCAACACAAGTTCACTAGGACCACACTTCAGTTGAGAGGAGGATAAACCTGGCTGAAATTTATCAAGCCTTGGATCAGATTATGCATGTCAGTTGTGCTCTTCTTCAAAGCTTCAAGCGCTTCTGTTTGAGACTTCAATGTTGTCTCCTGTTCTTGAGCCTTCAATCTCAGTTCGCTCATCTCGGCCTCCTGTTCAACAATCTTCTGCCGCAGTTGTGCCTCCCTTGCTTCTCATTGTTAAGTCTAGCTCATATTTCCTGAACCTGAAGTGCAGTAGTAACCCTAGTCTTTTTCATGGAGGGCGGGCGAATGCCAGCAACCTCCCGAAAAGTCCTAGATTGGACAACTTCCGCCACAACTTCAGCAACAGTCTTTCTTGGTTGGTCACCTTGAGGTTCAATGAAAATTTGTTCCATGCGAGCCTAAAAAAAGAAATAAAATGAAAGTAGTCACACAAGTTTCTAGTACTGTTGCATAGAAAAATGCAAAAGCAGACAAGTACTTACAATGGCTGCCTGTACTGGAGCGGTGAAGCCATTCTTGCTGCAGTGGAAGGACTTGAAATAATCAAGTGGACTTAGCCCTTCTCCTTCAGCAGTATACTTCTGCCTCTAAATATGTTTCGAAAACAGGCATAATTATCAAAGTGCTAGCATTGTAAAATGGTTCATGAAATGAACTACAGGGCAAAAACATGACTTGTTCATCTGCTTACCACAAGATTAGCTTGTACAATGTAGCTTCGAGATCCCGTGCGCTGATGGTACTTGACCTTTCCTCGATTACCGGTGTTTGTACTACACCTCGCCTTTACAATAATAAGAACTCGTGTAAGAAATAAGATTAAGAACAATATATAAGTACATGAAAATGTGGTAGTGGCAAGTTGAAGTTCTATCATACCCTATGCTCAGGGGAAGACCACATGTTAACCAGTGCCTTCCATTGGGCGTCGGTCAGATTGGGCACAGGAGATTTATTTGGGACTGCATTTGCTGGAACATCATTGAAGTACTTTTGCTTCAGGCGATACCTCGCCTGTCTCTGTATCGACTTCAGCATGTCAGTGCATGCCACCCTTACAGGCTCACTGGTGGTGTCAATGTCGAATTGCCCCTAGCACAAGACAATTTTCAGAAAAATGGATGACAAGAATGGATGCAAAGAACTATGGTAGTAGATGAGTGGACATATGCACACCGCTAGTTTGCCCATGTAGTTCTTGAGATGGTCTTCAGTCTTTTCACCATCTTGCTGGTTCTTCTTTGTCTTGTAGTCCTTCCAGCTAGGAAGGATCAGTATGTGGCCACGCACTATGATCCCACCTTCTGATGCAAACTTTGCAGCTTGCATTGGTGCCTCTGGGCGTTTGAGCCCTTCTTGAATGTGTATAGGGATCTTTCCATTTAAGCCTCGGCTAATTCGGTCCAGATCTCTGCCCAATCTTCTTGAATCCTGCGGCCCCCGTTGTGCTCTAGAAGGGCGTGCATCACCTAACAAGTTTGTTACAGCCATACAAGTTAATAATTATTCGGTTGGTAATTAGGACATTCGAATATGAGATCAAAAGACTTGCCTTCTGCAGTCGTCATGTCAATGATGTTCTCATCATGGGTTGCTGTTGCTTGGCCTTCAGTTGGCAATTCTTGTGTATCAAGAGTTGTCCCACTCCCATCAGCTAAAGCCAATTCCCTTGCCTTGGTCCTAGTCAGTCTAGGAGGCATTCTGGTAGGGTCATTCGGTGCCCGAATTCTCTTGGTCCCTCTTCCTCCACTGACAGGTAGGCTATGAGTGACCTGATTACACAAAATTCAATAAAGAAAGAGAAGATCAGAAGCAATCCTGCATAACTAGTACATGAAATGAGTTCATGATAAGACTACCTCTTGTTGACATGTCTCTGGATCAGATTCATGTTCATCAGAAGGGTTGTACTCCCGATCCGAATCATGTATTGTTGTATCGTTGGTACCCTTTCTGCTTGGACGGTTAGCTGCTAAAAGTGCTTTCATTTTCTCAATGCCAAGACTGGAGAAGAAATTGTGATTCTTCAAAACATTCATGTCCCTCTGCCGCTTGTAATCGCCATGCTCATCTACTTCTGTTAGGAAAGCAGAGAAACTTCTGTAAGGTTGGCCTACCACTATAAATAAAACTAGATATAAACACTTCTATAAGAACCAGTAGGATGTTCCTAGCCGAAACAAGATCCTGAAAAAGATGTTCCTAGTCAAAACAAGATCCTAAGAAGTAGTGTAGACATGGGATCTGTCAGATCTAAAAACTTCTATAAGAACCAGTAGGATGTTCCTAGCCGAACAAGATCCTGAAAGGATGTTCCTAGCCGAACAAGATCCTGAAAGGAACTAGTGGAGACACGGGATCTACCTAATAAAAAAAACTAGTGCACACATGGATCTGCCACATGGGAAAACACACAAGTACGAATCCACCGGGGAAGCTGAACCGAGGAGGAAAACATTGTACCTTGTTCTGGATATTTCCTTCGTACGACCTTCCCTCTTGGTGCCATTGTGTTGTCGCCGCTGCTACTACAGAGGCAGATGGGAAAGGGGCTGAAGCTATGAGCGGTAGATTTGAGACGATGGAGGAGAGGAGGTGAAGATTTGGGCTGCCGACGAGGAGGGAAGGTGAAATGGGGGCGGAAAGATTTGAGATGGCGAGGAGAGGAGTAGAAGGGAGGGGAGGGACGGGGGCGGTGGTAATTTATCCAATTCGGTGAAGGGCCTTGTCAGATTACCAATATACCCTTTCATTATGGTGGTGACTGAAACGGGGTGCATTGGGAAGGGGAAAGCAAAAAGGACATTTAACATCTGCTTTGCCCGGGCGTCCGAAATTCCGAATATTTGAATCGCGCGCCGATTTGTTCTGTGGGCTGGTCAGCGCTATATACTGAGGCAAAGGATGTTCCTCTACTCAAGATACTACTAGATAGGATATTCCTTGACTAGGAACTACTCATTTCGTTTAGGTACTGCTCCCCTTATATTGATCAACACATCCCTTCCTTCGTCGATTCGATTCGCCTAGTACTACATGATCATGAGCACGTCACGTTGCATACTCCTCGATCATGCCCACATTGGAGATCAACAAATCCCTTCCTTCATCGATTCGTTCGCCTAGTACTACATGATCATGAGCACGTCACGTTGCATACTACTCAATCATGGCCACATTGGAGATCAACACAGCCCTTCCTTCGTTGATTTGTTCGCCTAGTACTACATGATCATGAGCACGTCACGTTGCATACTCCTCGATCATGCCCACATTGGAGATCAACACATGCCTTCCTTCGTCGATTCGTTCGCCTAGTACTACATGATCATGAGCACGTCACGTTGCACACTACTCGATCATGGCCACATTGGAGATCAACACAACCCTTCCTTCGTCGATTCGTTCGTCTAGTACTACATGATCATGAGCACGTCACATTGCATACTCCTCAATCATGCCCACATTGGAGATCAACACATGCCTTCCTTCGTCGATTCGTTCGCCTAGTACTACATGATCATGAGCACGTCACGTTGCATACTCCTCGATCATGCCCACATTGGAGATCAACACATCCCTTACTTTGTCGATTCGTTCGCATAGTACAACATGATCATGAGCACGTCACGTTGCATACTCCTCGATCATGCCCGCATTAGAGATCAACATAACCCTTCCTTCGTCGATTCGTTCGCCTAGTACTACATGATCATGAGCACGTCACGTTGCATACTCCTCGATCATGCCCACATTCAAGATCAACACATCCCTTCCTTCGTTGATTCGTTCGCCTAGTACTACATGATCATGAGCACGTCACGTTGCATACTCCTCGATCATGCCCACATTGGAGATCAACACATCCCTTCCTTTGTTGATTCGTTCGCCTAGTACTACATGATCATGAGCACGTCACGTTGCATACTCCTCGATCATGCCCACATTGGAGATCAACACATCCCTTCCTTGGTCGATTCGTTCGCCTAGTACTACAAGATTATGAGCACGTCACGTTGCAAACTCCTCGATCATGCCCACATTGGAGATCAACACATCCCTTCCTCTCATCAAACATCAGTATTGTGACATGAATCAAGGATTACATTGAAAATTACAAACAAAAGCATGCGTAGGGAGTGTTGAGTTCGTTTTATGCATAGCACAACTCATGCATTGCGTGATGTCGAGGCCGTAGAACTCTCGTTTTGGTTCTAGGAATCCCGCATTGATCCAAGCCATTAATCCAATCGGAGGATTCAATCGTATTGAAGTCGCGGTCTTCAACGTCACGACACAAGTATGATGTTCTATTCTGCAAACGAAGTGCTGGTACCTGTATATCATTCTGCAACCCGGTACAAGAGTATTGGGAGTCTTCTGACTCAGGTACAATTTCTTCTTGGTCAGCAATTGTGAAGACCTGAGCACAAAGCCCATGCAAAATGATTATTTATGGCTGGTTCGCACACGTGAAGAAAAATGTATTGTTCAAATCGAATACAACAATCAAATGGAATCAATGACAATAAAAGGAATGTTTAACATTCTACCTCTTTTTCGTCAGTGTTCGAAGGAGTCGATGTAACAGGATTGTGAAGAGGGTCATCAGGAGCCAGAGCTGGAGCTGGAGCAGGAGCAGGAGAGCCTTCTTCGGTAGCAGGAGCAGGAGCTGGAGCAGGAGAGCCTTCTGAGGTAGCAGGAGCTGGAGCAGGAGAGCCTTCTGAGGTAGCAGGAGCAGGAGCAGGAGCAGGAAAGCCTTCCGACGTAGCAGGAGCTGGAGCAGGATCAGCTGCACGAGAGCCTTCCGAGGTAGCTGGAGCAGGATCTTCCGGACCATTTGCTGTTGCCGCCAAAGGATCTTCCTTATTCGTTTCCTCTGCTGCAATATCAGATAGAACCTTGAGTATTGTTGCATCTGCTTCCTTTTCTTCTTTGGAATCCTTTTCTGTCATCCATTGTGAACCAATTGCTGAACTGTGAGGCAGCTCATAGACTTCAGATGATTTACCCAAGTTAGCAGAAGGCATGAGTTGCAAGGGAGTCTGACCAATAGGTGCGAGTAGAGCGGGTGGTGGCGGCAAGCCGTTAATTTGGTGAAGGTGACTGAGTGAAGCATTCACAAAATTCTCCATAGTGTGCTGGTGATGTGTTACCATTTGTGCTATCTACTCCGAGTGTGTGCGGTTTAACTCCTCCTGCTGTGCCATCCTCATCTCCATCATTGACTAGAACTTTCTCTGGTCGCGCTGATTTTCAAGGATCAGTTTGACAAAGAAGGAAGAGTCCATTGGCTCACTGATTGTTGCTGGAGTGACTGGAACTGTTTCTGTTTTTTCAGTGGGTAGTGATGCACCATCATGTACTCGGAGATGTCTCACTGGAGACGCCTCATTGCCTTCACTGTCTGAGGAACAAATGTCATCAGGAGATGGCTCAATTGTAGCCCTTAGGCCACGACGTCTGTCTCCTGGTCTCACAGGCCTGTATTCCTTGAAATGTGTCTCAGACATCATGTACTCGGGACGCCAATCTTTGGGTCCGGTTCATACCCTTTCCCCATCTTCATCTACTCTGGTAAGACTACTCAGCATGAAGGAGATCCAGTGAGCATACGGCATATTTTGGGCCACGGTCAACCCATCAAAGATAACATCTTCAATCTCGGCTATAATGAAGTCCACGATGTCGAAGGGCCGGCCAGTCATGACGTGAAGGAGAAGCCACTGCTGAAGACTAGTGATCAACTCTGCATTACCAATCCGTGGTAACAATGTCTTCTGTAGTACCCGGTGAACCACATTTGCCTCATGGGTAAGCATGTCAGGCGTGCGATATGCTCGCCTACCTATGAATGACTCAACAAAAAGTCTGGCCATCTCCTCGTCGGACGGGAACGACCCACCTAGCAAACTACGACGAGGTGGTTCACGATCCCCGTAGACAATATTATGTAGGGATGTCTTATGGTTGTACTTTCCTATTTCAAAATCCGTCAATCCAAGTTTGTCAGCAATATGGTGTCGGTAAAGAGTATACTGGCGTCCCTGAAACATGAACATGATGTACACCCTAGTATCGGCAATGTACACAGTAGCATAAAAAACTCTCACCCAATCCTCAACATGCTTATGATGCATTGAGACCAAATCAGCCAATCCGGGATGATCATCGAAGTATGCCTTAACATCCCCTCGCGCGGCCAATGTCATATGATCCCAATTTATAACCCTGTGCTGGTACAGTTTCATGGGCATGTATTTGTAGTTGTAATAGAAAGTTTGCTGAAGGACATTCCTAAATCTTGGTTCGACCCGTTTGTCCTTGGTTTTGTCCCACCAATGCTTCTCAGGCACCCATCTAAGACCTTTAATCATTTGGTAGGTGTGGTTGCGCAGGTCCATCATCTTAAGCGGCTCTTCCAATGGAGGGTGAAGTTGTACCTATTTCTCCTTCCTGGGATTTGGCGCAGGAAACTCTGAAGGGCGGGGCGGGCGACGACCCGCGGTTGACCCACCCCGTGTGCGGCAGGAAGGCGCCACGGTTGATCCACCCCGTGTGTGGCAGGAAGGCGCCGATCTTGACCCGCCTCGTGTGCGGCAGGAAGCCACCGAGGTTGATCCACCCCATGTGCGGCATGTAGGGGCAGAGGAAGAATCCCGTGCCGCAAGCCTGCACCTTAGCCTCGTCTGAGGACCAGACGTGCCTTCAGAAGTGAGTTGCGACTTTCGTTGTCGCTTCGCTGGAGGAGGATCAAGCGCCTTTCCATCTCTCTTGCCACCATCTCATCCCATCTGCAATGAATTTCTCAAATTAGTGCCATTCCAAGAATTCGGCGGCGGATTACGGTATCCGCTGGAGCCTGGAGGCGGTCGCATACCTCTGATTTCGGCGACGGATTGAGGTATCCGCTGGAGGCTGCTGCAGGCGGCGACGGCGGCAGCGGCGGAACCCTACCAAGGGGTTGCGCCTCAAGTGAGGAGATAGTAAATGGGGGGATGGCGGGTCAGCACGAGTGACACGCCGTTGGATAAAGCCATAAAGGTGTGTGTAGTGCGCTGTTGGCATCCTGTGACTAGGAAATGGGAAGCGCCTTTCGTACTTGTAGTTTACAAGGAAGTTCCTCTGTTTCGATGTATACCAGACCGGACCATCCTCCGGACGTATGTCAATGAGTATGAAAGTCATAACAGGATGGTCCTGTCGTACATAATACAAAGAACCGGACATTGGAGATCAACACAGCCCTTCCTTCATCGATTCATTCGCCTAGTACTACATGATCATGAGCACGTCACGTTGCATACTCCTCCATCATGCCCACATTGGAGATCAACACATCCCTTCCTTCGTCGATGCGTTCGCCTAGTACTACATGATCATGAGCACGTCATGTTGCATACTCCTCGATCATGCCCACATTGGAGATCAACACATCCCTTCCTTCGTCGATTCGTTCGCCTAGTACTACATGATCATGAGCACGTCACATTGCATACTCCTCGATCATGCCCGCATTGGAGATCAACACATCCCTTCCTTCGTCGATTCGTTCGCCTAGTACTACATGATCATGAGCACGTCACGTTGCATACTCCTCGATCATGCCCACATTGGAGATCAACACATCCCTTCCTTCGTCAATTCGTTCGCCTACTACTACATGATCATGAGCACGTCACGTTGCATACTCCTCGATCATGCCCGCATTGGAGATCAACACATCCCTTCCTTCGTCGATTCGTTCGCCTAGAACTACATGATCATGAGCACGTCACGTTGCATACTCCTCGATCATGCCCACATTGGAGATCAACACATCCCTTCCTTCGTCGATTCGTTCGCCTAGTACTACCTGATCATGAGCACGTCACATTGCATACTCCTCGATCATGCCCGCATTGGAGATCAACACATCCCTTCCTTCGTTGATTCGTTCGCCTAGTACTACATGATCATGAGCACGTCACGTCGCATACTCCTCGATCATGCCCACATTGGAGATCAACACATCCCTCCCTTCGTCGATTCGTTCACCTAGTACTACATGATCATGAGCACGTCATGTTGCATACTCCTCGATCATGCCCGCAACACATTCACGTAGCCCAACAGGACGTTCCATTGTTTTAGAATACAACATACCGGATAATTGGCATCCCCATGCGCGATCGTATATTTTGTAAAGACGCAACAGGAAGTTCTGATGCTACATAATACAGTGAACCGGATAGTAGGCACCTACGGCAGGTTTAATATTCAGGAAAGTGCACTTCAACTACATATAAATTACATATAAATCATAAGGTCCACATGATTTCAGTTCGGATCTACTTAAACATTTACTGATTTGATATCCTAGTCGTCGTCACTTTCATCAGCAGCATTTTCATCTTCGTTGACGTATTGCCATAGAGTGTCGTCATCCTCATCTTCAGAATTGAATCCATCCACATCAGACAGCTCCTGCTGGCGAATTGTGTGAACTTCAGTGCTGCAACCACAGTCTCCTCGCCAGTAATAGGCACCGGAACCTCCGAACCATCACCGAGACCATCATCAAGTATAACATCATGCAAGGTTTGGTCAATTTCATCATCTTGATATGCAAGTACCATGCCAGTGGGAGCTATGTCCTCCTCATTTTCATTATAGCTTCACAAATGCTTGTGCTCAAATTTTTGCACCACTCTCCATGGGTGTTGTAGTAGGGTGTCTGGCAAGTAAAAGACCTTCGTTGCTTGTTCAGCAAGAATGTAGGGATCATCTTGGTACCAGTAATCTCCAGTATTGACGCTTGTGAAGTAACCATCATTTCTAATCTTCGGTTCCTTCTTGGTCCCTTCCAGATCATACCAGTCAACCTGGAATAAAACAACAGTTCGATCTCTGTCAAGCCCCGAGTTGTACCGTAGCTCAATAATGTCTCTTAGTGAACCATAAAACTCAATTTCTTTAATGTCTTTATGTGATCCTGTAGTCATGATTCCACTGTTCTGTGTCTTCCTATTTGCCTCTCGGGCCTTGGTGTGGTACCGGACACCGCCTACAATACATGTTGTATAAGTTTTTGCTCGCCGGTCTGGTTCAGCTGATAATGCATATAGGTTGTCGTCGCTCACTGGATTGTTTGTAATCTGTACAGAAGAGCCATAGTTTTTTTAATATAGTCTTATGTAAAGGTCCTCACAAGGTAATATAAGCTAGCTACCAAACAAAAAAAAATGAATACTAACATGCGATCTAAACTAGTGCCGAAATTATGTAGCAATTCGACGATCAATATCCTCGTCCGACACACCTTTCACTTTTAATTCATTCTTGAACACTCTGCAAAGCAGTACCATTTCAAAGTTAGAACGAAATAATTGTAGTTCTATCATTGCAATGGTGATTTACTTACTCGATATATGGCTTCACCTCTTCGCAATTGTTTAGCACATACCAAACCACCTTATCGTACTATGACCCAAGCCAACAAGTGGTCCCTGCTCCAAGTACTTGAACATTGTGATCGAAATAGGATGTTCCATCTACAGACAAATCAGCATTCTCTCTGTTCCTTCCAACCTGATTGAATCGTGTGGCCACAGCATCAGCCGCGAAGTACCTAGAGCAAAATGTCAAGGCCTCATTAGCAACATATGCTTCTGCAATGGATCCTTCAGGCCTAGCTTGGTTTCTCGCTGAACGCTTCAATGTGCATAGCCTTCTTTCGACGGGATACATCCATCCATATTGTACTGGACCTCTCAGGATTGCTTCCTTAGGCAAATGGACAGCCAAGTGGACCATAACATCAAAGAAGGCAGGAAGGAAATTTTTCTCAAGCTTGCACAGAATTATTGGGATATCTGTTTTCAGTTTTTGCAAGACATCCAACTTCAGAGTTTTGCAACATAGTTGCCGAAAGAAGTTTCCTAGTTCTGCAATAGCTGTGTATATCTCTTTGTCCACTAAACTGCGAAGACAAGCCGGCAAAACCCTTTGGAATAGGATATGACAATCATGAGTTTTCAGTCTTTGTAGTTTGCATCCATCTGCAGCAATACACCTAGGTAAGTTTGAAGCATATCCATCTGGGAACTTCACCGAACTTATAAAATCACAAAACAGCTTTTGTTTCATTTTTGAAAGTACATATGGAGCTTCTGGCATTTTGCATGACTCACCATCCTCAGTTGCCACTATGTGTAGATTTGATCTTACGCCCATCTCTTCCAAATCAACCCTAGCATTGATGGTGTCCTTTGTCTTCCCAGCAATTTTACTACACGTTCCAATAACGTTTTTGCATATGTTTTTCTCAATGTGCATCACATCAAGGTTATGTGCCAACTTCAGAGATGACCAGTACAGCAAGTCCCACAAACAAACCCTTCGGCTCCAGCACTGTCTGGATTCCCGCTTCCTTTTCTTTCCTTGAGGTAGAGGATGCTTTCCTGGTCTAACGTCTTTAACCTTCTCTAGTTGCTGCTTTAGCTCCTCATGGGTAAACTGCTCTGGCTTTTCTCGATTTTCAATAGTACCATCAAAATCTGCTCTCTTTCTTCTCCATGGATGGTCAGTTGGAAGGAAACGACGATGCCCATTGTAAAATATCTTGTTCTTCAACCTCCTTGAGCAAGGATCCTTGTCGCAACGCACAGAAGCAAAATAACCTTTCGTGACTCGCCCAGACAACGTGCTCAATGCTGGATAATCATGTATGCACCAAAGAACCGCAACACACAGTTTAAATCTTTTACGGTCAACAGCATCGATTGCCCATACACCCTTCCAAAGTTGCTGCAGCTCTTCGACGAGAGGTTCCATGAAGATATCAAAATCCTTTGATGGAGAACTCAGCCCAGGGATCAATAAGGCCATCATGAAGTTTGATTCTTCCATGCATACCCATGTGAGAGCCAGGTGTGGTTCGAGGACCGGTGGATGGTCGCTTCCTGGTGTGATGAGTGATTGACAACGTGGTGTGGACTGATTCTTGGGTAAGTATTGCAAGTGCAGGTTGCGGCTTGACTGGTGCAGGTGCAGGTGAAGAACAAGCGCGAAAGGTCGTTGTCGGTGAGGCCTCCAGGTGTGGAGAAGACAAGTAGGCTTGGTTCGAGGGACCCGGTGGCCAGCGGGGTCAAGTGCGGGCCGCATGGTGGCAAGAACGGCAAGATGAAGTCATGGACAGTTTCTTGGTTGAGCCTCAAAACCAAGGTCCAGCCGGGACTACGTGGGAGCCGAGTCATGAGTGGTGATTGGCGGAGGCTACACCGAGTTCGCGGGGTTTCCGGTGGTTCACCAGAAAACCACTGGGTTCCTTGGTTGATCCACAAAGCCAAGACCGAAGAACCGATGACGGAGGTGCAGCAGCTCCAGACCGGTCTGACCGGTGGGTCTGACCGGTCTGACCGGTGGGTACCGGTCTGACCAGTGAGGAGCACCGGTCTGACCGGTGTGTGACGACGCAGTCCGGAATCTTCGAACCGGAGGACACGCGTCGGGATCGCAAGGCTTGCGTCGAGGCTAAGCAAGTTTGCGGTCGCTGGGCATCCGTCCGATGGAGCGAAGACAAAGATTTCCGAATTCGCCCTTGAGGGGCATGTATCCCTAGTTAGCTAGTAAGGGTATTTTAGTCTTTTGGTTGCCTCCATATAACCCAAGTGGTGAGAGGATGGCAGCCATCTCTTGGAACCCTAGCTCATTTAGTTTTCCTATTTTCCTTCCTATTTTCTTAGGATTTTCGTAGGACTAGCTTGAGAGCTTCATGGTGAGATCTTGTGAGAAGGAAGGATGATCGGGCGGCAAGCTAGACCTTGTACGAACCTCTTTTGTATGTATAGATGATTCGGCGTGGTTCCTCAAGGCTTGGATGTGTCTTTCCCGTTTCTCCTTTTTGGTGATTTTCAGAGCCCTTTCTTGGCGATTTTCTTGGAGCGATTTCGAGGCCTTTCTCTTTGGGATTTGGTGGGGGATGTATGCATGAACCCTTCGTGGTTCTTTTCCCTTTGATTCCCCTCCCAAATCCGTGAGCAAAGGGGCTCGATTTTGGGGTTTTCGTGGCTCTAGGGTTAGAGGCGTTCTTGGTGGGATTTCTTCGATTCCTCTTGATTTGACAAGTTTTGGTGGACCAAATCTTGGCTATGGAGTACCCATGTGGTGTTCCTACTATCCCCAAAGTCTTGTGCAAAACCGTGGAGCGAATCGGGAGATCGGGAGTTGGATTTGGGGGAGTTGACTCGCGGGCGTTGTTCATCCCGAGCTGGCCAGGCGCGACCGGTCTGACCGGTGCTCTTGACCAGTCTGACCGGTGCTAGCCCTTGGTGGGTTTTTGTCTCGGGGAACAGCCTTGTCCGTGTGGTTTTGTCCCGTGGTTCTGCTGGTCAGTTCTTGGCGTGTTTGGAGTTGTTTTGCTAGGTTTTGTGAGGGGTTCTTCTTACTTCCAGGTTGTGTTTCGGAGGTGGTTTTTGTTCCAGGGCCTAGAGGAGTCACTGAGGCTTCCTGGAACGTTTGTTGTGCGGCTGCTGTAGCCACCGGCCTGACCGGCGCTGTCCACCGGTCTGACCGGAGTCACCGGTCTGACCGGCGCAGGTCATCGGTCTGACCGGTGTAGCACAGGCAGCAAGCCGTGCAAGTTTCCGCTATGTGTTTTGGTGAGTTCTGGCTCGGAGGGTTGAGTGTTGGCTCCTAGGACCAGTAGCACTCCAGTGGCTGCGTGGTCTTGGCCAACTTGGGTAGTTGGGTAGGAGACGTGATTTGGAAGCCGTGTTCGTCTTGTTGGAGTTCTCATCTCCTTCGAGAAGAATTTTTATCGGCTCCCATTCACTCCCCCCCTCTCTGGTTTGCCTAATCGGTCCTTCAATTGGTATCAGAGCCGGTTTGGGTCTTTATTGACTCTTACCAGTCTAAGATCCAAAGATGGCGTACCAGGAACGGGGTTCGGGTCCTCCGCACTTCGATGGGAAGAACTACCAGATGTGGCAAAGGCGGATGGCGGCGTTCCTCCGCGGAAAGGGTCAGATCCTTTGGGATGTCACGGTGAACACAGCTTATGTTCATCCGATGAACTTCCTTGCTCCAGGATCGAGGGATATGTTCGAAGCCAACAACAAGGCTGTCGACTACTTGTTTCGTGCTCTGTGTCAGCCTGAATTCGATCGGGTTCAGACAGAGGACTTAGCTTGTAGGATTTGGGAGCAGTTGAAGGATGCTCATGCTGGGAACGCTCAGGTTCAGGCTCGGATGTACGCGACTTACCGGAGAGAGTACGAGAACTTCACTCATCTCCCCGGCGAGTCCGTTGATGCCCTTTTCCAGCGATTTACGGTCGTTGTGAACAACATGAGAGCCAATGTGGACGTCCTCCCATACAATGATCATGATAGAGCTGTGAAGCTCTTGCACTCGTTGGATCGTACCGTATGGGACGGGAAGTTTGAGGCTATTGTTGAGTCCGAGAAGTATGACACCTTGACGGTGAACGAGCTATTCTCGAAGCTCAAGTCGGCTGAGTTGGACCGTGGTATGACAGCCAAGATCGAGAGTCCGACTGATTCTCATAGTCTTGCTCTCGTCGGTGGCTCAAGTGCTAAGACTAACGCTAACCCATCCTCCAGGATGTACTCTTTGTCCCCTTTGATGTCTTTGCCAGATGAGGAGTTCGATGTACTTGGAGAGGATGAGCTGGTGTTGCTGACACGGAGATTCGAGAGGATGCACGAGAACCGGGTGAAATCAAGGAGGAACTCGAGGGCGTGTTTCAAGTGCGGCAAGACCGGACACTTTTTCGCCGAGTGTCCGAAGGTGAACAACCACGACAAGCACAAGTCCAAGGACAAAGGAAGAAGATCCAAGAAGAAGGAACATGAACATGGGAGGAAGACACGGACCCGAGAGAAGATCAAGAGATCGAGCGACATCGACTCCGACTCTGAGGATGTGTCATCAAGCTCGAGTGAAGAAGAAGAAGAAGAAGAAGAAGAAGAAGAAGAAGAAGAAGAAGAAGAAGAAGAAGAAGAAGAAGAGGACAGCAAGAGGAAGCACAGAAAGAAGAAGAAGGACTTCGGCAAGTACTTGAATGGCCTTTGCTGTACTGCAAGCAAGACTTCGAGAGGCTGCAACAAGAAGGATGGGCTGTGCGGCATGGCACGCAGCTCCGACAGCAAGAGAAGCCAGAAGAACGCCTCGGAATCAGACTCCGACTCTGAGGATGAGGTATGTGATGAGCTCTCTTCTTTGCGCAAGGAGAATGAGGAGTTGGTTGACTTGCTTGATAATCGCGATCACATGCTTAGAGAGGCTAAGAAGCTTAGGAAGGAGCTTAGGGCTTTGCTTGAAGATGCTAGGAATAGAGTGGCTGAGATGGAAACACAGAACCTTGATGCCAAGCTTGAGATAGATTTGCTTAAGGCTAGTCCTATTGTTTCTGATGAAGTTGATTGTGCTGATTGCTCTGTGTTCCTAGCTGATTTGACTGCTCTTAGGGAAAAACATGCCTCCAAGTGTGAGGAACTAGATGTGCTTAGGGTTGAGTTGGCTGAGCTGCAATCTAGACCCACTTTGCTTAGTGCATGTACTTCTTGCCCTGGTTTACATGAAAAAATTGCTGAGCTTTGTTCTCGCATTGTTTCGCTTGAGGCTGATTTGAAAGTGCCTATTCCTACTTCCTGTTCTACCTGTGAATTGCATGCTGTGAAGAATTTGGAACTTGCACAATGCATTGATCGTTTGCAGGATGAGAACAGTAAGTTGCGTGAGGTGTTGAGTTGGGTGTCCAGTCATGAGCCTCAGCTGGGTGTGTTAATTGCCAGTTGTAAGCGCTTTGATGGTTGGGCTTTGGGATCTGATAAGTTTGGTGAGAGCAGTGGTGTGAGAGAAGGGAAATTTGGGAATATTCCAGTTCCACCACAACCAACACCCAAAGACAAGTTTGCATCCAAGCCAAACCAGTTGCTTAAATCGAGAGAAAAACCAAGTGAGAAGCCTAGTGAGAAACCTATTGAGAAGCTTTGTGAAGAGCCACACCCGAAACCTAAGCCAAGACCAATTCGTTTCCATTGTGAGTTTTGTGGAAAGGATGGTCATAAGAGAGAGTTTTGCTATAAGAGAAGAAGAGAGGCGAGATTGGCTAAGGAGTGGGCAAACAAGGACAGGTACCACCCTTCTCATGGTGTGCCTGAGCCTCGTATGCCACTACCTAAGGGAAAGGGTGTTGTGCATACGGTTCCAGCATGGAGAGATAGGAGAGCTTCAGGTGGAGGCAAGTTTGCTGGCCGAGGACCACCGGCCAGACCGGTCAGAGTGACCGGTCAGACCGGTGCTAGGCAGAGTGCTGGACAGTTTGGTTTCCGGGGCCGTGATGCTAGAGGGTTCAGCCCTTTTGGTCGTGGAACCGATGGTAGGCGCTTTGAGTCAAGTGGTGTTGAGTTTGCTGGACGTTCTCCACCTCGTGATCAATACGAGTTTGGGAGAGGTCGCAGCTTTGAGTCTCAGAGGGGCTACGGACCACGCTTTCCCTTTCGTGGTACTCGTACTCCTCCAGTGAGATGGGAGTGGTTTTCCCATGGTGGTTCCAGGTTTGATAGGTTTGATAGGATGGATCGCAGTTTTGATAGGCGCGGTAGGATGGATGTTGCTAACCCTACTTTTGAGGAGATGGCTCGGCACTGGTTTGACACTTTTGGTACTAACCCCAGTGTTGAGTCATTTGCTCGCTCTCGCTCTTGGTTTTGAGTTGCAGGTGGGAGGCCCGGAGAACATTTGGTTGATATCGGGGGTGGTTCTCCGGCCTCATACCCCGGTGATGACATGGAGGTACATCACTTTCGGGGATGGTGGACAAGGACAGGTGAATTCTGAAGAAATGATAAAGGTAAGTGAATTTGTGTCCTTCAAGTGTGTGGCCTTGGTCAAGCCACTTGGTTCGTTTCGCTCCTTGCCCTATCTCATGTGTGTAAGGTGAGCTTTGTATGCTCTTTGACCTTAATGCATGAGTTTAGGGGGAGTCTGTGTGCTTAGTGTGCTCTTTACTCTATCATGTGTACTAAGGGTGAGCTTTGTATGCTCTTTAGCCCTAGTGCATGTGTTTAGGGGGAGCTTGTGAGTTTTGCGCTCCTTTGCTCTTTTGCCGGTGGTGTCGAGCCCTTTTTGCCTCCCCTCGAGGAGCCGGTCGTTTGTGAGCTTTGTGTGTGGGAGCTCCTTTGTAGCATATGTATAGCTTTCCTTTGAGCATTTCTTGCATTTGGCATGGCATATGTAACATCATGTATAGGCATCTTTGTATGTTAGGTTGCATGCATTTTGTATCATATGCATTGTTTAGGAAAGGCTTCTCCTATATACATTGTTCACCATGGAATGATATATATGTCTTTGTGAGCTTATTTGGTAAGCTATGGTTAGTTTGGCTTAGCTCTTGATAATCTTGGTTTATATCCATGGTTGATGGCTATGTTTTTGAAAAATTTCATATATATATGCTCTCTTGTGAGTAAATGCCTTTACATGATCTTGACATGTTTTTGTGGCTTGGCTATGCTTAATTTGTGGTTGGATAGCTTATTTTGATCATATGGGGCCAAAGGCTCATTTACCATCATGAATGTTTAGCCCCCATGCTTCATCTTGTGGAGGGGCATAAGTTCTTTTTTGTCGCAAAGACATTTCATGTACCAACTATAAATCTGAAAATGAAATGTAAATTGCTTGGAAAATGTGCTCCCATGTCATATGTGCTAATTTTAATTTGCTTTGGGTGCTAAATCGTTGCATGATGCCTACCAATGAGAAGTCTCATATATAGAAGTAGGCACATGGCTCGGTGGCTTTGACATGACATGAGGTGCTTGTGGGTGTTTATGATGGTCTTATGCTTAGAATGGTTGTCCTAGCATGAAGTTTGTGTGGCTTTGCCATTTTGACATGTTTTGCTCATGTTTAGGACTTTGCTCATGAGAGGGTGATTTTTCGCAAAATTGCTCAATTCTATCTTAGCTTCGCCCAATGGTTGTGAAACTTGGTGATCATGAAGTTTATGTCATTACGAAGCTATAGAGTATCTAACTTGCTCATTTGGACATGTGTAGCATCCTATGTTGAATTTTGTCTATTTGAGAAGCTCTATGTTGCATTTTTTGCATTTTTGCCTTGATTCATGCATTGTCAACAAGGGGGAGAAGTTTGAGCATGTTTTGGCCTACTGAATGCATTTGGAAGGTTTTCAGGTGGTTTCGAGCCATTTTTGGGCTCTGTTGTGCACCGGTCTGACCGGTTGAGGTCACCGGTCTGACCGGTCAGAGTGCTGGTCCTGTTCATATGTTGACCACCGGTCTGACCGGTGGTGTTGGCCGGTCTGACCGGTCAGAGCTGAGCTGATGCAGCTGCTCTGTTTCGTCAAGTGGTTTGCATGCATTCGTCCAGGGGGAGTTGCATTGGTTCAGGGGGAGCTTGCATGTGTGCAGAGGGAGCTCTTTGTGATTTTCGAGCTTTGGATTGTTGGTTTGTGCTCTTTGCTTGAGCATGTTTTGTCTCGGATGTGTCGAGCCGTTGCCCTTGCCTAAGGGGTCCGAGACTTGTCTTCTTCAAGTGATCTTGCTCTTTGCCTTTTCTTTGGCTTTCGATCGCTTGTTGGAGTTTCTTTTAGTTGTTTCTTTTCTTTTTCTTTTCTCTTGGTTACCAAAACGTGTGTGTTGTCATTACACTCATCAAGGGGGAGATTGAGAGCCAGGTGTGGTTCGAGGACCGGTGGATGGTCGCTTCCTGGTGTGATGAGTGATTGACAACGTGGTGTGGACTGATTCTTGGCTAAGTATTGCAGGTGTAGGTTGCGGCTTGACTGGTGCAGGTGCAGGTGAAGAACAAGCGCGAAAGGTCGTTGCCGGTGAGACCTCTAGGTGTGGAGAAGACAAGTAGGCTTGGTTCGAGGGACCCGGTGGCCAGCGGGGTCAAGTGCGGGCCGCATGGTGGCAAGAACGGCAAGATGAAGTCTTGGACGGTTTCTTGGTTGAGCCTCAAAACCAAGGTCGAGCCGGGACTACGTGGGAGCCGAGTCATGAGTGGTGATTGGCGGAGGCTACACCGAGTTCGCGGGGTTTTAGGTGGTTCACCAGAAAACCACTGGGTTCCTTGGTTGATCCACAAAGCCAAGACCGAAGAACCGAAGACGGACCGGTCTGACCGGTGAGGAGCACCGGTCTGACCGGTGTGCGACGACGCAGTCCGGAATCTTCGAAGTGGAGGACACGCGTCGGGATCGCAAGGCTTGCGTCGAGGCTAAGCAAGTTTGCGGTCGCTGGGCATCCGTCCGATGGAGCGAAGACAAAGATTTCCAAATTCGCCCTTGAGGGGCATGTATCCCTAGTTAGCTAGTAAGGGTATTTTAGTCTTTCGGTTGCCTCCATATAACCCAAGTGGTGAGAGGTTGGCAGCCATCTCTTGGAACCCTAGCTCATTTAGTTTTCCTATTTTCCTTCCTATTTTCTTAGGATTTTCGTAGGACTAGCTTGAGAGCTTCATGGTGAGATCTTGTGAGAGGGAAGGATGATCGGGTGGCAAGCTAGACCTTGTACGAACCTCTTTGGTATGTATAGATGATTCGGCGTGGTTCCTCAAGGCTTGGATGTGTCTTTCCCGTTTCTCCTTTTTGGTGATTTTCGGAGCCCTTTCTTGGCGATTTTCTTGGAGCGATTTCGAGGCCTTTCTCTTTGGGATTTGGTGGGGGATGTATGCATGAACCCTTCGTGGTTCTTTTCCCTTTGATTCCCCTCCCAAATCCGTGAGCAAAGGGGCTCGATTTTGGGGTTTTCGTGGCTCTAGAGTTTGAGGCGTTCTTGGTGGGATTTCTTCGATTCCTCTTGATTTGACAAGTTTTGGTGGACCAAATCTTGGCTATGGAGTACCCATGAGGTGTTCCTACTATCCCCAAAGTCTTGTGCAAAACCGTGGAGCGAATCGGGAGATCGGGAGTTGGATTTGGGGGAGTTGACTCGCGGGCGTTGTTCATCCCGAGCTGCCCAGGCGCGACCGGTCTGACCAGTGCTCTTGACCGGTCTGACCGGTGCTAGCCCTTGGTGGGTTTTTGTCTCGGGGAACAGCCTTGTCCGTGTGGTTTTGTCCCGTGGTTCTGCTTGTCAGTTCTTGGCGTGTTTGGAGTTGTTTTGCTAGGTTTTGTGAGGGGTTCTTCTTACTTCCAGGTTGTGTTTCGGAGGTGGTTTTTGTTCCAGGGCCTAGAGGAGTCACTGAGGCTTCCTGGAACGTTTGCTGTGCGGCTGCTGTAGCCACCGGCCTGACCGGCGCTGTCCACCGGTCTGACCGGTGTCACCGGTCTGACCGGCGCAGGTCATCGGTCTGACCGGTGTAGCACATGTAGCAAGCCGTGCAAGTTTCCGCTGTGTGTTTTGGTGAGTTCTGGCTCGGAGGGTTGAGTGTTGGCTCCTAGGACCAGTAGCACTCCAGTGGCTGCGTGGTCTTGGCCAACTTGGGTAGTTGGGTAGGAGACGTGATTTGGAAGCCGTGTTCGTCTTGTTGGAGTTCTCATCTCCTTCGAGAAGAATTTTTATCAGCTCCCATTCACTACCCCCCCTCTCTGGTTCGCCTAATCGGTCCTTCACCATGGTGGCATGTTATACGGCACAACAAATACTGGCCACATACTATATGAGTTGTTCATGTTGCCAAATGGATTGAAACCATCGGTTGCAAGACCAAGTCTAAGGTTCCTAGCATCTTCTGCAAATCTTGGCCAACTTTTATTGAATTCTTTCCATGCCTCACCATCAGCTGGATGGCTAAGCTCATTGTTCACCAGTTTTCGCTTCGACTGGTGCCATCGTGCATCCTTTGCTGTTTTTGATGAAACAAACATCCTCTTCAGCTTGGAAATCAGCGGAAAATGCCTCAATACCTTTTGAGGAACACGCTTGTTGGTGTCTGCATCCTTCCATCTTGAATCCGCTTCACAACATACTGGGCACACATCAAGTTTGACATACTTCTCCTTGCAAAACAATATACAATTATTTTTGCAAACATGGATTTTTTCATAGCCGAGTCCCATGGAATGTATGTACTTCATTGCTGCATTGAAAGAGTCTGGAAGACACGCTTCTGGGAATCCTTTTTGTAACAAATTCATCATTGCATTGAATGCGACGTTGCTCATCCGACTGAAAGACTTTATATGAAGTAACTTGACAACAAATGTAAATTGTGCATATGAAGATGTCGGTGACACCTTACGGTTCAGATGTTCCTTTACAAATTCATACATTTTCTCACCGAGCACCTGACCATTGCCCAAGTCAGCAATCAATTCAGACATCCCATCGTCTCCAGGGCCTTCATCCTCCTCCATACCCGATATGTATTGGTTTTCCTGGACTGTTTCCTGATCACCACCATCCTGTGGAGCTGCATTATCCACATCCCCCTCTGCATCTGGCAGAATTGCGTTATCCTGTACATTTTCATCATCGTCAACCATATCCTCCAAAGCTTCTCCATGATGGATCCAGCTAGTGTAAGTGGTTGCCATCCCACTCACAAGTAAGTGATCTCCAATTCGCTCTATAGTCCCTGTAGAGTTATTGAGGCATCGACGACACGGGCATAGTATTTCTTCGTCCTCAGCGTATCTTGTCCGAAGAAATACCAAGAAATCCTGGACCCCTTTCTCATGATCGGTGGTAAAACCAGTACAACTGGTTATCCAGCGTCTATCCATCTGGAAAGTTTTTGGCGAAGCCAACTCAACATTACTGACCATAGAACGAATCGAAAAGGAGAACATTCTGCGAAATGGAATTTTCCGAATTGAACACAAAATTACTTACCAGATTGACACGCCGCTGCAGCAAGTATCACCCAGGTTGCGGCCGTAGGAGTGAGCAGCCGTTGGAAGTCGCAAATCACCACCGGAATGATCCGTTTTGTAGCCTACTCGCCTCTCTGTTCTTCGTTTTCCCGTTTGGGGCAGCGGGCTGTAGGAAAATTATTTTTTTGCTACAACGCGGGCTTTTCTCCTGCCAACTTATCAGAACAACCGCTCCGTGCTGTGGTTGGGCTAGAGAGTGTTTCTCATTAAATTGACACAACCAAGAGGTGGTGCAGTGGTAGATAGTGTTGTCTCGTTCCTATAGGTCTCTAGTTCGAACCCTTGCTATGGCAAATTGTTTTTGCATTATTTCGTGACCAACAGTAGGAAACAAGCAGTTTCGCGATCGTTACTCAGGAAGGTCCTTCCAGCAAAACATCAACAGAACGGACTAGCAAAACATCAGCAAAATTAATTCAGAATGGTGAGTATGCTCGACTCAATTTGAAACAGATTAAACCAAATCGGCATAATAAGATGGAATCTCATAGCACTCATCACCACAAAGTTCACACCACCAGCAAGTAGCAAACACAAAAATACAAACAAATTCATCACCACAAAGTACACACCACCTCTGAACCGTCTAGCTAGCAGTAACACCAGACATGTTTTATCGATTGTCTGCAGCTCAGTCAGAGTATATTTGCTCTTTCTTTCAACAGGGCATTCTCCGCTAACAATTGCTGATTCTCTTTCAGCTGGTCATACTGTTGCCGTAACAATTGATTAACATGGCCCCTCTCTTTGGTCAGCTCTTCCATCAGGGTAGCGTTCTCCTGCTGTAACAATGCCATTTGATTCAGCTCGTCTTTCTCCTGTTGCAGCAATTGATTCATCTCTTTCAGTTGTTCATTCTGCTGCTGTAACGATTCCTCATACAGGTGCTTGTAATGTATAGCCTCTTGCAGGTCTCTCTTCACCTTCTGCAGCTCAGCTTTAGTGGATTCAAGCACCTCCAGAAGCTAGAAAAATCCAAGAACCTATCAATCCATCAAACTATGCAAACTGAAAACTAACTGAATCAACTTCCAACACCAATTGCAATTCAAATCTGAGTGTATGATGAAATCAGCTCAGCTATTTAGTGGATTCAAGCACCTCCAGAAGCTAGAAAAATACAAGAACCTATCAATCCATCAAACGATGCAAACTGAAAACTAACTGAATCAACTTCTAACACCAATTGCAATTCAAATCTGAGTGTACGATGAAATATGAATCTATTGTATATGGTCATCCATCCTCTAGATCCCTAAACTAGAAATCCCCATCCCTAGGTCGATAGGGGAAAATATAGTGGCTCAAACCAGAGGACTGACCTTGTCATCCTGTTTCATGAACTCGTAGCCGGGAGGTGGCGCATAAACCACCCTCTCATCACCACCAGAATCCGCCATTCCTACCACGAGCCGTTGCAAATCTGCGCGTAGCAAAAGTCGAGAGTCTTTGCGAAGGCAGTGAAGCGTTTCGCATGCAAATTTCTGATTTATATTAAAGATTCGAAAAAATGCTTACATGTGGGACCCAATTGAATTTTATGACGACTTGGAACACTCTATTTTAAAATAATGCTTACATGTGGGACCAAAGTTGGTTTATGACACCGCTGACCTGGCGAAAATGCTTACATGTGGGACCCTGCAAAATTTTATGACGACTTGGAACACTCTAATTTCAAAAGAATGCTTAAATGTGAGACCCTACTGAATTTTATGACGACTTGGAACACTCTGTTTTTAAAATAATGCTTACATGTGTGACCGATGTTGGTTTATGACGTTTTTCAGAGCTCATAGCGTCACAAAACAGCATGAAACAGGGAACGCCTGGCTACAGTACCAACCATAATGACGAAAGTTTTTTTTATCACTAAATTTGCTCGGAAGTGAAATATTATGACGAGATCAGCCAGGAACGTCATAAATCAATGATGCTAAAATGTGGTTGCGTCACTAGTCAACGATTTTCTTGTAGTGTTATGAACAAACATCGAAAACATGTATAAGTCACTCGTCAACTGGATCGAAAGGCCTTGTTCATCAAGAACATGAGCCTCAAAATGATGAACAAGTGAAGAACACATGAACAAATCACCCATGTATAAAAACTTTATATGAAATAGCTAAATAACTGAAGTAGATCAAAGTCATACAATAAAATAAAGATACAAGAGAACTCATACCTAGATCCCAAAGTAGACTTGGAACCTGAAGGAGAACTACTCTAGCCTACCTCCTAGCCTTAGAAACCAAAAGTGAGAGAGGAGGAGTAAGGTGTGCTGGTAAGAAATGAACCCCCTCCCCTTCTATTTATAGGCCCGAGCACCGGCGCAAAGAGGAGTGAAACACCCCGGGAACGGCCTCTAGGACCAATGGACAAGCACCATGTGGAAGCCTAGGATCAGCTGACCCAAGGTCGGTTCGGCCGATCCTAGGGTCGGCCAACCCCAGGTGGGCCCCCCTCAGGGTGTGCTTCCTTGGGGTGGCTGTCCTGTGGGCCCTTAGGTCGGTCCCTGGTGAACACATGCTCTTGAGGCGGTTTAGGTGCTCTGGTGGGCCCATGGATCCATGTGAAGTCCACGTGTCACGCTTTGATTCGTCGGGGCTTGCCTCTCTTGGATTGGTGACATGGTGTGTATGCATGGCACCTGAGGTGGCTTAGCTTGCATGCATGGCACCTGAGGTGGCATCCACTCCTTGAGGTGACCTGGCATGAATCATAGAAGGTGAGTTTGCCACTTCTTTATGCTTATTTTCCTGCAATCACATAATCTCCAAGGACAAGTGGAACTACATTATTCTTAACTAAAGTGTGTGTAAGAAATGCCTCTTGCTCCTTTATTCATGAGTAAATTGACGGCTAAAGTAAGCACTTAACAGCCGTCAACAACTCCCCCAAGCTAGCCTCTTGCTCGTCCCGAGCAAGACACTTATGACTTAGGTTGGTTGATCAGGAGTTGCTACGATGTTGTATTCATAGTTTATGACAAGCATACGATTAGGTACTCTATCAAGGATTGAATAAGTTGGCATTAATCTTACCTTATGCTTGATTGATATAGGGCTTGTAGCTTCACCTGCCTTGGGCGGTTGAAAGATAGAACGGTTGTATAGAAATCACTAATCCCAAGAGCCTTGATCAGTCGTCAATCCGTAGGTTTTGCAAATTTTTTCAAAGAAATCAAAAGTTCCTCGAATGATACTCTCGGATCGCTCATTGTGTATGATTCCTCACCAAGGCATTGATTTGCCTTCTTTCTCCACCTACTCCTAATAAGCTGATATGTGGAGATGTAGGTAGGGAAAACATGCGGCATACCTGTTTCTCATGTATTGTCGAGTCGAAAACCGGATCCTTGGAAGCAACAAGTCACACAACCTGATCAAGATGTGCATGTGTGTGTATATGGTGGATGCATGATGAACCCCTTTTTGCATATGATTCTCTCTTCTCCTTTTGAAATTTTTGAGACTTGGGCTATGTCTCTTTATTCTTTCTCTTTCTTTTTCTTTTCTTTTCTCTCTTTTTTTATACATAGCCCATAGTCCTTGCTGAATATTTTTGGAGAGAGAGTAATCATGGAACAATGCGCGGAGCTTTATTTGTGGAATGAATGGGGGATGGATGAAATGATGGGTGCTAACTTCCAGTGTAGAAGTTTAGCATATGGTGGCTGTTGACGGTCCTTACAACAAGTTCCCAACCGTCATAATCCCGGAAATGAGGAGGTTATATGACAAGTTTCATGCATGTTTTTAGTACTAATAAAGTTCCACGAGTTGTGTTGCAAATTTTATATGCAGGTACCCATTTGGAATAAAACGTGAGTCACCAGACCACACCGAGCAGGCACGGCCGAACCAGCAGGTGCGGCCAGCCCTGCTGGTGCGGCCGGATCAGCAGGTGCGGCCGGCCCTGCACCCCGCCACGACTCGGGTCCAGGCGACTATCATTTCCATGGACACACTTTGGATGGATAAGATATGCCGTGGTTATGTCGGTTTGATCCATAGGATTTGAAAAGAAGCACTTGGATTCATGGGCCCACTTCTACATGCACCCAACCGCCACTCCGAAGCAATCTTGAGCATCCCCTATCAGTGGCGGTGCATCACATGGCTTGGAGTAGATACGGCCAGATCAAGAGATACGGCCGCACCTACGAAGCGTTGAATCTGGTGGAACCGACCCAGGATACCGACTCACAACCGACCAAGGAGCGAGCATCAGGACCGTCCACGACGAATGGCGGCAAATCATAGGTGAGGCCGCACCTAGAGGTGCGGCCGTCCCTGGCTTCCGCCGCCTCAGCGTTCCACCGACCTCCCACTGCTATAAAAAGGACCCTCCACTCGCTGGAACAGAAGCAACACCGCAGGAGCTTCACTATTGTCCACTTTTGTATCTTAGAGTAGGAAGTAGTGTAGTTGGGAGTTAGAGTCGAGTCGAGCTAGTCTCGGGGTTCCGGAGAAGTCTTCTTCAGAGTTCAGGTACTATTCTTGTATCTTTTCCTTTATAAGACTTAAGTGGATTTCAAGTTATCTTTCTATCTTACATTTCGAGTCAATTACATTCAGCTTTTACTTAGCTACTAAAAGCTTTATTCTAGGTTTAGACTAAAGTGAGTTTTGCCTTGGTTAGCTTAGTTCTCTTGAACCCTATAGTGTTGTGGTCGTTCTTCGCTTGATCTCCGGTGTTTCACGGGAGAGAGAGACCTTTCTCTTAAGGCCTTAGGGAAGGTTCTTTGGTTCGTTGTGAGCACAGTGCTCAGAACTTGCCTTAGTCTTAGATTGGTGTCCCGTTCAACAGAATAGTAGTGGTACCTTAAGGAGGTGACAGCTCTGGACGGGCTCTGTAGTCCACCACGTTAGTTCGGGCCGGTAGGATTCAGCGCGTCGTCGTTCTCCCTTCTCATCCCAGTCTGAGAGCGCGACTTTGCATGCCCCTGCAGCACTAGAAGAGCTTGTTGATCCTATCTTACCTTGGCTCTGCTTTACCTTAGTTCTTTTCCCAGAATTGACAAGATTAGATAGATTGCCTTAGGATCCTTTCTCGTCTTGTTGTCCTCCCGACTTACTAGGACCTCTCTAGTTCTTTTATCAAGATCTCCTCCCGTGTCCAATTTACCCCGCATATCTTTATCATCAACCCAGCTATAAGATTCTTTCACCAAGCTTCGATCCTCTCTGCCGTTTGTTTGATTATCTATGCCATAGTGCTTCTCTTGGGAAAATATAAATACGATAACCCGAATACCACCGGGTGAAGTGCTACAACGGTAATCCGTGCGCTTGCGGACCTTTCTGTATCGTGTGTTTTACCAAAGACGTTCCTAGCTCCATTACTAGGTGTATAAACTCAGTAGTGAGGCTAAGGAGCGTCAACAAGCATTTCTGGCACCGTTGCCGGGGAACTATAAACCTGGTGCGACGCTAAGAAGTGTCAACAAGCATTTCTGGCGCCGTTACCGGGGAAGCAATAGGCACTAGATATCTTTTCGGTAGAGTTATCTCAGTTCGGTGAACCGTCTTTTAGCGGGCTTATCCCTACTCCGTTCCTAGTGTACGGAGTAGTACCCGGTTTCGACAGTTTCGTCCCGTCTTCACATCTTTCAAGAGTCGCTTTAGAAGGATATTCCGACTTCGTGTCAATACCCTTCGAAAGGTTTCTCTCGATTTATCACGACGAACCCAGTCGATCCCGTAGACAGAACCATCTTTCTCATGGCCAAAGAAGCCAACCTTGAGTTCTCTATTGATCAATCCCATTCTCCGACTAAGACGGAAATCCCAATCGGAAATGGAAATCTTAAACCAAGGTTCTTCTCCAATGAAAGTATTTCTCCAAAATTCCTTTCCATCGCCCAGAAAAATCCTTTCTCAGGATTCGAAGGAGAAAATCCATACAATCATTTGAGGAGTTTAGAGCAATTGTGCTCTACTCGTTCATACTCCGATCTCTCTCCCGACGAATTTAGAGTTAGACTTTTTCCACTCTCACTAGCGGGAAAAGCAAAGGCTTGGTACTTCCAGCAAGAGAAGGAAGTTACCACGGACTGGAGACTTTTGCGCGACGTGTTCTGCGCTAAGTACTTCCCCTTATCTCGTCTCATGCACCTTCGAAATCATATTATCAATTTCCAACAGACGAAGACCGAATCCCTTAGTCAAGCGTGGACTAGATTCCATGATCTCATACACATTTGTCCCGATCATGGCCTGCCAGATATAGTGTTGATTCAGCATTTTCAGCACGGCCTATCTCGAGACAACATTTTCTGCTTTCTTGCACTCACAAAGGGATCACTTTTTCACGAAAATCCGACTGAGGGGCTAGAAATTTTAGAGAGAATCTTAGCTATGCCCGTCAGAAGAGAATCCCAGAGCGAAGAAATCAAGGACCATTCCCAATCTTGGATATATTGGATTATTGCCTACCTATCGTTTCTCTTCCAAACTCTAGTCAATTACCTCTCTAATCAAGAGAGTCACTCCAAGAAGAAATGATCATCAACAAGTCCAGCTCGAGGACTATAAATTCGACGCTCTCGCCGTGAGATAAACCGGCATTTGTCCCGTCCTAAGTTCATGCATCAGGCATGTTTAATTTTCGAAATCTTTTTAGCCACTGCATGACTTAGAGTTTAGAAGGTTGAAGGAGCATTTTTGGGCATTTTGCCCGGTGCGGCCGGCCCACTAGGCACGGGCGCACCTCCCCTCTTGCCTGGGTGAATGCATGGAGCAGCCACTAGCTGCATGGTGGTGATTCACTTTGTGAAAAAGCAAGTCCAATCTGAAGTAATTCTTTCCCCACCACCAATAGCTTTGCTAGCAAACTTTGGACAGCTGAGTGCACAAATTCTCGAGGATCTTAAGTGCTAGACAGTGCAGCAGCTACCTGCCAGCATTTTTGGTGGAAACACTAGGGCCGGTCGGCGCTGTAGGTGCGCCCGCACCTGTGGAATCCACCGTGCTGTCATTTCCAAGTTGTTGCATGCTGCTCCTAGCCTCCTAATCACGCACTGAGGTCGCCTCTCAATTTTTGTTGGCACGGCCGGACGGACAGGTGCGGCCGCACCTGCCTCCCTCCACCTGCCTATAAATTGAGGCCTCCCGTGCACTCTCCCAGAAGACCTCAGCCAAATTCCGAAATCCGCAACCTTTGCTCCCTTGTTAAGTCCGTTCGCTCTTAGTGGAAAGGAGTGCCGAGAGTGTGCCCCTCGTAGTGCAAGCCACTCAAGTTTTGTGGAGGTCTTATCACCCCACAAAAACCGCTAACTCTTGGAGCGCTAATCCTCGAACGACTAACCTTTCATAACCATCATCCTTCGGGTATCCGTTGCATTAACCTTTTGCAGGATGTCGTGGTTCCGGAAGGCCGCAAAGGTAGTGAAAGGAAAACACATTAGGTTCCGCGACTCGGACTCGAGCCGCAGTGGCCATTCCCATTCTTCAGATTGGCAAGATCACTCGGTACCCCCGGGTTTCGATCCTCAGGACAATGTGTCCATGGGTTCTGCCCGGGACATGTCCGCAAGCTCGGTGCATTATGATTGGTCAGGTTCGGAGGAAAGGACTCGTTTCCTTACCTCCAAAACTCAAATCATCCTGCAAACCGACCAAGAGCGGAGGTTATTCCAGCAGCTAAAAGACCAGTAATTCATGCATACGAAGGTATACGACAACACCCTTCTTAATGAAACCGGTATGATAGGAGAGTTTGGGGCAGCCTTTGATGCCATAGGCTGGGGGAATTTCTGACATGCTTGGGAAGAGGGTTTGAAATTTCTCACCTTAGAGTTCCTTTCGACTTTAAGCGCCGATAGCAGTGGTGTTAAGTTTCGGCTCTTCAATGAAGAGCACGACTTATCCTGGGAACAGTTGAGTGTGGCTCTAGGCTTCGACTCAAACTGTCTGCTAGAGTGGTCTAAGCACAAGGGTATGAAAGCCTTTTCGAGGGAGTCGTTCTGGAAGAAGATCTCGGGGAGAGGGTTGAACCCCGCTCCCCGGATCAACTTGATCCACAACCCCACTCTTCGATTCCTCCACCGGCTCATTTCGGGCATGATTGCCCCGAGAGTCGAGTTTAGAACGGTCAGGGTGGACGAGTTGCAGTGCTTGTTTGACATCATCCATAAGATCAAGCTTGCTCCTGTCGTTTCGATGGTCGAGCACTGGCGCACCATGGCCACCAGGACTGGCAAGATCGAGATCACCTCTTTGGTGACTCGAATTGCTACGTACATCGGAGCTCTAGAGGGAGCCCAGGTCACATACTTGGAGACGCCTCGCGAGACTTTCGATGAGGACCATTTCATACAAGCCCACTTGCTGAAGCGTGTTGAGGGAGAGCTGGTCATGCTTTACCCCCATTCCTCCACAACCATCGTTCTCCCGTGCCCAGAGCTTGGTCTTTACCAAGTTAAAAAGTACACCCTGAACCTGACACCCGAGGATGATGTGGAGACGGTAAGGCCTTCACGACATAGCATCTCAGGGCCCGGACCAGCAACCCGATCACGCACTCGCAGGAGCGACAGGAACCTCATCCCAGAAAGCACCACGCAGCAGGCGCCAGCATCCGGCGGAGCAGGACCCTCCAGTAGTAACCAGTAGCAGCAGCAATCCAGCGGAAGCCAGCCCCCCAGTGCCTCTATCTGCTCCAGCTCATCACACTCTCAGTCAGCCCGTTTTGGGGGCCACCCGACCTACGGCGGAAACTATCCTCAGAGCTACCCGTACGGGTACCATGAGGAGCAGTATGGCATCATCGACCAGGGCCTTTCAACATCGACAATCGCCTCCGCAGTCTCGATGCACGTGCCGAGAGGATAGAGCAAGGACTCCAGGACACCGCCAGGCGACAGCAAGAAACCGACGGCCAGCTGTACACCCTAACCGCCACCACGCAAGAAGGCTTTCAAGCAGTGAACAACTTCTTCGGGTCATGGAACCCGTATCAACAACCGCCCAACTATTAGTCCCATCTCTCGAATTAGCTTGGGGGAGAGAGATCCCCGACCAGGTAAGACCCAACCAATTTTCCTTTTCTTCCCTTTTGTTTTAGTGGTTTGTCATTCCCTTAGTTTAGTTGTTTTTCTTTCTTTTCAAAAAAAAGAGAAGAGAAAAGTTTCAAGGGAGTAGTCCTTTGAAGGTAAGAGTCTGCAAGATTTTAGTGAGTGTTTCATCAGTTTTGTTGGAAAGTTTTTCGTGGTACGGCCAAACCATGAGGTACGGCCGTACCTCCCCTCGGCAAAATTCTTGTGCAGAACAATTGCAGGGGGGAAAGTGAGCACTTGGAGTGAAAGTAGTAGGACCGGCCGAACCAACTGGTACGGCCGTACCTATGAAAGTACACAAGATTGTCCAGCAACCGTAGCATCAAGTCCTCAAGTGTTTCACTCAGCATCACGAGGTAAGACGAATCATCCAGGAGATCAAAGTCAGCTTGGGGGAGAGCCCCGGTTCCATCAAACAAGGTACGCCCATCCAGTCCAATCCCAACTTCATTCAGAATAAAAGAAAACAACAAAAACATTTGCTTTCATCATGTGCTTGAGAACTTGTCTATACACCCTCTTTTGGAATAATGAATAGTTGCCATGTTAAAACTTTGCAAGAACCTAATGTACAGCTGTGTTCTCTACAAGCTTTTGAATTTGTTGGTATATTTTGAGACAAGAGCCTGAAATAAAACTTTGTGGGAAGCAAATGCTTATGACCAAACCTTGGGTGTTGATTAGTACGATATGGTGAGACAATGTTAATCTTGCTCTATCTCATAGTATGGTGAAATCTCGGATGAATTTCTTTTGAAAATAAAACAAGACAAGTTCCTCAATGGTCATATCACCTACCAAAGCCATATGTCGATATTAATGTTCAAACCTTCTACATATGCTTGCTTGTGATCCATTGAGTTTTGCCAAATTGTTGTGACCCTTGGTAGAATCTTTTCATGCTGCCATGATCGAGACCACGTACACCCACATATACTAGCTAACTCCTACACCGGGAGTTACGCAAAACATGCCATCCATCCACCAGAAAAAAAATAAATACTCCAAAGTCCAAAGGGATTTCTCTTCTTGTAATCTTGCAAAAGGAGAGAGGGGTCTTTGAAAAAAAAAGAGAAAAAAAAGAAAAGAGTATATGCTCAAGAAGCATAGAAAAAAAATGTGCTCCAATCAAAGAGCATAGAAAAAAAGGAGAAGAAAGCATGACCCCCCTCCAAAATAAAAGCAAGAAGAGAATCTCCAAGCAAGGAGTATTTAGAAAAACAAACAAAAATATTCCACACACTTGCACATCTCGATCAAGTTGCATGACTAGTTTCTTCTTGGATTCGGTTTTTGGCTCAACAACATCATGTGGCACAAGTGAGTCTCATGCTTATCCTACCCAAAACTCCACATACAAGCCATAGAGTAGGAAGTTGAGGCTCATTCAAAAGCCTTTGGTGAGGTAACAAATACCACTTGAGCGATCGAGGGAACCATCCGAGGAACTTTGTCTCTCTTTCCGAAAATTTCAAAACTCCGAGATAGGATCCGGAAAAGAGAAGAGTGAGTGATGCAAAGTCAAAACCGTTCTACTCTTCAACCTCCAAAGGCGCGGTGGAAAGTTACAAGCCCCGTAGGTAAAACATGGCTAAGTTTCTCTCGTACCAACCTTTTCAACAGCAAGTAGAGTATGGAATTGTGCATAGGAACTTGCAGAGTGGTAACATCAGTGCAACTCCCGAGGCCAAGTCTAGACTTTGCTCGAGGACGAGCAAACGTTTAGCTTGGGGGAGTTTGTTGACGGTCCTTACAACAAGTTCCCGACCGTCATAATCCCGGAAATGAGGAGGTTATATGACAAGTTTCATGCATGTTTTTAGTACTAATAAAGTTCCATAAGTTGTGTTGCAAATTTTATATGCAGGTACACATTTGGGATAAAACGTGAGTCACCAGACCACACCGAGCAGGCACGACCGAACCAGCAGGTGCGGCCGGCCCTGCTGGTGCGGCTGGATCAGTAGGTGCGGCCGGTCCTGCTGGTGCGGCCGGCCCTGCACCCCGCCACGACTCGGGTCCAGGCGACTATCATTTCCACGGACACACTTTGGATGGATAAGATACACCGTGGTTATGTTGGTTTGATCCAAAGGATGTGCAAAGAAGCACTTGGATTCATGGGCCCACTTCTACGTGCACCCAACCGCCACTCCGAAGCAATCCTGAGCATCCCCTATCAGTGGCGGTGCATCACACGGCTTGGAGTAGATACGGCCGGATCAAGAGATACGGCCGCACCTACGAAGCGTCGAATCCGGCGGAACCGACCCAGGATACCGACTCACAACCGACCAAGGAGCGAGCATCAGGACCGTCCTCGACGAATGGCGGCAAATCATAGGTGAGGTGCGGCCGTGCCTGGCTTCCGCCGCCTCAGTGTTCCACCGACCTCCCACTGCTATGAAAAGGACCCTCCACTCGCTGGAACAGAAGCAACACCACAGGAGCTTCACTATTGTCCACTTTTGTATCTTAGAGTAGGAAGTAGTGTAGTTGGGAGTTAGAGTCGAGTCGAGCTAGTCTCGGGGTTCCGGAGAAGTCTTCTTCAGAGTTCGGGTACTACTCTTGTATCTTTTCCTTTATAAGACTTAAGTGCATTTCAAGTTATCTTTCTATCTTACATTTCGAGTCAATTACATTCAGCTTTTACTTAGCTACTAAAAGCTTTATTCTAGGTTTAGACTAAAGTGAGTTTTGCCTTGGTTAGCTTTGTTCTCTTGAACCCTATAGTGTTGTGGTCGTTCTTCGCTTGATCTCCGGTGTTTCACGGGAGTGAGAGACCTTTCTCTAAAGGCCTTAGTGAAGGTTTTTTGGTTCGTTGTGAGCGCGGTGCTCAGAACTTGCCTTAGTCTTAGATTGGTGTCCCGTTCAATGGAATAGTAGTGGTACCCTAGGGAGGTGACAGCTCCAGACGGGCTCTGTAGTCCACCACGTTAGTTCGGGCCGGTAGGATTCAGCGCGTCGTCGTTCTCCCTTCTCATCCCAGTATGACAGCGCGGCTCTGCATGCCCCTGCAGCACTAGAAGACCTTGTTGATCCTATCTTACCTTGGCTCTGCTTTACCTTAGTTCTTTTCCTGGAATTGACAAGATTAGATAGATTGCCTTAGGATCTTTTCTCGTCTCGTTGTCCTCCCAACTTACTAGGACCTCTCTAGTTCTTTTATCAAGATCTCCTCGCGTGTCCAATTTACCCCGCATATCTTTATCATCACCCCAGCTATAAGATTATTTCACCAAACTTCGATCCTCTCTGCCGTTTGTTTGATTATCTATGCCATAGTGCTTCCCTTGGGAAAATATAAATATGATAACCCGAATACCACCAAGTGAAGTGCTACAACGGTAATCCGCGTGCTTGCGGACCTTTCTGTAACGTGTGTTTTACCAAAGACGTTCCTAGCTCCATTACTAGGTGTATAAACTCAGTAGTGAGGCTAAGGAGTGTCAACAAGCATTTCTGGCGCCGTTGTCGGGGAACTATAAACCTGGTGCGACGCTAGAAGTGTCAACAGTGGCTGTGTACGTGATCTTGATCGTGGGAGCATGACAAGTTTCTCGCCGAGGGTCACAACAATTCGACAAGACTCAATGGAGAAAACAAGCAGCATATGTGGAGGTTAACAAAAGCTAGGATCTACATATGGCTTTGGATAGGAATTTCTCATCATTGAGGAACTTATCATTTTATCATTTTTCAAAAGAAAAAACTCCGGATATCAAACATCACTTAGCAGAAGCTCATAGCAACCCTATTATACCATATCATACCTCACAACAACCTAGGCAAAGGTCATGCTTTTTGCTACCCATAAGCTTCAAGCTAAGGTTTGATCATACAAGCCAACAAACTCAAAACTAAGATAGGGTACTAAGTTGTAGCAAGGCATAAAAAGGAATAAACAGAGCAACTATTCATCAGTTCAACCATGGAGAACAAAAGCATTCTTACCGTGCATATGAAAACAAACTAATTTAAGAAAGCAAATAAATATTTTTGGTCTTTTTAACTTTGCAGATTTTTATGTGTTTTTAGCGTATAAGATTCTGAAAATAAAGATACAAGTTACCTCAGACTGGGGGTCCTCCCCCAAGCTAGCTTCAGGCTCACTAGTGTGGAGGGGGAAATCCCATCCACCGGTAGTAGGCCCTCTGCTCCTCCAACTGCTGCTGCTGTGCCAGCTCGATGGCATGAATTCGCTCGCCAGACATCCGCTGCCAGTCCCAGGTGGACTCGATGTGCTGGTGCACGGTCTCCTCCATGTCGCCGACTCGGATGTTGAGCTCGCTCATCTGCTGAGTAAGGGTGGTCCCACGAGATGATGAGCGCAATCCGGATGATGAAGATGTCGCATCTCCGTAGGTAGTACCGGCAGGGACAGCCCACTCGCCACTGCCCGCACTAGCCCAAGCCGAGCTCTCGCACCCTGCTGGTACATGGGCTAATCCCAATCGAGGCATATCTGGGAGTAACCCCAGGCATGTACTCGGTAGAGGTCCATGTACCAGACGAAGGTGTGGTAGGCTGAGGCTGTGGCTAAGGCGACAGCTACGGAGACGGCTGTGGTGGCGGTTGTTGTGCTCCGGCTGCTCTCCTCGATGCACTCCTAGTTACCCTGTTGCCAGAGACACTAGAACGACGAGGTTCCTCGAGAGGAACGGTTAGTGGCCCTTGGCCGTACAACCTAAAATCCGAGTTAGGTAACCGAATCTGGTTTGTATGGCCTGGGTAAAAGAAAACCAAAGAGTCATCCGGACCCTTCTTAAGGATATGCCCTTGAGTCAAATAAGCTTCGTCGATCTGAGTCCGAGGATTAGCAATGGAGGGCACATTGGGCCCCTGCGTAATCCCAACATTCATGACGATGCGAGAAATCAAAGACGTACACTCAATAGAACCCGTCATCTTAAAATTTGTCAACCACTGCCGAATCATAGCTTGCACAGGGGAGATCTTGATCCATCTGACCGTGACATATAAGATCATCATCTCATCAGTGCGCATGGGTCGTACGTCATCCCTTGGAAAGAGAGTGACGGCGAGTCACTTGTGCCACAGTCGGAGAGTGGGATGCAAGATATCGTTGCACCTAGGTATCAACTTGCCGCGAACAGGCCGACCAGAGATCTCTTCCCAAAAATTTTCATGATTAAAACCAGCGCAAGCTTGCTCAAGAGAAATAGCGCAGCGACGATGAAAACCGAGGGTGCGACTAAGATCTTGTTGACACCATTTTTTGGAAAAACAGGTCAAAAAGGAATAAGGAGAAATAGCCGATGAAAACAAAGTACAATCGGCCGATTGAAGGGAGAGAAAGACGGTCAACACGGATCGCCGATGGTCAAAGGGATTCAACCCTGACGGTGGACCAGTTGGTTAAAGCGATCAGCCGATGATCAGATAGAAGATCGGCCGATGGAGGAAAGAAGAGGCGGTATTTAGAAGAAATACGCCAAAAAGGAAAGCATGGCGGAGGCGGGTCAGTCTACGATTGACGATGGGTCAAAGAGTCAGTTTTAGGAAGTTTTTGACTCATGTGAGAGTCCTTTTCTATTTCCAGTAGTTTTTGTCTTTAGATACAAGTAAACAGTGCCGTAATCGGCTAGGAGTCGGGTTGTCCTCAGGACATAAATAGCGACCCTGCGAGGTCGGAAAATCTGTACACACCAATATCAAACAAACCGCCTCCGGGCAAACCCTTTACTTTTACTGCATCTACTTTACAGCATCTACCTTTACAGCATCTACTTTTCGGCGACTTCGCCATTGCGTTTTTGTCTTTTCTACAACGCCGTGCTTCGGGTTCGTCGGGCTGCATCAGCTGATCTCCGACAAGCTTGTGAGTACCGTTTTACCGAATAACCCTAGGATTTAACCTCCGGGCGCATCACTGAGGTTTCGTCTAGTTCTTTATTCACCCCTTACAGATGTTAGCTAGATCTACAAGTTTTCATACCAAATTCTTGTAGTTTTAGCTATTATCATTATCATCCGCTCGATCTAGATCCTATCGGCTTTCAACATCACAGCCGATTCCGACCTACTCAAGTGCTGACGTAACGATCGGCCGATCCAGCCGATCGCACCCGCGCTTCGGTCGCTTTCGAGCCGGCCGATCCCGCTTTTCCCGTATCGGCCGATTTGGCTGGTACACGTGTCGCTGCAAGGCCATCGGTTCTCTAGCCGATCCCTAATATTTTCCATTATCAATCAATAGGTCAGATTGGCTGGCACGCCTCGCTACAGACTGGGGAGTCACATGTGTCGCGCGCAAGGGTGACGTCCTATTTTTGCGTCAACACACTTTTGGCACGCCCGGTAGGACACGAAAAAAGTCAACAATGACGAAGCCTACGAAGACTGATCCTCATGAAGTCGATCCGGACAACGTCCAACCAATCACCAAGGATCAGCTGAAAGATTCAGACAAAGCTGAGTTAGAGGCTCACATGAAGCATTATGAAGAGCTTTGTCAGGCATCATACGGTCAGACTAAAAGTGGAGTCTTCAAGAAGAATCCGCTGCCAACGCCTAAACAAGTCACCTTTTCAGCCGATCTTGAAGGGCTTCAAGACATGATGACCAAAGCCATGCATCAAACAATGATTGATCAATCCAAGGTATTCACAAATACTATTCAAAATGCCATAATTGATGCACTCAAGCAAGGAGCAGAGGCAGGATATCTGGGTCCTGCATACTTTCAACCAAGGCGTACTCCTCCTGTGTTCCAGCAAAACCAATCGGCCAACCCGCCGATCGATGATCCAACAGCAAAAGCTACACCATCTCCACAAGCAGCCACCAGTTCTTCATCGGACTCTCAGCCGATTCAGAATCAAAGCGGCGATGGTAAAGCTAAAGATCCTGCCGTCACATCACCAGTGTAGTCTAACGTCCAGGATCAGGTGCTTCCAATACAGAATCAGCAAAAATATCCTGCTATGAGAGATTCAGATGGGAAGCTTGTAGGATGGGACTTACCTCGTGATCACTTTGAGACTAACATCTCAAATTTCTTTGAGCCTGTGCCTGAGGAAGTCCCAGAAGTAAAATACCCACAGTCTTACCAAGCTACATTTGGAGGTACTGCAGGGACTGTGCACATGAATGGGGAAGGAGTGGTGTTTGTCTACTTCAATCATGGGAGCAAGAACATTGAAAGAGTCAAGATTAGTCCAGCTCATGCTCACATGGTCATACCGATAGAGAAAATACCCCCTATTCCACCGCAGAGGCCAAATCCTACTCCACCTCAGAGTTCGGCTCAGCAGGCGATACTCGGGATGCCCATACCAACTGCTCCGCTACAACAACCAACGCTCGGGATGCCCATGCAGACAGCCCCGCCTCAACAGTCAACGACAATGCAGGCTGTCTTAACCCCAGCTAATACGGTGGCTCATACAAGATCTTCACCTCAACAGCCGATCAACCAAGGAGCAGCAGGGCAGCTAGTGTTTCCACAAGTGGATTCAGCACAATTGCTGCAAACACTTCTAAATCAATTGGCTATTTCAAACCAGTTGAATACGCAGCAACCAGCCTCATCGGCTAGTTAGCCGATTGAACAGGCTACACCTATTACAGGTCATTCAGACACTCAAGGTTCTACTGAGGCAAGGACAGTTCCAGATCCAAATACAAGAATCTTAGAAGAACGACCTCCAGAAACTCCAGCTGAGATACAAGCAATTGAGCAAGTGGCTACAGAATTGAAATCTCATGTGAAGCAGGAGTTGATTGACCACTTCTCGGATATGCTATCGAAGCAATATGGGATAAAACCCAAGCAGCAGTCCTACATGTACAGGACACCGTATCCCTCTAGCTATGATCAGATACCGTTCCCTACAAGGTTCAAAGTGCCAGACTTCACCAAGTTCTCTGGACAAGATGAAACATCCACTATGGAACACATCACTCGGTTTATCATCCAATGTGGAGAAGCAGGGAATGTTGATGCACTCAGAATACGGTTGTTCTCTTCATCTCTGTCAGGGCCGGCATTCTTATGGTTTACATCACTGCCAGCTAACTCCATCATCAAGTGGTCCGATCTGGAACAACAGTTCCATAATTACTTCTTCTCTGGCATCAACGAGATGAAGATCACTGATCTGACCAGACTCAAGCAAAGGAACGATGAAACAGTAGCTAGATTCGTTCAAAGATTCAGAGAGGTCAGAAATAAGTGCTATAGTCTAAACTTGGGAGACAAGCAACTAGCTGAGTTAGCTTTCCAAGGTCTCTTGCCGACCTTAAGGGAGAAATATTCATCACATGACTTTGAAAGCCTCAGCCAGTTGGTCAACCGGATGAGTCAAGAAACTGCAAAGTCCTATGAGCCTAGAAGGAATTTTCAGAAGAAGGTGTCGTACGTGGACTACTCTGACTCAGAAGATGAAGACAATATGATAGGACTCGCAGAGTGGGTCAAAGGCAAGAAGACAGTGTCCTGTCCCTTTGGCAAGAAAGAGCCAGAGAAATTCGGCTTTGATATCACTAAGGCCGATAAGATATTTGATCTGTTCCTTCAGCAAGGGCAAATTAAACTCTCCCAGTTCCATACCATACCATCTGCAGAAGAGCTGAAGAGGATGAAGTATTGCAAGTGGCACAATGCAACATCGCACGATACCAATGATTGCAAGATCTTCAGACAACAGATCCAATCAGCTATTGAGCAAGGGAGGCTTAAATTTGAAACCCCTACCAAAGCTGAAAAGCCGATGAAGATTGATCAGCACCCCTTCCCAACTAACATAGTTGAAGTGTCTGGCAAAGACACGTTACGAGTTAAGTTGCTGACATCTGATTCAGCTCAAAATAAAGGAACCGTCAATCCCAAAGTACAAGTAACCGTTGCCGATGTCAAAGGAAAAGGGTTACTATTTGAAGAAGGAGAATCAAAGCCATGCCGACCCGTCACGTCACAAATGTTGATCAACAAGTTCCAGCACCGACAAGAGAAAGCAAACGAAAGAGAGGAGTGGGAACGGCGTAATGAAGGACATTGGAGATGTCCGTTCTTCAAATACTGTTAGGAAGAAGGAATCAAGCTGCCGACAGCAGGAAACTATCCAGAGTGCAACGGGGCTTACAATAATGGCAACTCATCCAAAAGGGTTTGCTTTGATGATAGAGGACCTGCAGCCAAGGATCACCGTGGATTCAACAATCAACGAATCTCGGTTCACGACCGGCTGGGGGGCAGAGCCAATGTCCACGATCGGCTGGGGGGCAAGGCTAGCATTCATGATCGGCTGGGAGGCCGAGTCAATGAAGAATCAAACGATCGGCTAGAAGAGATGGCCGATTCTCTGGTCCCTGATGAGGACATCATGTGCCGAGCTCCTGAACGGCGACGTACATTACAACTGGATGATGAAGGGTCAAGCCAAACACGTAAGGAGGCCAATCCACAATGGTGTCCAGATGGCTTGACTAAGTCCCAGAAGAGAAGAGTCCAGCGCCTATGTCAGCTAGAACAGCATGAAGAAGCAGAGAGACTTGTGCTGGACAAGAAGAAGGTTCGGTCTAAAGTTTGGCGCCCAAAGCCTAAGGCCAATGGTGAGGAAGATGACAAACCCCGAGCTGATATAAACATGGTTGTCTTCCTACCGAAAGAGTTCATGGCTCCTGTTGATTCGGATGTGTCCGATGAGGAGCTTGGCATGGCTCAATTGACACTGGAACCTAAACAAGCTATCTTTGAGAAGCCAGAAGATGGGAAGAGACAACACTTGAAGGCCTTGTTTCTCAAAGGATTTATCAATGGCAAGCCAGTCACCAGGATGCTCGTAGATGGAGGAGCAGCAGTCAACCTAATGCCGTACACCATGCTGCGCAAGATTGGGAAATCTGATGAAGATTTGACCCAAACCGACATGATGTTGGTGGACTTCGAAGGCAATGTCTCTCCGGCTCAAGGAGCCATCTGCGTGGAGCTCACCATCGGTAGTAAGACCCTTCCGACCGCTTTCTTTGTCATTAAAGGGAGGGGATCTTATAATCTTCTGTTGGGTCGGGATTGGATACATGCCAATTGTTGCATACCATCTACAATGCATCAATGCATCATCTAATGGATTGGAGATTCAGTGGAGGTGGTGCAAGGAGAAACCTCCTTGACAGTAGCAGCGACAGAAGCACAAGGATGGATCTATGATCAAGTAAGCTGCATATCTGGGAAATCCTGGGATACCAAATATCTCAGAGTGTCCGGTTTTGGACTAAAGCCTGTTCAAGCGGTCGGCTCTGATGACGAGGCTTAATGAATCAATTCATTGAAGACGAAAGGGAGCTTGGGCTCAGAGTCATAGTAGCCGATGGATTGGTTGCCCAAGTGCGTCAATAATTGTACAAGCCGATTGTCTTATCGTGCCTATCGGTCGATTAAGTTTTCGAGCTACAGCCGATTGCTGATGTAATCGTAGAATAGCCGATATCTGTAAAGAATTGCCTTTAGTGCAAAAAATATAAAACCGATGTACAAAATCAATATATTCGGTTATAGCCGATACATATATCGCCTTCAGAATAAAAAATACATGTTTATCTCTTCTGCTTTGGATTGCAACTCAGATCTACAAGTTACATATGTTCTCAAGAGGTTACAAGAAGGGGACTGTCCTAACTCCCAGTGTGATGACGATATTGAATCGATGAATGGGAGAAGGACACACGCGAAGAGGAAACGAAAGATTAAGATCTTCAATCTTCCGCTGGAAGGAGCCCGATGGCCATTCCTTTGGCGCGCTCTTCCTCTGATAAATGTGTAGCAAGACATCCTACCTGTGTTCTTCCTCCAAAGCCAGATCCTCACAAGGATTCTTCTAGCTATGGCGCCTCCTGGCTTTTCAAAAGGAGGTAAAGAAGAAGAGGGGCCACTACACTACTTCACAAGAATTCTTCTAGCTATAAAAGAGGGAAGGAGGAGAAGAACAGTCATACAGCAAGAGCCTGTAACCTATCTGAGTTAATTGAGACATAGCCGATGAGAGTGAGTTTCCTCTACCGAGCTTTAGGCCTATTTATAGCCCCAAGACGCAGAGAAGATAACTACAAGAAGGAATTAAAAAAGGGAAATAAAGAGCATCTGATGCAGTCAAAGCAAGAACAGTTTCCCCGTGAAAGTCTCAGGCTGGACAGTGGGCAGACATGCAGTGATACGCTTCCCAAAATTCAGGGGCTGGCTTTGAAGGAGAATTAAATCATGGCCCTACTCTGTACTCCAGAAGAGGAGACTATCAGGATTCCCCTCTGCCTAAATTTCCAGCAACGACGACAAGCTTTGATGCATCATTTTGATACAAGAACACTTCAAGAAGAAATTTGTCAAGGAGTGGAGATAGCTACATTTTCCTGAAGACACTCTAAAAGAGATTTGCCTCTTATTCCTAATAGGAAATCGGTCTGGGTCATAGTCAGAGGATTATGGTGCTGCATGGAGTGGGCTACCATCTTATAGTGGAGAAATTGAACCAGATCATAAAGAGTACCTACAAGTATGGGTGAAAATTCATCACCAGAAAATGGTACATTAAATCCATCGAATGCCAATCAAAAGGTGGCAATTTTATTCATAGAAAAGCCGATTGCATCGGCTGATAGTACATCAGAATTCAAAGGAGGCTCTTGGCCTTGTCTAGCTCTACTTTAATTTGGGATATCTCTTCACCTACACGATCTAGTTCCTGAAGGAGAGCTGTCCTCCTGGCCTCGAGAACCTCCAGCTTCTTCTCGTTGGTAAGCAATCACCAGACGGAGACCGCATTCTTGTCTAGATGGTTGGTTTGGCCGATTTACGCCAAAGGCATTGATATTCGACACGATCCTTTCCACAGTATCACGATTTGGAGACTGAGAAAAGAAGAAGCTTCAGGGAAAGAGATCATGAGAATGAAGAAAAGAAAGAGAACCAACCTGATTCACAGAGGAAGAGGAAGAGGAGGAAGAAGAAGCCATCGCAAAGAGAAGATAACAGTTCAAATGACTAAAGGGATCTAAGCGTTTTATAAAAGGCCGAGTAGAACGTTCGGTCAAAACAATTAACGCAGAGCGTTAGAAGTTGGCCAGTAAAGGCCAATCACAGTTTAGAAAATTACAAATAAAGTTTAAACTACGCCCAAGAGATGGATGGCATTGATGAGATCCAAGCGCAGCTGGTCAACTGCTTCTATCTCCTGACGGTCGGCATCGGCCGAACCAGGAATCGGCTGCTCCTGACTACGTAGGACTTGAGCTTGGCATGCAACAGAGTCCCTCTGTTCTTGCATAGCGGATATGGTGGCTGGGAGATCGGCTAGCTTCTGCTCTTCAGCTGTCAAGACTTGACTGATCTGATCAAGCTCCTTCATCAACTCAGCACGACGTTTCTTCAAACGATCGATATTACTGACAATATCAGGGCGCGAGGAAGATAGGAGTTCAATGCTATTATCAAGATCGGCCATATTGCTGTCCAGTTTCTCTCTATCTTGAGTAAGTTGCTCTTGATGTCTCCTTTCTGTTAGCCGATCTTGAGCTTCCTACACTATGAGTTGCCGATTCTCGATATAAGCAACCTAGAGCATCTTCGCCTTAAGGTCTCTAGGCAACTGGCCCTGGATTTGTTTGAAGATGACCCTGATCGGCTCGGCATCTTGCACAAGTTGACCAACATCCTGGCTCAGCAATGGCAGCACCTTGATCAGCTTAGCTTTCACTTCATCTGGAAGGGTGATTGCCAACGTACCCTGAAAAGAAAGCAAGTTTGTTAAAGTATGCAGAAGAAGCACGGGATCTAAAAGAGAAATGTGTCAAGGAATTTACCTCTATAGCAGAAGATGTCGCTCGAGTTTGGGCAGTTGGGTTTTCAGTCAATAACGATTCAGAGACTTCAATAATCGGCAGATGTGGTTGGTCGCCGATATTCTGCTGGGAATCATCCAAAGGTTTGTCTTGGGTTTCAATCGGCGCTTCAACCACATCCTGAACATAGACAAAGGATTGAACATGGGAAAATAGGAGAAAAACATGAATAAGAATCCTACCTCAATTGGGTCTTCAATATGAGGGTCAGCCCGTGTAGGAGAACTTTGAAGTTGGTCAGCAGAAGCATCAACCCTTTGATGGGTGCCAGACTGGTCAACATCATCAACCGGGGCTTCTCCCAAAACCTTGTCCTGACCAAGATCAACAATCGTGACTTGTTCTGATTGACCAATTAATCCTGAAGACTGTACAAAGGAGGATGATCAATCAAAGTTACAGAAAAAAGAAGAGAAAAGGCTGAAGTCAGTACCTGGAAAGCACTTGCCAATACTCCTGCCATGTCCGAGACATTGACAACCTTAGTGGCAATCCTCTTCTTTGTTCTACGAGTAAGAACCTTATCGGTCATGCCCTTCCTCTTAAGCATTGACAGAGGTAGATTATCTGGAGCAGGATTAATCCTGGGACCCTGCATAATTTAAGAAATCGAAGGAGCTTTATGGCCGATATATGGTGCCCGTCTTGGTGGCCAATATTGAATCGGCTTGTTACTTCTGCTGACGACAGGAGGCTCTGTAGTTTCAGGCTGAAAAGGAAAAGAAGGATATAGCAAATCTGGATATAGTCGAGCAATGTGTAAAGTAAACAGATGAAAGAAGTACCTCATCAGCCGATGCCACATAATCAGGGTCCAATTGCTCACAATAGATTCTCGGAGAGACGTAGAAAAGGTGATCACACCATTCTGCCCACCAAACATTAAAGAGAGGGGAAGAGAAGCCAGAAAATCTCCAGGAATCAAGATTAATAGTAGCAGAGTCAGGAACCCTGTCCAAAAGGCGCTGATAACAAGTGCCACTAGGAATAAGCTCCCGTGGTCTGATCAAATCAGAGAAGTAAAGGCCAATCGGCAATTGGCCAAACCCCAGCTGACGTGCACACACTGAGGGGTTATAAAATTCATAGGTGGCTGTTTGATCCTTTCCAAAGACACAAGAGGGAAGGAGCCCCAGTTTGATGATTTCCACAAAGGCAATCCTGTCTTCATCATCCTTATGGATATCATCAAAGTTGAATGTGGTCTCGAAGTGGGGTTCATCGTCTTTATATGCAAACCAGATGATAGAATTTGAGTTGAAGCCGAGGTAAAAACTTCTAAAGTGCTCTGCTATGCGAGAAGGGGTTCTTTTGTGTCCTGGGAAGGCAGAGACAACTTCTCCAAAATTCATACATCGGCGCCTTACAATTGGAACACCATCTGGTTGATCTCCTGGACAAGTCTTGGTAAAAATATTCTGCTCTAACCTATCTCGGAGATGAAGGTTGAGCCACATGTTAATGAACCACCAGGGACCTCCCGGAGTACCTATGGGAGAATTGGTTGACAGGCTGACTGCTACTTGATGAAGGAGGTGATAAACTGCACCTAAAAGATATTTTCCAAGAGGGATATGATTGCCGGCAGCCAACCGCTCAGTCACTATCTGGTAATTAGTAGTAGGGCCAAAAGTTTTGCCACAGAAGACAAATTTCTCAAGCCACATGTTCAGGAAAGCAACTGTTCCCTCTGACCCACGGTTCCTTCTTTCTTGTGCTCAGCGATATAGCCAGACCATCCACCTATGCCCTTGGTTTTCAACTGATGAGAAAGTTTGTCATTACAATGGCTAAAAAGGGTATCTGGGGAGGAAATATATAGACCAGTCAACACAAGGACATCGGCCAAGGTTGGAGCCATCGGCCCATGGCCAAACAGAAAAGCATTGAGTGCATCAGACCAAAAGTAAGAGGCAGCTATCAGAAGAGATTCATTCCGGGACATCTCAGATAGGGATAAGGTGATGCATTGATTAATTTTATACTGCTCCCAAGATCCCTTGTTCTTCGTAGAAACTCTGAGATACCAATCTCTCCATCCTTTAACATAACCAGTCCAAGACCTGAAACAGCTATCCCAATCGGCCAGATTTAAGGAAGCGTGCTTAAAGGGAATTCGGCTGGTTTCAAAGTTAATCATCTCTATGGGGTCAGTATCACCCATCGGTCCAAGGAAAGTAAGTCCGGGTTTATCATCAACAGGGATAGTGAGATGGGATCTAAGTTCCTGGAGAAATAAATGAATCTGGGCTTCAGGCAAAGAAAGATGGCGGTATTTAAAGACAAATAAAAGCAAAAGATTGAAGGAAATACCGGGGGAACTGAAGAAAGAGATGCCTTCGGGGGCGCAGAAGCAGAGCTAGAACCTCCAGCGGAGCTTGAGGACGCCATGGATTAGCAAGAACTTTGGAGTTTAGGGTTCGTCACTTGAAAGCTCGAGCTGCTGGAACAACAAGATTTTGGGGAGAAAAAGAACCAGGACGGTTGTATTTATGACCTCGAAGATCTGTTGAGATTCTGTGGCCGACTTCGAATCAAGGGAGATAACGGATTCGAGGAAATTTCAGAGCAAAAGATTTACTCTGAAATTGGGGGGCATGTGTTGACACTGTTTTTTGGAAAAATAGGTCAAAAAGGAATAAGGAGAAATAGCCGATGAAAACAAAGTACAATCGGCCGATTGAAGGGAGAGAAAGACGGTCAACACGGATCGCCGATGGTCAAAGGGATTCAACCCTGACGGTGGACCAGTTGGTTAAAGCGATCAGCCGATGATCAGATAGAAGATCGGCCGATGGAGGAAAGAAGAGGCGGTATTTAGAAGAAATACGCCAAAAAGGAAAGCATGGCGGAGGCGGGTCAGTCTACGATTGACGATGGGTCAAAGTGTCAATTTTAGGAAGTTTTTGACTCCTGCGAGAGTCCTTTTCTATTTCTAGTAGTTTTTGTCTTTAGATGCAAGTAAACAGTGCCGTAATCGACTAGGAGTCCGGTTGTCCTCAGGACATAAATAGCGACCCTGCGAGGTCGGAAAATCTGTACACACCAATATCAAACAAACCGCCTCCAGGCAAACCCTTTACTTTTACTGCATCTACTTTACAGCATCTACCTTTACAGCATCTACTTTTCGGTGACTTCGCCATTGCGTTTTTCTCTTTTCTACAACGCCGTGCTTCGGGTTCGTCGGGCTGCATCAGCTGATCTCCGACAAGCTTGTGAGTACCGTTTTACCGAATAACCCTAGGCTTTAACCTCCGGGCGCATCGCTGAGGTTTCGTCTAGTTCTTTATTCACCCCTTACCGATATTAGCTAGATCTACAAGTTTTTGTACCAAATTCTTGTAGTTTTAGCTATTATCAGTATCATCCGCTCGATCTAGATCCTATCGGCTTTCAACATCACAGCCGATTCCGACCTACTCGAGTGCTGACGTCACGAGCGGCCGATCCAGCCGATCGCACCCGCGCTTCGGTCGCTTTCGAGCCGGCCGATCCCGCTTTTCCCGTATCGGCCGATTTGGCTGGTACACTGCAAGGTCATCGGTTCTCTAGCCGATCCCTAATATTTTCCATTGTCAATCAACAGGTTAGATTGGCTGGCACGCCTCGCTACAGACCGGGGAGTCACGTGTGTCGCGCGCAAGGGTGACGTCCTATTTTTGCGTCAACAGATCTTTCCATGAAACTCGATACGGAACTCCATGAAATCGAAATGAAATACCAGATGCATCCTCTTAAAGTGTGCAGAGGAACTAGATCGTGGTAGGTCTAGAACCAACCTCCTGAACTGGGACAAAATCCTCCCATCCTAGAGCTTGCCAAATAGAATTGAACTCAGAGTCCATACCTGTTTTCTCGAGAAGGTCCGGGTCGAACTCCTTGGTGTTGGCGAAGACTCGGTCCTTGATGAGAGTGTAGGCTTGTCTCTCGCGATCACTCCTCAAGTCGATGAAGGCGGCGTCGAAGGCATACACTTCTTCGGCTTGTGGCGTGGGTAGCTCTTCCTCTCCCTCTTCTTCACGGTCAGTTGACATTGGGCTTGGTGCAGCTTCAGAATGATGAGATGAGCTCCCCCCCGTCACATGAATGGCGTGAGCGAGTCAACTTCCAGAGTGCACCGGAGGCCCAACTCATCTTGCACAACAATCGGACAACACAAGCAACTCGGTGATGGGTTAGTGAAACCGAATGAAATCCTTACCGAGATTGCTCCACCAACGATCAATAATTCAGCAACACTTGGAGAGAATACTTGGCACCTCAATCTCGAGCAAGAAATCCAAGAAAACCAGAGAGCAAGAACAAGAGAGGGAGAGAGTGATGAAATGGGTGAAGACACCCCTCAAACCCACTGGTATTTATAGGCAATGGAGCCGGGCACTGAGACATGGGCCGTGTGCAATGTCTAGGAGCCGTTGGAGGAAGGGGGGCCGAGATAGCTGTTAGGCTGGGTCGGTCGAACCCACCTCGGGTCCGCCCGCCTCCAAACTTTTGCAACGGCTCTATAACGGTCATATGATGGCCTGCCTAGGTGTCCCAGTCCAAACTCACCCAAAAACTTGCTCAAATGAATTTTTAAGGATTTTCCAACTCAAAATTATATTTTCAGAAATTTTTATTCGAAAAGGGAAATTGGCTAGAAAAATTCTAGCATGCAGATGCAAGAATGGGAAATTCAAATATGCATCGAGAAAAATCAAATAAAACTTTTTGGAAAGGGAAATATGAGATAACTTACCAATTTTACCTTTTGGCGAAAGGACTCATCATTTTAAGTCCGAGAGCGAGACTTTTTCTCGGTCATTAGTTCCACTCATCACCCCACTCCCGAGAAGTAGAGGGGTGTGATCTCCGTACCTCCCGCCACACCTTTCGTGTTTTCCTTGATTTTCTTGGTGCGGTCAAAGGTTGCGTGAGCTGGGGTAGTGGCTCCGCCCATTCCGCAGTTTGCTCATCATTTCCTTGCACGGAATAACACTGCTTTTCTGTTGGTCGAAATCGGAACATCAAGTTCTTCTTCCCAATGCGAAAACGGATGGTCCCATTTTCCACATTGATCCTCGCCCTTGCGTCACTTAGGAACGGCCTCCCAAGAATGAGTGGCATTTTCGCATCACCCTGCATATCAAGGACCACGAAATCCGCAAAGATGCAGGAACCCTGGACAAATACCAGTAGAATCTCCACAATCCCCTCCGGATACCGGATCGATGCATCAGCAAGTTGAACTGTCCTCGAGGTTGGAGTAAGAGCAGGATACCCCAATCTTTCGAACATAGCCTTGGAATGAGGTTGACACTCGCGCCAAGATCACAGAGAGCATTCCTAATTCTCTGATAGTATATCATGCAAGTGATAGCCGGATAACCAGGGTCTCTTCTATGCACGATTGCTGAAGATTCCCATGGATCAAGAACCTACTGTATGGGTCTCCCTGCATAGTCAGGAGCTCGTGCCCACCCAGATGGCTTACCCCATCTGGTGGACAAACATTCTCACAAGAAGACGCGGGTTGCCCCTGAATCTTCCCGTCCTCAGCAGAGGGAACCAAAGCAGCTAACTGAGCCAACTGGGTTTCTATCATCTTATTAAAGCTCAGCTGGTTCTTAAGAGCAGAAGAAAGGCTATCAATTTTAACGTTAAGGCTTTCCAAAGCCTTATCATAGGCAGCTATTTTCTTATTAAAACCATCATTAATCTTAGCTTGCATGAAAACCAAATCTCTCAGGGAAGGTTGGTTTGGATTGAAAGAATTACCTTGATTACCTCCCTGATAGTAAGGGCGTGACTGATTCCACATTTGACCTCCCTGTGGACAATAACCATTATTGTTGCTGTTCATGTACATCACGTCCTCCTCAGTAGTAGGGTAGTAATTCCCTGAATGCCCAGTGTCACCACAGACTTCGCAGGTCATGCGAGCATCCATAGCTTGAGTAGTGATGGCCATGGCAGCCTTCTCGTTGGCCAGAGCATTCATTCTCTTCATGAGTAGGTCCATCTTGGCGTGCAGCATATCCGCTTCCTTCACGGTATGTGTACCCCTCTGACATGGCTGGAGTCGATCATCACTCCACCCTTGGTTGGAGACCATCTGCTCAATAAGTTTAGTAGCTTCAGCGATCGTGAGAGAGAAGAAAGCCCCTCCAGCAGCAGCATCAATATGGCCTCGGGCTGTCGGAGTCAGCCCATTATAGAAACTCTAAAGAATAAGCCAGTTGTCCATCCCATGATGGGGACAAGCCAAGATGTACTCCTGAAGCCTCTCCCAAGCTTCTGGAATGGTTTCATTCGCTGCATGCTGAAAGCTCGAAATTCTCCCCTGGAGGGCATTGGTCCTGCCCAACGGAAAGAACTTCATGAGGAACGCTGCTGAGCACTTTGCCCAGGTGTCAATATCTGCACGGTTTGCATAGAACCACTTCTTCGCCTTTCCCAGCAGTGAGAATGGAAACAGCCGCAGACGGATGGCATCTTCCTCCAAGAACTGTTGCAAGTGGGCACTCGCGTCTTCATTAGGCTTGCGACAGAATGGGCTAGCCTGTACCATCGTAATCAGGCCAGTCTTGATCTCGAAGTTTCCATTCTCGGTGTTGATCTCGGGGCTGGTGGGCACCTGATCAACAGAGGGAGCAGAGTTCTAGCTCTCCTCACGAGTGACTCAAGATCTTCAGTGAAATTCGGTGGTAAGTCGAAACCAGTCATACACTACCTGTCTTTATCATCGATAGACAAAGAAGACAATCAAAGTTAGCCTGCATTGAGAACTATTTTATTCCTGTCATGATTATAAACATTTGCAAAGTGTTGACATGTTATCCTTAGCCTTCCCCGGCAACGGCGCCAGAAATGCTTGTTGGTATTTCTTAACCTCGATGCTAAGTTATGTGTTCCTAGCAACGATGCCAGAAATAACCAAATGGTAATCCTAATGATTACAAGAGTTCGCAAGCGCATGGAAGTACCATTGTAGCATTTCCCCAAAGGAGTATTCCAAAGGGTATCGAATCCAAGGAAGGCTGGGCGGATTAAGAAGTTCAACACTATTGCAAGGAGTATAAATCATAGACGGGAACAAACCAGACACTCGAACACAGGGTTAAGATATGATCGATATGATGGTAGTGTGAACACACAAACACACTCTCTCTAAAGGTCCTAGGCTTAGGAGGCAACATACGAGTTAGTTCTAGGTTCTAAGGTACTAAACACACAAAGTTAGTCAAACGAGTTAGATACACACTAGCATTGCATGACTGCTGGCTCAAGCACCCAGGTACAAACGGGGAGCTAACCTCCCGCGTCGCTTACGCACGACTCCGGTTGTTAGACTTTAGACTCTTACAGTGTATCCGAACGTGGGGGATTTTAGAAGGGTCCAACGGCTGTCACCACCGCGGCCTACCCCAAGACAAACTGTGGGATACACTCATAAGCAATGTAGCTACACAACCCAAGCACCATGCTTACGTTGTTAGCAGGACCCTAACCGGCTCGGGCTATTGTGACCCAGGTCGGAGCCGCCAGATAAACCAGCCAATTACACCGAGTACCGTAGCTTGAGCACGAACTTCATGCAACACAAACATGGGATCTAACTAGATCAAACTAGGCTATGTACACAAACGGATTTGTACTTTCCTATGTCTTTTCAACAAGATCAAAGGGTCGTGTTCGTGAAGAACACGAGTCTCTAACTTATGAACAAACACCAAAAACATGTATAAGTCACTCGTCAACTTGATCGAAAGGCCTTGTTCAACAAGAACATGAGCCTCTAAAGGATGAACAAGCGAAGAACACATGAACAAATCACCCATGTATACAAGCACAACTTTATATGAAATAGCTGAATAACCGAAGTTGATCAAAGTCATACAATAAAATAAAGATACAAGAGAACTCATACCTAAATCCCAAGGTAGACTTAGAACCTGAAGTAGAACTACTCTAGCCTACCTCATAGCCTTAGAAACCAAAAGTGAGAGAGGAGGAGTTAGGTGTGTTGGTAAGAAATGAACCCCCTCCCCTTCTATTTATAGGCCCGAGCACCAACGCAAAGAGGAGTGAAACACCCCGGGAACGGCCTCTAGGACCAATGGACAAGCACCACGTGGAAGCCTAGGATCAGCCGACCCAAGGTCGGTTCGGCCGATCCTAGGGTCGGCCGACCCCATGTGAGCCCCCCTCGAGGTGTGCTTCCTCAAGGTGGCTGTCCTGTGGGCCCTTAGGTCGGTCCCTGGTGTACACGTGCTCTTGAGGTGGTTTAGGCGCTCTGGTGGGCCCATGGATCCATGTGAAGTCCACATGTCACGCTCCGATTCGTCGGGGCTTGCCTCTCTTGGATTGGTGACATGGTGTGCATGCATGGCACCTGAGGTGGCAGCCACTCCTTGAGGTGACGTGGCATGAATCATAGAAGGTGAGTTTGCCACTTCTTTATGCTTATTTTCCTGCAATTACATAATCTCCAAGGACAAATGGAACTACATTATTCTCAACTAAAATGTGTGTAAGAAATGCCTCTTGCTCCTTTATTCATAAGTAAATTAACGGCTAAAGTAAGCACTTAACAGCCGCCAACAACGACCTAAACTCGCGGTGTTAGGTCGCCAATCTATCTGTTGCGCATATAGCCGTTGGTGTGAAATCCGGTAAGATCATCTCGCGAAATTAGCAGCACAGAGCTGTTACGGCAGATCCGTTGCGGCAATAGATCCGCAATGGGCGTCCGCGGCGGGGCCCATATAAATACGGCCGCAGGGATGGGCGTTGACCCTCCCCTGCCATCTTCTTCTTCCTCCCGCCGCCTCCGCCAGAACCCTCCTTGCCCTAGCCGCCGTACTTGCGCATCCACCCCGCCACATTCGAAGCCAGAGCTTGCCGCCGCCTACAGCAGCGCACCCGCCGCCGCCAAGAGTCCAAATCCGCGCCGCTCCGCATGCGCATGAAAACCTTAGTGACATTTAGATCCAAACCCGTAGATCCCAAAGAAATGGCGGCCGCAGCTTCCCAAATCCCCACCCCAGAGACGGTGGGATCCCTCGGTGATGACTGAGGAGAAGTTCCAGGCGCTGGTGGAGCGCGGGCTGCTGAGGTCCCAGGCGGAAGTGGAGTGGAAGGCGCCCACCGGCGAGGCGTTCCCGACGGAGGACGACAAGGAGCAGGTCGTCTTCGCGTCCTTGAGGACCGGAGCGTCTAAGGACCGATGGATGGTCACTCCTTGGTGTGATGAGTGATTAACAACGTGGTGTGGACTGACTCTTGGCCGAGTATTTGCAGGTGCAGGTTGCGGCTTGATTTGCGTTGGTGCAGGTGAAGAGCGGGCGCGAAAGGTCTTAGCCTGTGTGGCCTCCGAGGAGTGGAGAGACAAGTAGGCTCGGCTCGATGGACCCGGTGGCCAAACGGGATCAAGTGCGGGCCGCATGGTGGCAAGAAAAGCAAGACGAAGTCGTGTACGGTTTCTTGGTTGAGCCTCAAAACCAAGGTCGAGCCGGTGCAGGGTAGCGGCTAACAACCGGAGTCTGCACGCGGGGTTTGGTTGCTTTACTCCACAAAACCAATACCGAGCCGGGATGACGTGGCGGCCAAGTCATGAGTGGGATTGGCGTGGAGGCTGCACTGAGTCCGCGGGGTTTGCGGCGGTTCACCACAAAACCGTCGGGGTTACTTAGTTGAGCCACAAAACCAAGACCGGAGGCTCGGCGGGCAGAGACGGGATGCGGGTGCGTCGAGAAGCTTCGAAGCGGGCGACACGCGGCATGATCGAGGTGCTTGCGTTGGGAGGACGCGAAGGCCCGATGGATGCGCGGCCGTCCGATGGAGAAATTCATGTGTTGACCAAAATGTCCCTGTGAGGGCTTGAGTTGTAACTCCTAGTGTAGGGGTACTTCGGTCTTTTCCGAAGGGCCGATATATAGGAGGAGGGGGCTGAATTTTCAGCAAATTCTTTGGCTAGAGGTGGGAGTGCTATTTCATTTTGGGGTGCTCTTTGGGAGAGAGGGAGAGAGGTGAGTGTGGCTCTTTGTTTGAGCTTTTTTCCATCCAAGATTTGCGATTCTTGTGAGTGGCTTGTAACCGGATTTGGCAAAGTGATTCTTTGTGAAATCTTTCGCTTAATCTTGTGCCAAATCATTTTATCCCGAGCATTTTTCTTTTATGCGATTTTTGGAGGTATTTTTGGAGGATTTTCGTGTGCGGCTCGATTCGTCGATTCTAAGGCGTTTGTGTTCGGTTTTCTTTGAGGGAACCATGGATAGATGTCTTGTGCATCTTTGTGCTTGAACTTGATCCCTCAAACGCCAGATTTGGCCTCCGATTCGTGGATTTCGGTTGGAACCCTAGCTTTTTGGTTGAGCTCAGTAGAATCTCGATTCCTCTCATCTCAGTGGATTTGAGGCTCCAAATTCGTAGGTATAGCATCTACTAGAGGCGCTTCACCTTCCCCTGTGATTTGGTAGCCTTCCCTTGGTTGATTTGAGAGATCGGGTGAAAGGAAGGAAGGGTTGACCTTCAAAACGTCGAGCTCGGGCTGCTGTCCGTGCTCCTGGCGGATGGTCCGCGAGCCCCGTGCGGACGGTCCGCGAGGAGGCTTTCAGCCAGTTATTCTTCGTGTTCGTCATGAGTTCTTTCGTGTCTTCCGTTCGATCCATTTTGTCGGTGGATTTTTGGTGCACGAGGTTTGGCGGACGGTCCGTGGGTTGAGTTTGACGGTCCGTGTGTGGCGGACGGTCCGCGGGTAGGCGTCAGACGGCCCGTTTTTCGTGGTGCGCTATTGGAGGTTCGGGTGGCTTTTTCGGACGGTCCACGAGAGCAGCGCGGACAGTCCGCCAGGGTACCACGGACGGTCCGCCCCTACTATGCAGACAGTCCGCCCCTGCCCAGGCAGACAGCTTGTTGCTTAGCCTCTTGTGATTTGCTTCCGCTTCTAATCCTTCTAGCTTTGTTCGTGGCTTGTCTCTAGGTCTTGTAGGCTTGTGTGTGCCTAGTTTAGAGCCGCTCTTGTGTGTGCGAGTGAACCGAGTGTCAATTGGGGTATAGGCCGAGTTCTCTCATTGGAGAAGAATTTTTATCGGCTCCCATTCACTCCCCCCCTCTCTGGTCGCCTAATCGGTCCTTCAGTGGCTTCGCTCTTGATGATCTTGATTTATATCCATGGTTGATAGCTATTTTTTAAAAAAAATGTCATATGTATGCTCTCTTGTGAGTAAATGCCTTTATATGATCTTGACATGTTTTTGTGGCTTGACTATGCTTAATTTGTGGTTGGATACCTTATTTTGATCATATGGGGCCAAAGCCTCATTTGCCATCATGAATGTTTAGCCCCCATCCTTTATCTTGTGGAGGGGCATAAGTTCCTTTTTGTCGCAAAGACATTTCATGTACCAATTATGAATCTGGAAATGAAATGTAAATTGCTTGGAAAATGTGCTCCCATGTCATATGTGCTTAATTTACTTGTTTTTGGGTGCTAAACCGTTGCATGTTGCTTACCAATGAGAAGTCTCATACATAGAAGTAAGCACATGGCTCGGTAAGTTTTGACATGACATGAGGTGCGTGTGGGTGTTTGTGCTGGTCTTATGCTTATAATGGTTGTACTAGCATGAAGTTTGTGTGGCTTTGCAATTTTAACATGTTTTGCTCATGTTTAGGATTTTGCTCACGAGAGGGAATTTTTCGCAAAAATGGTCATTTCTATCTTAGCTTCGCCCAATGGTTGTGAAACTTGGTGATCTTGTAGTTTTTGTCCATACGAAGCTACAGAGTATCTAACTTACTCATTTGGACATGTGTAGCATCCTATGTTGAATTTTGTCTATTTGAGAAGCTCTAGGTTGCATTTTTTGCATTTTTGGCTTGATTCATGCATTGTCAACATGGGGGAGAAGTTAGAGTATGTTTTGATTTGCTGCATGCATTTAGAAGCTTCCCAAGTGGTTTCGAGCTATTTCTGAGCTCGTGTAGTTCCCAGTTTTTCCTAGGTGGTCATCGGCCTGACCGGTGGGATGCACCGGTCTGACCGGTGTGAGGGTCAGGTGCTGGACGATCTTGTCCACCAGTCTGACCTGTGAGGAGTACCGGTCTGACCGGTCAGAGCTGAGCTGAGGTAGCTGCTCTGTTTCGTGAATTTCGAGCTTTGGTTTGGTGGCTTGTGCTCTTTGCTTGAGCATGTTTTGTCTCGGATAAGTCGAGCCGTTGCCCTTGCGTAAGGGGTCCGAGACTTGTCTTCTTCAAGTGATCTTGCTCTTTGCCTTTCCTTTGGCTTTCGATCGCTTGTTGGAGTTTCTTTTAGTCGTTTCTTTTCTTTTCCTTTTCTCTTTGGTTACCAAAACGTGTGTGTTGTCAATGCACTCATCAAGGGGGAGATTGAGTGCCAGTGTGGTTCGAGGACCGGTGGTAGGTCGCTTCCTGGTGTGTTGAGTGATTGACAATGTGGTGTGGACTAATTCTTGGCTAAGTATTGCAGGTGCAGGTTGCGGCTTGATTGCTGTTGGTGTAGGTGAAGAGCAAGCGCGAAAGGTCATTGCCGGGTAGACCTCCAAGTGTGGAGAAGACAAGTAGGCTTGGCTCGAGGGACCCGGTGGCCAGCGGGGTCAAGTGCGGGCCGCATGGTGGCAAGAACGGCAAGATGAAGTCATGGACGGTTTCTTGGTTGAGCCTCAAAACCAAGGTCGAACCGGGACTACGTGGGAGCCGAGTCATGAGTGGTGATTGGCGGAGGCTACACCGAGTTCGTGGGGTTTCCAGTGGTTCACCAGAAAACCATTGGGTTCCTTGGTTGATCCACAAATCCAAGACCGAAGACCGAAGACGGAGGTGCAGCAGCATCAGGCCGGCCTGACCAGTGGGTCTGACCGGTGTGCGACGACGCAGTCCGGAGACTTCGAAGCGGAGGACACGTGTCGGGGTCGCAAGGCTTGCGTCGAGGCTAAGCAAGTTTGCGGTCGTTGGGCATCCGTCCGATGGTGCGAAGACAAAGATTCCCAAAGTGCCCCTCGGGGGTGTGTATCCGATTATTAGGCCTTAGGGGTAATTTAGTCTTTGGGCTAGCCTCCATATAACCCAAGTGGTGAGAGGATGGCAGCCATCTCTTGGAACCCTAGCTCATTTTGTTTTGCTATTTTCCTCTTCCTTTTTTCTTTGGAATTTCTAGGACTAACTTGAGAGCTTCATGGTGAGATCTTGTGAGAGGGAAGGATGATCGGGCGGTAAACTAGACCTTGTATGAACCTTCATGGTATGTATAGATGATTCGGCGTGGTTCCTCAAGGCTTGATTGTGTTCTTCCCGTTTTCCCTTTTTGGTGATTTTCGGAGCCTTTTCTTGGCGAATTTCTTGTGGCGGTTTTCAGACCTTTCGCTTTGGGATTTAGCAGGGGATGTATGCATGAACCCTTCGTGGTTCTTTTCCCTTTGATTCCCCTCCCAAATCCGTGAGTAAAGGGGCTCAATTTTGGGGTTTTCTTGGATCTAAGGTTAGAGGCGTTCTTGGTGGAAATCCTTCGATTCCTCTCATTCTAGCAAGTTTTGGTGGACCAAATCTTGGCTATGGAGTGCCCATGAAGTGTTCCTACTATCTCCAAAGTCTTGTGCGAATCCGTGGAGCGAATCGGGAGATCGGGAGTTGGATTTGGGGGAGTTGACCCGCGGGCGTTGTTCATCCCGAGAGCTCAGGTCACACCGGTCTGACCGACGCCTCTCACCGGTCTGACCGGTGCAGACTCTTTGTTGAGTTTGGCTCGGGTGAACGTCTTGGTGTGTTCTCTGTTGTCTCGTGTTGCTGCTGTTTCGAGTTTGGTCAGTTTTGGAGCTCGGTAGGTCTGTTTGGTGGATTTGGGATTTCCTTGCTTCGACCGGTCTAACCGGTAAGCTACACCGACCTGACTGGTGTAGGGGCCTTCTGTGGAAGTTCTCAGATTTTGCTAGGTTGCTCCAACAGGGACCGGTCTGACCGGTGCTGCTCACCGGTCTGACCAGTGCAGTCCAGTGGTGCTCGAGTTGCTTTCTCCGCTGCGTTCTCGAGTAGATCTAGGTGGTTGTTGGTTTCTAGGACCAGTAGCACTCCAGTGGCTGCGTGGTCTTGGCCAACTTGGGTAGTTGAGCCGGAGACGTGTTTTGGAAGCCGTGTTCGTCTTGTTGGAGTTCCATCACCTTCGAGAAGAATTTTTATCGGCTCCCATTCACTCCCCCCCTCTCTGGTCGGCAGTTTCGGTCCTTCACCGGTCAGACCGGTCCACCTCACTGGTCAGACCGGTGGACTAGATCGCCCAGCACCTGACACTCACACCGGTCAGACCGGTGCATCCCATTGGTCATGCCGATGACCACCTAGGAAAAACGGGGAACAGCACAAGCTCAAAACTAGCTCGAAACCACTTGGAAACCTTCTAAATGCATGCAGCAAGCCAAAACATGCTCAAACTTCTCCCCCTTGTTGACAATGCATGAATCAAGCCAAAAATGCAAAAAAATGCAACCTAGAGCTTCTCAAATAGACAAAATTCAACATAGGATGCTACACATCTCCAAATGAGCAAGTTAGATACTCTATATCTTCGTATGGACAAAAACTACAAGATCACCAAGTTTCACAACCATTGGACAAAGTTAAGATAGAAATGACCATTTTTGCGAAAAATTCCCTCTCATGAGCAAAGTCCTAAACATGAGCAAAACATATCAAGATGTCAAAGCCACACAAACTTCATGCTAGGACAACCATTCTAAGCATAAGACCATCGTAATCACCCACAAGCACCTCATGTCATGTCAAAGCCACCGAGCCATGTGCTTACTTCTATGTATGAGACTTCTCATTGGTAAGCAACATGCAACGGTTTAGCACCCAAAATTAAGTAAATTAAGCACATATGACACGTGAGCACATTTTCCAAGCAATTTACATTTTATTTTCAGATTCATAATTGGTACATGAAATGTCTTTACGACAAAAAAGAACTTATGCCCCTCCACAAGATAAAGCATAGGGGCTAAACATTCATGATGGCAAATGAACCTTTGGCCCCATATGATCAAAATAAGCTATCCAACCACAAATTAAGCATAGTATTGACACTAAAACATGTCAAGATCATATAAAGGCATTTACTCACAAGAGAGCATACATATGACATTTTTCAAAAACATAGCTATCAACCATGGATATAAATCATGATCATCAAGAGCTAAGCGAAACTTACCATAGCTTACCAAACTAGCTCACAAGGACATATATATCATACCCTGGTGAACAATGTATATAGGAGCAGCTTTTCCTACACAATGCATATGATACAAAATGCATGCAACCTATCTGTAACACCCCTGGTGTTTAATTAGCATAAGCACATGAATTAGACTTGTTAATTAAGTGTGATTAGTCCCAAAGCATGCTTAGTTTAGTCTTGACCAACTTTGCAAAAGAAACCTTGGTCAAAATCCCAAATCATGGTCAAACCCCTAAGTGCTCCATAAAGCTGAAATGGTTTTCTGGCGCGTTCTCCAAATTTCACTATAGAACATCAAATTCTGCCAATATAAAAGTTCTTCGTTGTTTCCGGGAACACAACTTTCATAATTGGCGGACATTCAAATTTGGAGTGTAAATTGGCCAAAACTCAAGTTGAATTCACTGTGAACAGTAACTCGAGGCCGAGAAAATCAGCAAGTTCATCACGTTTTTCCCTTCAATACATCCACCAAAACATAGGTCGCCCTTTGTGAAAGTTGTAGTCCTATAGTTTCTCTACAACTTTCATTTTTGGAGATTTTCAACTTGTATTCAAAAAATTCGAGTTTTGCTTAGTTGAACAGGCGCTGACCAAATTAAAAACGGCGTCCTGCCGGCCGGCGCACACCATCCGCGCCACGGGCGCCGCGCTCGCCCGCGCCACGCGTTGCCTCCACCTTCCTCCGGCGTACGGAGCCTCGCAGACTCCGTGGTGGACCACGCTCAAGCCGTGAGACCTCCGCAGGCCCAAAGGCCGCTGCTCCGCGCCCAGGGAGGCAGACCGCCCGATCCGCCGCCAGGCGCCGCGACACGCGCCGCGTTTCGCCCGTGCCACCCACAGCCTCGCATGCGGTCGGGGCCAGCTGGCCGTCTCCGCTGGCTACCAATGCGCCCAGGACTCCGCCATGACCCTTCAACGCCACCGCCTCCTCGTTTTCTCCTCCCTTGTTTCGCAAACCAGCAGAGCCGAGCCGGCGTTGCCCTGTCCCCCATTGTCGTCGTTCCATGGCCGCCGCCGCCTAGCTCTCCTCTCCTCGCCCACGTGCTCTTCCGGCCCTCCTGAACACCGCGTCACCGTCGCTCGTCCATCCGGCCGTGCCATCGCCGGCCAGGCCGAGCCGCGGCGGGCGCTCAGAGGCAGCCCCACCGTCGGCGCTCAACGACGTCGCCTCCGGCCTGATTCCGCTGCCAAATCCCGAGCACAGGTGCGCAAGAGCCCTAGGTGCCGTTTCCCGGCCAGCCCGGCCGGAACCCACCGCCGGCGAGGTACCAAGACCGGATAGGGACCACATTGCATCTTCCCCAATAGTTCCAGGGTTGTTTCCGTAAACCAGGGACCTCTGCGTAATTTCGCAAAAATAGTACAAGGGTCCTTATGTAAAAGTTGTTTTAGGTTTTAGCTGAAACTTCAGAAATTCATTAAAAATCATAGAAAAATCATAAAAATGCAAATCCAATTTGGTTAGTTTCGTGGTGAATAAATCAACCTTTTCTAGAAAGGTTGTATAGGGTTTTTCTATGCAGATTTTGAATTAAAAATGCAAACTCAGTTTGAAGTGTTTTTGTTATAATTTAAAATATACTCATGCTATGGAGTTTAATTTTAGATATGTTGCTCTTTATGGCATGTGTAGACTGTTAACCAAAGTTGACATGAGTTTGATGAGTAGATATTTAATTATGATTTTTTTGTAAGCTTTGTGTAATCTTGATGCTTTTTATAGCCCTTTATTAAACTTTTCTTTAAGCACAAGTGCACCCTATGGCTTTGTCTTGATGAATAGCACCTCTGGTAGTATGGATATGATTTTTGGAGGTGCTTTAGTTTATGTTTTGGATTTAATCTTGTGTAAGAGTTTAAATTAAAAACTTCAAAAATAATTTGAATCTGCACCTATGCTTTGGTCAGAGGCTTATATTTTGACATACATGGTTTGTAGTAGAAAGTTGAGACAAAAAAAGAATTGTAAATCTTTTTGTAGGATTTAATGTAGATGAACTAGGCTGAAATTTTCTTTTTCATATATAAATTACTTTATATGTTATCATGAGCTAAATTTTGGCATGTGAGCTTAGTTTAGGTATATGTTGTTGTGTACCAAAATTTAGGACCATTGGAAGTGTATTTAATTTTATATGAATTTTTGGATGAAAAGCTAGCTAGAAATTGAATAAATATGTTTATCCTCATTTTACGTTTAATAAAGGTTTACGTTTAATCAAGGTCTTCATGTTTGTTCCTGTTCATAAGCATTTAAACCCTCCCCCATACTGTTTGGTGAAGTTAAGTAAATTAATTTGCTTAAATATGTACACAGTCGCCATCAAAAGGGTGATTTAACCTTTCCAAAACCCCCTAGTGCTTATGCATGTTTGGTGTGCTATGTTTTGCTTGTCAGGGTGAATGTGGTCACCTTTTAACCACATGTTTATGCTTGTAGTGTCTCTAAATTTTCAGATTGATTGCTTGTCAATTTAAGTTGCTAATTCAACCTTGCATTGCATATCGTGTAGATTTAATTGACGGGCTTTATACACTAACTAAAGGAAGGGTTGAAGAGCAAGGACAAGTTGCTGATTGGGATTTAGTATTAACTTATTTTAGTGATCAAGACCTGGACCAAAGTCCAGAAGAACCCAAAGCTAGTGCTGAAATAGAAGAAGGCAAGCACCAGAGTGCATATAACCTTTTTGGATAAACTCACCTCTTTTACTTTTCAGTATTTATGTTATGTTTTGTGCATTTACGTTTCAGGAGTTGTTTTGAAACCTAGATGCATGATCCTTAGGTTCGTATGCTCTTATACTAGTATGTTAGGACGCTAGTGCCATACTTTAAGGACACGGTACAAGTCGAGTAATGACTCATTGCTCGCGAGATATAGGTTACTTATGTTGGAATCATAAGTTGGTTAAATTGACTCGCTCATGTGGTAAGAGGAATGGGTTCGGTCTCGACCGAGTAGCATTGTGCTAGTTTAAGCTATTGAACGTACCAAGTGCTTGTCGGGAATGGGACCGGTAAGCCTAGTACCTAATGAACCAGTGCGGGGACTTTATCGCTACTACTCTTGAGATGCTTCTCCCGGTTTGATCCCGGTAGTGCAAGTGTGATCCTGGATGTGCCTTGTGAGGGCGTTCCAGTAACCTTGTACTTAGGACTGTAGTGCTTGTCCCTAATCTGGGGAATGACGGGAACCACCTGGTCGGGGTAGACCCCGCATTCGCTTTTATTTGATTTCTTGGGGTCTACCTTCTTCCGTGTATCTTGGGTTTACCTTGCAAGGATATAAATCGATCGATCGTCGGTCACTCGCCGTTATCTGAGTCGGCTTGATCACTGGCTACCGCACTTATTTATGGAATAGTTGGATTAATATTGTTGTCTGTTTAATATTGTTTGCACAACATGCTTGTTTAGTGTAGGTGCTCACCTAGAATGGTTAACATACTAGAATTGGAGCTAAAATTTGGAAATAAGGATCAACTCTTAGTCGTTTTTGGCAAAACAAACCAACTAGCCAAAAAGCCTTGCATGTCTAGTTGTAATTCCTTTTTTGTCGGGTAAGTCTTGCTGAGTATTAGTATACTCAGCCTTGCTTAATTTGTGGTTTTCAGGTAACCCCATCTGGCCTGGTTCTATCCCAGATGGTTGGGTGCTAGAGTGGGAGAATGACGATGAGTGATACTCTATGGATGGCCTCCCATGTGTATCTTCCGCTAGTTTTATTTTCCACGGTTTAAACTCTGAATCACCTTTACTTTTATGTACGAAAAACCTGGTTTGTAATAATTTGAACTTGTGGACTTTTGTGTAATGTTGAACTTGTACTCTGGTCCCGCCTTCGTGTGGGCTTTGCGCATATCAGCGATCCTGTTGTAAGTGATTCACCGGGCATGACCCGGCAGAGATGACAGAATAGATCTTTATTATTGCTTAATGGCCACGTGGACAGGCTTAGGTGATAATACGGAATTATTTTGGGTGGTTCTGTGACAGCTGGTATCAGAGCGATGATATGCACCAGAGTGTTAATAATACCTTAATAACTTGTTTTTGGAATAAAATTTGCCAAGAATAAGAATTTTGCTAAGTGCGTAGGATGTTAAGGTTTAAACTAGTCCGAGAGGCCTTAGAGGGAATTTTTGGGTTCTTTCAGGTGGCTAGTACTCTATGGTGTGTTTAAACTGACTTCCAGCACATATTATTCCTGTCAAAACTTACTTTCTAGCACAACCATACTAGTTCATCACGTTTTGCCATACGTGGTGGTGCCATAGGAAAGTCCTGTGAGGGATGGATGGGACCTATTCCAATGGGAACCCACGTCGCGTCTGCGTCTCGTCACGTTTTGCCATATGTGATGGTACCACATGAAAGTCATGTGAGGGATGGATGGGACCTATTCCAATGGGAACCCACGTCGCGTCTATGTCTCACCACGTTTTGCCATACGTGGATGTTCCGTATCACAAAGATGTGAGGCAAGGATGCACTCCATTCAAACGGAGAGTATCTGAGGTTGGACGCTATCCATGCAGCGGCTTTATGCATAGATGCTGTTTCTATAGTGAACGGTAATGTATGTGGACGCTTTTGTGAGTGCTGGCATGAAAGGTTCTGAATGTTCTGTGATTTTCTGCAGGTACACTAACCACGGTTGTTAGGTACGGTAATTAAGAAACAAATAGTTTTCGACTAGCTATTATATGGAGAGATGTATTTATGCCTTGCCACCGGCACTAACTTCGATTTTAAGCTTAAATGCTTGGTGAGGACTTATAGGACGCTTTTGCATCATGTTAAAAGCTACCAAAACTGAAAATGATCCTAATACACCTTTTTGTGTGGTCCTAATTGAATTCTCATTCTTAAGGACCATTCATGATAGTTTGATAAATTGTGGTGTTAATCGAAGTATGTCTAGTTGCTGTCCTAATTTTTCTAAGGATGATCTAGAAACTTTTTGGCTGGGTGATCTTTAGGAAAATTGCTCATCAGCTAGTTAAGCTTCTTCCATGAATTTTTCATGATTTTTAAATGACTAAATTTGAAGATATGATCAAATTGCTAAGCATAGGTCATGCTGAAATTCTGTCAAAATCCTGAGTTAGTCTGAAAACTCGAATTTTTAAATATAGTTCCAAACAGATTTTGCCTAGACAATATATACCAAAAATGTTCCACATATAGCCTACTTTGTGCTGTCAAAATCTCATGGTCATAGGGTTCTTAATTTTCGAGATATGATCTTTTTAGTGAAGCACTGTCCTGCTGAAAATTTCTGGGCAATAGCACTCTAAAACTGGATCAGTTAGACCCTTTTCCAATCTGATTTGGTTCGACCTATGAATACCAAAAATGTGAGTTATAACATCGTCGAGTTGCTCAATAAAATTTGGAATTTTTGGGGTACTAGTTTTTCAGTTATGAATTTTTTTCAGAACTGCCAGTATTGCCATTGGCGTGTTGAACTCATTTTGGGGTCTAACATGCAATTGTATATGTTAGGCTACCCTAAGAGTAGGTATCATGTGTGACTAGAGCCTACATGGAAATACCTAATGCAATGGTGATCCCCAAATTCTTAACTTTGAATAAAATCCTTTGGATATACCTTATGGCAGCAATCTGCGTATTGATTAAAGTTAGTCATTTTGTGACTACTTTAGGATCATGGGTTGAATACCATATTGGTTCGTAATTTTGTGATGGCATTGCTCACAAAATTTCAGCATTTATGCATGAGTATAATGATCAGTATCGAATTTTTGGTCCACACCTATCTGCTGTTTTTGACAGCTAGACAGAGGATGAGTTTTTGAATTTTTCAACCACTTTAACTTTGGAAATTGGCTCTGAGTTGAATACCAAAGTTGTGGCTTATGAAATTCTACACATGCTGACCAAATTTTATATTTTTTTTGACACTTGAGCTAAGAGATATGAATTTATTTCTCAGAGCTGTTGCTTGTACCCACTTTCACTAGAAAGGAGACAACTCCCCAACTTCTTTTGGCCACGAAATGTTGAGCACACAACTTTATGACATTAATGTCCCTACTCTAGTTACTCTAAATCCCTTACCCTTAACATAAGAATTCTTATGCTTGCTCACAAACAAATAAATAAAAACATGTATACAAGTGTCAAAATCTTTTGGCATGCATTTTGAGCATCGTCACAACATGCATATGATGCATCGTTAACAAAAGGATGCATGAGCATTGAAATGGACTCAATGACATGTGCATTTGGGAATCTGGGGTGAACTAACTTGCATTTACACTGAAGATTTCGACTCTTTCTACTTCACCTTTCTTGTGGTTGGGAAAATGTTATTTCATAACCAAAGGTGCCGCGACAGAACCTAGGGTATCATGTGTGCTGCAGCCATGTGATTACCACCAGGAGCGCGCTAGGTATCTTGGGTTATGGGAAAGCTACTCACCGTAGTTTGTTTCTCAAATTCTATGTTTGTCCTCCTTGTCTTGACTAATTTCATGGGTGAAGCAAGTCATGCTGACATTGCATCATGAGCATCCACATGTGCACCATCCCATTGTGGCACGAGTCATTTCCCATATGCATAAGCATTGTCATCCCATGACTCATCAAGTGCATGAGATCCAGCTCAAAATCATTACGCCCTGGTGTGGTGCATAAAGTAATTAAAATACTTCATTAGGAATAACCTTGAGCAAGAGTAAAATTCCTAGCTCCCAGTACATCTTTCTCCAAAGTCTTGTTCTTGCCATTTGACAATTTATATAGCCAAAGACAATCCCAGAGTTGAAATCCTTGTAGCTCTTCTAAAAGTAAAGTTCAGAAATCTTAGTAAACGAGCTTCACAACATGATTGTTTACCAGACTTCTTCAGAAAAATCTCTATGGAACCTTTCGATTGGTCTCTTTCTTTCCAAAATCTCAGAGTTTGCCTAATACCTAATCCAGTCAGCCGGGTTAAATTGAAAGAGGATGAGCAAAGTTTTTCATAAGCATTCGAGGTTCTCCATAAGTCAAGATATGAGGAGTTTTCCATCGATCAGCGATCCATGATCCTTTTACACAGTTCTTCCAAATTAAAGGAATCAGAGTTTAAGCAAACAATAGACAGACAAAAACCCTTTGCTAATTTCTCCTCGATAAATCTCATTCCTAGATGGTGGATACCCAATCTCTTCTCGTTTTCCTCAAAGTTACGGTCCTTTCTCTCAAGTCGTTTGACCCCATCATGTTTAGCACCATGTCCGCTTTGCGCAGCACAGCTCTGCCACCTTTTTACCGCAGCAGCTGATCGCCACTTCCGCACACGCCACTATGGCCGCAGTCTCGTCACCGAGGCATCTTGATGTCAGCCACCACCATGCCACGCGCCGCCACCACAGCATCGATCAACCGGCCCCTCCTTCAAGTGGCCTTGAGCACCACCGCCACTGCGCCAAGGTGACCGTCCTTAAAAAGGAAGTTTTTCCCCCTCGCCGACCGTCCACCACCACTGAGCCTTGTCTCTTTTTGAGCTTGACATCCCGTCGCTCTCCCCTCCCTCCGGCTGCTTTTAGCCTGGCCGCCGCGTACGCCATTCCTCACCGAGCAAGCTTTCCCTCATCTCCTTAGTGACCCAAAGAAGAAGTTTAGAAGAAGGCCACATGATGGATCCAACCCGATGTTGCCAACCATGGCTCGTTTTCTGGAGATGTTTGATTCCGTCTGCTGGACTCTAGTAGGAATGTACCTCTGCTTTGCATTCCAGTTTTTGATGGTTTTACCTTTTCATGTGTACATTCATCGCCCGCTTCCTCATTTGCGACATTGATGATGTGTGAGGCAGCCCATGTACCTTTTATCATCTTTGAGATTTAGATATGGAGGAGTTTATCTTTGCTCTGTGGTTTCCTCATGAAACCCGTTATCTCCCCTAGAGGTTTTCCTCTAATCTTGTGTCGAATCTCGGGACGAGATTCCTTTTAAGGGGGGTAGGTTGTAACACCCCTGGTGTTTAATTAGCATAAGCACATGAATTAGACTTGTTAATTAAGTGTGATTAGTCCCAAAGCATGCTTAGTTTAGTCTTGACCAACTTTGCAAAAGAAACCTTGGTCAAAATCCCAAATCATGGTCAAACCCCTAAGTGCTCCATAAAGCTGAAATGGTTTTCTGGCGCGTTCTCCAAATTTCACTATAGAACTTCAAATTCTGCCAATATAAAAGTTCTTCATTGTTTCTGGGAACACAACTTTCATAATTGGCGGACATTCAAATTTTGAGCGTAAAATGGCCAAAACTCGAGTTGAATTCACTGTGAACTGTAACTCGGGGCCGAGAAAATCAGCAAGTTCATCACGTTTTTCCCTTCAATACATCCACCAAAACATAGGTCGCCCTTTGTGAAAGTTGTACTCCTATAGTTTCTCTACAACTTTCGTGTTTAGAGATTTTCAACTTGTATTCGAAAAATTCGAGTTTTGCTTAGTTGAACAGGCGCTGACCAAATTAAAAACGGCGTCCTGCCGGCCGGCGCACACCATCCGCGCCACGGGCGCCGCGCTCGCCTGCGCCACGCGTCGCCTCCACCTTCCTCCGGCGTACGGAGCCTCGCAGACTCCGTGGTGGACCACGCGCGAGCTGTGAGACCTCCGCAGGCCCAAAGGCCGCTGCTCCGCGCCCAGGGAGGCAGACCGCCCGATCCGCCGCCAGGTGCCGCGACACGCGCCGCGTTTCGCCCGTGCCACCCGCAGCCTCGCATGCGGTCGGGGCCAACTAGCCGTCCCCACTGGCTACCAATGCGCCCAGGACTCCGCCATGACCCTTCAACGCCACCGCCTCCTCGTCTTCCCCTCCCTTGTTTCGCAAACCAGCAGAGCCGAGCCGGCGTTGCCCTGTCCCCCGCCGTCGTCGTACCATGGCCGCCGCTGCCGCCTAGCTCTCCTCTCCTCGCCCATGTGCTCTTCCGGCCCTCCTCAACACCGCGTCGCCGTCGCTCGTCCATCCAGCCGCACCATCGCCGGCCAGGCCGAGCCGCGGCGGGCGCTCAGAGGCCGCCCCGCCATCGGCGCTCGACGACGCCGCCTCCGGCCTGATTCCGCCGGCAAATCCCGAGCACAGGTGCGCAAGAGCCCTAGGCGTCGTTTCCCGGCCAGCTCGGCCGGAACCCGCCGCCGGCGAGGTCCCAAGACCGGACAGGGACCACATTGCATCTTCCCCAATAGTTCCAGGGTAGTTTCCGTAAACCAGGGACCTCTGCGTAATTTCGCGAAAATAGTACAAGGGTCCTTATGTAAAAGTTGTTTTAGGTTTTAGCTGAAACTTTGAAAATCCATTAAAAATCGTAGAAAAATCATAAAAATGCAAATCTAATTTTGTTAGTTTTCTGGTGAATAAATCTACCTTTTCTATAAAGGATGTATAGGGTTTTTCTGTGCAGATTTTGAATTAAAATGCAAACTCAGTTTGAAGTGTTTTTGTTATAATTTAAAATATACTCATGCTATGGAGTTGAATTTTAGATATGTTGCTCTTTATGGCTTGTGTAGACTGTTAACTAAAGTTGACATGAGTTTGATGAGTAGATATTTAATTATGATTTTTTGTAAGCTTTGTGTAATCTTGATGCTTTTTATAGCCCTTTATTAAACTTTTCTTTAAGCACAAGTGCACCCTAGGGTTTTGTCTTGATGAATAGCACCTCTGGTAGTATGGATATGATTTTAGGATGTGCTTTAGTTTATGTTTTGGATTTAATCTTGTGTAAGAGTTTAAATTAAAAACTTCAAAAATAATTTGAATCTGCACCTATGCTTTGGTCAGAGGCTTATATTTTGACATACATGGTTTGTAGTAGAAAGTTGAGACAAAAAAGAATTGTAAATCTTTTTGTAGGATTTAATGTAGATAAACTAGGCTGAAATTTGTCTTTTCCATATATAAATTAATTTATATGTCATCTTGAGCTAAATTTTGGCATGTGAGCTTAGTTTAGGTATATGTTGCTGTGTACCAAAATTTAGGACCATTGGAAGTGTATTTAATTTTATATGAATTTTTGGATGAAAAGCTAGCTAGAAATTGAATAAATATGTTTATCCTCATTTTACGTTTACTCAAGGTTTACGTTTAATCAAGGTTTTCATGTTTCTTCCTATTTATAATCATTTAAACCCACCCCCATACTGTTTGGTGAAGTTAAGTAAATTAATTTTCTTAAATATGTACACAGTCGCCATCAAAGGGGTGATTTAACCTTTCCAAAACCCCTTAGTGCTTATGTAGGTTTGGTGTGCTATGTTTTGCTTGTCAAGGTGAATGTGGTCACCTTTTAACCACATGTTTATGCTTGTAGTGTCTCTAAATTTTTGGATTGATTGCTTGTCAATTTAAGTTGCTAATTCAACCTTGCATTGTATATCGTGTAGATTTAATTGATGGGCTTTATACACTAACTCAAGGAAGGGTTGAAGAGCAAGGACAAGTTGCTGATTGGGATTTAGTATTAACTTATTTTAGTGATCAAGATCTAGACCAAAGTCCAGAAGAGCCCAAGGCTTGTGCTGAAATAGAAGAAGGCAAGCATCGGAGTGCATATAACCTTTTTGGATAAACTCACCTCTTTTACTTTTCAGTATTTATGTTATGTTTTGTGCATTTATGTTTCAGGAGTTGTTTTGAAACCTTGATGCATGATCCTTAGGTTCCTATGCTCTTATACTAGTATGTTAGGACGCTAGTGCCATGCTTTAAGGACACGGTACAAGTCGAGTAATGACTCATTGCTCGCGAGATATAGGTTACTTATGTTGGAATCATATGTTGGTTAAATTGACTCGCTCATATGGTAAGAGCAATGGGTTCGGTCTCGACCGAGTAGCATTGTGCTGGTTTAATCTATTGAACGTACCAAGTTCTTGTCGGGAATGGGACCCGTAAACCTAGTACCTAATGAACCAGTGCGGGGACTTTATCGCTACCACTCTTGAGATGCTTCTCCCGGTTTGATCCCGGTAGTGCAAGTGTGATCCTGGACGTGCCGTGTGAGGGTATTCCAGTAACCTTGTACTTAGGACTGTAGCGCCTGTCCCTAATCTGGGGAATGACGGGAACCGCCTGGTCGGGGTAGGCCCCGCATTCGCTTTTATTTGATTTCTTGGGGTCTACCTTCTTCCGTGTATCTTGGGTTTACCTTGCAAGGATATAAATCGATCGATCGTTGGTCACTCGCCGTTATCTAAGTCTGCTTGACCACTGGCTACCCCACTTATTTATGGAACAGCTGGATTAATATTGTTGTCTGTTTAATATTGTTTGCACAACATGCTTGTTTAGTGCAGGTGCTCACCTAGAATGGTTAACATACTAGAATTTGAACTAAAATTTGGAAATAAGGATCAACTCTTAGTCGATTTTGGCAAAACAAACCCACTAGCCAAAAAGCCTTGCATGTCTAGTTGTAATTCCTTTTTTGTCGGGTAAGTCTTGCTAAGTATTAGTATACTCAGTCTTGCTTAATTTGTGGTTTTCACGTAACCCCATCTAGCCTGGTTCTATCCCAGATGGTTGGGAGCTAGAGTGGGAGAATGACGATGAGTGATACTCTATGGATGGGCTCCCTTGTGTATCTTTCGCTAGTTTTATTTTCCGCGGTTTAAACTCTGAATCACCTTTACTTTTATGTATGAAAAACCTGGTTTGTAATAATTTGAACTTGTGGACTTTTGTGTAATGTTGAACTTGTACTCTGGTCCCGCCTTCGTGTGGGCTTTGCGCATATCAACGATCCTGTTGTAAGTGATTCACCGGGCATGACCCGGCAGAGACGACAGAATAGTTCTTTAATATTGCTTAATGGCCACGTGGACAGGCTTAGGCGATAATACAGAATTATTTTGGGCGGTTCTGTCACACTATAATACAAAGATGACTATACGTCATGATACAAATGCAATGCAAAATGCAAAATGCAAGAAAGCATAAATGGAAAACTATACATATGCTACAAAGGAGCTCCCACACACCCAACTTAGGAAATCAAACAAACACCAAGCTCCTCCCGTAAACGAGTGAAAGTTGCTTGATCTAGGGGTTTGGTGAAAATATCGGCTAGCTGGTCATGTGTGGGTACATGGATCAAAGCGATTTTCCCTTTCTCTGCGTTGTCTCTCAGGAAATGATACCTCACTTCTATGTGCTTGGTTTTGGAATGGAGCACTGGGTTCTTTGCAACACTTATGGCACTTGTGCTATCACATTGAAGTGGGACATGGGTATACTCCTCACCAAAGTCACTCATGGTGTATGTGATCCAAAGGAGCTGAGAGCAACAACTAGCTGCAGCCACATACTCTGCCTCGGTAGTGGATTGAGCAACACTCGATTGTTTGCGGAAAGACCAAGACACTAAAGAAGAACCCAAGAACTGGCAAGTCCCAGAAGTGGACTTTCTATCCAACCGACATCCAGCAAAATCCGCGTCTGAAAATCCATGAAGAGCCAAAGAAGAAGACGTGGAGTACCAAAGGCCGAAGTCGGGAGTATGTCGCAAATACCTGAATATGCGCTTGACTGCTTGCCGTTGCGAAGTCCTCGGAGACGCTTGAAAACGAGCGCACAGACATACTGAGAATTGGATGTCCGGCCTCGTCGCCTTCAAGTACAGGAGTGACCCGATCATGCTTTGGTACTCCTTCTGGTCCACGTGCTCACCTTCCTTGTCCGCATCAAGAGCTGTAGTCGTACTCATAGGCGTCGCCATGGCCTTAGAGTCCTCCATCTTGAACTTCCTCACAATGTCCTTGGTGTACTTTGCTTGGTGCACGAATGTTCCTTCCTTCGATTGCTTTATCTGGAGGCCGAGGAAGAACTGCAACTCACCCATCATGCTCATCTCAAATTCCCTGCTCATGTCTTCTGCAAACCTTGCAACCAAAGAGTTAGATGAGCCACCAAAGACAATATCATCCACGTATACCTGCACAATCAGGATATATTTGCCCTGCCTGAGGAGAAACAAGGTCTGATCGACCTTCCCCATCTCAAAACCTCTCTCAAATAGGAACCCCCTCAACCTACCGTACCAAGCTCTAGGCGCCTGCTTCAACCCATACAGCGCCTTCCTGAACTTGTACACCCGGTGGGGGTACTTCTCACTCTCAAACCCCGGTGGTTGCCTCACATACACTACTTCCTCCAAAACACCGTTCAGGAAAGCACTCTTGACATCCATTTGGTACAATTTGAACCCTTTAGCCACGGAAAAGGCTAGAAGGATCCTAATCGCCTCCAAATGGGCTACGGGAGCAAAGGTCTCCTCGTAGTCGATCCCCTCTTTCTGACTATACCATTGCGCTACTAACCTCGACTTGTTTCTCACCACTTCTCCTTTCTCTCCCTCTTTATTTTTCCACACCCATTTTGTCCCAATCGGCTTACACCCCGGTGGAGGATCCACGAACTCCCAAACTTGGTTTCTCTCAAAGTTCTCCAACTCCTCATGCATCGAATTAACCCAATTGTGATCAGATAACGCGTGTCCAATGTCTTTGGGATCAAAAGTAGCAACAAAAGCAGCATGAGCAAAGTGAGAATTGTTTCGAACCCTCGACCGTGTAGTGCGTTCATTGATGTCGTCGATGATCCTCGAAGCTGGGTGATCCACTTGAACTCGCCGGGGAGGTTCTCGCCTTGAAGCTACCTCCCCCTCAACAGCAGCTTCGCCTTGATCTGGGTTTGTCGTTGTAGGTGTGGGAGAGGGCCCGTCCACCATCGTAGTCGAAGTAGTAGGTACATATTCAGCCGCGGGCACCACACCGCCATCTTCATCATCTCCATGTTCATGCTCCTCCTCCTGGAAAATCTCCTTGCCAAGTTCCTCGTCACCTGCACACTCAAAAACAAGCTGACTACGTGGCTGTGTCTCGTCGAAGGTAACCTCGCAAGTCTCCACGATTTGGTTAGTTTCAAGATTGAGCACTCGAAAGGCTCTAGAATGAGACACATAACCAAAGAAAATGCCATCGACAGACCTAGCCTCGAACTTCTCCAACTTCTTACCTTTCTTCAGGATAAAGCATTTGCACCCAAACACATGGAAGTGACTCACCTTGGGGGTTCTACCGTGCATCAACTCGTAGCAAGTTTTCTTCTTATGCACCCTGAGGTAAATCCTGTTCGACACATAGCACGCGGTATTCACCGCCTCAGCCCAGAACCTTCTCGGAGTCCTATGCTCATCAAGCATCGTCCGAGCCATCTCGCACAAGGTTCTGTTTTTCCTTTCAACCACGCCGTTCTGGGGAGGCGTGTACGGACTCGAAAACTGGTGTTCAAGACCCAAGTCATGGCAAAAGGTTTCGAAGCGAGAGTTTTTAAATTCCGAGCCATTGTCACTGCGGATCGCTCGTATGGCATCTCCATGCCTCTCATTTCTCAACCTCAAGACAAGATCTCGAACAAAACCAAATGTCTCCCCTTTCTCCTCAAGAAAGAAAACCCACGCATACCGAGAGTAGTCGTCCACCACAACCAGGACGTACCACTTCCCACCCACGGATCTCACACGAGCTGGGCCAACAAGGTCCATATGGAGCAGCTCGCATGGACGCTCCGTCATCACATCAGTGAGGGGTGGATGGGAAGAGGCTACCATCTTAGCATGCCGACATGGCGCACAAACCAACTCTTTCTCAAACCTCAGCCGTGGCAATCCTCGGACCAAATTGAGTTTACTCAAGCGAGACAAAAGGTCAAAGCTTAGGTGACCCAACTTCCTATGCCACTTCCACAACTCACTCGAAGAACCAGCCAAAAAGCAACGAGCCACACCAGAAGACTGAGAGAAATCCGCTCGGAACACTTGACCCTCGGGAACGACCATGCAAACTAGGTCCCCTCGAGAATCCAAAATCCGAGAACCACCAGGCCGAAACAACACCTCAAAACCCTCATCCAAATGCTGGGAAACGGAAAGCAAATTGAATCCGAACGATTGAACAAGAGCAACATGCTTGAGAGTGACCTTCTCACTTACCTTAATCTCACATTCTGAAAGCACACGCCCTCGCCCATTGTCCCCAAAGGTGATGTATGTCTTGGACACCACCGGGGCAAGACTTGAGAACCACCCCTTGTCTCCGGTCATATGCCTCGAGCAACCGGAGTCAATCAACCAAACATTCCTCTAGTCTTCCACCAGAAATTCAAAAGCGAGCACGTGAGTGAACGAACGACTCAACACTGGGGTTAGTACCAAAAGATTAAAACCAGTACCGAGCCATTTGCTCCAAAGTGGGGTTAGCACACACCATATCATCACGCCTATCAAAGCTACTAGCATGAAAACCACCACGGGAACCACCACGAGGGAACCACCCCTGTCTCGCTGGAGGAGAACGAAAACCACGAAAGGAAGACCGTGGACCGTTCCTCCTCTCCATCTCAAAGCTACGACTCCTCCCACCCTCGTATTGAGCACGAGGTGGAGAACGTCTAGCAAACTGACCACCTGCAAACTCTGCATGCCAACCACCAAAACCACGACCACCAGAACCGAACCGAGCATCCGCACGAGCACGGAAACCGAACTGTTGTCTGCCCAGACTAGCACCGGTCAGACCGGTACCGGTGGGGTGCACCGGTCTGACCGGTGGTGCTCGGCCAGCAGCACCACCTGCCACCTTTCGATCTCCCCAAGCCGGAACCGTCCTCACAATCACCTTGGTCCTGGGCATTTGCATACAAGGCCCAGGTACACCATCTGAAGGGCGGTACCTATCCTTGTTATCCCACTCCTTAGCCATTCTCTCCTCACGCTTCCTCTTGAAGCAAAACTCACCCTTGTGACCATCTCTCCCACAATAGTCACAATGAAACCGTATGAGCTTAGGTTTAGGTTTGGGTTGGGGCTGCTCACTTGGTTTCTCCTCACTCGGCTTCTCACCCTTCTTCTCTCCAACCTCATTCTCCTTGGAGCTCACAAACTTCACCAGTTTTTGAAAGTCATTTGTAGGGCAAGGAAATATGGGAGGATCTGGGGTTGTGTCAAGTTTGTTTCTTAGTGGGTTGGGCTTAGGAGCATAGGCATTTTTGTGGAAGGTTTTTGGTGGAGCTAGGATGTCACCAATCTTCTCTCCTCCCTCACCACTACACTCTCCAACCTTCTCTGAACCAAGCGCTTGCCCATCATAGAGCTTGTATGCCTGTATCATCATCCTAAGCTGTGGTTCATAACCCGACAACCAACCCATCATTTTCCTCAACTCATCATTCTCATCCTGCAAGCGATCCACATAATGTGCAAGTTCCAGATTTTTCAAAGCATGCGATTCACAAGTAGAGCAAGAAGTGGGAACAGGTTCTTTCAACTTGGCCTCAAGCGAAACAGTGTAAGCATGCGTCTCATCAATTTTTCCATGCAAAACAGGGCAAGAAGTGCAAGCACCTAGCAAAGCAGGTCTAGACTTAAGCTCAGTCACTTCAACCCTAAGCACATCTAGTTCATCACAAGTAGAAGCATGCTTATCCTTAAGAGCAGAAAGATCGGCTAGGTACACAGAGCAATCACAGCAATCAATCTCATCAGAAACCACAGGTGAAGCCTTAAGCGAATCTATCTCAAGCTTAGCATCCAGGTTCTGGGTTTCTAGCTCAGCTATTCGGTTCCTAGCATCTTCTAGTGAGGCCCTAAGCTCTTTCCTCATCTTCTTTGCCTCTCTAAGCATGTCATCACGATTATCAAGCAACTTGCCAAGAAGCTCGTCACGTACCTCATCCTCGGAGTCGGAGTCCGAGTCGCACTGGTGACTCTTCTTGCTGCCGGAGCTACGAGCCATGCTGCAGAAGCCATCTCTCGCGTAGCAGCTCAGCCCGCTCAAGTTCTTGGATGACTTCTTATTCTTGCGCCGATCACCTTCATCTTCACTGCTACTCGAGCTCGAGGAAGAGTAGGCGGAGGTGGAGTCTGAAGGACCAATTAGGCGACCAGAGGGGGGGGAGTGAATGGGAGCCGATAAAAATTCTTCCCGAAGGATGAACTCGGCCTATGCCCTAAATCCAAAACCAAGGATTCCCACACGAGTTTGCCAAGGTCGCGTAGTTACAACGGACCTACCAGCCCTAGGAACAAGCCCCAACTCAAAGCAACACGGAAGCGCAACTCAAGAAGCAAAGGACTTAGGCAATCTGCGAAGCCCCGGGCGGACAGTCCGAGGTGACCGGGCGGACGGTCCGCGTGGGCCTGGCGGACGGTCCGCGGGTCAGGGGCGGACGGTCCGCGGGTCAGGAGCGGACGGTCCGCAAAAGTGCGCCGAACCTCTAGTATGCACCCCTCGAAAATCGGATGGTCCGTGCTCTACCCTCGGACGGTCCGTGGGTAACTTGTACCGCGCGGACGGTCCGCGGTGCCCGGGCGGACGGTCCGCAAACCTCTTCCAACCAAAAACACTTGTCTCAACGGATCGAACCACGAACGCGCACGAACAAGCGAGGAACTGGACGAACTCTGGTCCACGCGGACGGTCCGCGCCTACCAGGCGAACTGTCCGCTAGGTGCGAACAGGCGCGAGAACAGCAGGCCGAGAGCAAGAACGCGAACACCCTTCCACCTATCCATCCATGGATCTCCCAAACGGCTTAAGCTCTTGAGACAAGATTTGGGGGAGATGTGAAGCGTCTCTAGGAGACGCTATACCCCAAAACTTGAGACCTCAGACGACCTAAATCGCCGGGAATCGAATCACAATCGAGCTCTACTAAAAAGCTAGGGTTCCAACTGAAATCCTCAAATCCAAGGCCAAATCCGGAGATTGGGGGGTCAAGATCAAGCAAAAAGATGCACAAGACATCAATCCATGATCCCCACCAACGAATCCGAACCCAAACACCTCAGAATCGAAGGAACAAGGTGCGCACGAAAATCCAACGAAAATAGCTCGAAAAAGACACGAAAATCACACGAGCTACAAGAAGGAAATCAACGCAACCATGAAAGCTGCCATACGCTCGGAGGTCTGATTCTCTAAAAAGCGGTGAAGAAAATCTACACCTATGGAGCAGGGAAATGAGAAGCAGTCCGGATGGATGGTTTGCCCAGAAAACCCTAGAGCTATATATATATGAGTCCCTCTGGGTTGGGCAAATGACCAAGCTACCCCTAGCACATAAACTTAAGATACAATCCCCTCAGGGGTAAATAGGTCCTGTAGCACTCCTCTTCATCGCACGGCCACGCCTTCGCCGCAGTTCGCGTTCTCCCCACGCAAGCCCTGCGATCCCGCCATGTGTCCGCCGGCATCGAAGCTTCTCGGCGCGCCCGGATCCCGTCTCCGCCCGCCGAGCCTCCGGTCTTGGTTTTGTGGTTCAACCAAGTAACCCGACAGTTTTGTGGTGAACCGCCGCAAACCCCGCGTGCAGACTCCGGTCGTGAGCCGCTACCCTGCACCGACTCCGGTCGATGACTTCGTCTTGCTTTTCTTGCCACCATGTGGGCCGCACTTGACCCCGTTCGGCTACAGTGTCCATCGAGCTGAGCCTACTTGTCTCTCCACTCCTCGGAGGCCCCGCAAGGCATAGACCTTTCGCGCCCGCTCTTCACCTGCACCAACGCAAGTCAAGCCGCAACCTGCACCTGCAATACTCGGCCAAGAGTCAGTCCACACCACATTGTCAATCACTCATCACACCAGGGAGCGACCATCCACCGGTCTTCGGACGCTCCGGTCCTCAATCTCCCCCTTGATGAGTGCATTGACAACAGACACACAAGTAACCAACTCAGAGAAAAGAGAAAAAGAAAAGAAATGACTGAAAAACTCAAACAAGTGATCAAAAGCCAAACAAAAGCCAAAGAGAGATCACTTGAGAGAGAAAAATCTCGGTCCCCTAATACAAGGGCAACGGCTCGACACAACCGAGATAAAATGCTCCAAAATTGCCGACTCCTCAAGGTGAGGCAAAAGGGCTCGACACCATCGGCAAAAGAGCACAACCAAAATTCAGGCGAAAAGAGCTCCCAAATGCACATGAATGCAAGCTCCCCCTGAACAAATGCATTTCTCCCAAAGCATGAAGAATTGGGTACTATTCCACCCCCTTGTTGGTAATGCATGAATCAAGTGTACAAATGCAAGCATGTGCTTCTCAAATAGACAAAGAGCACTACAACATGCTAAAAAGAGACATAGACAAGCAAGATTGCCACAAATTTAGTACAAGCATCGCCAACAAGATAGATAGGGACATATAAGCATGTGACATAGCCATGATCAAAAAGAAGCAATTTTCACAAAAATTTCCCTCTCATGAGCATAGGACCTAAACATGATCAAAATGAGCACAAACAACACATAACTCACAAACTTCATGCAAGGTCACAAATTCTTAACACAAGATCATCACAAACACCTACAAGCTATCTCATGTCATGTCAAAGCCACCGAGCCATGTGTCCACTTCTAAATGTGAGACTTCTCAACGGTGAACATCATGCAACGGTTTAGCACCCAAGATAAGGATTTTAAAGCATACATGACATGGAAGCATATTTTTCAAGCACAAGCATTTCATACACCAATTTCAAGATTTACAAATTAAGCATGGTACATGAAGTGCCTTTGCGGCAAAAAGAAGCTTAGGCTTCTCCACAAGGTAGCATGTAGGCTAAACATTCATGTTGATAAATGGGTCTTTGACCCCATATGGAAAGAACATGGTTCCAAGCACAAATTAAGCAAGCTATAGCCATAAGTGCACAAATTTAACATGAAAGGCATTCAACTCATAAGAGAGGATCATATATAGCATTTTTACAAAAGAAAGCCATTCATAAGCACATACATCCCAAAGCTATCAAGAGCATCGCTATCCATCATATGAGCATCATTAGCAAAGTCACAATCTCATATCTAGCACATCATGGTGATCCAAGTACATAGGAGAAGCACATCTCATATGTCACATATGCAGTCTGTGATACAAAGATGCAAGCATGATATGATACATAAATGAAAATGCAACATGAGTATGTACATCAAACCCCCAACCAAAGCTCAAAAAGGAAAAAGAACACCAAGCTCCCCTCGCAAACAGGCAAATGTAGCTTGGTCCAAAGGCTTGGTTAGGATATCGGCAAGCTGCTTTTCGGTTGGCACATGGATGAGGTCTATGTTTCCCTTCTCAACATTGTCTCTCAGGAAGTGGTACCTCACCTCTATATGTTTGGTTCTGGAGTGGAGCACGGGGTTTTTGGCAACACTAATGGCACTCGTGCTATCACACATGAGAGGTACATGGGAACACTCCTCACCAAAGTCACTCAACGTGTATGTGATCCAAAGTAGCTGTGAGCAACAACTAGCGGCAGCAACATACTCAGCTTCTGTGGTAGACTGAGCTACACTAGACTGTTTGCGAGAAGACCAAGAAACAAGCGAAGATCCCAAAAACTGGCACGTCCCCGAAGTCGATTTCCTATCGACTCGACACCCCGCAAAGTCGGCATCCGAAAACCCAAGAAGCGAAAGAGAAGAGGACGCCGAGTACCAAAGACCGAGCTCAGGAGTGTATCGAAGATACCTGAAGATCTGCTTGATGGCCCGCCGATGTGAAGTCCTCGGCAACGCCTGAAAACGAGCGCACAGACACACAGAAAACTGAATGTCTGGCCTCGTCGCCGTCAAGTACAAGAGGGAGCCGATCATGCTCCGGTACTCCTTCTGGTCCACGGGCTCTCCGTCCTCGTCCGCATCCAACGCTGTAGTCGTACTCATCGGTGTCGACAGGGGCTTCGAGTCGTCCATCTTGAACTTCTTGAGGATGTCCTTCGTGTACTTGGCTTGATGCACAAAGGTTCCCTCCTTCGCTTGCTTGATCTGAAGCCCGAGAAAGAACTGCAATTCTCCCATCATGGACATTTCGAATTCTTTGCTCATGTCCTCTGCAAACCTCGCAACCAAAGAGTGAGACGAGCCACCAAAGACAATATCATCCACGTACACCTGAACAATTAGGATATCATCACCCTGCCTGAGGAGAAAAAGAGTCTTATCAACCTTGCCCATCTCAAACCCCTTGCTGAACAAGAACCCCCTCAAACGGCCATACCAAGCACGGGGAGCTTGTTTCAGCCCATACAACGCCTTTCTCAGCCTATGCACCCGGTGAGGAAACTCAGCACTCTCAAAGCCCGGTGGTTGCTTCACATACACCTCTTCTTCTAAAAACCCATTCAAGAAGGCACTCTTCACATCCATTCGGTACAATTTGAACCCTTTAGCCACAGAAAAGGCTAGAAGGATCATAATCGCCTCCAAACGGGCTACAGGAGCAAATGTCTCCTCATAGTCTATCCCCTCCTTCTGACTATACCCTTGAGCAACCAACCTCAATTTGTTTCTCACCACCTCACCATTCTCACCCTCTTTGTTTTTCCACACCCATTTTGTCCCGATAAATTTGCAATGTGGTGGTGGCTTTACCAACTCCCAAACTTGGTTTATCTCAAAGTTCTCTAACTCCTCATCCATTGCATTCACCCAATTAGGATCAGAGAGGGCGTGTCCAATGTCTTTCGGCTCAAAGGTAGCAACAAAAGCCGAATGAGCAAAGTGAGAAACATTCCTGGACCTTGACCGTGTCGTACGTTCATTGATGTCGCCGATGATTCTTGAGGGAGGATGATCAACTTGAACGCGCCTCGGTGCCTCTCGCCTGGAGACAACCTCCCCCTCAGCTGCAGCTTCCACTTGATCTTGCTGGATCGTAGTCGGTGTAGGGGCTGGACCATCCTGCACCGTAGTCATCGTAGTGGAAGTAGAGGGTACATGCTCGGCTGGAGCTTCATCATCACCATCATCCTCTCCAGCATCATCCTCCTTGTCCTCAAAGATCTTCTTGCCAATCTCGGCGTCACCTGCACATTCAAAGATAGACGAACTGCATGGCTGGGTCTCGTCGAAGGTAACCTCGCAAGTTTCCATGACTAGGTTAGTATCAAGGTTGAGCACACAGAATGCTCGAGAATGACTAGCATAACCCAAAAAGATCCCATCGTAAGACCTCGACTCAAACTTATCAAGCCTACCCTTCTTGAGAATAAAGCACCGACAACCAAAAACCCTGAAATGGCTCACTCTAGGTGCTCGCCCGTGCATGAGCTCATAGCACGTCTTGTTCAAGAGGGCCCTAAGAAAAATCTGGTTCCCAACATGGCACGCGGTATTCAACGCCTCAGCCCAATATCTCCTCGGAGTCCTATGCTCGTCGAGCATCGTCCGAGCCATCTCACAAAGGGAACGATTTTTCCTCTCAACCACACCATTCTGACAAGCCACATAGGGAGAGGAGAATTGATGTTCGAGACCCAAATCACGACAAAAGGTTTCAAAATGAGAGTTTTTAAATTCAGAGCCATTGTCGCTACGGATAGCTCGAATGGCATCTCCATTTTTCTCATTCTTCAACCTCAAGATTAGATCCCGCACAAAACCAAACGTCTCCCCCTTGTCAGCCAAAAAGAAGACCCAAGCATAGCGAGAATAGTCGTCCACTATCACCAGGACATACCATTTCCCACCCGCCGAGCAAACACGAGCTGGACCAACCAAGTCCATATGGAACAGCTCGCATGGCCTCTCTGTCATAACGGATGTCAGAGGCGGGTGAGAGGCAGCGGCCATCTTACCATGCCTACACGGAGCACATACCAAGTCCTTTTGGTATTTCAACTTAGGCAATCCTCGGACCAAACCTAGCCCACTCAAGCGTGACAACAAGTCAAAACTCAAGTGACCTAGTCTCCTATGCCATTTCCAAAGCTCCGCCGAAACGCCAGCAACCAAACAACGAGAAGAGCCAACACACTGAGAAAAATCGGCTCTGAAAATCTGACCCTCGGGGATGATCGTGCACACAAGATCACCTCGAGAATCCAAAACACGTGAAGCGCCCGTTTTGAAACGGACCTCAAAACCCTCATCAAGAAGCTGGGAAACCGAAAGAGGATTGTACCCCAAAGACTTGACGAGAGAAACACGCCTAAGAGTCACAGACTCACTCATCTTCACCGTGCCCACTGAAAGCACTCTACCTTTCCCATTGTCCCCAAAAGTGATGTACTATTTGGTCATCACCGGGGTGAGGCTGGAGACCCATCTTCGATCTCCGGTCATGTGTCGAGAGCAACCGGAGTCGATCAACCAAAAGCCCTCCAAGCCTCCCACCTGAAAATCAAAAACGAGAGCGAGAGTGAGCAAACGACTCAACACTGGGGTTAGTACAAAATGAATCAAACCAGTGCCGTTCCATTTGCTCAAAAGTGGGGTTAGCAAAATCCATCCTATCTCCTCTAGGTGGAACACCCACACGTCCCCTTGGAGGACTACGCGTACCACAAGGTGGAGACCGTGGCCCGTAGCTCTTCTGGGACCTAAAACTACGATCGTTCCCCCATACTCGTATTGGCCACGAGCGAAGGAACGTCCAGCAAACTCACCACGCCCAAACCCAACACGCCTACCACCTTCTCTATGTGGTGGCTCACCTCGAGGCACAGACACACGCCTCTCTCGAGGGTAAATGGTACGCACCATACCCTCGCCCCTTGGCACCAACCTAGGCTCAAGCACACCACGAGAAGGGCGGTACCTGTCCTTGTTGGCCATCTCCCTAGCCAACCTCTCCTCACGCTTCCTCCTGAAGCAAAACTCCGCTAGGTGCCCATCCCTCCCACAATGCTCATAATGGAAGGGTTTTGGTTTTGGCTTTGGTTTTGGGCTCTCTTTGGGCTCTGGCTTCTCCTCACTCGGTTTCTCTCCCTTCTTCCCAAAGAACTCATTCCCCAAGTCACTCTTGAACTTGATGGGTTTCTGGAAGTTGTCTGTGTGTCGAGGAAACACGGGTGGAGCTGGGGTTGTGTCTAGTCGGTTCCTAAGTGGGTTTGGCTTAGGAGCATAGGCATTATTGTAGTGGGTTTTTGGTGGCTCTGGGATATCTCCAATCTTCCCCTCATCCTCGCCATTTCCCTCACCAATCTTGTCTGCCCCAAGCACTTGCCCATCATAGCGCTTGTATGCCTCAATCATCATCCTGAGCTGAGGCTCATGACCAGACAACCAACCCATCATCTTTCTCAACTCATCATTCTCATCCTGCAAGCGATCAACATAGTGTGCAAGCTCCATATTCTTCGCAACATTTATTTCACAAGTAGAGCATGATGTAGGAATAGGAGCTTTCAGCTGTGCCTCTAGTGATCTAGCATAAACAAGCGAAACATCTAGCTTCTCATGCAAAACAGGACAAGAAGTGCAAGCACCAAGCAAAGAGGGCCTAGATTTCACCTCATCTAGCTCAACCCTAAGCACATCGAGTTCCTCAACTTTGGAGGCATACTTTTCCTTAAGCACAGTCAATTCACCAAGAAAAGTGGAACAATCAGTGCATTCAGGTTCATCAGTCACAATAGGAGCAGACTTAAGAGAATCTATTTGAGCCCTAGCATCAACAAGCAAAGACTCTAGCTCAACCACTTTCTCCTTAGCCTCTCCAAGCAAAGACCTATACTCCCTCTTCTCCTTGTTGGTCTTTCTAAGCACATCATCATGGTTTTCAAGCAAATCATTCAACCTAGCATTCTCCGCTATCAAGAAGGATGGATCATGGTTTACCTCTTCCTTGGAGTCGGAACCCGAGTCATCCTTGTTGCTCTTCTTGCTTGCAAAGCTATGTGCCATGCTGCAAAAACCTTGGGCAGCGAAGCACAGGCCGTTGAAGTTCTTGCTTGACCGCTTGCCTTTGTGCCGGTTCTCATCTTCATCACTTGAGCTCGATGAAGAGTAGCAAGAGCTTGAGTCGATGTCGCTCACTCCGGCAACCATCGCTCGCTCCTTCTTCTTGTGACCACCACTCCTCCTCGGCCTCCGCTCGGACTTGTTCTTGCCCTTGCGGTCGTCCCTCGAGCGGTGCTTGTGGTCGGTCCTCGGACGGTGCTTGTGCTCGGGCTTCACCTCCATGGCTTCCGGGCACTCAGCGATAAAGTGCTCGTGCTTCCCGCACCGGTAACACATGCCCGAGCTCCTCCAAGCGTTCTTCCGGTTTGTGTACATGCGCTCGAACCACCTGCTCAGCAACGCGAGATCCTCCTCGCCTAGCATGTCAAACTTCTCATCTGGCATGGACACAAGACAAGACAAAGAGAACTGTCTCGAAGACATGTTAGCATTAGTCCTTGATCCAGAAACGAGAGCCAGACTATGAGGGTCAGTCGGGTTCTCGATCTTTGCACACACCCCACGGTCCACCTCGGATGACTTGAGCTTGGAAAACAGCTCGTCCACCGTGTGGGTCTCATACTTCTCCGACTCAAGAATGGCCTCGACCTTCCCACTCCACACGGTATGATCCAGAGAGTGCAGGAGCTTGACAGCCCTGTCATGATCATCATACGGGAGCACGACCACATTAGCCCTCGTGTTGTTCACAATCACCGTGAACCGCTGAAACATGGCATCAATGGACTCACCAAGGAGATGAGTGAAGTTCTTGTACTCTCTACGGTAGGTCGCAAATAGCCGAGCCTGAACCTGAGCGTTCCCGGCATGAGCATTCTTCAGCTGCTCCCAAATCCTACAAGCCAAGTCCTCTGTCTGAACCCGATCGAATTCGGATTGACACAGGGCACGAAACAAGTAGTCGACCGCCTTGTTGTTGGCGTCGAACATATCCCTCGATCCTGGAGCTAGGAAGTTCATCGGATGAACATAAGCTGTGTTCACCGTGACATCCCAAAGGATCTGACCCTTGCCGCGGAGGAAAGCAGTCATCCGCCTTTGCCACATCTGGTAGTTCTTACCATCAAAGTGTGGAGGACCCGAACCCCGTTCCTGGTACGCCATCTTTGGATCTTAGACTGGTTAGAATCACGAAGATCCGTAACCGGCTCTGATACCAATTGAAGGACCGATTAGGCGACCAGAGAGGGGGGGAGTGAATGGGAGCCGATAAAAATTCTTCTCGAAGGATGAACTCGGCCTATGCCCCAAATCCACAACCAAGGATTCCCACACGAGTTTGCCAAGGTCGCGTAGTCACAACGGACCTACCAACCCTAGGAACAAGCCCCAACTCAAAGCAACACGGAAGCGCAACTCAAGAAGCAAAGGACTTAGGCAATCTGCGAAGCCCCGGGCGGACAGTCTGAGGTGACTGGGCGGACGGTCCGCGTGGGCCTGGCGGACGGTCCGCGTGGGCCTGGCGGACGGTCCGCGGGTCAGGGGCGGACGGTTCGCAAAAGAGCGCCGAACCTCCAGTATGCACCCCTCGAAAATCGGACGGTCCGTGCTCTACCCTCGGACGGTCCGTGGGTAACTTGTACCGCGCGGACGGTCCGCGGTGCCCGGGCGGACGGTCCGCAAACCTCTTCCAACCAAAAACACTTGTCTCAACGGATCGAACCACAAACGTGCACGAACAAGCGACGAACTGGATGAACTCTGGTCCACGCAGACGGTCCGCGCCTACCAGGCGAACTGTCCGCCAGGTGCGAACAAGCGCGGGAACAGCAGGCCGAGAGCAATAACGCGAACACCCTTCCACCTATCCGTCCATGGATCTCCCAAACGGCTTAAGCTCTTGAGACAAGATTTGGGGGAGATGTGAAGCATCTCTAGGAGATGCTATACCCCAAAACTTGAGACCTCAGACAACCTAAATCGCCGGGAATCGAATCACAATCGAGCTCTACTAAAAAGCTAGGGTTCCAACCGAAATCATCAAATCCAAGGCCAAATCCGGAGATTGGGGGGTCACGATCAAGCACGAAGATGCACAAGACATCTATCCATGATCCCCATTAACGAATCTGAACCCAAACACCTCAGAATCGAAGGAACAAGGCGCGCACGAAAGTCCAACGAAAATAGCTCGAAAAAGACACGAAAATCACGAGCCTCCGGTCTTGGTTTTGTGGCTCAACCAAGTAACCCGGCGGTTTTGTGGTGAACCGCCGCAAACCCCGTGTGCAGACTCTGGTCGTGAGCCGCTACCCTGCACCGGCTCCGGTCGACGACTTCGTCTTTCTTTTCTCGCCACCGTGTGGCCCGCACTTGACCCCGTTCGGCCACCGGGTCCATCGAGCCGAGCCTACTTATCTCTCCACTCCTCGGAGGCCCCGCAAGGCATAGACCTTTCGCGCCCGCTCTTCACCTGCACCAACGCAAGTCAAGCCGCAACCTGCACCTGCAATACTCGGCCAAGAGTCAGTCCACACCAAGTTGTCAATCACTCATCGCACCAGGGAGCGACCATCCACCGGTCCTCGGACACTCCGGTCCTCAGAGTCGACGTCGCTCGCCCCGACCATCGCTCGGGCCTTCCTGCCGCGACCGTCCTTATTCCTCGATCGTCGCTCGTCCTTGTGCTTGTTCTTGTGCTTGTGATCGCGCCTTGATCGGTACTTGCCATCCATCCTCAGCCGGTTCTTGTAGCCGTCCTTGTTCTCCATCTTCTCCGGACAGTCGGTGACGAAGTGTTCTGGCTTGCCGCACTGAAAGCATGTTCGTGGATTCTTCCTTGTGTTCACCCGGTTTTCGTGCATCCTCTCGAACCGCTTGGTCAGCCACGCCAGCTCGTCCTCTCCAAGCACGTCGAACTCCTCGTCTGGCAAAGACATCAAAGAAGACAAAGAGTACATCCTGGAGGATGCGTTAGCGTTAGACTTAGCACCTTTGCCACCGACGAGAGCAAGACTATGAGAGTCAGTCGGGCTCTCAATCTTGGCTGTCATACCACGGTCCAACTCAGCTGACTTGAGCTTCGAGAACATCTCATTCACGGTCAGGGTGTCATACTTCTCGGACTCAAGAATAGCCTCGACCTTTCCGTCCCATACGGTGCGATCCAACGAGTGCAAGAGCTTCACGGCTCTATCATGACCATTGTATGGGAGCACGACCACATTGGCTCTCATGTTGTTCACCACAACCGTAAACCGCTGGAAAAGGGCATCGACGGACTCACCGGGGAGATGAGTGAAGTTCCCGTACTCTCTCCGGTAAGTCGCGTACATCCGAGCCTGAACCTGAGCATTCCCAGCATGAGCATCCTTCAACTGCTCCCAAATCCTACAAGCTAAGTCCTCTGTCTGAACCCGATCGAATTCGGACTGACACAGAGCACGAAACAAGTAGTCGACCGCCTTGTTGTTAGCGTCAAACATGTCACTCGATCCCGGAGCAAGGAAGTTAATCGGATCAACATAAGTTGTGTTCAACGTAACGTCCCAAAGGATCTGACCCTTACCGCGGAGGAAAGCCGTCATCCGCCTCTGCCACATCTGGTAGTTTTTGCCTTCGAAGTGCGGAGGACCCGAACCCCGTTCCTGGTACGCCATCCTTGGATCTTAGACTGGTTAGAATCTGAAGATCCGTAACCGGCTCAGATACCACTTGAAGGACCGAAACTGGCGACCAGAGAGGGGGGGAGTGAATGGGAGCCGATAAAAATTCTTCTCGAAAGAGATGGATACTCCAACAAGACGAACACGGCTAGCCAAAACACGTCTCCGGCTCAACTACCCAAGTTGGCCAAAACCACATAGCCACTGGAGTGCTACTGGTCCTAGTAACCAACAACCACCTAGACCTACTCGAGAACGCAGCAGAACAAGCAACTCGAGCACTACTGGACTGCACCGGTCAGACCGGTCACACACACCGGTCAGACCGGTCCCTGCCTGAGCAACCTGGCAAAACCTGAGAACTTCCACAAAAGGCTCCTACACCGGTTAGGCTGGTGTAGCTCGCCGGTCAGACCGGTCCAAGCCAGGAAATCCCAAATACACCAAACAAACCTACCGAGCTCCAAAACTAACCAAACTCGAAACAGCAGCAACACGAGACAACAGGGAACTCACCAAGACGTTCACCCAAGCAAAACCCAACCAAGAGTCTGCACCGGTCAGACCGGTGAGAGGCACCGGTCAGACCGGTCACGACCTGGGCTCTCGGGATGAACAGCACCCGCGGGTCAACTCCTTCAAATCCAACTCCTGATCTCCCGATTCGCTCCACAGATTCGCACAAGACTTTGGGTATAGTAGGAACACCTCATGGGCACTCCATAGTGAAGATTTGATCCTCCAAAACTTGCTAGAACGAGAGGAATTGAAGGATTTCCGCCAAGAACACCTCTAACCCTAGAGCCATAAAAACCCCAAAATTGAGCCCCTTTACTCACGAATTTGGGAGGGGAATCAAAGAGAAAAGAACCACGAAGGGTTCATGCATACATCCCCCACAAAATCCCAAAGAGAAAGGTCTCAAAACCGCCTCAAGAAAAACGCCAAGAAAAGGCTCCGAAAATCACCAGAAAGGGAAAACGGGAAGAACACAATCAAGCCTTGAGGAATCACGCCGAATCATCTATACATACCATGAAGGTTCATACAAGGTCTAGCTTGCCTCCCAATCTTCCATCCCTCTCTCAAGATCTCACCATGAAGCTCTCAAGCTAGTCCTAGAAATTTCAAAAGAAAAAGGAAGAGGAAAATAGCAGAACAAAATGAGCTAGGGTTCCAAGAGATGGCTGCCATCCTCTCACAACTTGGGTTATATGGAGGCTAGCCGAAAGACTAAATTACCCCTAAGGCCTAATACTAGGATACACACCCCCGAGGGGCACTTTGGGAATCTTTGTCTTTGCACCATCGGACGGATGCCCAGCGACCGCAAACTTGCTTAGCCTCGACGCAAGCCTTGCGATCCCGACGCGTGTCCTCCGCTTCGAAGTCTCTGGACTGCGTCGTCGCACACCGGTCAGACCAGTGCTCCTCACCGGTCAGACTGGTACCCACCGGTCAGACCCACCGGTCAGACCGGTCCGATGCTGCTGCACCTCCGTCTTCAGTCTTGGCTTTGTGGATCAACCAAGGAACCTAGTGGTTTTCTGGTGAACCACTAGAAACCCCGCGAACTCAGTGTAGCCTCCGCCAATCGCCACTCAGTCTAAATAATGATAATAATAACAACAATAACAATCTTTAAATCGAATCTTAAGTGTTGTTGTTGGACCATCTAGTTGACCCTGTTGTCGTAACCTTTTCTCAGACCCGTTCTGCAGAGTTTCAGTATAGGTGATCTATACCCAAGTACTCCATATCTATCCAAGTTTCTGCTGAAAAATTTAGTTGACGACCATAAGCTTTCAGATCTCAAGCTATGCTCAGATAGTAACCCTACTCGCGAAGTTAACCACAAGGTCTCCAGAGATGAAATGGCGACCAGAGTCACTCAGCCGTACACCGGGCAAATCTGGAATAAGAAGTGATGTTGATAGGTGAAACTCGTATGAGGTTTCGATCCACAAGCGTATAGATCTCCTATGCCCTTCTTCACCTACGGGAGATCCCAAGGTTCTTGTCAACCAAAGGAGCAAGGGGATTACTAGCGTTTAACCTAACACTAATCTAGTTGATTGAAGACTTATGATAGAAAGATGAATCTATAAAGTAAAGACAAACTAACCCTAATATTACGTTAAAGAGAGATGAAAGGTGCACAAGTATCACCCAAAACATGGTAAAGCCCCGATCCAATCTATCTAGGTGTGTGATCAAGGATTAGACTTTTCCCTTCCCTCGTAAATGTCACTACACGAAGATAATCGGTACTAACCCTAATGAACACGGTATGTTGATGCGATCTACGGGAGCAACCCCGAAAGCACGGTAGCTAGCCTTAAACATTAAGCATCATCAACAAGAGGTATGATAGACATATGATCCAAACAAGATATAAAGGTGACTACAATTCAAGTTCCGTTACAACTCCATGGACAAACGAAAGACTTTACCCCATCATGACGGTAGGCATGGCACCGTTGAGATGGTGGATGCCTCCGATGAAGATGGATCTTCGTTGTCCTTCAACTCCGACGGTGCCGTGGCAAGCTTTAGGCATCCTCCTTCCTCCTGGCGACCTCCCATGGGCTTGGTGATGATCTATCTCGAGTGTCCTCCCCCAAGGGTCTCTCTCTTAGTTGATCTTCTCTTCCTTGGCGGCTCTGAGGAACTAGATGGCGTCTCTGACGAATGGCGGCTTTTCACGCGATTAGGGTTCCACATACTTAACACCGAAGAAAGGGGGGCCCGAACCGCCGGCAGAAGGGGTTGGGTCGACCGGCCTGGGCCTTTCTTGGCCCGGTTTGGGCCCATCTTGTGATACACTTCGTCTTTTGCATTTTGGATCATGGGCCCCTTCAATTGTGGGCTTTGGACGTCGTTATCTCCGCGACCAACTTGAGGGATCTTTATGCATGAACTTCTGATCTTTTCATCTCGGTCCTTGGGAGTTCTCCATTCATGCACATTGGTCCTTGCCACCTTTGGAGGCAAGTTCGCACATGGTCGGAGCTCCTTGATTGACTTGCAAAACGTTCTCCGAAATAGTTGCATCTTCCCTCATTTAATACGTGAATTCCTGCAAAAACACTATACTCCAAAATGCACATCCAACGGTGAACTTGTTATATCATTAGTATGCCTAGTGGCGGGTTAGTTCCAAAATGAAGTTCAAACCATAACATAACAAGTGTTCTTGGTTGACGGAAATCGACCGCCAACATCCCCCCACGCTTAGATCTTGCTCGTCCTCGAGCAAGTTGCTCACAAGTTGTTCATCCACGGAGTCGAAACATGCTTTGTCAAATCCTTCCTTACAAGTTAGCCAATCATTCATCTTTAATAAAAGAGACATGAAACAATGATCATAATGTAAACATGGGCGTTAAGAAATTTACCAACTCAAGACTTACCCCACAACTCATAACTTTCACTAGAGATCCTCATCTCCAACCACACTTTCTTTCTTACTTCCATCGGAGGGTTTTCATAAGTTTTTAGAAATAAAATTCCTGCATAAAGTATTAGACAAAGTACTCCTCCAAGTTCTCACATATCACTCATTTAAAATGGCTATCCTAAATAATTTCATAAACTCTCACCTCCCATAAGTCTCTCATTTATAATGTAAGGTGGAGCTATAAGTATGGCTAGTGAAGTTAGCACAAGTATTATCAAGCTAAGAAAATCATCTAGTGGTTGTTCACCTTCCAAGCCAATGATCATCAGAGTTAAACCATATGTAAGGGTATCAAGGATGAGAAGATTTAGAATGGTTGACATGTGCAAAGGGAAAAAGAATAATGACTTCAAGGCACTAATGATGTCCTCGATGTCGGATTGCACATGGTATGGAATATCGAAGATTCGTTCTCAACATCATCGCATCCTTCCTTGCACTTCTCTTGATCTTCACTTGACTTATCATTCCTCATTATATCCTTCTTGCCTTGCCTTGGATCTTTCTCTCTTTTTCTTTTTCTTTTCTTTCTTCTCTTTTTTTTCTCTCTTTTCTTTTTCTTTCTTCTCTCTCTCTTTCTCCCTTTTTTTCTTGTGTGTGCACACACATATACATATATTTTTTTTCTTTCCTCCACATCTTTATCTTCTATTCCGAAGCCTTTCGCCCATCTTTTTGCTATGAATACCAATCTGAATTTTAACTAAAACCTTACCTAAAAATTGAACGAATCTTCGGACATGGGTTGTGTTCAAGGAATAAGATGATAAAAAGATGTTTGTGGTTTCGGGTATGGAATCCGACAATGTATGGGGCATTCAATGTGAAGTTCCCATTACCAAATATATGACGAGGCTAGCAATAAAAGATATAACATCAAGGACATGATCATTGCTTGAAATTAGACCTCCCAAGAGAGTAAAGTCCTAACCCAATTCATCATGCTAAACAACACTTATGGTGGAGTAAATATATAATTCAGGCCTTGTATAGGATAGACTTGTCTCTCAACTTGGAGAAAGAAATCGCTAACCTTCATTGCAAGGGGGTTTTCATAATTTTCAGAAATAAACACCTCCAATATTAGTATTACTCAAAGCATAGCCAAAGTAAGGTCCTAGATCAAAGTTGAGCATGGATACTTTCAAAGGTAAACTTCCACTAAGCACCACGGTAAACAATTATTCACAATGCTTATGCTCAAATAATAAGGATAAAAGAAAGACATAACAAGTAAAAGAAACAAAAGACTCGCATGACAAAAATGTAAAAGACTCTCTTTATTTCTTTTTCTTGACTCAACGCTAAATTAAGACACATCACGAGCTAAAAATTTTAAAAACAAGACTCAAACTTGACACGACTTTCCACCATTAGAGCAAAAAATTTTAAAAGACTAGCTCCCCCCACGCTTAGATCTTACGACGTCCTCGTCGTAATTTTTCAAGAGGTACAAGAGGGATGCTTGCTACTACACCTAATGAAACTTCCCACAAGAAGAGCACCACTCCTTCTTCGGGAAAACTCGGCCTAAACCCAACCCTTCCTAATTTTGAAGTTGCTAAAAAGGTTGGCAAAGATAGGAAATAAACCGAGTCGTGCCCCAGGGAAAAACTGGCAGGAACCGAGGCAGGGGGATGCAAGGCCGGTCGGCATGGGCCGGCCGGCCTACCCCTGGTTTCGAGCCCCCGTGGCCCATCTTTTGCGGGCCTCTGTGTTTCGTGCATACTAGCCTATGTGGTGAAAAGATCCAGCTAGAAACCGCAAAAAGGACTCGATAAAAATAAGAAAAGAAAATGAAAATTTATTTACAGAAAAGTTACCTTGTTTTACGTCTTAGGCTTGACGCTCGGGCTCGTCCTCCATGGTGTATATGTCAATGTAGTCGATGGGCATGACATCGGGCTCAAGAAAAATCTTCAATCGCTGTCCATTAACCACATATTGGTCTCCTTTTATATCCATAATCGTTACCGCTCCGCTTGGCGAGACCGAGTAGACGACATACGGTCCATCCCATTTGCTTTTCAATTTGCCTTTCCCGAATATCTTGAACTTTGAGTTAAAGACGAGGACCTTGTTGCCTTCTTTGAATTCCTTCGCTTGGAGTCTTTTATCATACCATCGCTTCATTCTTTCCATGTAGATGGTTGCACTCTCATAAGCTTTAAGCCTCATCTCTTCTAATGCACTTATTTGACTTCTCCGTTTGATTCTCACGGCATCCACATCAAGCACTACAAGGTTTTCCCCCTATTGCAACACAACTCTTAGGCAACACCACAAATTTGGTTGCAATAGGGGGTACTATGGCACCGAAATAGTGATTTGGTTGTAATATGCGTGTCTATTGCTACACAAAATTTGAGTTGCAATATTTATTTTTTGTGTTGCAACAGGTTGACGCTAATGCACCCAATATGAGGATTTGTGTTGCATTTGGTTGGAAATACTGCTACCCCATTTCTGCGTTGCATTAGCATTTCGTGTGTTGCAATAGAAAGTTGCTATGGCCACCATACTAGGGTTGGTTGCGTTTGAATGGCTATATCGCAACGTCTTATTTGGGTTGCAAATATATCTTTGCGTTGTTGCAATACATAGAGGGCTATTGCTTCGTTTCCAGCCTCAAGATGCAATATCGTGTACGTATTGCCACGAAATTTAGTCATTGCACTATTTTTCGTTGTCATTGCAACTTTATCAGAAATATTGCAACGAGGTATTCCTTGGTTGCACTGTAATTTGTCTATCGTGACGCTTATGCAGGAGATCAAAATGATGATCAGATAGGGACTCATCGGGACCGTTCCAAAATTCCAAGTCTTCGACGACGTCGGTCTCCATCAAGATCTCCACGACGGCATCTAGGTCTCCATCTAGATCGATCTCCACGACATACGTATAGATCTCTACGATGATCAATCAACATCTGTGCGGTGCCACGGCCGGTACTGTTGTCTTGATATCGTATATATCTTCCACTACAAGAAACTATTTAATATGTGACGCATTCTACGCGACGTTTTCAGAAAACATCACGAAGAGCACTGCATCTACGACGTATTCCTGTTTTTCGTCATGGATGTCCATTGATGGATATTGAAGCCCAAAACATTGCGACGATCTGTTAAATTCGTCGCGATTCTACGACGTATTTCTATTTTTCGCCACAGATATGCATTGATGGATATTGAAGCCCAAAACATCATGATGATTTGTTAAATTCATCACAATCTGGCCCACAATGCCGCGACGTTGAGCAGATTCGTCGCGACCTGTAAATAAGAAATAGTCATATTATGGATAGAAAAAAATTATAAATTAAATTAAAAAAATAGAAAAATAAGGAGGGTCAAAGACTTAAACTCACAACCTCTTGATCACCTAGCACATTTATAAACCATTAAGCTACAAGTTGTCTTGTGCACAATTATGATTTTCAAGTCTTTTGAATATGATTCCGCCACCTCACCCCTGGATGCCACCTCAGCACCACCTCCTTAGCCGGACGCCAGCCCAAGACAAACGACCCACGCTGGCCCAGCAGGCCTTCGGCGCCCAACAAATGGCCCACACTGACCCAGTAGGCCTCCGGAATATAATCTGGTGCAAAAAATGGGGTGGAAGGGGGACTCGAACCCACAACCTGCGGGATGGGAGGGAGATGTGCTACCATTGAGCTACAAGTGTAGTTGTGTCTGTTTGCAGAAGTTTAATTATATATACGTTAAACAATTGTCGGTTAGGGTAGCATTTTATATCAAAACCAACTCACAACACCACCACTCAGCAGCCCTACCTACTGTGGGGCGCCAATAAAGTGGGCCAAAAAAACTATGCAGCACGGGGGTTCGAACCCTACACGCAGGACTCAAAATTGAGAGCCGTGCCATCAGACCAACTTCTTACTTGTGTTATGAACTGTTGTCTAGTTTTATAAATCGTCACAAATAGAAAAAAAACAAAATTGCTCCCGTCACTCGGCCACGTCGTCCCTCATCCGTGCGCCCACGGATTTAATCCGGAGCGGGGGCAAAAAAAGAGTACTATACATCCTTCACAATCGGGGACATTTCTCACAACAACAAAAGGGCAGAAATTCATTTAACATACAGAAAATGGTAAATCGATTTCACATATTCACACAACAACATATTTTGGATCCATAACCATCCCATAAAAATTTCAAATAATTTCAACAAAGTGTATTATATATCCTTCACAATCGGGGACATTTCTCACTTAGTCATATAGGACTATATGACTATGCCATTGCGATGGATGTGCAACAACACTTTATCGTAATCACTTGAATTTTTTAAGTGATGCTTGTGCACCAAAATCATGTGGCTATGCAAATTTTTAGATTTTTCTAGCCAATTTTCTGTCTAATGCAACACTAAAAAAGTGTTGCAATAGGCCTAAAATGGTTGCAATAGACACAATATCAGGAATTTAATTGGCAAAAAAATGTCTGCTTGGGGATCGAACCTGAGACCTTTGGAAGGAAAGTGACATGTGCAGACCACTAGGATAAGCATTAGTTTATGTTGTATTAGGGTGTTTTATTTCTTTTTATTAATTGAACTGCAATAAATCTTTCAAAACAAACTTGAAAAAAATATGTGGCTATACATCATTTTTTGGCTCCATAACCATCCTAAAAGTTTCAAATGATTTCGACAAAGTGATACTATACATCTTTCACAACTAGGAACATATCTCACTTAGCTACATAGGACTATGTGAGCCATATATGCCTTTGTGAGGGATATGCAACAGCACTTTGTCAAAATCACTTGAATTTTTTATGTGATGCTTATACACTAAAATCATGAGGTTATACAACTTTTTAGATTTTTCTAGCCACTTTATGCTATTTTAACATTTATTTCTTTGTAATTCAATAAATAATTAGAGTAATAGCAAAACTTGATCGAAAAATTCCACAGCTACATAGGACTATGTGAGTCACATATGCCTTTGTGAGGGATGTGCATCAACTCTTTATCGAAATTCATCTAGATTGGGAGGAAGAACACATCAACTATTGATCTTTCTCTTTTTAATTCATAACTAGAATTTGTAGTTGGTATTTCACCCTCAAGAAAACTCAAAATTTGATGATTCTTTTTAATATTTTTTTTCTAAAATCATGATTTTTATTTAATAGTGTATGTTTCTATGTTAATTGCTATTTATTGTATTTTTTTATGGCTTGTTTTCTTCCACACAAATGGAGAATAGAAAAAAAATTATATTACAATTACTAATGTAACTTAATATTTCATATTCTTATGGAAAACAAGTTTGTGAAAAAATTTGAGGTGCATATGGGTTTGAAAATGCAATGCTGAAGAATTGCAACGTCGAAAATTTGGTTATTTGAAAAACAAAAAAGTAAAGTTATCTAAATATATTATTGTTTTTTGTCTAATGCAACGTCAGAAAAGTGTTGCAATTGGCCCAAAGTGGTTACAATAGACAAAATGCCAGGAAACTAAAATAACTTTAAATTGTCGTGTCACTCGGTCCCACCTTAGATTTAACTTGTTGGTTTATCAATTTGCAAAAAAAAATGTAGAAAAGACGAATAGTCAAATGAACGGAAAAATTCAACGATGTCATATATTTAAGAACGGAGGTAGTAGTCTTCACCTAAATATTCCTAGCTTTTATAACGAACACACCTAGATAGCATAGTGGTAAAGTAAGTTTTATGTGAACTTGAGCTCCAGGGTTCAAATCCTGTGGGCGTACTTTTTTTATTTTTAATACACATTTTCAATATTTATTTTTTAGTTTTAAAATTTGATTTTCATTCTTTAATTTTTTTCTATATGTTACTGCAATTATTTTAAGACATGACGATCTTCATAATCATTCCCCACTAGGTGAACTCACTATGTTCTATATAGCTAAGTGTATTTTAATATTTATCCTTTAGTAAATCATAAGATAATTACATTAATAAGTAAACTTGGTCTGAAATTTACATAGATGCACACAACATCATAGTTTGGCTCCATAAACATCCCACTAAAGTTTTAAATGATTTTGATAAAGTGTTACTATACATCTCATACGACGATGAACATCTCTCGGTCATCTACAGGGGCATGTGTGAGACCACGTACGACTTTGTGAGGCTATGCATCACCACTTTCTCAGAATCAATTGAAACTTTTTTGTCAACACTTATACACGAAAAGGAAGTGTCCATCCAAGTTATTGAATTTTTTATGTAGCTTAGGGTATTTTAACATTTATTCTTTAGTAAATCATAAAATAATTATAGTAATATGTAAACTTGGGATGCATTGATGGATATTGAAGCCCAAAACATCGTGATGATTTGTTAAATTCGTCGCAATCCGGCCCACAACACTGCGACATTTGAGCAGATTCGTCGCGATCTGTAAATAAGAAATAGTCATATTATGGATAGAACAAAATTATAACTTAAATTAAAAAAACAGAAAAATAAGGAGGGTCAAAGAGTTGAACTCACAACCTCTTGTTCACCTAGCACATTTATAAACCATTAAGCTACAAGTTGTCTTGTGCACAATTTTGATTTTCAAGTCTTTTGAATATGATTCCGCCACCTCACCCCTGGATGCCACATGAGCACCACCTCCTTAGTCGGACGCCAACCCAAGACAAATGGCCCACGCTGGCCCAGCAGGCCTTCGGCGCCCAACAAACGGCCCACGCTGACCTAGTAGGCCTCCGAAATATAATCTGGCGCAAAAAATGGGGTGGAAGGGGGACTCAAACACACAACCTGCGGGATGGGAGGGAGATGTGCCACCATTGAGCTACAAGTGTAGTTGTGTCTGTTTGCAGAAGTTTAATTATATATACGTTAAACAATTGTCGGTTAGGGTAGCATTTTATATCTAAACCAGCTCACAACACCACCACTCGGCAGCCCTACCTGCTGTGGGGCGCCAATAAAGTGGGCCAAAACAAACTATGCAGCAAGAGGGATTCGAACCCTACAAGCAGGACTTAAAATTGAGAGCCCTGCCATCAGACCAACTTCTAACTTGTGTTATGAACTGTTGTCTAGTTTTATAAATCATCACAAATAGAAAAAACAAAATTGCTGCCCTCATCCGCGCCCACGGATTTAATCCGGAGCGGGGGCAAAAAAAGAGGGAGTGGGGAGTCGAACCCTCACCCTCACAAATCAAGAGCACAAACACTACCACTGGACCACTTTGTTAGTAATAATGGTTCAATGATAGTTTATTTCATATACTGAGTGATGGAGTTTCAGGACCACGTGGCAACACCAGGATGGTCGAGTTGCTTCGCCGAGCCCACGTGGCGCACGCTGAGCTCATTGTCCCATCATTTTTCCTTTTTGATCTACAATTCAAATTTGAAACTAGTGTTTCTCGGTCATAGTAACTTCAAATTCATTGTTTCTTTTTTCTATTTTTTGTAAAATCATGATCTTTCATGTAATATCATTGATTTGCATATTAATTGCTATTTCATTTATCTTTTTTATATAGCTTCTTTTCTTCCACCGAAAGAGAATAAATAAAAGATTTTTTTGCATAATAAATAATAACATAACTTCATATTTTGTAATGTTATGATAAACATAAGGTTGTAGCAAAATTTGAGATGCATACGACTTTGAAAATGTAAATCGTCACTCAAATCTCAAAGTTTGTGTTGAGTTATTAGAAACTATGTTTTTGCAAGAGAATTGATAATGTAACTTCATATTTGATCATATTATTGATAATGTAACTTCATATTTGATCATATTATGCTCAACATAAGGTTGTCTCCAAGTTTGAAGTGCATACAAGTTTAAATTTATAATGAGGTACTGAAATCTCAAAGTTTGGCTTTGAGTTTTAGGAAACTATAAGAGAGATGTAATCCTTTTGTGAACAATGAATGGTCCAACTTTCTTGAAACCACATAAATTTTTTATGGCAAGATTTTGGAATAAAAACATGATGTTATGCTAATTTGTAGAATTTTTTGACCAAATTTAGATATTATTGTAATTATTATGTTGTACTTTTGAGATAAAAGTTTGAATCTTCCTTATAACTCAAATTGATTTTGTCATCAATCTCCAAAACATGGCTTAGAATGGAACATAGAAGCCTAAATATAATTTTTGTGAAAATTTTCCAATCTTATTAGAGGTACATATAGGTCAACTACGAAATACTTTTGGTAAGCACGTAGAAATTCAATTAAATGATAGAAAATAGCAAATTTATTCGAAAAATCTTGAAACTCCTAGAAGGAAACTTAAATGTTATCTTCTACATGTGAAAAATGTGTTGGGAGATATATAAGGTAATTACTTTTCAAGTTACTTCATAAAGATGTCTTAATTAGGTATTTAAAAATAGGAAACCAACTTTTTAAAAGAAAAAAATGGTAATGTAACTTCGTATTTGCTAATGTTATGGTCAACATAAGGTTGTGTCCAAAATTTAGATGCATACGAGTCTAAAATTGTTATGAGGTATTCAAATCTCAAAGTTTGACTTTGAGTTTTAGAAAACTATAAGAGAGATGTATCCTTTTGTGAACAATGTATGGTCCTACTTTCTTGAAACCACTTAAGTTTTTTATGGCAAGATCGTGGACCAAAAACATGCTGTTATACTAATTTGTAGAATTTTTCAACCAAATTTAGATATTATCCTAATTATTATGTTGTACTTTTGAGATAAAAGTTTGAATTGTCCCTATAAGATTGTTGAATTTTTCATCTATCTCTAGCACATAGATTAGAATGGAACAAACAAGTCTAATTATTATTTTAGTACATTTTTTATATTATTAGATACACACATAGTTCAATTTGAAATTAATCTCTATATTTATATTTTATACTCCTGCAAAGTATGAAGCGGAGACGACGCGTTCACCCCCCTCGGACGACCGTGGCACCCGCGCGCCTCAGCCCTCCAATCTCACACCCGATGCTCAACCGTCAAGTTCCTCCACCTCCTACATCTGCCGCACTCACCCAGCCACCTCCGCCCCCCACCGGCCTCATCTCTCCCATTCTCCCCAACGCAAACCCTAAACCCGATCTCCCGACACCATCCGCCGCGCCGCCCTCCACCATGCGTCGTTCGCGTCGTCTGCACGCTACCTTCTCCTCCTCCTCTGAGCAATCCGTCGCACCACCCCTCGCCCTCACCCTCACCACCGCCCCCGCCTCAGCACTGTCGGGGCAATACCGAGGCCCCGCCACCGGATCCACCGCCACCCCCCTCCTCCCTTTTTTCCTCTTGTCGATGTCGATGGGTATGCCGCACGCCTCCCTTTTTTCTCACGTCGCCGTCACCACCGATCACACCACTCCCACCGCCGCGACGCTCACACACTCGCCGGTCGCCAACTCCTCCCAGAGTCCCAGATCGCCTCCTAGACGCAGCTGCCGTCCACCGGAGCCGCCTCCGTCACCTCCTCCTCGAGTCGTCTCCCCCTAAATGCCATACGGATGGCAATTGGGGTGAACTAGGTTCGCATCTAGGCATCTTCGCCTAACCGGCTGACCTCCTGGACGCAGACGGCGGACAGCGGGGTCCACGACGACCAGCGTGTGATGGACCTCCCCCAGTATACCTCTCTCTCAGCACGGCGCTGCTGCCCTCTCTATGTCGCCGGTTGCCATCTTGCTTGCTATCTCAATCATTGAGAACCGTCGGTGAGGAGAAGACACGGAAAACACGCAGGGAACGGTTTTGACGGAGATGGAGGTGCGGCCAGTGCGGTGCTGGTCCCATTCTCCTCTTCGGTCAGCCCACCAGGTACTGCTTCCCACCGTGGAACCAATCTTACAATGTAGGACCCGCCCACTGCCTCGCCTCTCTGTCAGAATGCAGTAATTTCGCTATGTATTTCATCTAATTTCTTCATGCATCCATTGATTCAGTACACATGGAGCATGTCTCGAAGTTATCCAAGGAGGGATCCGTGGAAAATGAAGTTACTAATCAGATTAGCTGCATTCCTCAGCCGTGGCCAACATGATCAGAAGTTCAGAACCAAAAGATGCTAAGAGCATTAGCCATGGTGAGTATTGCTGATAACTGGGTTAAGGAGCATGCTGTGGTCACCATTAAATCAACAATATGTCTTATTTTTTTTGTAGAGTTCAATGGTAATGATGACCTGTATATCCTCAATACTATTGCAGTAATGTTGTGGTCACATTAAAGGTTTGGAGAGGAAGGCTGAGAGGAAAAGATTTCCACTTTGACATCCTTGTAAATCACATAATCATCTATACTTTCAGACTCAGGAAATTGATTATATGGAAATGTTACTCTGCTTCGGAGGACAATTACTGATTAATAACCAACGTATACCACTTTGGGCTGTAAATTATAAGTGTTGCACTAAAAAATCACAATGGCATGGAGGAGGCGCGATGGCAACCAACCAAGGCCTGCATCTGTGCGAGATCCTGCTGCTCGATGTCGACGGCTTCCTTCCTCTCCGCCCCTACTGAGTTGCATCCTTCCATCATCTATAATGATCGATGCAAAGGTGCTATCTGTGCCCCGATCATCCATACAAGATTAGCGGTCGTCAATCATTATGAATGTCATTATGACATATTCAGTTAACAAGTACGTAGATCATGATTATGAATTTTTAGCACTCCTAATTCTGTTTCCCAATTTTTCTGTTTTTAGCATTAACAACAATAAGAGGTATTATGATACATCATAACAAAAATTTGACTGTTATCGGAGCATAAAAAGAAAAATACACTAATTCAACTTGCACGGCTTCACACCTTCAGCTTGTGGGTGGTCTTCATGTCCGTGATGGCTATCATGTCTTGGATAATGTTTCTGACTGAACATTTGGATATCGCACATGAGAACAACTATTTGTGTGATAATTGAATAATTGGAACTGTGATTTTTTCACCTACCAGGATGAGCTCCTCTGGACCTCGGCATGGATGTACACCTGTACCAGGGGACAAGGGACAACAAGTGCCTCTACTTCCTGCAGAACAACCAGGGTAGCTCATAGTAGTAGGCAAGTTGTGCATTCTATGGATTTCAAGATGGTCATGTCCTCTAATTATATCACTGCAGTATCTAATGTTACAAAACTGCGTAGTGTGTTCCTAACTTTTCTGGGATCTCCTATATTTCTGAGCTTAATCAAACATTCTCTATTTCTAGGCTCTTCTACATTTAATAACCAATCAACCATCCTTGATTTAAAATGAGCAGAGCATGTTGGTAGCAGCAGCTTGCTTTAATGTATGTGAGCATATGAGCAGAGCAAATGTGAGTAGTGTTTACCATTTGTGCATCTCAGGCCGCTTTAGTGAAAGTCATACCTGTTAGGTTGTTTAGTCACTATGCAGAGTTATAATCAGTTAACCATCCTTCAAAAAGCCTTTTATTGCAATATTTTATTGCAGGTTAGTATCCTCTGCCTTTAATTGCAATATTTTCTTGGTTTATTTTTCTTTTTTGTTAACTTAAGGGGATTTATTTTCCAATAGCCTGAAATAGATTATTTCAATTAGAATGCTTCTTACCTTCATGTAGTCTGGATGCATTTTACAGGTAAGTGGAAATATAAGGCAATGTATTTACATGTTTACATGTGTGAAAGCTAGCAGGGAACACCTATCTGTTCTGAGGTTAGTCATACCTTATCTTAATGTTTTTTTTGTCACTGAACTGTAATATTTATCTTTTAAACTGAAATTTGTACCCACCAATTAGATTCTTCACTTTAGAGCAGTGTTATCCTAAACGGCCTAAACGGGCCGTTTAAACGGGTTTAAACGCTAAACGGGATAACACCGTCTATGTCGTTTAGCCCGTTTAAACACCGTTTATCCCGTTTAAACGTCATTTAGCCCCGATTAAATAGGCGTTTAAACAGATTAAACGCTAAACGATGGTCGACCGACTTGTCTACCGTTTCCGTCTAGGAAAACACTGCTTTAGAGGCATGAGATCTGTCATTAAAATTCTGATTGTGTATTTAACCGTAGGCTGGAACTGGCATTATTATTATCATTATGATATTTTGATGATTATGTAATTGACTATATTTTAGAGGCATGAGAACTAGCAAGATTAGAGTTTAGGATGCATTGTGATCAATAATGTTGTTAATTGTCAGTTAGCTAGACCAACCAAGCACACATAGCACTACTTCACTTTCCTAAGTTTATATTGCTAGCACTCACATTATGAGATGATTTCTTACACGACACCCAAGATGAATCAAGTAGTTAGAATATAAGAAAAATGAAGCAGTGGGTGGCTTGCTAACCTGGCTCCTATGAGTTCCGAATTTTCATACACCATGTGTTGTGTGATGGTAGCAAATTACGGATGTCTTGTGCAGGCATGACATAGGACTCACAGAAGTCAAAGGTAACAAGGTGTGAAATGCAGCATTTTAAAGAGCTCTGATGTGCAAACCTCCGCCACTTGAAAAAAAACGTACATGTGGTGTCAATTGACTCATTCCATGACTGATTTTTTATCTGATTTAATATGGTATTTGATATATCTAGGGGGCATTGTTATCCATATGAAAATGACATTTTTCTCCACACTCATCCTCTCAAACTAGAATGAACTTGTATTTTTTGGGGGCTGGACGAAAAACCAATATTTTAGTGTGTGCATCCTTTATGCTTATAGTATCTTCTATACATCGGCAAAACCCAACTGGTAAGTGAGAGATAGCATTGCCTTTTTTTTATGAATTTCATTTCTGGGTTAAATACACCTTTATATTCTGCTTATATTCAGTTTCATAAATCGACCAAACACTAGAGTTGCATGGACACTTAACGAAAATAGGTTCATGCTTGTATTCAGTAATAGTCTAAGAATCTCTTTAGTGCTAGCTTTTGCGTTCATGCATAATTTACTATTCATTTGTTTTGTTGTATCATCATTTTTGAACTTTATCCTCCAAAGAAAGTGTATTAATTAGCTATGGGACTCGGAGTCTCTGAGCTCTCAAATGTTTGTTCTTTGTTACATTTACTTTCCATTGAATAGTCTATATTATGTGTTGTTTGACCCATGCATAAATGTACATGTTGATTTCCTTCTAAATTATTCCATGGTCCAGGTGACAAATCACCAACGCTGCATTGAAGTCACCCTTTGATGATCAAGTGTTGGGATCCTCTCGAAGTCACCATTTGCTGACCAAGATCTCCATTTCCTATCAAATTAGCCTACTATGTGTTGAAACAATGTCCCGTCCGAAACTTTTCAGTATTTTAGTACTACGTGTGTCATGTAATAACTTAGTGGATGGTTGAATGTTGTTTCATGAACTATAATGCATAATTATATATATACCTGATGATGTTATTTAATGTTTCAAATTATTGCTGCTATATAAATGAGCGTGGCAGAATACACCTTTTGTTGCAAAGGATAAATCATCCTATCACAACCCGTGTTTTTCGTTGCCAAAAATGAACGTGGCAATAATAAGGTGCACTTGTAGCAACCCTGTATCATGGTGGTAATAGAGACTTGAACTTTTGGCAACCAAACCATTTTCGAAACAATAATAGAAGACACATCTTACAACCAAGCAAACTATGTGGCAATAGAGTGCAAACCTATTGCCTCCATCCTATATATTTTGGTTGTAATAGAATGTTACACCTATAACAACCATCCATATGCTGCGTGGCAATAGAGGATACCACCTATAGCAACGTAACCAATTTCGTGGCATCAGACAATACTACCTATAGCATCGAAATCAAAATTTTGTGGTAATACAGGAAATCACATATTGCACCCAAATAACTTTCGTGGTAATAGAGGTGGTTCCCCCTATAACAACCATAAACAGAGCGTAGCAATATAATACTTTGCAACGAAAGATTTTAGAAATTGCAATGCATTGTGTACAATGCAATTGCACCTATGGCAACACCAGATGCATCGCAATAGAATAGTTTGCAACCAACACGAGCACGGTCTAAAATGCTAGTTGCAACACCGTATTGCGTTGCAATAGAAAAACTTTTGCAACCACAAAATGACCATGGTTGTTACAGGCTAATGCAGCGCGGCCTTTCGCATCACATGGTTGACGAAAAAAATTGGTTGCAATTGAGGCTATTGCAACCAAATATGGCATATTGCAACACATTTTGTGTGTTGCATTAGGGAGAAAATCTACTAGTGAAGATTCATCTCCTTGATCGCCCAATATGCTTTATGCTCTAGTTCCAAAGGCAAATGACAAGATTTATCATAAACGAATTGATATGGTGTGATACCTATTGGTGTCTTGTGTGCCGTTCGATAAGCCTATAATGCTCCGTGCAACTTTTTGAACCAATTTTTACCTCCCTTCTCAACGATCTTGTTAAGAATACTCTTGAGTTGCCTTTTTGAAGTTTCCGCTTGACCATTGGTTTGTGGGTGGTCAGCTGTGGCCACTCTATGCTCGATCCCCAACTTGGACAAACACTTTTTGAAACTATTTCCCGTGAAGTGTGTTCCTCCATCACTTATCAAAACTCGAGGGACTCCATAGCGTGGGAATATAACATTCTTGATCATTGATATAGATTCCTCCGTTGAAGCTCTTCGACAAGGGATGGCTTCTACCCACTTGGATACATAATCAACCATTACTAATATATGCTCATATCCATTTGAATTAGTGAAAGGCCCCATGAAGTCAATTCCCCATACGTCGAATAGATCAATTTGCAAGTTATAATTTAAAGGCATAGCATTCCTTTGAGATATATTCCCCGTTCTTTGATATTTCGGACAAGAAGCAACGTACCTTTTCGAATCTTGATGCATCTCCGGCCAATAGAACCCACTAGCCCATACCTTTGCTGGAGTCCTAAAATGTCCATAGTGTCCTCCATACTCGCCCGAGTGACACTTCCTTAGTATTTCGACTCTTTCTTCCCTTGGTATGCACCTTCGCAAGACTCCATCCGCTCCAAGCCTAAAGAGGTAAGGTGCATCCCAATAATATTTTTGGCTCTCGGCCATCACCCTTCTTTGAGCATTCTTATCTAAGTGATCAAGTGGCATCTTTCGTATGGCTCGAATAATGTTGATCATCCAAGTGTCTTTGTCAAGGATGCGATATAGATGATCATCTCTCATCTTGTCTTCGATGGGCTCTTTATCATCTTCACGATTCATTCTTGATAGATGGTTGGCCACAACATTTTCCGACCCCTTTTTATCCCGAATCTCCACATCGAACTCTTGCAAGAGAAGGATCCACCTAATCAACCTTGGCTTGGCATCCTTTTTAGACAAGAGATACTTGATTGCCGCATGATCGGTGTAGACGATTACTTTAGAATTCACAATATACGATCTGAATTTTTCAAAGGCAAATACTACCGCAAGCAATTCCTTCTCCGTTGTTGCATAATTCAATTGAGCTCCATTAAGGGTTTTGCTAGCATAATATATAGCATGTACCTTGCCTTCTTTTCGTTGCCCCAACACGGCTCCAACGGCATAGTCGCTAGCATCGCACATGATCTCAAATGGTTGACTCCAATCAGGCGGTTGAATGATAGGTGCAGTTATGAGAGCTCTCTTTAGTGTCCAGAACGCTGCCAAGCACCTCTCATTAAAATCGAATGGCACATCTTTTTGGAGAAGATTAGTCAACGGCTTTGTAATCTTTGAGAAATCCTTGATGAATCTCCTATAGAATCCCACATGGCCTAAGAAACTCCTCAAAGATTTGATATCCGTCAGTGGTGGAAGCTTCTCGATCGCTTCAACCTTGGCCTTGTCCACCTCAATCCCCCTCTCGGATATCCCGTGTCCCAACACTATTCCTTGTTTCACCATGAAGTGACATTTCTCCCAATTTAGCACCAAGTCAACCTCCCCACACCTTGTAAGAACTTTTTCCAAATTTGCCAAACAATCCGCAAAAGTTTTACCATAAACGGAGAAGTCATCCATAAATACTTCAACAATTTCCTCGATGAGCTCCGAAAATACCGCCATCATGCATCGTTGAAAAGAGGCTGGAGCATTACATAAACCGAAGGGCATCCTTCTATATGCAAATGTTCCATAAGGGCAAGTGAATGTCGTCTTGTGTTGATCACCCAGGTGAATGGGAATTTGCATGAACCCCGAGTATCCATCAAGGAAGCAAAAATATGCATGGTTTGCTAACCTCTCAAGCATCTCATCGATGAACGGTAGGGGGAAGTGATCCTTCTTCGTTCCTTTGTTCAACTTACGATAATCAATACACATCCTCCATCCGGTCACGGTTCTTTGCGGTATTAGTTCATTCTTCTCATTCTTCACCACGATCAAACCTCCTTTCTTCGGCACACAATGTACAGGGCTCACCCATTCGCTATGCGGCACCGGGTAGATGATTCCGGCGTCCAACAACTTGATGACCTCCTTCTTCACCACATCTCGCATGGCATGGGTTAACCTCCTTTGATGGTCCACAACGGGCTTGCATTGATCCTCCATAGGTATGCGGTTAGTGCAAAACGCTGGGCTAAGTCCTTTGAGGTCGTTTATCAAATACCCGATCACCTTCTTGTGCTTTTTCAATAAATTCAGCAACATGTCATTCTCCTCGGGACTCAATTCGTCGCTCACGATCACGGAACAAGTCTTGTCCGGCCCCAAAAATTCATATTTTAATCCTTTGGGCAATGGCTTAAGATCCACCTCCGGTACTTGTGGTTCTTCATGTTTAATTTCCCTAATGTCTTTGTTGATGCAAAAATAGGACGTCACCCTTGTGCGCGACACACGTGACTCCCCGGTCTGTAGCGAGGCGTGCCAGCCAATCTGACTTGTTGATTGACAATGGAAAATATTAGGGATCGGCTAGAGAACCGATGGCCTTGCAGCGACACGTGTACCAGCCAAATCGGCCGATACGGGAAAAGCGGGATCGGCCGGCTCGAAAGCGACCGAAGCGCGGGTGCGATCGGCTGGATCGGCCGATCGTGACGTTAGCACTCGAGTAGGTCGGAATCGGCTGTGATGTTGAAAGCCGATAGGATCTAGATCGAGCGGATGATAATGATAATAGCTAAAACTACAAGAATTTGGTACGAAAACTTGTAGATCTAGCTAATATCGGTAAGGGGTGAATAAAGAACTAGACGAAACCTCAGCGATGCACCCGGAGGTTAAAGCCTAGGGTTATTTGGTAAAACGGTATTCACAAGCTTGTCGGAGATCAGCTGATGCAGCCCGACGAACCCGAAGCACGGCGTTGTAGAAAAGAGAAAAACGCAATGGCGAAGTCGCCGAAAAGTAGATGCTGTAAAGGTAGATGCTGTAAAGTAGATGTAGTAAAACTAAAGGGTTGCCCGGAGGCGGTTTGTTTGATATTGGTGTGTACAGATTTTCCGACCATGCAGGGTCGCTATTTATGTCCTGAGGACAAACCCGACTCCTAGCCGATCACGGTAGTGCTTACTTGCATCTAAAGACAAAAACTACTAAAAATAGAAAAGAACTCTCGCAAGAGTCAAAGACCTTCTAAGAACCGACTCTTGACCCGTTGTCAATCGTGGACTGACCCGCCTCCACCATGCTTTCCTTTTGGCGTATTTCTTTTGAATACCGCCTCTTTTTTCCTCCGTCGGCCGATCTTCTATCTGACCATCGGCCGATTGCTTTGACCAACTGGCCCACCGTCAGGGTTGAATCCCTTTGACCATCGGCGATCTGTGTTGACCGTCTTTCTCTCCCTTCAATCGGCCGATTGTACTTTGTTTTTTCATCAGCTATTTCTCCTTATTCCTCTTTGAACTGTTTTTCCAAAAAACAGTGTCAACACATGCCCCCTAGTTTCAGAGTAAATAATCCTTTTGCTCCAAAATTTGCCTGATATCTTTTGAATAATAGCCAAATCTCCCCGTGATCAACCTGACCAATCTCCATTGATATGTCTTGTCCTTTCCACCTGCCTTTTCTTGGGATTGTTCACCATGTGACTCTTTGGCATCTCTAGTTCCCCTTCCCTATAAGACTCATTCTTTTACCCGTAGGTCCTTTGTATTGACCTTGGGTTCTTCCTGATGTAGATGTTAACTCTTTTAGTCTTATGGGTATGAGAGGCATCTTCCCCTGGAAAATTCTGTGAGCGCCGATGATCCTTACTGGCCATTGACAGACTCTAGCTCAAAATAGCATTCCTTCTGAGTACTGCTAGTGAACTAGTAAACTATGTTTGTAATTTTGGGCAGAAGATTTCTGTGAACTATGCTCTGCAGTTTGTGGACGTGATAGAGGAGCTTCCCCTTGTTTAAGTGTGTACGAGTCATCCTTTAATTGGGGTGATCTCTCTGAATTGGTCATCCTTTGGAAACTGAGTCATTCACGGGTTATCTGTTTCCCTTTTCACCGGATCTGGCATCTTCGGTTTCCGTCTTTTTCGGCTTCTTCATCCTTATCCCTTCTGGTGCTCCGGCTATAAATAGCTGTCCTCATAACCCTATGGAGACCACACCTTTCCTTTCATCCATGGCTCGAGATATAGGTCCAGGGAGCTTTAGGCTCTTGTTCTTCGGTTCCTCTCTTCTTCTCTAACTCAAGATGGCTAGAAGAATTCTTGTGAAATAGCCTAGAAAATGCTCCTCTCTCTAGTCTCCTTTTGTGAAGCCAGGAGGTCCAACAGCTAGAAGAATCCTTGTGATGCAACTTAGGTGCAGCAACTGGTGGAGGAGGGTGGAGGTTGCCCCTGGGCGTTGCGGAAAGAAGAACAACCCTATGTCTTCTTTCCCAACAAATTTGACGGGGAGAGTTACCGTATCTGGTGATCCATCTTCGTCAAATCTATTCTTTTTTGTTTTTCTCTTTCTTCGTCCCCATCACTTGTCCGGTGATGACCAATGTAATCGATCTGTAATGACTTGTTCAAGTTTGTCCTCCCAATGTATTCTTTCAGATCTGCATTGTAATGTCACCATTGTAATTGAAGATGAGAGAATATATATATATATATATATTTTGTTCTAAGGGCGATTTGTACATCGGCCATAACCTGAAACCGAACATGCTTCGATGATTCGGCTTTTTGCTATTAAAGACGACTTTATTCACAATCGGCTGTAACTTGAGTCTCGAATCGGCCGCTTTTAGGCTCTGATTAGACTAAGCATCTACCCATATGCTTGGATAGTACTTCTTCAAATATTTCCCGTTCAATGCTCTGGCAAACTTCTCTCCTTCCAATGTCTCTAGAATATATGCATTTCCAGGTACGTATTGGCTGACCCGATATGGCCCTTCCCAATTAGGTGACCACTTCCCATATTTAGGATCCCTAGATCCGATTGGTAATATAAGCTTCCAAACCAGATCCCCTTCGGCAAATTCTTTAACTTTGACCTTCTTGTCATACCACCTTGCTATCCTTCTTTTGTTCTTTTCAATACTCTCCAAAGCTCTCAGCCGATTACCAGCAAGATCTTCTAATTCCTCCTTCATCATAGCTGAATAATCATCGGCCGATAGCTGATCTTGTAAAGAAGTTCTCCTGGATCCGGCTCTCAGTTCCCAAGGTAGTACAGCATCATGACCATACACCAGTTGATATGGTGATACCTTGGTCGCTCCGTGGCATGCCATCCTGTATGCCCATAGTGCTTCATTAAGGACCGTATGCCATCGCTTAGGACTTTCATCAATCTTGCGTTTGATCAATTTGATGATGCCCTTGTTTGCTGCCTCTGCCTGTCCATTCGCTTGAGCATAATAGGGAGATGAGTTTAACAGTTTGATCCCCTGAGGTGAACTGACTTCCTTGATCAGTTGTAATAGTTTGAGGTATACCAAACCGATAGACAATATGCTCATTGACAAAATCAATCATATTGCCTGTTGTCACAGTCTTGATTGGGATGGCTTCAACCCACTTTGTGAAATAATCCGTAGCCACCAGCATGAATTTATGACCTTTGCTTGATGGTGGATATATCTGTCCGATCAAATCAATTGCCCAACCTCTGAACGGCCATGGTTTGATTATCGGGTTCATTGCTGATGCCGGAACCCTTTGAATGCTTCCAAACTTCTGACACTCTTGGCATCCTTTGTAATACTTGAAGCAATCTTCCAATATCGTTGGCCAATAGTAATTATTATTTCTGATCATCCACTTCATCTTGAATGCTGATTGATGAGCTCCACAGACTCCCTCGTGAATCTCTCCCATTAAAATTTTAGCTTCTTCTTCTCCGAGACATTTGAGCAGAACTCCATCGATGGTACGATGATACAGCTCATCTTCTAGCAGAACATACTTAATGGCCTTGTACGTCAGTTGTTTGTCAACCTTCTTGGATGGATCTTTCAGATAATTTATTATTTCTTTCCTCCAATCTTCAGCTGATAATTCCATAGTCAGAATCGGCCGATATCCTGATGCCCCTTGGGCCAGCCAATTAGCTTCGCTATTATGACACTTAGGGATATGTTCAAGTTTTACTATCTTGAATTCTCGGAGTAGCTGAAGACATTCTTTATGATAAACCCTCAATATATCATCTTTGCATTCGTATTCCCCTGCCAACTGATTTATCACGAGTTGAGAATCTCCAAATATCTCAACAACTTCAGCATTGACTTCTCGTAGTAGCTTTATCCCTTTTAACACTGCCTGGTACTCAGCTTGATTGTTTGTCGAAGTCTTCTCAATTGGGATGGAAAATTCATAATTTGCTCCTTGAGGTGAGATGAGGACGATTCCGATCCCAGCTCCTACTCCACATGATGATCCATCAAAGAACATAGTCCATGGAATAGGTTCTACAACTGCAACTTCAGGTCCACAATGCTGAGTCACCAGATCGGCCATTACTTGCCCTTTGATTGCTTTGGCTGATTGATAGGTCAAATCAAATTCTGACAAAGCTAAGATCCATTTTCCGATCCTGCCTTTCAAGATTGGTAATGACAACATATATTTGACCACATCATCCTTGCACACCACAGTGCATTCGGCAGTTAATAAGTAGGGCCTCAACTTTGTGCATGAGAAGTATAAGCACAAGCACAGTCTTTCTACCGCCGAATATCTCATTTCTGCGTCCAAGAGTCTTCTGCTCACAAAATATATAACTCGCTCTTTTCCTTCAAACTCTTGTACGAGGGCCGATCCAATAGCCTGCTCATTAGCTGATAAGTATAATTTGAATGGCTTTTTATCTTGAGGAGGCATTAAGACAGGAGGAGATTTCAGATAATGCTTAACATTATCTAATGCTCTTTGTTGTTCTTCTCCCCATACGAATTTCTGATCGGCCTTGAGCTTTAGTAGAGGTGTAAATGGCTGAATCCTTTCTGACAGGTTAGATATAAACCTTCTGATGAAATTGATCTTGCCAATTAATGACTGGAGCTCTTTCTTGTTTGATGGTGCTTTTATATTGTCAATTGCGCTGATTGACTTCTGACCCACTTCGATTCCTCTCTCGTGTATTAAGAAACCCAAGAATTGGCCAGCTGAAACACCAAAAGCACATTTATTGGGGTTCATTTTTAAACCATGCTTCCTTGTGCATTCCAGCGTCCTTCATAGGTCTGCCAAGTGTTCCTCGTAGCTCTTTGACTTGACAACTACATCATCAATGTAGATTTCTACTATCTTGCCGATGAGTTCATGGAATATGTAATTCATGGCTCTTTGATAAGTGGCACCAGCATTCTTCAACCCAAAGGTCATGACAATCCACTCATACAATCTGACATGACCAGGGCACCTGAAAGTAGTTTTTGCAATGTCTTCTATGGCCATAAATATTTGATTGTATCTAGCATTACCATCCATGAAGCTGATGACTTTGTGCCCTGCAGCAGCGTTGACCAATGCATCGGCTACTGGCATCGGATATCCATCCATTAGCATTGCTTTGTTTAAATCCCTGAAATCGATGCATACATGTAGTTTGCCATTTTTCTTGTAGACAGGAACTATATTAGAAATCCATTCGGTGTACCGACATTGCCGAATGAAACCAGCTTCGAGTAACTTTGTTATCTCAGCTTTTATATCAGGATAAATCTTCGGATTACACTACCTTGGGTGTTGCTGAAAGGGTCGAAATCCTGGTTTAATAGGCAACCGATGTTCAATAATGGATCAGTCTAAGCCAGACATCTCATAATATTCCCAAGCAAAGCAATCCTTGAATTCCTTCAATAATGTGATCAATTCTTTTTTGTAATCTTCTTCTAGCTTGGCACTGATGTATGTCGGCCTTGATTTGCTTCCATCTCCAAGATCTATCTTTTCTAATTCATCGGCAGATGTAAACCCATGCCCAAGCTTTCATTCATCTTCAATGAATTGATCCATTAAATTTTGTCATCAGAGCCGCCTGCTCGAACCGGCTTTAGTCCAAAATCGGACACTTTGAGATATTTGGTATCCCAGACTTTTCCAGATATGCAGCTCACTCGATCATAGGTCCACCCTTGTGCTTCTGTCGCTGCTACTGTCAAGGAGGTTTCTCCTTGCACCACCTCCACTGAATCTCCAATCCATTGGATGATGCATTGATGCATTGTAGATGGTATGCAACAATTGGCATGTATCCAATTCCGACCCAACAGAAGATTATAAGATCCCCTCCCTTTAATGACAAAGAAAGCGGTCGGAAGGGTCTTACTACCGATGGTGAGCTCCACGCAGATGGCTCCTTGAGCCGGAGAGACATTGCCTTCGAAGTCCACCAACATCATGTAGGTTTGGGTCAAATCTTCATCAGATTTCCCAATCTTGCGCAGCATAGTGTACGGCATTAGGTTGACTGCTGCTCCTCCATCTACGAGCATCCTGGTGACTGGCTTGCCATTGATAAGTCCTTTGAGAAACAAGGCCTTCAAGTGTTGTCTCTTCCCATCTTCTGGCTTCTCAAAGATAGCTTGTTTAGGTTCCAGTGTCAATTGAGCCATGCTAAGCTCCTCATCGGACACATCCGAATCAACCAGAGCCATGAACTCTTTCGGTAGGAAGACAACCATGTTTATATCAGCTCGGGGTTTGTCATCTTCCTCACCATCGGCCTTAGGCTTTGGGCGCCAAACTTTAGACCGAACCTTCTTCTTGTCCAGCACAAGTCTCTCTGCTTCTTCATGCTGTTCTAGCTAACGTAGGCGCTGGACTCTTCTCTTTTGGGACTTAGTCAAGCCATCTGGACACCATTGTGGATTGGGCTCCTTACATGTTTGGCTTGACCCTTCAACATCCAGTTGTAATGTACGTCGACGTTCAGGTGCTCGGCACATGATGTCCTCATCAGGGACCAGAGAATCGGCCATCTCTTCTAGCCGATCGTTTGATTCTTCATTGACTCGGCCTCCCAGCCGATCATGAATGCTAGCCTTGCCCCCCAGCCGATCGTGGACGTTGGCTCTGCCCCCCAGCCGATCGTGAACCGAGATTCGTTGATTGTTGAATCCACGGTGATCCTTGGCTGCAGGTCCTCTGTCATCAAACCAAACCCTTTTGGATGAGTTGGCATTATTGTAAGCCCCGTTGCACTCTGGATAGTTTCCTGCTATCGGCAGCTTGATTCCTTCTTCCCAATAGTATTTGAAGAACGGACATCTCCAATGTCCTTCATTATGCCGTGCCCACTCCTCTCTTTCCTTTGCTTTCTCTTGTCGGTGCTGGAACTTGTTGATCAACATTTGTGACGTGACGGGTCGGCGTGGCTTTGATTCTCCTTCTTTAAATAGTAACCCTTTTCCTTTGACATCGGCAGCGGTTACTTGTACTTTGGGATCGACGGTTCCTTTATTTTGAGCCGAATCAGATGTCAGCAACTTAACTCGTGACGTGTCTTTGCCAGACACTTCAACTGTGTTAGTTGGGAAGGGGTGCTGATCAATCTTCATCGGCTTTTCAGCTTTGGTAGGGGTTTCAAATTTAAGCCTCCCTTGCTCAATAGCTGATTGGATCTGTTGTCTGAAGATCTTGCAATCATTGGTATCGTGCGATGTTGCATTGTGCCACTTGCAATACTTCATCCTCTTCAGCTCTTCTGCAGATGGTATGGTATGGAACTGGGAGAGTTTAATCTGCCCTTGCTGAAGCAACAGATCAAATATCTTATCAGCCTTAGTGATATCAAAGCCGAATTTCTCTGGCTCTTTCTTGCCAAAGGGACAGGATACTATCTTCTTGCCTTTGACCCACTCTGCGAGTCCTATCATATTGTCTTCATCTTCTGAGTCAGAGTAGTCCACGTACGACACCTTCTTCTGAAAATTCCTTCTAGGCTCATAGGACTTTGCAGTTTCTTGACTCATCCGGCTGACCAACTAGCTGAGGCTTTCAAAGTCATGTGATGCATATTTCTCCCTTAAGGTCGGCAAGAGACCTTGGAAAGCTAACTCAGCTAGTTGCTTGTCTCCCAAGTTTAGACTATAGCACTTATTTCTGACCTCTCTGAATCTTTGAACGAATCCAGCTACTGTTTCATCGTTCCTTTGCTTGAGTCTGGTCAGATCAGTGATCTTCATCTCGTTGATGCCAGAGAAGAAGTAATTATGGAACTGCTGTTCCAGATCGGACCACTTGATGATGGAGTTAGCTGGCAGTGATGTAAACCATGAGAATGCCGGCCCTGACAGAGATGAAGAGAACAACCGTATTCTGAGTGCATCAACATTCCCTGCTTCTCCACATTGGATGATAAACCGAGTGATGTGTTCCATAGTGGATGTTTCATCTTGTCCAGAGAACTTGGTGAAGTCTGGCACTTTGAACCTTGGAGGGAACGGTGTCTGATCATAGCTAGAGGGATACGGTGTCCTGTACATGTAGGACTGCTGCTTGGGTTTTATCCCACATTGCTTCGATAGCATATCCGAGAAGTGGTCAATCAACTCCTGCTTCACATGAGATTTCAATTCTGTAGCCACTTGCTCAATTGCTTGTATCTCAGTTGGAGTTTCTGGAGGTTGTTCTTCTAAGATTCTTGTCTTTGGATCTGGAACTGTCCTTGCCTCAGTAGAACCTTGAGTGTCTGAATGACCTGTAATAGGTGTAGCCTGTTCAATAGGCTGACTAGCCGATGAGGCTGGTTGCTGCGTATTCAACTGGTTTGAAATAGCCAATTGATTTAGAAGTGTTTGCAACAATTGTGCTGAATCCACTTGTGGAAACACTGGCTGCCCTACTGCTCCTTGGTTGATCGGCTGTTGAGGTGAAGATCTTGTATGAGCCACCGTATTAGCTGGGGTTAAGACAGCCTGCATTGTCGTTGACTGTTGAGGCGGGACTGTCTGCATGGGCATCCCGAGCGTTGGTTGTTGTAGCGGAGCAGTTGGTATGGGCATCCCGAGTATCGGCTGCTGAGCCGAACTCTGAGGTGGAGTAGGATTTGGCCTCTGCGGTGGAATAGGTGGTCTTTTCTCTATCGGTATGACCATGTGAGCATGAGCTGGACTAATCTTGACTCTTTCAAAGTTCTTGCTCCCATGATTGAAGTAGACAAACACCACTCCTTCCCCATTCATGTGCACAGTCCCTGCAGTACCTCCAAATGTAGCTTGGTAAGACTGTGGGTATTTTACTTCTGGGACTTCCTCAGGCACAGGCTCAAAGAAATTTGAGATGTTAGTCTCAAAGTGATCACGAGGTGAGTCCCATCCTGCAAGCTTCCCATCTGAATCTCTCATAGCAGGATATTTTTGCTGATTCTGTATTGGAAGCACCTGATCCTGGACGTTAGACTACACTGGTGATGTGACGGCAGGATCTTTAGCTTTACCATCGCCGCTTTGATTCTGAATTGGCTGAGAGTCCGATGAAGAACTGGTGGCTGCTTGTGGAGATGGTGTAGCTTTTGCTGTTGGATCATCGATCGGCGGGTTGGCCGATTGGTTTTGCTGGAACACAGGAGGAGTACGCCTTGGTTGAAAGTATGCAGGACCCAGATATCCTGCCTCTGCTCCTTGCTTGAGTGCATCAATTATGGCATTCTGAATAGTATTTGCGAATACCTTGGATTGATCAATCATTGTTTGATGCATGGCTTTGGTCATCATGTCTTGAAGCCCTTCAGGATCGGCTGAAAAGGTGACTTGTTTAGGTGTTGGCAGCGGATTCTTCTTGAAGACTCCACTTTTAGTCTGACCGTATGATGCCAGACAAAGCTCTTCATAATGCTTTATGTGAGCCTCTAACTCAGCTTTGTCTGAATCTTTCAGCTGATCCTTAGTGATTGGTTGGACGTTGTCCGGATCGACTTCATGAGGACCAGTCTTCGTAGGTTTCGTCATTGTTGACTTTTTTCGTGTCCCACTGGGCGTGCCAAAAGTGTGTTGACGCAAAAATAGGACGTCACCCTTGCGCGCGACACACGTGACTTCCCGGTCTGTAGCGAGGTGTGCCAGCCAATCTGACCTATTGATTGACAATGGAAAATATTAGGGATCAGCTAGAGAACCGATGGCCTTGCAGAGACACGTGTACCAGCCAAATCAGCCGATACGAGAAAAGCGGGATCGGCCGGCTCGAAAGCGACCGAAGCGCGGGTGCGATCAGCTGGATCGGCCGATCGTGACGTCAGCACTCGAGTAGGATGGAATCGGCTGTGATGTTGAAAGCCGATAGGATCTAGATCGAGCGGATGATAATGATAATAGCTAAAACTACAAGAATTTGGTACGAAAACTTGTAGATCTAGCTAATATCGGTAAGGGGTGAATAAAGAACTAGACGAAACCTCAGTGATGCGCCCGGAGGTTAAAGCCTAGGGTTATTCGGTAAAACGGTACTCACAAGCTTGTCGGAGATCAGCTGATGCAGCCCGACGAACCCGAAGCACGGCGTTGTAGAAAAGAGAAAAACGCAATGGCGAAGTCGCCGAAAAGTAGATGCTGTAAAGGTAGATGGTGTAAAGTATATGCAGTAAAAGTAAAGGGTTTGCCCGGAGGTGGTTTGTTTGATATTGGTGTGTACAGATTTTCCGACCACGCAGGGTCGCTATTTATGTCCTGAGGACAAACCCGACTCCTAGACGATCACGACACTGCTTACTTGCATCTAAAGACAAAAACTACTAAAAATAGAAAAGAACTCTCGCAAGAGTCAAAGACCTTCTAAGAACCGATTCTTGACCCGTTGTCAATCGTGGACTGACCCGCCTCCACCATGCTTTCCTTTTGGCGTATTTCTTTTGAATACCGCCTCTTTTTTCCTCCGTCGGCCGATCTTCTATCTGACCATCGGCTGATCGCTTTGATCAGCTAGCCCGCCGTCAGGGTTGAATCCCTTTGACCATCGGCGATCTGTGTTGACCGTCTTTCTCTCCCTTCAATCGGCCGATTGTACTTTGTTTTTTCATCGGCTATTTCTCCTTATTCCTCTTTGACCTGTTTTTCCAAAAAACGGTGTCAACAGTCTTCAAATTTATCTTCCTCTAAGCTTCCGTCTTGTGGTTCTAGTCCTTTAGTTGCTTCTGCTAATTCTCCATCTAACTCATTATTAGATTCATTCTCCATTGCTCTTTGCAATGGATCCCTAAAGGTTTCAACAAAATGAAGGCTCTCTACCTCTTCATCATCAAGAGGTAGGGGTGAGGCAATTCTAGAAGCGGGAAGAATATTATATGTATGATTATCCCCATCAAGATTAATTGTTACTTTTCCTTTTCCGGCATCTAAAACGGCATTAACCAACTTGAGAAAGGGTCTACCAAGAATTACATGATCATTTTTATCATAGTAGACATCAACAATAAAGAAATCGGTTGGTATGTATTTTTCGGAAATTAAAACTTCTAGATTTCGGGCAATTCCAATAGGTTTAACAATTCTACCATCTCCCATGATTAATTTAGTAGTGGTTGGAACTAGGTCAATGGTATGATCATGAATTTCATCAAAAATTTTAGAAGACAAGACACTTACTTGTGCTCCAATGTCGCATAACGCCTTGCAATCAATGTTGTTGACCTTGCAATCTATACGCGGCGATGTCTTCTCTTCTTCATCGGATCCTATGGCATAAATTTTAGGGAGGCGAGCGAATGGTGATGCCTCGGGCTTGATTCCAATAATCCTTTATGTTTCGGCCACATGGTCCGGATCCACTTCTTCTTCGCTAAAGAGTTTTTGAAGGACCTCCCCGGTTGTCTCTAGGTTGTATGGTTGTTCCACATGTCTTTCCGGCGGGAAGTCCATCTCCAAAGCTTTTGCCATCCCCGTTTGATTAGGGAATGGTCTTCTCTTGTCAAAAATTTCTCCAAAATCAATTGGGACCCAATCCATTTTCTCGAACTCCCTTAGTGGCTTCGCGCTTGACATAGTCCTTTCACTTGCTTTGCTTGTCTCGATGTGATAACTCTCCAGGATAGTCCTAGCTTCCGCATGTTTAATTTCTTCAACCTTTTTCAGGATTGGCTCCTCTTCTCTTCCAGGGTCGTATTTCTGAAAATTCCAGCAAGTGGTCTCACACTTGTATCACATTCCGGCTTCCCCAAAAGTCATGTTTCCCAATCTCTTCGCATGGCCCCCGCTTTGCTTATTTTTTGTAGAAGTTGGGCAGCTTCCGTGAGTGTTTTCTCCATGAGATCCCCTCCTGCACACATTTGAACGTATTCCATGCAACTAGGGGTTAGGGAAAAGAAAAATGTATGCAAAAGTACATCACCGGGAAATCCGAGTCTTGGCCCTTGTTCAACTAGCTCGTTGAATCGATTCCACGCTTGATCAATCCCTTCTTCTTCTCCTTGCTTAAAGTTAATCACTTGCATCCTTATATGTTGAATCTTGCTTATAGGGAAAAACTTGGCACAAAATTTCTTTATCAATTGATCCCAATTTCTCTCGACTTCGAAGGATGCGAATGAATACCACTTCATTGCTTCATCGGCAAGCGAGTAGGGGAAGAGATTCCATTTAAACCAATCATCGGGGACTCCCTCTTGACGTACCGTATTGCATAGTGTCGTGAAGCGCTGGATATGTCTATATGGGTTGTCCATCTCCACCCCTCAGAACGGATTAGTTGCTGCCATCTCAATGATTCGAGGCTTGATTTCGTACCTTGTCACTTGGAGAACTAAGTCCGACTCTTGTACCTTGATGTCCTCACATCGAGGGCTAGCGTAGTCTCTTAGTGATTTTTTCGGTTCCTCCAAGGGATTTCGAATGAACGCCATCTAGACAATCAAAAGAAAACAAAAACAAAAAGAGTGTTTTTCTAGAACACAAGGGTTAAATGTTAGTAATCAACAAAATCAATGAAAGATTAAATGAAGTAAACTAGCTTGCTCTCCGGCAACGGCGCCAGAAAAAGAGGCTTGTTGGTAGGTGAAACTCATATGAGGCTTCGATCCGCAAGCGTACGGATCTCCTATGCCCTTCTTCACCTATGGGAGATCCCAAGGTTCTTGTCAACCCAAGGAGCAAGGGGATTACTAGAGTTTAACCTAACACTAATCTAGTTGATTGAAGACTTATGATAGAAAGATGAATCTATAAAGTAAAGACATAGTAACCCTAATATTACGTTAAAGAGAGATGAAAGGTGCACAAGTATGAAGAACGAATGCCCATGGAGTCTAGGCACTTGAAGATGCAATCACCCAAAATGTGGTAAAGCCCCGATCCAATCTATCTAGGTGTGTGATCAAGGATTAGACTTTTCCCTTCCCTCGTACATGTCACTACACGAAGGTAATCGGTACTAACCCTAATGAACACGGTATGTTGACGCGATCTACGGGAGCAACCCCGAAAGCACGGTAGCTAGCCTTAAACATTAAGCATCATCAACAAGAGGTATGATAGACATAAGATCCAAACAAGATATAAAGGTGACTACACTTCAAGTTCCATTACAACTCCATGGACAAACGAAAGACTTTACCCCATCATGACGCTAGGCATGGCACCGTTGAGATGGTGGATGCCTCCGATGAAGATGGATCCTTGCTATCCTTCAACTCTGGTGGCGCCGTGGCAAGCTCTCGGCGTCCTCCTTCCTCGTGGCGACCTCCCTTGGGCTTGGCGATGATCTATCTCGAGTGTCCTCCCCCAAGGGTCTCTCTCATACTCGATCTTCTCTTCCTTGGTGGCTCTGAGGAACTAGATGGCGTCTCTGATGAATGGCGGCTTTTTCACGTGATTAGGGTTCCACATACTTAACATCGAAGAAAGGGGGGCCCGAACCACCGCCAGAAGGGGCTGGGCCGACCGGCCTGGGCCGGCCAGCTTATGCCTTTCCTGGCCTTGTTTCGGCCCATCTTGTGACACGCTTCGTCTTTTGCATTTTGGATCATGGGCCCCTTCAATTGTGGGCTTTGGACTTCGTTATCTCCGTGACCAAGTTGAGGGATCTTTATGCATGAACTTCCAGTCTTTTCATCTCGGTCCTCGGGAGTTCTCCATTCAAGCACATTGGTCCTTGCCAACTTTGGAGGCAAGTTCGCACATGGTCGGAGCTCCTTGATTGACTTGCGAAACGTTCTCCGAACTAGTTGCATCTTCCCTCATTTAATACGTGAATTCCTGCAAAAACACTATACTCCAAAATGCACATCCAACGGTGAACTTGTTATATCATTAGTATGCCTAGTGGCGGGTTAGTTCCAAAATGAAGTTCAAACCATAACATAACAAGTGTTCTTGGTTGACGGAAATCGACCGCTAACAAGTGCCCGAAGGCACACTCCCTGACCCGACCAGCTAATCCAGGAAGTCTTGAAATAACTAGCTCATTTTGAAGTGTTTATTTGCTTTGCGCCTTAGAGGAAGACCTCTTAGACCTTGTTTCTTGTCTTGCAGGCCCGGGAAATGCAGTACTGGTGCCCTGCACCGTTGCCAACCGGCGAGGAGCCACGCCGGAAGCTGAGGTCGCAGGACTACCAGCCTCCAGCAGTTGCTCTGCTGGAGAATTATTTGTCGGATTTGTCTATGGGGGAGGATGAGGACAGCGACCCAGAGGTCGGTGACAACGTGACGAGCCGGACTGAGGTGACTAGTGCCACCAGGCCGGGGCACCGGACAAGGGCGGCGATAGCAAAGTAGTCAAGGTCGAAGGCTCCCGCGACGGCCGAGGCAGCGAAGACTGCCAAGCTCGAGGCCGAGAAGAAGAAAAGGAAGAGGAAGACAGACCCCACCCCGACGTCTCAGGACGTCGAGGAGGAGGATGAAGCCACCGGTCACTGATGACCGTGCGGCACCGAGGTCGCCGAGCCCCGCGACTAAGAGGCAGCGAGAGCTGGAGAAGAAGACGACAGAGGAGGAGATCCGCCGTATGAAGGAGGCGCAGCTGGCTGCGGCCGGCATTCAGGCAAAGATGCCTATGAAGGTGCGAGGTCATCCACTGAGGTCGAAATTGCGTGCAACAGTGGTCGTGAGGTAAGGCCCCAATACCGCGACTTGTTCACCGATTGTAACTATGAGGTCGTAGCGTACTGATGAAGAAACTATTGCCGGTCGGACATCAGACCCCAGAGCACCTCGAGTGCTCAGGGTAAACCCGCAAGGACGACGACGTCCAAGAAGGAGGTCGGAACTCAGGGTTCCATTGGCAGCTTGGGGATGTCGACTCCCCCGCCCGTTATTGACGTAGACCCAATCAACATGGTACCAACCACGTCGACTCAGGACCCAGTGGTGGACCAAGCTCAGATCGAGCAGCCACGACAGGGCCCAGAAACAACCGGTGGAGAGGTACCGAGTTCGACGTCGATAGGGCCGGGTTTGAGCAGGCAGGAGATCAACTGGAATGGCACCACCTGGGAGGAGGACATCTTCGAGGACGATGAAGACATGAAGGAAGTCCGTCAGGCCATCTTGACACTTAACCAAGCGTTTATGGTAAATAATTGCCTTTGAATTTAGTGAGAAACTTATCCTATAAATGCTATCAACGACCTGTCTTATGTCCTTGAAGCAGTCACTGGCGAACCGTGCCCAGAGCAGGGCCAATCAATGTAGGAATGCCACAGCCATGCAGCTGCGGGTGGTGGAGCTCGAGCAAGAGCTCAAGCAGGTTCGAGAGGAGGCCGCCGCTGAAAAGAAGAAGCTCGAAGACGAGCCGAAGGAGGAACAACACAAGAATCGTGACGCCGACGAGCTATTGACGTCTGTGAGTGCTGGTAAGGCCAACGACCTATGACCTTGTGCGTCTAAGCTGCTAAACTAGGTCCTGTATCCGATGATATATTTGTGCCACAGAATTTCACAGAGACAAGGACAAGCTTAAGGATGACCTCAAGACTGCCAAGGAAAAAATCTGAAGCCTCGAGGTAGACCTGCGGGCGGCTGATGCGAGCGGCGAGGAGCTTAAGAAAATGATGAAGGCCGCCGTGGACAGTGGGTATGCTGTGTGCCAGAAGCTGGCTTATGAGAAACAAGCACGAAAGGACCTTGAGGTCAGTCTCGTGGTAGCTTTGCAATCGTTGCAGAATGACCAGGTGACCATTACAGGGCTTGAGGTGGAAGTCACCGACCTGAAGAACGCTGCTGACCTTGTCATGGACATGGTGGAGCCACAGGTCGCCGGGGAGGAGCCCAAGCCAGCCATTGACCGAATCATAGGTACTCCCCACAAGTTGGTGGATCTCTTGAGGGCAACAAGCTTAATGGCGGCTATGGAGTCACTGGTGCGTGTGAAGTCGCACTTCCCTGAGGTCGACATGGCCAAGGTCGGGGAAGGCCCGGATGCATCAAAAGACCTAAAGGCCATATAGGCAGAGGTGCAACCAACTGCTGAGAAGATAATGGACGCCATCGATTACGAGGGTGACGATGGTGATGAGTAGTTGTAGCCTCCAAGTTGTACCCTCTCTTCCTCCAGTCTTGTAAATAATGATGATGATAATCTTTTGGCTCGCATGTCATGCTTAGTTTATGTTTGCACAATCTTGGTTGCCCTGAAGCACCGTGTTTTAATATGCCCCGCTGACCACTACTCACGGAGAGGCTGGCTTACCGACCACCACGGCTCAGTAGGGAGACTTATGTGTGACTGGCGCGCGGGGAGAGTGTAGGACCCTGGTTTTGCAACCACACGACCAAGCAGGCTCGCAACAACATAAAGTAAACAATCGTGAGAGACGACGTCCTCAGGTCGAACGACCCTTGTGTTGGCATGGCCAAGCCCCCGAGCATGTCGAGGGGGAGGAGCAGAAAACTTTCACCCTCAGGTCTTTCGACCCCTGTATTGGCTTTTGCCAAGCCCCGAGCATGTCGAGGAGGGTACATGACATGGAAGAAAAGAGGATAGAACTTGGGACACAGCAGATGACTGCTTAAAACTAATATTTATTCAACTTAAAGTACAAAGATGAAGGATACATAGCTGTAATGAAAACTATTCTACAGATAGAATCGGCGGAGGTGCTCCACATTCCATGGGTTGGGGACCCCTTGGCCGTCACCCCACTGGAGGCGATATGTAGACGGGCTGATAACTTCTGTGATGATGAAAGGTCCTTCCCAAGGGGCGGACAATTTGTGCATGCCGTTGTTGACGGCTGTTAAGCACTGCTTTTACACCGTCAATTCCTGCATAAAATAATTGGAAAATCATCATCAACACTAGAATAGGGGTTTATACTAATGATTTCCACAAGTGTTGGTGTTTCTAGCTTTTGTTGCAGGATGCATGGAAATACGTGTTAAACAATGTAATCACAGAGCAAGAGAACCAAAGACATAAAAGGGCACCATGGGAAATAGTGCCAAATGCCAAATTGGACTCCACCTTTGCGACAGGCTCGTCAAGACGATCGAAATGGATATATTATTTATATACTTTGGAGCCCGGATGGAGAAGATACGCAAAGGACAAAATAGGTGCAACGCTGACGTCACGTGGGTCCCACGCTCACCCGCCGACGTGCGCATGAGCGCCACGTGGTGGGCTCTCGTTGGCCGGCGCTTTGCCGCAACCCAGCACACGTGCGCACGGGGGGAGAATCCCGGGCCACGTGGCACCGCCGGGTTGGCCGGCCAACGTCGCCGTGGATCGCCACGTGCCCACGCGCGGGCGGATTGCCGGGCTGACGTGGCGGCTTCCGGTTGGGTGGCGCACCCCTCACGCGGATCGCGGCCGGGCGCGGCTCTGTGCGTGTGCGCCCATGCGCGGGAAGGAACCGCGACAGGACACGCGGCGGCCCCCCGTTGGCGCGGGCGTGAGGCGGTGGCGCGGGCCGCGGGGCCTGTGCTGGCTCGCCCGGGTTCGCCCCTGTTCGGCCGGCTGGACCGCCAGTTTTTCCTTCTTTTACACCGGTTCAGTGCCCAAACACCCCGGTTCTCTTCGGTTCTCTCCGGTTCTCGCCCCTAGGAGGTCGGTTCCCACCAGGACACGTGGCAGCACGGCATAGGTGGTGCCCAAGGCTGCTGCACAAGCCCCCAAGCCTCTCTAGCCTATAAATATGAGGGGAGGGGGCTAGAATGAGACACATCCATCCTCTCCTCTCCTCTCATTCCCCATGGAGGGTGTGTGTGTGTGAGTGCTCGGTAGAGAGGGAAGTGAGGGTGATGATGAAGGAGTTCTTCTTTATTCTTCATTTAGAGCAAAGTGAGTATTTCTGTATTTCCTGTTTAGACTAAAGTGATATTCATACATGGGTGACATGTTCTTGAGTTCTTTGTCTGTTCATCATTTAGAGGCTCGTGTTCTTCGTGACCCGATCCTTTGATCTTGTTGATTAGATGAATAATTCTGCATTCCGTTTGTGTGAGTTATCTCGTTAGATCTTGTTGGAATACATTCATTGGCGCTTAGTCGTTCGACCTCGCGCCACCTTGGGTCAATTATGGGTGAGGTATAGCTGTACTCGTGGGTTCGACGCTCCGTCCTCGTACGGAGTGCTATAGTGTTGTTACAGGTCGGCATACGTAGCCGTGCTATAGTAGTAATCGGTGGTGCAGACGTGGTGTCTGGACTACGGTTATCCTTCGATTGCACTGTATCCTATGGTTTGTGTTGGGGTAGGCCGCGGTGGTGACAGCCGTTGGACCCTTCGGAATCCCCCATGTTCGGATACAGGTGTAGGCGACAATTTGCCGTGAACCTATTGACACCGTTTTTTGGAAAAACAGGGTCAAAAAGGGATAAGGAGAAACAGCCGATGGAAAGCAGAGTACAATCGGCCAATTGAAGGAAGAACAGAGCAATCAACGAGATCCGTCGATGGTCAGAAGAGTTCAGCCCTGATAGTAGGCCAGCAGGTCAAAGTGATCGGCCGATGGCAAACCAGAGGATTGGCCGATGAGCATGAAGAAGGCGATGTTCAAAGAAATACGCCAGATGGAAAGCACGGTGGAGGCGGGTCAATCCACGATTGAAAATGGGTCAAAAATCAGTTTTTAGAAGGTCTTTGACTCCTGCGAGAGTCCTTTTCTATTTTTAGTAGTTTTTGTCTTTAGATGCTGTTGACACCATTTTTTGGGAAAACAGGGTCAAAAAGGGATAAGGAGAAGCAGCCGATGGAAAGCAGAGTACAATCGGCGAATTGAAGGAAGAACAGAGCAATCAACGAGATCCGTTGATGGTTAGAAGAGTTCAGCCCTGATAGTAGGCCAGCAGGTCAAAGCGATTGGCCGATGGCAAACCAGAGGATCGGCCGATGAGCATGAAGAAGGCGATGTTCAAAGAAATACGCCAGATGGAAAGCACGGTGGAGGCGGGTCAATCCACGATTGACAACGGGTCAAAAATCAGTTTTTAGAAGGTCTTTGAATCCTGCAAGAGTCCTTTTCTATTTTTAGTAGGTTTTGTCTTTAGATGCAAGTAAACAGTGCCGTAATCGGCTAGGAGTCGGGTTGTCCTCAGGACATAAATAGCGACCCTGCGAGGTCGGAAAAACCTGTACACACCAATATCAAACAAACCGCCTCCGGACAAACCCTTTACTTTTAGTGCATCTACTTTACAGCATCTACCTTTACAGCATCTACTTTTCGGCGACTTCGCCATTGCGTTTTTCTCTTTTCTACAACGCCGTGCTTCGGGTTCGTCGGGCTACATCAGCTGATCTCCGACAAGCTTGTGAGTACCGTTTTACCGAATAACCCTAGGCTTTAACCTCCGGGCGCATCGCTGAGGTTTCGTCTAGTTCTTTATTCACCCCTTACCGATATTAGCTAGATCTACAAGTTTTCGTACCAAATTCTTGTAGTTTTAGCTATTATCATTATCATCCGTTCGATCTAGTTCCTATCGGCTTTCGACATCATAGCCGATTCCGACCTACTCGAGTGCTGACGTCACGATCGGCCGATCCAGCCGATCGCACCCGCGCTTCGGTCGCTTTCGAGCCGGCCGATCCCGCTTTTCCCATATCGGCCGATTTGGCTAGTACACGTGTCGCTGCAAGGCCATCGGTTCTCTAGCTGATCCCTAATATTTCCCATTGTCAATCAATAGGTCAGATTGGCTGGCACGCCTCGCTACAGACCGGGGAGTCACGTGTGTCGCGCGCAAGGGTGACGTTCTATTTTTGTGTCAACACACTTTTGGCACGCCCAGTGGGACACGAAAAAAGTCAACAATGACGAAGCTTACGAAGACTAGTCCTCATGAAGTCAATCCGGACAACGTCCAACCAATCACCAAGGATCAGCTGAAAGATTCAGACAAAGCTGAGTTAGAGGCTCACATGAAGCATTTTGAAGAGCTTTGTCTGGCATCATACGGTCAGACTAAAAGTGGAGTCTTCAAGAAGAATCCGCTGCCAACGCCTAAACAAGTCACCTTTTCAGCCGATCCTGAAGGGCTTCAAGACATGATGACCAAAGCCATGCATCAAACAATGATTGATCAATCCAAGGTATTCGCAAATACTATTCAGAATGCCATAATTGATGCACTCAAGCAAGGAGCAGAGGCAGGATATCTGGGTCCTGCATACTTTCAACCAAGGCATACTCCACCTGTGTTCCAGCAAAACCAATCGGCCAACCCACCAATCGATGATCCAACTGCAAAAGCTACACCATCTCCACAAGCAGCCACCAGTTCTTCATCGGACTCTCAACCGATTCAGAATCAAAGCGGCGATGGTAAAGCTAAAGATCCTGCCGTCACATCACCAGTGCAGTCTAACGTCCAGGATTAGGTGCTTCCAATACAGAATCAGCAAAAATATCCTGCTATGAGAGATTCAGATGGGAAGCTTGCAGGATGGGACTTACCTCGTGATCACTTTGAGAGTAACATCTCAAATTTCTTTGAGCCTGTGCCTGAGGAAGTCCCAGACGTAAAATACCCACAGTCTTACCAAGCTACATTTGGAGGTACTCCAGGGACTGTGCACATGAATGGGGAAGGAGTGGTGTTTGTCTACTTCAATCATGGGAGCAAGAACTTTGAAAGAGTCAAGATTAGTCCAGCTCATGCTCACATGGTCATACCGACAGAGAAAACACCCCCTATTCCACCGCAGAGGCCAAATCCTACTCCACCTCAGAGTTCGGCTCAGCAGCCGATACTCGGGATACCCATACCAACTGCTCCGCTACAACAACCAACGCTCGAGATGCCCATGCAGACAGCCCCGCCTCAACAGTCAACGACAATGCAGGCTGTCTTAACCCCAGCTAATACGGTGGCTCATACAAGATCTTCACCTCAACAACTGATCAACCAAGGAGTAGCAGGGCAGCTAGTGTTTCCACAAATGGATTCAGCACAATTGCTGCAAACACTTCTAAATCAATTGGCTATGTCAAACCAGTTGAATACGTAGCAACCAGCCTCATCGGCTAGTCAGCCGATTGAACAGGCTACACCTATTACAGGTCATTCAGACACTCAAGGTTCTACTGAGGCAAGGACAGTTCCAGATCCAAATACAAGAATCTTAGAAGAACGACCTCCAAAAACTCCAGCTGAGATACAAGTAATTGAGCAAGTGGCTACAGAATTGAAATCTCATGTGAAGCAGGAGTTGATTGACCACTTCTCGGATATGCTATCGAAGCAATATGGGATAAAACCCAAGCAGCAGTCCTACATGTACAGGACACCGTATCCCTCTGGCTATGATCAGATACCGTTCCCTCCAAGGTTCAAAGTGCCAGACTTCACCAAGTTCTCTGGACAAGATGAAACATCCACTATGGAACACATCACTCGGTTTATCATCCATTGTGGAGAAGCAGGGAATGTTGATGCACTCAGAATACGGTTATTCTCTTCATCTCTGTCAGGGCCGACATTCTCATGGTTTACATCACTGCCAGCTAACTCCATCATCAAGTGGTCCGATCTGGAACAGCAGTTCCATAATTACTTCTTCTCTGGCATCAACGAGATGAAGATCACTGATCTGACCAGACTCAAGCAAAGGAACGATGAGATAGTAGCTGGATTCATTCAAAGATTCAGAGAGGTCAGAAATAAGAGCTATAGTCTAAACTTGGGAGACAAGCAACTAGCTGAGTTAGCTTTCCAAGGTCTCTTGCCGACCTTAAGGGTGAAATATGCATCACATGACTTTGAAAGCCTCAGCCAGTTGGTCAGCCGGATGAGTCAAGAAACTGCAAAGTCCTATGAGCCTAGAAGGAATTTTCAGAAGAAGGTGTCGTATGTGGACTACTCTGACTCAGAAGATGAAGACAATATGATAGGACTCACAGAGTGGGTCAAAGGCAAGAAGACAGTGTCCTGTCCCTTTGGCAGGAAAGAGCCAGAGAAATTCGGCTTTGATATCACTACGGCCGATAAGATATTTGATCTGTTGCTTCAGCAAGGGCAGATTAAACTCTCCCAGTTCCATACCATACCATCTGCAGAAGAGCTGAAGAGGATGAAGTATTGCAAGTGGCACAATGCAACGTCGCACGATACCAATGATTGCAAGATCTTCAGACAACAGATCCAATCAGCTATTGAGCAAGGGAGGCTTAAATTTGAAACCCCTACCAAAGCTGAAAAGCCGATGAAGATTGATCAGCACCCCTTCCCAACTAACACAGTTGAAGTGTCTGGTAAAGACACGTCACGAGTTTAGTTGCTGACATCTGATTCGGCTCAAAATAAAGGAACCGTCGATCCCAAAGTACAAGTAACCGCTGCCGATGTCAAAGGAAAAGGGTTACTATTTGAAGAAGGAGAATCAAAGCCACGCCGACCCGTCACGTCACAAATGTTGATCAACAAGTTCCAGCGCCGACAAGAGAAAGCAAAGGAAAGAGAGGAGTGGGCACGGCGTAATGAAGGACATTGGAGATGTCCGTTCTTCAAATACTGTTGGGAAGAAGGAATCAAGCTGCCGACGGCAGGAAACTGTCCAGAGTGCAACGGGACTTACAATAATGGCAACTCATCCAAAAGGGTTTGCTTTGATGACAGAGGACCTGCAGCCAGGGATCACTGTGGATTCAACAATCAACGAATCTCGGTTCACGATCGGCTGGGGGGTAGAGCCAACGTCCACGATCAGCTGGGGGGCAAGGCTAGCATTCATGATCGGCTGGGAGGCCGAGTCAATGAAGAATCAAACGATCGGCTAGAAGAGATGGCCGATTCTCTGGTCCCTGATGAGGACATCATGTGCCGAGCTCCTGAACGTCGACGTATATTACAACTGGATGATGAAGGGTCAAGCCAAACACGTAAGGAGCCCAATCCACAATGGTGTCCAGATGGCTTGACTAAGTCCCAGAAGAGAAGAGTCCAGCGCCTACGTCAGCTAGAACAGGATGAAGAAGCAGAGAGACTTGTGCTGGAAAAGAAGAAGGTTCGGTCTAAAGTTTGGCGCCCAAAGCCTAAGGCCAATGGTGAGGAAGATGACAAACCCCGAGCTGATATAAACATGGTTGTCTTCCTACCGAAAGAGTTCATGGCTCCGGTTGATTCGGATGTGTCCGATGAGGAGCTTGGCATGGCTCAATTGACACTGGAACCTAAACAAGCTATCTTTGAGAAGCCAGAAGATGGGAAGAGACAACACTTGAGCGCCTTGTTTCTCAAAGGATTTATCAATGGCAAGCCAGTCACCAGGATGCTCATAGATGGAGGAGTAGCAGTCAACCTAATGCCGTACACCATGCTGCGCAAGATTGGGAAATCTGATGAAGATTTGACCCAAACCGACTTGATGTTGGTGGACTTCGAAGGCAATGTCTCTCCGGCTCAAGGAGCCATCTGCGTGGAGCTCACCATCGGCAGTAAGACCCTTCCGACCGCTTTCTTTGTCATTAAAGGGAGGGGATCTTATAATCTTCTGTTGGGTCGGGATTGGATACATGCCAATTGTTGCATACCATCTACAATGCATCAATGCATCATCCAATGGATTGGAGATTCAGTGGAGGTGGTGCAAGGAGAAACCTCCTTGACAGTAGCAGCGACAGAAGCACAAGGATGGACCTATGATCAAGTAAGCTGCATATCTGGGAAAGCCTGGGATACCAAATATCTCAGAGTGTCCGATTTTGGACTAAAGCCGGTTCAAGCGGTCGGCTCTGATGACGAGGCTTAATGAATCAATTCATTGAAGACGAAAGGGAGCTTGGGCTCAGAGTCACAGCAGCTGATGGATTGGTTGCCCAAGTGCGTCAATAATTGTAGAAGCCGATTGTCTTATCGTGCCTATCGACCGATTAAGTTTTCGAGCTACAGCCGATTGCTGATGTAATCGTAGAATAGCCGATATCTGTAAAGAATCGCCTTTAGTGCAAAAAATATAAAACCGATGTACAAAATCAATATATTCGGTTATAGCCGATACATATATCGCCTTCAGAACAAAAAATACAAGTTTATCTCTTCTGCTTTGGATTGCAACTCAGATCTACAGGTTACATATGTTCTCAAGAGGTTACAAGAAGGGGACTGTCCTAACTCCCAGTGTGATGAGGATATTGAATCGATGAATGGGAGAAGGACACACGCGAAGAGGAAACGAAAGATTAAGATCTTCATTCTTCCGCCGGAAGGAGCCCGATGGCCATTCCTTTGGTGCGCTCTTCCTCTGATAAATGTGTAGCAAGACACCCTACCTGTGTTCTTCCTCCAAAGCCAGATCATCACAAGGATTCTTCTAGCTATGGCGCCTCTTGGCTTTTCAAAAGGATGCAAAGAAGAAGAGGAGCCACTACACTACTTCACAAGAATTCTTCTAGCTATAAAAGAGGGAAGGAGGAGAAGAACAGTCATACAGCAGGAGCCTGTAACCTATCTGAGTTAATTGAGACATAGCCAATGAGAGTGAGTTTCTTCTATCGAGCTTTTGGCCTATTTATAGCCCCAAGACGCAGAGAAGATAACTACAAGAAGGAATTAAAAAAGGGAAATGAAGAGCATCTGATGCAGTCAAAGCAAGAACAGTTTCCCCGTGAAAGTCTCAGGCTGGACAGTGGGCAGACATGCAGTGATACACTTCCCAAAATTTAGGGGCTGGCTTTGAAGGGGAATTAAATCATGGCCCTACTCTATACTCCAGAAGAGGAGACTATCAGGATTCCCCTCTGCCTAAATTTCCAGCAACGACGACAAGCTTTGATGCATCATTTTGAAACAAGAACACTTCAAGAAGAAATTTGTCAAGGAGTGGAGATAGCTACATTTTCCTGAAGACACTCTAAAAGAGATTTGCCTCTTATTCCTAATAGGAAATCGGTCTGGTCCATAGTCAGAGGATTATGGTGCTGCATGGAGTGGGCTACCATCTTATAGTGGAGAAATTGAACCAGATCATAAAGAGCACCTACAAGTATGGGTGAAAATTCATCGCTAGAAAATGGTGCATTAAATCCATCGAATGCCAATCAAAAGGTGGCAATTTTATTCATAAAAAAGCTGATTGCATCGGCTGATAGTACATCAGAATTCAAAGGAGGCTCTTGGCCTTGTCTAGCTCCGCTTTAATTTGGGATATCTCTTCACCTACACGATCCAGTTCCTGAAGGAGAGCTGTCCTCCTGGCTTCGAGAACCTCCAGCTTCTTCTCGTTGTTAGCAATCACCAGACGGAGACCGCGTTCTTGTCTAGATGGTTGGTTTGGCCGATTCGCACCAAAAGCATTGATGTTCGACACGATCCTTTCCACAGCATCACGATTTGGAGACTGAGAAAAGAAGAAGCCTCAGGGAAAAAGATCATGAGAATGAAGAAAAGAAAGAGAACCAACCTGATTCATAGAGGAGGAGGAAGAAGAAGAAGCCATCACAAAGAGAAGATAACAATGCTAGGGAACTAAAGAAAGTTTGCGATATATATATAAAGGCTGATTGAAACGTTCGGTCAAGGCATTCAATGTGGAGCGTTGGAAGTTGGCCAAGAAAAGGCCAATCATAATTCACCTCAGGGGAATTCGAAGAATATGCAAATTTTTCCGGGATCAAACTGTTAAACTCATCTCCCTATTGTGCTCAGGCGAATGGACAGGCAGAGGCAGCAAACAGAGGCATCATCAAATTGATCAAACGCAAGATTGATGAAAGTCGTAAGCGACGGCATACGGTTCTTATGGGCATACAGGATGGCATGCCACAGAGCGACCAAGGTATCACCGTATCAACTGGTGTATGGTCATGATGCTGTACTACCTTAGGAACTGAGAGCCGAATCTAGGAGAACTTATTTACAAGATCAGCCATCAGCCGATGATTATGATGAAGGAGGAATTAGAAGATCTGGCTGGTAATCAGCTGAGAGCTTTAGAGAATATCGAAAAGAATAAAAGAAGGGTAGCCAGATGGTATAACAAGAAAGCCAAAGGTAAAGAATTTGCTGAAAGAGATGGTCTGGAAGCTCATATTGCCAATCGGCTCAAAGGATCCTGAATATGGGAAGTGGTCACCTAATTGGGAAGGACCATATCGGATCAGTCAATACCAGGCAATGCATATTGGAAACGTTGGAAGGAGAAAAGTTTGCTAGAGTATTAAATGGGAAATATTTGAAGAAATACTATCCTAGCATATGGGTAGACTCTTAGTCCAATCTGAGCCTAATCGACCGTTTGGAGACTCAAGTTATAGCCGATGGCAGTTGGAATCGTCTCTAGTAGCAAAAAGCCGAATCATCGAAGTATGTTCGGTTTCAAGTTATGGCCGATGTACAAATCGCCCTTAGAATAAAAATATATTTTTTCTCTCATCTTCGGTTACAATGATGTCATTACAAGTACAGATCTGAAGAATACATCTGAAGATATCTCGGATGATTCATTACAGATCTATTACATCAGTCATCGACGAAACAGGCGATGGGGACGAAGAAAGAGAAAAACAAAAGAGGAAATGCAGATTTGACGAAAATGAATCACCAGATGGGGTAATTCTTTCCATCAAGATTGTCGGGAAAGAAGACATAGGGTTGTTCTTCTTTCCACAATGTCCAGGGATAACACCTGCCCTTCTCCACCAGCTGAAGCACCCAAGCTGCATCACAAGGCTTCTTCTAGCTGTTGGACCTCCTGGCTTCACAAAAGGAGGCTAGAGAGAGGAGTATGTTTTGAACTGTTTCACAAGAATTCTTCTAGCAATCTTGAGTCAGGGGAGAAAGAAAGAATCGAAGAGCAAGAGTCTAAAGATTCTTGGACCTATATCTCGAGCCATAGTCGAAAAAAGATGTGGTTTCCGCGAAGGTATAAGGATGTTTATTTATAGCCAAAGCGCCAGAAGAGATAGAGGTGGAAGAACCAGAAAAGACGGAGTTTGAAGATGTCAGATCCGGTGAAAGGGTAAACAGATAACCCGTGAATGACTCAGTTTGCAAAGGATGACCAATTCAGGGAAATTACCCCCAAATAAAGGATGACTCGTACACACTTAAACAAGGGGAAGCTCCTCTATCACGTCCACAAACTGCAGAGCATAGTTCACAGAAATCTGCTGCCCAAAATTACAAACATAGTTTACTAGCTCACTAGCAGTACTCAGAAGGAATGTTATTTTGAGCTAGAGTCTGTCAATGGCCAGTAAGAATCATCGGCGCTCGCAGAATTTTCCAGGGAAAGATGCCTCTCATGCCCATGAGACTAAAAGAGTTGACGTCTACATCAGGAAGAGCCTAAGGTCAATACAAAGAACCCACGGGTAAAAGAATAAGTCTTATAGGGAAGGGGAACGAGAGATGCCAAAGAGTCACACGGTGAACAATCCCAAGAAAAAGCAAATAGGAAGGACAAGACGTATCAATGGAGATTGATCAGGTCGATCACGGGGAGATTTGACTATTATTCAAAAGATATCAGGCAAATTTCGAAGAAAAAGGGTTATTTACTCCGAAACTGGGGGCATGTGTTGACACCATTTTTTGGAAAAACAGGGTCAAAAAGGGATAAGGAGACGCAGCCGATGGAAAGCAGAGTACAATCGGCCAATTGAAGGAAGAACAGAGCAATCAACGAGATCTGTCGATGGTCAGAAGAGTTCAGCCCTAACAGTAGGCCAGCAGGTCAAAGCGATCGGCCGATGGCAAACCAGACGATCGGCCGATGAGCATGACGAAGGCGATGTTCAAAGAAATACGCCAGATGGAAAGCACGGTGGAGGCGGGTAAATCCACGATTGACAACGGGTCAAAAATCAGTTTTTAGAAGGTCTTTGACTCCTGCGAGAGTCCTTTTCTATTTTTAGTAGTTTTTGTCTTTAGATGCAAGTAAACAGTGCCGTAATTGGCTAGGAGTCGGGTTGTCCTCAAGACATAAATAGCGACCCTGCGAGGTCGGAAAAATCTGTACACACCAATATCAAACAAACTGCCTCCGGGCAAACCCTTTACTTTTACTGCATCTACTTTACAGCATCTACCTTTACAACATCTACTTTTCGGTGACTTCGCCATTGCGTTTTTCACTTTTCTACAACGCCGTGCTTCGGGTTCGTCGGGCTGCATCAGCTGATCTCCGAAAAGCTTGTGAGTACCGTTTTATCGAATAACCCTAGGCTTTAACCTTCGGCCGCATCACTGAGGTTTCGTCTAGTTCTTTATTCACCCCTTACCGATATTAGCTAGATCTATAAGTTTTCGTACCAAATTCTTGTAGTTTTAGCTATTATCATTATCATCCGCTCGATCTAGATCCTATCGGCTTTCAACATCACAGCCGATTCCGACCTACTCGAGTGCTGACGTCACGATCGGCCGATCCAGCCGATCGCACCCGCGCTTCGGTCGCTTTCGAGCCGGCCGATCCCGCTTTTCCCGTATCGGCCGATTTGGCTGGTACACGTGTCGCTGCAAGGCCATCGGTTCTCTAGCCGATCCCTAATATTTTCCATTGTCAATCAACGGGTCAGATTGGCTGGCATGCCTCGCTATAGACCGGGGAGTCACGTGTGTCACGCGCAAGGGTGACGTCCTATTTTTGCGTCAACAGAACCGACTGTTATAGCCAGGAGGGTCCGGTGTCTGAAGCGAGATCTTTACAGCTTTACTCCCCTAGAACCGAGCACCCCATCATCTTTCTACCCAAGTAGGGGCTTGGTGTCCTTGGACCGTTCTTCTAGGATAGAAGGTAGTACACACTGTTCCTTGGATTCGATACCCTTTGGAATACTCCTGAGGGAGAAGTGCTACAACGGTGTATCCGTACGCTTGCGGATTCGTTTGCACTCGTTAGTGTACCCGGGTGTTTCTTACATGCTCACGCTAACCCGGCGCCACAGTGGTGAGGTTAAGAAATACCAACAAGCATTTCGGGCGCCGTTGCCGGGGAACGGTTGCTGTATCTATCTTCGAACCTAGTGGTCCTCGTATGTATCTTTTTCGTTTTCTTCTACTTTTACCCCTGTTACCTTTCGAGATATCCTTTTTCATTTTCCTTACTTCTGCCTCTACCCCCGCTATCCATGGGGAAGCTTCCCTATAAAAGCATCTCCGCCTCCAGGGATGAACCTCCAGAGCGACCACCTTCTGTGCATCTTATTTTAACATCTGACTTTAAGTTCCTTCCTGGGTATATCGAGTATGTTCGGGAATATTCCTTCTCCGGGTTACCAAGCGAAAACCCTTACGAGCATCTGTGCGAATTCGAGCGTTTCAGTTCCCTTATTACCAATGACAAGGGATTGGATACCTTCATGTGGAAGATATTCCCTTACTCTCTCGTAGGTAAGGCCGAACATTGGTACACATACACCGTAGGTAGCGTAAACGATAGTTGGGATAAGCTTAAGGACAAGTTTTGCTGTGAGTTCTTCCCTCCGTCTCGTCTCGCTACTCTACGGGAGGATATCCACTGTTTTCGACAAAGAGAGAAGGAGTCGGTAGGCGGAGCCTGGATTAGATTTAGCCTATCAGTGAAGTTTGCACCTCCCTTGTCAATACCTGAATCTCAGTTGCTCCGCAACTTTTATGATGGCCTCGACAAGCACTCTGCCCGCCATCTCGATTTCGGAAAGCCATTTCTTCAAAGGGATCCAGGTGATTGTATGTATATCCTGAAAAAACTCCCCTATCACGATGCCTACTTCATAGAGGAATCCGAGTCGAGCCATGAGAGCCCTTCAACAACACAGTCCGAGCCCTCAACTTCACCACCTCAAGACTTGTCTGTTGAAATCTCTCCCGAACCACGAACACCGAAGGGATAGGAAATTCAACCTTCGGAGTTCACTTCCAAATTCGAGGACGATCATTCTAAATATCTTTTAGACACCTCGAATTTTGTTACCCAATCAGGGGAGGATCCTCACTCTGTCCAAATCAATCATTCCAGAAATCTCTCGACAGAACTCTCCCCTAGGCCTTCGGTACCACCTCTACCTCCTGATCCTCCTGATGAAGCATATATTGAGGAGGCCACGAAGGAGGAATGGTCAGATGGAGTGACGCGCTTTTCCGAAGCAATTTGGATTAGTTCACCTTCTTTGATCGTTCCTTGTTCAATTAGAGGAATCACCATAGAGGCCCATTGTAACCCCATCATGGAGGTTAACATCCTGCCCTGGCTCTCAGCAGAAACTCTCTTAGGCAATGTTCCGCTAGCACCATCCGACCTACTCCTCAACAGCTGTCCCTTGGGACACGTTCTTGAATGTCGGGGGATTGCAAGAGCCATGCCACTCATCATAGATGGGATAGAGGCTAGCTTAGACTTTCACATCTTCGATGTCCTCGATCTTGATCTACTCCTAGGTTCCCCAGTGAAGAAATTCCTCGATATATCCTTAGGGAGCCTAGATCATAAGCTTAGGGAATCTGCTTCTACCACTCCCATCACAGGTCTAGGACATCTGCTGGTGAAGCCTCTTCCCAACCAAGACCTGCTCGAGAAGCTGATGCATGTATCTTCGTTCACATCACCCGAGCCTGTTCTCATAGAGGTTGTAGACTTCTCTACCCCTCAGGAGAATGACTCGGAAGATTCTCTTCACTTCTGTGAAGGCGAACGATCACCATCTCTCTCGACCGAGTTTGAGCCTCTTTCCGCTGGCCCATATGATGTTGCTTTCGATCATGATCGAGAGATGATATCGAGCTTTCATGATAAATCTCTTGAGATAGAGAACTCATGGGCCATGGAATCTCGTGAGGCGCCGACTCTGGAATCCGTAGGTAAAGGTTCCGCAGACAAGCATGGCAGTTTCATCCTTGATACACCACACGAACCATGCTTGCATCACACCTATCTAGAGCCAGCCATGCTTAGTGCACCAAGCACACATGAGGGCTGCAACTACCTTCTAGTCCTCTTTTGCAAAATGTTTAGAAGGTTGATTGTGGATGCATATGTTTACCATAAGCATATTAGATTTTGTGTGTGCATTGTGGCACTAACCTTGTAGCTAAAGCTTCACTGATACATCCAAGATTGGTGGTGAGACGGGAATGACACCACCAATGATAGCTGCAAGATGAAGTTCCCATGGTCGAGCTTGTGACCGTAATAAACAAAGCACCACCAGGAGATAGCCTGGATTAGCATAGGTTTTATTTCCCTTTCGAATAAAAGCAAGAACATGTTGTTGGCATAAGCTGTCCTTCGGGTATTTTCGGTCACTAACCTTTCAGGTGGAGATTGAAAAGAACGATGGACAGGTGATGCCTACGAACATGTGAGCTACATCATATGCAACACCTAAGGTAAGTTTTGGTGGGAGAACGTTTACAAAAGGAAGCTTGATCTCCACACACTTGAGTTTTGTTGCCTAGCAATGCGAACTTCAAGTGTGGGGGAGGTATGTGAGCATCCTGAGTAAGGTTCCTCCTCTATCAAATCTTATCCTGGTGTGAAGATGATGTAAGCTCTTGCATCTTGCCCACTAGATAGGTAAGTCCTGCTTTTGACTTTAAACAAAGCCCTTTCGGGAGGTTGCCCGAGGTTCACCGTCTTGTGCTCATGCTTATGCCCCTTTTGATGTGTAGCTTGATTATGTTTACGTGCTTCCTTTATCTTTGTTCACATGCTCTAGTTTGAATGTACACTATATATCACACATTCATAGATTGTTTTAAATTAAGCGTGGTGCTTAGGTTAAAATTGTCTTCTTCAGTCAAAACAAGACATAGTGTCGAGCTTTGATTGATGAACCTTAGAGTTATGCTTTCATGGATACTGGATGCATGTATGTGGACTAACCCCTGCAGAAATTATCAAATTCAAAAGGGTAAGTCATTGAGCTATATCTATTGGGGAAGGTAAGTTAAGGTGTGGGATTAAATTTGCGCAACATATGAAGGAGGTACATTTGGCCCCGTAAAGGTCTCAGGTAAGTATACCTTCTTCATCTATGAAGTGCATTATTGACCTAACCCTGCTTGAGTAAATGACATGGTGACGATAATAATTAAAAAACCCAAGAATATTTGCTTTTGAATAAAGGCTCTATGGTTCTTGAACCAATAGAGTCCACCTTTTGTTCTCACTTGCTCGAAGAACAACACCCATTCAACCACCAGTGTGGGGGAGTTCTCTCGAGCTCATCATCGACATATCCACTCGAGAACCCCCACACAGGCACTGCACAACATCGACTACGCCCTCATGACAAGAGCAAGGAGAACTGGAGTGACCCAGCTGCCCTTTGGTCAGTCGAATCACCACTGGTCTCCCTTGATCTAATATCCTTCAGAAGCGATGGTATGTGCACCCTCTATCTCACTCTCCGTTATCCATGAGTTTGATTAAATTTCAATTCATATCCTTGTATCAACTCAGTGGTTTTTGCTATGCTTGCTTTACATGTTCCCTATGGTTGGCTTGCATATGTTTTATTCCTTACTTATCATCTTGATGCTTGTGAACGAATATTATTAGGGAACTCATGCTTATTTAAGTAGTTGACGTTTGTGATATGGTTTGATGATATGATCTTCGCTCTTTATGTTTGAGTGCTTGGGAATTTTATTTGAAAAAAAATCATACAACCCTTTGCAAAGCTCCTCTTTGATGTGTCACAGTCCTACCAAAGCCATATGATGTTATTAGTTGAAAACCTTATACTCATATGTTGCTTGTTATTGCATTGAGCTTTGTCAAACTCTGCGACCCTTATGAGAATTCTTTTCATGCTTTCATGATCAAGATTCATATGCACACCGCTATTTCCCCCTTGCTATGCTTCTACTCTTGAAGTTAGCATTGTATCATTCATCTATTCACTTACATAAATACTCCATCGTATGCATTGAATTCTCTCTCCTCAAGTATTTTGTAAAGAGGCATGGCTATCTAAAAAAAAGAAAAAAAATGGGGACACATGAAGATCCCTGCTGTTATGAAAAAAAGAAGAAAAAAAAATGTGGGCACATGAAGGTCCACTAAAAAAGAGAAGAGGATAGCCATGTTCTCATAAGACTTCGTATATATAAGAGAGAGAGAATCATGCAATGGAGTCATTCATCTCATTCATCATATGATGGTAATAACTAGTACCTACTCCAGGGCTAGTGTCTACCTTACCATCAACCAATTCTTCCTCATATATGTATGGTAATATCTAGCACCCATTCCGGGCCTAGTATCCACCTTACCATACTCACCACACCAATATACGTGCACATCTTGATCTGATTGTGTGATTTGATTTTCTCTGTGGATCTAGTCTTTGACTTTGCAATATATGTGATGCAAGTATGCCTTATCATTCATACCTACCTTGAGCTCCACATAAGCTATCATTAGAAGTAGGGTGAAGAAAGGCAATCTAATGCCTTGGTGAGGACATATACACATTGTGCGATCTGAGAGAATCAAATGAGGAGCTAAGCAAGGTTTATTTTGAAAATAATTGCAAAACTCCAAGTTACTTGACATGATGAGCAGGAGTGACTTGATTCATGACCGTTCCATTCTTCAACTACCCAAGATGGCATGATAGACACTCCACATAGTTCACAAGTGCAAGGTATGGTTTGGAATATCTCTTATGCTAGCTTCATACCTCTGGATATCATGTACCACCTTGATCTGACTCCCTTTACTCGGGACGAGCAAAGGTCAAGTGTGGGGGAGTTGTTGACGGCTGTTAAGCACTGCTTTTACACCGTCAATTCCTGCATAAAATAATTGGAAAATGATCATCAACACTAGAATAGGGGTTTATACTAATGATTTCCACAAGTGTTGGTGTTTCTAGCTTTTGTTGCAGGATACATGGAAATACGTGTTAAACAATGTAATCACAGAGCAAGAGAACCAAAGACATAAAACGGCACCATTGGAAATAGTGCCAAATGCCAAATTGGACTCCACCATTGCGACGGGCTGGTCAAGACGATCGAAATAGATATATTATTTATATACTTTGGATCCCAGATGGAGAAGATACGCAAAGGACAAAATAGGTGCAACGCTGACATCACGTGGGTCCCACGCGCACCCGCCGACGTGCACATGAGCACCACGTGGCGGGCTCTCGTTGGCCGGCGCATTGCCGCAACCCAGCACACGCGCGCGCGGGGGGAGAATCCCGGGCCACGTGGCACCACCGGGTTGGCCGGCCAACGTCGCCGCGGGCGGATTGCCGGGCTGACGTGGCGGCTTCCGGTTGGGTGGCGCACCCCTCACGCGGATCGCGGCCGGGCGCGGCTCTGCGCACGCACGCCCGTGCGCGGGAAGGAACCGCGACGGGACACGCGGCGGCCCCCCGTTGGTGCGGGCGTGAGGCGGTGGCGCGGGCCGCGGGGCCTGTGCTGGCTCGCCCGGGTTCGCCCCTGTTCGACCGGCTGGACCGCCGGTTTTTCCTTCTTTTACACCGGTTCAGCGCCCAAACACCCCGGTTCTCTTCGGTTCTCTCCGATTCTCGCCCCTAGGAGGTCGGTTCCCACCAGGACACGTGGCAGCATGGCATAGGAGGCGCCCAAGGCTGCTGCACAAGCCCCCAAGCCTCTCTAGCCTATAAATATGAGGGGAGGGGGCTAGAATGAGACACATCCATCCTCTCCTCTCCTCTCATTCCCCATGGAGGGTGTGTGTGTGTGAGTGCTAGGTAGAGAGGGAAGTGAGGGTGATGATGAAGGAGTTCTTCTTTGTTCTTCATTTAGAGCAAAGTGAGTATTTCTGTATTTCCTATTTAGACTAAAGTGATATTCATACATGGGTGACATGTTCTTGAGTTCTTCGTCTGTTCATCATTTAGAGGATCGTGTTCTTCGTGACCCGATCCTTTGATCTTGTTGATTAGATGAATAATTCTGCATTCCGTTTGTGTGAGTTATCTCGTTAGATCTTGTTGGAATACATTCATTGGCGCTTAGTCGTTCTACCTCGCGCCACCTCGGGTCAATTATGGGCGAGGTATAGCTGTACTCGTGGGTTCGACGCTCCGTCCTCGTACGGAGTGCTATAGTGTTGTTACAGGCCGGCATACGTAGCCATGCTATAGTAGTAATCGGTGGTGCAGACGTGGTGTCTGAACTACGGTTATCCTTCGATTGCCCTGTATCCTACAGTTTGTCTGGGGGTAGGCCGCGGTGGTGACAGCTGTTGCACCCTTTGGAATCCCCCACGTTCGGATACAGGTGTAGGCGACCATTTGCCGTGAACCGACTGTTATTGCCAGGAGGGTCCGGTGTCCGAAGCGAGATCTTTACAGCTTTACTCGCCTAGAACCGAGCACCCCATCATCTTTCTACCCAAGCAGGGGCTTGGTGTCCTTGGACCGTTCTTTTAGGATAGAAGGTAGTACACACTGTTCCTTGGATTCGATACCCTTTGGAATACTCCCGAGGGAGAAGTGCTACAACGGTGTATCGGTGCGCTTGCGGATTCGTTCGCACTCGTCAGTGTACCCGGGTGTTTCTTACACGCTCACGCTAACCCGACGCCATAGTGGTGAGGTTAAGAAATACCAACAGCCGTCGGTCTTCTGCATGCGCCTTAAGACTGGGTCGTCAACGTTGAAGGACCACTCCTTGACGTTGCGATCGTGGTACCGACGAAGCTGCTGATCATGGCGAGCTTGCCTCATGACGACTGCTACTCTCTGTTCCTCGAGGCTGTCTAGGTTGACGTGACGAGTTTGCTCGGCTTCTCTCTCCTCGTAGAGCTGTATGCGTGGGGCTCCAAAGGTGACATCGGTAGGTAGGATGGCCTCTAAGCCATAGAACAGGAAGAAGGGCGAGAAGCCCGTGGCGGAACTAACTTGGGTCTGTAGACCCCAAATCATGTGTGGTAGCTCGGCTAAACACCGGGAAGCATAATTTGAAGCATCATCAAAGATATGATCATTGAGAGGTTGAAGAACCATGCCATTGGCACGTTCAACCTGGTCGTTGCACCGGGGGTGGGCGACCAACGAGTAGTAGACATCAATCATGATGTCCTGGCAAAAATCCAAGAAGGCAGATCTTGTGAAGGCCGACCCGAGGTCGGTGATGATTCTATTAGGCACACCGAAGCGATGTGTTATCTCTTGGATGAATTTTGCCGCTTCCTCTGACGTGACCTTGGGAACAGGTCGGACTTCAATCCACTTGGTGAATTTTTCGACAGCCACAAGGGTGTGCTTGTAGCCGCCAGGGGCGGTTCTGATTGGCCCTATAGAGTTGAGGCCCCACATGGCAAAGGGCCATGATGGGGGAATCGTGCGCAGGATCTGGGCTGGCAGATTCTGCTGTTTCGCAAAGATTTGTCATCCCTTGCACCTCTTTACGAGGTCTTTAGCATCAGTCATGGCCGTGGGCTAGTAGAAGCCGGATCGGTAGGCCTTGCCGACCAGATTGGCAGACACTGCGTGGCAGCCACACTCGCCGCCATGGATCTCAGCCAGGAGCTGAAGACCTTCTGATCGCAAGATACACTTCATCAAGACGCCAGTAGAGGCGGCTTTTCAAGTAGAGGTCATTGCCGATCACGACGTAGTTAGCACTATGTTGCGTGATGCGCTCTCGTTCTGCTTTGTCTTCTGGAACTCGTTGATCGAGTAGGAAGGCTAGAAAAGGCTCGCACCAATCATCCTCTTTTTCTGTCATCAGCACGTCACGGGGAGGTGTTGGAATTAGGTCAGGCTGGTTCTGGTCTGGGTTGTCCGGATCTAGCAGCTTGATCAACGGCTTGCGCAGGTCTTGGATGAACACACCCGCCGGGACTAGAGCTCTCTTGGAATCTAGTTTAGATAGAACATCATCGGCCACGTTGTTGCTGTGCGGCACATGCTGAAACTCAATCCCCTCGAAGTGGCCTTCAAGCTTACGGATCTCAGTGTAGTAAGCGTCCATTATGTCTTTGACACAATCCCACTCCTTGTTGACTTGCTCGATGACGACCTTGGAATCGTCGTACGCTGGTAGTCGCTTGATGCCAAGGGACACTGCGATTCGGAGCCCATGGATTAGAGCTTCGTACTCTACTCCATTGTTGGAGGCCTTGTAGTGTATCTGTAGGACGTATTTGAGCTGCTCTCCCTGAAGAGAGATGAATAGCACGCCTGCTCCGGCCCCCTCGAGGTTAAGGGCACCATCGAAGTACATGATCCAGTGTTCGGACCGCTCCTTGGGAGGGGGCATCTGGATTTCTGTCTACTCTGATACAAAATCAGCTAGGATTTGTGACTTGATCGCTTGCCTGGGGTAGAATTTGATGTCGAACTCACCCAACTCAACCGACCACTTGACGATGCGGCCGTTAGCGTCGCGGTTGCAGATGATCTCCCCTAGCGGGAAGGATGAGGGCACCCTGATCTTGTGAGCTTGGAAATAGTGTCGCAGTTTCTCGATGTGATCAGGAGTGCATAGAGCAACTTCTGAGGCTGTGAATAACGTGTTTTGGCATCGGCTAGGACCTCACTCACATAATACATAGGTCGCTGAACAGGATAGACCTGCCCTTCTTCTTCTCGTTCGGCGACGAGGACCGTGCTCACCACATTAGTGGTGGTGGAGATGTATAGGAGGAGTGTTTCCTTCAGGATCGGATGTGTCATGATTGGAGGTGTGGTCAAGGACTCCTTGAGAGCCTCGAAAGCCTTCTGTGCATCTTCATCCCACACGAACTTATCTACCTTCTTCAATAGCCTGAAGAAAGGCAAGCCTTTTTCGCCGAGCTTGCTGATGAAACATCCTAGAGCCGCCAACATTCCAGTGAGTTTCATGACATCTTTCTTGCAAGATGGTCTGGCCATGTTGCGAATTGCGTCGATTTTGGTAGGATTTGCTTCGATGCCTCGGTGTCCCACCATGAAGCCCAGGAGCAACCCAGAGGGGATACCGAAGACGCATTTGGTTGGGTTGAGCTTCCACTGGTAAGTGTGTAAGTTGGCAAAAGTTTCGGCGAGGTCGTTGATGAGTTGATCTCCTTCGGTGGTCTTGACGACCACGTCATCGACATAGGCTTCCACGTTCTTCCTGATTTGGGACTTCAGGCACATCTGTATCGCCTTTTGGTAAGTAGCTCCGGCGTTTTTCAGGCCAAAGGTCATGACCTTATAACAGTAGATTCCCTTGGGCGTTATGAACGCCGTCTTGTCTTGATCGTCGAGATTTAGGGCTATCTGGTGATATCCTGAGTAACAGTCGAGGAAGCATAGAAGGACGTTACCAGCCGTGGAGTCCACGACCTAGTTGATGCGAGGAAGATGGAAGGGATCTTTCGGGCAGTGCTTGTTAAGGTCGGTGTAGTCGATACACATCCTTAATCCTCCAGTTTTCTTGGGTACAAGAACCGGGTTTGCGAGCCAAACCGGGTGTTTACATTCTCGGATGAATCCTGCAGCTAAGAGCTTACAGACTTCTACTTCTATGGCCTGCTTCCTATGTTTCACAAATTGCCGGAGCTTTTGCTTGATAGGTCTTGCTGTCTTGCTTACTTCGAGGGCGTGCTCAGCCAGCTCCCTGGGGACACCGGGCATGTCGGACGGGCTCCATGCAAAGATGTTGGCGTTGTCCCGAAGGAAACTGGTGAGGGCGAATTCCTATTTGGGGTTGAGGTTGGCCCTGATGGTGACTTCCTTGGTTGCGTCGGGCAGGCCGGGGCAAACTTTCTTCACCGCGGAACTTGCGTCCAAGGCAGTGGCTGTGCGCTTCTGTTCCGGCACCTCCAAAGTAGTTTGGTCGACCTTGGCGGCCTGAGCCACCATGACCGTAGCTGCGACCTTGCACGCAGATACCTTGGCGAGGTTGTTGACACATTTTATCTTATATATTTATAAGTCAAATATACATGAGAAAAGGGCATAATTGTTAATACCAACTTAGAATAGGGTGTCACTAATAGTTTTTCTGGAGTTTTGGAGAATTCTATGTCTTGCAGGGACTAATCAGAAAAATAGGAAAAGAATGAAATCTAGAAGGCTCCAGAAGGCTCCGGAACTCAATGTGACTTGGCACCCAAGAAAGAAGCATCTCAAAGAGGCAAAGACCCACCTGGCTGAAGTGGGCCCCGAGGGGGCCCACCACAGACTGGTCGGCCCCATGGTGGGGCCGGTCGGCCTCCCCGGGCGCCACGTCAGCCCTACTTCTGGAATGTTCTTCCACCGCCTATGAGGATCGATCTAAACTGTATGTTAGGTCGGTTTGATCTTACGGCTCATGGCATCCCCTCAGGACTATATAAGCAACCCCTTGACCCCCTGGCAGGGAGAATCTGGCTCTCATCTGTTCATACACCAGATCAAGTCATCAAGTCAGAGATACTACGCCCTAGAAACACCATATAGCGAAAGTAGCTAACTAGTCTAGATCTAGGAGGAGGCAAGGCGTCTACTTGGCTCCTGATCGTCTAGAAGCTGGTTGAGATACTGATCTAGCTTCGCTTTTGTAAGTTCTTCATAAGTTCTTCACATTTGCTGTAGAGACACATGTTCTTATCAATGATTATATTCGAGATTACGTGCATTGGTGCTTGTTATGATTACATGTTTAGCATAGTTGATTTACCTTTATATTCGTTTATGGAGTCGTATAGCCCTCACCTAAATCATCTGTTAACATGGGTGAGTGGTAAAGATAGTGTAAGCGTGGTGCTTATACTGTATTTACCTGCGATTGCACCCTACATGTCGGGTCGCGTGGTAGATTGTGGTGGTGACAGCACTATTGAGTCCTTTGCAATCCACCCCCCGTGTGTAGGACTAGTGGAGCCTTATACTATTTGGGTTGTTTCAAGTTTTGGTCTTGATCCTCCTGATTAGTCTCCCCATGCATTAGTATAATAGTTCTTCTTCCATGATTGTTAAATGTATTGCACTAATCATAGTTTGCATTGACATATAGTTTAGGGTTACCGAGGAGTATCCTCACTAACTAGGCTGTGAATACGCTTCTCTCTCTATATTGACACTTTCTGGTGGCTCACTATGTTATGACTTGATCAATGCTATCATTATTATTATCTTTATGTGACTTACACCTGTTTATAGTAATTGATATATTTTGGCCACTCTACATTACACAACTGAGAGATATGCATGTATTTGTTATTATATATATATTTTTCTTATCTAGAGATCCAAGGCATATGTAAGAGTACCAATCCATGTGTTTTAGTGGCATTTCTGTCAGGGATGACAACCTAGATCGAGTTGTGCTATGACCCGTATTGGATTTATCTTTTAGTTTATCTGAAAGCAACATCTGATATACACTTAGCATCATGTTAAGATATACTTTTGCATTTCTGGTGCCGTCGATAGAGATGGATCTTATATCTGTTTCTAGTCGATGACGTTAGCAATGTCAACAAGCATTTTTAGCGTCATTGCCGGGGAAAGAAAGTCTATAGCCTAAGTAATAAATTTAGTAATAGCATGTATGCATCTCTCACACGTAATGTATCGAGAACCCAAATTATCATTGCTTAAACATGCTTACCCTTTTTCTTTCCACTTTTGTCTATCTGATTTCAGGGTAATGTATGAATAAGAATCTTCCAGACAACTTCATTTCAGATCCAGAAAAAATCCTAAGGAAGGTAAGGTCCAAGCTCAAGTCTCGGCCCACAACCTCTGCCTTGGAAGATTCAACAGTGCAAAGCTTAACACCCACGTTCGAAGTAATGGCAAACAAGACCCTTCGCGAGTACTCCGCACCGACCTCGGACAACATTCGTACTGGTCCGGCAGTCACTATGGGAGACGCAGCTTTTGAGCTCAAGCCTGCACTGATCAACATGGTACAAGCTAGCCAATTTTGTGGAAAAGCTCATAAAGATGCGAATGCACACCTTCAACATTTCTTGGAGATATGTAGCACCTTCACGATCAAAGATGTGCCAAGTGATGCAGTCCTACTTCGCTTATTCCCATTCTCACTCTTTGGGCGAGTGAAGCAATGTTTTTACTCCAACAAAGACAAACTTACAACTTGGACATTGTGTTCTACTGCCTTTCTGGCAAAGTTCTTTCCTATAGGCAAAACCAATACCTTACGGTGGAAAATTTCAAGTTTGTAGCAGCAACATCACGAATCTGTTCCTGAAGTGTGGGAACGCTTCCAAGACTACATCTCAGAATGCCCACACCACGGAATGGTGAATTGGTTGCTCATGCAGACCTTCTACCACGGGCTCTCTACCAATACCCGTGAAACAATGGATGCTGCAGCTGGAGGTGCCTTCCTGTCCCTTACACTTACTCAAGCTACTAACCTTGTGGAAAAGATGGCGTCCAACCAAGATTGGAACAAGGAGCGTCAACCCCACAAGAAAGAAAGAGGAATGCATTAGCTCAAGGAGGTAGATATGATGTCTGCCAAAATGGACTTAATCATGAAGAGGCTTGAAGACAAAGCCCCTGAGAAGAAGGAAGTCATGCAACTCTTTGAATCCCGCATGACCTATGAAGAGTGTGGAAACACTGGACACTCGGGCAATCAATGCCCTCAGATGGAGGAGGATGTGAACTACATCAACAACAACAATCAATATCATCCCCAGTAAAATCAAGGATGGACCCAGCAGAGGCCCAACTACACAGGTAACTATTCAGATAACTATCAAGGTAATAACTCTTCCAATAATTTTCCACCTTTAAGAGACTTAGTTCAAAACCAGGGTAGTGTTATGGATAATCTGTCTAAGAAATTAGCTTCCAATGATAAAATGTTAAGAACTATTAGTAATAAAATGGAAAGCTTTTCTTCTGCCATTAAGAACCAACATAATTTTAATAAAATGATAGAATCTCAGATATCTCAGCTGGCATCATCTGTTCCCACGGTGAACCCAGGTAAGATTCCGGGCCAGCCGAAAGAATTAGAATCTGCAAATCTTGTCGATATCTATTATGCAGGCCTGTGCGCTAATAAGACCGAAGAAGACCCAAAGTGGATTGACTGGGGCATGGCCGCCAAGAGAGGAGATCCAGGAAGGCCAGTCATCACCATCACTATTGGAGCCTACACTTTCGAGAATGCACTCTGTGACTTTGGGTCTAGCGTCAACATAATGCCTAAGGTAATATATGAGAAAATCAATGGTTCACCTTTATTGTACACAACCATGTGCTTGCAGCTTGCAGACCTATCACTATGCTACCCTGAGGGCATCCTAAACGACATATGTCTGGGGGTAGGAAGTTCCTACGTAGCTGCCGACTTCGCTGTCGTCGAGACTAGGGGAAGTGAGAACGCTCGAATCATTTTAGGACATCCTTTCCTTGCCACTGTTAAAGCCGTCATCTACGCCGACACTGCGAAGATCGTCTTGACCATCAACGGGAAGAAGGAGAGATTCAGTTTCAAGAACAAGATCCTAAGAGCTCCTACACACCCCCAATATCCTACCCTCAAGAATACAAGCCAGTTGTCGAGAAGAAAAGGAGAGATAGAAGGAGGAACAAAAAGAACAATCAACCTCGACTACACGTGGAGGAAGTTTGGATGATCAACACAATTCAATCAAAAACTGAGAACCTGTTTCCTTCACCACTGCTGCCAAAGTTAGACGACCCTGGAGTCCCATCAATCCACTGCTCCATCAATCAATGGAACTTCCAGCGAGTTGTCTGCGACACGGGATCGGGCATCAACTTAATGTCTAAGGTAACTTATGAATTAATATACAGTGACCTGCCTTTGTATTCCACCTATATAATGCTTCAGATGGCGGACCAATCACACCGATTCCCGGAGGGAGTTGCGCGAGATGTACCTGTCAAGATAAAAGATCACTATGTCCTAACTGACTTTGTAGTCATAGACATGGGAGATGAAGAGCAAGATCCTCCCATAGTACTTGGGAGACCGTTCCTGAACACCACCAGAGCAATCATCTACATCAGGATGGGCGAGATCCACTTCCAGTTCAGAACTGATAAGGTACATTGCTACTTTAATACTTATACTGACTCTGAGCAGCCCAAGAAGAACAAGATGCGGAGACGCCTTCAGAAATTGCAACGCAACCTGAACACGAAGTTGACGGACATGAAGAACATTGAGAAAGAGATTGAAGAGAAGTCCACTCAGCTCCTACCATTCAAGAACTCTGAACCTGTTACCCCAGAAAGGTCTCCACCGAAGAAACAAGTCTGGAGGAAGAAAGACAAGAGTACACCTTCGGAAGACCAATCACTACCCGCGTCACTAATTGATCAATCATCTGCTACTACATCTACGCCATGGGAGTAAGTACTCGAAATTCTTGCCGAGAGGTAACTCGGTATTTATCTGCATTTTTAAGTAGCATTTTTCCTTTAGCATTTTTACTTACCTATACTTGCATTAGAAAAAGACCATAAAAATGTTTTCTGCATTTGCATATGTTCCTTAAGGCCCATGTACTCCGTACCGTGGTGGCATAAAAAAATAATAATATATTGCATTCACATGTTTTTGCTTTAGCATCCCTTTTTGCATATAAAAATTCACAAAAATATGTGGGCAAATGAAGGTCCACACTTTTTCAGAAAAAACCAAAAAGAAGTGAGCACATGAAGGCTCACAACATAATCCTAGAATTTGTTCCTTCGGGTATGTGCGAGATTAATATTTACAGGAAGAAATTAAGGAAAACCTGAAGGAAAACAAGTTTTAAGGATGGATGAAGGACTACTTCAAGATCAAGCTTGGGGGAGAGCACCCCCAGTTATCACGATAAGTATCATTATCCTATGTTTTAGTTATATGTTTGCCTAGAGTTAAAGAGTCTTAGTTAAAAGTCTTAGTATGAATAAATACTAGAGTCTGCTAGTTGGCTTTTCTTTTTAATGATGATCTTGATGATTTATGCTTGGAAATGATGAATAGTTGCTCCGCCGTGATTCCTCTTAAATACTTAATTTTCAGACCTAGATTCCTCTTTAAATGCTTAATTTGCTGTAAACCGAAAACCCGTGGGAAGTACATGCTTAATCTGAGTCTAGGCTTTGAAAGATAATTCATGAAAAGTTGAGCTGCTATTTATCATATTCCTAGAGAAGCTTGATTCCTGGTTTTTATGAAAAATCCTACATGATGAGTTCCTGTGTTTATGATCCTTGAGAGCTTGTCATACACATCAAGATCATTCGTGTATGGAGTCGTATAGCCCTCACCTAGATCATCTGTTAACATGGGTGAGTGGTAAAGACAGTGTAAGCGTGGTGCTTATACTGTATTTACCTGTGATTGGACCCTACTTGCCAGGTCGCGTGGTAGATCGTGGTGGTGACAGCACTATTGAGTCCTTTGCAATCCACCCCCCCCCCGTGTGTAGGACTAGTGGAGTCTTATACTATTTGGGTTGTTTCAAGTTTCGGTCTTGATCCTCCTGATTAGTCTCCCCATGCATTAGTATAATAGTTCTTCTTCCATGATTGTTAAATGTATTGCACTAATCATAGTTTGCATTGACATATAGTTTAGGGTTACCGAGGAGTATCCTCGCTAACTAGGCTGTGAATACACTTCTCTCTCTATATTGACACTTTCTGGTGGCTCACTATGTTATGACTTGATCAATGCTATCATTATTATTATCTTTATGTGACTTACACCTGTTTATAGTAATTGATATATTTTGGCCACTCTACGTTACACAATTGAGAGATATGCATGTATTTGTTATTATAGATAAAAGACTTCTTTCCCTGAGGTAGAATATAAATACGATACCTGGTTTTACTCTTGGTTAAAATGCTACAATGGTATATTCATATCTGTGCGCTTGCGGACACCCATATTTATATATATTTTCTTATCTACAGATCCAAGGCATATGTAAGAGTACCAATCCATGTGTTTTAGTGGCACTTCTATCAGGGATGACAACCTAGTTCGAGTTGTGGTATGACCCATATTGGATTTATCTTTTAGTTTATCTGAAAGCAACATCTGATATACACTTAGCATCATGTTAAGATATACCTTTGCATTTCTGGCGCCGTCGATAGGGATGGATCTTATATTTGTTTCTAGTCGATGACGTTAGCAATGTCAACAGAGGTCGACTGTGTCGCTCTCACATTTGTAGGAGATGAGGTTGTCGACGTAGACGGAAAGGATCCCGTTTGGGGCTGGCATCCTCATGACGAGGTAGGTGTGATGCGGGATGGCCATGAACTTGGCGAACATAGGTCGACCAAGGATGGGGTGGTAGGAGGAGCGGAAGTCCGCAACCTCGAACGTCAGGTACTCCGTGCGGAAGTTGTCCTATTTGCCGATCGTGACCGGCAGACATACACGACCTATGGGGGATGCAGCCTTGCCGGGCACGACCCGTAGAAGGGTTCATCGCAAGCAGTCATCTCGGAGAAGTCGAAGTCCATCTTCTTCAGCATTTCGGTGAAGATGATGTTTAAGCTGCTGCCCCCATCGATGAGGGTCCTAGGCAGGAAGGCGCCGTCCACTATGGGGTTGACGACCAGCGGGTAGGTCCCGGGGTCAGGTATGTGCACCTAGTGGTCTTTCCTAGAGATAGTGATGGGAAACTCCGACCACCGTAGAGGTTGTGGGGTTTCGGTGTTGACTTGGCCGATCTCCGTTGCGTTCGATCGCTCCTGTCTGTTGCTCTTGGCTGCTTGGTAGCCACCGACGATGAAGTTGATCTGCCGGTTGGCGTTCTGGAATACGCCGTTAGGGTTGCCCGCTTTAGGTGTAGGTGGAGGAGAAGGCTCCTTCCGACGGTTGCCGTCGTTGTTGTGGTCGTCATAGTGACGATAGCTAGGTCGCTCCTCACGGCGATCGTCACGCGGTCGTCGCGGCGGTCATCACGATGGTCGTCACGGTGGTAGTCGTCACGGCGATCATCACGTCGATCATCGCGGCGGTAGTAATGGCGATAATCACGGCAATCCCTGTCGTCGTTGCGACGGTAAGGTCGCCGGTCGCGGTAGTCACGTCGATCAAGTCGACGGTTGCGGTTGTCGTAGCAGCGGCCGTTGTTCTGGTCATCGTTGTTGCCGCTCTTGGTCTTCTTTGGCTCTGGAGGTACGCCTAGGGTGTGCTTCAGTTGCTCGCACTCCCTCATGGTGTGCTTGGCGTCGCGATGAAATTGACACTGGTCGTCCAGTGTACAGTTGAAGTCACCTTCGAGGAAGGTGGAGGGTCTTGGTGGATCTGTTACCTAGACCTCACCAGATCACTTGCGCAACCTGCCGCCACCGTCGGTGTCTATGTGGTCGTCTCCTTTCAAATTGTGTACCACCACCTCTTGGGTATCAACGAGCTTGTTGACGTAAGCCATGAGGTCGGCAATAGAATCAGCACCGGCTTCATGGATCTTCTCAAAGAGCTTGAGGTTGGTGACTCCCTTCTTGTAGTAGGCTATGACGTCTTCGTCCTTGACATCAGCGAGGGTGTTGCTGTTCTCGAAGAAGCGGTTGGTATACTCTCGGAGAGTTTCATCTTTCCCCATCCGTACTTTGGAGAGGTGGTGAGTGTTGCCGAGGCGGTTGTAGGTCGCTTGATAGTTGGTCATGAAGAGCCGTGATAGGGTTGCCCACGAAGTGATGCACTCCGCAGGGAGATTGTCGAGCCACAGGAGTAGCGCTTGGCCCATCACGAGAGGAAAGTATCCTGGCATGTGGTCTTCGTTGCCTCCTGACGCTCGGGCAGCGATGCTGTACATCTTGAGCCAAATACTCGGGTCAGAGCGACCGTCGTATTTTTCGATGGCTGGCTTGAAATCTTTCGGGTATCTGATCGTCCTGAGACGTCGCGAGAATGCTGAAAAGTTGTTGATTGCTCCAGAGCTAGATCCTGGGGCGTAGGTTGACGGGATGACGTAGAGGTCGTCGGGAGCACCGTTATCTTGGTCATATTGGGCACGACGTAGAAGCTCGCGATCGTGCATCTCGCGGAGTTTTGTTGCTTGGATAGAGTTATTGGCGTCGAGGGGGTCAGGGACCCCGTTGTCATGGTTGTAGTTAGCACGGCGCTCGATCTCCTCCTCATCTCGTATGGGCGGACGCTGATTGCTCCGGGCGCGCGCGACTTGCGCTGGCGGAGGTTGGGCTCCAGCGTTTTGTCCTGCATTGCCGGTGGTGTTCTGCTACTGGGCACCAACAGGGTAGGTGGTGTTATTGGCAGCGTTACCGGTAGCGTTGGCAGCGTTACCAGCTGGATTGGCCGCTGCGTTGGCAGCAGCGTTGGGCGGCTACACGACCTTGTTCTCATCACCTCCCTCTTCAGCCACGGCGGAAGGGGAGCGTTGTCGTTGCGGTGACGACGGCGGGGTCGCTTCGACCTTCTCTTGGAGTAGGAACTCGAGGCCGATCTACTATATCCTTGACCTCTTTCCTCGACCTGGGTGGTGGCGACGCGGATGTGGGCTTGTAGACGTCGAGTCGTGATGAGGACATCCCACCCATATGTAACTCAGATGCCTTTGTTACACCGGATCTTACACAAGATGATGCATCGATTACACAAAAAGAAGTGCACTTTGGACCAATCACCCGAAGTCGTGCAAAGAAACTACAACAAGAGGTGAACTCTCTCCTAGCTGAAATTAATTTCTTTATGTATGAGAATGTTATACTACCTAAAAGTTCTACTCTGGTTGTCCTTAGGTATATACACGAAGATGACGGTACAACTAAATATGGAGATGAAGTGAACAACAAGAAGTAGACGGACCAAGGATCACCAGTTCGAACCAAGAATTCAGGAGGATTCCGTTCGGACGACCGATCGGACCAGCTTGAAAACCAAGCATCACTACATCGAAATGAGGATCCAGGAGATTCACTTCGGACCACCACTTCGGATCAGTTTTGGACGTGCATAAAGAATTGACCATAACTCTTTATTCCTGGTAGCTCTGGAGCTCTATGAGTACTTGATGGAACTGTCTTGAAGTCAACTTTCCATTGCAAGAAACCGCATGTCAATTGGACTTCCCAATAAAGAGTTATGACCGATTTAGTGGAGACTGCGCAGAAGACCAACAGCCACGCGAGGCTGTTCGGGACTGCAGTTCGTGGTGACCTTTCACCTAGCTTATCTCTAGATATTCCACTTCCGTTTCACACCCAACTAGGAGGGATGTTCCTAGTATAAATACCCCCTATGTATCTTTGAAATAAGGACGATTTTGACATTGAAATACAACCCCTTTGTTCAGCTGTGTGCTAACAATTTCAGAGAGTGATCTCTACCCCTTTGCTCTTGTGATTTCCTTGAGGGATTACAGAAGCGGCCGCGTCATCGGCTCCCAATTGGTGCTCCTGGTCCATTTGATTCCAGGTTGTGTTGGTTGGTTCTTTGAGAGTGTGGTTGGGTGAATCCTCGATTCAGGTTGCCGGTTCAAGATGGTGGTTGGCTTCGAGTTTTATTTGCCAGGTTGCACTAGTTATCGATGCTTGCAGCAATTTATCTTGGCTGTTCTACAACTAGTTATCTTGATCGGGATCCTACGTCGTGAAGATCGGGACCGAGTCTCATCAAGTCGCAGGAGTGTCTCCAAGCTGCCCCAGCTCGGCTAGGGCCGCGCCTAGGTTAGCTTGAGGCGAGTTGTAGACTTCGTGGCCATCCTGCTCAAAGTCCCTTAGGAGGTCTCTGGCACGTAGGCGGTGTCGACGAGGCTCGTCTTGATTCTGCTGCTGCTGAGGAGCGGCTGGGGCTACGGGGTGTGGTCCTCCATCGGTGACGTTGCCTGCGGGTTGGCCACCGGCACTAGGTACGACGTTGCCCGCGGGCTGACCCGGGGCTTGTTGTTGGGTAGCTGCAGCTGCCTCTTGCTGACGGTACACAGCTCGCACCGCGTTAGCATTCTCTCACTGCTGGTGCTATTCATCTGTCTCGCCGGCTTGAGGAGGTACATCGGCGAAGACCGTGAGGACCTCGCGATCCGGGATCTCAAACATGTCGTCTGGGTTGTTGGGTGAGATGGTCGTACGGGCGATCTAGAACATGCCACAGTCTGAGGACAACGCATGGTTGATCTGGCGACCATGAGTCACGACTAGAGGTCAGTGAAGCTTCTTCAGCACATGGCACTGGCGAGCCGTGTGTTTGGAGTCCTCGTGGACAGGGCAAGGATCGTCGAGATGACCCCTGCAGTTTCCACGAGACGGCAGATTGGACCCAGATTCGGTCTGGATCTTCTTCTTCATGTGGCGAGACGCCGCATGAGCTGCGTTCCACAGGCCAAGAGGCATGCGGGGTGAAGGTGGAGATGTCCTGCGAGGGTGCTTGACGCGCTCATAGACCTTGATTGTGTTAGAGAGCATGTTCTCGACGCGATCGAGCCCCGCGATCAGGTAGCGAGGAGTGGGTGGGTGGGTTTCCGCCAGCAGATCGGATTCAACTTGCTGGTTGGAGGTGACCGCAGTGCTCTCGATGACGAGGCAGGCGGTTGGAGCGGTGGATTCCGCCGGCATAGAGCGAACCAAATGTCGACGGGATAGGCGAGGATATCCGCCATGCTCTCTGGGAAGATGACGTCGTTTGATGAAGCCATCAAGTTGCACGAAGAACCCTGGAGCAACCCCTACCTGGTGTGCCAACTATCAGATGTTTAGATCTGCACAGCCCACAGGGGTGTCAACCCCGGTGGTTTATTTGTTCGGCAGGGTGAAATCCTGGGCTAAGAAGTCAAAGGTTGCGCACGAGCACACGAAACACAAAGGACACGACGAGTTTATACTGATTCAGGCCTCCGGAGAGTAAAACCCTACGTCCAGTTCTTGATTGTATTGCTTTGAGCGGATTGCGACTTGGGATGACTTGGCCTTAGGGGTCCGGCCTTGTCCGCCTTATATTGGCTGACGGACAAGGTCGGTGGGCCCTGAGTCCTGGTCGGTTACAACAGGGAAACCAATCTAAGGAAAGTTACAACATAATCCCGTGATCTTCAGTCTGTCTGGAAGCACAGCCGATGTCTTCTACCTTGTCTTGCATGCCAAGTTATCCGACCGGATCGGATAAGGTCATCTGGGGAATCTTCTGGAAGGTCTTCAGGCGGTCGTGTGGGCCACCAACCAGGTCGGTTGGGCCCACTGTCAGGTTGGCGGGTCTTCTAATAGGCTGGACCCACTTGTCGGGGACGACCGTGAGCTTGGTCGGTGTGGACCCAGGGGTACCCATGTCTCATAGTGTCTCAATGCGGGAGGAAGAACCGGTAGCTATTCGGTCTGGGATTCCCCATAACTGGAATGGGTGGATGATGATGAGTATTGCATCATGGACAACCTCCTTTGATGCTTGTCGTACCGTTTAGTTAATTCTGTCATTTTAATAAACTCTGAACTTTTTGCTTCCATGTCAAGAACAATGGTTTGTAATAATTGACCCTACGGGGAAGATTGACTTTAATTTGTAATGTACTTTGGACTCTCCTTTGTGGGGTTTTAACGTATACGTTTTGGTCCTCTGTGTGTTATTCAAGGGATTTACCGGGTCTTGACCCGGCAACATTCAACGGGACAGTTTCTTATTATCGCTTAATGCCCAAGTGGAGTGGTTTAGGTGATAGTACGGAATTATCTCGGATGGGGTTCTCACAGTTGGCATCAGAGCATCTGTGTACACCAGAGTAATTAGATTAATACTAATCACATGATTTAGAATAAAACTTGCCAAGATTGATTGGATTTTGAAAATACGTTGGATCATTAAGGAATGATCTAGACCGAGAGGCCCTAGAGCGAATTTTGGGTTCTTTAAGGTGGCTTAAGAATCTATGGTTTGTTTTGCTAACTTCCAGCACTTTACTTTATGTCAGACTTACTTTCTTGCACAACCAAACTAGATGAAGCCACATGTTTTATACGTGTGATGTGCCGCATCACGAGTATGCGAGGGTTGATGGAGTGATCTATTCCACGGATCCCATCTTCTCGGTTGGATGGTCACGTGTTTCATACGTGTGCTTTCTGTATGCAAGTCATGCAAAGGATGACATGTTCTATTCAAGATGAACATGTCATGGGTTGTGATGTCGCCACGTTTTGCCATACGTGTGCGTTCCGCATTACGAATATGCGAGGCAAGGATACACTCCATTCAAACGGAGGGTATCCAAGGTTGGACGCTGTCCATACAGCGGCTCGATGCATGGATACCATTTCTATAGTGAACGGTAATGTATGTGGACGTTTCCGTGACGTGCTAGCATGGAAGGTTCTTTTCTGCAGGTACACTAACCACGTTAGTGCGATCACTATAAACGACATGTAGCTCTGACTAGTTATTATAGGGAGAGTCGATTATAAGCTTGCCACCGACACTAACTACGTCTTTTAAGATCCATGTTTCGTGAGGTCGTTTAAGACGTGTGCATCATGATAAAATTTTGTTGAACCTAAAACTTGTTGTTTGCATTTTTGTGTTATGCTTTCAGAGTCGTTGCTTGTTCTTAGGAAAGATACCCTCTCACTTTCATCATAAGTAATTTTCTGCCAAAAATTGTTGCTGTCGGTTCATCAATTTTTAGAGCCAAATCTAGGATGATTATGACTAGGCAACCTTTACAAAAGTTGTTCCCCATCAAGTGAAGCATCTACTGTGAATGTTTCACAATTTTAGGAATTCTCAATTTAGAATTATGCTCAAATTAGTAAAGCTCTGTCTTGCTGTTTTTCCTGGGTAACCTTCCTCTGAAATTAGACCTTAATCTAGATCTACCTTTGAATACCAAAAATGTGCATAAATATCTCACTGAATTGCTATAAAAACTTGGGAATTTTTGGGGCTCTGGTTTTCACGTTATGAATTTTTATTCATATCTGCCAGAATTTTATGCCCTTATTCATGTTATACTCATGTTGAGGTTTAACATGTAATACCCATTTTTGTATAGATGGAGCACCCACCGCACTTCGAGATCGACGCAGACGGTACGGTTCCTACCAACAGCCTCCACTGGGAGGGTTTTCCCCGCATTTTGTGGGAGACCATCAGTGAGGTTGGCTACACCACCCCGCAGATGTAAGAGGTGGTCTACTTTTGGGACCAGGGAGTCCCCTACGCACACACGACCACGACTGTGCCGCCACACCCGGAGTGGCCTGACTTGAGCAAGATGTTCTTTGCACACCGTGGTGTCGAGTCGTTGGAGTCCACGGCTATGCGGATTCTCCACACCTTCTGCGAGCAGCACCCAGACGAGGTGATGCTCACAATGCTGGGGTTGTTCCCGGCCATGGAACCGCACGACCCGGCCTAGCGTGAGCGTGTGTCGCTCTCCGACGTCTTGCTCATTGCTGACCCTCCAGAGGTCACGGTGCATGCGCTTCTAAGGCTGCTGGAGGCACTTTACAACGTGCAGGTTTTCCGTCTCGCCACCGAGGGTATGCTCTCTCTTGTGCTGATGGACTCCGCAGCTATGAGGGACCATCCTCTCCTTGGATCTGCAGTTCGAGCGGCAGACTTCAGCTCACCTTCAGCAGGAGGTTGCCACTCTTCAGGATGAGCATGTCCAGTGGCACCAGGAGTGTGGTGAGTACATACAGCTGTTGTACACCAGGGACCACGAGATTGATATGCAGCGGGCAGACTTGGCTCACACGGAGGCTCAGTGTTTTGCCTTGGTGCAGAATGTTGCCGAGATGCAGAACCAGATAGTGAGCATGGAGGTGGAGGTTGAGGTTTGGCAGGCTATGGCACACCAGGTGCAGCAGCCGCCGATCGTCCCACCAGTTGGACCTGACGCTCCTGACGAGTTGAAGGGAGCCTCGGGGTTGAGCGAGGACAGTGTTGACGGACCGCCACCCGGTTCTCCTTAGTCCTGCGTTGGTTCCGCTGCGGGCAACTAGCTTGCCCTAGTTGATGTTGTAGGAAAAATCATGTACTCTTGGTTTAGCCTTTTCAGCTAGATTTTGTGGAAGGAATTAAGCTGCTCGAAGTGTATGTGTAGTGTGTTCTAATCTTCATGTAAATAGTGTGCTAGGTGGTGATCTACAAACTTTGCATCTTGTAATGATTTGGATGAACACCTTTGTGATATTGTTTTCAATGAATGAATTAGGGTTGTTGTGATCAAAATATAACCTTGTGCTGAATACCAAAGTTGTGTGAAATATTGTGGAGATCATGCTCACCAAAATTCATCATGTTTGCATAAGCGTACCGAGAATTATGGCAAAATTAGTGCACCTCGGCCTCCTGTGAAAACAGCTAGGCAGAACCTCGGTTACAGCATTTTTCGAGCATGATAATATTGGAATTTGACTCAGAGTTGAATACCAATGTTGGAGCTTACGAAATTATACACTTGCTGACAAAAAAATGAGAATTTTCCCATGAATGGGGAGAGAGTTATGAATTTTTCATCAACTCAGCTGTGCTGTCCGGTTCCCGAAAATGTGATGTTTATGAGTTTTCGTCTTGCATATTCTTCTTGTGGTTAAATGTAAGCAAGCTTACGAATATGTGGCTAACTAAAACTCCATGAATTTCAGATGGTGGGACCGACACGCACCTCCCCTAATGGTTTTGGTGCAAGTGGGAGTGATGCTCCGCCACCTCCTCCCACTATGACAATCAAAGAGCAATTCATCGCCACCCAAACTGAGGTGATGCGACAACGTTTGTAGACGCAGCAACAAATCGCTCAGCAGCTGCAGCAACATCCACGTGGGGGGAATCAGGATGGCCAACCCTTAATCACCAAGTATGAACACTTCTACGCCATGAAGCCCCCATCGTTCGAGGAGGCCAAAGAGTCTCTAGCTGCGGATGCGTGGATCAAGGCCATTGAGGTAAAGTTCTCAGTGTTTGTCCTCCGGTGCTCCGAAGAGCGTAAGGCCAGTTTCGCTGCCTTACATCTCTGAGGTGCCGCGTTTCTTTGGTGGGAACACTACAAGTCCACGATTCCAGATGGGCAGCAGATCACATGGGCCGAGTTCAAGAAGGCCTTTAAGGAACACCACATTCCTAAGGGTCTCATGGACAGAAAAATGAAGGAGCTACTCGCACTAAAGCAAGGCACTGACACGGTGTATGAGTATGCCAAGAAATTCAATTCCCTGTGTCAGTACGGTGGGCATCATGTTGATAGTGACCCCAAGAAAATAGAGCGTTTTCGTGATGGGTTGGACGGAGACCTCTATGAGAGGCTTAATCTCTATGAGCCTAACAGTTATCAGGACCTTGTGAACAAGGCAATATCTCAGGAGGATGCCATGCGAAAGGCCCAAAAAGACAAGAAGAGGCAGGCCGGATTCACCACTGCTGGTGGATCGGGCAAGAAATTTCGCTTTGTTAAGAAGCGTACACAGGGGCCTTCCGAGTCATCTTCATCATGGCACAGGAGAATGACCCCATCTTAGAACAAGTCTTCTGGGAACTTTCAGTACCGTAAGGCACAGTAGCAGCCCTACAAGCCTAGTGCACCCCCATCCAACAATAGTGTTGCCAGCGACTGTCGCTGCTACAATTGTGGGCAGTCGGGACACTATGCAAATGAGTGCCCCAAATCTAAGCAGAACAAGACCTACCAGCAAGGTGAAGGGTGAGGGGCCAAGCAGGGCAATCAGGGCAAGAAGCCCACTGTGCAAAGAAAGCAAGGCAAGCTGAACTTCACCTCCATGGTGAACATGCCAGAAGGAGCACCAGTGCTGATGGGTACTTTCTCCATCCGAGGCTATTCAGTTAAAGTGTTGTTTGATTCTGGTGCTACGCATAGTTTCATAAATGGGAAAATTCTGAGCAAGTTGGGTTTGGTTAGTTGTCGTATGAACCGACATTTCCTCATAACAACACCTGGTGGAAGAGTTACCACTGGAGAGCTAGCCTTGAGAGTGCCACTCGAGCTAGGTAGCAAAGTCTTTTCAACAAACCTTATTGCTTTGAGTCTAGAGGGTATTGATGTGATCCTAGGGATGGATTGGTTGACACAACATGAAGTCGTTTTGGACATTGCTACAAGAATGATAGAAATCAATTCACCTACTATGGGCACCTCTACTCTCTACTTACCCTCCAATGGCAACAAGAATTCTTATGCTTTCGCAACTATCACCTCTTCACTTGATGACATTCCGATAGTTTGTGAATATCCGGATGTGTTTCCCGATGACTTGCCTGGCATGCCACCAGATAGAGACATCGAATTCATGATAGAACTTCAACCTGGCACTGCACCTGTATCTAAGAGACCTTACCATATGCCACCCAAAGAGCTAGCTGAATTGAAAAATCAGTTGCAAGAGTTGCTTGATAAAGTGTACATTCACCCAAGTTCTTCTTGGGGGTGTCCCGCTCTTTTTTTGAAAAATAAAGATGGTAGTGTGCGGATGTGCATTGACTATCGTCCTCTCAATGTGGTGACAATAAAGAACAAGTATCCTTTGCCCCGCATTGACGTTCTCGTTGATCAATTGGCTAGTGCCAAAGTCTTTTCCAAGATCGATCTTCGATCGGGCTATCATGAAATTAAGATTCGACCAAGTGACATTCCGAAAACAACCTTCTCCACCCGATATGGTCTTTATGAATTTCTGGTGATGTCCTTTGGTCTCACAAATTCCCCTGCCTATTTCATGTACCTTATGAACTCCGTCTTCATGAATGAGCTGGACAAGTTCGTAGTGGTCTTCATTGATGATATCCTTATTTATTCCAAAAATGAAGAAGAACATGTGGATCATCTTCGGATTGTTTTGCAGCGTTTGAGAGATCACAAGCTTTATGCTACGTTCTCCAAATGTGAATTCTGGTTGGATAGTGTGAAATTTTTGGGTCACACTATTTCCAAGGATGGTATCTCCATGGATCCTAGCAAAGTGCAGGAGGTCATGGATTGGAAGCCACCCAAGTCTGTGCATCAAATCCGCAGTTTTCTGGGTCTAGCTGGCTATTATCGCTGATTTATTTCGGATTTCTCTAGGATAGCTAAACCTATAACCGAACTATTGAAGAAAGGGCTCAAGTTTGTGTGGAGTGAAGCTTGTTACATGGCCTTTCACACCTTGAGAGAACACTTAACATCAGCCCCTGTGCTAACATAGCCAAATATGACAAAGCCGTTTGAGGTGTTTTGTGACGCTTCAGGCACTGGCCTTGGTGGCATGCTTATGCAAGAATGTCGGGTTATTGCCTATGCCTCACGAGCACTTCGCCCTCATGAGAAGTATTATCCTACCCATGATCTTGAGTTAGCAGTGATTATTCATGCCTTAAAAATTTGGCGACATTATTTCACCGATCACATGAGCCTTAAATATGTTTTCACCCAGTCAGATCTGAATATGAGGCAAAGAAGGTGGTTGGAGTTGATAAAAGATTACGATTTAGAAGTCCATTATCATCCCGGTAAAGCCAACATAGTTGCAGATGCGCTTAGCCGCAAGCATTGCAACTGCATGACGGTAGAGCCGTATAATGAGACTTTATGCGAAGAAATGAGGAAGCTTAACCTAGAAGTGGTCGAGCACGAAAATCTATATGCCATCTCCATCGAATCTCCTCTCCACGAGAGAATTTCCTTAGCTCAACTCATTGATGAATGCATCGAAACAATCAAACAGAAATTATCAGAGGGAGACCCCAAATACAATTGTTTCTGGAAAGATGAAGAAGGAGTTGTATGGTTTGGTCAGAGGTTAGTCATTCCCCATGATCCGGAAATAAAGAAAGAAATTTTAGATGAGGCTCATCTCTCTAAATTCACCATCCATCCCGGTAGTACCAAGATGTACAGAGACCTTAGGGAAAATTTCTGGTGGTCAAACATGAAAGGTGAAATAGCCAAGTATGTGTCCGGATGTGATACATGTCAAAGAATCAAGGCTAGTCACCTAAAGACCGCAGGGCAAATGCAACCTTTGTCTATACCCGCATGGAAGTGGGATGACACAAGCATGGATTTCACTGTAGGTTTACCCCTTACTCCCAGAAAGCATGATTCCATTTGGGTAATAGTGGATTGGCTTACCAAGACCGCTCATTTCAGCGTTGTCCACACTACCTACTTAGCCGTGTGATATGCGAAGATTTATGTTGACCTCATTGTGCGCTTGCATGGTGTCCCAAAACCTATCCTATCCAACAGAGGCAATCAATTTTTTGCTCGCTTTTGGGCACAAGTGCATGAATCCTTGGGTACTAAGTTGATCCACAGCTCCAGCTATCATCCCCAGACCGATGGTCAGACAGAAAGGGTAAATCAAATAGTGAAAGATATGTTGAGAGCTTGCGTTATTCACTTTGACAAGACTTGGGACAAATGCTTAGCCTTGGCAGAGTTTGCTTATAACAATAGCTACCATGCTAGCTTGAAAATGGCTCCTTTTGAAGCCTTGCATGGACGAAGGTGTCGCAGTCCCTTGAATTGGTCACAAGCGGGTGAGAGAACATTACTCAGTCCTAAACTAGTACAAGAAGCAGAAGAAAAGGTGGAAGTGATTAGAGAAAATTTGAGAGCCGCTCAAATGAGGCAAAAGAGCTACCACGACAAGGCTAAGGCACCCAGAGAATTTGAAGTTGGTGATTATGTGTACTTAAAAGTGTCCTCGACCAAAGGTGTACAAAGATTCGGAGTAAAAGGGAAATTAGCTCCACGCTATATCGGCCCTTATGAAGTCACTGAGAAGTTCGGTATGGTAGCGTATCATATTAAACTCCCGGACCGACTCTCCGCAGTACACGACTTGTTTCATGTTTCACAATTGAAAAAGCGTGAGAAAATACCGGAAGCACAAATAATCACTGAGACCAATGCAGAGATAGAACCAGACCTATCACTAGTGGAATATCCAATGAAAGTGTTGGATCAAAAAGAAAGACAAACTAGGAGACAAAAAGTGAAGATGTACAAGATACAATGGAGTCACCACACTGAAGAAGAGGCTACGTGGGAGACCGAGCATTTTCTAAACACCAAGTATCCGGGTTTTCTTCAAAGCCAACATCGTACGTAACCTTTCCCCGCCTATCTTTTAAATTCAAATCTCGGGACGAAATTCCTTTTAAGGGGGGTTGGCTGTAACACCCCATGTTTTAAGTAGTGTCAACTAGTGCTAATTGTCATCTTAATCAAGACAACAATGCATTAGAGGTCAAACCCTAGTCAAACCCCTACTCAAACCCTTTGACATCCATAGTCCTTCTAGAACTTTTGCCACATTCTCCAAAATTTACTTAAACACTTCAAAATATCCCAATACCAAAGTTGTGCAGTTTTTCATGGGACACAACTTTGATGTTGAATACCAAACCGATTTGAAAACGAGCCGGGAACGCGCGACGTTGCAGGACGCCGCGTCGGCCTCACCGCCGTACGCGCATGCATGCACGTCGAGACAGCTAAGTGACCGCCGGTCCGAAGGCACACGGCGAGGGGATGACACGCGCCCAAGCGTTGGACGATGCCACGCGGCAAGCGCGCACACGCCGCTCGCCGCACGCGTGCGCCGCCATTTGCCGGAGCTTCGCCGCACGTCGAGCCACCCTGTAGCCATCCCGCGATTGCGCCCGCGGACTTGACTTGGGCGGTTACCGCCTCTCCACTCGCCCGCGCCTATTTAAGCCCCTCCCATTTCCTCCCCGCGCGAGCATCCCATCGCCACCGTCTGCTATTGCCGCCGCTATCGGTGAAAACTCTTCCCCGCTCGTCCCCGCAGCTCTAGCTCTTCGAAGCTCCTCTTTAGGACCCAGCCAAGCCTCCACCACCACCCATGGCCTAGCTCCGCCCCCACATTGTGCCAGAATCCGAGTTGTAGCGGCTCCACCGCCACTGCCTCACCGCCGCGGCTCGTCGGAGCCATCTCCGGCCAGGCCACCACCACCAATCGACCCATGGTGAGCCCAATCGCAAGCCTGTGCCATTTGTTTGCCACCCCCGGCCCTACCTCGCCGGCGTTGAGGTCACCCTGTCGCCAGAGGGTATAGTTGTGAAGGCCAAAAACATGTAGGGTCCCCTGTAGAAACTCTGAGGGCATAAATGTGAAGAGTCAGATCTTTCCAATGGTCTGTCAGTTAAAAGATTCTTAGTTTCTTTGCCAATAGGTCCAGAGCCTTGTAAAAATCGTAGAAAATCACAGATAAATCAGAAAAATGTAAAACCAATTTTGTTGATTTCCTTGTGAGTAGAGCTACAACGTTTGCGAAACATGACCATACTTTTGACTAATAGTGTTTGAATGAAAATTCAAAATCAGTTTAACCTACTTTTGTTGTAGTTCAAATTCTAAAGGTGATATTGAGCTGAACGTTGGATGTGTTGTTAGAGATGCCATGTGTAGGCTCTGCACCAAAAATTGCACAAAGTTACTGAGTAGATCGTTTAATATGATTTATCTTGTATTTATGCTATATCTTCCTTAATGATTTTTGTAGCTAAATGTAAATATACTTTTGTACCCAACTTCTGAGTATAGTCTTAAAATTCCTAGATGCCCCTTTTCATAATTTATCATGACTTGAGGACTGATAGAAATATTTGTTTTTGATTTATGCTTAGATTTAAATATAAATTCTTAGTTCATGATCTAAAGTAGCTCTTGATATATATGTTGGATGCATAGCCTAGTTTTAAGTCAGGGATGTTGTAGGAGAAAGTTTGGATCCAGAAGTGGTTTATTTATTTTTATATGAATTTCTCATATTTTGGTAGCTAGATTATGTCATTTTTGGTATAATTAAAATATAGCTCAATTAAGTGTGCATTCTTATCCAGTGGCTTTGTATAGGGATAAAGAGCTTCAGAAATGTCACCCACTGTTTTTCATGAATTAATTTTATGAATAAAAATATGGAAGCCGAATTAAGCTTAATAATAGATTTAAATTGGAAAACCACCACTACCACCCTTAGGAACCCTATGGATGTGTTGTGGAGATGGATTAGAAGCTTAAAACCACCCCTTGCTATTTTGTGAAATTAAATTAGTTTATTTATATAAATGTGTACACAGTCGCTATAAAAAATGAATAAATAATAAAGCACCGCATAATATTCCTTGATAGGAAGAGTATGTTGAATATATGTTTGTCAAGGTGAATGTGGTCAGCCATGTACTCCATGTTGTCATGTGTTGCTGTTTTTAATTAAATTAATTCACCACTAATTATTGCATATGCATCCTCTGTGTAGAAGTTCCCGACGGTAGCTACACACTCATGCCGGCAGACGAGGACGAAAGAGCTAGGGGAGGCGTGCACTACGTGTTCGTAGATCAAGGCCCCGACCAAAGTTCGGAAGTTTGTTTGACTGCTTGTGCTGACGAAGGCAAGCCCCGGTTTATCATTAATCTATGTGTTCCTTTTTTAAGCTTCTGAATTGATCATTGATCTATGTGCATTTACATTTAGGAGTTGAATTGAAACCCTAGTTGCATGATCCCTAAGTACCTATGATCTTTTAATAGTATGCTAGGTTGCTAGTTGCTATGCACTAAGGACCCGGTACAAGTCGAGTGATGTACTTCGCTCGCGAGAATAGGTTCTTATGTTGGAATCATAAGATGTGATAAATTGGATTGCTCATGTGGTAAGAGCATGGGATTCAGGGCTCTGGTCCTGTGGTTAAGTGATTAAATGTTTGAACGTACTAAACATTTGTCGAAAATGGGTACGATAAGCCTAGTACCTAAATGGTACCTTGTGGGAACTTTGCGCCACTAATCATGGGTTGCGGCCCCGGGCTCGCTACCCGTGGTACATGCGTGAGGCTAGGTGACCTTGTGTGGCATAGCCCAGATAAACCTTGTACTAATGACTGTGGCATCCGATCCCAATCTGAGGAATGATGTGAACCGCCTAGTTAAATGAACTCTTGGTGAGAGCATTCTCCCGTATGTTTAGGTCCACCTTGCAAGTTTATTAATCGATTGAACGTCGGCCTCTCACCGTTATCTGAGATTGCTTAATCAACTAGTCACTGTGATCCCTCTATGATGAAATGTGGATAAACTTGTTATTGATTAATTGTATTGCACAACTCATGCTTGTTATGGATGGCTTATCTAGTAATGAATTAACCTACTAGCACGTGAGCCAAAATGTGAAAGTAAGGATTTTTTTACTTAGTAGCTTTTTGGCAAAACAACCCAATAGCCAAAAGCCATGCACGCTTTAGAGGTGAAGTCTTTTATTTTAGACGGGTAAGCCTTGCTCAGTATTAGTATACTCAATCTTGCTATATAAATGTTGCTTTCAGGTCATGCATGTAATGATGTGTGGCCTGAAAAAATTCCACACGGCTGGGAGCTAGAATGGGTGGATGATGACAAGTGATTGCATCATGGATGACCTCCTATGATGCTTGTCGTACCGTTTAGTTAATTCCACTATTTTAATAAACTCTGAACTATTTACTTCCATGTCAAGAACAATGGTTTGCAATAATTGACCCTACGGGGAAGATTGACTTTAATTTGTAAGGTACTCTGGACTCTCCTTCGTGGGGGTTTTAATGTACACGTTTCGGTCCTCTGTGTGTTATTCAAGTGATTTAACGGGCTTTGACCCGGCAACATTCAACGAGATGGTTCCTTATTATCACTTAATGACCAAGTGGAGTGGTTTAGGCGATCGTACGGAATTATCTCGGATGGGGTTGTCACAGAGGCATGCTTCTCCTTAAGCAAAGTCAAATCAGGTAGTAAGACAGTGCAATCACCACAATCAATCTCATCTGACACAACAGGCGAAGCCTTAAGCGAATCAATCTCAAGCTTAGCCTCTAGGTTGACTCTAGCTCAGCTATCTTCTCCCTAGATTCCTCTATCAAAGCCCTAAGCTCTTTCCTAAGCTTCTTGGCCTCTCTAAGCACGTAATCATGGTTATCATGCAAGTCAACCAACTCCTCATTCTCCTTGCGCAAGGAAGAGACCTCATCATCAGAATCTAAGTCTGAGGCGTCTTTTTGGCTTCTCTTGCTGCTGGAGTTGCGAGCCATGCCGTAGAAGCCGTTTGGAGCTTAGGCCCATCACACAAAGGCCATTGAATTTCTTGTTGAGGGTCTTCTTCTTCTTGCTCTTGACGCCCTCTTCTTCTTCTTCATCACTTGAGCTTGATGACGTGTTCTCGGAGTCGGATTCGACGTCGCTCGACTTCTTCATCTTCTCTCAAGACCGTGCCTTCCTCCCATGTCCATGATCCTTCTTCTTGGACCTCCTCCTCTTGTCCTTGGACTTGTGCTTGTCATCGTTATTCAACTTCGGACACTCGGCGAAAAAGTGTCCGGTCTTGCCGCACTTGAAGCACGTCCTTGAGTTCCTCCTTGAGCTTATCCGGTTGCTGGCGGTCAAATTTGGTACACCTAGCTATAAGTTTACCGTCAACATTGGCACTAATTTCATATCCGAACTAACGGTACTAACCCCCCTAGAGATATCAAGTTCACTCTTGCATGTCGATTTTGGAGATTATTGTTTACGCAACAAATTAACGTTAAAAAGGAGACTTCCGGGATAAGTTCATCAAGCACTTCAGGAGAAGATCATGAAGCCCCGCACAAGTCAAGACACATGATGAACATGACTCCAAATAGCCTAAGGACTGAAGAATCAACACGTAAAACTCCTGGGACTTGGAGATTTACCAACGAGATCAACTCAGCCGGAGAGATATTCTCGCAGCCTAGTACAACATGATCTTTCGGTGTAGATTCGGAGACTTAAATGGCATCTAATGGAAAAAGTTTGAGTACCGAAGTTGTGCGCCTCCACGATAGCTTCGATTTGGACATATGGAAAGCCCAATTAGGATCAAGGATCTAGGAGATGTGGCTCCATAAATACATGCTGCGCAGATAAGTCTCAAATCAGACAGATTATCTTCCAAGGCCGTTTTGGGGATCTTATCTTCCTTTCCAAGGAAAGAAATGAATACCAAAGTTGGAGATACGTTCGTGGCACACAATCTGGACACATAATTTGCATTATTTGGAGTCCGGATGTGGGAGATATGGTGCTGGCAAGGAAGGGCTGCGAATCAGGAAAATCTGGACGAGGCTGAAGTTGATGGAAACCAAGTTCGCTTCTCTCCCAAGGAAGATCTCATGCAAGGCAAGGTGGAGCATGCCCCAAGGCTCCCCAAGGGTATAAATACAACCACCTAGGCACCCCAAGGGGGTTACCATTCAGATCCATTCACCAGAGGGCCGCCAAATCGAAGGAGACACGCCGAAGGAAGTCGACGGCCACCGCAAGTCCTCGGGTTGTCTAGGACATGGCCTAGGCCATGCTATAGCCGCCATGGTTGGCCCTGTGTGGTGAAGCCATGGTGGTGTTCCGGAGCCTTGCCTTGCATTCATCAAAGAAATTGTACACTCTACATTCGATGGTGATATAAATCATGTCTTTTCCTTAGTTTGATCTACTTCGATGCGTGTTTATTCGTATGTGTAGCTAGCATATGCCCTTAGTAGGAATAGAGTAATCATGGTGGTTATTCTATCTCTTGTGGATACATCGTAGTAGTGCACGGACCAGTGAATCCACCTAGTCTCGTTCGGTGATGAATATCTTCGCGTAGTGACAGTACGAGGGAGGAGAAAGCACCGAGCAAACATGTAATGTTGAGTAGGATCGATGGCAAATACCATGGGAGCCGTTGCGCGGCCTACTAAGAGGAGGAGCTACAAGAGTGCTTGGTAGGGCATTTGAGGTAAAGCTTTGGGGAACCTTAGGCGTCAACACGCACCTTGCAAGGGCGTCCATGGGAAAGTTCTTAGAGACGAATCTTTATCATGGTAGGAGTTAGATTGGTTTCTCGCCTTTGGCCGGAGCGGCAACAAGAAGACGATAAGCTAGGGTTATCTTTGGTTGTGCACCTTTATGGCTAGGAGGATGTGATCCATACATCCTTTCATGTTTGTATGATCTTTATGCAATCAACACTTCATGTTAGGTTAGACCGGTAGTAGATAGAGAACCCTAGGTAGTTTCCTTCCGATCCATAATTCAATATCTTGGGTCACCCCCGAGTGAAGAAGGGCGATACATGATCTGTACGCTTGCGGATCAAATGCGACACGTGTTTTAACTGTCAACACCGGTTCTCATGCATCCTCTTAAATCTTCTCGACAACAATGCTAGGTCATCCTCGCCCAGCACGTCAATATCCTCATCTGGCAAGGACACAAGAGAAGACAAGGAGTACATCCTGGAGGATGGGTTAGCGTTAGTCCTATAACCAGAAATGAGAGCTAGACTATGGGGGTTAGTCAGGTTCTTGATCTTTGCTCGGACCCCACGGTCCACCTCAGATGACTTGAGCTTGGAAAATAGCTCGTCCACCGTGAGGGTCTCATAGTTGCTTGACTCCAAAATAGCCTCAACCTTCTCACTCCACACGGTACGATCCAGAAATGCAAGAGCTTCATAGCCCTGTCATGGTCATCATACGGGAGCACAGTCACATTGGCCCTCATGTTGTTCACGATCACCGTGAACTACTGGAACATGGCGTCTTTGGACTCACCGAGGAGATGAGTGAAGTTCTTGTATTCTCTCCGGTAAGTCACAAACAAGCGTGCCTGAACCTGATTGTTTGCAGCATGAGCATTCTTCAGCGTCTCCCAAATCTTGCACGCCATGTCCTCTGCTTGAACCTGATCAAATTCAGGTTTGCAAAGGGCACAAAAGAGATAATCGACCGCCTTGTTGTTGGCGTCATGCATATCTCGAGAACCTGGGGCAAGGAAGTTGATGGGGTGGACATAGGAGGTGTTCTCCATCACATCCCATATGATCTGTCCTTTGCCACGAAGAAAAGCGGACATACGACGCTGCCACATCTGGTAATCCTTACCGTCAAAGTGTGGAGGACCTGAACCCCGTTTTTGGTATGCCATCTTTGGATCTTAGACTGGTTAGAATAACGAAGATCCGTAACCGGATCTAATACCAATTGAAAGACTGATTAGGCATCCAGAGAGGAGTGGGGGAGTGAATCGAAGCCGATAAAGATTCTTCTCCTAAGAGATGAACTTAACTATGCCCCAAAATAACAACCACAGATTCCCACACGAACTTGCCAAGGTCATGTAGTCACAACGGACCTACCAACCCTAGGAACAAGTCCCAACTCAACCCAAAGCGGAAGCACAACTCAAGAGGCAAAGGACTTAGGCTAATCTGCCTAGCCAGGATGGACTGTCCGTATGGGGGCCTCGGACCATCCGTGACTACTGGTGGACCGTCTGTGAGCAGAGGACGGACCGTCTGTAAAAGCAGACAGAAATACCAGAAGGTCCAGGGATCTTGGGACTATTCGACCCCTCAGAACGGACTGTCCGAGCTGCACGGACCGTCCGTGAGTCCACGACGGACTTTCTGCCAAACACCTTCTGTGAAAATGCCTGAACCCAAATGGATCAAACTACAAGCGCGCAAGAACACAACATGAACTCGACGAACCCTAGCCACCACAGACCGTTCGAGGGGACTGGAAGGACCGTCTGTGCGGGTCGAGCAGAACCAGAAATGAGCTGGCCGCGAGGTCAACTCCACCTCCCTTTCCACGGATCTCCCAAATCGCTGAATGGATTGAACCAAGACTGTAGGGACAAACCAAAATCTTAGGGCACCAAACCAACCAAAATGCCGGGAATCGAATCACAACCGAGCTCAATCACAAGAACTCGGGCTCCACCAAAAAACCACCAAATCAGAGAGCTTTCCACGGGATTTGAGGGGCAATATCTGTCCTATGCACATCCCAGGGGCCACTACTGAAGGACCGATTAGGCGACCAGAGAGGGGGGGAGTGAATGGGAGCCGATAAAAATTCTTCCCGAAGGATGAACTCGGCCTATGCCCCAAATTCACAACCAAGGATTCCCACACGAGTTTGCCAAGGTCACGTAGTCACAACGGACCTACCAACCCTAGGAACAAACCCAAACTCAAAGCAACACGGAAGCGCTACTCAAGAAGCAAAGGACTTAGGCAATATGCGGTGCCTGGGGCGGACCGTCCGCATGGACCAGGCCGACTGTCCGCAGGGACCTGGCGGACTGTCCGCGGGTTCACTGCGAACCATCCGAAATAGTCTCCCGAACCTCCAGTACTGCACCGCTAAAAACGGACCGTCCGTCCTCTACCCGCGGACCGTCCGCGCCGGGTGGACCGTCCGCACCCTCCTAGCAGACTGTCCGCCAAACCTCGAGCAATCAAAACCACTAAACCGAACAGATCAAAAAGAAGCAACGCAAGAACTCACGAAGAACATGATGAACACCTGGTCAGCTGGCTCCTCGCGGACCGTCCGCGATCCCCTGGCGGACTGTCCGCCACACGCGGACAGAGCAGCCTGAGCTCGAAACCGTAAGCACCAAAGCACCTATCCGTCCATGGATCTCCCAAATGACTTGAGCTCTTGAGGTAAGATTTGGGGGAGATGTGAAGCGTCCCTAGGAGATGCTATGCCCCAAAACTTGCGACTTGAAACGAACTAAATCGCCGGGAATCGAATCGCAACCAAGCTCTACCAAAAAGCTAGGGTTCCAACCGAAATCCTTCAATCGGAGGCCAAATCTGGAGATTGGGGGGTCAAGATCAAGCACAAAGATGCACAAGACATCTATCCATGATCCCCACCAACAAATCCGAACCCAAACACCTCAGAATCGAAGGAACAAGGTGCGCACGAAAATCCAACGAAAATAGCTCGAAAAAGACACGAAAATCACACGAGCTACAAGAAGGAAATCAACGCAACCATGAATGCTTCCATACACTCGGAGGTCAGATTCTCTACAAAGCGGTGAAGAAAATCTACGCCTATAGAGCAAGGAAATGAGAGGCAGTCCAGATGGATGGTTTGCCCAGAAAACCCTAGAACTATATATATGAGTCCCTCTGGGTTGGGCAAATGACCAAGCTACCCCTAGCACTTAAACTTAAGATACAATCCCCTCAGGGGCAAATAGGTCATGTAGTACTCCTCTTCATCGCATGACCACGCCTTCGCCGCAGTCTGCGTCCTCCCGACGCAAGCCCTGCGATCCCGCCATGTGCCCACCGGCGTCGAAGCTTCTCGGCGCGCCCGGATCCCGTCTCCACCCGCCGAGCCTCCGGTCTTGCTTTTGTGGCTCAACCAAGTAACCCAGCGGTTTTGTGGTGAACCGCTGCAAACCCCGCGTGCAGACTCCGGTCGTGAGCCGCTACCCTACACCGGCTCCTGTTCACGACTTCGTCTTGCTTTTCTTGCCACCATGCGGCCCGCACTTGACCCCACTGACCACCGGGTCCCTCGAGCCGAGCCTACTTGTCTCTCCATTCCTCGGAGGCCCCGCAAGGCATAGACCTTTCGCGTCCGCTCTTCACCTGCACCAACGCAAATCAAGCCGCAACCTGCACCTGCAATACTCGGCCAAGAGTCAGTCCACACCACGTTGTCAATCACTCATCACACCAGGGAGCGACCATCCACCGGTCCTCGGACGCTCTGGTCCTCAACTACGCAGGCAGGTACTGGAACCGACTACTACTTGGGCCCTCAGGGCTACTCGACTTGTGCTATACGGTGCAAGACAGCATGGAGCGCAAGGCAACTACAGGACTAGTACTCGGTTGGGAAGCTAGACATGTCCGAACCCATGTAGAGTACTCCTACCCGTGTACGACTAGTACTCTCCCTTCAAACTGACTTGTAACCCTGCCTCCCGGACTATATAAGGCGAGGTAGGGACACCTATCTATCTATATGCATCATCTTGTAACAGCACCCAATCAATCAAGAGCTACGCAGCATACAGGACGTAGGCTGTTACGCACCTCGCGGCCCGAACCTGTCTTAATTGTGCGCCACGTGTCTCTCCTTCGAGGTCTCGATCTCGGCGAGGCCACAAACATCTACCTCAGGTACCCCCCTTGTTAGGTTGCCGGTCTAAAACACCGACAGCTGGCGCGCCATGTAGGGGATCTTGCCGAAGATCTCATGGCGAACTCGACGACTTCCATCGTCATCAAGCCAACTGCCGCCTTCAACTCCGGCGACACCTTCATCTTTGGCTCCTGGGTATGCACAGCTGACGGCGCTGGTTCGTTCCAGCGCTACCTCACCACGACCCCAGACCCGAAGACGGACTCGTGACGCTTCCCGAAGTTGTCACGGGCCAACTCATTGAGAAATTCGACGATTTTTCGCTCTACAACCAAGTCGCCTGCTTCGAGACTGGATCCGCCTCCAACTCGAACTCGATGACAACCTGGATCGAGCCACACGAGCTAGCTCCCGAGCCATCGCGTGGACTGGTCTTCCCCCACGAGCAATTCCCGTACGGCCTCCGCAGCGCCAGCCCGGCCTACATGAATGCGCTCATCCCGCGTCGGGCCGGCAAATAGGTCGTCTCCGAGTACTCCTCGGACTCCAACGCCGTCCCCAACTACAACTCGGATTCCTCCTATGAGTTCAACTTCGGATTGGATCTGATCAAGCCTGAGTTCGAGTACAACTCCACTGAGGAGCCGTTGTCAGGTCCTGCCGCCGGCCTGGTCATCACGTCTACTCCAGCTGGTAGATTCGTCTACTAGCCCGAATGGAAGCCCGCAGACCTGACTGACGACAACTCACGCTGCGTCGCCTACCTCGAGACACTCCCCTTCCAGGAGGGAACACCTCTGACTCCCACACCAGAGGACTACACACCAACCGAGGTAGCGACTACCGATCCCAGCCTCTGCACACTCGATAGCGAGGTATTCGTAGCCGAGACAGGCGGCACTTCAGAAGCCTGAGTAGACCGGTACCTTGATGACATCTCCGACAATGAGCTGTCAGCTAATGCACCCATGGATGAGACTATTGATGCCAATAACGCTTGGCATAGCCGCAACCAGAATTGAGCAGACCAACGCCGGTGGCTTCATGAAGCTCTACCCATCGGCAACCTCAACGTCGCTCTGGACGAAGTCTCCAATCGGAACCACACGACTCCTGAGCAATGCCTTATGTCCATCAATAGGATAGGGCGAGCCGCTCAGGGACACCGTGCTGATGACCTCATAGCCGAGCTCGCGGAGAAGGCCTACTTCATGCGGGTCGATGACAGGATCGCTAGAACTATAAACAAAGAAGCCACCAGCAGCACCCGCACACCAGCCGTCCCCCAATCGCTCTGGAGCTACAGGGGGAGGACCTTCACACGGTAGTGTGTTGACGCTCCTTAGCCTCACTTCTAAGTATGCACACACGGCGACAGCGCCAGGAATGCTTGTTGGCACTCGCAAGCATCGCTACCGGGTTTATACCCCTAGTAATGTGGCTAGGGAACGTCTTTGGTAAAACACACATCAGAGAAAGGTCCGCAAGCGCACGGATTACCGTTGTAGCACTTCACCCGGTGGTATTCGGGTTATCGTATTTATATTTTCCCAAGGGAGGCACTACGGCAAAGATGATCGGATAAACAGTGGAGAGAAACAAGACTCGGTAAAGAGCTATAGCGGGGGTAACGAATAAAGATATTCGGAGATAACTTGACACACACAAGGAGATCTTGATAAAAGGGATAGAGAGGATTTACTGAGCTGGGAGGACAACGAGACGAGAAAGGATCCTAACACAATCTATCTATTCTTGTCAACTCTAGGTAAAGAACTAAGGCAAAGGATAACCAAGGCAAGCTAAACTCGACAAGCTCTTCTAGTGCTGTAGGGGCATGCAAAGCCTCGCTCTCGGACTGGGATGAGAAGGGAGAACGACGACGCACTGAATCCTACCGGCCCGAACTAACGTGGTGGACTACAAAGCCCGTCCGGAGCTGTCGCCTCCTTAGGGTACCACAACTATTCCGTTGAACGGGACACCAATCTAAGACTAAGGCAGGCTCTGAGCACCGCGCTCACAACGAACCGAAGAACCTTTCCCCGGATATCATGAAGGAAGGTCTCTCTCTTCGATGAAACACCGAAGATCAAGCGAAGAGCGACCACAACAGTACGTGAAAACCTCAAATAGGTCACGCAACATTTGTAACGGGCCCTTAACACCTGTTACATGCACCCACATCTGTAACGGTTGTTGATTGGCGCCCGTTGCAGATAAGTGCGGCAGGCTGACCCCGAGGTTGGCCTCCGCAACGCCCGTTACCAATGTGGACTTCTGGTAATGGTCTTCTTAAACGCCCGTTACATGAATTCTTTGTAACGGACGTTAAATCGAGTCCGTTACACAAGTTAAACCTATCGGTAACGAGCTCGTAAAGTCTGTTACTGATCAATGCCCTATCGGTAACAGGCTGTTTAAGTCCGTTACTGATCACTACCGTATTGGTAACGGGCTATAAAGTCCGTTACCGATGAGCATTTGACGCCCGTTACTAGACTGAGAGCTCAATAATTAAAGTCTAATAGCACTCTTCACTGCCGTGAAGCGGGAGCGCGGTGGTAGTGAACAAATGAGATAGAGGTTTGTTAATCCATGTCTCCTTTGTGAAGAAAGGGGACGGAGGTTTGTGAATCCTCGTCTCCTTTCAGTCTGTCCTCATTGACAGGTCAACTCGATCTCTCATTGCTTCCATTTCGACAAACGAGCACAATCAACACACATATCTTTTGAGACAAAACAGACATCATAAGAGAGATAACTTGTCCACAAAGATGAAGATAACTTGTCCACAGGAATAAAGATAATTATTACAAAAGGTTAATTTGTCCATCAGGCTAGGACTTAACTTGTCCATCACATTATTTACTATGGTCGTGCTATCTGACCATACATATCAACAAAGACATGCCCCCTGAACATCCACAAAAGTATGGCTACTGACCCTGCACATCAACAAGCTTGAACTAGATCATGCCCCATCAAGATTGGCTCTTTTTGCAGCCTCTTCGTAAGCAACCAAGGATTCTTGAAGCCCTTCGAGCGCATCTTCAATGGGCTCGAGATTTTGTTCAGTAGTATACTTGTACCTCCTTATGTGCTTAGCCTTTTTGATGAGGATGTTCACTTCTTTCGTGATTTTTTCAAACTTAGGTTTCACATAATCCCAGACATTAAGGTTTAGAAGTAACTCAAGCTCTGCTCGCGACTCAAAGAGTTTTGCCTGAAACAGGGTTAAACATGGTATAAGAATAACATAGTTAATTCAGAACTAATTTGCCTCGGAGCTTGGAGCAGTATAGGAACAGTAATCATCATGGGAAAATTATATAAGAACTTGAAAATTATCCTAGGCTTCATAGCAGGGTGTGACAAGTAAAAGCAGAACTTAGTTCAGAACTGATTTGCCTCAGAACTTGGTATAAGATCATGACAAGCATGGAAGACATCATCATAGGCACTAATTAACTTTATCAAGCTCAAGCTAGCTTAAGCTCCATCTATAGAACAAGTAAAAAGGCAGTGAGATTCAGAGAAACTTGCCTCGCCGTCGTCGTGGTCGTTGCCAGAGTCAGAGATGAGGTCCTCTACACCTTCACCGCTCCCTCGACCCCTCTTCGTCGTTGCCAGACACTTGTGCTCGCAAATGTGAGGCAGGCCCCTCGCCCACTTCACTACCCCCTCGCCGGCACGCTCCTCCTTGCCGCTGCTTGGCCCCTCGTCGGAATCCGAGAGGATCCAGTCGAGGACCCTCGTCTCCGGCATTGGGTTCACTCCACCGCCGCTTGGCCCCTCTCTGACGCTCATCATCGTCTCCCTCTTTGCTGCCATATCGCCGGCACACGCGCGGATCTAGTTGCGGCACCGCTTCGCGTTCCGATTCTCCTCGATCCCGGGTGCGCGGGGTCATCCGCTGCTTGGCCCCTCGCCGGCGCTCATCGTCGTCTCTGTCTCCACGCCTCCTCTCATGCCTCCTCTGGGCTTTTTTTAAGGAAAGTGTTGCGCTTATCCATTCGGAAAGAAGAAGGGGAGACGGAATGGGCCGGGGCAGTTGAATATTCATTTTGCAAAATGGATAGTCAATGCCGACGCGGGTTAGCAAACCCGCGTCGCTTTGTTGGCTGGTGCGCGGGTGGGCAATGGTTACCTTCTTTATACTAGGCTGCTAACGCTGACGCGTGGGCCCGACACTTTTTTTTTGAAATGACACTTGCTTCCCTAAAACATTAGGGCCAATAAAGTAGCACCTAAAAATTAATAAAAATACGAACAATTCATAGTTTTTTTTAAGAATCGAACAACTCATAGTTGGGCATTTGGTATTTTGAATAAAATATGAACAGTCACACGTCTCCTTGTGACCACATGACTCTTTTGTGTCCAAGAGCTCTCCTGAGTGGACACGGGTTCTGAGGTGCGTGACCGGCCGCCTGACGGTTCACCGTCTTGTTAATATAAATCCCGGCCGGCCAAGAACTTCGTCAACCGCGGCACCAAGAAAACCCCAGCACCACCATCTCCGGTCACGAAGAAGTGAATCCAAGAGCTTCTTCTTCCTCAAGCGCACGTATGGCATCGTCAAGCGAGCCATCCAGGAAGCGGGGGAGGGCGGAGGAGGATGACGACGAAAGCCGCCGCCGTCGGCTCGTCAAGGAGGGGACGGCGCTGGCGCCCGAGGAGCCCGAGGAGGTGCCGCCGCCCCCGCCCAACGAGCCCAAGGAGGTGCCGTCGCCCCCGCCCGACGAGCCCGAGGAGGTGCCGCCGCCCCCGCCCGACGAGCCCGAGGAGGCGCTGGCGCTGCAGCCCGTGGCGGTCGTTCGTGCTCCACCACTAAATGCTGACGAAGCCACTTGGTCAGTGAACTTGTTCCGCGATGCTTTCGTGAAACTTCGAAAGGTGGCCGTTCATCTCGGGGTCCCAGTACCCAATGATCCGCTGTAGAGGACCGTGAAGGATTACGCCTTCAAGATCAATATCTTGGCTGGGGACCTGGAGAGAGGAGTGCTCGCCCCCGTCAACGACGACGGCGGCGACGATGGCAGCCTCGACGGCTCCGGCTCCGGCTCCGACTCCGACTCCGACTCCGATGGTAGGGCTCCTCCAGTGGTGACTACCTCTGCTTAATTAATTTGTTCCTCTGTTAATGTGTTCCTCCTGTGTGTTTGTTGAACTTGTGATGGACTAGTAGATCCTCTTTTAATATGTTCCTCCTGTGTGTTTGTTGAACTTCTGATGAACTAGTAGATCTAAGAGACGCGGGTAGATCAATCCATGTCTCCTATAACGCATTACAATGTCTATGGCAGCAGCTTACAATGAATTGCAATGTGTATGCCAGAAGTTTGTTACTCTGTTTGTGTCATTATATGGCAGCAGTTCACAATGAATTGCAATGTGTATGCCAGAGTTATGCCAGAAGTTTGTTACTCTATTTGTGTTAATCCGCGTTTCCTTTGCCTCGTGCTGCAATGAAATGTCAGCATAGTTGAATTGATGAATTTTGTGATGTGTGACAAAATTAAGATTTGTGACCCAATTGTCATTCCATCCATTCTTCATTCATACATTTAAGTTTGTCATATGTGACAAATTTTTCATTCTTCATCCACACGGATGAAGCAAAAGCACCACTTTTAACATCAGTATTACTTCTTTGCAGCATTCATCCCTAGTAAACATCCAAATACTACACAAACAACAGCCACAATAATCAAGTTCATCTTCCAGATCACATTGTTCATCTTCTCCTCCAGTGCTTTCTTCCTCTGCTTGTCCTCCAGTGCTTGCCTCTGCTCGCCGCTCCCAATTTGACATTCCACTAAATCAACTACTTCATCGACCGCGTCTGCCCAGTTCGACGGTTGAAAAACAATGATGCCAGCATCCTTCAGCATCTGGAGATACTCCTTGTAGAAACGATAAAATCCACAATTCTTGGTGTATTGCAGAATCAAAAGCACATAAGAACCCTAACTCAGATTTGGGAGACACAGCAGACTACTCACCGAGTTCCTTGCACACTTCAAATAAAGATGACTGTGGTTTTCACCTTCCTTCTACGTCCGCCCCTCCACCACCCGAGCCATACCACAGTCCGGGCAAGGGACCAGTGGAAAGCCGCTTAGCTCATCGACTGGATCCAAGCCGATGGAGTGATTGCGGCTGCTTCGGCAACCTTGAACCATGCTCCTCGCACGTGCACCTCTAGACGAATCGGCGTAGTGTGACATGTGCGCGACGGCGGGAAAGGACGGGTGGGCGGCGGCGGTGGAGCTCAGATCGGGGAAGAAGAAGGGGGCCGGGGTCGGGGCGGATGCATATTCATTCGGCCAGGGGCATTTCGGACAATGGAGCACTTGTTGGCGACAAGGGTTAGTGTACCAGCGTCACCGGGGCGGATGCATATTCATTCGGCCAGGGGCATTTCGGACAATGGAGCACTTGTTGGCGATGAGGGTTAGTCTACCAGCGTCGCCGGGGCGGATGCATATTCATTCGGCCAGGGGCATTTCGGACAATGGAGCACTTGTTGGCAACGAGGGTTAGTCTACCCGCATCGCCTTTGTCGGTCGGGCAGGCTACGGTTATCTTTTTTATATAGGCTTCTGACGCTGACGCGTGGGCCCGACACTATTTTTTCTGAATTGAAACTTGCTTCCCTCAAATATTAGAGCCCATAAACAGTACCAAAAAATTCGTAAAAAATACGAACAATTCATAGTTGGTAATTTAGTATTTGAATAAAATATCAACAGCCACACTTGTTTAACCAAATTTCTTAAAATTAGATTTTTTATCTCTTGTTTATGATATAATAATTATAATAACATCTTAGTGTGTTCTAAAAATTATACAAATTGATTTGGCAACATAATTTAAGTCCCTAAGCTTGTCTACAAAAATTCAAATGGTTTCAAAAATGGAAGATTATACTTATGTACAAATGTCTACATCTCTCACATAGTTTCTTAGAATGTTACTTCAACATTGAAGTTTTCCACACTTTAAAACATGTTCGAACTCATATGCATTTCAAATTTTAACATAACCTCATGTTCACCATAAGATTACGAAATGCAAAGTTTCATTAGTAATGGTTGTGTAAAACAAATATTATTTCTATGTTGTACTTATAAGGAACAATATAAGGCGTATAAACAACATCCAAGAAATGGAATTACATACGAAAAAATGTCATAAATGAATAGATGTTGATTTTAGAAACAATCAGAAACAAATATCATCAAATTTGGATTATGGTTGACGGAGAAATACATGATACAAAATTTGATTGGAGATTAAAACGAGAAAAGCAAGCTGTTCTTCATTCGAATAGACCTGGCCCCGCCCCTTCATTGGCGATGGGTGGTTGTTAATCATCGTATCATTTGCGCATTCGAACCTTTTTAATAAACGCTCCGCCCCGCCTTCCGCCTTCTATCCCCTTCTTCGGCTTCCGCCTTCCTCGTCTCCGTCGCAGCCTCGTCTCCGTCGCAGGGATGGCCCGTCACTCTAGGGGGAGGTTCTGCAAGGAGGAGGCCTCGCGGCCACGTCCCCGTCCGTCTTCCTCGGTGTTGTCCGCCGCCCCAGCCAAGAGAGTGAGGTTCCGCGGTGATGAAGAGGATCCGTCCCAGCGCGCCGCCCCCGTGCGTCTTCCTCGGCGCTCCATGGAAGAGGCCGGTTCTTCGTTGGCCTAGGGGAGGAAGCCGTACACGCGCGCAAGGGCCAAGTTGGCGGACTCCAGCGACGCCCGCCTTGGAGAGGCAGGGTTTTTTCCTCAACGCGAAGGAAGAAGCGGTCCACGCACATTGAGGTGAGCGCGGACTCCTCCGGCGACGACCCGGGCAGAAGAGTGGTGGTAGACCTCATCTCCTCCGGTGACGACTCCGGCAACAACTCCGGCGATGAATCCGGCAACAACTCCGACGACGATTCTGAAGACCATGATGCAAGTTCTGAAACCATCATGCACGATTTTTCCTTGTACCTTCACATCTTCACTGATCAATTGTTCTAATGCATCAATTTCCATTTGTTGTAGGAAGTTGCTGCACATGACATTGACAAGATTTGGACTGAAATCAACAAGCTCAAGGAATCAGCTGAAGAGAAGCAGGCAAGTTTTGAAACCAGTTAGAGCTAAACAGCTTTCTTGTAAATTATTACTGTTATGAAGCTTGCATCAATATAATTTTTTCCTTTGTTTTAGGAACGTGCTGTTACTCGGGATGACATTGACTACATCTGGAAAGGAATCGACAAGCAGGATGAGCAGCTTAAAGCCGCACAAAAGAGGCAGGAGATTGAACTTCTAAAGAAGAATGCTGAGCTGGCAGAAAGAGTTGCAAAACTAGAGACAAGGCTAGCTGAACTTGAGGCAGCAACACAAAAGAAGCCATCTAGCTAACTAGTTCCCTTGCAGCTACAATCTAGTTTGGTGATGTGCCCAGCTGATGTAGTCTTATTTTGGTGATGTGCCCTGCTGATGCATGTCAGATGTGAATATGTTTGTTATGAGTTAGTTTGCTTGGTGATGTGAACTTGTGACACATGTCATATGTGAACATGTGATGCTATATCAACAGTCACACTTGTTTGTTTTGGTGATGTGAACTTGTGATGCATGTCATATTAGAGCCCATAAACAGCACCTAAAAATTCATAAAAAAATATGAAAAATTCATAGTTGGTAATTTAGTAATTGAATAAGATATCAACAGCCACACTTGTTTAACCAAATTTCTTAAAATTAGATTTTTTTATCTCATTTTTATGATATACTATACTAGTAGCAGAGTAGTACTTGACTACATTACTTGTTTTAAGGCCCACACAAGTCCACTCGCGCTAGGTTAGTAGGGAAGGATGCCTCCCTCACGCAGTCTCCTCCCGCTCTCCCCTCGCGCCGCCGCCGCCGCTTGCTAGAATTCAAAGAACTAAGCAATGATGAAAAGTGGGACTTGTTTGATAAGCATGTGCAGAAACACTTGAAGTTCCAGGAAGACGCGAAACCGCAGGCATTCAAGCTTTTTCGGAAGACGGCAACCAAGGCATGGAGACAATTCAGATTTCAGCTTAGGCGAGATTTTATCAGAAAAGGACTTGAGCCATTTACAAGGCACCCGTTTATCATCCCGGAACAGTGGAAGGAGTTCATGAAACAGGAGGAAACCGAGCAAGCCTCATCTGTTAGTGTCAAGTTCAAAGAACTCTGAAGCCGGAACACAAGCGAGCACAGCATGGGTCCAGCTGGTTATACTGTGAAACTAGAACAATGGGAGGAAGAGGACAGACAATTAGCTGCAGCTGGTATCCCCAACCCATATGACGCCTACCCTGACGATCGTTCCAAGAATTGGCTGCGAGCAAGGAGTAAGCTAGTGATTAAAGACCGTGTTGCCGTGATAGTGTTCAACAACAAAGAGGCAGAAAAATTGGCTGCAGACATCAAGGAGAAGATTGCATGTGCAGAATCTTCAGGAATGGTAGGGCAGAGGGAGTATGATGTGCTAAGTCAGTGCTTGGGCCGCCCTGAACAACCAGGTCGCGTGCGTGTTGTCTCCAGCTACCAGGGTTGGAAGTTTGCATGGCCTCAGCACGCTTCCATGTACAGCAAGAGGAAGAGGACGAAGACCGACGCATCAGTTGATACAGAAAAGATAAAGGAACAAATCAAGGAAGAACTGGTGGCTGAGATGCAGATGCAGAATATGCAGATGCAGAGGTGGTGTTGTCACCAGATGGTGTTGTCACCAGTGTCCAATCGCGCAAGCCCTTCACCCGCCACACTGAAGAGCAGCTGTGCGTCCGCAGATAATATAGGTTTGATCGATGGCACTGCAGAGTTGGCGACAGAGGTGCGCTGTGACGATCGTACACACGACGACATTATAGGCATGTTGACTGAACCCACACACTGTGGCCTATGGATCACGTGGAGGGGTCTTCAATGTGAGGCTGCAATTGATCTTGTTCATCCATAGCAGACTACGCTACAAACAGTCCCGATTCATGAAGACTGTGTTGTGGTTGAAGTGCTCACTGTATATACTTTCTTTGCGGATGAACTGGTGGAATACCCTCCTAATGACGAGGTGATGAAACTCAGACAAGCTGAAGGACAGAGGTTACAGTGGAGAAGGTGTCGGATTGACATCAAGGGAGCACCAACATGTAAATCTCGTTCACAGGCTACGGTAGAGATTCCTTGTAGTTCATAGAGGACGGTACAGGTTCCTTCCTCACATGGTTCCCCACATCCTCCTCCTCCTCCTCAATCCCCACATCCGCAAGACGTTCCATTTGGACCTCCTCCTCGTCCTGAAAAACTTGCATTCCCACCTCCTCGTCATCCTGAAAACACAGAAAAACTTGCATCCCCACATTCGCAAGATACACAAAATATTCCATCCCCACTTACTACTAGTCTTGAAAAAACAGAAAAACTTGCATCCCCACATCCGCAAGAGACACCAAATATTCCATCCCCACCACCACCACCTCCTCCTCCTCCTTCTCCTCCTCATGAAACAACAAAACCTACACCTCCAAACGAAAGTGCTCAAAACAATCATGCCAAAGCAGGTACATCTGGGCCTAATACCTCTGTAATAGCTCCTGGTGAGACACCATTGTTACCAGTCAACCAGAGTGATGTGTTGGTCGGTGCTGATAAATCTGTCGACGACATTTCGAAGAAAGCTGTGGGTACATCTGGGCCCAATACCTCTGTAATAGCTCCTGGTGAGACACCACTAGGTAAGAAAGCCCTTGAGAAACCTTCAGCCATTTCAAATCAGCAAGTAAAGAAACTTGTCGAAAATAAAATCTCTACACCACGTACAGCAGGCAAGAAATCCCTTGAGAAACCTTCAGCCATTTCAAAGCTATAAGAAGAGAAACTTGCCACAAATAAAAGCTCTACACCACCTACAGCAGGCAAGCAAGCCCTTAAGAAACCTTCTTCAACCATCTCAAAGCAGCAGGAAAAGAAAATAGTTGTAAACAAAACCTCTAAGATGCCTACTAGAAAGCGATCTGAGAGAAACACCAAGAAGAATCCTTGGTCTATGACTAACCCAAAGCGATCTGAGAGAAACACCCAGAAGAATCCTTGGGCTATGGTTAACCCAAATTACCAATTCGGAAAGAGCCTTCTCAGTGATGATGATCTCAAAAAGGCTGCTCCTTGTACCAGAGAGCTCCACACATTCTACATGCAACATGGTAAGTCAGATGATGATTCTCCGATTATGGTCGCACTTCGGCCCGGGACCAGTGCATGGCCTAAGAGAGATGAATCGTCAAACAGACTCGAGCAGATACCTGTGCAACTCAGTGATTTGTACGATCTCTTCAACTTAGATGCTTTGGATCTGACACTTCTCCGCTGCTTCATCCTGTAAGTTGCTTGAAAATTTAATCTGCTTCTCACTAATCATTCTCTATCGAAATGTGATTTTTGCCTCACATCATCTTTACCATGTATTTTGCCTCCTTACACTTTGTTTTTTCTTACTAATAGGAATATGGCTGTAGAAGTTGAGAAGACGGGCGCTGCAGTTGGCTTCCTTGATCCTGAATGCCTTTGCTCGACAACGTTGAACAGCACGGATGACACTCTTGCTTTCTCTGTGTCCTATATGTGCAATGCCTTCAAACTATATGCTAAAAAGAAATTCATCCTTACCGCTTATCTCAGTACGAACCACTGGATTGCAGTGGCGATCGTTCCGAAGCAGCGGAAGGTCTACCATCTTGATTCATTGAAGAGAGTTAAGACTGATACTAACCCTTTCGAACAAATCATTAATGAGTAAGTTGTTTCTTTCTTAACCTGCGGACGTTCCTCAACAAACTGTGCAGAGTATATTAATTAATAGTGCCCTAACAATTGTTGCATGTTTCGTTGTAGGGGTTGGGAACGTTACTGCGGCAAAAAGAAGTCGCGCCTTAGCACCTTGGAACATGTCAAAGATGTTAAGGTACATACCACTTATTTCCTTCCTGTGGAAGCTAGTACTAAAGCTTGAGTTTATTTCTTCTCGATCACCACTATTTTTCTTTGTACATTTATTGCAGTGCCACCAACAACCTACTGAATCCAAACTCTACGGCTTTTATTGTGCCTATCACATGCTTAAATTAAAAGATAGAGGCCCAGATATGGAGGTACTTTCTTGGGATCTTCATTTGTAAAACCTGTAACTGAGCACAGTTCTTGCTTATTACCACTGCACATGTTTGGTAACCACCTATATATGTGTGCTGACTGGTGACATTGTTATATCCAGAGATTAGGGCTAGAAGAGCATCCTCTCGACAAATCAACGCTGGTCTATGTTCGTGAAAGAATTGCCACATTCCTCATGGAACAGGTGATCACAGTCGGAGGAAAATTTCATGCTGATGAAACTGTGTGGGCTCATATTATACATGGTGACTAGGAAATTTTCACATTCCTCCTTGTCCATGAATTTTGTGATATTGTTGTCAAGCTAGTTAACTATGGTTGTGATATTGTTGTCAAGCCAGTGGTGCTTCTTTACTTGTGAGATGATGATGCTGAATTTTGTCATATGATGCATGTGAATTATGTGGATTTCCGTGAATTTGGATGCTGGATCTAATTTCTGTGAATTTAGTCATATCCTGGCTGGTTCTAGGATGCAGCCCCTGATGGCTGCCAAATCCTGGTTGGTTCCAGGATGCAACCGGCAAGTAGGCAGCAGGTTACTGTAGGGGTGGCCTACGTATCTGTAACGGGCGTTAATTAAAGCTCGTTACAAACACTGATCACTGAGTAACGGGCTTCATTCGGAACACCCGTTACAAACATGCCAACAATGTAACGGGCAGTGTAAAAGCCCGTTATCAGTACTGACCGGTGGGCCCCAGAACTTGGCCCGTTCGTCAAGACAGAGGAGATGCATGTTCACCGCACGCGTCTCCGATATTGATTTCACAGTAACGGGCTCTGTTTTGGTGCCCGTTACCAAAGTTCCCTGTGGGCCTAGAGAAACAGTCATTTTCACGTGACTGGTGACTAGTTGTGGTAACGGTTGTTGTTTGATGCCCGTTACGAATCCTAGTTGTGCTGAGACGCGCGTGAAATAGACGCGTCTCATTTCGTCGAGACATCGGAGACGCAGTTACACAGAACGCGTCTCTGATGTTGAGTTACTGTAACGGGCTCTGTTTTGGTGCCCATTTCCAAAGTTCTCTGTGGGCCCAGAGAAATAGCCATTTCACATGACCGGTGGCTAGTTGTGGTAACTGTCGTTGTTTGATGCCCATTACGAATATGTGTTATCAGTAATGGGCATCTGCCCGTTACCTTTCTTGGCTCATTTGTAACACTTGATCGGTAACGGGCGCTTTGCCCGTTACTAAATGCCATCTATACCCGTTACCAAAGTGAGTTTTTCATGTAGTGCAACACTATAGGGTTCAAGAGAGCTATGCTAACCAAGATTAAACTAACTTTAGTCTAAACTAAGAATAAAGCTTCTAGAGCAAAGTAAAAGCTGAATGTAATTGACTCGAAAGGTAAGATAGAAAGATAACTTGAATTGTACTTGAGTCTAAACAAAGAAAGGATACAAGAGTAGTACCAGAACTCTGAAGAAGACTCCTCCGGAACCCCGAGACTAGCTCGACTCGACTCTAACTCCCAAGCTACACTGATCCTACTCTAAGTGAACAAAAGAGAGAAAAGGAGATGCTCCTACGTTGTGTGTCTGATCTAGCGAGTGGGAGGTGGCTTTTATAGGCAAGGAAGGTCGGTGGAAAGCAGGGGGGCCACATGCCAGGTGCGGCCAGCTCACCAGGTGCGGTCGGCCCTGGGATGTGCCGCCTCTCGCCTTGGACGCCCCAGTCCAGCGACCAGTCTACTTCGTTAGTGAGGTCCTGTCCAAGTCCAAGGCCTGGTACCAACTGGTTCAGAAGCTACTCTACGCAGAACTCATCACCTTGCGGAATCTACGACACTACTTCCAGGAGTACTTGATCTCTGTGATCACAGACTTCCCGCTCGGTGATATACTCCACAACCGGTATTCCACCGGGAGAATCTCCAAGTGGGCGGTCGAGCTCGGTGCCCTCACGGTCGACTTCAAGCCACGAACAGCCTTCAAGTCTCAAGCTCTAGTCGACTTCATGGCAGAGTGGTGGGAAAACCAACTACCCACACCAACAGAGCGACCAGAGCATTGGGTGATGTACTTTGACGGCTCACTCAAGCTCGAGGGCACAGGCGCAAGGGTACTCCTGATCTCACCAAAGGGCGAACAACTCAAGTACGTCCTGCAGATCTTCTGGAAGGTCTCAAACAACGAAGCTGAGTATGAAGCTCTACTTCACGGGCTCCGTCTCGCTATCTCATTGGGCATCAAGCGACTACTAGTCTATGGCGACTCCGCTATGGTGATCAACTAGGTCAACGACTCCTGGGATCGCAACAAGGAGAACATGGACGCCTACTGCCTAGAAGTCCGCAAGCTTGAGAACAAGTTCCATGGTCTCGAGTTCCATCATGTCGTCCTCAACAACAACGTTGCAGTGGACGTCCTGTCGAAGCTTGGTTCTACTCGCGCTCAAGTACCAGCGGGAGTCTTCGTCCACGAACTTCACACGCCATCCATTCCGTAGAAGGCACCAACGACCAATGATCTTGGGCTATCTCAGCCTAGCCAGGAGGTCATGATGATCGATGTGTACTGGAGGCAACTGTTCATCGACTACATCCATGAGCAGAAGGTTCCTTCTGACAAGAACGAGACAGAACAACTCATCCGATGTGCCAAGACCTACGTACTAGTCGGAGACAAGCTCTACAGGTGAGGTGCAACTTCTGGAGTACTCATGAAGTGCGTACCTCGGGAGGAAGGCAAGGACATCTTGGAGGAGATCCACAAAGGCGACTGCGGCAACCACGCGTCTTCACAGACGCTCGTGAGCAAAGCCTTCCGGCGAGCTTTCTACTGGCCCATAGCTCTGGGTGACACAATAGAACTCGTTAGGAAATGCCACGGGTGCCAATTCTTCACCAAGCAGCAACACGTCCCAGCCTACAAGCTAGTCACGATACCGCCAACCTGGCCGTTTGCCGGCTGGGGGCTCGACATGTTTGGGTCTCTGCCAACTGTGCTAGGAGGATTCAACAGAGTTCTGGTGGCTATCGACAAGTTCACCAAGTGGATCGAAGTCAAGCCGGTCACCTGCCCAAAAGCCGTCAGAGTACTCGACTTCTTGGATGAACTCATGCATCGCTAAAGGCTACCTCATCGCATCATCACAGACCTGGGCTCCAACTTCAACAACCACCAATTTTGGGAGTCCTGCAAGAACAGTGGGATCGATGCTCGGTACGTCTCAGTCGCTCACCCGCGCGCTAACGGCCAGGTGGAGCGCGCCAACAGGATGGTACTCAGCGCCCTCAAGAAGCGACTACACGACTCTGCTAACACCAAAAGGAGGCAAGTGGATCAAGGAACTGCCCAATGCACTCTGGGACTTCATACTTAACCTACCAAGCCAACTGGGCATTCGCCCTACTTCTTGGTCTACGGCTCCAAAGCTATACTACCTGCCGACGTGACGTGGGATTCCCCGGCGGTGAACAGTACAACGAAGGTGTCTCGGAAGACAGCAGACGGGTTGACATCTGAGGACCGGAGCGTCCGAGGACCGATGGATGGTCGCTCCTTGTTGTGATGAGTGATTGACAACATTGTGTGGACTGACTCTTGGCCGAGTATTGCAGGTGCAGGTTGCGGCTTGATTTGCGTTGGTGCAGGTGAAGAGCGGGCGCGAAAGGTCTTAGCCTTGCGGGGCCTCCAAGGAGTGGAGAGACAAGTAGGCTCGGCTCGATGGACCCGGTGGCCGAACGGGATCAAGTGCGGGTCGCATGGTGGCAAGAAAAGCAAGACTAAGTCGTCGACTCGAGCCGGTGTAGGGTAGCGGCTCACAACCGAAGTCTACACGCGGGGTTTGCGGCGGTTCACCGCAAAACTGTTAGGTTACTTGGTTGAGCCACAAAATCAAGACCGGAGACTCAGCGGGTGCAGACAGGATCCGGGCGCGCTGAGTTGGATGCCGGGGGACACACGGCGGGATCGCAGGGCTTGCGTCGGGAGGACACAGACTGCGGCGAAGGTGTGGCCGCCCGATGAAGAGGAGTGCTACTTGACCATATTGCCCCTGAGGGGTGTGTATCTCATTTTAAGTTCTAGGGGCAGCTTGGTCATTTGCCCAACCCAGAGGGACTTTATATATATAGCTCTAGGGTTTCATGGCAAATCATTCTTCCGGACTGCTTCTCATTTCCCTGCTCTTTAGGCTTAGATTTTCTTTACCGTTTTGTAGAGAATCTGACCTCTGAGTGTATGGAAGCTTTCATGGTTGCGTCGATTTCCTTCTAGTGGCTCGAGTGATTTTCATGTCTTTTTTGGGCTATTTTCGTTGGATTTTCGTGCGCGGCTTTTCCCTTTGATTCTGAGGTGTTTGGGTTCAGATTTCTTTGTGGGGATCATGGATAGATGCCTTGTGCATCTTTGTGCTTGATCTTGACCCCTCAAACTCCGAATTCAACCTCCGATTGAAGGATTTCGGTTGGAACCCTAGCTTTTTATGTGAGCTTGGTAGAATCTCGATTCATCTTGATTCAGTGGGTTTGAGGCTACAAAGTCGTAGGTATAGCATCTCCTAGAGATGCTTCATCTTCACCTATGATTTGGTAGCAATCCCTTGGTTGATCCGGGAGATCAGGCAAAGGGGAGGAGGTGTTGACTTTGAGCAACTCGGGCTTGAGCTGCTCTGTCCGCGCCTGGCGGACCATCCACACCTGGCGCACTGTCCATGCCTGGCGGACCGTCCACGCCTGGTCGGTGGACCGTCCGCAAGGACTTGATTTCGTCGCGTGTTCTTCAGTTCGTGAGCACAAGACGTTTCGATCCGTGGAGAGTCAAGGGTTTGGTTGCGAGGTGTTTGTTGACCATCCGCTTGATACCCATGGACTGTCTGCGCTGGACTAGTTGCTCGTGGACCGTCCGCGGTGAGCTCGTGGGCCGTCCGAATTTTGGAGGGTAGATACTATTGGTTCGAGCAGTATTTGCAGACCGTCCGCCGTGGTCTCGTGGACCGTCCACCCTACTCTTGTGGACTGTCTGCCTGGTCACCTCAGACTGTCTGCCCAGGGCTTTGCCAAAGTCCTTTGTTTCTTGAGTTGTGCTTCTACTTTGCAACTTGTTTGGACTTGTTCCTAGGGTTGGTAGCTCCGTTGTGATTTTGTTTCTTTTTCGGGCTATTTTTGTTGGATTTTTGTGTGCGGCTTTTCCCTTCGATACTGAGGTGTTTGGTTTCAGATTTCTTTGTGCGGATCATGGATAGATGCCTTGTGCATCTTTGTGCTTGATCTTGACCCCTCAAACTCCGAATTCGACCTCCGATTGAAGGATTTCGGTTGGAATCCTAGCTTTTTGTGTGAGCTCGGTAGAATCTCGATTCATCTTGATTCAGTGGGTTGGAGGCTACAAAGTCGTAGATATAGCATCTCCTAGAGACGCTTCATCTTCACCTATGATTTGGTAGCAATCCCTTGGTTGATTCGGGAGATCAGGCAAAGGGGAGGAGGTGTTGACTTTGAGCAACTCGGGCTCGAGCTGCTCTGTCTGCGCCTGGCGGACCATCTGCGCCTTGTCGGCGGACCGTCCGCGAGGACTTGAGTTTGTTGCGTGTTCTTCAGTTCGTGAGCATGAGGTGTTTCGATCTGTGGAGAGTCAAGGGTTTGGTTGCGAGGTATTTGCTGACCGTCTGCCTGCTGCTCACGGACTGTCCACACGGGACTGGTTGCTCGCGGACCGTCCGCGGTGAGCTCGCGGACCGTCCGAATTTTGGAGGGTACATACTGTTGGTTCGAGCAGTTTTTGCGGACTGTCCGCCGTGGTCTTGCGAATTGTCCGCCCGGCTCTTGCGGACTGTCCGCCCGGTCACCTCGGACTGTCTGCCCAGGGCTTCGCAATTTGCCTAAGTCCTTTGCTTCTTGGGTTGTGCTTCCGCTTTGCAACTTGTTTGGACTTGTTCCTAGGGTTGGTAGGTCCGTTGTGACTACGCGACCTTGGCAAGCTTGTGTGGGAATCCTTAGTTGTAAATTTGGGACATAGCCGAGTTCGACTCTTCGGAGAAGAAATTTTATCAGCTCCCATTCACTCCCCCCTCTCCTCTGGTCGCCTAATCAGTCTTTCAACATCGACAGCCTCGAAGAAGCCCGCTGCACCACCCACGTCCAATCAGCAAGGTACCTAGATGGTATCCGACGCTACCATGATCGCAATATCAAGGAACGCTCCTTCAACGTGGGTGATCTAGTCCTTCGTCGTATCCAGAACACGGAAAGACTACACAAGCTCAATTCGCCCTGGGAAGGTCCCTTCTCAGTTTCCAAGGTCACTGGCCCGGGCGCCTACCACCTCCAAACACTTGAAGGCGAAGACATCAGCAACTCGTGGAACATCGACCAGCTATGTCGGTTCTACGCGTAGTCCCTCGACTACTCATCTACGGGTCCAGCCGACATGGCTACTTACGGACTCTCAGCTGTAAGCGGCCTTCAGATCCTAGCACCGGTCTACGGACCTCTCTCAACCAAGATCCAGTGTTAACAGCTACTCACGGATCCTGGGCTGTACACGGCCTAAGGGCTTTGGCAGCGGTCTACGGACCACCTACTCCTTAGATCCAGCTTCAACGCCTACCTACGGATCTCCAGCTGTAAGCGGCCTGCGGACCCTAGCGACTACCTAGCTGTAAGAGGCCTACGGGTCTTGGCGTCTACCTATCTATAGCGGCCCTGGCCATCCAGGTGTAATCTTTCATCAGTAATAAAGTTTGATTCTACTCAACATGTTTACTGTGTCTCATAACTAGACAACCCCACAATTGAGTACTACTACTCATCGCCTACTCATCGACTTAGTACTCCGCGGGCTTCGCTGCAAGCCGCGGCAACGAGTACTCAGCACACCATAATAATCAAACAACTCAGATGCATTAAAACGAGTTCTTCACTAACTTGTTTATCTTACATCATCACACCTGTACATGATCTACTCCTACAGGTACATCTACTAGAGGTTGAGCTTCTCGACGACTTGTTCTGCAATGGGCACCATCTCCTCCAGCAGAGCTTGAAACTCCTCATCTGTGCAGTTCGCCGCGAGCCCTCCAGCCACCGCGTCCACAGGCACATTGGGGAAGTACGACTTCAGATAAGCAAGAACCTGATTAGGGATCGACTTCGCCAAGTGCTTGACATATGTTGCCTAGCGCCCGGGGGCTTCTTTCAACCTATCCACAAGCGGCCGCAGCTGAGTACCGGCCACATGTGGAACAAGTAGTCTTGCGATGGCAGTGTAGCTTCTTCAAGCTCCTTCAAAGACGCCCGCAGCTTCTCACAGTCTTCATTTAGCTTCCTTAGAGATTGGTAACAATGCACAAGGTCAAGATCGGAGGCTTCACGATGCTCCATCCATTTGATGCACTCATGGCTCATTTTCTTGAATTCATACTCGGCTACCTCTCGGGCGTCTGTCTCCCGGTACATGATGTTCTTCAAGTCGGTTTCAGAAGCTTTCAGCCGCTCGACAGAAGTCTCAAGCTCTGCAGACAACTCCATAGCAGAGTCAGCTACAAAAAACCACAAAATAAGTACTCAGGCATTACGGTGGAAGGCATACCTTTATTCTTCTGCCACATCGACTTGTTCTTCTTGATCAGGTCATCTCTCTTCGCATGCATATCTTGGACTTCATTATGGTACTGGGCAAAAGCACTGTCAAGCTTGGATTGGAGCAGTGCAGAGTGCTTTCTCGACTTGTCCAACTCCTTCTCCAAGGTCTCAGCGCGGATGATTGTGTCGCCATATCCCTTGAGGAGCTCGGTCTTCTTTTTGGATCTATCCACAAGGTTCTGCAGATATCAGAGCTCGGTCAGCACTAGTACTCACAACTACAAGGCTACTTAGGGTACTCGTAATATACCTTGACCCACTACTCCGTGCGGCGCCACGACTCCATGTTCAGCGACACGACGGCCAGGTCGATCAGCTCATCATCCAGCAACTCGAGCCCTCCACGGCTCGAGGTCTCAGACTCTAGCATCGATGCCGACCGCAGCGGTGCTGCCTCTTCTACCACCACTTCGCGAACGACAACCTCAGTACTCGAACCTAGCTATGGATCAACTTGTGCTTCCACCCTAGGCTCGGGGGCTGTAGTCGTCATTTGCTCCACAACTGGCTTGACAGCAGTCGCCTGACAGTAGTCGCCTCAATGGCCACTGCCTCGGGAATTACCCCTTCTTCAGCTTGTGACCCTGAAAGTAACAAGTCAGTGAGATACGCCTGTGGCGACTACTCTACACGACAAGTACTCAAGTCAGCAAGATCCATACCTTCGACAATGGTGGCTTCTTCAAGCATCGCCTCAGCCCCGGATTCAGCCTGTCGCGGCGTTGTGGGTTCTCGTGCCTCTGCCAAGTGGTCTTCACCACCAGCAGGAGCACCCGTCTCGGCCTCATCCCATGACAAATCGGTGGATTTCCTGCACCAAAGAGTACTACGCCAACTACTCGAATTATACCTCAATGACTACTCAAGTATTTGGGTACTTACAGCGTCGATCGCACCACGGTGACGGTCGGGGCGCCCAGTAGACTGGCAATATCTACGATACCGGGTTCCCCGGTAGCAACATCTCCAATAGGGTGCTTTTGCTTCATCTGTGTGGATGAAGAATGAAAAATTTGTAAAATATGACAAACTTAAATGTATGAATGAAGAATGGATGGAATGACAATTGGGTCACAAATCTTAATGTGTCACACATCACAAAATTCATCAATTCATCTGTGCTGACATTTCATTGCAGCACGAGGCAAAGGAAATGCGGATTAGCACAAACAGAGTAACAAACTTCTTGCATAACTTTGGCATACACATTGCAATTCATTGTGAACTGCTGCCATATAATGACACAAACAGAGTAACAAACTTCTGGCATACACATTGCAATTCATTGTAAGCTGCTGCCATAGACATTGCAGTGCGTTATAGGAGACATGGATTGATCTACCCGTGTCTCTTAGATCTACTAGTTCATCACAAGTTCAACATACACACAGGAGGAACATATTAACAGAGGATCTACTAGTCCATCACAAGTTCAACAAACACACAGGAGGAACATATTAATAGAGGAACAAATTAATTAATTAGAGGTAGTCGCCACCGGAGGAGCCCCACCGTCGGAGTCAGAGTCGGAGTCGGAGTCGGAGCCGGAGCCGGAGCCGTCGAGGCTGCCATCGTCGCCGCCGTCGTCGTCGACGGGGGTGAGCACTCCTCTCTCCAGGTCCCCAGCCAAGATATTGATATTGAAGGCGTAATCCTTCACGGTCATCTGCAGCGGATCATTGGGTACTGGGACCCCGAGATGAACGGCCACCTTTCGAAGCTTCACGAAAGCATCGCGGAACAAGTTCACTGACCAAGTGGCTTTGTCAGCATTTAATGGAGGAGCACGCACGACCGCCATGGGTTGCGGCGCCAGCGCCTCCTCGGGCTCGTCGGGCGGGGGTGGCGGCACCTCCTCGGGCTCGTTGGGCGGGGGCGGCAACACCTCCTCGGGCTCGTCGGGCGGGGGCGGCAGCACCTCCTCCCTCTCCTGCTTCCTGGATGGCTCGCTTGACGATGCCATGCGCACGCTCGAGGACACTACGTAGAAAACTCACTTTGGTAACGGGCATAGATGGCCTTTGGTAACGGACACTACGATCAAGTGTTACAAATGAGACAAGAAAGGTAACGGGCAGATGCCCGTTACTGATAACACATATTCGTAACGGGCATGAAACAACGACCGTTACCACAACTAGCCACCGGTCACGTGAAATGGCTGTTTCTCTGGGCCCACAGAGAACTTTAGTAACGAGCACCAAAACAGAGCCTGTTACAGTAACTCAACATCAGAGATGCATTCTATGAAACTGCGTCTCCGATGTCTCGACGAAATGAGACGCGTCTATTTCACGTGCGTCTCAGCACAACTAGGATTCGTAACGGGCATCAAACAACAACCGTTACCAAAACTAGTCACCGGTCACGTGAAAATGACTGTTTCTCTGGGCCCACAGGGAACTTTGGTAACGGGCACCAGAACAGAACCCGTTACAGTGAATCAATATCGGAGACGCGTGCAGTAAACCAAGTTCTGGGGCCCACCGGTCAGTATTGGTAACGGGCTTTTACGGTGCCCGTTACATTGTTGGCATGTTTGTAATGGGTGTTCCGATTGAAGCCCGTTACTCAGTGACCAGTGTTTGTAACGAGCTTTAATTAACGCCCGTTACAGATACGTAGGCCACCCCTACAGTAACCTGCTGCCTGCTTGCCGGCTGCATCCTGGAACCAGCCAGGATTTGGCAGCCATCAGGGGCTACATCTTGGAACCAACCAGGATATGACTAAATTCACAGAAATTAGATCCAGCATCCAAATTCACAGAAATCCACATAATTCACATGCATCATATGACAAAATTCAACATCATCATCTCACAAGGAGGAATGCAACAATATCACAAAAATTCATGGACAAGGAGGAATGCAAAAATTTCCTCGTCACCATATTTAATCTGAGCCCACACAGTTTCATCAGCATGAAATTTTCCTCCGGCTGTGATCACCTGTTCCATGAGGAATGTGGCAATTCTTTCACGAACATAGACCAGCGTTGATTTGTCGAGAAGATGCTCATCTAGCCCTAATCTCTAGATATAACAATGTCACCAGTCAGCACACATATATAGGTGGTTACCAAACATGTGCAGTGCTAATAAGCAAGAACTGTGCTCAGTTGCAGGTTTTACAAATGAAGTTCCCAAGAAAGTACCTCCATATGTGGGCCTCTATATTTTAATTTAAGCATTTGATAGGCACAATAGAAGCCGCAGAGTTTGGATCCAGTAGGTTGTTGGTGGCACTGCAATGAATGTACAAAGAAAAATAGTGGTGATCGAGAAGAAATAAACTCAAGCTTTAGTACTAGCTTCCACAAGAAGGAAATAAGTGGTATGTACCTTAACATCTTTGACATGTTCCAAGGTGCTAAGGCGTGACTTCTTATCGCGGCAGTAACGTTCCCAACCCCTACAATGAAACATGCAACAATTGTTAGGGCACTATTAATTAATATACTCTGCACAGTTTGTTGAGGAACATCCGCAGGTTAAGAAAGAAATAACTTACTCATTAATGATTTGTTCGAAAGGGTTAGTATCAGTCTTAACTATCTTCAATGAATCAAGATAGTAGACCTTCCGCTGCTTCGGAACGATCGCCACTGCAATCCAGTGGTTCGTACTGAGATAAGCGGTAAGCATGAAATTCTTTTTAGCATATAGTTCGAAGGCATTGCGCATATAGGACACAGAGAAAGCAAGAGTGTTTTTCGTGCTCTTCAATGTTGTGGAGCAAAGGCATTCAGGATCAAGGAAGCCAACTGCAGCGCCCGTCTTCTCAACTTCTACAGCCATATTCCTATTAGTAAGAAAAAACAAAGTGTAAGGAGGCAAAATACATGGTAAAGATGATGTGAGGCAAAAAGCACATTTCGATAGAGAATGATTAGTGAGAAGCAGATTAAATTTTCAAGCAACTTACAGGATGAAGCAGCGGAGAAGTGTCAGATCCAAAGCATCCAAGTTGAAGAGATCGTACAAATCACTGAGTTGCACAGGTAGCTGCTGGAGTTCGTTTGACGATTCATCTCTCTGAGGCCATGCATTGGTCCCGGGCCGAAGTGCGACCATAATGTCAGAATCATCATCTGACTTACCACGTTGCATGTAGAATGTGTGGAGCTGTCTGGTTCAAGGAGCAGCATTTTTGAGATCATCATAACTGAGAAGGCTCTTTCCGAATTTGTAATTTGGGTTAACCATAGCCCAAGGATTCTTCTGGGTGTTTCTCTCAGATCGCTTTGGGTTAGTCATAGACCAAGGATTCTTCTTGGTGTTTCTCTTAGATCGCTTTGTAGTAGGCATCTTAGAGGTTTTATTTACAGCAATTTTATTTCTTGCTGCTTTGAGATGGCTGAAGAAGGTTTCTTAAGGGCTTGCTTGCCTGCTGTAGGTGGTGTAGAGCTTTTATTTTTGGCAAGTTTCTCTTCTTGCAGCTTTGAAATGGCTGAAGGTTTCTCAAGGGATTTCTTGCCTGCTATACGTGGTGTAGAGATTTTATTTTCGGCAAGTTTCTTTCCTTGCTGATTTGAAATGGCTGAAGGTTTCTCAAGGGCTTTCTTGCCTAGTGGTGTCTCACCAGGAGTTATTACAGAGGTATTGGGCCCAGATGTACCTACAACTTTCTTCGAAATGTCGTCGACAGATTTATCAGCACCAGCCAACACATCACTCTGGTTGACTGGTAATAGTGGTGTCTCACCAGGACCTATTACAGAGGTATTAGGCCCAGATGTACCTGCTTTGGCATGATTGTTTTGAGCACTTTCGTTTGGGGGTGTAGGTTTTGTTGTTTCATGAGGAGGAGAAGGAGGAGGAGGAGGAGGTGGTGGGCGTGGTGGTGGGGATGGAATATTTGGTGTCTCTTGCGGATGTGGGGATGCAAGTTTTTCTGTGTTTTCAGGATGACGAGGAGGTGGGGATGTAAGTTTTTCAGGACGAGGAGGAGGTCCGAATGGAACGTCTTGCGGATGTGGGGATTGAGGAGGAGGAGGAGGAGGAGGAGGATGTGGGGAACCATATGAGGAAGGAACCTGTACCGTACTCTGTGAACTACAAGGAATCTGTACCGTAGCCTGTGAACGAGATTTACATGTTAGTGCTCCTTTGATGTCAATCCGACACCTTCTCCATTGTAACCTTTGTCCTTCAGCTTGTCCGAGTTTATCACCTCGTCATTAGGAGGGTATTCAAACAGTTCATCCGCAAAGATAGTATATACAGTGAGCACTTCAACCACAACACAGTCTTCATGAATCGGGACTGTTTGTAGCGTAGTCTCCTCTAGATGAACAAGACCAATTGCAGCCTCACATTGAAGACCCCTCCACGTGATCCATAGGCCACAGTGTGTGGGCTCAGTCAACATGCCTATAAGGTCTTCGTGTGTACGATCGTCACAGCGCACCTCCGTTGCCAACTCTGCAGTGCCATCGATCAAACCTACATTATCTGCGGACGCACTGCTACTCTTCAGTGTGGCAGGTGAAGGGCTTGCGCTATTGGACACTGCTGACAACACCATCTGGTGACAACACCACCTCTGCATCTGCATGTTCTGCATCTGCATCTCAGCCACCAGTTCTTTCTTGATTTGTTCCTTTATCTTTTCCGTATCAACTGATGCGTCGGTCTTCGTCCTCTTCCTCTTCCTGTACAACTCGACGTGCTGAGGCCATGCATACTTCCAGCCCTGGTAGCTGGAGACACCACGCACACGACCTGGTTATTCAGGGCGGCCCAAGCACTGACTTAGCACATCATACTCCCTCTACCCTGCCATTCCTGAAGATTCTGCAAATGCAATCTTCTCCTTGATGTCTGCAGCCAATTTTTCTGCCTCTTTGTTGTTGAACACTATCACGGCAACACGGTCTTTAATCACTAGCTTACTCCTTGTTCGCAGCCAATTATTGGAACGATCGTCAAGGTAGGCGTCATATGGGTTGGGGATACTAGCTGCAGCTAATTGTCTGTCCTCTTCCTCCCATTGTTCTGGTTTCACAGTATAACCAGCTGGACCCATGCTGTGCTCGCTTGTGTTCCTGCTTCGGAGTTCTTTGAACTTGACACTAGCAGATGAGGCTTGCTCGGTTTCCTCCTATTTCATGAACTCCTTCCACTATTCTGGGATAATAAACGGGTGCCTTGTAAATGGCTCAAGTCCTTTTCTGATAAAATCTCGCCTAAGATGAAATCTGAATTGTCTCCATGCCTTGGCTGCCGTCTTCCAGAAAAGCTTGAATGCCTGCGGTTTCGCGTCTTCCTGGAACTTCAAGTGTTTCTGCACATGTTTATCAAACAAGTCCCACTTTTCATCATTGCTTAGTTCTTTGAATTCTGGCAAGTGCAAAGGTATCTTTTGTCTAGCAACGAGCCCCGCAAGCGCCCTGAACCTACGCTTTTGAGTCAATGGTACTGGCATCCCCACTATGTCGACCTCAGTGACTATCATTGTGTCACTTGGCCACTTTGTGGATGTCCTTGGCGCTCTGCCTCGGCGCTGAGCCCCACCCACCTAGTCTTGTTGTGCACTAGCAGTGCCATAACCCTGTTCTTCATCTTGTGGCCCAGGTCTATAGTCCTCGTCAGATTTATCCTGTGAATTAATAGTCAAGGGAATTACAGTAACTACTATAGCCTACTGTAATATCATTGGTTCTTGGTAAACCATTAACATAAATCGAAAATTCAGTAACCAAAAAATTAGTTTAGGCAATGCGACCTTACCATTTTAAAGAGGAAGATGCAGGCTGCCTCTGTTGTTGATGAGGTACTTATTCAACTTGGAGAGAATGTGCAGATGTACATAGGAACAAGAGCAAAACCAAATATTAGAGTCAATCTAAAGGGAAATGCTAAGTATGTATACCATCAACAGCTAAGTATGTCCACATGTACTTATACAAAGGAGCCACGGCATACCCTGCAATTCCCACAAGTACAAGTATATTTATACGCATTTATATAAAAAGAAAACCATACGCACGCATATGTTGTATACTTGATTATCTGAACGCATGTGTGCTGCATACGCTCGCTTGGCCTAATTGCATAAACTCAAGCAAATATACCAAATTACGTTGTTAATTTTATAGTTATTACTGAATTGTTGTTAATTTTACAATTATTACCGAGTTGGTAGAATGCATTTACCGAATTGTATAAGACATTTTTAGAGCGGCATACCATAAACTCAAATCCTAGATTCGCCACTGACCTTGTCACTGCCGGAGCGGAGGGATCTCTACTCCTCGTCGCTGCCTGCTCGCCGCCACGTCCTCGTCCTCGCGTCGACCTCGTGGCTGGATCCCTCCTCCTCCTCCTAGTCGTCGTCGTCGTCGTCGTCGCTGGATCCCTCCCCTAGTCGTCGTCGTCGTCGTCGCTGGATCCCTCCTCTAGTCATCATCATCGTTGCCGCCGCCGCTGCTGGGTCCCTCCTCCTCCAGATCTCGCTATCAGAGGTGTGGTGCGCGTCGCGCCGAGGGTGGTGTGGCGCGCGTCTCAGCGAAGGGGTGTAGCGTGCGTCGCGGCGTGGGGGGAGGTGAGGGGGACAAAGGCGAGGGGGAGAAAGCGGCGGTGCGAGGGGAGAGTGGGAGGAGACTGCGTGAGGGAGGCGTCCTTCCCTACTAACCTAGCGCGAGTGGGCTTGTGTGGGCCTTAAAACGAGTAATGTAGTCAAGTACTACTCTGCTACTAGTATAGTATATCATAAATATGAGATAAAAAAATCTAATTTTAAGAAATTTGGTTTGGCTGTTGATATTTTATTCAATTACTATGAATTTTTCATATTTTTTATATCATAAACTATGAATTTTTCGTATTTTTTTCGTATTTTTAGGTGCTGTTTATGGGCTCTAATATGACATGCATCACAAGTTCACATCACCAAAGCAAACAAGTGTGACTGTTGATATAGCATCACATGTTCACATATGACATGCATCACAAGTTCACATCACCAAGCAAACTAACTCATAACAAACATATTCACATCTGACATGCATCAGCAGGGCACATCACCAAAATAAGACTGCATCAGCTGGGTGCATCACCAAACTAGATTGTAGCTGCAAGGGAACTAGTTAGCTAGGATGGCTTCTTTTGTGCTGGTGCCTCAAGTTCAGCTAGCCTTGTCTCTAGTTTTGCAACTCTTTCTGCCAGCTCTGCATTCTTCTTTAGAAGTTCAATCTCCTGCCTCTTTTGTGCGGCTTTAAGCTACTCATCCTGCTTGTCGATTCCTTTCCAGATGTAGTCAATGTCATCCCGAGTAACAGGATGTTCCTAAAATAAAGGAAAAAATTATATTGATGCAAGCTTCATAACAGTTGTAATTTACAAGAAAGCTGTTTAGCTGTAACTAGTTTCAAAACTTGCCTGCTTCTCTTCAGCCGATTCCTTGAGCTTGTTGATTTCAGTCCAAATCCTGTCAATGTCATGTGCAGCAACTTCCTACAACAAATGGAAATTGATGCATTAGAACAATTGATCAGTGAAGATGTGAACAAGGACAAATCGTGCGTGATGGTATCAGAACTTGCCTCATGGTCTTCAGAATCGTCGCCGGAGCTGTTGCCGGAGTCGTCACCGGAGTTGTTGCCGGGGTCGTCGCCGGAGTTGTTGCCGGAGTCGTCGCCGGAGGAAATGAGGTCTACCACCACTCTTCTGCCCGGGTCATCGCCGAAGGAGTCCGCGCTCACCTCAATGCGCGTGGACCGCTTCTTCCTTCGCGTTGAGGAAAAAACCCCTGCCTCTCCATGGCGGGCGTCGCTGGAGTCCGCCAACTTGGCCCTTGCGCGCGTGTATGGCTTCCTCCCCCAGACCGACGAAGAACCGGCCTCTTCCATGGAGCACCGAGGAAGACGCACAGGGGCGGCGCGCTAGGACGGCTCCTCTTCATCGCCACGGAACCTCACTCTCTTGGCGGGGGCGGCGGACAGCACCGAGGAAGATGGACGGGGACGTGGCCGCGGTGCCTCCTCCTTGCAGAACCTTCCCCTAGAGTCGCGGGCCATCCCTACGACGGAGACGAGGAAGGCGGAAGCCGGAGAAGGGGATAGAAGGCGGAATGCGGGGCGGAGCGTTTATTTAAAAGGTTCGGATGCGCAAATGATACGATGATTAACAACCACCCGTCGCCAATGAAGGGGCGGGGCCAGGTCTATTCGAATGAAGAACAGTTTGCTTTTCCCCTTTAATCTGCAATCAAATTTTGTATCACGTATTTCTCTGTCAACCGTAATCCAAATTTGATGATATTTGTTTCTGAATTTTTCTAAAATCAACATCTATTCATTTATGACATTTTTTCGTATGTAATTCCATTTCTTGGATGTTGTTTATACACCTTATATTGTTCCTCATAAGTACAACATAGAAATAATATTTGTTTTACACAACCATTACTAATGAAACTTTGCATTTCGTAATCTTATGATGAACATAAGGTTATGTTAAAATTTCAAATGCATATGAGTTCGAACATGTTTTAAAGTGTGGAAAACTTCAATGTTGAAGTAACATTCTAAGAAACTATGTGAGAGATGTAGACATTTGTACACAAGTATAATCTTCCGTTTTCGAAACCATTTGAATTTTTGTAGACAAGCTTAGGGACTCAAATTATGTTGCCAAGTCAATTTGTAGAATTTTTAGAACACACTAAGACGTTATTATAATTATTATATCATAAACAAGAGATAAAAATCTAATTTTAAGAAATTTCGTTAGACAAGTGTGGCTGTTGATATTTTATTCAAATACTAAATTACCAACTATGAATTGTTCGTATTTTTTACGAATTTTTTGGTGCTGTTTATGGGCTATAATATTTGAGGGAAGCAAGTTTCAATTCAGAAAAAATAGTGTCGGGCCCACGCGTCAGCGTCAGAAGCCTATATAAAAAAAGATAACCGTAGCCTGCCCGACCGAAAAAGTCGATGCGGGTAGACTAACCCTCGTCGCCAACAAGTGCTCCATTGTCCGAAATGCTCCTGGCCGAATGTATAGGCATCCGCCCCGGCGACGCTGGTACACTAACCCTCGTCGCCAACAAGTGCTCCTTTGTCAGAAATGCCCCTGGCCGAATGAATATGCATCCGCCCCGGCAGAGTGAAGGAGACGAGGCTGTGACGGAGACGAGGAAGGCGGAAGCCGGAGAAGGGGATAGAAGGCGGAAGGCGGGGCGGAGCGTTTATTAAAAAGGTTCGGATGCGCAAATGATACGATTATTAACAACCACCTGTCGCCAATGAAGGGGCGGGGCCAGGTCTATTCGAATGAAGAACAGTTTGCTTTTCCCCTTTTAATCTGCAATCAAATTTTGTATCACGTATTTCTCCGTCAACCGTAATCCAAATTTGATTATATTTGTTTCTGAATTTTTCTAAAATCAACATCTATTCATTTATGACATTTTTTCGTATGTAATTCCATTTCTTGGATGTTGTTTATACACCTTATATTGTTCCTTATAATTACAACATAGGAATTATATTTGTTTTACACAACCATTACTAATGAAACTTTGCATTTCGTAATCTTATGGTGAACATAAGGTTATGTTAAAATTTCAAATGCATATGAGTTCAAACATGTTTTAAAGTGTGGAAAACTTCAATGTTGAAGTAACATTCTAAGAAACTATGTGAGAGATGTAGACATTTGTACACAAGTATAATCTTCCGTTTTCGAAACCATTTGAATTTTTTTAGACAAGCTTAGGGACTTAAATTATGTTGCCAAGTCAATTTGTAGAATTTTTAGAACACACTAAGACGTTATTATAATTATTATATCATAAACAAGAGATAAAAAATCTAATTTTAAGAAATTTGGTTAGACAAGTGTGGCTATTGATATTTTATTCAAATACTAAATTACCAACTATGAATTGTTCGTATTTTTTACGAATTTTTTGGTGCTGTTTATGGGCTCTAATATTTGAGGGAAGTAAGTTTCAATTCAGAAAAAATAGTGTCGGGCCCACGCGTCAGTGTCAGAAGCCTATATAAAAAAAGATAACCATAGCCTGCCCGACCGACAAAGGCGATGCGGGTAGACTAACCCTCGTCGCCAACAAGTGCTCCATTGTCCGAAATGCCCCTGGCCGAATGAATATGCATCCGCCCCGGCGACGCTGGTAGACTAACCCTCGTCGCCAACAAGTGCTCCATTATCCGAAATGCCCCTGGCCGAATGAATATTCATCCGCCCCGACGACGCTGGTACACTAACCCTCGTCGCCAACAAGTGCTCCATTGTCCGAAATGCCCCTGGCCGAATGAATATGCATCCGCCCCGACCCCGGCCCCCTTCTTCTTCCCCGATCTGAGCTCCACCGCCGCCGCCCGCCCGTCCTTCCTCGCCGTCGCACACATGTCGCACTACGCCGATTCGTCTGGAGGTGCACGTGCGAGGAGCAGGGTTCAAGGTTGCCGGAGCAGCCGCAATCACTCCATCGGCTTGGATCCAGTCGGTGAGCTAAGCGGCTTTCCACTAGTTCCTTGCCCGGACTGTGGTATGGCTCGGGTGGTGGAGGGGCGGACGTTTAAGGAAGGTGAAAACCACGGTCGTCTTTATTTCAAGTGTGCAAGGAACTCGGTGAGTAGTCTGCTGTGTCTCCCAAATCTGAGTTAGGGTTCTTATGTGCTTTTGATTCTGCAGTACACCAAGAATTGTGGATTTTATCGTTTCCACAAGCAGTATCTCCAGATGCTGAAGGATGCTGGCGTCATTGTTTTTCGATCGTCGAACTTGGCAGACGCGGTCGATGAAGTAGTTGATTCAGTGGAATGTCAAATTGGGAGCGGCGAGCAGAGGTAAGCACTGGAGGACAAGCAGAGGAAGAAAGCACTGGAGGAGAAGATGGACAATGTGATCTGGAAGATGAACTTGATTATTGTGGCTGTTGTTTGTGTAGTATTTGGATGTTTACTGGGGATGTATGCTGCAAAGAAGTAATTCTGATGTTAAAAGTGGTGCTTTTGCTTCATCTGTGTGGATGAAGAATGAAAAATTTGTCACATATGACAAACTTAAATGTATGAATGAAGAATGAATGGAATGACAATTGGGTCACAAATCTTAATGTGTCACACATCACAAAATTCATCAATTCATCTGTGCTGACATTTCATTGCAGCACGAGGCAAAGGAAACGCGGATTAACACAAACAGAGTAACAAACTTCTGGCATACACATTGCAATTCATTGTGAACTGCTGCCATATAATGACACAAACAGAGTAACAAACTTCTGGCATACACATTGCAATTCATTGTAAGTTGCTGCCATAGACATTGCAAGTTCATCACAAGTTCAACATACACACAGGAGGAACATATTAACAGAGGATCTACTAGTCCATCACAAGTTCAACAAACACACAGGAAGAACACATTAATAGAGGAACAAATTAATTAAGCAGAGGTAGTCGCCGCCGGAGGAGCCCCACCGTCGGAGTCGGAGTCGGAGCCGGAGCCGGAGCCGGAGCCGTCGAGGCTACCATCGTCGCCGCCGTCGTCATCGATGGGGGCGAGCACTCCTCTCTCCAGGTCCCCAACCAAAATATTGATCTTGAAGGCGTAATCCTTCACAGTCATCTGCAGCGGATCCCTGGGTACTGGGACCCCGAGACGAACGGCCACCTTTCGAAGCTTCACGAAAGCATCGCGGAACAAGTTCACTGACCAAGTGGCTTCGTCAGTATTTAGTGGAGGAGCACGCATGACCACCACGGGCTGCGGTGCCAGTGCCTCCTCGGGCTCATCGGGCGGGGGCGGCTTCACCTCCTCGGGCGGGGGCGGCTTCACCTCCTCAGGCGGGGGCGGCGACACCTCCTCGGGCTTGGCGGGCGGGGGCGGCGGCACCTCCTCGGGCTCAGCGGGTGGGGGCGGCGGCACCTCCTCCCTCCCCCGCTTCTTGGATGGCTCGCTTGACGATGCCATGCGCGCGCTTGAGGAAGAAGAAGCTCTTGGATTCACTTCTTGGTGACCGGAGACGGTGGTGCTGGGGTTTTCTTGGTGCCGTGGTTGACGAAGTTCTTGGCCGGTCGGGATTTAAATTGCCAAGACGGCGAACCGTCAGGCGGCCGGTCACGCGCCTCGGAACTCGTGTCCGCTCAGGAGAGCTCTTGGCCACAAAAAGAGTCATGTGGTCACAAGGAGATGTGTGACTGTTCATATTTTATTCAAAATACCAAATGCCCAACTACTCCTATGAGTTGTTCGATTCTTAAAAAAACTATGAATTGTTCGTATTTTTATTAATTTTTAGGTGCTGCTTTATGGGCCCTAATTTTTGAGGGAAGCAAGTGTCATTTCAAAAAAAAGGTGTCGGGCCCACGCGTCAGTGTCAGTAGCCTAATATAAAGAAGGTAACCATTGCCCGCCCGCGCACCAGCCAACAAAGCGACGCGGGTTTGCTAACCCACGTCGGCATTGACTATCCATTTTGCAAAATGAATATTCAACCGCCCCCTTCTTCTTTCTGAATGGATAAACGCAGCACTTTCCTTAAAAAAAGCGTAGAGGAGGCGTGAGAGGAGGCGTGGAGACAGAGACGACGATGAGCGCCGGCGAGGGGCCAAGCAGTAGACGACCCCGCGCAGCCGGGATCGACGAGAACCGGAACGCGAAGCGGTGCCGCAACTAGATCCGCGCGCATGCCGGCGAGATGGCGGCGAAGAGGGAGACGACGATGAGTGCCGGAGAGGGGCCAAGCGGTGGTGGAGTGAACCCAATGCCGGAGATGAGGGTCCTCGACTGGATCCTCTCGGATTCCGACGAGGGGCCAAATAGCGGCAAGGAGGAGCGTGCCGGCGAGGGGGCAGCGAAGTGGGCGAGGGGCCTGCCTCACGTTTGCGAGCACAAGTGTCTGGCAACTACGAAGAGGGGTCAAGGGTGCGGCGAAGAAGGTGTAGAGGACCTCATCTCTGACTCCGGCAACGACCACGATGACGGCGAGGCAAGTTTCTCTGAATCTCACTGCCTTTTTTCTTGTTCTATAGATGGAGCTTAAGCTAGCTTGAGCTTGAGCTTCATAAAGTTAATTAGTGCCTATGATGATGTCTTCCATGCTTGTCATGATCTTATACCAAGTTCTGAGGCAAATCAGTTCTGAACTAAGTTCTGCTTTTACTTGTCACACCCTGCTATGAAGCCTAGGATAATTTTCAAGTTCTTATATAATTTTCCTATGACTGTTCCTATACTGCTCCAAGTTCTGAGGCAAATTAGTTCTGAATTAACTATGTTATTCTTATACCATGTTTAACCCTATTTCAGGCAAAACTCTTTGAGTCGCGAGCAGAGTTTGACTTACTTCTAAACCTTAATTTCTGGGATTATGTGAAACCTGAGTTTGAAAAAATCACGAAAGAAGTGAACATCCTCATCAAAAAGGCTAAGCACATAAGGAGGTACAAGTATACTACTGAACAAAATCTCGAGCCCATTGAAGGTGCGCTCGAAGGGCTTCAAGAATCCTTGGTTGCTTACGAAGAGGCTGCAAAAAGAGCCAATCTTGATGGGGCATGATCTAGTTCAAGCTTGTTGATGTGCAGGGTCAGTAGCCATACTTTTGTGGATGTTCAAGGGGCATGCCTTTGTTGATGTGTATGGTCAGATAGCACGACCATAGTAAATAATGTGATGGACAAGTTAAGTCCTAGCCTGATGGACAAGTTAACCTTTTGTAATAATTATCTTTATTCATGTGGACAAGTTATCTTCATCTTTGTGGATAAGTTATCTCTCTTATGATGTCTATTTTGTCTCAAAAGATATGTGTGTTGATTGTGCCTGTATGTCGAAATGGAAGCAATGAGAGATCGAGTTGACCTGTCAATGACGACAGACTCAAAGGAGACAAGGATTCACAAACCTCCGTCTCCTTTCTTCACAAAGGAGACACGGATTAACAAACCTCCGTCTCATTTGTTCACTGCCGCCGCGCTCTCGCTTCACAGCAGTGAAGAGTACTATTAGACTTTAATTATTGAGCTCTCAGTCTAGTAACGGGCGTCAAATGCTCATCGGTAACGGACTTTATAGCCCATTACCAATATGGTAGTGATCAGTAACGGACTTAAACAGGCCGTTACCGATAGGGCATTGATCAGTAACGGACTTTACGAGCTTGTTACCGATAGGTTTAACTTGTGTAACGGACTCGATTTAACGTCCGTTACAAAGAATTCATGTAACAGGCGTTTAAGAAGACTGTTACCAGAAGTCCACATTGGTAACAGGCGTTGCAGAGGCCAACCCCAGGGTCGGCCTGCCGCGCTTATCTGTAACGGGAGCCAAACAACAACTGTTATAGATGTGGGTGCATGTAACGGGTGTTAAGGGCCCGTTACAAATGCTACATGACCTATTTGAGGTTTTCACGTAGTGGGAAGAACAAGCTCTTGGATTCACTTCTTGGTGACCGGAGACGGTGGTGCTGGGGTTTTCTTGGAGCCACGGTTGACGAAGTTCTTGGCCAGCCGAGATTTATATTGACAAGATGGCGAACCGTCAGGCGGCCGGTCACGTGCCTCGGAACCCGTGTCCGCTCAGGAGAGCTCTTGGCCACAAAAAGAGTCATGTGGTCACAAGGAGACGTGTGACTGTTCATATTTTATTCAAAATACCAAATGCCCAACTATGAGTTGTTCGATTCTTAAAAAAAACTATGAATTGTTCGTATTTTTATTAATTTTTAGGTGCTGCTTTATGGGCCCCCACGCGTCAGTGTCAGCAGCCTAGTATAAAGAAGGTAACCATTGCCCGCCCGCGCACCAGCCAACAAAGCGACGAGGGTTTGCTAACCCGCGTCGGCATTGACTATCCATTTTGCAAAATGAATACTCAACCGCCCCGGCCCATTATGTCTCCCCTTCTTCTTTCCGAACGGATAGGTGCAGCACTTTCCTTTAAAAAAAGCGCAGAGGAGGCGTGAGAGGAGGCGTGGAGACAGAGATGACGATGAGCGCCGGCGAGGGGCCAAGCAGCGGACGACCCAGCGCACCCGGGATCGAGGAGAACCGGAATGCGAGGCGGTGCCGCAACTGGATCCGCGTGCATGCCGGTGAGATGGCGGCGAAGAGGGAGATGACGATGAGCGCCGGAGAGGGGCCAAGCGGCGGTGGAGTGAACCCAATCCCGAAGACGAGGGTCCTCGACTGGATCCTCTCGGATTCTGACGAGGGGCCAAGCAGCGGCAAGGAGGAGCGTGCCGGCGAGGGGGCAGCGAAGTGGGCGAGGGACCTGCCTCACGTTTGCGAGCACAAGTGTCTGGCAACTACGAAGTGGGGACGAGGGAGCGGCGAAGAAGGTGTAGAGGACCTCATCTCTGACTCTGGCAACGACCACAACGACGGCGAGGCAAGTTTCTCTGAATCTCACCGCCTTTTTTCTTGTTCTATAGATGGAGCTTAAGCTAGCTTGAGCTTGAGCTTCATAAAGTTAATTAGTGCCTATGATGATGTCTTCCATGCTTGTCATGATCTTATACCAAGTTCTGAGGCAAATCAGTTCTGAACTAAGTTCTGCTTTTACTTGTCACACCCTGCTATGAAGCCTAGGATAATTTTCAAGTTCTTATATAATTTTCCTATGACTGTTCCTATACTGCTCCAAGTTCTGAGGCAAATTAGTTCTGAATTAATTATGTTATTCTTATACCATGTTTAACCCTGTTTCAGGCAAAACTCTTTGAGTCGCGAGCAGAGCTTGAGTTACTTCTAAACCTTAATATCTGGGATTATGTGAAACCTGAGTTTCAAAAAATCACGAAAGAAGTGAACATCCTCATCAAAAAGGCTAAGCACATAAGGAAGTACAAGTATACTACTGAACAAAATCTCGAGCCCATTGAAGGTGCGCTCGAAGGGCTTCAAGTTAAGTCCTAGCCTGATGGACAAGTTAACCTTTTGTAATAATTATCTTTATTCATGTGGACAAGTTATCTTAATCTTTGTGGATAAGTTATCTCTCTTATGATGTCTATTTTGTCTCAAAAGATATGTGTGTTGATTATGCCAGTATGTCGAAATGGAAGCAATGAGAGATAGAGTTGACCTGTCAATGAGGACAGACTCAAAGGAGACGAGGATTCACAAACCTCCGTCTCCTTTCTTCACAAAGGAGACATGGATTAACAAACCTCCGTCTCATTTGTTCACTACCGCCGCGCTCCCGCTTCACGGCAGTGAAGAGTACTATTAGACTTTATTTATTGAGCTCTCAGTCTAGTAACGGGCATCAAATGCTCATCAGTAACGGACTTTATAGCCTGTTACCAATACGGTAGTGATCAGTAACGGACTTAAACAGGCCATTACCGATAGGGCATTGATCAGTAACGGACTTTACGAGCTCGTTACCGATAGGTTTAACTTGTGTAACGGACTCGATTTAACGTCCGTTACAAAGAATTCATGTAACGAGCATTTAAGAAGACAGTTACCAGAAGTCCACATTGGTAACGGGCGTTGCAGAGGCCAACCCCGGGGTCGGCCTGCCGCGCTTATCTGTAACGGGCGCCAAACAACAACCGTTACAGATGTGGGTGCATGTAACAGGTGTTAAGGGCCCATTACAAATGCTGCGTGACCTATTTGAGGTTTTCACGTAGTGGGGCGGACTGTCCGCCACCACCCCGCGGACTGTCTGCCCTTCATGTAGAAACACAGCCCGCGCCACCCGCAAAGCCAACTCGAACTTCTTGTCAAAGGATCTCCCACACCACTGATGGATTGAGCCCAAATTTTGGGTAGATGAGAAGCGTCTCTAAGGGAAGCTATGCCCAAAAACTTGGAGCCTCAAGCCAGTCAAAACATTGGGAATCGCCAAACAACCGGGAATCGCCAAACAACCGAGGTCAAGCCACCACCTAGGGTTCCAACCAAAACTTGCGAATCAAAGGACAATCTCGGTGTTTGAGGGGTCAAGATCATCCACAAAGAGGCAGAAGGCACTCACCCATGATCTCCTCAAAGAAATTCGAGAGAAAACAGCCTAGAAATCGATGAACAAGAATCGAACCGAAAAGCTCCGTAAAAGCCACAAAACCCAACTCGAGAATTTAGAAGGATATAGATTTTGCTCGAGGACTTGTGAGAGCCTGTGTGGTTCGAGGACCGGTGGATGGTCACTTCCTGGTGTGATGAGTGATTGACAACGTTGTGTGGACTGATTCTTGGCTAAGTATTACAGGTGCAGGCTACGGATTGATTGGTGTTGGTGCAGGTGAAGAGCAAGCACGAAAGGTCTATACCAGTGGACCTTCAGGTGTGGACCAGACAAGTAGGCTTGGTTCGAGGGACCCGGTGGCCTGCAAGATCAAGTGCGGGCCGCATGGTGGCAAGAATAGCAAGACGAGGTCGTGGACGGTTTCTTGGTTGAGCCTCAAAACCAAGGTCGAGCTGGGACGACGTGGGGGCCAAGTCATGAGTGGAGATTGGTGCGAGGCCACACCAATTCTGTGGGGTTTCTAGTGGTTCAGCACAAAACCACTGGGTTACTTGGCTAAGCCACAAAGCCAAGACACAAGACCGAAGCTTGCACGTCTACAGCACTAGGCTGGTTTGACTGGTGGGGACCGATCTGACCGGTGTGCTCCGTGACGGCGTTTGGAGACTTCGAAGCGGAGGACACGCGTCGAGATCGCAGGGATTGCGTCGAGGCTAAGCAAGTTGCGGTCGCCGAGCATCTGTTCGATGGTGCTACGATGATGATTCCCAAAGTGCCCTTCGGGGGTATGTATCTTAGTATTATGTATTAGGGGTAGTTTCGTCTTTCGGTTGCCTCCATATAACCCAAGTAGTGAGAGGATGGCAACCATCTCTTGGAACCCTAGCTCATTTGCTTTTGCTATTTTCCCTTCCTATTTTCCTTAGGATTTTCTAGGACTAGCTTGAGAGCTTCATGGTGAGATCTTTAGAGAGGGCTGGATGATTGGGAGGCAAGCTAGACCTTGTATAAATCTTTCATGGTATGTTTAGAAGATTTGGCGTTATTCCTCAAGGCCTTTTGTTGTCTCTCCCGTTTTCCCTTTATGGTGTTTTTCGGAGCCTTTTCTTGGCGATTTACTTGTGGTGGATTTGAGGCCTCTCCCTTGCGGATTTGGTTTGGGGATGTATGCATGAACACTTTGTGGTTCTTTTCCTTGTAATCCCTCTCTCAAATCTGTGAGAAAAGGTGCTTGTTTTGGGGCTTTTCTTAGGTTTCGGGAAAGTGGTGTTATTGGTGGAAATCCTTCGATTACTCTTGATTTAGCAAGTCTTGGGGGACCAAATCGTAGCTATGGGATGCCTATGAGGTACTCCTAGTGTCCCCAAAGTCTTGTGCGAATCCGTGGAGCAAATCGGGAGATCGGGAAGGCTGTTTGGAGGGGTTCACCCGCGGCTCGATGTTCATCCCGAGCGCCCAGGATCTGACCGGTCTGACCGGTGCCCTACACCAGTTTGACCGGTGCAATCCCTATTGGGTTTTGGCTTGGGTGAATGTCCAAGAGTGTCGCTTAGTCTCTAGGCTTGCTGCTGTTTTGAGTTTGGTGCTGTTTGGAGCTCAGAGCTTCATTTTCTTGGATTTGGGGTTTTCCAGTATAGACCGGTCTGACAGTTATGTTGTACTAGTCTCACCGCTGTGAGGCTTTCTGTGGAAATTCTCAAGTCTTGCTCGGGTGATCCAGCTCGGGGTTTCGGGTGACCCGGTGTGTCTCTGAAGGGTGTCGGGTGATCCGGCTGTACTGTCCGGATGATCCGGCCAGGACCGGTGGTGGTGACCGGTCTGACCGGTGTGGTCTGAGTGCTGCTCGAGTCTTTGTTCCGCTGCTTTCTCAAGTAGGTTTGGTGGTTGTTTGTTCCTAGGATCAGTAGCACTTTAGTGGCTACGTGGTCTTGGCAAACTTGGGTAGTTTGAGCCGGAGAAGTGTTTTGGGCTAGCCGTGTTCATCTTGTTGGAGAAGGCATCTCCCTCGAGAAGAATTTTATCTGTCTCCCATTCACTCCCCCCCTCTCTAGTTCGCCATTTCGGTCTTTCAACTTGGCACTAGATTTGAGGGACGAATTCACTATGAATATTCATGTCATGTTGGATTACAAGCCACTCTTAAGAATCACAAATCTTAGATGGCAAAAAGCTCAAACAAAGAGACACACTCCCCTCTCCCCCTCTCTCCCCAAGAGCACCCCAAAATGAAAGAGCACTCCCACCACTAGTCAAAGAGTTGGCTGAAATTCAGCCACTCCTCCTATATATAGGTCCTCCGAAAAATGAACGAAGTGCCCCTGCACTAGGAGTTACAACACAAGTCCTCACAGGGGCATTTTGGTCAATACATGAAGTTCTCCATCAGACGGCCGCGCATCCATCGGGCCTTCACGTCCTCCCAATGCAAGCACCTCGATCATGCCATGTGTCGCCCACTTCAAAGCTTCTCGGTGCGCTCGGATCCCATCTCCGCTTGTCGAGCCTCCGATCTTGGTTTTGTGGCTCAACCAAGTAACTTGACAGTTTTGTGGTGAACCGCCACAAACTCCGCAGACTCGGTGCAGCCTCCATGCTAAGCTCCTCTTGACTTGGCCACCACGTCATCCCGACTCGGTGTTGGTATTGTGGAGTAAACCAACCAAACCCCGCGTGCGGACTCCGATTGTTTGACGCTACCCTGCATTGGCTCCTTGTTCACGACTTCGTCTTGCTTTTCTTGCCACGGTGCGGCCCGCACTTGATCCCGTCGCCACTGTGTCCCTCGAACCAAGCCTACTTGTCTCTCCACACCTTGGAGGCCAAATAGGCATAGACCTTTTGCACTTGTTGTTCACCTGCACCACGCAAATCAAGCCGCAACCTCCACCTGCAATACTCGGCCAACAGTTAGTCCACACCATGTTGTCAATCACTCATCACACCAACGAGCGACCATCCACTGGTCCTCGGACGCTCCGGTCCTCAAACCTTATACCCTTGAGGAAGAGTTCTCAGAGCCATCAACCTCTTCTAGGCCAATCATAGCCTCTGCTATGAACTCGCTTCTGGGCTTATTGCCATGGTTCAGCTCGACCCTTATCTGGGGTTGAAAATGAAGACCCTCACCTTCATTTGCTAGAGTTTGAGGAAATGTGCTCGTGTCTGGTAATCCAAGGCATCACATATGAAACCTTACGGTGGAAGTTGTTTGCATTCTTCCTCGAAGAGGAGGCAGAGCAATGGTACACCTACCATGTTGAGAGCACAAATGGTGATTGGGTAAAGCTCCGGAATGACTTTTGTCTTTCATTCTACCCCATATCCCACATAGACTCTCTGTGGGGTGACATCCTCACTTTTGCACAAATAGAGGAGGAGTCCGTAGGAGCAGCTTGGGCTAGATTTTCACATCTTTTAGCTTCTAGCCCAGATCTGTCTATACCCTTTGATAAAGCGTTGCACATATTTTATGATGGATTAGACAGTACCTCTGCCTTAGCTCTCGACATCGCTGTTGGAGGTTCATTTGCATCCAAAACTCTAGCCGAACGAAAAGAATTCCTAGATTTCATCTCGGGGCGCTTTTCCTTCCCTACCGACCATGACGAACCCCACCAAGAGGCATCCAAATCAAGTTATGAAATCCCCTCAGCGGCCAAATCCAACCCTTTACCTTCCACATCCTTTGATTTGCTCGTTGAGCCATATCCCGAACCACGAACGTCGTAGGAAGAAGAAAATCGACCTTCAGAGTTCGCTTCCTATTGACGGTTGATTGTCGTATCAAAGTTCGTTTGGATTTGCAAGCGGACAAATCCCTCGTCGTAGTCAAGGGATCCTTCTTCCCTTAAGTGTGAGAACCCATGGTATCGAATCCGTGGAACAATGTGCAACACAAGGATTCAATCTAGTAAAGCAAGGAAACTCTTTCTTTTGAAGAACCAAGTTGCATCTAATCTAAGAAATCATCGAGAAAACACATCTAATCTAATCTACTAGACACAAGAGGTAGCAAGAGAAAGCATAGAGATAACCGATCTAGAGAGCCGAGATCATGCTTATGTTATAGCTCCAAACAAGATAGATGAAGATAGCAAAGTGAATCTCATAAAAAGCATCTTTAAACCATGGCCTCCGTTCCGATTCCGAAGACGCCTGCCTTTTGGAACCTTCATCTTGTCATGACGCGCCCCTATTCATGCGGGTTAGCCTAGGGCGAGTTCAAGAAGAACAAGTTGAAAACACTTGGTCGGTCCGGTATGCACCTCTAGCCACCACGGCTACAAGAGCACCCTTAGCAATCTATCTTAAGTATAGATTGTGGAAGAAGCAAAACCAAGGGAGAACAAAATCATAGAGAAGGCACTTGATCGCTAGAAATCAGATTCACTATAAAACTTCACCATGAATGATTACATGAACAAGATCACCACCAGGATCCTACCTCGATCTTGATCCCTGCTCTGGAGCTCCGACGTGGTCTTCCATGCAAGGTTCCCACGTCGGCTAGGGAAACCCTAGACAACTAGCACGTCCCTCCTCTCCGAGATGGTCTATCTCCCTTTAGCTTCTCTGCTCCTCGGTGGCGGATGACGAATGAATTGATGCGTGGCTCTTGGCAGGGGGACTATAAATAGTCTGAGGATCATCTAGGTCAAAGGGGGTGGTGAATGGGGCGCAGAATGGGCTGGGCCGGCCGGGTTGGGCCGGCCGGCTTGGGCCGACCGGCCTGGGCCCATTCTGGCCCGGTTCGGCCCCGACTTCCTCCCCGTCGCTTCTTGTGTCTTCTGGAACTTTCCCCCTCCTGCATGTGGGCCCGTGGCGTTATTTTGTCCGCGGTTTGGGTAGTGCTCCTTGTCTCGCAAGCTTCAGCATTTTCTGTCTAGGTCCTCAGAGTTTTCTGCCTTCACGGTTCGGTCCTTGGGCCACTTGGAGTCATGTTCACTTCGTGTCTTGATTTGTGCCGGGCTTCATGATCTTCTCACAAAGTTCTTGATGAACTTTCCCGGGAAGTCTCCCTTGTAGCGTTAATACCCTGCGTAAACAATAAACTCCAAAAACCACATGCGAATGCGAACTTGATATATTATGAGGGTTAGGATCGTTAGTTTTGATATCAAATCAATGCCAACACCCAAGATAAACTCATGGCTAGGTTGACGGAAATTCACCGTAAACACTTCCCCATTCAAGGAAGATCCCAATCAAAATCTAAGAAACACCTTGAATGATCCTGATGAGTTTGAGCCTACGGTACCTCACCTTCCTTCTAACGATTCCATTCTTGAGACGTTCACGAAGGAAGAACTGTCAAAGGAATTGAGACACTCTTCCGAAGCATTTTAGATTAGCTCATCTTTCACGACTATCACTTGCACCATAAGAGGGACAACCGTAGAAGCCCTCCCCGACCCCTCTGTCGAGCCTTGCATCATGTCTGAGATCCGAATGGAAAACCTTGTTGGTCACAAGCCTCTAATCCTGTCTGACAAACTCTTCCTTTCAAAGCCTTATGGATACTTTGAATGTCGGGGGATTGCGAGGGATGTACCAATCACCATAGAAACAATTGAGGTGAGCTTAGACTTCTACATCTTTGACATCATCGATTTCGGTCTCCTCATAGGCTACCCTTTGGAGAAAATTCTCCTCCATCATAAATCTTCTCAAGGGAGCCTCAGTGATTATCTTGGGAAAACGGTTGCCACAATTCCTATCTCTTGCCTAGAATCTTTAGTGGCAACGCCTCATCCCATAAACCCTCTCGAGACGGTGATGGCAGCATCTCCGCTCATTCTATCCGAGCCTCTTCTACCCAAAGGAGTAGAACACTCCACCCGCAAAGAGCACGACTCGAAAGACCTTCACTTTTGTGAAGATGCGCGACCTTTATCAACCTCGATCGAGCATGAGCCATGTCCCTCTGGCCCTCGAAATGCTGCCCTCTTTTCAACACCAATCATCCATGATGCATTCGTTGAGATTCCTTGTGCCATGGACATTCCTAAGAAGAGGAGTATGATACTTTCTCTTTCAAGTTTCCTGAAGATCCGTGCTCGCATATGGAATCTTCGTAATCCGTCTTGCTTAGTGACGCATGCTATCCCAATGCTCTCAACCACCTCTTGATCCTTACTTGTAATTAGTTTAGAAGGATGGTTGTTGATGCTTTTATTTATCGTAAGCATTGTAGATTTCGTTGTTGCACTGTGGTACTAACCTTGCAGCTCGAGCATCATCAACCAATGGCGGTGAATAGGGGAGCTACACCGCTAAAGATAGCTGTAATGGTTGTGACCATAAACAAGCACTGCGGGGAGATGGTCCGAATCTTTATCATTTCCCTTTCTATCAGTTCTTTCACTCCCCTTTCAATTAATCCTTCCTTTTAATAATAAAAGCACGTCAATTTCTAGAATAGTGTGCACCTTCGGGTATTCTTGGTCCCGAACTTTTTAGGTTGATATTAAGAAGAACAAGGGACATGCGATTCATGAGGACATGGAAGCTGCAAAGTTGCACACTTGGTATTCTTCATTTATGGAACATATTCTAAAGGGAACACCGACATCACACACTTGGTCTTGGTGTCACGAGACTCCAAAGTCCAAGTGTGAGGGAGATTGGTGGGCACCTCCTGAAAATATCCATCCAATGGTGCAAGCTCTATCTTGCTAAATAAAAAAGGGGGAGATAGAAAAAAAAGAGGACGAAAAAAGAGAGTGATGATAAAAAAAGAAAAAATATATATGAATAAAATAATATGAGGAGAAAAGAAAAATATATGTGGGATAAAAAATAGAGAAAGGAGCAGAGAGCGAGAAGAGAGAGTCAGAGCCACCAAGCTCCACATGGAGAAAAAGCAATATCACTGGCATGTCTCCAAGCCACGAGTTTTCACCTCGACAAATCATGGGCATTTGGAAGACGAAGCCTTTTCCAGCATCCATGTAGCATGCTCAACGTGGATAACATGAAGAGTTGCGCACTTGGAGGTATGCAAGGTCACATCGAGGCTTGAGCTAGCAAGTGCTCACCCTGTTTCTACATGAGAATGGCTTCCACTAGCCTGATAAATCAAGCTTTTGCTCACCTCGCCTGGTGATGCTAGGAAAGTTAGCCAAGCGAGCAAGCATACCCACCATCACCTAGCTTCACCCAACATTGAACTTGCGCACGCTTTGTAAAGCCTTGGCATGATCTTCACACACCCTCAGCTTTGCATAGCTTCGCCCATGAAACTCCATTGCCTAGCTCCGCTCAACCTTGCTCTGGTGCGTGCTTGCAAGGCCTTAGCATAATCTCTTTGAAACCTCAGCTTTGCATAGCTCCACCCTTGCATCCCGCACATCAGCAACTGCACTCTCTCGTATGCTTGAAAAGACCTGGCATAACTCCCATCCACCTCCAACTTTGCATTGCTTCCTCTTGCAACTCATGCGCTCTGGTGCGGCGGAACGATGACCGGTACTATGCTCTGACGTGTTGGCGCGGACAGTGTGAGGCGGCGGTGCTGCGCAGAGGTGGCGGGCATGGGGCGTGGCGGCGGCTAGGGCGCGCGGACATTGGCCTCCCCTTAAATAGGTGCGCACGCCAAGGGCGTCCTGGTGGCGACGCCAGGCAGGCTAGGGATGGCAGTCCGACCTGTGGGTGCGGGTGCCCGCGGGTGCCAGACCCATTGGGTGCGGGTGTGGGTGTCAAATTGCACCCGTGGGTGCACCCACACCCGCACTCGTAATAAACCGGGTCGGGGCCGGGTGTGGATTTCCACCCATGGGTGACCCATGGGGCCTGTAAAATAGCTAACCCGTCTTGATGAAGAGGAAGAATCGGTATGACTTATCCTTATACTTTTCAATATTTGCCACAAATACAAAGTGAATCTCTATTGAAGTTGTCCTTTCATTGTTCCTAGGATGAACCTGAATCTGATATCATTGATCCATAATCAAACATGGATGGACCTTGGTTCCTGCCTTCCTGGAGCATTAAGCATGGTGCATGGATGGTTGAATATGCTGCTAGATATATTATTATGTGTTGTTGAACTATTGAATGTATTCCCAATCTACTTGGATTGTCTTGTACTGAGTGTTGATGACCTTTTATTCTGCTTGATGACGTACTGATGTACTATGACTATGATGAAAGTTTGGTTTGCTACCATTAATATTTATACATTGAATGTTGTATTGTCAGACCCAACGGGCGCCCGGCACCCGGCGGGTGACCCGCGGGTGTGGGTGTGGGTGTGAAAATCCACCCGTTAGCATGATGGGTGCGGGTGTGAATTTCTTTGACAGGTGTGGGTGTGGGTGTGATTTTGCTACACCCACCCATTGCCATCCCTAGGCCAGGCCATGGCCGATGGTGGCCAGTCTCGGATGGGCTCCAGCGGGCCAACGGTTGGGTCAGGCCCACGGGCTCGGCGCAGTAGAAAAGGGTAGGTTTATTATTTTCCTAATACTTTTCAGTGCAAAAATAAATCCAAAAAATTCTATAAAATGTTTAGAAGGCACGAGGCACGAAAAATATTCCAAAAATTCCTAAAATTCCAGGAAAAGTCCTAGAGATAAATTGGGACATGAGAAATCCAAAAAAAGTATTTAGAGCTCATGAAATGGATTTGAGAGCCTTCTATTAAATAGAATTAGCTCAAAGGTGAAGAAAATAAATATCTGAAATAGCTGGAAAATTCTTAGAAGGATTTGGTCAGCACCTAAACGCAGTCTTAAATCATTTTGCACTCATGAACACATAGATGCATCGGCATGAATGCAACACACACATAACCATTTATTTAATTCAGAAAATCAAACAAAGGCTTTTTCCTATACTATATTTCCTGTAAAAAAATAAATGTTGGAAAATTTTAAAATTATGATAAAACTCTTGTTCAATTATTCTTTCTATTCACATCCTGAAAATCGAAAATTTTAGGGTGTGACAAATCTACCCCCCTTAAACAGAATCTCTTCACGAGATTCGAAGAGAGAAGAAACAAGGAGAAGGGAGATAATTAAAAAATATTACTATTAAGGTAGGTAGGCGGTCATCCTCTTTCGTCGACCGGTGTGAAATCTTAATCTTCATCTTTCTTGGTTGTTGGGGTCTTCATCAGAGTGAGCTAGATGGGATAGTAGCAAGCACAAGGTGGGTAGGAAAGTAGAGCGATGTCTTGTTTTCTTCAACTTTCTCACTTCTAAATAGCGACGGTGACAGTAGCATTTGCTTCTCGGCATTGGTGCGGGCTTCAATTTCTTCTTCTGAAGTCCTTCATTTGATCAAGTAGAGAGAAAAGAGATAACAAGGATGTAGGAGGTACAAAAGAAAAGACCAACTAAGCAACTGATGTCATTACATATATAAGATCCATAATACACCAACACTCACTACAACGAAACGAATCAATCAACATCATAAAGACAAGCATCATCAAGCAAAACACATAACTCCACCTTTCAACACATAATCAAAGATCGATGTTATACGTTGTCAATAAGGCTGCAAGGGAACCTCATAAACATGGGGCGATACTTCTTCGGTCACTAAGGCCTGACTTCAGGCGATGAACTTGGTAGCTTCATTCTTCGGATGACTCGGTAAGCTTTAGGATAGGTGATGTGGACCACCTAAAGATTTTGAATTAGAAGGAGGCTTTGGAATCAAAAGTCAATGGAGAGAATCCAAAGTATAGTTTTATTTGAAGAGCAAGGAGAGGTACAAGAAGCAAGACACATATATCAGAAATAAATTGAAGGAGATGAATGAACATGGAATAAGATCAGAGGATAACAATATCAAGATAAGTTAAGAACGTGAGATGCAAGAATTGTGAAGTATTTCATCAAAGGATATGGATAATCAAGATCAAGGAGAGAGAAAAAATAAATAATAGACAAGGGTAGGGGGTCATAACATTTGCAAAACAGTGAAGTGCAAATGAAAAGGAGTCAAGTCAGAAAGGTGAGTTATCAAGGAGGATTGAGGAAAGATTATGGCCAAGGAGGATTGAGGAAAGATAATGGCCAAGGAGTGAGAATATTCATCACAAAGCTCAAGGGAAGGGTAGTGATGAATTATTAGATGAAAAGAAACCTTAAGGAATGACCATTACTATCTAGGCTTACGTCCTACAGTCAATACAACTCTAATACCACTCTCTCACACCTGGTTTTAGGAAAACAAACCAAGTGCATACCTATATGTATGCCAGGATCAAGTTTCATATATATAGTAGACATAAGCGATAGTATCACATAAAATAACATAAAGAAAACTTACTATTCTATCAGAGTTATACAACTCAATCCTGGAAACGGAGGCGCCAAACTCCACAAGCAATCGATTGTGGGCTGCGTACACCTAGCATCAACACCATCTTCAACAACTTCACACCTTTTCTTTCTGAGTATCAGTAAGCAAGGATGAGTACACTTATGGTTGGTACTCAATAAGGACATAAGAAATAACTAGAAAGCCATTTAAGTCCATTTTAAGTTTAATTAATCATGTGAGGGTCCAGGCCGCTCTTGATCGTGAGCACGACTAATCGATTAGTTTTACACTCTGCAGAGGTTGTACACTTTCACCACAAGTCACATAAAAGTTTCGAAGAATTTGTGACCCAACCATGTGATGCTTGCAAGGCACCATACTACACTACCGAGGTGTGATTGCATAGGGACGATATGAGGCCTTTACAAAGATTCCCTAGTATGGGATGCTCGCTAGATTACATGATCAGTGCAGTGCATAAAGCTCCCTATAGGGTACCGTGTCTTGGCAAAGCCAAACTCCCCACTAGAGTAGCATCTCCCATCATCCCCTGCCCCTTTCAGGTAAAGCATACCACACACAGTGGCGTAGCTAGGATTTTACCAAAGGGTATGCCATACACAAAAAAAAATCCATACCTATATAATGCGGTTCTAGCAATATATAAATGTTACAATCCCTATATAACTCGGTAAGCAATTTATAAATCACCAGAATGAACATATCAAATCTTAAATTCAACGATTGAGCTAAAAAGTTGCCCATAATGTAATAAAAAATAGTCCAAATCATGCATATAAAAGTTCCACACACCATTATGATATAGTTCAAGGATGATATATACCTACGATATGAGCAACAAGTCACCAACAAGCAACAACAAGAAACGAAACAACAAGTGCCTCTAGGGGCAGGCCGGTAGCAGAATTGCAGAACTGCAATCTGTAGATGCCTGTGCGCCGGGCTGCCGACATGGATGGGTGAGGAGCGGCAGGCCGGACCTGGACGGTGGACGGCTACGCCTCTAGAACGGTGGTATAGCAGTCGGCCAACGGGGAGCCACGGACGGGGACTCGGGGAGTCGATCTACGAGTGAACGAAACATCAGAGCCAGCGGATTGCAATAGGTTTTTACCGATCCGTGTATTTTTGCATATGAACTATTGGGCTCTACTCGTCTTTGGCCAAGATCTACAGGGTATGCCGTGGCCCACCTGGCATACCCTGTAGCTACGCCAATGACCACACACTAAAGTTTCTAATTAATTAGCCAAGACAGAGTCATATGTCTTGTGGTTCCACTATTTTCTTGGGTGGTTCTCCATGTTCCAATTAATGCAAAGTATTCTTGTAAATAAGCATAGGTAGAAGGGTGGTTAGGGACACTTGTTTTTCTCCAAAGATAAGCTACTCTTACTACTCTTTACTCTTTCTTCAAATCTTGCTCTTCAAACCACTTGAGCAACGTTCTTTCTACTCGAAGCAACATTAGGAACAACTATACAAAGCAAACAGACAAGTGTAACTAAGAACAATGCGTCAATCAAAAGAAAAGCTTTAAAACAACGCACTAAAGGATAGGCTCGATTCTATAGTTATGCACGAACGAAGGAAACACTGAAAACAAAACTAAGGTCGAAAAGACAAAAGCTATCGGAATATTATCAGCAAACAACAAGAGACTATGTGCTTGACATATTTTAATAAGAAAATTATGAGTAAAGGTTATTTATAAGAAATACCCTATTTGTAATTAAGCAAGTTATATTTAGTGATGGAAAACACGATAAGTCTAATCATATTTTATTTGCAAATATTTAAGTACAAGTTATATCAGATTAACAATTAACATTAGAAAGATACAGCATGTATCAGACATCGCGAGTAACTTTGTATCTCAGGTTCAACTAAACATATTATTATTGAAAAGATAATTATCATATCATTAAGCATATTATATTTATTATGAAAGTCGATGTATAACACTAAGCATCTTTTATTTACAAAAGCTATTTATGAATAAGGATTAACCAATTACATATTAATTCAAGAAAACTGGGTATATCCTAATCACTTTTATTTAGGAAAGCAGTTAAATAAAAATTAGTTAAGATTAACATGCAACTTTAGTGTTAAAACAAGTAACAGGTGATGCACATGCTAACGTACAAGTTAAGGTGAAACTAACGAGAACAGCATAAACAAACTATAGAACACACAAGAAAATCTTAAGCTAGGTTTGGGAAAACTAACCTACGAAGAGAACTAGACCGAAGGGGCAACAACTAAGCAAAAGGTAAACTAAACTAGTTGGTAAAGAATAGATAACAAGCGTGTTATACTTGAAACACATTTGCGTTGATATTAATCAAGTTAGCATTTATTTATAAAAGCTGGTGTAAAAGCCTAATCAACTTTTAATTAGAAAAGTTAATCAAATATTAAGCAAATTAATATTTGGTTTATCAAAAACCGATATGTGGCACTAATCATCTTTTATTATAAAAATCATATGAGGGGAACATTAATCAAATTAACATTGATCATGAAAAGCGATGCGTAACACTATGTAGCTTTCATTAAATAAAACATGTTTAATATGCATGATGAGAACTCACTAGGAACGTGTACTTTATGTCATTATGAACCTAATGCAACTTGAATGGATTGAAACGGATCTAAAACATGCAATCTATGAGATAAATAAGATTCTAAGGACCTTGATGTGATTAACTATAAAACTGAAGGGCTAGCAGAAAAGATTCACAAGACACATCAAATAGTGCTCGCGAATAGATGAAAGAGCAGGGTTAGATCTATAAAAGGCTCAGGTGGGATTTATGTGTGAAATTGGGATCTCTATAGGACGTTATCTACAAATTTACCAAGACACAAGAATTGATCTAATCGTTATATCTATCACTAGGGACCAAAACACAAAATGTGATTTCTTCTACCTAGGATCAGGAATTCGGGATCGATCTAGGGAACAGAAAATGGGTTGCCGCTGGAACCGAAAGAACCAGAACCAAAAAATTCTTGGGAAAAAAGAACTGGGAACCGAGAACCGAACCGAAAGAACCGGAAACCCGAACCAAAAGAACTGGAACCGAAAAATTTGGTTCCTGTTCGGTTCCTGATTCTTGGGAACCGAACTACCTCGGTTCTTTCGGTTTGGTTCTCGGGTACCCGGAGAACTGAGGAAATAGCCCATTTAAACATGTAGCCCAGCAAAAGTCCAATAAGATAGGAGGCCAAAAGTCCAAACCCTAGCACCCCCACCCCAGCGGTCAGTAGTCAGCGGCGCGTCGCCCACACCAGCCGCGGGTCGCGACTCTCCCCATGCCGGGCCCCCCAGCCACACCGCCGCCGTTCGCCCTCTCTGCTAGCCCGCCACCCCGCTCGCTCCTGCCACCGTCCTGCCCGTCCGTGAACCACCAGAGCCCACCCTCTCTGACTCCGACTCTCCTAGGCTCTGCCTCCCTCTTTCTTCTCTCCGATCCGAGCGCCAGGCTGCCCCAACTGTCAGTCGCCTCTGCCGTTGTGCGCTGTCCACCAGTGCCCACCCGACGCCCGCCCACCGCCGCACGGTGGTCCAATATCACAACGACTACATCAATTGCATCATGCAGTGTAAGTGTTAGTGTGCTACTCATCTGTGAATGATATTAGGCCGATTTAGATGTGGGGATTTGTAGACTGATTTTTATGCTTCATTTGTTTGAACTGTCCTTTTGATTGCATGAAAATCCAGCTGAAATGCTGCTTAAATTTCCTACTGAATGGGTTGTTTTTAGCATTTTGAATAAATCGGTTCCTTCAGTTACAACCAGAACCGGAACCGAAATTCGCCGATTCCTGCTTTGGAAAAGAACCGATCGGTTCCTGAAACTTGGGAACCGAAATTTCATAGGAACCGAAGAACCGACCCGATTGGTTTGGGTAGAACTAAACGCCCAGGCGGTCCAAGGGCCTAGGAGTTTGGGTGAGGTGCGGAACGGAAAGAGGACGTGAACGGGATCTCGAATGTGTGCTCACCAGCGGTAGGGACGGGTGGAGGAGACCGGATTTTGGAAAAGGGCGGCTATCAGCGGACGTCTCGGCCTCCAGGCCGTGGCGGCGCCCTGGTACGTCTCCAGCTACGGGAGATGAATCCCTGGATGCAGGTCATCATCACACCGCGCCTGGTGGTCGCAACTACGTCGAGTAGTGCTCTGGTGCAGCGGAACAACGACGACCACCGGTGCTCTGCTCCAGCGAACGGGCGCGGACGGCGTGCAGCTGGGTGCTACGCAGAGGCGGTGGGCGTGGGGCGTGATGGTGGCTAGGGCACACGTAGCTCAGCCTCGCCTTAAATAGGCGCACATGAGGGGCAACGCAGCTTAGCACACACGCAAGGGTGTCCTTGCTAAAGATGGCAACGGGCACGAAATCTCTGCGTACCCGCAGATACCAAACCCGATGGGCGCAGATGAGGATCTGGGTCTGTGCCTGCGGGCGCGGGCTCGACCATAAACCCAACGGATATCTACTAACGGATTCAAAAATATGCTATCCGCGACCACAGATATGATAAACCCGTTAGGACTGCTGACATGTGGACCAAGTAGTTTGAAGTATATATATAACAGATTGCTAGGGTTTCCACCCATTTCCGATCCCTCCCGTCACCCGACCGCTCCCACTGTGACCCCCTAGTTCCGTGAACCATCTCGACTCACGAACTCTTGATCCAGGTCGAGATGCTGCACTACCGCCACCCGGGCGCCCGACCTTCCCCTTCGTCTCCTCTCCTGCCATCCTGCGCCGCCCGACCCAGCCCTCTCCTTCGGTCCTTCCTCGAACTCCAGCACCGCCACCCTCCCTCTCCCTTTGCTTGCCTGCGCTGCTGCCCTCTGTATGCCCTCCTTATCCTTTTGCTTGCCTGCGCCTCTGGCCCGCCACTCTCCCTCTCCCGCTGGCCGCTGCTTGCCTACAGCCTAACGGTGGAGGTCGTAGTAACAACACTCCCTACCAATTGCCCCATCCAAGGTATGGTTCTCACTACTTAGTAGTCAGTACAGTTGTTTGTTCATGGTACTACCAAATCCCCCATTCACAGTGTCTATTTTTTCATGCCAAATGCATGATATTGTACTGTTGTTTCTTCCAAAATAAGAAGATAATGCTTTTTATTTATGCCTACTTCTTAATTGTTATGCAGCTGCTGGAGTTGAAATGTGTGTTGAATTTTTGCTGGAGTTGCCTACAAGTTTTTATTTTGCGGGCACGCGGGCATACCTGCGTGTATCCGCTATCCGCAGATTGCAGGAGCGGGCGTGGCTACGTGCCTGTTGCAGATAGCGAGCACAGGCGCAGGCACGGGTTCCAGCATGCGAGCGCGGATTTGTGTAGGCAGTATCCGTGCAGATACTACCCGTTGCCATCTCTAGTCCTGGCAGCGACGCCGGCCAGGCCATGGCCGATGGTGGAATTTTTTTATATATTTTTAATCGATTTTGTAAAAGATATAGGATCGCCCAGTAATTTACCAAATCTATATGACAACTTTCGTGGGCCACGGTGGTTTCAGTGCAACCGCCGTGGCCCATGGCAGTTGAAACTAACCGCTGTCAGCCATGGCGTTTTCAGTGCAATCACCATTGGCCACGGCGGTTAGGATGCCTCCACGGCAGTTGCTGGGGGACTCATGGCGGTTAGCTCCAACACCCATAGCGTATGGCGGTTAGATCCAACCGTCGTGGTGTACGGCGGTTTGGCTCAATTTAATTTTTTTTGTACTTTTTGTTTTTTTGTTTTCATACATTGTTTGTTGAATAAATACTTGCATGGTACAAAGAAATACTTGCTACTAACAAAGAAAAGCAAATTGACATAATAGAAAAAAATAGTTCATATGGATAGTCATGATCACAAATAAGAGCGTTGCTACCTAAACAATATCCAACATAACCTAGTAACACATCTTCTTTTGCTGCTACCTGTCTGCTCGGGCTGCGGCCAAAGTCTGGTTGTGAGGGTATGTGAACTGGTCACGTGGGTCGATCTACCAATGCCTAGCATCGTCAGCAGGCAGTGTCGTCATCACCGCCGCCGCCGTCGATTCTGCAACCGGGTGGGACGACCCTGCACCTCCAGCTGCGACCTCCGGCCACCCTCCTGAAGACGAATGCGTCCCTCCGCCGTCCTATGTTCCTGTGGCTGGTGCGCCTGGTAGCTGCGACCCTCCAAGCTCCTCCTACGTCCTGGCACACGGCACACTAAGCAAGTAGTCGAAATAGTCGAAGCTGAGGTCATTGTACGGTGGCATCAACTGCCGCTCTCCATCTAAAGTCGAGTTAGGAGTGCCGCTGCAGCCGTAAGCTAGAACAAATAATATTATTAAAGTTGTTATCGTATTTAAAAGAATGTGGTACTAAAAAGTATGTGGTTGGATAAACTAGTGTGGTCATTACCTGACAGAAGAGCAACGCAAGTGGACAAGGCAGGAACATCTCCTGTTGGTGCTACTGCTGCTAGTGGTGCTCCTGCTGGTGCTGCTACTCATGCTAGCGCAATATGTGTAGGTCGAGGCAACATGAAAGGTCCCACCAGAGGATGCATCCTCCAGGGATGCACCAGAGAGCGCGACACAAATGACGGAGCCGAGAAAGTGGCCGAGAAGGGTGGGCCTGGCGAGGACGACGTTGCCTGGTACGAACGACCAGTCGAGGCGAAGCTGGAAGACGACTGGGGGTAACGTGGAAAAATAGGTAGAGCCACGTTACCGTCGTAGTTGACCACGGCAAGGAACCTCGTGGTGATCCTGTGCATCCTCTCGTACTTCTGCTCGTGCTCCCGAAACCCCATGTGGGGCAGCCTCCTCCTCGCCTCCCCTACCATATGTGAAATCTCCACAATCACGTCGTACTGCAAACTCACCGCATGGTCATAGTTCTGATCCCGTCGCACCGGGTATGTGACAGAAGGAAGGATCCTTTGCACGTTTGGAACCTGCGGTGGTGGGTGCGCTGGAACGTGCATCATGCGCGTCTGAGTCCTCGGGGGTGTACCACTCGATGTACGCCTCCCATGCCCTGTCGTCGTGGGGCCGGTCCTCGGTGACGACTTTCTCCGGTGCGGCAGCAGCAGCCCAAGCGTCTACATACGGCTGGATCCTTGAAGGACCGGATTGACGACTAGAGAGGGGGGAGTGAATGGGAGCTGATAAAAATTCTTCCCAAGAACTCGGCTTATATCCCAAAATCACTTTCGAAGAATCCCGCACAAACTTGCCAAGATCACGCAGTCACAACGAACCTACTGACCCTAGGAACAAGTTAGAACAAGCCTAGGGACAAAGCGCAAGCAAGCACAAAAGGAAACGAGAAAAAGAGCGAGCTCAAGACAACCTACATCAGGTTTTGTCGGTACTACGGGCCCAAGGTCGGTACTACGGGCCCAAGGTCGGTACTACCGATAAAGACTTTCTGTCACCCAAAAACCAGGTTATCGGTACTTCCGGCACAGGGTCGGAACTTCCGATTATCGGTATTACCGGCCCAAGGTCGGTACTACCGATAAAGGCTTTTTGTCAGCCAAAAATCAGGTTATCGGTACTACCTGTGTCAGGTCGGTAGTACCGGCAGCCTCCAGAAATCAGCCCGCAAAACAACCCCAAACTTTCGATCGATAGATCTCCCAAACCACTTGGAGTCTTGAGACAGAATTTTGGGGAGATAACGAGCACCCCAAAGGGAAGATATGCCCCAAAAAATTCGGCCTCTAACTCCCTACAACTCTCAGAATCGCAAATCTTGTGCCTCTACCTCAAGAACACGAATAACACGAAAACCACCAAAATCGAAGGCATTCCTACGGGATTTGAGGGGCAAGATCACCAAGAAAAGAGGCACGCCAACCTCATATGTGATTCCCAAAACAAATCCCACAAAGAAACACCTCCAAATCTGTGACAACCCGCCCAGGAAAATACCATACTATCGCCTAACCCAATCCACTTTGGCCATTAAGCGACAGTAAAGTATCATCCTGTCGTTAGTTGCCGGGTTAACGCCCGGTAAATCACTTGGAATTCACACAGAGGATTGAACATATGCATTAAAACTCACACGAAGGCGAGTCCAGAGTACAACACAAATTAAATCCAAATCTGCCCCGAAGGGTGTAATTATTACAAACCGAAGTACTTGACATGGTAAGTAAAGGTTCAGAGTTCGAAAACAGCGGAATAAAATAAACTAGCGCAACGATAAGCATCATAGGAGGCCGTCCGTGATGCCATCACTCGTCATCATCCACCCATTCCAGCTCCCAGCCGGGTGGAATCTCTCCAGGCCAAACAACACCTGCAACAACATTTATAAAGCAAGGCTGAGTATACTAATACTCAGCAAGACTTAACCGTCGGGTGATAACTACATCACCAAACTCTAGACATGAGAGGCTTTTTGGCCGGTGGAGTTCTTTTGCTGAAAGGCAACGAGGAGTATGTCCTTACTTTCAATATTTTAGCACAAATTCTAGTTAATTACCATTTCTAGGTGTGCCAACTAATTCAATCAAGAATTGTACAATACAATTAATTCAAGCAGTAATCTTCACCAAGTTCCATCATTAAGGGATATCATGGCCAGTTGATTAAGCAGTCTCGGATAACGGTGAGAGGCCGACAATTGATTGATTAAATCCTTGCAAGGTAAACCTAAACACACGGTGGGATGCCCTCACACTGGACAACCACCAGGCGGGTCCCATCTTTCTTCGGGTCGGGATCAGAGCTACAATCCTCGGTACAAGGCTTACTGGCACGACACGCCGGACCGCCCAGACTCGCACAGGTACCCCACTGTTGCAGGCAGGGGGACACATCAGGTGTCCTAGGGGTAGTAGGGAAAAGTTCCCTTGCCGTGTCCATCAGGTACTAGGCTTACCGGTCCCATTCCCGACAAGTGCTTAGTATGTTCAAAAGCTTAGCCCACGAAAGCCACTAGACCGGAGCCCAAATCCCATGCTCTTACCACATGAGCAATCCATTTATAAAGATCTTATGATTCCAACATAAGGACCTATTCTCGCGAGTGATGAACATCACTCGACTTCTACCGGGTCCTATAGCATAGCAGCTATCGACCTAGCATACTAGTAAAAGAGCATAGGTACCTAGGGATCATGCATCTAGGGTTTCAATTCAACTCCTGAAACGTAAATGCACAAACATAGCAAAGGTAATTGTATAATTTTAAAAAAACAGGGTTAATAATCCGGGGCTTGCCTCCGGCGGCAAGGTTTGCCTTGGGCCCTTCTGGACTTTGGTCCAGGTCTCGCTCTACAGCGACGTAGTGCATGTCTCCGTCTGCTCCTCTGTCTCCTCCTTTCGGCACACGCGTACAGCTACCGTCGGGAAGATCTACACGAGGATGCAAATGCAAGATTTACATGACGGTTTTCAATTTAATTAATTACAAAACAACACATGACAACCATGAAGAGTATGGTTGGCCATACACACCTTGACAAACACACATTTGGCAACTTATTTCTATTGAAAGAACAACAGGTGGTGCTTTATTATTTATTCCTTTTTGATAGTGACTGTGTACATATTTATGCAAATTAATTAGTTTAGATTCACAAAACAGCAAGGGGTGGTCGTAAGCTTTTTAAAATGATTTACATCACATTTATAAAGCCATTAGGTGTGGATGTGGTGATATTCCAATTTACTTTAATATTAAGCTTAATATGGCTTCCGTTGTTTTTATTCACAAAATAAATTAATAAAAACCAGTGGGGTGTTTTATTAAGCACTACAAACCTAAACAAAGCCACTGCACACACATGCACACTTAGGAGAGCTATGAAATTAAATATACCGAAAATAACAAAAGCTAGCTACCAAAACATGATAAATGCATATAAAAATAAATAAACATCAAATGGATCCCAACTTTCTCACACATGGCCTCTGGTCCAAACCTAAGCTAGGCATGCAACATATACACCTAGAGCTACTCTAGATCTTGGGTTATGCAATTACATTGAAAATCAAGCATATTTCAAGAATAAATATTTAGGACAAATATAAAATCATTATTAATTTACCAGATGTGTAATTAGGCATAACAAGGTCACATGCAGATGTTGAGTACAAAAATATAATTATTTTTAGCCATAAAAATTATTTAGACAGATTCAGTATAAATATAAAACAATTCATAATAAAAGATCTAAATAGTAACTTTGTGCAATTTTTAGTACACAAGCTAGGCATAACATTACACACAACATATCCAAAATTCAGCTCAAGAGCACTTGTAGATTTTGAACTACAACAGATCTAGGTTTAATAGTTTTCTATTTTTCATGCAAAAACTTTCACTCAAAAGTAGGGTCAAGCTTTACAAAAGTTGTAGGTTTCTTTACAAGGAATCCAACAAAATTGAGTTTTCATTTTTATGATTTTCTACGGATTTTACAAGATTCAGCAGAAAGGTCTCACTATTGAAGATTCACTTTTTCAAGCAGGCCCCTGGAAGTTTCTCAGGATTCACAACCATGCCCTTGGTTTACACTCAGGCCCCTAGGAAAAATTCCAAGCTTGCAATTGGGTCCTCGGGCAACCGGCGGCGCGGCCGGCCGGAATTCCGGCGAGCCGGCGGCGGGGTCGGCCGGGGAAGGGGTGGAGGAGGGCTAGGGACTCACCGTGGGCCTGCTGGTGGCCGGAGTTGGGGCGGAGAAGTCGCCGGCGAGCTCGCGCGGCGGGGCAGTGCAGCGCCGACCGCTGCGGGCCGTGCTCCGGCGAGACGGAGGCTCGGCCTGGACCACACGCGGCACGGGGAGGACCACATGCCCGCACAGACCCGATTGGTGGCCGGAGACTGGGCAGAAACGCCAGCGGCGGGCTTGCGTGGCGGAGCAGGGCGGTGGCGGCCGCGAAAACGACTGCTCCGGTGAAACGGCGGCCAAAGCGGAGCAACACGCGGGTGCGAGAGCTCTAGGGGGATCCCGGGAAGGCGCCAAGGGGGTGGAGCGGCCGAGTGAGCGAGCGAGAGTAGGAGCTCAGCACGGCGGCGGCAATGCCACACGGCGGAGCACGGGCGCGCGCGAGGAGGACGTGCGGCACGTTAAATAGGCGGCGAGCAGCGTGTGTGGGCGTGGAGGCTTAGCCTCGAAGCAAACGAGGGCGTGCAGGGGGACCCGGCCACGGCAAGCGCGCGGGACGCCGGCCGGCGGACGGCGCGGGCAGGGTCCGGCGCAGCGCGGTGCGAGGGGACGACACGCGCGGGGACGCGGGCTCCAAGGCGGTTCTTAGACTGCGTGCGACCTAGGGATGAGCGGGCGGCGTGGAACTGCGTGGCCGGCGTGCGGAGGGACCCGGACGCCGAGGCGCAGGGGTCGCCACGCGGCAGCGTGTGCGCGCGTGGGCGCGCCCGGCGCGTTCCGGCCGGTGCGACGTCGCCTGCTCTAATTCATTTGCCCCTGTTCGAATGCGTATAACTCCAAAATTTTGAACTAAAGTGCACTAAAGTGCAAATAGAAAAGTTGTAGATCACAGGTCCCTCTACAACTTTTACAAAGGCTGACCTATGTTTTGCTCAATGGTTTGAGCAAACTGCAGGCAAAGCTGCTGGTTTTCCATGGCGCCGGTGAATATTGTCTACTGCAGTTGACCAAGGTTTTCACCGTTTTCCACTCAAAATTTGAAATGCCACCCAAAAGCAAAGTTGTGTCCCTCGAAAATCTGGACAACTTTTATATTGGGAGATTTTGAAGTGTTTAGGTGAAATTTGGAGAACGTGGCAAAAGTTCTTTGGGGGTTCAAGGACCACAGGGGTTTTGACCACGACTTGACTAGGGTTTGACCACAAGGGTGTGTTGACTTGATTAAGAGGGTCATTAGTGATTGTTGACTGGGTTTTCGAGGTGATGACCCAGGTTGACCAAGGTTTGACCGAAGTCACGTGTTTGACTCGGTTGACTAGATCATTAGCACTAATAATGCTAATTAAAAACCTCGGGCGTCACAGCCTACCACCCTTAAACAGAATCTCGTCCCGAGATTCGAAGATCCAAGGAGAAGATAGGGAAGGATGGCTTTCTAAGATTTCCGAACTAACTTGGGGAGCAATCCGCGATGTGATTATAGGTCGAAGAGTATGACCATCATCGATTCAAGGTTGGTCCATAGGGGTAATCCAAGGTGACAAGTCATGGAGAGCTTTTGTAGGGAGTTTACTTGCGAATGCAAGCGGGAAATATGAAGAGATAAATTGGTATAGGAATTTCAGAACAATCTTGCTCACATGTTATTTAACTGGTGACTTTAGGTGGTATTGCTTCGTGACACTCCGGTGCAATGATTTTCAAAATTGGTGTGATGCACATGCTTATGAATGCATGATGCACATGATGCATGTCAGCATGACTTGGTTACCCACAAAATGAGTTAGAGATTGAGATGACAATCATAGGTTGAGAAGGAATATATGCGTGGCGAGTCGCATTCTCACAACCAAGATACCTAGCGCGCTCCTAGTGGTAATCACATGGCTGCAGCGCACATGATGCCCTAGGTTCCGTCGCGGCACCTTTGGTTATGGGCAACAACATCACCAAACATAAGAAGGATAGAGTAGGGGTATTGAATTCTTCCATGCGTATGCACGTTAGCTCACCCAAGGTTCCCAAATGCACGTGCTATGCAAATGCATACCCCAAAAGTGAAACATTTTTTTTATTCAAAATATTGTGAGCAAGATCAAGAAGAATCAGTTCAAGATTGACAGATCGAAGTAATCCAGACAAGGATATCAATACACAGAATAGCTTAGAGCTCCAACATGTATAAACACAAGGGGTTTGGAAAGGATACATGTCGATGGAGATAACATTCTGACAGGAGAAGATTACGACTAAAGATTGAACTCTAGGATCAAGACATTACCCAACTGACATGGTAGAACAGAAAAAGTTCTTTTCTCATGCTGGGCAAAACTGGGGTAGTCATGTGTACGAAGGTACAATTGTATGTTAGAACTCGAAGCGAGCATGCATACATAATGACATAAAGTTCTGGCAGTTGTGAATAAAAATTCATAACTTTAAAACCAGAGCTCCAAAAATTCCCAAATTTGCGTAGCAACTCAGCAAGATTATGAGGCACAATTTTGGTACTCAAAGGTTGGGCTAGAAAGGTTAGGAAGGTGCTCGACTAACAAGGTTTCGGATTTGGTTTCCGGAAAATAGCAAGACAGGGGTTCACAAATCTGAGCATAACTTGAGATAGACAAAAGCTATGACCGCGAATTTTTGCGAGCAGAAACTAGATTAGATATGGAGCAACTTTGGTAGAGATCAACTAGGCAGATTGATTCTGGAACAAGGTGCAAAAATCTAAGCAAACAGCCACACCAGAATTTTGGACAGCAACACACCTACACACGAGAGGCTATGCAAAGAGAATCACACTAGCAAAATTTCCTTAGAGATCACATAAAACAAACAGGGGTTCAGTTTTAAGTTTCCACAATTTTTAGCATGATGCAAGACGTCCTATTCGTCCTCACAAGGCAATCAAGCCAAAAATCGAAGTTAGTGCCGGTGGCAAGGCATATACACGTTTCTCCCTATAATAACTAGTCGATGCGCACTTAGCGACTTACGAAACGCGGTTAGCGTACCTGCAGAAGATCACAGAACACATCGAACATTTCGTGCCAGCACTCATGAAAGCGTCCACATACATTACCGTTCACTATAGAAACGGCACCCATGCATCAAGCCGCTGCATGGACAGCATCCAACCTCAGACACCCTCCGTTTGAATGGAGTGTATCCTTGCCTCGCATATCCACAATGCGGAACGTCCACGTATGGCAAAACGTGGTGAGACACAGACGCGACGTGGGTTCCCATTTGAATAGGTCCCATCCATCCCTCACATGACTTCCATATGGTACCACCACGTATGGCAAAACATGATGAACTAGTATGGTTGTACAGAAAGTAAGTTCTGACAGGAACAAAATGTGCTGGAAGTTAGCAAAATAGACCATTGATTTGTAAGCCACCTAAAAGAACCCAAAAATTCCCTCTAGGGCCTCTCGGTCTAATTCATCCTTAACGGACCAACGTATTTTGCAAATACAAACAATCTTGGCAAGTTTTTTTTTCAGAAACCAGTGATTAAGGTTGTTAGTTAAACTTTGGTGCATATAATCGCTCTGATACCAGCTGTGACAACCCGCCCAGGAAAATACCGTACTATCGCCTAACCCAATCCACTTTGGCCATTAAGCGAAAGTAAAGTATCATCCTGTCGTTAGTTGCCGGGTTAACGCCCGGTAAATCACTTAGAATTCACACAGAGGATCGAACATATGCATTAAAACTCACACGAAGGCGAGTCCAGAGTACAACACAAATTAAATCCAAATCTGCCCTGAAGGGTGTAATTATTACAAGCCGAAGTACTTGACATGGTAAGTAAAGGTTCAGAGTTCAAAAACAGCGGAATAAAATAAACTAGCGCAACGATAAGCATCACAGGAGGCCGTCTGTGATGCCATCACTCGTCGTCATCCACCCATTCTAGCTCCCAGCCGGGTGGAATCTCTCCAGGCCAAACAACACCTGCAACAACATTTATAAAGCAAGGCTGAGTATACTAATACTCAGCAAGACTTAACTGTCGGGTGATAACTACATCACCAAACTCTAGACATGAGAGGCTTTTTGGCTGGTGGAGTTCTTTTGCTGAAAGGCAACGAGGAGTATGTCCTTACTTTCAATATTTTAGCACAAATTCTAGTTAATTACCATTTCTAGGTGTGCCAACTAATTCAATCAAGAATTGTACAATACAATTAATTCAAGCAGTAATCTTCACCAAGTTCCATCATTAAGGGATATCGTGGCCAGTTGATTAAGCAGTCTCGGATAACGGTGAGAGGCCGACAATCGATTGATTAAATCCTTGCAAGGTAAACCTAAACACACGGTGGGATGCCCTCACACTGGACAACCACCAGGCGGTTCCCATCTTTCTTCGGGTCGGGATCAGACCTACAATCCTCGGTACAAGGCTTACTGGCACGACACGTCAGACCGCCCAGACTCGCACAGGTACCCCACTGTTGCAGGCAGGGGGACACATCAGGTGTCCTAGGGGTAGTAGGGAAAAGTTCCCTTGCCGTGTCCATCAGGTACTAGGCTTACCGGTCCCATTCCCAACAAGTGCTTAGTACGTTCAAAAGCTTAGCCCACGAAAGCCACTGGACCGGAGCCCAATTCCCATGCTCTTACCACATGAGCAATCCATTTATAAAAATCTTATGATTCCAACATAAGGACCTATTCTCGCGAGTGACGAACATCACTCGACTTCTACCGAGTCCTATAACATAGTAGCTATCGACCTAGCATACTAGTAAAAGAGCATAGGTACATAGGGATCATGCATCTAGGGTTTCAATTCAACTCCTAAAACGTAAATGCACAAACATAGCAAAGGTAATTGTATAATTTTAAAAAAACAGGGTTAATGATCCGGGGCTTGCCTCCGTCGGCAAGGTTTGCCTTGGGCCCTTCTGGACTTTGGTCCAGGTCTCGCTCTACAGCGACGTAGTGCACGTCTTCGTCAGCTCCTCCGTCTCCTCCTTTCGGCACACGCGTACAGCTACCGTCGGGAAGATCTACACGAGGGTGCAAATGCAAGATTTATGTGACGGTTTTCAATTTAATTAATTACAAAACAACACATGACAACCATGAAGAGTATGGTTGGCCATACACACCTTGACAAACACACATTTGGCAACTTATTTCTATTGAAAGAACAACAGGTGGTGCTTTATTATTTATTCCTTTTTGATAGTGACTGTGTACATATTTATGCAAATTAATTAGTTTAGATTCACAAAACAGCAAGGGGTGGTCTTAAGCTTTTTAAAATGATTTACATCATATTTATAAAGCCATTAGGTGCGGATGTGGTGATATTCCAATTTACTTTAATATTAAGCTTAATATGGCTTCCGTTGTTTTTATTCACAAAATAAATTAATAAAAACTAGTGGGGTGTTTTATTAAGCACTACAAACCTAAACAAAGCCACTGCACACACATGCACACTTAGGAGAGCTATGAAATTAAATATACCGAAAATAACAAAAGCTAGCTACAAAAACATGATAAATGCATATAAAAATAAATAAACATCAAATGGATCCCAACTTTCTCACACATGGCCTCTGGTCCAAAACTAATCTAGGCATGCAACATATACACCCAGACCTACTCTAGATCTTGGGTTATGCAATTACATTGAAAATCAAGCACATTTCAAGAATAAATATTTATCACAAATATAAAATCATTATTAATTCACCAGAGGTGTAATTAGGCACAAAAATATCACATACAGAAGTTGAGCACAAAAATCGTATTATTTTTAGCCACAAAAATTATTTAGACAGATTCAGCATAAATATAAAATAATTCATAATAAAAGATCTAAACAGTAAAGTTGTGCAATTTTTGGTACACAAGCTAGGCATGATATTACACACAACATATCGAAAATTCAGCTCAAGACTACTTGTAGATTTTGAACTACAACAGATCTAGGTTTAATAGTTTTCTATTTTTCATGCAAAAACTTTCACTCCAAAGTAGGGTGAAGTTTTACAAAAGTTGTAGGGTTCTTCACAGGGAATCTAACAAAATTGAGTTTGCATTTTTCTGATTTTTCTATGATTTTCTACGGATTTTACAAGATTCAGCAGAAATGCCTCACTATTGAAGATTCACTTTTTCAAGCAGGCCCCTGGAAGTTTCTCAGGATTCACAACCATGCCCTTGGTTTACACTCAGGCCCCTAGGAAAAATTCCAAGCTTGCAATTGGGTCCTCGGGCAACCGGCGGCGCGGCCGGCCGGAATTCCGGCGAGCCGGCGGCGGGGTCGGCCGGGGAAGGGGTGGAGGAGGGCTAGGGGCTCACCGTGGGCCTCCTGGTGGCCGGAGTTGGGGCGGAGAAGTCGCCGGCGACCTCGCGCGGTGGGGCAGTGTGGCTTCGACCGCTGCGGGCCGTGCTCCGGCGAGACGGAGGCTCGGCCTGGACCACACGCGGCACGGGGAGGACCACATGCTCGCACAGACCCTATTGCTGGCCGGAGACTGGGCAGAAACGCCGGCGGCGGGCTTGCACGGCGGAGCAGGGCGGTGGTGGCCATGGAAACGACTGCTCCGGTGAAACGGCGGCCAAAGCGGAGCAACACGCGGATACGAGAGCTCTAGGGGGATCCCGGGAAGGCGCCAAGGGGGTGGAGCGGCCGAGTGAGCGAGCAAGAGCAGGAGCTCAGCACAGTGGCGGCAATGCCACACGGCGGAGCATGGGCGCGCGCGAGGAGGACGTGCGGCACCTTAAATAGGCAGCGAGCACCGTGTGGGGGCGTGGAGAGTTAGCCCCGAAGCAAACGAGGGCGTGCAGGGGGACCCGGCCACGGCAAGCGCGCGGGACGCCGGCCGGCGGACGGTGCGGGCATGGTCCGACGCGGCGCGGTGCGAGGAGACGACACGCGCGGGGACGCAGGCTCCAAGGTGGCTCTTGGACTGTGTGCGACCTAGGGATGCGCGGGCGGCGTGGTACTGCGTGGTCGGCGCGGGGAGGGACCCGGACGCCGAGGCGCAGGGGTCGCCACGCGGCAGCGCGCGCGCACGCGTGGGCGCGCCCGGTGCGTTCCGGCCGGCGCGACGTCGCCTGCTCTAATTCATTTGTCCCTGTTCGAATGCGTATAACTCCAAAATTTTGAACTAAAGTGCACTAAAGTGCAAATAGAAAAGTTGTAGAACACAGGTCCCTCTACAACTTTTACAAAGGCTGACCTATGTTTTGCTCAATGGTTTGAGCATAAACTGCAGGCAAAGCTGCTGGTTTTTCATGGTGCTGGTGAATAGTGTCTACTGCAGTTGACCAAGTTTTTCACCCTTTTCCACTCAAAATTTGAAATGCCACCCAAAAGCAAAGTTGCGTCCCTCGAAAAACTGGACAACTTTTATATTGGGAGATTTTGAAGTGTTTAGGTGAAATTTGGAGAACGCGGCAAAAGTTCTTGGGGGGTTCAAGGACCACAGGGGTTTTGACCAAGAGTTGACTAGGGTTTGACCACAAGGGTGTGTTGACTTGATTAAGAGGGTCATTAGTGATTGTTGACTGGGTTTTCGAGGTGATGACCCAGGTTGACCAAGGTTTGACCGAAGTCACGTGTTTGACTCGGTTTGACCAAGGTCTTGAGACAAAACTTTGGGGAGATGATGAACACCCCAATGGGAAGATATGCCCCAAAAATTTCGGCCTCTAACTCCCTACAACTCCCGAAATCGCGAATCTTGTCCAAGAACACTATGAACTAGGGTTCATCCGAAAATCAACGAATCGAAGGCCAAATCCCGCGTTTGAGGGGTCAAGATCATTCACAAAGAGGCACAAGGCACTCATCCATGATCCCCTCAAAAAAAACTAGAGAGAAACACCCTCAAATCTGAATCAAGTGATGAACGGAAATCCCAAGAAAAGGCTCCGAAAATCACCGAAAAAGAGAAACAGGAGGAGCAACAAGAACACTTGAGATATCACGCAGAACCTTCTATACATACCATGAAAGATTCATATAAGGTCTAGCTTGCCTCCTCAACATCCATCCCTCTCTCAAGATCTTAACATGAAGCTCTCAAGCTAGTCCTATGGAAAACCTAAAGGAAAAATAGCAAAAAATAGAGAATCAAAATGAACTAGGGTTTCAAGAGGTGGCTGCCATCCTCTCTCCTCTTAGTTTATATGGAGGCAATCGAAAGACAAAACTACCCCTATTAAATGAAAGGAAGATACATACCCCTCAGGGGCAATATGGTCAAGACTTGGTATTTCTCAACAGGCGGCCATGCCTTCGCCGTAGTTCGCGAACTCACGACACAAGCCCCGCGATCGCACCGTGTCCCTTGGCATCAAAGCTTCTCAACGCGCTCGGATCCCATCTCCGCCTACCGAGCCTCCAGTCTTGGTTTTGTGGCTCAACCAAGTAACCCGACGGTTTTGTGGTGAACTGCTGCAAACCCCGCGCGCAGACTCCGGTTGTGAGTGAGAGACATGTGTGATTCGAGGACCGGTGGATGGTCACTTCCTGGTGTGATGAGTGATTGACAACGTGGTGTGGACTGATTCTTGGCTAAGTATTGCAGATGCAGGTTGCGGCTTGACTGGTATTGGTGCAGGTGAAGAACAACCGCGAAAGGTCGTTGCTGGTGAGGCCTCCAGGTGTGGTGAAGACAAGTAGGCTTGGTTCGAGGGACCTGGTGGCCAGCGGAGTCAAGTGCGGGCCTCATGGTGGCAAGAACGGCAAGATGAAGTCATGGACGGTTTCTTGGTAGAGCCTCAAAACCAAGGTCGAGCCGGGACTACGTGGGAGCCGAGTCATGAGTGGTGATTGGCGGAGGCTACACCGAATTCGCGGGGTTTCTGGTGGTTCACCAGAAAACCACTGGGTTCCTTGGTTGATCCACAAAGCCAAAATCGAAGACCGAAGATGGAGGTGCGGCAGCATCAGGCCGGTCTGACCGATGGGTCTGACCGGTCTGACCAGTGGGTACCGATCTGACCGGTGATGAGCACCGGTCTGACCGGTGTGCGACGACGCAGTCCGGAGACTTCGAAGCGGAGGACACGCGTCGGGATCGCAAGGCTTGCATCGAGGCTAAGCAACTTTGCGATCGCCGGGCATCCATCCGATGGTGCGAAGACAAAGATTCCCAAAGTGCCCCTCGGGGGTGTGTATCCTAGTATTAGGCCTTAGGGGTATTTTAGTCTTTTGGCTTGCCTCCATATAACCCAAGTGATGAGAGGATGGCAGCTATCTCTTGAAACCCTAGCTCATTTTGTTTTGCTATTTTCCTCTTCCTTTTCCTTGGAATTTCTAGGACTAGCTTGAGAGCTTCATGGTGAGATCTTGTGAGAGGGAAGGATGATCGGGCGGCAAGCTAGACCTTGTATGCACCTCTTTTGTATGTATAGATGATTCGGCGTGGTTCCTCAAGGCTTGGATGTGTCTTTCCCGTTTCTCTTTTTTGGTGATTTTCGGAGGCCTTTCTTGGCGATTTTCTTTTGGCGGATTCGAGGCCTTTCTCTTTGGGATTTGGTGGGGGATGTATGCTTGAACCCTTCATGGTTCTTTTCCCTTTGATTCCCCTCCCAAATCCGTAAGCAAAGGTGCTTGATTTTGGGGTTTTCTCCTCTCTAGGGTTAGAGGCATTCTTGGTGGGATTTCTTCGATTCCTCTCGATTTAGCAAGTTTTGGTGGACCAAATCTTGGCTATGGAGTGCTCATGAGGTGTTCCTACTATCCCCAAAGTCTTGTGCAAATCCGTGGAGCGATTCGGGAGATCGGGAGTTGGATTTGGGGGAGTTGACCCGCGGGTGCTGTTCATCCCGAGCTACCCAGCCTGACCGGTCTGACCGGTGCAGTCGACCGGTCTGACCGGTGCAGAGGCTTTGCGGGATTTGCCTCGGGTGAACATCTTGGTGAGTTCCATGTTGTTGACACCATTTTTTGATAAAATAGGTCAAGAGGGATAAAGAGAAGCAGCCGATGAGAACAGGGAACAATCGGCCGATTGAGGAAAGAAAAGGATGGTCAAAAGACTCAAATCTGTCGGTAGACCAACGGGTCAAACCAATCGGCCGATGGTCAAGCAGAGGGTCGGCCGATGAGGAAGAAGGCGGCAATCGAGAAAGTGCGCCGAAAGGAAAGTACGGCGGAGGCGGGTCAATCCACGATTGACAAAGGGTCAAGAGTCAGTTTTTAGAAGGGTTTTGACTCCTGCGAGAGTCCTTTTCTATTTTAATAGTTTTTATCTTTCTTTAGATGCAAGTAAACAGTGCTGTGATCGGCTAGGAGTCGGGGTGTCCTTAGGATATAAATAGCGACCCTGCACGGTCGGAAAAAAGTGTACACACCAATATCAAACAAACCGCCTCCGGGCGAACCCTTTACTTTACAGCATCTACTTTGCAGCATCTACTTTTACAACATCTACTTTTCGGCGACTTCGCCATTGCGTTTTTCCTCTTTTCTACAACGTCGCCCTTCAAGTGCGTTGGGCTGCATTGATCGATCTCCGGCAAGCTTGTGAGTACCGTTTTACCGAATAACCCTAAGCTTTAACCTCCGGGCACATCGCTGAGGTTTCATCTAGTTCTTTATTCACCCCTTACCGGTATTAGCTAAATCTACAAGTTTTCATACCAATTCTTGTGGTTTTAGCTATTATCACTATTATCCCACTCGATCTAGATCCTATCGGCTTCTAACACCGCAGCCGATTCCGACCTACTCGAGTGCTGACGTCACGATCGGCCGATCCCAGCCGATCTATCTACTCACGCACCTGCGCTTCGGTCGCTCTCGAGCCGACCGACCCCGCTTTACTCGTATCGGCCGTTTGGCTGGTACACGTGTCGCTAAAAGGCCATCGGTTCTCTAGCTGATCCCTAATATTTTTCCATTGTTAATCAACAGGTTAGATTGGCTGGCATGCCTCGCTACAGACTGGGGAGTCACGTGTGCTGCACGCGGAGGTGGCATCCTATTTTCACGTCAACACACATTTGGCATGCCTGGTGGGACACGAAAAAGTCAACGATGACGAAGAACACAAAGAGTGGCAGTTCCGAGGTCGACCCGGACAACGTCCAACCAATCACCAAGGATCAGCTGAAAGATGCAGACAAAGCTGAGTTCGAAGCTCACATGAAGCATTATGAAGAGCTTTACCTGGCATCATACGGTCAGACTAAAAGTGGAGTTTTCAAGAAGAGTCCATTGCCAACACCTAAGCAAATCACCTTCTCAGCTGATCCTGAAGGGCTTCAAGACATGATGACTAAGGCAATGCATCAAACGATGATTGATCAAGCTAAGGTTTTCACCAATACTGTTCAAAACAGTCTGATTGAAGCACTCAAGAAAGGAGCAGAAGGAGGATACCTAGGACCTGCATATTTTCAACCAAATCGAACTCCTCCAGTGTTCCAACATGACCAATCGGCTTCTCCACCGATTGATGACCCGATAGTAGGGGTTTCACCGTCTCCACCGGCAGCTCCTGGTTCTTCATCGGACTCCCCGCCGATTCAGAATCAAAGTATTGGAGATAAGGCCAAAGATCCTGCTGTTACTATGCCTGTAATCCAAACACATGCAGTACAGTCCAATGCCCAAGATCAGACTTTCTCAGCGCAGAATCAAAAGTATCCTGCCATGAGAAACCAGGATGGAAAGCTTGCAGGATGGGATTTGCCTCGTGATCATTTTGAGACAAACATCTCAAATTTCTTCGAACCCCAACCTGAAGAAGTTCTAGAAGTGAAGTACCCGCAATCTTATCAAGCCATGTTTGGAGGTACTCCAGGGACTGTACACATGAACAAGGAGGGAGTAGAATTTGTCTACTTCAATCACGGGAGTAAGGCTTTTGAAAGAGTCAAGATCAGTCCAGCACACGCTCATATGGTTATACCAACAGAAAGAAAAGCTCCTGTTCAAACTCAGAAATCGGCTCAATAGCCGACACTAGGGATGCCCGTGCGGACTGTTCCACTACAGCAGCCTACGTTAGGGATGCCTGTGCAGACTGCCTCGTTACAGCAGTCAACACCAATGCAGCCTGTCTTGACCCCGGCTAATACAGTAGCTCATACAAGATCATCGCCTCAGCAGCCGATCAATCAAGGGGTGACAGGACAGCTAGTAAATCCATAGTTGGATCCTACACAAGTGCTACAAACACTTCTAAATCAATTGGCTATCTCGAGCCAGTTGAACTTGCATCAACCAGCTCCATCGGCTAATCAGTCGATCGGACAAACTCCACCTGTTGCAAATGTGCAGAGTTCTTCTGGAGCAGGAGCATCAATGGCACCACATCAACAGCCAAGAACCTTAGAAGAACAACCTCTAGAGACTCCATCAGCTGAAATGCAAGCAATTGAACAAGTATCTGCTGAGTTGAAGTCTCACATGAAACAGGAGTTCATCGACCACTTCTCAGAGATGCCGCTGAAGCAATATGGGATAAAACCCAAGCAGCAGTCCTGCATGTACAGGACACCGTATCCATCTGGCTATGATCAGATACCATTCCCTCCAAGATACAAGGTGCCAGACTTCACCAAGTTCTCTGGGCAAGATGAGACATCCACAATGGAACATATCACTCGATTCATCATCCAATGTGGAGAAGCAGGGAACGTTGATGCACTCAGGATACGGTTGTTCTCTTCATCTCTATCTGGACCAGCATTCTCATGGTTTACTTCATTGTTAGCTAATTCCATCATCAAGTGGTCCAATTTGGAACAACAGTTCCACAATTATTTCTTCTCTGGCATCCATGAGATGAAGATTACTGATCTGACCAGACTCAAGCAGAGGAACGATGAAATAGTTGCTGGATTCGTTCAAAGGTTCAGAGAAGTCAGAAACAAATGTTATAGTCTGAACCTGCGAGAGAAACAACTAGCTGAGTTTGTGTTCCAATGTCTCTTGCCGACCTTGAGGGAGAAATATGCATCACATGACTTCGAGAGTCTCAGCCAGCTAGTCAGTCGGATGAGTCAGGAAACTGCAAAGTCCTATGAGCCTAGAAGAAATTTTCAGAAGAAGGTGTCTTATGTGGATTATTCTGACTCAGAAGATGAAGACAATATGATAGGACTTGCAAAATGGGTCAAAGGCAAGAAGACAGTGTCCTGTCCCTTTGGCAAGAAAGAACCAGAGAAATTCGGCTTTGATATCACTAAGGCCGATAAAATATTTGATCTGTTGCTTCAGCAAGGGCAGATTAAACTCTCCCAGTTCCATACCATCCCATCTGCAGCGGAGCTGAAGAGGATGAAGTATTGCAAGTGGCACAATGCAACATCGCAGGACACCAACGATTGCAAGATCTTCAGACAACAGATCCAATCAGCTATTGAGCAAGGGAGGCTTAAGTTTGAAACCCCTACCAAAGCTGAAAAGCCGATGAAGATTGATCAGCATCCCTTCCCAACTAACACAGTTGAAGTGTCTAGCAAAGACACATCACATGTTAAGCTACTAACTTCTGATTCGGCTCAAAATAATGCAGTTGTCGATCCCAAGGTGCAAGCAACCGCTGCCGATGTCAAGGGAAAAGGGTTACTGCTTGAAGAAGGAGACTTGAAGCCGCGCCGACCTGTCACGTCCCAAATGCTGATCAATAAGTTTCAGCATCGACAAGAGAAAGCCAGAGGGAGAGAGGAGTGGGCGCGTCGCAACGAAGGACATTGGAGATGTCCGTTCTTCAAGTATTGCTGGGAAGAAGGGATCAAGCTACCAACAGCGGAGAATTGTCCAGAATGCAATGGGGCTTACAACAATAGCAGCTCATCTAAAAGAGTTTGCTTCGACGACAGAAGACCTGCAATTGGAGATCACCGTGAATTCAGCAATCAACGGGTCTCAGTCCACGATCGGCTGGGGGGCAAGGCCAGCGTCCACGATCGGCTGGGGGGGCATGGTCAACGTTCATGATCGGCTGGGAGGCCGAGTCAATGAAAGGTCAAACAATCGGCTAGAAGAGATGGCCGATTCCTTGGTCCCTGATGAAGATATCATGTGCCGAGCTCCTAAGCATCGACGCACACTGCAACTGGATGATGAAGGATGAAGCCAAACATGTAAGAAGCCCAATCCACAATGGTGTCCAGACGGCTTGACCAAATCCCAGAAGAGGAGAGTCCAGCGCCTACGTCAGCTAGAGCAGCAAGAAGAAGCAGAAAGATGCGTGCTGAACAAGAAGAAGGTTCGGTCTAAAGTGTGGCGCCCTAAGCCTAAGGACAACAATGGAGAGGATGACAAACCACAAGCTGACATAAACATGGTTGTTTTCCTACCAAAAGAGTTCATGGCTCCAGTTGATTCGGATGTGTCCGATGAAGAACTTGGCATGGCTCAGTTGACACTAGAACCTAGGCAAGCTATCTTTGAGAAGCCGGAAGATGAGAAGAGACAGCATTTGAAGGCATTGTTTCTCAAAGGCTTTGTCAACGGGAAGCCAGTTACCAAGATGCTAGTGGATGGAGGAGCAGCAGTCAATCTGATGCCATAAACCATGCTGCGTAAGATTGGGAAGTCTGATGAAGACTTGACCCAAACCGACATGATGTTGGTGGACTTCGAAGGCAATGTCTCTTCGGCTCAAGGAGCAATCTGCGTGGAGCTCACCATCGGCAGTAAGACCCTTCCGACCAATTTCTTTGTCATTAAAGGGAGGGGATCTTATAATCTACTACTGGGTCGGGATTGGATACATGCCAATTGTTGCATACCATTTACAATGCATCAATGCATCATCCAATGGATTGGAGATTCAGTGGAGGTGGTCCAAGGAGAAACCTCCTTGACAGTAGCAGCTACAGAAGCACAAGGATGGACTTATGACCGAGTGAGGTGCATATCTGGAAAAGCCTGAGATACCAAGTATCTCAAAGTGTCCAATTTCGGACTAAAGCCGGTTCAAGCAGTTGGCTCTGATGACAAGATTTAATGGATCAGTTCATTGAAGATAAAGGGAAGCTTGGGATCGGAACCACAACAGCCGATGGATCGGTCGCCCAAGTATACAAGCAGTTATGTAAGATGATTGTCATATCGTGCCTATCGGCCGATTGAGTTTTCGAGCTATAGCCGATTGCAAATGTAATCATTTCTAGTAGAATAGCCGATATCTGTAAAGAATTGCCTTTAGTGCAAAAAATGTAAAACCGATGTGTAAGATTAATGTATTCGGTTATAGCCGATACATATATCGCCTTCACAACAAAATGAATGCAGTTTCATTTCCTTTGTTTTGGATTACAACAATGATATTACAACTCAGATTACAGATTACATGTAGATGTTACAGGAGTGCGTTGTCCTAATCTCCAGTATGATGAGGATATTGAATCGATGAATGAGAGAAGGGCACAAGCAAAGAGGAAACGGAAGACTAAGATCTTCGCCAGATTCTGCAATCTTCTGCCAAAAGGAGCCCGAGTTGATGACCAAGATGGCCGTTCCTTTGGCACGCTCTTCCACTGATAAATGTGTAGCAAGACACCCTACCTTGCTCCTTCTCCTAAAAGCCAGATCCTCACAAGGATTCTTCTAGCTATAATGCCTCCTGGCTTTTTAAAAGGAGACAAAGAAGAAGAGGGGCCGCTATACTACTTCACAAGAATTCTTCTAGCCATGAAAGTGAGAGAAGAAGAGAAAACAGTCATATAACAAGAGGCTGTGATCTATCTGAGTTGGTTGAGACATGGCCGATGAGGATGAGTTTTTCTCCATCGAGCTTCAGGCCTATTTATAGCCCCAAATGACAGAAGGGATAACTACAAGAGGGAATTGAAAAAAGGGAAATGAAAGGCATCCGATGCAGTCCAAGCAAGAACAGTTTCCCCGTGAAAGTCTTAGACTGAGCAATTGGCAGGCATGCAGTGATGCGTTTCCCGAAAATCAGGGGCTTGCTTTGAAGATGGATTGAATAACAATATGTGACCCTACTCTGTACTCCAGAAGAGGAGACTATCAGGATTCCCCTCTCTCAACATTTCCAGCAACAACGACAAGCTTTGATGCATCATTACGATACGAGAACTCTTCAAGGAGAAACTTGTCGAGAAATGAGAATGGTTGCATTTTCCTAGAAGCACTCTAGAGGAGGCTTGCCCCTTATTCCTAATGGAAGCTAATTTGATGCATACTCAGGAGAATATGGTAACACCTGAGAGGTGAGTTGCATTTTATAGCAAGGAAGTTGAACCAGATCATAAAAGAGCACCTACAAATATGGGTGGAAATTCATCGCCGGAAGATGGTGCATTAAATCAAATGCCAATCAAGAGGTGGTGATTTTCATTCATGAAAAGCCGATTGCATCGGCTAATAGTACATCAGAATTCAAAGGAAGCTCTTGGCCTTGTCTAGCTCTACTCTGACTTGGGCTATCTCTTCACCCACACGATCCAATTCCTAAAGAAGAGCAGTCCTCCTGGCTTCGAGAACTTCCAGTTTCTTCTCGTCGTTTGCTATTACCAGACGAAGGCCACGTTCTTGTCTAGATGGTTGGGTTGGCCGATTCGCACCAAAGGCATTGATGTTCGATATGATCCTTTCCACGGTATCACGATTTGGGGACTGAGAAAAGAAGAAACCATCAGAGAAGAGATCATGAGAATGAAGAAAAATAAAAGAAAACCAACCTGATTCACAGAGGAGGAAGAAGAAGAGGAAGCCATCGCAAAGGAAAGATAACAGTTCGAAGGAATGAAGATTGATTTGGGCTATCATTAGAATTAAGAGAAAGATATCAATTTCAGGCGAATTTCGGAGCAAAAGATATTTGCTCCGAAACTGGGGGGCATGTGTTGACACCGTTTTTTGAAAAAAAAAGGTCAAGAGGGATAAAGAGAAGCAGCCGATGAGAACAGGGAACAATCGACTGATTGAGGAAAGAAAAGGATGGTCAAAAGACTCAAATCTGTCGGTGGACCAACGGGTCAAACCAATCGGCCGATGGTCAAGCAGAGGGTCGGCCGATGAGGAAGAAGGCGGCAATCGAGAAAGTGCGCCGAAAGGAAAGTACGGCGGAGGCGGGTCAATCCACGATTGACAAAGGGTCAAGAGTCAGTTTTTAGAAGGGTTTTGACTCCTGCGAGAGTCCTTTTCAATTTTAATAGTTTTTATCTTTCTTTAGATGCAAGTAAACAGTGCTGTGATCAGCTAGGAGTCGGGTTGTCCTTAGGATATAAATAGCGACCCTGCGCGGTCGGAAAAAAGTGTACACACCAATATCAAACAAACCGTCTCCGGGCAAACCCTTTACTTTACAGCATCTACTTTGCAGCATCTAATTTTACAGCATCTACTTTTCAGTGACTTCGCCATTGCGTTTTTCCTCTTTTCTACAACGTCGTCCTTCAAGTTCGTCGTGCTGCATCGATCGATCTCCGGCAAGCTTGTGAGTACCGTTTTACCGAATAACCCTAGGCTTTAACCTCCGGGCGCATCGCTGAGGTTTCGTCTAGTTCTTTATTCACCCCTTACCGGTATTAGCTAAATCTACAAGTTTTCGTACCAATTCTTGTGGTTTTAGCTATTATCACTATTATCCCACTCGATCTAGATCCTATCGGCTTCTAACACCGTAGCAGATTCTAACCTACTCGAGTACTGACGTCACGATCAGCCGATCCCAGCCGATCTATCTACTCATGCACCTGCGCTTCGGTCGCTCTCGAGCCGACCGACCCCGCTTTACTCGTATCAGCCGATTGGCTGGTACACATGTCCCTAAAAGGCCATCGGTTCTCTAGCCGATCCCTAATATTTTTCCATTGTTAATCAACAGGTCAGATTGGCTGGCACACCTCGCTATAGGCCGGGGAGTCACGTGTGCTACGCGCGGAGGTGACGTCCTATTTTCGCGTCAACACCTGTTGTCTTGTGTTGCCGCTGTTTCGAGTTTGGTTCGTTTTGGAGCTCGGAAGGTCAGGTTTGTGGCTTTGGGGCTTCCTGGCTTAGACCGGTCTGACCGGCATGCTACACCGGCCTGACCGGTGTAGGGGCCTTTTGTGGAAGTTCTCAGGATCTGTCAGGGTTCTCCAGCTGGGACCGGTCTGACTGGTGTGTGCGACCGGTCTGACTAGTGTATTCCAGTAGCTGCTCGAGTTGGTCTTTTCGCTGTGTTCTCGGGTTAGCTTCAGTGGTTGTTGGTTCCTAGGACTAGTAGCACTCCAGTGGCTGCGTGGTCTTGGCCAACTTAGGTAGTTGAGTCGTAGACGTGCTTTGGAAGCCTTGTTCATCTTGTTGAAGTTTCCATCTCCTTCGAGAAGAATTTTTATCGGCTCTCATTCACTCCCCCCCTCTCTAGTTCGCCATTTCGGTCCTTCAAGTGGTATCAGTGTCGGTTACGGATCTACCAGGAACGGGGTTCGGGTCCTTCGCACTTCGATGGCAAAAACTATCAGATGTGGCAGAGGCGGATGGCGGCTTTCCTTCGCGGTAAGGGTCAGATTCTTTGGGACGTTACGGTGAACACAGCGTATGTTCATCCGATTAACTTCATTGCTCCGGGATCGAGGGACATGTTCGACGCCAATAACAAGGCGGTCGACTACTTGTTTTGTGCTCTGTGTCAGTCTGAATTCGATCAAGTTTAGACAGAGGACTTAGCTTGTAGGATTTGGGAGCAGTTGAAGGATGCTCATGCTGGGAATGCTCAGGTTCAGGCTCGGATGTACGCGACTTACCGGAGAGAGTACGAGAACTTCACTCATCTCCCCAGCGAGTCTGTCGATGCCCTTTTCCAGTGGTTTACAGTTGTGGTGAATAACATGAGAGCCAATGTGGTCGTGCTCCCATACGATGATCATGATAGAGCCGTGAAGCTCTTGCACTCATTGGATCGCACCGTATGGGACGGAAAAGTCAAGGCTATTCTTGAGTCCGAGAAGTATGACACCCTGACCATGAATGAAGTGTTCTCGAAGCTCAAGTCGGCTGAGTTGGACCGTGGTCTGACAGCCAAGATCGAGAGCCCGACTGACTCTCATAGTCTTGCTCTCGTCGGTGGCAAAGGGGCTAAGTCTAACACTAACACATCATTCAGGATGTACTCTCTGTCTTCTTTGATGTCTTTGCCAGACGAGGAGTTCGACGTGCTTGGAGAGGACGAGCTGGCCTTGCTGACCAGGCGGTTCGAGAGGTTGCACGAGAACCAGGTGAACACAAGGAGGAATCCACGGACATGGTTTCAGTGCGGCAAGCCAGGACACTTCATCGCCGACTGTCCAGAGAAGATGGAGAACAAGGACGGCTACAAGGATGGCTACAAGCACCGGTCGAACAAGGACGACAAGTACCGATCAAGGTGTGATCACAAGAACAAGACCAAGCACAAGGACGTGCGACGATCGAGGAAGAAGGACGGTCACGGCAGGAAGGCCCGAGCGATGGTCGGAGCGAGCGACATCGACTCCAGCTCCGCCTACTCTTCCTCGAGCTCAAGTAGCAGCGAAGATGAAGGTGATCGGCGCCAGAACAAGAAGTCATCCAAGAACTTGAGTGGGCTGAGCTGCTACACGAGAGATGGCTTCTGCGGCATGGCTCGTAGCTCCGGCAGCAAGAAGAGTCACCAGAGCGACTCGGACTCTGACTCTGAGGATGAGGTACGTAACGAGCTTCCCTTCTTGCGTGAGGAGAACGAGCGTCTTGGCAAGTTGCTTGATAATCGTGATGACATGCGTAGAGAGGCAAAGAAGATGAGGAAAGAGCTTAGGGCCTCACTAGAAGATGCTAGGAACCGAGTAGCTGAGCAAGAAACCCAGAACCTTGATGCTAAACTTGAGATTGATTCGCTTAAGGCTTCACCTGTGGTTTCTGATGAGATTGATTGTTGTGATTGCTCTATGTACCTAGCTGATCTCACTAGTCTTAAGGATAAGCATGCTTCTACTTGTGATGAACTAGATGTGCTTAGGGTTGACGTGGCTGAGCTTAAGTCTAGACCTGCTTTGCTAGGTGCTTGCACTTCTTGCCCTGTTTTGCATGGAAAGATTGATGAGATGCATGCTTACACTATTTTGCTTGAGGCTAAGTTGAAAGAACCTGTTCCCACTTCTTGCTCTACTTGTGAAGTGCATGCTTTGAAAAATCTGGAACTTGCACATTATGTGGATCGCTTGCAGGATGAGAATGATGAGTTGTGGAACTTCCACAGCTTAGGATGATGATAGAGGCATACAAGCGCTATGATGGGCAAGCGCTTGGTTCGGAGAAGGTTGGAGAGTGTAGTGGTGAGGGAGGAGAGAAGATTGGTGATATCCTAGCTCCACCAAAAACCTTCCACAAAAATGCCTATTCACCTAAGCCCAACCCACTGAGAAACAAACTTGACACAACCCCAGATCCTCCCATATTTCCTCACCCAACAAATGATTTCCAAAAACCGGTGAAGTTTGTGAGCTCCAAGGAGAGTAAGGTTGGAGAGAAGAAGGGTGAGAAGCCGAGTAAGGAGAAACCTAGTGAGCAGCCCCATCAAAGCCTATGCCTAAGCCCATACGCTTTCATTGTGACTATTGTGGGAGAAATGGTCACAAGGGTGAGTTTTGCTTCAAGAGGAAGCATGAGGAGAGAATGGCAAAGGAGTGGGTGAACAAGGACAAGTACCACCCTTCCAATGGTGTACTTGAGCCTCGTATGCAGATGCCCAGGGCCAAGGCGATTGTGAGGACGGTTCCGGCTTGCGGAGATCGGAAAGTGGCAGGTGGTGCTGCTGGCCGAGCACCACCGGTCAAACCGGTGCACTCCACCAGTCAGACCGGTGCTGGTATGGGCAGACAACAGTTCGGTTTCCGTGCTCGTGCGGACGCTCGGTTTGGTTCTGGTGGTCATGGTTCTGGTGGTTGTCATGGAGAGCTTGCAGGTGGTCAGTTTGCTAGACGTTTTCCACATCGTGCTCAATACGATGGTGGGAGGAGTCGTAGCTTTGAGATGGAGAGGAGGAACGGTCCATGGTCTTCCTTCTGTGGTTTTCGTTCTCCTCCAGCTAGACAGGGGTGGTTCCCTAGTGGCGGTTCCAGTGGTGGTTTTCGTGGTGGTAGCTTTGATAGGCGTGATGATTTGGTTTGTGCTAACCCCACTTTGGAGCAAATGGCTCGGCACTGGTTTTATTCTTTTGGTACTAACCCCAGTGCAGAGTCGTTTGTTCACTCACGTGCTCACTTTTGTATTTCAGGTGGGAGACTTGAGAAACGTTTGGTTGATTGACTCCGGTTGCTCGAGGCATATGACTAGAGATAAGGGGTGGTTCTCAAGTCTCGTCCCGGTGGTGTCCAAGACATACATCACCTTTGGGGACAATGGGCGAGGGCGTGTGCTTTCAGAAGGTGAGATTAAGGTAAGTGAGAAGGTCACTCTCAGGCGTGTTGCTCTTGTTCAATCGCTCGGATTCAATTTGATTTCCGTTTCCCAGCTTTTGGATGAGGGTTTTGAGGTGATGTTTCGACCTGGTGGTTCTCGGATTTTGGATTCTCGAGGGGACCTAGTTTGCACGGTCGTTCCCGAGGGTCAAGTGTTCTGAGCGGATTTCTCTTAGTCTTCTGGTGTGGAGCATTGTTTCTTGGCTGGTTCTTCGAGTGAGTTGTGGAAGTGGCATAGGAAGTTGGGTCACTTAAGCTTTGACCTTTTGTCTCGCTTGAGTAAACTCAATTTGGTCCGAGGATTGCCACGGCTGAGGTTTGAGAAAGAGTTGGTTTGTGCGTCGTGTCAGCATGCTTAGATGGTAGCTACTTCCCATCCACCCCTCACCGATGTGATGACGGAGCGTCCATGCGAGCTGCTCCATATGGACCTTGTTGGCCCAGCTCGTGTGCGATCTGTGGGTGGGAAGTGGTACGTCCTGGTTGTGGTGGTTGACTACTCTCGGTATGCGTGGGTTTTCTTTCTTGAGGAGAAAGGGGAGATGTTTGGTTTCGTTCGGGATATTGTCTTGAGGTTAAGAAACAAGAGGCACGGAGATGCCATACGAGCGATCCGCAGTGACAATGGCTCGGAATTTAAAAACTCTCGCTTCGAAACCGTATGCCATGACTTGGGTCTTGAACACCAGTTTTCGAGTCCGTATACGCCTCCCTAGAACGGCGAGGTGGAAAGCCAAAACAGGACCTTGTGCGAGATGGCTCGGACGATGCTCGATGAGCATAGGACTCCGAGAAGGTTCTGGGCTGAGGCGGCGAATACCGCGTGCTATGTGTCGAACAGGATTTACCTCATGGTGCATAAGAAGAAAACATACTATGAGTTGATGCACGGTCGCACACCCAAGGTGAGTCACTTCCATGTGTTTGGGTGCAAATGCTTTATCCTGAAGAAAGGTAAGAAGTTGGACAAGTTCGAGGCTAGGTCTGTCAATGGCATTTTCTTTGGTTACTGTGAGACATGGGTATCCCTGGGTCCCCACCGACCAGGCTCACGGCCATCCCCGACAAGTGGGTCCGGCCTATTAGAAGACCTGCCGACCTGTTAGTGGGCCCAACCGACCTAGTTGGCGGCCCACACGACCTCCTGAAGACCTTCCAGAAGATTCCAGACGACCTTATCCAGAACGACCTCAAGACATGGTGTACAAGACAAGACATCGGTGGATTCCGACCAAGCAGATCGACGGATATGGCAAGTGTTATAATCAACTAGACTTAGGTCTCCTGGTCGTAACCGACCAGGAATCTGGGAACCGACCTTGTTCGCTGGCCAATATAAGGCGGGTAAGACGACCCCTTGTACAATCATGCAATCCTCAAGCAATCTACACCAACAACTAGACGTAGGGTTTTACTCTCCGGAGGCCCGAACCAGTATAAACTCGCCGTGTTCTCTGTGTTTCCGTGTGCTCGTGCGCAACCTTCGAGTTCTTAGCCTTAGATTCCCCCTCGCCGAACAACTAAACCACCGGGGTTAACCCCCCTGTGGGCTGTCTAGATCTAAACATCTGACAGTTGGCGCGCCAGGTAGGGGAGGAATCCAGGGTTCTTCGTGCAACTCGATGGCTTCGACCAACGGCGTCATCTTCCCGGGGAGCATGGCGGACATCCTCACCAACCCCATTGACATCTGCTTTGGCTCCATGCCGGCGGAATCCACTGTTCCAGCCGCTTACCTCGTCATTGAGGGCAATGCGGTCACCTCCAACCAGCAGGTCAGGACAAATCTGCTGGCGGAAACCCACCCACCCACTCCTCGCGACCTGATCACGGGACTCGATCGTGTCGAAGACATGCTCTCTGACACGATCAAGGTCTGTGACCGCATCAAACGCCCTCGCAGGACCCCTCTACCTTCATCCCGCATGCCCCTTGGTCTGTGGAACGCAGCTCACGTAGCGTCTCGCTACATGAAGCGCAAGATCCAGATCCAATCTGAACCCAAGATCCCAGATCGCGGGAACCGCAGGGGTCACCTTGACGACCCTTGCCTCGTCCACGAAGACTCCAAACACACGGCTCGCCAGCGCTGTGTGCTCAAGAAGCTTCGCCGACCTCTCACCGCGGCTCTCCACCGCCACATCAACCGTGAGCCGTCTCCGGACCACCTCGCATTTCAGATCGCTCGTACGACCATCTCCCCGAACTATCTGGGAGAAGTGTTTGAGATCTCAGATCGAGAGGTTCTCGTGGTGTCTGCAGACGTACCTCCTCAGCCTGGAGAGACTGACGAGCAGCGCATAGAGCGTGAAAATGCCAACGCCGCAAGAGCTACACGCCGTCAGCAAGAGTTAGATGCAGCTGCCGCAGGCGCAGGTCAGCCTGCGGCCAACGTCGGGCAAGGTGCCGATGACCAACCAGTAGGCAACATCAGGGCGCAAGCCCCTGCAGCTCAAGCCGCTCCCCATCAGCAACAGAATCGCAATGAGCCTCGTCTAAACCGCCTACGTGCCAGAGACCTCCTGAGGGACTTTGAGCAAGATGGCCATGAAGTCTACATCTCTCCTCAAGCAAACTTAGGCGCAGCTCTTGCCACGCTGGGTCAACTTGAGGATACTCCTACAATACGGCGCCTACAAGCTCACATCCGCGTCGCTACCGCCCAGGTCATAGAAAGGGGTCCAAGATATAGCAGATCAGCTTCAAGCTCCTACTCCAGGAGTAGGTCGCATCAATGTCACAACAACGCTCCTCTTGAGCCCATAGCTGAAGAGGGAGGAGGCGAAAACGAAGTAGCACAGCCGGTCAATCTCACTGCCAACGTCGCTGTCAATCAAGCAGCCAATCCAGCTGTCAACACTCTTGGCAATGCCCAAAACAACGCCGCCAATGCGGCTGGCGCCCAACAGCAGAATGCTGCCGCCAACGCAAGGCAGAACTCTAGAGCTCAACCTCCACTAGTACAAGCCAACCACGCCGAGAGCAGTCAATGTCGACGTATACGAGACGAAGTGGAAATAGCACGCCGTGCTAACTACGACCGCAACAACGGGGTCCCTGATCCCCTTAACGCCAATAATCCTATTCAAGCAACGGAACTTCGGCAGATGCATGACCAAGAGCTCCTACGACGTGCCCAGTACGACCAAGATAATGGTCCTCCAGATGACCTCTTCATCATCCCGATGGCCTATGCCCCATCACCCAGTCCTGGAGCAGTCAACAACTTCCCGGCGTTTTCACGTCGTCTTAGGACGATCAGATACCCCAAGAACTTCAAGCCAGCCATTGAGAAATACGACGGTCGCTCCGACCCAAGTATTTGGCTCAAGATGTACAGCATCGCAGCACGCGCCTCTGGAGGCAATGAGAATCACATGGCGGGATATTTTCCCCTCGTGATGGGCAAAGCACCACTCCTGTGGCTCGACAATCTTCCTGTGGAGTGCATCACCTCGTGGGCGACCTTGTCACGGCTCTTCACGACCAACTATCAAGCGACCTACAACCGTCCTGGCAACACACATCACCTCGCTAGAGTGCGGATGAGGCGTGACGAAACTCTCCGAGAGTACACCAACCGCTACTTTGAGAATCGCAACACCCTCGCAGGTGTCAAGGACGAAGACGTCATAGCATACTACAAGAAGGGGGTAACCAACATTAAGCTCTTTGAGAAGATCCACAATGCTGACGCCCACACCATCGCCGACCTCATGGCCTACGTCGACAAGCATGTCGACACTCAAGATGCGGTGATGCACGACTTCAAGGGAGAAGATCACGACGACGGTGGCAGCAGGTCGCGCAAGCGATCCGGTGAGGTCTATGCGACCGATCCACCCAGACCTTCCACCTTCCTTGAAGGTGACTTCAACATGGTCATGGACGACCAATGCCAGTTCCACCGCGACGCCAAGCATACCATGAGGGAGTGTGAACAACTAAAGCGTGCCCTAGGAGTACCTCCAGAGCCCTAGAAGACCAAGAGCAGCAGCAACGACGACCAGAACAACAGCCGCCGCTACGACAACCATAACTGTCGACCTGATCGACGTGATTATCGTGACTGCCGACCCTACCGTCGCAACGACGACAGGGACCGTCGTGACTATCGCCGCTCCTATCACCGCGATGATGGCCGCGATGACCACCGTGATGATCGACATAATGACTACCGCTGTGATGATCGCCGCGAAGACAACTGTAATGACCGGCGTGATGAGCGTCGCCACGACCGGTGTGACGATCGCCGTCGACAAGACAACCACAACCGCAACGACAACCACCGCAAGGAGCCTTCTCCACCACCACCGCCAAAAGAGGGCAACCCCAATGGCGCGTTTCAGACCGCCAACTGGGAGATCAACTTTATCGTTGGTGGTCATCAGGCAGCCAAGAGCAACAGGCAGATACGATCAAACGCAAGGGAGATCGGTCAAGTCAACACAGAAACTCCACAACCTCTACGTTGGTCGGAGTACCCCATCACTTTCTCAAGGAAAGACCATTGGGTCCACATACCTGACCCCGAGATCTACCCGCTGGTCATCAACCACATAGTGGATGGCGCGTTCCTGCCTAAGACCCTTATCGATGGGGGCAGCAGCTTGAACATCATCTTCACAGAGACACTGAGAAAGATGGACTTCGACTTCTCCAAGATGACCGCTTACGACGAACCCTTCTACGGGGTCGTGCCCAGCAAGGCTGCATACCCCATAGGTCGTGTATACCTGCTGGTCACCATCGGCAAACAGGAAAATTTCTGCACAGAGTACCTGACGTTCGAGGTCGCGGACTTCCGCTCCTCCTACCATGCCATCCTCGGTCGACCTATGTTGGCCAAATTCATGGCTATACCACATCACACCTACCTCATCATGAAGATGCCAGCACCAAACGGGATCCTCTCCGTCCTCGGTGACATCATGGTCTCCTACAACTGCGAGAGCGACACTATCGACCTCTCTAAGGTTTCTGCGTGTAAAGCTGCTGCTACGGTCATGGTCGCTCAGGCCGCCAAGATCGACCAAACTACTCTGGAGGTGCCAGAACAGAAGCGCACGACCACTGCCTTGGACCCCAGTCCTGCTGTGAAGAAAGTTTGCCTCGGCCTGCCCGACGCGTCCAAGGAAGTCACCATCAGTGCCAACCTCGATCCCAAATAGGAACTTGTGCTCACCAGTTTCCTCAAGGACAACGCCGACATCTTCGCATGGAGTCCGTCCGACATGCCCGGTGTCCCTAGGGAGCTGGCTGAGCACGCCCTTGAAGTAAGCAAGACCGCTCGACCTATCAAGCAAAAGCTCCGGCGATTTGCGAAAGATAGAAAGCAAGCTATAGAAGTAGAAGTCTGCAATCTCTTAGCTGCAGGATTCATCCATGAATGTAAACACCCGGTTTGGCTCGCAAACCCGGTCCTTGTACCCAAGAAGACTGGAGGATTAAGGATGTGTATCGACTACACCAACCTCAACAAGCACTGCCTGAAAGATCCCTTCCCTCTTCCTCGCATCGACCAGGTCGTGGACTCCACGGCTGGTAGCGTTCTATTGTGCTTTCTCGATTGCTACTCAGGTTATCACCAGATAGCCTTGAATCCTGACGACGAAGACAAAACGGAGTTCATAACGCCCAATGGCATCTACTGCTACAAGGTCATGACCTTTGGCCTCAAAAACACTGGAGCAACATACCAGAAGGCGATATAGAAGTTCCTCAAGTCGCAGATCGAAAAAAACGTAGAAGCTTACGTCGACGATGTGGTCGTCAAGACCACCGAGGAAGATCAGCTCATCGCCGACCTCGCCGAGACCTTCTCCAACCTACGCGAGTACCAGTGGAAGCTCAACCCGACAAAGTGCGTCTTCGGTGTCCCCTCCGGATTGCTTCTGGGCTTCATGGTCAGGCACTGGGGCATCGAAGCAAACCCCGTGAAGGTCGACGCAATACGCAACATGGCAAGCCATCTTGCAAGAAAGATGTCATGAAGCTCACAGGGATGATGGCGGCTCTAGGTTGTTTCATCAGCAAGCTCGGCGAGAAAGGTCTGCCTTTCTTCAAGCTATTGAAGAAAGCAGATAAGTTCGTATGGGATGAAGAAGCACAGAAGGCTTTCGAGGCTCTCAAAGAGTCCTTGACCACGCCTCTAGTCATGACGCCACCTGTACTAGGGGAAACCCTCCTACTCCACATCTCTGCCACCACTCATGTGGTCAGCACGGTCCTCGTTGCAGAACGAGAAGAAGAAGGGCAGGCCTACCCTGTTCAACGACCTGTGTATTACGTGAGCGAGGTCCTTGCCGACGCTAAGACACATTATTCACAGCCTCAGAAGTTGCTCTACGCACTCCTGATCACGTCGAGAAAGCTGCGCCACTACTTCCAAGCTCACAAGATCACGGTGCCATCATCGTTCCTGCTGGGAGAGATCATCCGCAACCGCGACGCTAACGGCCGCATCGTCAAGTGGTCGGTAGAGCTTGGAGAGTTCGACATCGAATTCTGCCCCAGGCAGGCAATCAAGTCCCAGATCCTAGCTGATTTCGTATCAGAGTGGACAGAGATCCAGATGCCCCCTCCCAAGGAGCGGCCTGAACACTGGATAATGTACTTCGACGGTGCCCTTAACCTCGAAGGTGCGGGAGCAGGAGTGCTATTCATCTCTCCTCAGGGAGATCAGCTTAAGTACGTCCTGCAGATACACTACAAGGCCTCCAACAATGGAGCAGAATATGAAGCTCTAATTCATGGGCTCTGTATAGCAGTGTCCCTTGGCATCAAGCGACTACTAGCGTACGGCGACTCCAAGGTCGTCATTGAGCAAGTCAACAATGAGTGGGATTGTGTCAAAGACACAATGGATGCTTACTGTGCTGAGATCCGCAAGCTCGAAGGCCACTTCGAGGGAATCGAGTTTCAGCACGAGCCACGCAACAACAATGTAGCCGCCGACGTACTATCTAAACTAGGCTCCCGGCGAGCTCTAGTCCCGGCGGGTGTGTTCGTCCAAGACCTACGCAAGCCGTCAATCAAGCTGTTGGACCCGGACAACCCGGACCAAGCACAGCCCGACCCAACTCCAGCACCTCCCCGCAACGTGCTAATGACAGATAAAGAGGATGATTGGCGCGAGCCTTTCCTAGCCTTCCTACTCGACCAACGAGTCCCAGAAGACAAGGCTAAGCGAGAGCGTATCACACGACGAAGTGCCAACTACGTCGTGATTGGTAATGACCTATACAGGAAAGCTGCCTCTACTGGCGTCTTGATGAAGTGCATCCTGCGATCAGAAGGTCTCCAGCTCCTGGCTGAGATTCATGGCGGCGAGTGTGGCTGCCACTCAGCATCTGCCAATCTGGTTGGCAAGGCGTATCGATCCGGCTTCTACTGGCCCATGGCCATGTATGATGCTAAAGACCACGTTAAGAGGTGCAAAGGATGCCAATTCTTTGCCAAATAGCAGCACCTGCCAGCTCAGGCCTTGCGCATAATTCCCCCATCTTGGCCCTTCGCCATGTGGGGCCTCGACTCCGTGGGTCCATTCTGAACCGCTCCAGGCAGCTACAGGTATATCCTTGTGGCCGTCGACAAATTCACCAAGTGGATTGAAGTCCGACCTATCGCAAAAGTCACGTCGGAAGAAGCGGCAAAATTCATGCAAGACGTAACACATCGCTTCGGTGTGCCCAACAGGATCATCACCGACCTAGGGACGGCCTTCACAGGGTCTGCCTTTTGGGATTTTTGCCAAGACAATATGATCGACGTCTACTACTCCTCGGTCGCCCACCCCAGGTGCAACGGCCAGGTCGAACGTGCCAATGGCATGGTTCTTCAAGCTCTCAAAGATCGTATCTTTGATGATGCCTCGAACTACGCTACCCGATGGTTAGGCGAGCTACCACACATAATCTTGGGCCTAAGGACCAAAGTCAGTTCCGCTACGGGCTTCTCGCCCTTCTTCCTGGTCTACGGTTCAGAGGCAATCCTACCCACCGACGTCACTTTCGGAGCTCCACGCATACAGTTTGACGAGGAGGGAGAAGCCGAGCAGACTCGTCGTGTCGACCTCGACAGCCTCGAGGAGCAGAGAATGGCAGCCGTTATGAGGCAAGCTCGTCACGACCAGCAACTCCGTCGACACCATGATCGCAACATCAAGGAGACCTCCTTCAACGTTGGCGACCTAGTCCTAAGGCGTATCCAGAGGACCGACGACATGCACAAGTTATCTACCCCTTGGGAAGGACCCTTCATCATCACCGAAGTCATCAGCCCATCCACATATCGCCTTCAGTGGGACGACGGGCAAGGCGTACCCAACCCTTGGAACGTGGAGAACCTACGACGATTCTACCCATAGAATAGTTTTTATTACAGCTATGTATTCCTCGTCCTTGTACTTTTTTTCAGTTTAATAAATATTAATTCAAGCAGTCACCTGCTGTGTCTCGAGCCCTACCTTCTCCTCCTTCATGTCATAAACCCTCCCCCTCGACATGCTCGGGGGCTTCGCTAAAACCAATACAAAGGTCGAAGGACCTGGGGGTTAAATTTTCTGTTCCTCCCCCTCGACATGCCCGGGGGCTTGGCTCAAGCCAACATAGGGGTCGCTCGACCGGAGGATGTCGTCCCTCATGACTACCTATTTTGTGTTGTTGCGAGCCTGCTTGGTCGAAAGGTTGCAAAACCTGAGTCCTAGACTCCCTCCCACGCGTCGATCACACGTAAGCCTCCCCGCTGAGCTGTGGTGGTTGGTAAGCCAGCCTCTCCGTGAGTAGTGGTTAGCGGAGTATGATAAAGACACATCGCTTCAAGGCTATCAAGTTCGCGTAAACACAAAACAAGTATGTCATGCAGGCCAAAAGAAGGTTATGAAGCAATGTTTTACATGACTGGAGGAGGGAGGGGGTACAGCTCTAAGACTCTGACTACTCCTCCCCGTCATCGCCCTCATAGTCAATGGCGTCCATCACCGCCATAGCGGCTTCACGAACTTCAAGCTCGATGACCTTGGGATCTTTCATCGCGTCTGGGCCTTCTCCGACCTTGACCATGTCAACGTCGGGATAGTGAGACTTCACCTGGACCAATGCCTCTGTAGCCGCCGCCAAGCTCGTTGCCTTCAAGAGGTCGAGCAGCTTCTCGGACCCAGCCAGAAGACGGTCGATAGCAGGCTTGGGCTCCTCCCCCTCAACTTGTGACGCCAACATATCCATCGCAAAATTGGCAGCATTCTTCAGGTCGTTAAGCTCCACCTCTTGCCCTGCAATGGTCACCTAGTCATTCTGCAGTGCCTTCAAAGCTACCTCAAGACTGACCTCAAGGTCCCTTCGAGCCTATTTCTCATAAGCCAGCTTTTGAGATATAGCGTACTCACTGTCTATGGTCTCCTTCATGGCTCGCTTCAGCTCTTCAGCACCAACTTCGGCCTCCCGGAGGTTCACCTCCAAGCTTCGAACTTTCTCCTTTGTGTTCTTCAGCTCGTTTTTGAGGTCATCCTCTCACCTGTGGAAATCTGCAATATACAAAAATTCTGAGGTCCAGCCCTCAACAGTGGAAGCTAATGATGGAAAAAGTTGCAAGAAGGTTGGTCTTACCAATGTTCATGACGTTGAACTGTGAGTTGGCCTCTCGAGTCTTCCGCTTCTCCTCGGCTAGCTCGTCCTCGAGCTTCTTCTTGTCCGCCGCCGCTATCTCACGGGCCTGCTTGAGCTCCTGCTCAAGCTCGACCACCCGCAGTTGTAGAGCTGCAGCGCCTCGGAGCTGGTCGGCCCTGCCCTTGGCACGGTCAGCCAGTGACTGTTTTGCAAAAACAAAGCAGGTCGTCAGTTATATCCAGAAAACAAGTCATGTATCCAATTCAAAGATAGCGGCTCACCGTGAGAGATTGGTTAAGAGTCAAGATCGCACTACGGACCGCCCTCATATCCTTGTCGTCGTCAAAGATATCCTCCTGCCAGGGAGTGCTAGTCCAGTCGATGTCTTCACTCCTCAAGTTTGGCCCCGTCGGCGTCGAACCCGGTGCCTGCACGCCAGTTGTTTCTGGGTTCTCCTGTGGCGGCTCGATCTGTGTCAGGTCTGCAGTCGGGCCCTGAGCCGATGTGCTGGGCACCGAGTTGATGGGGTCCGCGTCGATAATAGGCAGAGAAGACGAAGCCCCAACATCGCCCATGGAACCCTGTGTTCCAGCCTCAGTAATAGGTGGAGGAGCTACTGTCCCCGCATCGTCAACCGAAGCTTGAGTCCCGACCTCATGGTCGGACGACCTTGTCCGTGACGGTGAATCTTGAGCACCCAAGGCGCTCTGAGGTTGGACGTCCGACCTACAGAAATCCTCATCAACACAATACGAGAACCAATAACAGTTAGCAAATAAGTCAACTTCAGTGCCATGATCTTACCTTACGGTAGCCGGGGCACGCAACTTCGGCCTAAAGGGCCGAACTCGAACCTACACAGGCATCCTCGCCTGCACACCAGCGGCAGCCCGCTGCGCCTCCCTCATCCGACGGAGGTCGTCCTCGTTCATCTTTTGCTCTAACTCCTGCTGCCTCTTGGCCGCGGGACTGAGCGACCTCCTCGCCGTACGATCTTCAACAGCTGGTGGATCATCGGTAGCTTCATCCTCATCATCTTCGACCTCCTTGGTCAAAGGTGTAGGAATTGTCAGCGTTTGGACCGCCGGGAGAGGGCTTGCCCTCCTCTTCCTCTTCTTCTTATCAGCCTCAAGCTTGGCAGTCTTGGCTGCCTCGACCTTGGCAGCAGCCCTTGTGGCTGACTGCTTTGATGTTTTCGCCCTTGTCTTGCATCCGAGCTTTGTGGCACCGCCTGCTACTGGTCAGTTCGCCACATCATCACCAACCTCCGGGTCAGTATCTTCATCAGCTCCCACCGACGAGTCTGACTGATAATTTTCCAGCAGCACAGCTGTTGGAGGCTGGTAGTCCTCCGACCTCAACTTCCGACGTGGTTCCTCACCCTGTGGCAAGGGTGCAGGACACCAAAAGTGCATCTCCCGAACCTGCAACAGACAACCACCAAGGAGTAAGATCGACGTAAGCAAGCAAACAAGACAAATGACCTAGTAGTCCCAGGACTTACAGGATCAGCAGGTCGGGAGAGAGAATAAGCCTTTGGTCACTTCTTGTTCTGGATACGTACGGAATACATTTGTGTCACCCTGGCCACCATCTCCCCTTGGGAGACCTTGCGGTTAACTTCACGAGTAGGGTCTGTTTGACCACAATACTCATACGTCGGATGAACCCGATCCTTGATCGGCTGAATCATACGACGACAAAAAGACATCACTACGGCACCTCCTGTCAGGCCTTTCTTCTTGAGGTCGCCTACCAAGGTCCGCAGCTCTTTGATGTCATCCATCTCACGGGAGGTGAGTTGCAGATCCCACTCCGTTATCTTCACAGGCTTGTGCCCTGTGCGCTTCGGGAGCGCCGGCTTCTGGTCAGCAATATAGAACCACTCCGACCTCCACCCTGCGGTGTTGTCCGGTAGGTCCATATCTAACCATTCTGCCTTGAGACCTGATCTCAGACAGAACATCACTGCTCCTACCACACCAGTGCGCTTGCCGGTGGTCTTCATGTTGAAGAAATATTGCCACAACACAAAGTGTGGCGGAATCCTGAGGAACACCTCGCACATATGAATGAACGACGAAACCACAGTAATGGAGTTGGGGACGAGGTGTACCAACTCCAGCTTGTAGTAGTACAGAAGACCCCAGAAGAAGTCGCCCGCGGGCACGCTAAACCCGTGCTCGAAGAAGGAAGCGAAGACGACCTGCTCCTTGTCATCCTCCGTCGGGAACCTCTGGCCGGTGGGCGCCTTCCACTCCAACTCCGCCTTGGGCCTCAGGAGCCCGCGCTCTACCAGATCCAGGATCTTCTCCTTGGTCATTGTCGAAGAATCCCACACCGTCTCCGGGGATGGGATCGTGGGAGCCGCGGCCGCCATTTCTTGAGCTCGGGTGGATTTGGATCTAAAGTTCATTAGGGTTTTGACGTGCATGCGGATCTACGCAGCGCGTGGATGGCGGCGCGAGCACGCGATCTACTACGGACGGCGGTGGGTTGAGGATTTCTGGGTGGAGCTTGGATGCGGAGCGCACGGCGGCTAGCGTGAATATGGCGATGGAGGCGGCGGGAGGAGGAAGACGATGGAAAGGGACGGTCAATGCCGGTCCCCGCCGCTCTATTGATAAGGGTCCCACCACGGGTGCCCGTTGCAGATCCTTCCGCTGCAAGGAGCTCGCCCTAACAGCTATGTGCCGCTAATTTTGCGAGACGATATCACCGGATTTCACGCCAACAGATAGTCTGGCGACCTATATCCTGAGTTTAGGTCGTGAGAACAAGTAAAATGTCAGGTCGTCCTGACGAAACATTCGATCTCCATGAGGTCGATAAGCCCCCAAATTCCATCATTATAGGTCATTGATGAATAATTTCTTCAAAACGACCATTACATGACAGAAGAGAGTGAACATTACACGAGAACCTCGAAGGTACACAAGTCGCCTGCGACCTTATTGGATCCAGAACCCATCACAAAAATACAAACATACTCGAAGACCTGATCTACCTAGAGCAATCCTTGAGGTGTACTCTGCTACAGCCGAGCACGTCGCAAGAATTCTTCTAGCCTCAGGACCTCAATGGTGGCCTTGCGGTGAACAACTGCACGGCGCTGCACATAGCAGGGCACGATCTGTGCCGGACTATGGAATGTAGACACGAGCTTGCTCTTCGTCGCGGACCGCAAGCCTCCGACAAGCATCACATGCTCACCAAGGACTTGCAGCTTCACCTCGGGCCTCTACAGCATCACCTCCAAACTCTCCTTGATTCCTCGCTGAGGCACGGTACAAAGAGTGGGTGTGTTGTCTACATTTCGCAAGAGTTCTTCTAGCTCCAAGCCTCTACAAACATAGCATCCTACAATCTGGTGGACGGACACATGCCCATGGCATGGCCTCAATACTACCCTGTGGCTTCATAGCTCAATAATGCTCGGTGCTTGCCTCCTTCAGCCTTATGGTGCTATTTATAGCTAGAGCCGGGCCTCGAACAGCCGGTGAATTGATGACACTGTCCCCACGTGGTCCAGAGGGCCTGCAGACATGTGCATGATTAAAGGTGACGTCTTTACCCTGCCTCGCGATGTCTTTGTCGCTAGTTCATCAATGATGCCTGAGCCCACCGTAGCATCACATGGCTACAGCGCACCCCTTGATTCGTGGGCAGTTTGTTGTTTTCTAGGATGCAAGAGAATCTCCGACCACTGTTGACCCGTGACCCAGCAGTCTACAGAAGTAAACAAGCCTGACCTTATGTCAGAGGGCCCTGCGCCTCACTGCTACTACAGTCGATGATGATGACCAACACACCCTTTACAGCTTTGCGTCTTCATTGCACCCGCTAGGCTCTGCGTCCTAATGCACCCACTATGGTTCTGCATGTAAACGAACCTATTCCAATCATCCTATATTTCTGTTCCCTGAGCAAAATGGTCGTAGGTTCGATTGAAGATCTTCCAGGGTAGGCATGCCTCGCTGCTCTGCCAGACCCGTCTGGGCGCCTGGAGATCACAAGCATTAGTCCTATGATATGGTCGGGCCCCCGAGGTCGGTGTGCCTAAAAACTAAGGTCGTCAATACCTTAGTGTCATGGCTCTACTGGATGGCTGGCAGCTATGTTGGTCATCTGGGCACCAAAGTGACCTCCTCGAGGTCGGCGTGCGTTAGTACCTAGGTCTTGCAATACCTCGGTATATTTACGGCTCTGCCAACCTAGTTGGGCGCCCTGGTTGTGTGACCTTCCTAAGGTCGGTGTGCTTTTTGAAGCCCAGCCAGCCTGCTCTAGACACCCAGGATTTTACGTCGGGAATGAAGGCCTCCCTGTGCGGTGCGCACCTAATGGCTCTGCCAAGTATCTCCGGGTGCTTGGGCGCTTCTGATTTGAGACCTTCTTAAGGTCGACTTGCCTCGGGTGGCTCTGCCAGAATCTTTGCAGCTATGCAAGATATCTGGGTGTCTCTACACTCCATACATTCAAGATCTACATATTTTAATAGCTTCGTCAGCAACGGCTCTGGACATCACAACTTCAGCTGCGATACAATCGACGACCTCTTCATGCGCCTTTCAAGATCCTGCTGGGTATCCTCGGATACTGGACATTGTTGATTTGAGGCCTCTTTGAGGTCGGCACGCCTACAAGGCCTCCTTGAGGTCGGCTCTGCCAGACTCCTTGTAGCCATGCTGGGAGATCTGGGTGTCTCTACACTTCGTTCGAGCAAGACCATGACCTAGTTTTTCTTCTCTTTTTTGAGCATCAAACCAGCCATGCTGCCTGCTTCAATGCTCGAGGACTACTCTACGAGAGCGTCTTCGACGCCCTCTTGTTTTCTTCATCATAACGACCTATTGAGAAACCTGTTTGAGGATAATGTGTGGTTCGAGGACCGGTGGATGGTCGCTTCCTAGTGTGATGAGTGATTGACAACGTTGTGTGGACTGATTCTTGGCTAAGTATTGTAGGTGCAGGTTGCGGCTTGACTGGTGTTGGTGCAGGTGAAAAACAAGCGCGAAAGGTCGTCGCCGGTGAGGCCTCCAGGTGTGGAGAAGATAAGTAGGCTTGGTTCGAGGGACCCGGTGGCCAGTGGGGTCAAGTGCGGGCTGTATGGTGGCAAGAACAGCAAGATGAAGTCGATGGACGGTTTCTTGGTTGAGCCTCAAAACCAAGGTCGAGCCGGGACTTCGTGGGAGCCGAGTCATGAGTGGTGAATGGCGGAGGCTACATCAAGTTCGCGGGGTTTGTGGTGGTTCACCAGAAAACCACCGGGTTACTCGGCTGAGCCACAAAGCCGAGGCCGAAGACCAGACGTGGCTGTCAGGCCAAAACCGGCCTGACCGGTTTGGGAAACCGGTCTGACCGGTTTGGGGTCGCAGGGCGCCGAAAGCTTCGAAGCGGAGGACACGCGTCAGGATCGCAAGGCTTGCGTCAAGGCTAAGCGAGGTGCGGTCGCCGGGCATCCATCCGATGGTGTTGCGAAGACAATTTCCCAAAGTGCCCTTGGTGGGCGTGTATCCTAGTTTAGGCTTTAGGGGTATTTTAATCTTTCGGCTTGCCTCCATATAACCCAAGTGGTGAGAGGATGGCAGCCATCTCTTGGAACCCTAGCTCATTTTCCCTTTGCTATTTTCCTTCCTATTTTCCTTAGGATTTCTAGGACTAGCTTCAGAGCTTCATGGTGAGATCTTGTGAGAGGGAAGGATGATCGGGCGGAAGCTAGACCTTGTATGCCCAGTGACCGCAAACTTGCTTAGCCTCGACGCAAGCCTTGCGATCCCGATGCGTGTCCTCCGCTTCGAAGTCTCCGGACTGCGTCGTCGCACACCGGTCAGACCGGTGTCCTCCACTGGTCAGACCGGTCAGACCCACCGGTCAGACCGGTCCTGGTGCTGCTGCTTCCGGTCTTCGGTCTTGGCTTTGTGGATCAACCAGGGAACCCAGCGGTTTTCTGGTGAACCACTGGAAACCCCGCGAACTCGGTGTAGCTTCCGCTAATCACCACTCATGACTCGGCTCCCACGTAGTCCCGGCTCGACCTTGGTTTTGAGGCTCAACCAAAACTTCATCTTGCCGTTCTTGCCACCATGCGGCCCGCACTTGACCCCGCTGGCCACCGGGTCCCTCGAACCAAGCCTGCTTGTCTTCTCCACACCTGGAGGCTTCACCGGCAACGACCTTTCGCGCTTGTTCTTCACCTACACCAACACCAGTCAAGCCGCAACCTGCACCTGCAATACTTAGCTAAGAGTCAGTCCACACAACGTTGTCAATCACTCATCAACCAGGAAGTGACCATCCACCGGTCATCGAACCACACAGGCTCTCAGCTCGGTCCCCAAAACCTACCCAATCAAGAGGAATCGGAAGTCAACCCTCAGGAACACCTTTTCACAAACTCCATCGAAAACCACCAAATTGAAGCCGTTTCGGAGGGTTTGATGGAGCAAATCCACCAAGCAAAGAGGCACAAGGTCCTCATATGTGACATCCAACAAGAATCCCTCAAAGAAGCGCTCCTAAAACCTCATCACGAAAATCGCCAAGAAAAGCTCCGAAAATCACCAAAAAGCAAAAACGGGAGAGACACAATCAAGCCTTGAGGAACCACGCCGAATCATCTATACATACTATGAAAGTTCATACAAGGTCTAGCTTGCCTTGCGATCATCCATCCCTCTCTCAAGATCTCACCATGAAGCTCTCAAGATAGTCCTAGAAATTCCAAAAGAAAAATGGAAGAGGAAAATAGCAAAGGGAAAATGAGCTAGGGTTCGAAGAGATGGCTGCCATCCTCTCGCTACTTAGTTTATATGGAGGCAACGAAAGACAAAACTACCCCTATTACATAATACTATGATACACGCCTCCGAAGGGCACTTTGGGAAATCTTCGTCGTAGCACCATCGGACGGATGCCCGACGACCGCACTTCACTTAGCCTCGACGCAAGCCTTGCGATCCCGATGCGTGTCCTCCGCTTCGAAGCATCTCGATGCCCTGCGACCCCAAACCGGTCAGATCGGTTTCACCAATCGGTCAGACCGGTTTTGGCCTGACAGCCACACCGAGTCTTCGGCCTTGGCTTTGTGGCTCAACCAAGCAACCCAGTGGTTTTCTGGTGAACCACTGCAAACCCCGCGAACTTGGTGTAGCCTCCGCCAATCACCACTCATGACTTGGCTCCCACGAAGTCCCGGCTCGACCTTGGTTTTGAGGCCCAACCAAGAAACCGTCCATGACTTCGTCTTGCTATTCTTGCCACCATGCGGCCCGCACTTGACCCCGCTGGCCACCAGGTCCCTCGAACTAAGCCTACTTGTCTTCTCTACACCTGGAGGCCTCACCAGCAATGACCTTTCGCGCTTGTTCTTCACCTGCACTAGCACCAATCAAGCCGCAACCTGCACCTGCAATACTTAGCCAAGAGTCTGTCCACACAATGTTGTCAATCACTCATCACACCAGGAAGCGACCATCCACCGGTCCTCAAACCACACAGGCTCTCAATCTCCCTATTGATGAGTGCATTGACAACACACACATTTGTTAACCAAAAAGAAAACGAAAAAGAAAAGAAATGACCAAAGAAACTCAAACAAGCGATCGAAAGCCAAAACAAAGGCAAAGAGCAAGATCACTTGAAAGGGGAAGGACTCGGTCCCCTTAGGCAAGGGCAACGACTCGACACAACTGAGTCAAAAACAAGCTCAAGCAAAGAGCACAAACCACCAAAGCAAAACTCAAAACACACAAGAGCTCCCCCTGCACATATGCACACTCCCCCTGAACATGTGCCAGCACTGGGCACAAACCGGTTAGGCCGGTTTCCCAAACCGGTCAGGCCGGATTTCAAACCGGTCAGACCGATTAAACTCGGCAGAAGCTCACCCCCAAAACCCAAAAAAGCACACGAAATGCACAAGCCCCCCCTTGACAGCTGGGATAGGTTCCAGGGATGCAATGCAACTTTTCACTACCAACATTTCTCCCCCTTGTTGCCAATGCAAGAATCAAGGCTCAAATTAGAAAAAGATGCAATCTAGAGCTTCTCAAATAGACAAAATTCAACATTACATGCTACACACATCCAAATGAGCAAGTTAGATACTCTATAGCTTCGTATGGACAAAAACTACAAGATTACAAAGTTTCACAACCATTGGGCAAAGCTAAGATAGAATTGAGCATTTTTGCGAAAAATTTACCCTCTCATGAGCAAAGTCCTAAACATGAGCAAAACATGTCAAAATGGCAAAGCCACACAAACTTCATGCTAGGACAACCATTCTAAGCATAAGACCATCATAAACACCCACAAGCATCTCATGTCATGTCAAAGCTTACCAAGCCATGTGCTTACTACTATGTATGAGACTTCTCATTGGTAAGCAACATGCAATGGTTTAGCACCCAAAAGCAAGTAAATTAAGCACATATGATGTGGGAGCACATTTTCCAAGTAATTTACATTTCATTTTCAGATTTATATTTGGTACATGAAATGTCTTTGCGACAAAAAGGAACTTATGCCCCTCCACAAGATAAAGCATGGGGGCTAAACATTCATGATGGCAAATGAGCCTTTGGCCCCATATGCTCAAAACAAGCTATCCAAGCACAAATTAAACATAGAAATGCCACTAAAGCATGTCATGATCATATAAAGGCATTTACTCACAAGAGAGCATACATGTGACATTTTTCAAAAACATAGCTATCAACCATGGATATAAATCAAGATCATCAAGAGCTAAGCCAAACTAACCATAGCTTACCAAACAAGCTCACAAGGACATATATATCATACCATGGTGAACAATGTATATAGGAGAAGCTTTTCCTACAACAATGAATATGATACAAAATGCATGCAACCTAAGATACAAAGATGCCTATACATCATGTTACATATGCCATGCAAAATGCAAGAAATGCACAAAGGAAAACTATACATATGCTACAAAGGAGCTCCCACACACCCAACTCAAGAAATCAAGCACACACCAAGCTCCCCCCGCAAACGGGTGAAAGTTGCTTGATCTAGGGGCTTGGTGAAAATGTCAGCTAGCTGGTCATGTGTGGGTACATGGATCAAGGCGATTTTCCCTTTCTCAACATTGTCTCTCAGGAAATGATACCTCACCTCTATGTGCTTGGTGTTGGAATGGAGCACTAGGTTCTTTGCAACACTTATGGCACTAGTGCTGTCACATTGAAGTGGGACATGGGTATACTCCTCACAAAAGTCGCTCATGGTGTATGTCATACAAAGGAGCTACGAGCAACAACTAGCTGCAGCCACATACTCTGCCTCGGTAGTGGATTGAGCAACACTCGATTGTTTGCGGGAAGACCAAGACACCAAAGAAGAACCCAAGAACTGGCAAGTCCCAGAAATGGACTTCCTATCCAACTGACATCCGGAAAAATCCGCATCTAAAAATCCATGAAGAGTCAAAGAAGAAGACGCGGAGTACCAAAGGCCGAAGTTGGGAGTATGTCGCAAATACCTGAATATGCACTTGACTGCTTGCCGATGCGAAGTCCTCGGAGACGCTTGAAAACGAGTGCACAGACATACCGAGAATTGGATGTCCGGCCTCGTCGCCGTCAAGTACAGGAGTGACCCGATCATGCTTCGGTACTCCTTCTGGTCCATGTGCTCACCTTCCTCGTCCGCATCAAGAGATGTAGTCATACTCATAGGCGTCGCCATGGCCTTGGAGTCCTCCATCTTGAACTTCCTCACAATGTCCTTAGTGTACTTAGCTTGGTGCACGAATGTTGCTTCCTTCGATTGCTTGATCTGGAGGCCGAGGAAGAACTGCAACTCACCCATCATGCTCATCTCAAATTCTCTGCTCATGTCTTCTGCAAACCTTGCAACCAAAGAGTTAGACGAGCCACCAAAGACAATATCATCCACGTATACCTACACAATTAGGATCTCTTTGCCCTGCCTGAGGAGAAACAAGGTCTGATCTACCTTCCCCATCTCAAAACCTCTCTCAAATAGGAACCCCCTCAACCTACCGTACAAAGCTCTAAGCACCTGCTTCAACCCATACAGCGCCTTCCTCAACTTTGTTGGCACTTCTTACGTCGTTACTAAATTTGCAACGGTGCCAAAAAGCCTGTTGGTATACTACACGATCACAGATAGATCCGCAAGCGCACGGATACCGTTGTAGCTTTCACCCGGGAGTATTCCAAGGTATCGATTTCCACGGGGAGCGAGAAGTGTTGTGAACCTGAACTAATTCGTCCGGGGGATATGGTGACGAAGGATAGAAAGGCAAGGGTAGATTTCGGGTAGAGAGGGGATAGCTGATGAAGTTTGGGACTCATAAGAGTCACGGATAGAATCAAGGCAAAACTTGTCGCTCGTCAGGGCCAGAGGGAAAAGAGCCACAAAAAGGGATGAGGAGGGGGCTCTAATGTCGTAACTCCTACCTGCCGGAACTAACGTAGTGGACTACAAACCCATCCGGAGATGTCACCTCCCTAGGGTACCATAACTATTCTGTTGAACTGGAAAGCATTCCAAGGTACTGGAAAGCCTAAACACCACGTCTACACTAACCAAGCACTACTTTACTCGAATTCAAAGCAAAGCAATCACAACGAGTAGAAACTACTAAATGCAATCGAAGAACCTAAAAGCGAACGATGAAATGACTTGAGACTTAGTTACTCACGAATCCGAACTTACAAAATATCCTAGGCGTGGACGACCGTAGTTGTACCGCACCCGCCGAGGAAGGGAAACTCCAGCTTCTACTCCAACACTCAACTCTCTCTCCCTACTCTCTGAATACTAACTTATGTAGGGCTCCACCACTTGCTTCTAATCACTTGTGTCCTATGAGGTGCCAGGCTCTATATATAGGTACTCTCGGTCAGTGGCTGTACGAGGGGGTACTTGTAGGTGAGAGGGAGCTGCAGTGACGAGCAAGGAGGTGCGGCCGTATCTCCAGGTGCGGCCGGCCCTATGATTTGCCGCCTTTAATCGTGCACGGCCCTGATCAACGCTCCTGGGTCGGTTCCCAAGTCGGTGGAGTGAAATCCTGGGGTTTGATAGGTGCGGCCGTACCTAGAGGTGCGGCCGGTCCTACTCAATTGCCGTGTGATGCACCAACAGTGTTGAGGGACGTCCAGGATCACTCCTTGATGGCGGTTGTGGCGGTAAGTGTGGGTCCATCGATCCAAGTGCTTCCAACCATAGCCTTTTGATCAATCCGACCATTCACCGGTGTATCTCATCCATCCAAGGTGTATTTGTGGGTTTGTTGGTGCCGTGGACCCGAGAGGAGGATTTTGGGTGGTGCGGCCGGACCTTGTTGGTGCGGTCGGACCTAGGAGGTGCGGCCGGACCAACTTTTGTGGTGTCTAGCCCATGGACTTGGTCCCCTTGGATATTATGCTAAGTGTAGAGGCATTTGGCAAAGTTTGGTGTTGATCGGAGGAGGTTGATAGGTCCGGCCGAACCTACTAGGTTCGGCCGCACCTACCCCCCGACATGTCTCGTGTCACAATCTTCCGTGAGGCATAATTTCTGCATCCGGACTCCGAATTGGGTGAACCAAAACTCCATTTCGATCATCTCGACAAGAACTTCTCAATGGTGCTATCAAACTAAGCATTGGACGTTGTTTGTCAAGATGCTTTATTTGTGCTATGATGTCTCATTATGACCTGCATCCAAATATTCACCAAAGCTCGTGGAATCTGTTAGTTTATAACCCCATAGCTATGATGCAAGCTTTGATGGAGTGAAATTTGTTCAAAGTTGAGGGTCGAAAATAGGGACTTAATGACCGTCAACAAACTTGTACACCCGGTGGGGGAACTTCTCACTCTCAAACCCCGGTGGTTGCCTCACATACACTACTTCCTCCAAAACACCGTTCAAGAAAGCACTCTTCACGTCCATTTGGTACAATTTGAACCCTTTAGCCATAGAAAAGGCTAGAAGGATCCTAATCGCCTCCAAACGAGCTACGGGAGCAAAAGTCTCCTCGTAGTCGATCCCCTCTTTCTGACTATACCCTTGCGCCACCAACGTCGACTTGTTTCTCACCACTTCTCCTTTCTCTCCCTCTTTATTTTTCCACACCCATTTTGTCCCAATCGGCTTACAACCCGGTGGAGGATCCACTAACTCCCAAACTTGGTTTCTCTCAAAATTCTCCCACTCTTCATGCATCGAATTAACCCAATTGTGATCAGATAACATGGGTCCAATATCTTTGGGCTCAAAAGTAGCAATAAAAGCAGCATAGGCAAAGTGAGAATTGTTTCGAACCCTCGACCATGGAGTGCATTCGTTAACGTCACCGATGATCCTCGAAGCTGGGTGATCCACTTGAACTCGCCGGGGAGGTTCTCGCCTTGAAGCTACCTCCCCCTCAACAACAACTTCTCTTTGATCTGGGTTTGTCGTTATGGGTGTAGGAGAAGGCCCGTTCTCGATTGTAGTCGAAGTAGTAGGTACATGCTCAGCCACGGGCTCCACACCACCATCTTCATCATCACCATGTTTATGCTCCTCCTCCTGAAAAATCTCCTCGCCAAGTTCCTCGTCAACTGCACACTCAAAAACAAGCTGACTGCGTGGCTGTGTCTCGTCGAAGGTAACCTCGCAAGTCTCCACGATTTGGTTAGTTTCAAGATTGAGCACTCGAAAGGCTCTAGAATGAGACGCGTAACCAAAGAAAATGCCATCGATAGACCTAGCCTCGAACTTGTCTAACTTCTTACCTTTCTTCAGGATAAAGCATTTGCACTCAAATACATGAAAGTGACTCACCTTGGGGGTTCTACCGTGCATCAACTCGTAGCAAGTTTTCTTCTTATGGACCCTGAGGTAAATCTTGTTCGACACATAGCACGTGGTATTGAACGCCTCTGCCCAGAACCTTCTCGGAGTCCTATGCTCATCGATCATCGTCCGAGCCATCTCGCACAGGGTTCTGTTTTTCCTTTCCACCACGCCGTTCTAGGGAGGCGTATAAGGACTAGAGAACTGATGTTCAAGACCCAAGTCATGGCAAAAGGTTTCGAAGCGAGAGTTTTTAGGGTGTGTTTGGTTGGGCTTTTACCTGCTTTTGCTTCAATCAAAAGCCAACAGCCCAACCAAAGAGGTTAGCTGCCATCCAAAGCCACAGCCAAAAGCAGCTTTTGCCTAGTACAAATCTGAAAGCACCTTTACCCCCTGCTTTCAGCTGCTTTTGGGGCACAAAATTACCCACCTGCCACTGGTTATGTAGAAAACGGTTCATTCTTTTGTTTTCCCAAGCACAACATCGCCGCTCCTCCTTCCTGGCATGCGAGCTGCCGGCGGGTGGGCACCTCCTCCCACCTCGGCGAGCCCGTCCCCTGTGGAGCTGCTTGCCTGCTCGACGGCGCGGACCCCTAAACTCTGTCAGTCATGGCCCACGGGTGCGCAGGAGCTCCTCCGCCGCGGCCCTGCCGGTGCGTGCGAGCTGCTCCGCGGAACGAGCGGCGGCACTCCCCGGCCGCGACAACCCCTGCCAGGCCGGCTCCCCTTCGGCGGCCTTCTCCTCCCCATCTAGCGCACCTCCAGCTGCTCTCACCTCAACGGTCGGCGCCCCTCACCTCGATCGGCGGCGCCCTTAATAACCTCCCATGCCCGACGGTGAGATCCCGGCGTTCCCTTCTTGCGACTGCGAGATCCGCCCTAACCTCTGCTGCCCCCTCCTGTGGCTGCTCGCGAGAGCTCTGCTTGCAGCTCGTCGGATGTCATGGGGGTGCAAGGGGGTCCGCCGTGGCAGCGTGGGAGTCCTCGCTGGATCTGGGGAAGACGAGGTGGGGCTAGCTACGCGACCTTCCATGCTTGCTTGCAGCTCATCGTAGCACAGGAGCTTCGCCGCCTCCTCCCATGGCTGCACGCGGGAGCTCTGCTCTGGCTCACTGGAGGCCGTGGTGGGACCTCCCCTACCGGCGTGGGCTCCCATCCTCCACACTACGACACGCGAGGTCCAGAGTCCGGATGCGACCTCCCCTGCCGGCACTGATTCCCCTACTCTCCATCTCTGGATGCAACAAGAGGGTGCTCCCCTGCCCCTGTCTATACGGTTCCGAGGAAGGAGACAAAAAAATAGAGAAATACCCATTGACATGTGGGTCATAGATGAGATGTGGGACCATTGACAACAGTAATCCAAAAGTCACATATGTTCAACCAAAGGAGCTTCAGATTGTCCCACAGCTGCTTTCTCACAGCTGCTTTCTCAACAGCCACAGCCCACAACAGCTTTTCCAAAAGTCACAGCTCAACCAAACACACCCTTAAATTCCGAGCCATTGTCACTGCGGATCGCTAGTATGGCATCTCCGTGCCTCTCGTTCCTCAACCTCAAGACGATCTCGAACAAAACCAAATGTCTCCCCCTTCTCTTCCAAAAAGAAGTACCAAGCATACCGAGAGTAGTTGTCCACCACAACTAGGATGTAACACTTCCCACCCACAGATCTCACACAAGTTGGGCCAACAAGGTCCATATGGAGCAGCACGCATGGATGCTCCGTCATCACATTGGTGAGGGGTGGATGGGAAGAGGCTACCATCTTGGCATGCCTACACGGCGCACAAACCAACTCTTTCTCAAACCTCAACCGTGGTAATCCTCGGACCAAATTGAGTTTACTTAAGCGAGACAAAAAGTCAAAGCTTAAGTGACCCAACTTCCTATGCCACTTCCACAACTCACTCGAAGAACCAGCCAAAAAGCATCTAGCCACACCAGAAGACTGAGAGAAATCCGCTCGGAAAACTTGACCCTCGGGAACGACCATGCAAACTAGGTCGCCTCGAGAATCCAAAATCCGAGAACCACCAGGCCAAAACAACACCTCAAAACCCTCATCCAACAGCTGGGACATGGGAAGCAAATTGAACCCGAGCGATTGAACAAGAGCAACATGCCTGAGAGTGACCTTGTCACTTACCTTAATCTCACCTTCTGAAAGCACACGCCCTCGCCCATTGTCCCCAAAGGTGATGTATGTCTTGGACACCATCAGGACGAGACTTGAGAACCACCCCTTATCTCCGGTCATATGCCTCGAGCAACCAGAGTCAATCAGCCAAATGTTCCTCAAGTCTCCCACCTGAAATTCAAAAGCGAGCACGTGAGTGAACAAATGACTCAGTACTGGGGTTAGTACCAAAAGAGTAAAACCAGTGCCGAGCCATTTGCTCCAAAGTGGGGTTAGCACAAGCCATATCATCACGCCTATCAAAGGTACCACCACGAAAACCACCACGGGAACCACTACAAGGGAACCAACCCTGTCTTGCTGGAGAAGAACGAAAACCATGAAAGGAAGACCGTGGACCGTTCCTCCTCTCCATCTCAAAGCTACAACTTCTCCCACCATCGTATTAAGCACAAGGTGGAGAACGTCTAGCAAACTGAACACCACCAGACTCACCATGCCAAACATCTATACCACGACCAAAGGACCTGAATCGAGCCTCATTACGAGCACGAAAACCAAACTAGTCACCCTGCTACTGCCAAACTGGTCTGACCGGTTTCTCTGTACGAGCACCCCAAACCGGTCTGACCGGTTTCCAAACCGGTCTTACCGAATTAACTCGTCCAGCAGGGTCCCTTCCACCCAAAGCACTCTAAACTCCCCAAGCTGGAACTGTGTGAACAATGGCTTTACCCCTAGGTAGTGGCATACGAGACTCAGGCACACCATGAGATGGGTTGTACTTGTCCTTGTTTGCCCACTCCTTAGCCATTCTCTCCTCTCGCTTCCTCTTGAAGCAAAACTCTCCTTTGTGACCATCTCTCCCACAATAGTCACAATGAAACCGGATTGGTTTTGGCTTTGGTTTTGGTTGTGGTTGGGATTGCTCGCTTGGTTTCTCCTCACTCGGCTTCTCATCCTTCTTCTCTCCAACCACACTCTCCTTAGAGTGCACAAACTTCACCGGTTTTTGGAAATCATTTGTTGGGTGAGGAAATATGGGTGGATCTAGAGTTGTGTCAAGCTTGTTTCTCAGTGGGTTGGGCTTACGAGCATAGGCATTTTTGTGGAAGGTTTTTGGTGGAGCTTGGATATCACCAATCTTCTCTCCTCCCTCACCACTACACTCTCCAATCATATCCGACCCAAGCAATTTCCCATCATAGCGCTTGTATGCCTCTATCATCATCCTAAGCTGTGGTTCATGACCCGACAACCAACCCATCATTTTTCTCAACTCATCATTCTCATCCTGCAAGCGATCCACATAATGTGCAAATTTCAGATTCTTCAAAGCATGCAATTCACAAGTAGAGCAAGAAGTGGGAACATGTGCTTTCAACTCAGCCTCAAGAGAAACAGTGTAAGCATGCATCTCATCAATCTTTCCATGCAAAACAGGGCAAGAAGTACAAGCGCCTAGCAAAGCAGGTCTAGACTTAAGCTCAGCTACTTCAGCCCTAAGCACATCTAGTTCCTCACACTTGGAGGCATGCTTTTCCTTAAAGACAGTAAGGTCAGCTAGGAACACAGAACAATCAGCACAATCAACCTCATCAGAAACAACAGGTGAAGCCTTAAGCGAATCAATTTCAAGCTTAGCATCTAGATTCTGTATTTCTAGCTCAGCCACTCTAGTCCTAGCATCCTCAAGCGAGGCCCTAAGCTCCTTTCTCATCTTCTTAGGCTCCCTAAGCATGTCATCACGATTATCAAGCAACTTGCCTAGATGCTCATTCTCCTCATGCAAGAAGGGAAGCTCATCACATACCTCATCCTCGGAGTCCGAGTCCGAGTCACTCTGGTGACTCTTCTTGTTGCCGAAGCTACGTGCCATGCCGCAGAAGCCATCTCTTGTGAAGCAGCTCAGACCACTCAAGTTCTTGGATGACTTCTTGCTCTTGCGCCGATCACCTTCATCTTCGCTGCTACTTGAGCTCGAGGAAGAGTAGACGGAGCTGGAGTCGATGTCGCTCGCTCCGACCATCGCTTGGGCCTTCCTGCCGCGACCGTCCTTCTTCCTCGATCGTCGCTCATCCTTATTCTTGTGCCTGTGCTTGTGATCACGCCTCGATCTATACTTGTTGTCCGTCCTCGACCGGTGCTTGTAGCTGTCCTTGTTCTCCACCTTTTCCGGACAGTCGGCGACGAAGTGTCTTGGCTTGCCGCACTAAAAGCATGTCCGTGGGCTCTTCCTCGTGTTCACCTGATTCTCGTGCAACCTCTCGAACCTCCTGGTCAGCAACGCCAGCTCGTCCTCTGCAAGCACGTCAAACTCTTCATCTGGCAAAGACATCAAAGAAGACAGAGAGTACATCTGTTGACGCTCCTTAGCCTCACTACTAAGATTGCACACACGGCGATGGCGCCAGGAATGCTTATTGGCACTCGCAAGCGTCGCTACCGGGTTCACACCTCTGGTAACGGGGCTAGGGAATGTCTGTGGTAAAACACACGATCACAGAAAGGTCCGCAAGCGCACGGATTACCATTGTAGCACTTCACCCGGTGGTATTTGGGTTATCGTATTTATATTTTCCCAAGGGAGGCACTACGGCAAAGATAATCGAATAAACGGTGGAGAAAGGCAAGACTTGGTAAAGAGCTATAGCGGGGGTAACGAATAAAGATATTCGGGGATAACTTGACACACGCAAGGAGATCTTGATAAAAGACTAGAGAGGATCTAGTGAGCTGGGAGGACAACGAGACGAGAAAGGATCCTAACACAATCTATCTATTCTTGTCAACTCTCGGCAAAGGACTAAGGCAAAGGATAACCAAGGCAAGCTAAACTCGACTAGCTCTTCTAGTGCTGCAGGGGCATGCAAAGCCGCGCTCTCAGACTGGGATGAGAAGGGAGAACGACGACACGCTGAATCCTACCGGCCCGAACTAACACTAGTAGAAATGTTAATATCTATGACGATTTGATAGTGACGTTACATTTATTCGTCATGGAAGTGGTCTCTACCGTGACGAATTTTGTAACTTCGTCACAGATAACAAGGGACGGTGCCAAGCCACTAAAAATAATGACGAAACTTAGAGGATCGTCACCGAACAACGAACCTGTTCGTCACAGATAAATCATTCCAGTTCTGCCCGTGAGGAACCAATGACAAACACAAATGGGCATCACAGAAAAACAACATTATCGTCACAAGATAACTTGGAAAAGAAAACATGGCGGCACCAGGAATTCAACCTGAGACCAACCCTTCAAAAGACAGAGAAATTACCACCATGCTACTTGGTCATTAGTGTCCAATATTATTATTTATTTCTTTTGAACAACCTCACCCAGGTCGCGCGTCACGTCACTGCCACATAGGCCGGCCGCCAAGCGCCAACTCAATTAAAAAATGGCATTAAGGGAGATTCAAAACCCCAACCTCAGGCTACAGACAATAGCACCTTACCACCAGGCTACCTCCATATTTTTGTCTTTGTCAAGAATTTGGTTACTTTTGTATGTGCCGTGCTACTGCTACGGACGCACTACTAAATAAAAAAACTTGGCACAGAGGAGAGGAAGTTGGGATTTGAACCCAGGCGGCAGAGAAAAGAGAGCAGCATGTTACCACTACGCTACGCCAATCTTGGTTTCCAAGGATGGTAATAATATTTTACATAGTTATATTCGTGTTTTATTTCGGAAAAATAAAAAGATGGACTATGGGGGATTCGAACCCTCGCCTGGGGGCAAGGGGCCCTCCGTGCATTACCACTAGGCTACAAGGATCTTGTGTTACATTGCAAAATGGTGCAATAAAAAGAAAAGGGAAAATGAAAACGTTAACCATGGAAGAAACACATAAGGCCTGTTTTGGCCTAAACAACTTGAAAAAAAAGAAAACAAGGATCTGGATAAATGAATAAAATATGAGCATCAACAGTAGTGTTAGGAGTTATTACTAACAAATACCACGAGTATTGGTGTTTTGATCTTTTGTTGCAAGCCACATCAAAATACGTATGAAAAGATTGAGTTGAGATCAAGTGAACCAATGGCACAAATAGGGCGTCATCACAAACAATGTCAAATGCCTAATTGGACTGCACCATTGCGACGGGCTTGTCGAGACGATCGAAATGGATACATTATTTACCTACTTTGGAGATCGGATGAAAAAGATAATGATGCGAGCAAGATAATGTGGGATGTTGACGTCATGATGACGCCAACAGACCCACGTGCGGCTTCGCGCAGCCCAGCAAGGCGCCAACCAGGCTGACATGGCCGGATTCGAACCCCAAACCTCTAGATACAAACATCAGCACCTTACCACTAGGCCATTTCATTATTTCTGATTTTGTCAAGGAATTTTCTTGCTTTTGTCTTATAGTCACGTGGCCGCGGGGGGAAAAAACCGGAGGAGATAGGACTCGAACCTGCGCCCTCACACATCAAGACTACAACTGCTACCACTAGACCACTTCGCAGTTCGCAATAGTTTGATGATAGTTTGTTTCCTATACTAAGAGATAGAGTTTCGGGACCACGTGGCAGCACCGGAATGGTTGAGTTGCTTCGCCGGGACCACGTGGCGCACGCTAAGCTCGTTTTTACCATCATTTTTCTTTTTAATCTACAATTAAAATTTGAAACTGATGTTTCTTAGTCATAATAACTTCAAATTCATTGATTCTTTTTTCTGATTTTTTGTAAAATCATGATCTTTCATGTAATGTCGTTCATTTGCATATTAATTGCAATTTCATTTATCTTTTTTATATAACTTCTTTTCTTCTACCGAAAGAGAATAAATAAAAGATATTTTTGCATAAGAAATGGCAGCATAACTTCATATTTTCTAATGTAATGAGAAACATAAGGTTGTAGCTAAGTTTGACATGCATACGACTTTGAAAATGTAAATTGCCAAACAAATCTCAAAGTTTGTGTTGAGTTATGAAAAACTATGTGAGAGATGTACCCATTTGTGAGGAGTGTATGCCGTCACTTTTTTGAAACCACTTAAATTTTTTATGGCAAGATTGTGGACTCAAAACATGTTGTTATGCCAATTTGTGGATTTTTTTTGACCAAATTCAAATATTATTGTAGTTATTATGTTGTACTTTTGAGATAAAAGTTTGAAAGTCCCTTATAACTCAAATTGAATTCTCATTAATCTCCAAAACATGGCCTAGAAAGGAACAAAGAAGATTAAATATGATTTTTGTGAAATTTTTCCAGTCTTATTGCAGGTACATATAGGTAAACTTGGAATTACTTTTGGTAAGCACGCAAAAATTCATATAAATGATAGAAAATAGCAAATCTATTCCAAAAATTCTAAAACTCCTAGATTGCAACTTATATGTTGTCTGATACATGTGAAAAATGTATTGGTGGTATTTAGGGTAACTAATTTTTGAGTTGTTAACAAAGGGTGTGTTATTCAGATATTTAAAAAATGGAAAAACAACTTTTTTTGCATAACAAGTGGCAATGTAACTCCCCAAATGTTAATAGGAGAGTAAGGGTGAGGTTGCATCCAAAGTTGATGTGTCCATGGGTTGAGAAAGTACTTGAGTGTGTACACACTTTGAAGTTTGAGTTGAGTTGTATGAAATAATATGATGGAACTATCTAGTTTATGAACAATGTATACTCCAATTTTCACAAAATCTTATGAAACTTTTTTTTCAAGATTTTGCATCCATAAAATGATTTATGTCAATTTACATAATTTTCGGAGAATTTTTGGATATTATTTTATAACAAGGTGACTAGTAGAAGTTTTAGTTTTCCCTATAAGTCAATTGAATTTTTCGTCAATCTCTAGGGAATGGACTATAATGGACTATATGAGAATAAAAATAGTTTTGTGCACTTTTTTGTATTTTATTAAATGCACTTGTAGTTCAATTTGGAATTAATCTTGATAATATTGTAGAAATTCATTTAATGTATAGAAAATAATAAATTAGTTCCAAAATTTATAAAACTTGTGCAATAAAACTGATATATACTCCTTTTGATTAAAGAATACAATGGTCTATATATGCCAATTATTTTCATGTGTTACTTTCTAATGATGCAATACAATGAAAAAGAAAAAGAAAAACGTTAAATAGATCAGAAATTGAACCAGGTCTGTTTCGGCCCAAGTGGCCCAACTATTGCTGACCGTTCACTGTCGATCCAGCGGCTTAGATTGCGCCGTCTTGGTATAAAAAGGGCGTACACAAACCCTAGCACGCCTCGGTCGCCCTTCATCCAGTCACTCCCGCTGCCTCGGCAGATCTGCCTGACCGCCTCCACTTCCCCTCCTTGTCCGCCTCCACCTTCCCCTGCGCTCCTCTCCCCTCCCTTCAGCCTCTTCCCGTCGACCCCGCCGCTCCCTCTCCTAGTCTCCTTGCCACTCCCACGCTAGGCCGTCGCCGCCGTCTCATCCCGCCCCCACCTCAGCCTGCCGCAGCTGCACTCCCTCCCTTCCACCGCGTGCTCCTCCAGGATCCGGCCACGACGGGCCTAGGTCTGGCCACTGCGGACCCAGATCCATGGTCGCCAGGCCACGGGCGCAGCGGCGTCACCGAGCAGCATCTACCTGGGGCCTCGCTCCGCTCGGGCGCCAATCTGGGGCGAGCTCCGTCGGATCCCGTGCCTGCAGCCTCTTCTTCGCAGCAGGCGGAGAAGGAGAAGCGGAGGGAGGCGGCGGTTGTGGTGACCCGCGGTGGCGGCGGCCGTCATCAGCGCGGCGCTCCTCTTCCTAGGTATGCCGGCCGCGGTTGTTGGACTTGTCATCAGTCCTCCGATCTGGGCGTCCAACACCTGCTGCAGGGAGAGTACCTCAAGGCCAGGTAATTTCGTGCCCCCAATCTGGGTGTCAAGACTTGATCTACATCAATTTCTTGCCGCTGTCTTGTGTGTTCTTGTGTGAATAAGTTCCTGGGAGACCTGTTAGGGCAGATCTTAGGCCTTTCATGAAGTACTGTGCTACAACTTGATTCGGTGGTATATGCACTTTTGTTGAATAAAGGAAAATGATTTGAGGTCAATTCTTTGAATAATGGGAAAATAATATGTGGCCAACCTGTACTTGTATTAGCATTGCTGTTTGATCTACAAGGCACCTAACAGGCTTTGTATACTTATCTTCAGATAAGTGCATTGGTATTTGCAATATTAATAGTGAATCTGAGATAGCATTACTTCGTCTTGTGTACTTAATGAATTGTATATAAATTGGCCAACTGTGTTTTTCCTGGCATATAAATTAACTGGATCTAATTGCTTGTGCAAGCATCCAGTATTGTTTGTGCCGCTGCAGCAACATGCTTTGTTTCTTGGATCAATTTTGCAGCCTGCAGTTTGAGTCTTGTCCAGCTCCTATTTTTGATTCTGCAAGCTTGACCTTTACTCGATGTTTTGGCCTTTACTTTCAGTGTAACAGCAGCTGCTCGGCTGCTTAGTTTGCTTTGCAGTTCGTCAGACAAAAGCAGCTTGTAGTATTCAGGTAGGGAGCTGGTAAGCATCAGTTACTTAGTATCAGTAACCTCTGCATATTATATTCAGAATAGCTCAAGTTGTGTCTGCTTGACCTGAACTGCATTAACAGTGGAGAACAAAAACAATAATAAAACTGTTAAGATGCTTTCTCTGTAAATAATAGCACATGCATCCAGAAGTATCTAATGAATCCAAATTCAACTTATATGTTTTTAATAATACTATATCTGTCTATGTCCTCCATAGAACAGTATTTACAGAACTATATTTGTGTAAGCTCATAATTCTTTGCTTTGGTCAATAGTCTTCTTTTCCAGCCTTGTACAGAAAAAATGTGTCGTTGTTACATGGCTCTATTTGTCCCTCTCTATTTCACATTATTGTTTATACCTTATTGCTTATGTTGTAGAGATGGAGCTGTTGATTGTCGAGACTGCAAAAAAGGAGCCATTGAGGACAGATAACCAGTAAAGCAAAGCATACAAAATAATGAGCTGCTATCCTTTTGAGCTGTCGGGAATCCCTTGGGTAATTTAGTTAGCTGCTGTTACTTGTGTTGGACTACAATAATCAATCATTGTTAGTGCTTTTTTCCTTGAGTATTAATTTAATCTTGTACGTTAATGTCAATGCCAAGTGTTAATTTAATCTTTGCCTAGAGCTTTGGTTAGTTTGAATTGCCCCTAGATTGATCTCAATTTAGTAAGAAGATCTTTATTACATGATTTCTGTCATACAACAACTTTTACTTTGAGAGGTGTTGCAGTAGTGGGAATTGTAATATGATTGATGAACTGACAACATCATGTGATTTGGTATGGAGGTCTGTGTTGCATGTTGGCATGTTGCTATCTGATGTATGTACATATGTACATATTGCATATAAGTTCAAATAAGCATGTTGTTCTGTCATGTCTAAAAAACTGATGTTTCTAGTTTCATAAGTTCTCAATCTTACTTTATATATTATCTAGAACATTACTTATTACTGACCAACAAACAGATGGCTTTGTCAATGCAACTGCAGGAACTGAAACTTAAAATGATAAGGGACCAAGAGGAGATGAGGTAGCATGTTGAGTTTGAGGTAAAATTGGAGCTAGATGAAAACATGGATGTGTCATAGTACCTATATGTTCTGCTGGTTGTTGTGTGATGGTGAATGTGCCATTGTGGATTTGTTGTGAGCATGTATGTGATCTGGGCTCAGTAATTTGCTGAAATTATGTGTATCATGGGTTGTAACATGTTTTGGAATAAGTGGGCTTAAATTTGGCAAATTTTGGTGGGTTGAATTTTTTGTAAGGGAATCAGTGAAATAATTGGCCCAATTTAGGCCCAACTTTGAATTGTGTATGTGGTGATGATGTCATCATTGCCATATCAACTGCCACGTCATTGTCCATGTAGGCAGCCATGTCATCGTCCGCGTAGGCAGCCACGTCATCATCCGCGTAGGCAGCCATGTCATCGTCCACGGAGGCAGCCACATCATCACACACGTAGGCAGCGATGTCATTGTACACATAGGCAGTGATGTCATCGTCCACGTAGGCATCCAGCGTGGCACCGAGCCATGTCAGCAGCCAGCGTGGCACCGAGCCATGTGGTAGTCACTTTCATGACGAAATCAGTGACGATTTCCTTTAGTCATAGAAGATGAGGGGTTACATGACGAAAAATGTGTTCGTCACAGAAAAGGAGCAGTTCTGTGACGAAATTGCCTGATTCGTCACGGTGCCTCAAATGTGACACGTGTTCTATGACGATTTCAAAATCGTCATAAATTCGTCACAGAAGGTTTTCAATTACGAATTTGGCTTGTTCCGTGACGAAAGTGTTTTGTCATTGATGTGAACTTTTGTACTAGTGTAACGTGGTGGACTACAAAGCCCGTCCAGAGCTGTCACCTCCTTAGGGTACCACAACTATTCCGTTGAACGGGACACCAATCTAAGACTAAGGTAAGCTCTGAGCACCGCGCTCACAACGAACCAAAGAAACTTTCCCCGGGTACCACGAAGGAAGGTCTCTCTCTCCCGTGAACCACCAGAGATCAAGCGAAGAACGACCACAACACTATAGGGTTCAAGAGAGCTATGCTAACCAAGACTAAACTAACTTTAGTCTAAACATAGAATAAAGCTTCTAGAGCAAAGTAAAAGCTGAATGTAATTGACTCGAAAGGTAAAATAGAAAGATAACTTGAATTGTACTTGAGTCTAAACAAAGAAAGGTTACAAGAGTAGTACCGGAACTCTGAAGAAGACTCCTCCGGAACCCCGAGACTAGCTCGACTCGACTCTAACTCCCAAGCTACACTAATCCTACCCTAAGTGAACAAAAGAGGGAAATGGAGATGCTCCTGCGTTGTGTGTCCAATCCAGCGAGTGTGAGGTGCCTTTTATAGGCAAGGGAGGTCGGTTGAGCGCGTGGGACCAATATGTCAGGTGCGGCCGGATCAGGAGGTGCGGTCGGCCCTATGATCCACCGCCTCTCGCCTTGGACGCCCCTGATCACTGCTCCTGAGGCGGTTGTAGGTCGGTTCCTTGGGTCGGTTTCGCCCGGCACGCGGATGGATAGGTGCGGCCGGCCCTCTAAGTGCGGCCGGCCCACCTCCGTGCCGTGTGATGCACCGCCTTCGCTCAGGGACGCCTAGGATCGCCTTGGAATGACGGTTGTGGCGGTTGAGCGGCCGGACAAGTGGACCCATTGATCCTAGCCTCCACCTTTGGATCAAAGCGACATTCTTCAGTGAATCGTGCTCGTCCAAGTGTTGCTCGAGGGAGAGGAGGTGCTCTGGACTAGGCACGAGCCACGGGGTAGGGCCGGCCGCACCGGCAGGGCCGGCCGCACCTGCAGGGCCGGCCGGACCAGGTGGTTTGGCCATGCCTTGCTCATGTGGCACGTTGGTTCCAATTTCTCCCAAAATGTGTACCTGCCTATGAAATTCACAACACAACTCATGGAACTTTATTAGTACTAAAAATGTGCATGAAACTTGCCATATACTCCTCTCGAACCCGAGGTTTTGACGGTCGAATCTTTGTTGTAAGGACCGTCAACAACATCCTGGAGGATGTGTTAGCGTTAGACTTAGCACCTTTGCCACCAACGAGAGCAAGACTATGGGAGTCAGTCAGGCTCTCAAGACGGGCTGTCACACCACGATCCAACTTAGCTGACTTGAGCTTCGAGAACAGCTCGTTCACCGCCAGGGTGTCTTACTTCTCGGACTCAAGAATCCAGCGAGTGCAAGAGCTTCACGGCTCTATCATGATCATCGTATGGGAGCACGGCCACATTGGCTCTCATGTTGTTCACCACAACCGTAAACCGCTGGAACAAGGCATCAATGGACTCACCGGGGAGATGAGTGAAGTTCTCGTACTCTCTCCAGTAAGTCGCATACATCCGAGCCTGAACCTTAGCATTCCCAGTGTGAGCATCCTTCAATTGCTCCCATATTCTACAAGCTAGGTCCTCTGTCTGAACCCGATCGAATTCGGATTGATACAGAGCACGAAACAAGTAGTCGACCGCCTTGTTGTTGGCATCGAACATGTCCCTCGATCCCGGAGCAAGGAAGTTAATTGGATGAACATAAGTTGTGTTCACCGTAACATCCCAAAGGATCTGACCCTTGCCACGGAGGAACGCAGCCATCCGTCTCTGCCACATCTGGTAGTTCTTCCCATCGAAGTGCGGAGGACCCGATCCCCGTTCCTGGTACGCCATCTTTGGATCTTAGACTGGTTAGAGTCAATAAAGACTCATAATCGGCTCTGATACCACTTGAAGGACCGGAACGACAAACCAGAGGGGGGGAGTGAATGGGAGCCGATAAAAATTCTACTCAAGAATTTGGCCTATGAACCCAAGATCACTCGGATACCGGTCAGACCAGTTTTGGCCTAACAGCCACACCGAGTCTTCGGCCTTGGCTTTGTGGCTTAGCCAAGCAACCCACTGGTTTTCTGGTGAACCACTGCAAACCCTGTGAACTTGGTGTAGCCTCCGCCAATCACCACTCATGACTTGGCTCCCACGAAGTCCCGGCTCGACCTTGGTTTTGAGGCTCAACCAAGAAACCGTCCACGACTTTGTCTTGCTGTTCTTGCCACCATGCGGCCCGCACTTGACCTCGCTGGCCACCGGGTCCCTCGAACCAAGCCTACTTGTCTTCCCCACACCTAGAGGCCTCACCAGTAATGACCTTTCGCGCTTGTTCTTCACCTGCACCAGCACCAATCAAGCCGCAACCTGCACCTGCAATACTTAGCCAAGAGTCAGTCCACACAACGTTGTCAATCACTCATCACACCAGGAAGCGACCATCCACCGGTCCTCGAACCACACAGGCTCTCAATAGACAAGCAAGATAGCCACATATTCAGTACAAGCATCCCAACAAGATAGAAAGGAACATATAAGCATGTGATATAGCTATTGGTAACCTCGATGCTAAGTTATGAGTTCCTAGCAACGATGCCAGAAATATCCAAATGGTAATCCTAACGATTACAAGAGTTCGCAAGCGCACGGAAGTACCATTGTAGCATTTCCCCAAAGGAGTATTCCAAAGGGTATCGAATCCAAGGAAGGTTGGGCGGATTAACAAGTTCAACAATATTGCAAGGAGTATAAATCATTGACGGGAACGAACCAGACACTCAAGTACAGGGGTGAGATATGATAGATAAGATAGTAGTGTGAACACACAGACACACTCTCTCTAAAGGTCCTAGGCTTCCGAGGCAACATACGAGTTAGTTCTAGGTTCTAAGGTACTAAGCATACAAAGTTAGTCAGACGATCTAGACACACACTAGCATGGCATGATCACTGGCTTAAGCACCCAGGTACAAACGGGGAGCTAACCTCCCGCGTCGCTTACGCACGACTCCGGTTGTTAGACTTTAGACTCCTACAGCGTATCCGAACGTGGGGAATTCCAAAAGGGTCCAACGGCTGTCACCACCGTGGCCTACCCCAAGACAAACCGTGGGATACACTCATAAGCAACGTAGCTACGAAACCCAAGCACCACTCTTACGTTGTTAGCAGGACCCTGACTGGCCCGGGTTATTGTGACCCAGGTCAGAGCCGCCAGATAAACCGACCAATTACACCAAGTACCGTAGCTTGAGCACGAACTTCATGCAACACGATCATGGGATCTAACTAGATCAAACTAGGCTAAGTACACAAACGGATTTGTGCTTTCCTATGTCTATTCAACAAGATCAAAGGGTCGTGTTCGTGATGAACACGAGCCTCTAACTTATGAACAAACACCGAAAACATGTATAAGCCACTCGTCAACTGGATCGAAGGGCCTTGTTCATCAAGAACATGAGCCTCTAAATGATGAACGAGCGAAGAACACATGAACAAATCACCTATGTATACAAGCACAACTTTATATGAAATAGCTGAATAGCTGAAGTAGATCAAAATCATACAATAAAATAAAGATACAAGAGGACTCATACCTAGATCCCAAAGTAGACTTGGAACTTGAAGTAGAACTACTCTAGCCTACCTCCTAGCCTTAGAAACCAAAAGTGAGAGAGGAGGAGTAAGGTGTGTTGGTAAGAAATGAACCCCCTCCCCTTCTATTTATAGGCCAGAGCACCAGCGCAAGGAGTGAAACACCCTGGGGATGGCCTCTAGGACCAACGGACAAGCGCCACGTGGAAGCCCAGGATCAGCCGACCCAAGGTCGGTTCGGCCGACCCCAGGTGGGCCACACTCGGGATGTGCTTCCTCGGGGTGGCTGTCCTGTGGGCCCTTAGGTCGGTCCCTGGTGTACACGTGTTCTTGAAGCGGTTTAGGCGCTCTGGTGGGCCAATGGATCCATGTGAAGTCCACGTGTCACGCTCTGATTCGTCGGGGCTTGCCTCTCTTGGATTGGTGACATGGCGTGCATGCGTGGCACCTGAGGTGGCTTAGCTTGCATGCATGGCACCTGAGGTGGCAGCCATTCCTTGAGGTGACGTGGCATGAATCGTAGAAGGTGAGTTTGCCACTTCTTTTATGCTTATTTTCCTGCAATCACATAATCTCCAAGGACAAGTGGAACTACATTATTCTTAACTACAATGCGTGTAAGAAATGTCTCTTGCTCCTTTATTCATGAGTAAATTGACAGCTAAAGTAAGCACTTAACAGCCGTCAACAACTCCCCCAAGCTAGCCTCTTGCTCGTCCCGAGCAAGATACTTAGGACTCAGGTTGGTCGATCAGGAGTTGCTATGATGTTGTATTCCTAGTTTATGACAAGCATACGACTAGGTACTCTATCAAGGATTGAACGAGTTGGCATTGATCTTACCTTACGCTTGATTGCTATGGGGCTTGTAGCTTCACCTGCCTTGGGCGGTTGAAAGACAGAACGGTTGTATAGAAATTACTAATCACAAGTACCTTGATCAGTCGTCAATCCGGAGGTTTTGCTAATTTTTATAAAGAAATCAAAGTTCCTCGAATGATACTCTCGGATCGCTCAGTGTGTATGATCCCTCACCAAGGCATTAATTGCCTTCTTTCTCCACCTACTCCTAATAAACTGATATGTGGGGCTGTAGGAAGGGAAAACATGTGGCATACATGTTTCTCATGTATTGTCAAGTCGAAAAGCGGATCCTTGGGAGCAACAAGTCACACAACTGATCAAGATGTGCATGTGTGTGTATATGGTGGATGGATGAAGAACTCTTTTTTGTATATGATTCTCTCCTCTCCTTTTGAGATTTTTGAGACTTGGGCTACGTCTCTTTTTTCTTTCTCTCCCCCCTTTTTTTCATAGCCCATAGTCCTTGCTGAATATTTTTGGAGAGAGAGTAATCATGAAACAATGCGCGGAGCTTTATTTGCGGAATGGATGGGGGATGGATGAAATGATGGGTGCTAACTTCCGGTGTAGAAGTTCAGCATATAGTGGCTGTGTACGTGATCTTGATCATGGGAGCATGACAAGTTTCTCGCCGAGGGTCACAACAATTCGACAAGACTAAATGAAGAAAACAAGCAGCATATGTGGAGGCTAACAACAGCTAGGATCTACATATGGCTTTGGATAGGAATTTCTCATCATTGAGGAACTTATCATTTTATCATTTTTTTTCAAAAGAAAACTCCGGATATCAAACATCACTTAGCACTAGCTCATAGCAACCCTATTATACCATATCATACCTCACAACAACCTAGGCAAAGGTCATGCTTTTTGCTACCCACAAGTTTCAAGCTAAGGTTTGATCGTACAAGCCAACAAACTCAAAACTAAGATAGGATACTAAGCTGTAGCAAGGCATATAAAAGGAATAAACAGAGCAACTATTCATCATTTCAACTATGAAGGACAGAAAGCATTCTTACCGCGCATATGAAAGCAAACTAATTTAAGAAAGAAAATAAATATTTTTGGTCTTTTTAATTTTGCAGATTTTTATATGTTTTTAGCATATGAGATTCTGAAAATAAAGATACAAGTTACCTCAGAGTGGGGGTCCTCCCCCAAGCTAGCTTCAGGCTCACTACTGTGGAGGGGGAAATCCCATCCACCGGTAGTAGGCCCTCTGCTCCTCCAGCTGCTGCTGCTGTGCCAGCTCGCCAGACATCCGCTGCCAGTCCCGGGTGGACTCGACGTGCTGGTGCACGGTCTCCTCCATGTCGCCAACTCGGATGTTGAGCACGGTCATCTGTTGAGTGAGGGTGGCCCCACGAGATGACGAGCGCAATCCGGACGATGAAGATGTCGCATCTCCGTAGGCAGTACCAGCAGGGACGGCCCACTTGCCACTGCCTGCGCTAGCCCAAGCCGAGCTACTCATACCTTGCTGGTACATGGGCTGGTGAAGGACCGATTAGGCGACCAGAGAGGGGGGGAGTGAATGGGAGCCGATAAAAATTCTTCCCGGAGGATGAACTCGGCCTATGCCCCAAAATCACAACCGAGGATTCCCACACGAGTTTGCCAAGGTCGCGTAGTCACAACGGACCTACCAACCCTAGGAACAAACCCCAACTCAAAGCAACACAGAAGCGCAAATCAAGAAGCAAAGGACTTAGGCAATCTGCGGTGCCTGGGGCGGACGGTCTGAGGTGACCAGGCGGACAGTCCACAGGGGCCAGGCAGACGGTCCGCAAGGTCACGACGGATGGTCCGAAAAAGCTGCCCGAACAACCAGTACTGCACCTCGAAAAACGGAAGGTCCGTACCCTACCCGCGGACGGTCCGACCCGCGCGGACAGTCCGGCAAACCTCTTCCAACCAAAACCACCCAACTCGACGGATCGAAACAAAGCGATGCAAGAACTCGCGACGAACACGACGAACAGCCGGCTGCCGGGCTCCTCGCGGACGGTCGTCCAGGTGCGGACAAAGCAGCCCGAGCTCAAAAACGAGAGGTCAACCTCTCCTATCCATCCATGGATCTCCCAAATGGCTTGAGCTCTTGAGGCAAGATTTGGAGGAGAAGTGAAGCGTCCCTAGGGGATGCTACACCACAAAACTTGAGACCTCAAACGAACTAAATCTCCGGGAATCGAATCGCAACCGAGCTCTACCAAAAAGCTAGGGTTCCAACCGAAATCCTTCAATCGGAGGCCAAATCTGTAGATTGAGGGGTCACGATCAAGCACAAAGATGCACAAGACATCTATCCATGATCCCCACCAACAAATCCAAACCCAAACAGAATCGAAGGAACAAGGCGCACACGAAAATCCAACGAAAATAACTCAAAAAAGACAAAAAAATCACACGAGCTACAAGAAGGAAATCAACGCAACCACGAATGCTTCCATACACTCGAAGGTCAGATTCTCTACAAGACGATGAAAACAATCTACACCTATGGAGCAGGGAAATGAGAAGCAGTCCGGAAGGATGGTTTGCCTAGAAACCCTAGAGCTATATATATGAGTCCCTCTGGGTTGGGCAAATGACCAAGCTACCCCTAGCACTTAAACTTAAGATACAATCCCCACAGGGGCAATGTGGTCAAGTAGCACTCCTCTTCATCAGACGACCACGCCTTTGCCGCAGTCCGCGTCCTCCCGACGCAAGCCCTGCGATCCCGCCGCGTGTCCTCTGGCATCGAAGCTTCTCGACGCGCCCGGATCCCGTCTCCGCCCGCCGAGCCTCCGGTGTTGGTTTTGTGGCTCAACCAAGTAACCCGGCGGTTTTGTGGTGAACCGCCGCAAACCCTGCGTGCAGACTCCGGTCGTGTGCCGTTACCCTGCACCGGCTCCGGTCGATGACTTTGTCTTGCTTTTCTTGCCACCATGCGGCCCGCACTTGACCCCGTTAGGCCACCGGGTCCATCGAGCCGAGCCTACTTGTCTCTCCACTCCTCGGAGGCCCCGCAAGGCTAAGACCTTTCGTGCCTGCTCTTCACCTGCACCAACACGAGTCAAGCCGCAACCTGCACCTGCAATACTCAGCCAAGAGTCAGTCCACACCACGTTGTCAATCACTCATCACACCAGGGAGCGACCATCCACCGGTCCTCGGACGCTACGGTCCTCAATCTCCCCCTTGATGAGTGCATTGACAACACACACATAGTAACCAATTCAGAGAAAAGAGAAAAAGAAAAGAAACGAATGAAAAACTCAAACAAGTGGTCAAAAGCCAAAGAAAAGCCAAAAAGAGATCACTTGAGAGAGAAAAATCTCAGTCCCCTAAGACAAGGGCAACGGCTCGACACAACCGAGATAAAATGCTCCAAAATTGCTGACTCCTCAAGGTGAGGCAAAACTGCTCGACACCATCGGCAAAAGAGCACAACTAAAATCAGGAGATGAAGAGCTCCAAAGCACATGAATGCAAGCTCCCCCTGAACAAATGCATTTCTCACAATTTTTCTCCCTTTGATGCAAAAACTCCCCCTGGATGCATGAACTTGTCCCAAAGCAAGAATTGGGTACTATTCCTCCCCTTGTTGGTAATGCATGAATCAAGTGTACAAATGCAAGCATGTGCTTCTCAAATAGACAAAGAGCACTACAACATGCTAAGAATGAGACATAGCCACAAATTTAGTACAAGCATCGCCAACAAGATAGATAGGGACATATAAGCATGTGTCATAGCCATGATAGAAATAAAGCATTTTCACAAAAATTTCGCTCTCATGAGCATAGGACCTAAACATGATCAAAATGAGCACAAACAACACATAACTCACAAACTTCAAGCAAGGTCACAAATTCTTATCACAAGATCATCACAAACACCTACAAGCTATCTCATGTCATGTCAAAGCCACCGAGCCATGTGTCCACTTCTAAATGTGAGACTTCTCAACGGTGAACATCATGCAACGGTTTAGCACCCAAGATAAGGAATTTAAATCATACATGACGTGGAAGAAGATTTTTCAATCACAAGCATTTCATATACCAATTTCAAGATTTACAAATTAAGCATGGTACATGAAGTGCCTTTGCGGCAAAAAGAAGCTTAGGCTTCTCCACAAGGTAGCATGTAGGCTAAACATTCATGACGATATATGGGTCTTTGACCCCAACTGAGAAGAACATGATTGCAAGCACAAATTAAGCAAGTTATAGTCATAAGTGCACAATTCAAACATGATGGGCATTCAACTTATAAGAGAGGATCATATATAGCATTTTTACAAAAGAAAGCCATTCACAAGCATATACATCCCAAAGCTATCAAGAGCATCGCTATCCATCATATGGGCATCACTAGCAAAGTCATAATGTCATATCCAGCACATCATGGTGATCCAAGTATATAGGAGAAGCACATCTCATATGATACAAATGCAGTCTATGATACAAAGATGCAAGCATGATATGATACATAAATGAAAATGCAACATGAGTATGTACATCAAACCCCCCAACCAAAGCTCAAAAAGGAAAAACAACACCAAGCTCCCCTCGCAAACGGGCAAATGTAGCTTGGTCCAAAGGCTTGGTTAGGATATCGGCAAGCTGCTTTTCGGTTGGCACATGGATGAGGTCTATGTTTCCCTTCTCAACATTGTCTCTCAGGAAGTGGTACCTCACCTCTATATGCTTGGTTCTGTAGTGGAGCACGGGGTTTTTGGCAACACTAATGGCACTCGTGCTATCACACATGAAGGAACATGGGTACACTCCTCACCAAAGTCACTCAGCGTGTATGTGATCCAAAGCAGCTGTGAGCAACAACTAGCGGCAGCAACATACTCGGCTTCTGTGGTAGACTGAGCTACACTAGAAGATCCCAAAAACTGGCACGTCCCCGAAGTCGACTTCCTATCGACTCGACACCCCGCAAAGTCGACATCTGAAAACCCAAGAAGCGAAAGAGAATAGGACGCCGAGTACCAAAGACCGAGCTCAGGAGTGTATCGAAGATACCTAAAGATCCGCTTGACGGCCTGCCAATGTGAAGTCCCCGGTGACGCCTGAAAACGAGCGCACAGACACACAGAAAACTGAATGTCCGGCCTCGTCACCGTCAAGTACAAGAGGGAGCCAATCATGCTGCGGTACTCTTCTGGTCCACGGGCTCTCTGTCCTCGTCCGCATCCAGTGCTGTAGTCGTGCTCATCGGTGTCGATAGGGGCTTCGAGTCATCCATCTTGAACTTCTTGAGGATGTCCTTCGTGTACTTGGCTTGATGTACAAAGGTTCCCTCCTTCGCCTGCTTGATCTGAAGCCCGAGAAAGAACTGCAATTCACCCATCATGGACATCTCGAATTCTTTGCTCATGTCCTCTGCAAACCTTGCAACCAAAGAGTGAGACAAGCCGCCAAAGACAATATCATCCACGTACACATGAACAATTAGGATATCATTACCCTGCCTGAGGAGAAAAAGAGCCTTATCAACCTTGCCCATCTCAAACCCTTTGCTGAACAAGAACGCCCTCAAACGGCCATACCAAGCACGGGGAGCTTGTTTCAGCCCATACAACGCCTTCCTCAACCTATACACCCGGTGAGGAAACTCAGCACTCTCAAAGCCCGATGGTTGCTTCACATAAACCTCTTCTTCTAAAAACCCATTCAAGAAGGCACTCTTCACATCCATTTGGTACAATTTGAACCCTTTAACCACGGAAAAGGCTAGAAGGATCCTAATCGCCTCCAAACGGGCTACAGGAGAAAATGCCTCCTCATAGTCTATCCCCACCATCTGACTATACCCCTGAGCAACCAACCTTGATTTGTTTCTCACCACCTCACCATTCTCACCCTCTTTGTTCTTCCACACCCATTTTGTCTCGATAGGTTTGCAATGTGGTGGTGGTTCTACCAACTCCCAAACTTGGTTTCTCTCAAAGTTCTCTAACTCCTCATGCATTGCGTTCACCCAATTAGGATCAGAGAGGGCGTGTCCAATATCTTTCGGCTCAAAGGTAGCAACAAAAGTCGAATGGGCAAAGTGAGAAACATTCCTGGACCTTGACCGTGTTGTACGTTCATTGATGTCGCCGACGATTCTTGACGGAGGATGATCAACTTGAACATACCTCGGTGCCTCTCGCCTGGAGACAACCTCCCCCTCAGCTGCAGCTTCCATTTGATCTTACTGGATCGTAGTCGGTGTAGGGGCTGGACCATCCTGCACCGTAGTCGCCGTAGTGGAAGTAGAGGGTACATGCTCGGCTGGAGCTTCATCATCACCATCATCCTCTCCAACATCATCCTCCTCATCCTCAAAGATCTTCTTGCCAATCTCGTCGTCACCAGCACACTCAAAAACAGATGAACTGCATGGCTGGGTCTCGTCGAAGGTAACCTTGCAAGTTTCCATGACTAGGTTAGTATCAAGATTGAGCACACGGAACGCTCGAGAATGACTCGCATAACCCAGAAAGATCCCATCAGAAGACCTCGACTCAAACTTATCAAGCCTACCCTTCTTGAGAATAAAGCACCGACAACCAAAAGCCCTGAAATGTCTCACTCTAGGTGAACGCCCGTGCATGAGCTCATAGCACGTCTTGTTCAAGAAGGCCCTAACAAAAATCCGGTTCCCAACATGGCACGCGGTATTCACCGCCTCAGCCCAATTCTCCTCGGAGTCCTATGCTCATCGAGCATCGTCTGAGCCATCTCACAAAGGGAATGATTTTTCCTCTCAACCACACCATTCTGACAAGCCACATAGGGGGAAGAGAATTGATGTTCGAGACCCAAATCACGACAAAAGGTTTCGAAACGAGAGTTTTTAAATTCAGAGCCAATGTCGCTACGGATAGCTCGAATGGCATCTCCATTCCTCTCTTTCTTCAACCTCAAGATTAGATCCCGCACAAAACCAAACATCTCCCCCTTTTCAGCCAAAAAGATGACCCAAGCATAGCGAGAGTAGTCGTCCACTATCACCAGGACATACCATTTCCCACCTGCCGAGCACACACGAGCTGGACCAACCAAGTCCATATGGAACAGCTCGCATGGCCTCTCTGTCATAACGGATGTCAGAGGCGGGTGAGAGGACGCGACCATCTTACCATGCCTACACGGAGCACATACCAAGTGCTTTTGGTATTTCAACTTAGGCAATCCTTAGACCAAACCTAGCCCACTCAAGCGTGACAACAAGTCAAAACTCAAGTGACCTAGTCTCCTATGTCATTTCAAAAGTTCCGCCGAAACACCAGCAACCAAACAACGAGAAGAGCCGACACACTGAGAAAAATCGGCTCTGAAAATCTGACCCTCGGGGATGATCGTGCACACAAGATCACCTCGAGAATCCAAAACACGAGAAGCGCCCGTTTTGAAACGGACCTCAAAACCCTCATCAAGAAGCTGGGACCCGAAAGAAGATTGTACCCCAAAGACTTGACAAGAGAAACACGCCTAAGAGTCACAGACTCGCTTACCTTCACCGTGCCCACTGAAAGCACTCTACCTTTCCCATTGTCCCCAAAAGTGATGTACTCTTTGGTCATCACCGGGGTGAGGCTGGAGAACCACCTTCGATCTCCGGTCATGTGTCGAGAGCAAACGAAGTCGATCAACCAAAAGCCCTCCAAGCCTTCCACCTGCAAATCAAAACCGAGAGCGAGAGTGAGCAAACGACTCATCACTGGGGTTAGTACAAAATGAATCAAACCAGTGCCGTGCCATTTGCTCAAAAGTGGGGTTAGCAAAATCCATCCTATCTCTCCTAGGTGGAACACCCACACGTCCCCTTGGAGGACTACGCGTACCACGAGGTGGAGACTGTGGCCCATAGCTCCTCTGGGACCTAAAACTGCGATCGTTCCCCCCATACTCGTATTGGCCACGAGCGAAGGAACGTCCAGCAAACTCACCACGCCCAAACCCAACACGCCTACCACCATCTCTAAGGGGTGGCTCACCTCGAGGCACAAACTCACGCCTCTCCCAAGGGTAAATAGTACGCACCACACCCTCGCCCCTTGGCACCAACCTAGGCTCAGGCACACCACGAGAAGGGCGGTACCTGTCCTTGTTTGCCATCTCCCTAGCAAACCTCTCCTCACGCTTCCTCCTGAAGCAAAACTCCGCTAGGTGCCCATCCCTCCCACAATGCTCACAATGGAAGGGTTTTGGTTTTGGCTTTGGTTTTGGGCTCTCTTTGGGCTCTAGCTTCTCCACACTCGGTTTCTCTCCCTTCTTCCCAAAGTACTCATTCCCCAAGTCACTCTTGAACTTGATGGGTTTCTGGAAGTTGTCTGTGTGTGGAGGAAACATGGGTGGAGTTGGGGTTGTGTCTAGTCGGTTCCTAAGTGGGTTTGGCTTAGGAGCATAGGCATTTTTGTGATAGGCTTTTGGTGGTTCTGGGATATCTCCGATCTTCCCCTCATTCTCACCACTTCCCTCACCAACCTTATCCGCCCCAAGCGCTTGCCCATCATAGCGCTTGTATGCCTCAATCATCATCCTGAGCTGAGGCTCATGACCAGACAACCAACCCATCATCTTCCTCAACTCATCATTCTCATCCTGCAAACGATCAACATAGTGTGCAAGCTTCAAATTCTTCACAGCATTTACTTCACAAGTGGAGCATGATGTAGGAATAGGAGCTTTCAAAGCAGCTTCTAGAGATCTAGCATAAGCAACCGATACATCTAGTTTCTCATGCAAAACAGGACAAGAAGTGCAAGCACCAAGCAAGGAGGGCCTAGATTTCATCTAATGTAGCTCTACCCTAAGCACATCTAGTTCCTCGACCTTGGAGGCATACTTTTCCTTAAGCACAGTCAAATCACCAAGGAAAACAGAATAATCAGTGCATTTAGGTTCATTGATCACAACAGGAGTAGACTTAAGAGAGTCTATTTGAGCCCTAGCATCAACAAGCAAAGACTCTAGCTCAACCACCTTCTCCTTAGCCTCTCCAAGCAAAGACCTATACTCCCTCTTCTCCTTGTTGGTCTTTCTAAGCACATCATCACGGTTGTCAAGCAAGTCATTCAACCTAGCATTCTCCGCTACCAAGAAGGATGGATCATTGTTTACCTCATCCTCAGAGTCGGAGTCCGAGTTGTCCTTGTTGCTCTTCTTGCTTGCGGAGCTATGTGCCATGCCGCAAAAGCCTTGGGCGGCGAAGCACAGGCCGTTGATGTTCTTGCTTGACCGCTTGCCCTTGTGCCGGTTCTCATCTTCATCACTTGAGCTCGATGAAGAGTAGCAGGAGCTTGAGTCAATGTCGCTTGCTCCGGCCACCATCGCTCGCTCCTTCTTCTTGTGACCACCACTCCTCCTCGGTCTCTGCTCGAACTTGTTCTTGCCCTTGTGGTCGTCCCTCGAGCAGTGCTTGTGGTCGGTCCTCGGACGGTGCTTGTGCTCGGGCTTGACCTCCATGGCTTCCGGGCACTCAGCGATAAAGTGTCCGTGCTTCCCACACCGGTAGCACATGCCCGAGCTCCTCCGAGCGTTCTTCCGGTTCGTGTACAAGCGCTCGAACCGCCTGCTCAGCAACGCGAGATCCTCCTCGCCCAGCACATCAAACTCCTCATCTGGCATGGACACAAGACAAGACAAAGAGAACTGTCTCGAAGACATGTTAGCGTTAGTCCTTGGTCCAGAAACGAGAGCCAGACTATGAGGGTCAGTCGGGTTCTCGATCCTTGCTCGCACCCCACGGTCCACCTCGGACGGCTTGAGCTTGGAGAACAGCTCGTCCACCGTGAGGGTCTCATACTTCTCCAACTCAAGAATGGCCTCGACCTTCTCACTCCACACGGTACGATCCAGAGAGTGCAAGAGCTTCACAGCCCTGTCATGATCATCGTACGGGAGCACGGCCACATTAGCCCTCATCTTGTTCACAACCACCGTGAACCGCTGGAACATGCTATCAATGGACTCACCGGGGAGATGAGTGAAGTTCTCGTACTCTCTCCGGTAGGTCGCAAACAACCGAGCTTGAACCTGAGCATTTCCAGCATGAGCTTTCTTTAACTGCTCCCAAATCCTACAAGCCAAGTTCACTGTCTGAACCCGATCGAATTCGGATTGACACAGAGCACGAAACAAGTAGTCGACCGCCTTGTTGTTGGCATCGAACATATCCCTCGATCCTGGAGCTAGGAAGTTCATCGGATGAACACAAGCTGTGTTCACCGTGACATCCCAAAGGATCTGACCCTTGCCACGGAGGAAAGCAGCCATCCGCCTCTGCCACATCTGATAGTTCTTACCATCAAAGTGTGGAGGACCCAAACCCCATTCCTGGTACGCCATCTTTGGATCTTAGACTGGTTAGAATCACGAAGATCCGTAACCGGCTTTGATACCAATTGAAGGACCGATTAGGCGACCAGAGAGGGGGGGAGTGAATGGGAGTCGATAAAAATTCTTCCCGGAGGATGTACTGGGCCTATGCCCCAAAATCACAACTGAGGATTCCCACACGAGTTTGCCAAGGCCGCGTAGTCACAATAGACCTACCAACCCTAGGAACAAATCCCAACTCAAAGCAACACGGAAGCGCAAATCAAGAAGCAAAGGACTTAGGCAATCTGCGGTGCCAGGGGCGGACGGTCCGAGGTGACCAGGCGGACAGTCCGCGGGGGCTAGGCGGACGGTCCGCAAGGTCACGACGGATGGTCCGAAAAAGCTGCCCGAACAACCAGTACTGCACCTCGAAAAATGGAAGGTCCGTACCCTACCTGCGGACGGTCCGACCCGCGCGGACAGTCCGGCAAACCCGGGCGGACAGTCCGGCAAACCTCTTCCAACCAAAACCACCCAACACGACGGATCGAAACAAAGCGACGCAAGAACTCGCGATGAACACGACGAACAGCCGGCTGCCGGGCTCCTCGCGGACGGTCCGCCGACCAGGAATCGAATCGCAACCGAGCTCTACCAAAAAGCTAGGGTTCCAACAGAAATCCTTCAATCAGAGGCCAAATCCGTAGATTGAGGTGTCATGATCAAGCACAAAGATGCACAAGACATCTATCCATGATCCCCACCAACAAATCCGAACCCAAACACCTCAGAATCGAAGGAACAAGGCGCGCACGAAAATCCAATGAAAATAGCTCGAAAAAGACACGAAAATCACACGAGCTACAAGAAGGAAATCAACGCAACCATGAATGCTTCCATACACTCGAAGGTCAGATTCTCTACAAAACGATGAAGAAAATCTACGCCTATGGAGCAGGGAAATGAGAAGCAGTCCGGAAGGATGGTTTGCCCAGAAACCCTAGAGCTATATATATGAGTCCCTCTGGGTTGGGCAAATGACCAAGCTACCCCTAGCACTTAAACTTAAGATGCAATCCCCTCAGGGGCAATGTGGTCAAGTAGCACTCCTCTTCATCGACGGCCACGCCTTTGCCGCAGTCCGCGTCCTCCCGACGCAAGCCCTGCGATCCCACCGTTTGTCCTCTGGCATCGAAGCTTCTCAGCGCGCACGGATCCCGTCTCCGCCCGCCGAGCCTCCGGTCTTGGTTTTGTGGCTCAACCAAGTAACCCAGCGGTTTTGTGGTGAACCACCGTAAACCCCGCGTGCAGACTCCGGTCGTGAGCCGCTACCCTACACCGGCTCTGATCGACGACTTCGTCTTGCTTTTCTTGCCACCATGCGGCCCACACTGGACCCTGTTCAGCCACCGGGTCCATCGAGCCGAGCCTACTTGTCTCTCCACTCCTCGGAGGCCCCGCAAGGCTAAGACCTTTCGTGCCCGCTCTTCACCTGCACCAACACGAGTCAAGCCGCAACCTGCACCTGCAATACTCAGCCAAGGGTCAGTCCACACCACGTTGTTAATCACTCATCACACCAGGGAGCAACCATCCACCGGTCCTCAGACGCTCCGGTCCTCAGCTAGTCCCAACTAGGAGCATAACCGGGAGTAACCCCAGGCATGTACTCGGTAGGGGTCCATGCACCAGACGGAGGTGTGGTAGGCTGAGGTTGTGGTGGCGGCTATTATGCTCTGGCTGCTCTCCTCGATGCACTCCTAGTTAACCTGTCACCAGAGACACTAGAACGACGAGGTTCCTCGAGAGGAACGGTCAGTGGCCTCTGGCCGTACAACCTGAAATCCGGGTTAGGTAACTGGATCTGGTTTGTATGGCCCGGGTAAAAGAAAACCAAAGATTCATCTGGACCCTTCTTAAGAATATGCCCCTGAGTCTCATAAGCCTCGTCAATCTGAGTCTGGGGATTAGCAATGGACGGCACATTGGGCCCTTGCGTAATCGCAAGATTCGTGACGATGCGAGAAATCAGAGACGTACACTCAATAGAACCCGTCATCTTAAAATTTGTTAACCACTGCCGAATCATAGCTTGCACAGGGGAGATCTTGATTCGTCTGACCGCGGCATATAAGATCATCATCTCGTCAGTGCACACGGGCCGCACGTCATCCCTTGGAAAGAGAGTGACGGCGAGCCACTTGTGCCACAGTCGGAGAGTGGGATGCAAGATATCGTTGCACCTAGGTATCAACTTGCCGCGAACAGGACGACCAGAGATCTCTTCCCAAAAACTCTCACGATTAAAACCAGCGCAAGCTTGCTCAAGAGAAATAGCACAGCGACGATGGAAACCGAGGGTGCGACTAAGATCTTTCCACGAAACTTGATACGGAACTCCATGAAATCGAAATGAGATACCAGACGCATCCTCTTGAAGAGTGCAGAGAAACTGGATAGTGGTAGGTCCAGAACCAACCTCCTGAACTGGGACAAAATCCTCCCATCCTAGAGCTTGCCAAATGGAATTGAACTCAGAGTCCATACCTGTTTTCTCGAGAAGGTCTGGGTCGAACTCCTTGGTGTTGGCGAAGGCTCGGTCCTTGATGAGAGCGTAGGCTTGTCTCTCGCGATCACTCCTCAAGTCGATGAAGGCGGCGTCGACGGCGTACACTTCCTCAGCTTGTGGCATGGGTAGCTCTTCTTCTCCTTCCTCTTCACAGTCGGTCGACATTGGGCTTGGTGCAGCTTCGGAATGACGAGACGAGCTCCCCCCGTCACGTGAACGGTGTGAGCGAGTCAACTTCCGGAATGCGCCGGAGGCCCAACTCATCTTGCACAACAATCGGACAATACGAGCAACTCGGTGATGGGTTAGTGAAACCGAATGAAATTCTTACCGAGTTTGCTCCACCAATGATCAATATTTCAGCAGCACTTGGAGAGAATACTTGGCACCGCAATCTCGAGTGAGAAATCCACGAAAACCAGAGAGCAAGAACAAGAGAGGGAGAGGGTGTTGCAATGGGTGAAGACACCCCTCAAACCCCATGGTATTTATAGGCAATGAAGCCGGGCACCGAGACATGGGCCGTGTGCAACGGCTAAGAGCCATTGGAGGAAGGGGGGCCGGGTTAGCCGCTAGGCTGGGTCGGCCGACCTGTGGGGTTGGCCGAACCCACCTCAGGTTCGCCTGCTTCCGGCTTTTTGCAATGGCTCTCTAACGGTCACACGGGGGCCTGCCTAGGTGTCCCGGTCCAAATTTGCCCGGAAACTTTCTCAAATGAATTTTCAAGGATTTTCCAACCCAAAATTTTATTTTCAAAATTTTTTTTATTTAAAAAGGGAAATTTGGCTAGAAAAAATCTAGCATGCAAATGCAAGGATGGAAAATTCAAATATGCATTGGGAGAAATTAAATTAAATTTTGAGAAGGGAAATATGAGATAACTACCAATTTTACCTTTTGGCGAGAAGGACTCATCTTTTTAAGTCCGAGAGCGGGACTTTTCTCGGTGATCAGTTCCACCCGTCACCCCACTCCCGAGAAGTAGAGGGGTGTGATTTCTGTACCTGCCGCCACACCTTCCGTGTTTTCCTTGATTTTCTTGGTGCGGTCAGAGGTTGTGTGAGATGGGGTTGTGGCTCCGTCCATCCCCAGGTCTGCTCATCATTTCCTTGCACTGAATAGCATTGCTCCTCTGTTGGTCGGAATCGGAACATCAAGTTTTTTTTCCCAATGCGGAAACGGATGGTCCCGTTTTCCACATTGATCCTTGCCCGAGCGTCACTTAGGAACGGCCTCCCAAGAATGAGTGGCATTTCCGTATCATCTTGCATATCAAGGACCACAAAATCCGCGAAGATACAAGAACCTTGGACAAATACCAGTAGACTCTCCACAATCCCCTCCGGATACCGGATCGATGGATCAGCAAGTTGGACTGTACTCAAGGTTGGGGTAAGAGCAAGATATCCCAATCTTTCAAACATGGCCTTGGACATGAGGTTGACACTCGCGCCAAGATCATAGAGAGCATTCCTAATTTTCTGGTAGTATATGGTGCAAGTGATAGCCGGATAACCAGGGTCTTTCTTGTGCACAATTGCTGAAGATTCCCATGGATCAAGAACCTACTGTATGGGTCTCCCTGCATAGTCAGCAGCTCGTGCCCTCCCAGATGGCTTACCCCATCTGGTGGACACTGCACAAACATTCTCACAGGAAGTCACGGGTTGCCCCGGAATCTTCCCATCTTCAGCAGAAGGAACCAAAGTAGCTAACTGAGCCAACTGGGTTTCTATCATTTTGTTAAAGCTCAGCTGGTTCTTAAGAGCAGAAGAAAGGCTATCAATTTTAACGTTAAGGCTTTCCAAAGCCTTATCATAGGCAGCTGTTTTCTTATTAAAACCATCATTAATCTTATCTTGCCCGAAAACCAGATCTTTCAGGGAAGGTTGGTTTGGATTGTAAGTATTACCTTGATTACCTCCCTGATAGTAAGGGCGTGATTGATTCCACGTTTGACCTCCTTGTGGACGATAACCATTGTTGTTGCCATTCATGTACATCACATCCTCCTGGGTAGCAGGGCAGTAATTCCCTGAATGCCCAGTGTCACCATAGACTTCGCAGGTCATGCGAGCATCCATATCTTGAGTAGTGATGGCCATGGCAGCCTTTTCGCTAGTCAGAGCATCCATTCTCTTTATGAGTAGGTCCATCTTGGCGTGCAGCATATCCGCTTCCTTGACGGTATGAGTACCCCTCTAACGTGGCTGGAGTCGATCATCACTCCACCCTTGGTTGGAGACCATCTTCTCAATAAGTTTATTTGCTTCAGCGATAGTGAGAGAGAAGAAAGCCCCTCCAGCAGCAGCATCAATATGGCCCCGGGCAGTTGGAGTCAGCCCATTATACAAACTCTGCAGAATAAGCCAATTGTCCATCCCATGATGGGGACAAGCCAGGATGTACTCCTGAAGCCTCTCCCAAGCTTCTGGAATGGTTTAATTTGCTGCTTGCTGAAAGCTTGAAATTCTCCCCCGGAGAGCATTGGTCCTGCCCAACGGAAAGAACTTCGCAAGAAACGCTGCAGAGCACTTCGCCCAGGTATAAATATCTGCACAGTTCGCATAGAACCCCTGCTTCGCCTTTCCCAGCAGTGAGAATGGAAACAGCCGCAGACGAATGGCATCTTCCTCCACTCCTCGTATTGTGAAGGTACTGCACATTTCTAGGAACTGTTGCAAGCGGGCGCTCGCGTCTTCATTAGGCTTGCCACAGAATGGGCTAGCCTGTACCATCGTAATGAGGACAGTCTTGATCTCGAAGTTTCCGTTCCCGGTGTTGATCTCAGGGCCAGTAGGCACCTGATCAGCAGAGGGAGCAGAGTATTCGCGAAGAGTCTTCTCTTGATTGGCCATAGGAGTTGATGTAGATGGCACAAAGGAAGCTGGGTCGCCTTCCGTACGTACACACTGGGGAGAACCGAAATGTGTTCTAGCTCTCCTTACGAGTGACTCAGGATCTTCAGTGAAAGTCGGCGGTAAGTCGAAACCAGTCATACACTACCTGTCTTCATCATCAATAGACAAAGAAGACATTCAAAGTTAGCCTGCATTTAGAACTATTTTATTCCTGTCATGATTATAAACATTACAAAATGTTGACATGTTATCCTTAGCCTTCCCCGGCAACGGCGCCAGAAATGCTTGTTGGTATTTCTTAACCTCGATGCTAAGTTATGAGTTCCTAGCAACGATGCCAGAAATATCCAAATGGTAATCCTAACGATTACAAGAGTCCGCAAGTGCACGGAAGTACCATTGTAGCATTTCCCCAAAGGAGTATTCCAAAGGGTATCGAATCCAAGGAAGGCTGGGCGGATTAACAAGTTCAACACTATTGCAAGGAGTATAAATCATAGACGGGAACGAACCAGACACTCAAGTACAGGGGTGAGATATGATAGATAAGATAGTAGTATGAACACACAGACACACTCTCTCTAAAGGTCCTAGGCTTCGGAGGCAACATACGAGTTAGTTCTAGGTTCTAAGGTACTAAGAATACAAAGTTAGTCAAACGAGCTAGACACACACTAGCATGGCATGATCACTGGCTCAAGCACCCAGGTACAAACGGGGAGCTAACCTCCCGCGTCGCTTAAGCACGACTCCGATTATTAGACTTTAGACTCCTACAGCGTATCCGAACGTGGGGGATTCCAGAAGGGTCCATTGGCTGTCACCACCGCGGCCTACCCCAAGACAAATTGTGGGATACACTCATAAGCAATGTAGCTACGCAACCCAAGCACCACGCGTACGTTGTTAGCAGGACCCTGACCAGCCCGGGCTATTGTGACCCAGGTCAGAGCCGCCAGATAAACCGGCCAATTACACCGAGTACCGTAGCTTGAGCACGAACTTCATGCAACACGATCATGGGATCTAACTAGATCAAACTAGGCTAAGTACACAAATGGATTTGTGCTTTCCTATGTCTATTCAACAAGATCAAAGGGTCGTGTTTGTGATGAACACGAGCCTCTAACTTATGAACAAACACCGAAAACATGTATAAGTCACTCGTCAACTGGATCGAAGGGCCTTGTTCATCAAGAACATCAGCCTCTAAATGATGAACGAGTGAAGAACACATGAACAAATCACCCATGTATACAAGCACAACTTTATATGAAATAGCTGAATAACAGAAGTAGATCAAAGTCATACAATAAAAAAAAGATACAAGAGGACTCATACCTAGATCCCAAAGTAGACTTGGAACCTGAAGTAGAACTACTCTAGCCTACCTCCTAGCCTTAGAAACCAAAAGTGAGAGAGGAGGAGTAAGGTGTGTTGGTAAGAAATGAACCCCATCCCCTTCTATTTATAGGCCAGAGCACCGGCACAAGAAGGAGTGAAACACCCCGGGGATGGCCTCTAGGACCAATGGACAAGCGCCACGTGGAAGCCCAGGATCAGCCGACCCAAGGTCGGTTCGGCCGATCCTTGGGTCGGCCGACCCCAGGTGGGCCCCACTCGGGATGTGCTTCCTCGAGGTGGCTGTCCTGTGGGTGCTTAGGTCGGTCCCTGGTGTACACGTGTTCTTGAGGCGGTTTAGGCACTCTAGTGGGCCCATGGGTCCATGTGAAGTCCACGTGTCACGCTCTGATTCGTCGGGGCTTGCCTCTCTTGGATTGGTGACATGGCGTGCATGCGTGGCACCTGAGGTGGCTTAGCTTGCATGCATGGCACCTGAGGTGTCAGCCATTCCTTGAGGTGACGTGGCATGAATCATAGAAGGTGAGTTTGCCACTTCTTTTATGCTTATTTTCCTGCAATCACATAATCTCTAAGGACAAGTGGAACTACATTATTCTTAACTAAAAAGCGTGTAAGAAATGCCTTTTGCTTCTTTATTCATGAGTAAATTGACGGCTAAAGTAAGCACTTAACAGCCGTCAACAATAGCCATGATCAAAATGAAGCATTTTTCAACAAAAGTTTCCCTCTCATGAGCTTAGAACCTCAACATGGCCAAAATGAGCACAAACAACATATAGCTCACGAACTTCATGCAAGGTCACAAGTTCTCAACACAAGATTATCATAAACACCTACAAGCTATCTCATGTCATGTCATAGCCACCGAGCCATGTGTCCACTTCTAAACATGAGACTTCTCAATGGTGAACATCATGCAACGGTTTAGCACCCAAGATAAGGAATTTAAAGCACATTTGACATAGAAGCATATGTTTCAAGCATAGGCATCTCATATACCAATTTCATGATTTAAAGTGAAGCATCGTACATGAAGTGCCTTTGCGGCAAAAAGAAGCTTAGGCTTCTCCACAAGGTAGCATGTAGGCTAAACATTCATGATGACAAATGGGTCTTTGACCCCAAATGAAAAGAGCATGATACCCAAGTACGAATTAATCAATATATAGCCATATGAGCACAATTTGAACATGTAAGGCATTCAACTCACAAGAGAGGATCATATATAGCATTTTCACAAAAAAATAAGCCATTCACGTGCATATACATCCCAAAGCTACCAAGAGCATAGCTATACATCACAAGAGCTCACTAGCAAGATCATAAGCTCACATCCAGCATATTACAGTGATCAATGTATATGGGAGAAGCACATCACTAAAGCATATGATACAAATGCAATCTATGATACATAGATGCAAACCATGATATGATACAAGAATGAAAATGCAGGATGCATATGTACATGAGACCCCCAACCGAAGCTCAAAAAGGGAAAAACCACACCAAGCTCACCCCGCAAATGTGCAAATGTAGCTTGGTCCAAAGGCTTTGTCAGGATATCGGCGAGTTGTTTCTCGGTTGGCACATAGATTAAGTCTATGTTTCCCTTCTCAACATTATCTCTCAAAAAGTGGCACCTCACTTCTATATTCTAGGTTCTGGAGTGTAGCACGGGATTTTTGGCAACACTAATGGCACTCGTGCTATCACACATGAGAGGAACATGGGTACACTCCTCACCAAAGTCACTCAGCGTGTATATGATCCAAAGCAGCTGGGAGCAACAACTAGCGGCAGCTACATACTCGGCATCTGTGGTAGACTGAGCTACACTTGCCTGTTTGCGAGAAGGCCAAGAAACAAGTGAGGAACCCAAAACCTGACACATCCCCGAAGCCGACTTCCTATCAACTCGACACCCCGCAAAGTTAGCATCCAAGAAACCAAGAAGCGAAAGGGAAGAGGACGCCGAACACCAAAGACAAAGCTCAGGAGTGTATCGAAGATACCTGAAAATCCGCTTGACGGCCTGCCGATGTGAAGTCCTCAGCGACGCCTGAAAACGAGTGCACAGACACGCAGATAACTGAATGTCCGGCCTTGTCGCCGTCAAGTACAAGAGGGAGCCAATCATGCTCCGGTACTCCTTCTGGTCCACGGGCTCTCCGTCCTCATCCGCATCCAGTGCTGTAGTCATACTCATCGGTGTCGACAGGGGCTTCGAGTCGACCATCTTGAACTTCTTGAGGATGTCCTTCGTGTACTTGGCTTGATGCACAAAGATTCCCTCCTTAGCCTGCTTGATCTGAAGCCAGAAAAAGAACTGCAATTCTCCAATCATAGAGATCTCGAATTCTTTGCTCAAGTCCTCTGCAAACCTTTCAACCAAAGAGTGAGACGAGCCGCCAAAGACAATATCATCCACATACACCTGAACAATTAGGATATCATCTCCCTGCCTGAGGAGAAATAGAGACTTATATACTTTGCCCATGTCAAACCCCTCGCTGAACAAGAACCCCCTCAACCTACCATACCAAGCCCGGGGAGCTTGTTTCAACCCATACAAGGCCTTCCTCAACTTATACACTTGGTGGGGAAACTCAACACTCTCAAATCCCGGTGGTTGCTTCACATAAACCTCTTCCTCCAAAAACCCATTCAAAAAGGCACTCTTCACATCCATTTGATACAATTTGAACCCTTTAGCCACAGAAAAGTCTAGAAGGATCCTAATCGCCTCCAAACGGGCTACAGGAGCAAATGTCTCCTCATAGTCTATCCCTTCTTTTTTGCTATAACCCTGAGCAACCAACCTCAATTTTTTTCTAACCACTTCACCATTCTCAACCTCTTTGTTTTTCCACACCCATTTTGTCTCGATAGGTTTGCAATGTGGTGGTGGCTCTACGAACTCCCAAACTTGGTTTCTCTCGAAGTTCTCTAACTCCTCATGCATAGCGTTCACCCAATTAGGATCAGAGAGTCCGTGTCTAATGTCTTTCGGCTCAAAGGTAGCAACAAACGCCGAATTAGCAAAGTGAGAAAATTCCTGGACCTTTACCGTGTTGTACATTCATTGATGTCGCCGATGATTCGCGAGGGAGGATGATCAACTTGAACATGCCTCGGTGCATCTCGCCTGGAGATGACCTTCCCCTCAATAGTAGCCTCCACTTGATCTTGTTGGATTGTAGTCAGTGTAGGGGATGGACCATCCTGCACCGTAGTCGTCATAGTGGAAGTAGAGGGTACATGTGTGGCTGGAGCTTCACCATCATCACCATCATCTTCTTCAGCATCATCCTCCTCATCCTCAAAGATCTTCTTGCCAACTTCGTCATCACCTGCGCACTCAAAGACAGACGAACTGCATGGCTGTGTCTCGTCGAAGGTAACCTCGCAAGTTTCCATGACTAGGTTAGTATCAAGGTTGAGCACATGGAATGCTCGAGAATGACTAGCATAACCCAAAAAGATTCCATCGGAGGACCTCGACTCAAACTTATCAAGCCTACCCTTCTTGAGGATAAAACACCGACAACCAAAAGCCCTAAAATGGCTCACTCTAGGTGCTTGCCCATGCATGATCTCATAGCACGTCTTGTTCAAGAAAGCCCGAAGAAAAATCCGGTTCCCAAAATGGCACGCGGTATTCACCGCCTCAGCCCAATATCTCCTCGGAGTCCTATGCTCATCGAGCATCATCCGAGCCATCTCACAAAGGGAATGATTTTTCCTCTCTACCACACCATTCTGACAAGCGACATAGGGAGAGGAAAACTGATGTTTGAGACCCAAATCACGACCAAAGGTTTCGAATCGAGAGTTTTTAAATTCTATGCCATTGTCGCTACGAATAGCTCAAACAGCATCTCCAATCCTCTCATTCTTCAACCTCAAGATTAGATCCCGGACAAAACCAAACGTCTCCCCCTTGTCAGCCAAAAAGAAGACCCAAGCATAGCGAGAATAGTCATCCACTATCAACAGGACGTACCATTTCCCACCCGCCGAGCACACACGAGCTGGACCAACCAAGTCCATATTGGAGCAGCTCGCATGGCCTCTCTATCATAACCAATGTTAGAGGCAGATGGGAGGCGGTGACCATCTTGCCATGCCTACACGGAGCACATACCAAGTCCTTTTAGTATTTCAACTTAGGTAATCCTCGGACCAAACCAAGCCCACTCAAGTATGACAACAAGTCAAAACTCAAGTGACCTAGCCTCCTATGCCATTTCCAAAGCTCTGCTGAAACACCAGCAACCAAACAACGAGAAGAACCGACACACTAAGAAAAATCAGCTCTGAAAATTTGACCCTTGGGGATGATCATACACACAAGATCACCTCGAAAATCCAAAACACGGGAAGCGCCCGCCTTGAAACGGACCTCAAAACCCTCATCAAGAAGTTGGGACACCGAAAGAAGATTGAACCCCAAAGACTTGATAAGAGCGACACGCCTAAGAGTCACAGACTCACTCACCTTCACCGTGCCCACTGAAAGCACTCTACCTTTCCCATTGTCCCCAAAAGTGATGTACTCCTTGGACACCACCGGGGTGAGGCTGGAGAACCACCTTCGATCTCCGGTCATGTGTCAAGAGCAACCGGAGTCGATCAGCCAAAAGCCTTCCATGCCGCCCACCCCGCAAAATAAAAAAGAGAGCGAGAGTGAGCAAATGACTCAGCACTGGGGTTAGTGTAAAAGAAATCAAACCAGTGTCATGCCATTTGCTCAAAAGTGGGGTTAGCAAAATCCATCCTATCACTCCTAGGTGGAAAACCCACACGTCTCCTTGGATGACCACGAGTACCACGAGGTGAAGACCGTGGCCCGTAGCTCCTCTGAGACCTTAAACTGCGATCATTCCCCCCATACTCGTATTGCCCATGAGTGAAGGAACGTCCAGCAAACTCACCACGCCCGAACAAAACACGCTTACCATTGTCTCTCTGAGGAGGCACACCTCGTGTAGGAAACTCACGCTTTTCTCTAGGGTAAATGGTACGAATGGACCGAGTAGACGACCGGAGAGGGGGGGGGGAGTGAATGGTAGCCGATAAAAATTCTTCTCCAAAGATTCGAACTCGGCTATGTCCCAAATCAACAACCAAGGATTCCCACACAAGCTTGCCAAGGTCGCATAGTCACAACAGACCTACCAACCCTAGCAACAAGTCCAAACAAGTTGTAAAGCGGAAGCACAACTCAAGAAGCAAAGGACTTAGCCAATTCTGGAAAAACTTGAGGCCTCAAACCAACTAAATCGCCAAGAATCGATTACAAACCGAGCTCCAGCAAAAAGCTAGGGTTCCACCCGAAATCCTCAAATCCAAGGCCAAATCCGGAGTTTGAGGGGTCAAGATCAAGCACAAAGATGCACAAGGCATCTATCCATGATCCCCACAAAGAAATCCGAACCCAACCACCTTAGAATCGGAGGAACAAGCTGCGCACGAAAATCCAATGAAAATAGCCCAAAAAGACACGAAAATCACTCGAGCCACAAGAAGGAAATCAACGCAACCATAAAAGCTTCCATACACTCGGAGGTCAGATTCTCTACAAAACGGTGAAGAAAATCTAAGCCTATGGAGCAGGGAAATGAGAAGCAATCCGGGCGGATGGTTTGCCCAGAAACCCTAGAGCTATATATATGAGTCCCTCTGGGTTGGACAAATGACCAAGCTACTCCTAGAACTTAAACTAAGATACAAACCCCTCAGGGGCAATATGGCCAAGTAGCACTCCTCTTCATCAGGTGATCATGCCTTCGCCGTAGTCCGCGTCCTCCCGACGCAAGCCCTGCGATCCCGCCACGTGTCCCCCGGCATCGAAGCTTCTCGACGCGCCTGGATCAGCGAGAATAGTCGTCCACTATCACAAGGACGTACCATTTCCCACCCACCGAGCACACATGAGCTGGACCAACCAAGTCCATATGGAACAACTCTCATGGCCTCTCTGTTATAACGGATGTCAGAGGCGGGTGGGAGGCGGTGACCATCTTACCATGCCTACACGGAGCACATACCAAGTCCTTTTGGTATTTCAACTTAGGCAATCCTCGGACCAAATCTAGCCCACTAAAGCGTGACAACAAGTCAAAACTTAAGTGACCTAGTCTCCTATGCCATTTCCACAGCTCCGCTGAAACACCAGCAACCAAACAACGAGAAGAGCCAACACACTGAGAAAAATATGCTCTGAAAATTTGACCCTCGGGGATGATCGTGCACACAAGATCACCTCGAGAATCCAAAACACGAGAAGCACCTGTTTTGAAACGGACATCAAATGCCTCATCAAGAAGTTGGGACACCGAAAGAAGATTGAACCCCAAAGACTTGACAAGAGCAACATGCCTAAGAGTCACAGACTCGCTCACCTTCACCGTGCCCACTGAAAGCACTCTACCTTTCCCATTGTCCCCAAAATTGATGTACTCTTTGGTCATCACTAGGGTGAGGCTGGAGAACTACCTTCGATCTCCGGTCATGTGTTGAGAGCAATCGGAGTTGATCAACCAAAAGCCCTCCAAGCCTCCCACCTCATCCTCGGAGTCGGAGTCCGAGTCATCCTTGTTGCTCTTCTTGCTTGCGGAGCTGTGTGCCATGCCGCAAAAACCTTGGGCGGTGAAGCAGAAGCTGTTGATGTTCTTGCTTGATCGATGAAGAGTAGAAGGAGCTTGAGTCAATGTCACTTGCTCCGGCAACCATCGCACGCTCCTTCTTGTGACCACCACTCCTCCTCGGCCTCCGCTCGGACTTGTTCTTACCCTTGTGGTCATCCCTCGAGCGGTGCTTGTGGTCGGTTATCGTATGGTGCTTGTGCTTGGGCTTGATCTCCATGGCCTCCGGGCACTCAGCGATAAAGTGCTCGTGCTTCCCGCACCGGTAGCACATGCCTGAGCTCCTAGCATTCTTCTGGTTCGTGTACATGCGCTCGCACCGCCTGCTCAGCAATGAGAGATCCTCCTCGCCCAGCACATCAAACTCCACATCTGGCATGGACACAAGGCAAGACAAAGAGTACTGTCTCGAAGACAGGTTAGCGTTAGTCCTTGGTCTAGAAATGAGAGCCAGACTATGAGGGTCAGTCGGGTTCTCGATCCTTGCTCGCACCCCACGGTCCACCTCGGACGACTTGAGCTTGGAAAACAACTCATCCACCGTGAGGGTCTCATACTTCTCTGACTTCAGAATGGTCTTGACCTTCTCACTACACATGGAACAATCCAAAGAGTGCAGGAGCTTCATAGCCCTGTCATGATCATCATACGGGAGCACGGCCACATTAGCTCTCATGTTGTTCACAATCATAATGAAGCGATGGAACATGGTGTCTATGGACTCATCAGGGAGATGAGTGAAGTTCTCGTAGTCTCTCCAGTAGGTCACGAACAACCGAGCCTGAACCTGTGCGTTCCCAGCATGAGCGTTCTCCAACTGCTCCCAAATCTTACAAGCCAAGTCCTCTGTCTGAACCCGATCGATTTCGGATTGACACAGAGCACGAAACAAGTAATCGACCACCTTGTTGTTGGCGCCGTTCATGTCCCTCGAACCCAGAGCTAGGAAGTTAACCGGATGAACATAAGTTGTGTTCACCGTAACGTCCCAAAGCAACTGACTCTTACCGCGAAGAAAAGCGGCCATCCTTCTCTGCCACATATGGTAATTCTTACCATCAAAGTGTGGAGGACCCGAACCCTGTTCCTGGTACGCCATTTTTGGATCTTAGACTGGTTAGAATCACGAAGATCTGTAACTGGCTCTGATACCAATTGAAGGACCGATTAGGCGACTAGAGAGGGGGGGAGTGAATGGGAGTTGATAAAAATTTTTCTTCGAATAGTCGAACTCAAATCAACAACCAAGGATTCCCACACGAGCTTGCCAAGGTCGCGTAGTCACAACGGACCTACCAACCCTAGGAACAAGTCCAAACAAGTTGCAAAGCGGAAGCACAACTCAAGAAGCAAAGGACTTAGCCAAATCTGGAAACCCCTGGCGGACAGTCCGACCCTGTACGGCGGATAGTCCGTAATAAGCAACCGAACCTCCAGTACCGCACCTCGGAAAATAGGATAGTCCGTGAAGGGTCCGCGGACAGTCCGAGCTAGGCGGATAGTCCGAGACTCGCACGCAGACGGTCCGCAAACACCGTTCAACAAAACCCTAGACACTCCACGGATCAAAACACCTCGTGCTCACGAACTAAAGAACATGCGATGAACTCAGGAGCACGCGGACAGTCCGCGGCCACTTGGCGGACAGTCCGCCAGCCTCGAACAGAACAGCCCAAGCTCAAAACCGCGAGGTCAACTCCACCTATCCATCCATGGATCTCCCAAACGACTTGAGCTCTTGAGACAAGATTTGGGGGAGTTGTGAAGCGTCCCTAGGGGATGCTATACCCAAAAACTTGAGGCCTCAAACTGTTGACGCGAAAATAGAATGTCATCTCCGCGCGCGACACACGTGACTCCCCGGTCTGTAGCGAGGCGTGCCAGCCAATCTGACCTGTTGATTAACAATGGAAAATATTATGGATCGGCTAGAGAACCGATGGGTCTTAAGTAACACGTGTACTTGCCAATCGGCCGATAGAGAGAAGCGAAATCGGCCGGCTTGAAAGCGACCGAAGCGCAATTGCGTAAGTAAAGAGATCGGCTAGATCGGCCGATCGTGACGTCAGCACTTGAATGAGTCATCGGTTGTGACAAAGAAAGCCGACAAGATCTAGATCGAGCTGGATAAATTGGTGGTCAAAGCTAAAACCACAAGAATTGGTACGAAAACTTGTAGATCTAGCAAATATCGATTAAGGGTGAATAAAGAACTAGACGAAACCTCAGCGATGCGCCCGGAGGTTAAAGCATAGGATTATTCGGTAAAACGGTACTCACAATCTTGTCGGAGATCGATCGATGCAGCTCGACGAACTTGAAGGATGACATTGAAGAAAAGAAAAACGCAATGGTGAAGTCGCCAAAAAGTAGATGCTGTAATGCAGATGTTGTAAATTGTAAAGGGTTTGCCCGGAGGCGGTTTGTTTGATATTGGTGGGTACGAAATTTCCCGACCACGCAGGGCCGCTATTTATGTCCTAAGGACAACACGACTCCTAGCCGATTATGGCACTATTTATTTGCATCTAAAGAAAACGAACACTACTAAAACAGAAAAAGACTCATGCAAGAGTTGAACTCTCCTAAAACTGACTCTGACCCGTTGCCAACCGTAGATTGACCCACCTCTGTCGTGCCTTGCCTTTTGACGTATCTTCTTGATTACTGTCTTCTTCTCTTCCATCGGCCGATTCTCCGGTTGACCATCGGCGGATCAGTTTGACCCGCCAGCTCATCCATAGACAGGGTTACACCCCTATGACCATCGGCGAGTTCTATTGACCACCCTTCCTTCTCTTCAATCGGCTGATTGTACTGCTTTCTCATCGGTTGTTCCTTCTTATCCCTTTTGACCTGTTTTCCAAAGAACGGTGTCAACACATGCCCCCCAGTTTCGGAGTAAATTATCTTTTGCTCCAAAATTTACTCAAATCCGGTATCCTCCTTGATTCTAAGACGGCTAGAGAATCTAAACAAATCTCAAAAGGGCCCAGTAAATACAACTGCCTCAACTCTCTTTTCCCCTGAATTCCGTTGCTTTCAACAGCTCAAGCTTCCGGGCGACGAAACCTAAGCTCTCAAGTCCTTGCTGATCTATGGCTTCTTCAAGCTCCGCCAGAGGTTCTTATCCCCCTCCTGCGCCCTGAAGGCATCTCTTTCTTCAATTACTCTGGTATGTCCTCGTCCCTTTGCTTTTCGTTTGTTTTACAATGCCACTGTCATGCTTTATCTGAAGTTTAGATTCCTTTTATTTATTTTTAGGAACTTAGATCCAATCTTACTATCCCTGTTGATGACAAGTGTGGGCTTGTCTTACTTGGTCCAATGGGTGATATTGATCCCACCGAGATGATTAATTTTAAAACTGGCAGAATCCCTTTCAAGAATGCTTCCTTAGATTTAGCCGACTGGGATAGCTGTTTCAGGTCTTGGACAGGGTACAACAAGGGATAGAGAAACTGGTACCTTAGAATGTCTAAGAAGAACAGAGATCTCTAGGAGCAATATAAAATCAGTCAATGCATTACCCTGTCTCTGTCTGATATGAATCTCTTTTGATAGCTGCTTCTTATTTCTAGTCTGATGCTCTTAACGCCTTTTTATTTGGTCATGGGCTGATGACCCCAACCTTGGCCGATGTCCTTTTATTGACCGGTTTAGATGTCTCCTCCTCGGACGCTCTTTTCGATCACCGTAATGACAAACCTTCTCATCATCTGAAGACCAAAAATGTTGGCGGCTGGTCTGGTTACATCGTTGAGCATATGAAGTCAGGCACCGTGAACACCAGAGAACATGTTGCTTTTCTGAACATGTGGCTTGAGAAGTTAGTCTTTTGTGGTAAATCTTTCGGCCCCACTTCTAATTATCAGATTGTAGCTAAACGGTTGGCTGCTGGCTCTTGTATTCCTCTTGGTAAATATCTCCTGGGTGCGGTCTGCAACCTCCTTCATCAAGTGGCAGTCAGTTTGTCGACCAATTCCCCAATAGGCACTCCAGGAGGTCCCTGTTGGTTCATCAATATGTGGCTGAACCTCCTTCTTCAAGATAAATTAGAGCAGAATATCTTCGATATGTCTTTTCCAGGAGATCAACCAGATGGCGTTCCAATCGAAAAACACCGACACACTTCCTTTGGTGAAGCAGTCTCAGTCTTTCCAGGACATAAAAGGGCTCTATCCCGCATAGCAGAGCATTTCAGGAGTTTTTATATTGGCTTTACACCAGAATCTATAATCTAGTTTGCATATGAAGATCGTGATACTCATTTTCAGACTGTTTTCAGCTTTGATGACATCACCAAGGATGATGAGAACAGAATTGCCTTTGTGGAGATGATCAAACTAGGACTTCTTCCATCTTGTGTTTTTGGAAAAGATCAATCGGCCACATATGAATTCTATAATCATTCAGTGAGCGCTCATCAACTGGGATTTGGCCAATTGCAGATTGGTCATTACTTCTCCAATTTGATCAAACCATGGCAGGTCATCCCTAATGGCGTTCACTATCAATGTCTCTTGGACTTGGTTCCTGATTCTTCCACTATCAATCTTGATTCCTGGAAACTTGCCTGTTTCACTTCTCCTCTTTTTAATATCTGGTGGGCATAATGGTGTGATCATCTTTTCTTCGTGTCTCCAAAACTTTATTGTGAGAAGCTGGATCCTGCATACAATACATCGACTGATGAGGTACTTTCTTGCTCGATTACTTCATACATTTGTTTCTCCCAATGTGCTCTAACTGCTGCATTCTTCTTCAGCCTGATACTACCGAACCTCCCGCTAGAAGTAAAAGTGGCAAGCCGATTAATTATTTTCCACCGAGACCTTTGCCATACATTGGCTACAAAGCTCCCTCAATCTCTTCAGTCATGTAGGGTCCAAAAGTAACCTCTACTTCGAACAATCCACTTTTGTCGGCCCTCAAGAGGAAAGTTGTGGCTAGTAAAATCCCAAAATCTAGCCGTAGAACCAAGAGGAAGATCGATACTGAAATCGTCGATATTCCAATCATGGCTGGAATATTGGCTGGTGCTTTCGAGGTAGTAATCATTTTTAACCCCTTTTCTCTCTTCCATACTTCAATTAGCTGAATTGTCCTTTGTGTAGTCTTCGGGTTTGACAGGTCAGTCAACACAAACCAATACTACTAGCCTTGGTCAAGACACAATATTGGGGCCAATTCAAGAAAATTTGGTCGATGACACTCTGGCTGCACCATCTAAGCAACCTGAACCAGACCACAGTGTAGGGGACCAAATCTAGGATCCAACCAATTCTCAGACTGAGAAACTTCCAACTGAGGTAAAGAAGAGCCCTTTACTTGTCACTGGTCAATTTTGTCTATCTTTGATTTCTTATTTTTCGTTCAGGATGCCAATGAAACATCTCGTTCAGGATGCCAATGAAACATCGGTCGAGACCCAATATAAATCTTTGGATGATTCTCAAAAAGTCACTGGTGACCCATCACAATCGCCAACCGTCGAAGTTCCAGAACCAGAATTGGCTCAAGAGCGGATCATTCAAGCACATGCAATTTCTTCTGTTGTGGAGGTAAATTTCTTGAATTGCTCTGTCTTCTGTTTTAGGCATCATACTGATTTTCATTTCTGTTGCAGTTTCCACCAACCTTGCCCCTCACCGTTCAGAGTGCATCTGCCAGTCTCCTCTCTGACGATGTGAAAGCCAAGCTCGTTGAGATGCTTCCCTTGCTCAATCAAGACATCAGCCAACTCGTACAAGACACTGAACCGATCAGCAGCATCTTCAAGCAAATTCAAAGCCAATTACCTAGAGATCTCAAGTCCAAGACGCTTCAAGTTGCTTTCATCGAGAATCGATAGCTTCGAGTTCAAGAAGCTCAGGATCAACTAGATGAAAGGAGACGCCAGGAGCAACTCACTCAGGACAGGGAGAATCTGTACAGTAGTATGACTGACCTGGACCGTAGGATTGAACTGCTGACTTCTTCCCATTCTGACATTATTAATAGTATTGATCGCCTGAATTGGCATCGTGCTGAACTGATGAAGGAACTTAGTCAGATTGATCAAGACTTGGTTGATGAAGAGAAGAAACTCGAGGATCTTCCGGTAACCATTGCCACTATGCAAGAGTAGAAGAACTTCATTGCAGAACGGGCTCAAGCTCTTCGTGAACAAGAACAGTCGATTCCTGGTTCAGCCAATGCCGATCATCAGGAGATAGAAGAGGCCGATCAGCTGCGTCTGGATCTCATTAATGCTATCTACCTTCTAGGCATAGTTTAATTTTTCTGAGCATTGTAACTTCTTTATTGTAACTAGCCTTTACTGGCCAACTCCCAATGCTTCGTATTTATAGCTTTGACCGAACGTTTCAATCGGTCTTTATAAGACGCAAGATCTCTTTGCTTTTGAACCGTGCTTCCTTTTCGCGATCGCTTCTTCTTCTTCTTCTTCTTCTTCTTCTTCTTCTTCTGATTCTTCTTCTTCTTCTTCTTCTTTTATGAATCAGGTTGGTTTTCTTCACCCTTTTCACTTTTCTGATCCCTTTTTTGATGTTTCCTTTTCCCCTAGTCTCCCAATCGTGAAACCGTGGAGAGGATCGTGTCGAATATCAATGCTCTTGGTGCGAATCGGACAACACAGCCATCTAGGCAAGAACGGGGTCTTCGCCTTGTGATTGCAAATGATGAGAGGAAGCTGGAAGTCCTTGAAGCCAGGAGGACTGCTCTTCTCTAGGAACTAGACCACGTAGATGAAGAAATAGTCTGAGTTAGAGCGGAGTTAGATAAGGCAAAGAGTCTTCTTTAGACATTGATGTACTACCAGCCGATGCAATCAACCATATTTATGAATAAAATCACTCCCCTTTTATTGGTATTGATGAATCTGAATGTACTATTTTCTGGTGATAACTTCCCATACATGCTTGTAGGTGCCTTTTATAATCTGATTCACTTCTTTGTTTGCTATAAAGATGCAACTTGCTTCTTATGCGCTACCATAACCTTCTGCCCATTAACCAAATCGGCCTCTGTTAGGAATAGGAGGTATGCCTCCCTGAGAGTGCTTCCAGGAAAATGCAATTATCTCCACTCCTTGACAAGTTTCTTCTTGAAGTGTTCTTGCATCCAGATGATGCATTGAAGCTTGTCGTTGTTGCTAGCAATGTTGAGAGAGAAAGATCCTGAAAACCTCCTCTTCTGGGGTACAGAGTGGGGCCACTCATTTTTATTCAATTCACCTTCAAAGCCCATCCCTGATTTTTGGGAAACGTATCACTGCATGACTGCCAATCGTTTAGTCTGAAGCGTTCACAGGGAGACTATTTCTCTCTTGACTAAAACAGGCGTCTTTTATTTTGCCTTTTTCAATTCCCTCTTGTAGTTATCCTTCCGTGCGGCTTGGGCTATAAATAGTCTTGAAGCTTGATGAAGGAAACCACATTTCTCAGTCATGGCACACGAATCAAATCCAATAGATTATATACTTTTGTTGTATGATTGTCTCTTCTCCTCCTCCTTCCTCTCCAATGCTAGAAGAATTCTTGTGAAGTAGTGCAGTAACACCTATTCCTCTTCATCCCCTTTTGAAAAGCCAGAAGGCACAATAGCTAGAAGAATTCTTGTGAAATAGCTAGATTCACTAGCTTTAGGAGAAGGAGCAAGTAGGGTGTCTTGCTGCACATCTATCAGAGGAGGAGCGTGCCAAAGGAACGGCCATCGTGGTCATCATCTCAGACTCCTTTCGGCGGAAGATTATAGAATCCAATGAAGATCTTAGTCTTCCATTTCCTCTTCGCGGTGTCATTCTCTCATTCATTGATTCAATATCCTGATCATACTAGAGATAGGACAACACATCCCTTGTAAGTTCTTGAAAATGCATGTAATCTTCAGATCTGAGTTGTAATATCATCGTTGTAATCCAAAACGGAGGAATGAAAATATTTTCATTTTATTCTGAGGGCAATATGTGTATCGGCCATGTTCTGGAAAAATTTGAATATATTAATTGTACATCGGTTTCTACATTTTTTGTACTAAAGGCGATTCTTTACAGACATCGGCTATTCTACTAGAGGCGATTACATTTGCAATCGGCTACAGCTCGAAATCTCAATCGGCCGATAGGCTCAATATGACAATCGGCTTACATAATTGCTTATATGCTTGAGCAACTAATCCTTCGATCATTGTGAACCCATGCCCAAGCTTTTCTTCGTCTTCTAGGAATTGATCCATTCAAAATTTGTCATCAGAGCCGACTGCTCGAATTGGCTACAGTCCAAAATCAGACACTTTGAGATACTTGGTATCCCATGCTTTTCTTGGTATGCAGCTCACTTGATCATAGGTCCAACCTTGTGTTTCTATCACTACAAATGTTAAGCATGTTTCTCCTTTGACCACTTCCACTGAATCTCCGATCCATTGGATGATACATTGATGCATTGTAGAGGGTACGCAGCAATTGGCATGTATCCAACCCGACCCAACAGTAGATTATAAGATCCCCTCCCTTTAATGACAAAGGTGGTTGGAAGGGTCTTACTGCCGATGGTGAGCTCCACGAAGATTGCACCTTGAGCCGGAGAGACGTTGCCTTCAAAGTCCACCAGCATCATGTCGGTTTGGGTTAGATCTTCATTAGACTTCCCAATCTTGCACAGCAGGGTGTATGGCATCAGATTCACTGCTGCTCCTCCTTCTACTAGCATCCTGGTGACTGATTTCCCATTGACAAAACCTCTGAGAAATAATGCCTTCAAGTGTTGTCTTTTCTCATCCTCTGGCTTCTCAAAGATAGCCTATGTATGTTCTAATGTCAACTGAGCCATCCTAAGTTCTTCATCGGACACATCTGAATCAATTAGAGCCATAAACTCCTTAGGAAGAAAGACAACCATGTTTATGTCAGCCTTTGGCTCATCATCTTTCTCACCATTGGCCTTAGGCTTGGGACGCCATACTTGAGATCGAACTTTCTTTTTGTCCAGCACGCGTCTTTCCTCTTCTTCTTGATGTTCTAGCTGTCGCAGACGCTGGACTCTCCTTTTCTGAGACTTGGTCAAGCCATCTGGACACCATTGTGGATTAGGCTTCTTGTATGACTAGCTTGACCCTTCATCGTCCAGTCGCACAGGGCATCGACGTTCAGGGGCTCGACACATGATATCTTCATCAGGACCCAAGGAATCGGTCATCTCTTCTAGCCAATTGTTTGACTTCTCATTGACTCGGCCACCCAGCCGATCATGAACGTTGGCCTTGCCCCCCAGCCAATCATGGATGCTGACCTTGCCCCTCAGCCGTTGATGAACTGAGACTCGTTGATTGTTGAATTCACGGTGATCCCCAATCGTAGGCCTTCTGTCATTGAATCAAACCCTCTTGGATGAGCTACTATTGTTATATGCTCCGTAGCACTCTGGACAATTTTCTGCCGTCGGTAGTTTGATTCCTTCCTCCTAGTAGTACTTGAAGAATGGACATCTCCAATGTCCTTTATTACGTTGTGCCCACTCTTCTCTCTTATTTGCCTTCTCTTCTTGTCGCTGAAATTTGTTAATTAGCATCCGAGACGTGATAGGCCAGCGTGGCTTTATGTCTTCCTCTTCAAGTAGCAACCCTTTTCCTTTAGCATCGACAGCAGTTGCTTGTCCTTTGGGATCAACAACTCCTTTATTTTGAGCCGATTCCGATGTCAGCAGCTTAACACGTGATGTGTCTTTGCTAGACACCTCAACTGTATTAGTTGGGAAGGGGTACTGATCAATCTTCATCGGCTTTTCAGCTTTGGTAGGGGTTTCAAATTTAAGTTTCCCTTGCTCAATAGCTGATTGAATCTGCTGCCTGAAGATCTTGCAATCATTTGTGTCATGCGATGTTGCATTATGCCACTTGCAATACTTCATCCTTTTGAGCTCTTCTGCAGATGGTATGGTATGGAACTGGGAGAGTTTGATCTACCCTTGTTGAAGCATGTTGACTGTCAAATTTGGTACACCTAACTATAAGTTTACCATCAACATTGGCACTAATTTAATATCAAAACTAACGATCCTAACCCTCATGATATGTCAAGTTCGCACTCGCATGTGGTTTTGGAGTTTATTATTTACGCAGGAATTAAGCACTTAAATGAGGACTTTGCGAGAAGATCATGAAGCCCGGCACAAGTCAAAACACATGATGAATATGACTCCAAATGGCCCAAGGACCTAACCATCAACAAGTAAAACTTCGGAGACTTGGAGGTTTACCAACGAGATCAACTCAGCCCGAGAGATATTCTCATAGCCCAGAACAGCATGATCTTTCGGTGCAGGTTCAGAGACTTAAACGGCCTCTAATGGCAAACATTTGAATACCAAAGTTGTGGGCCTCGACGATAGCTTAGATTTGGACATATGGAAGGCCCAATTCGGGTCAAGGAGCTAGGAGATATGACCCCCGAAATACCTGCTGCGCAGATAAGTCCGAAATCAGACAGAAATGAGACAAATTATCTTCCAAGGCGGTTTTGGGGATCTTATCTTCGTTTCCAAGGAAAGCAATGAATACGAAAGTTAGAGATAATTTCGTGGCACACAACCTAGACACCGAATTTGCATTATTTCGAGTCCGGACGTGGGAAATATGGTGCCGAAAAAAAGGGCTGCGAATCAGGAAAATCTAGACGAGCCTGAAAATATGGAAACCAAGTTTGCTTCTCTCCCAAGGAAAGATCTTGTGCAAGGCAAGGTGGAGGACGCCCCAAGGCTCCTCAATAGTATAAATACAACACCCTAGGCGCCTGAGGGGGATTGATCCATCAATTCATTCGTCATCCGCCGCCGAGGAGCAGAGAAGAGAGGGACACTATTCCGGAGAGGAGAGGGTGGAGATGGTTGACTAGGGTTTCCCTAGCCGACGTGGGAACCTTGCATGGAAGACCACGTCGGAGTTCTCGGAGCTAGGATCAAGATCAAGGTAGGATTCCGGTGGTGATCTTGTCCATGTATTATACTCTCATGTTGAATTTGCAAGATTGAATCCGATTTCTAGCGATGAAGTGCTTTCTCTACAACTTTGTCTTCGCTTGGGTTTGCTTCTTCCCCAATCTAGTCTATAGCTACATTGCTTAGGGTGCTCTTGAAGTCATGGTGGCTAGAGGTGCATACCCGTTCTATCGAGCGTTTTCATCTTGTTCATCTTGAACTTGCCCTAGGCTAAACCGCACGAATAGGAGTTCGTTGTGACAAGACGGTGGCTCCAAAAGGCGGGCGTCTTCGGAGTTGGAACGGAAGCCACGATTTAAAGAGTCTAGTAATGAGATACATTTGCTTTATTCTTATTTGTTTTGGAACTTCAACAAAAGACCAGATCCAATCTCTAGATTGGTTTTACCTCCCATCCCTTCCTCTTTCTTAGATTAGATGCAAAAGCAAACTTCTCAAGATCAACGTGTTTTCCGCTTATTAGATTGGATCTTGTGTTACACATTGTTCCACGGATTCGATACCTTGGGTTCACACTAAAGGGAAGAAGGGTCCCTTGACTACGACAGAGGACTTGTCCGCTTGCAAGTCCAAATGAAGTTTGATACACTTATAGACCGTCAACAAGCCCCTTTTTCTGGCGACGTTGCCGGGGAACAAGTAATCAAGATTCAATCTAGTTTTGCATTTGTGAATATTTTCTGTTTTCTCTTGATTTTTCTTTTGCATCTCTTGATTTCGACCATCCTCGAGAAAAAAAATCAATCTAATCTAGGGTTTTGCTAAACCCTAGTTTTCTTTTAGTTTTCTTTATTTTGTTTATTGCTAACCCTAATCGGAGATGGACGGTTACATCTCCAACAAAAAAAACATATATTTTGTGGATGGTCTAGAAAACTTTTGCATGCAAAGGTGACGTGCAACACAAGATCTAAAAGTGGAGGCCGAACATCATCGGAATCTCCAAGAGAAACTCCACCTCCAAGATCGAAAGGAGATCAACCTCATCCGCCACTCATCCTAGGAAGGTCGTTCGTCAAGACCGTCGGAGCAATCAACGTCGGCAAGGGGGAGGTCAAGTTCGACATCGATGGCGTGAGGAGTGCATTCAAGTCAACCATGATTCAAGGTATGTAAAATGATCAATATTAAATACATTCTACCTCATCATCGCATCGGAAGGGAGGAGTCAAGGGAGAATCAAGTGAAGAAGACGCAAAAGTTGTTGCATACGGCGAGACCAAGAATCAACTCCCGCTTGTGAAGACTAAAAAGATGACTAAGCCAAAGAATAAACCTATACCGAAGCCAAGGATGGTGTAGAAGTGGGGTCCCTAAGATTGCAACGCCCACAAAAAGTGTTGATCCGAAGTGAAGAAAAGAAGAAGTCTAGCTATAGACTATAAACGAAGCGTTTGCGGGAGGTAACCTGTTCGTCGAGTCATGAATAAGCTACCGGGAGGACAACCCGTTGAAGAGTCAAGCTACCGGGAGGGCAACCCGAAGAATTTTTCAAGTTTTTCAAGTAAGTGGTCTTAGAATTTGCTACACATTATATATTATAAACTCTGATGTGGTTGAACAATTTTTGGAGACATTATAATTGCTCAGTCATTTTATTTAAATTTTATATTGATCATAAACCAATGACTTGAGCCATCCCAAGTTTTGTTTGCTTATTTTTGAGAAACAAGTACCAAAAATTCAGAACCTACACCAACCTTTCATCCTCTCCATGGTGTTAAGGTTGGCTTGTTTTACATGATAAAAACACACGAGTGGAGCCTCGCTATGTTTCTTAATGTTTTTAATCTTTGATGCATGGAAGGACTCGCGTGAACCTAAGGAACTTGATTTTTGGTTTCATTCAACTTGACATCCACCAGTTTCTCTAGATTTAGAATTTTTCTAAGCCCCATTGACTTTATTTTTATTCAAAATATCTCTCTCATGTTTGGTGAAAATTAGAACCTAAACCTATACCACCACGGTCAAGCTGGAGGAACTTGCTATCAATTAATGAAAGCAATCGATCCTGGTGCAACCAAAATAAATTTTATATTTGTTTTTGATGCCTAAAAGCTCCTCTAATGATATATTTGGACTCATCGCTAGCGTTGAGTAAATTTTTAAAGTTTCAAAATTAGAGGTGTGATTAGCATCTAAACATGATTAGGGGAGGTTTTTGAGCTTGATTAACATTTAGTGCCCCACGATGCATCACGTATCCATCACTTGGCATCTTGGGCACATGCAAAGGACAAGCATGGGGGAAGCAAGGGCTTTATTTTGTAGGAAATAGGTGGAAACACAAGAGGCAAGGGAACAAGATGTGACATGAAGTAAAACAATGGAGGTGGAACCCTTAATCGCGCAAGCAAAGGAGTGGTTGTGAACATTTGGGTGGAGGAATCTCGTGGATCACGCGGACACAAGGCAAGAAGGGAGCAAGAAGTATCTCAGAGAAAGATCAAAGCAAATGGAGTAGGAGGGCCCCTAGGCCGATCAGCCTAGGCCGGCCGGCCTAGCCTCCACTTATGCCCCCCGATGCTCCCCTTCGCCTGGTAAGTATTTTATGCATTTGTTCATTCGTATTCTTGAGTTCATAGCACATAAGTTCCAGAAACAACCTAGAAATATTTAAGTTCCTTGGGGATGAAGATCTTGTCATGTTAATCACCGATTCTTTTGTTTCAATCTTTTGTTTATGATGATAATGCTTTGATGCCTAAGGCTAGCCACCATGCTTTTCGGGAGTATAGATCTCACTACTCCCGTAGATCCCTTCAACATATCATTTGTAGGTTTAGCTAAAGTGGCCTCATGTTCACACCTCAATAAATTAGTTTAGTTTCACCTTGATAGACGGTTGCATGTTCAAGTATCCACAAACCCTTTGGGCTAATATCCATCCTATCTTGTGCACCTCACGCTCCACCCTCTAAAAAAATAATATAATAATAATTATAATAATAATAACTCCACCCTCCATATGCTTCCCTTGTGTGTTTTCCCACCGGCAAGCAACCCCCGGTGTACTTGTTGTGAGTTAGTGCAGTAGCAATGTGGAAGGTAGCCACCAATGTCTTCACCAAGAAGACACGTTCATCGTCATCAAAGGTGCAATTATCAAGCTCTTCGAGGAGGCACTCGATTTCCGAGTCTCTCCGAAGCATGGAGGAAGACGTGGCACCACCGAGGAGCAACATGCTCCCCTTGGTGGCATGAGGAGTACATGAAGTTCATCCATGCGGTACACCGAACCGCGAGGACACACGGAAGAGCCACCCGTTCCACCATGACGCTCAACTCGTTCATCCGCTCCACCACCATACACTCTGAGGTGTTCCAATGGATTCATCATGAAGACAGAGGAGGAGGAGGAGAAGTTTGTTCGTCTTGAGAAGAGGTTTGTGCCAAATGTTGACTTTGATGACGCCCTCCAAGCGTTGGGAATTTACTCGAATCAAATCTTGAGCAACCTTGGATGAGTGCATTTCTTTAATGGAGTTGGTGTAAGCACTCACAAGGAGCTTGCCTTGGAAATTCTTATACATTAGCACCGGTCATTGATGAAGGAGTGTCGTGCCTCTCATTTCGCCTTGAAGATGAAGAGCAATTAGTTCCTTATGGATATATTATAGAGCTACTCGGTCCCAAGAAGGAAGCCCCGGAGCAAGTTGAAGTCCAAGAAAATATGCTAGAAGGATTTTGGGGAATGATTTCGGGAGAAGGTTACAAGGAACCCAAAATTTCTCCTTGTTGGGATTTCTTTGGGCGTCGAGTACATGAAGCAAGGAAAATATATTAGTGGAGATGAGAGGAGAGGTTGCAAGTTGATGTTCCTCTTCCCAACACAGGGCTGAGTTTATTTGTTGAAGGGAGACAAAAATTGGTTAGAGGAAGGACTTCTTGTGCCGGCGAAGAAGAATAAAAAGGAAGAATTGTTGAAGAAGGTTCATCCTCCGCAGCCCGTAATGAAGGAGAGGCTGCACATCAAGCTAATAAACAAACATCTTATGGAGGAATATCAACGCCTCCACCATATTATGAAGTGTGCTGATGCAAACATGGGGGAGTGGGGCAGCCATGCCGCCACCTCCTCCACCATACATGGCGCCCAACGAAGCTTTCATGGTGCCTCATAAAGGCCAATGCAAGTCAAAAGGAAGAAGAGACCGACGCAATCATACTACGAGCGAGGATACAACGCACAAGATCATCAATATCAACCACCGGAAGATGAAGAACGGAGAAGGAGGAAGAAGAAAAATAATAATGATGTCTTCAATTTCGGTTCGATTTCCTCTTCTCTCTTTTCTTTATTTTCAGCTTTTATGCAAATTTGTGTGTGCGTAGCATTTTCTGTTTTTTATTTATTTTCAGCATGTGTGTTAGTAGTAGTGTTTGCTTTAAATCAACATGAATAAAGTTTGCCACCATGATTATCACCTTTAGTGAAGATAATAAGTTGATGCCATGTTGATATATGATGAAAGTTGCCACTTTACTTATCTTTGTACTTGTTTTATGCATGATTAAGCTAATACTCTCTTAAAATACAAATCTTAAATTAAATTAAATGCTAGCTTAATCCTTTACGAAGGTTATGATAAAAATAAGAACCATAGTTTTCTTTCCATGCTCTCAATTTTGGATAGGTTAAAGATGATTTATTTTTGTTCTTAAAACTATGCTAACCTTGTCACTAATGCCACTTGCATGTTGCTCTAGCTATCCAAAGCCTTATATTTATTTGAGTGCAAAAACTTAGTGTACAAGATTTATTTTTTTGGGTGAATTAATTCAGGGTTTGATTTCTCTGGCCTGAGACTAAGAAGCTGGTCATTCCGTTTTTGCGTATCTATCTTATTGCTAGCCCTTTTCTATCCGTGCATTATAAGTTTTGACATCGGAAATTTCGCAAACCTCGCCGGATATCCACCCATAAAACCCAATATATCTTTTTGTGTTTACCTCCTTGACCACAACCTATCATTTGAGTATGGATGAATATTTCGAGAAAGATCACAAGAATGAAGGTGCCAAGGATTGAAGTATAATTTTGGGAGTCCTCCAAGATGACATAAGGTTGCGTGAAGGATCCATAGAAGATTTCAAGTGTTTCTTTCTAGGAAAACATAAAACTTTTAGTACCTACCTTGGCACAAAACAAAAATTTTGTCACCTCTTTGCCCAAGGATGTGCAATCGTCTAAGCATGGGGGGAGCTGCCAAGGAGGTATGTACAATGTAATCTAGAGTTCAAGGGGAGTATATAAAAAATAAAAAGAAGAAAGAAGAAAGAAAGAAGAGAAAGAAGACGTATGAAAAAAAAAGAGAAAGAAAAAGGAGAGAAGAAAAAAATATATAAATAAATAAAGCTCTCCGGCTCTCTAGATGCATTAGGAGTTTCAATAGGATTCAAGATCAAGACCCACACTCATCTTTCCAACCATGTGCAATCCGATAACGAGGACTTTTCTTGTGCCTCGGGATCACTCTTTGCCATTTGCACATGTCCACCTATCTCAAGTGTGCGTATTTTTCTCTCTTCCCCTCCTTGAAACAACATTATTTTCCAATAACCTTTTTGACGAGTCTCGGTAAGACCATGAGAAGCTTGTCTTGTTTTGATAATATCTTAATAATAATATCTTGGTAGGACTAAACTTTTCCCAAAAGCTCCATATAAATCCTACCACTTATATATATTTTGAGAGTGGAAAGGAGTAGAACAAATAGGCTTGAGAGACAAGATGAGATGAGAGTTCATGAGCAAGATGCAAGAAGGTTTAATTTTGGAACTTGGTTTAGCTCTTTTTATTCATCTTACTCTACACTTCAAAATTTATGAGATTCATTTGAGATTTGAGAGCATGACTAATTACTTGTGGAAGAGCTTAATTGATATCCACCTTCCGTAGGGATGAAGGCTAGTACACTATGGAACTTTAAAAAATATAAATTTAAAGAGCATTATGTTTTCTCATGTATGATCAAGTGCAGGGTATGAACAATGAAAGGCAATGCTGATATCCATTGAAGGCATACTCGAGGACGAGCAAAGTTTAAGCATGGAGGTATGTTGACGGTCAAATTTGGTACACCTAGCTATAAGTTTACCGTCAACATTGACACTAATTTAATATCCAAACTAACGATCCTAATCCTCATGATATGTCAAGTTCGCACTCGCATGTGCTTTTTGGAGTTTGGGAGCATTTATGGGTAAAGTTCATCGAGCACTTTGCGAGAAGATCATGAAGCCCGGCACAAGTCAAAACAAATGATGAACATGACTCCAAATGGCCCAAGGACCTAAGCATCAACACGTAAAACTCCGGAGACTTGGAGGTTTACCAACGAGATCAACTCAGCCCTAGAGATATTCTCGCAGCCCAGAACAACATGATTTTTCGGTGCAGATTCAGAGACTTAAACGGCCTCTAATGGCAAACATTTGAATACCAAAGTTGTGGGCCTCGACGATAGCTTCGATTTGGACATATGGAAGGCCCAATTCGGGTCAAGGAGCTAGGAGATATGACCCCCGAAATACCTGCTGTGCGGATAAGTACGAAATCAGACAAATTATCTTCCGAGGCCGTTTTGGGGATCTTATCTTCGTTTCCAAGTAAAGCAATGAATGCCAAAGTTATAGATAATTTCGTGGCACACAACCTGGACACCAAATTTGCATCATTTGGAGTCCAGACGTGGGAAATATGGTGCCAGAAAGAAAGGGCTGCGAATAAGGAAAATCTGGACGAGGCTGAGTTTATGTAAACCAAGTTTGCTTCTCTCATAAGGAAGATCTCGTGCAAGGCAAGGTGGAGCACTCCACAAGGCTCCTCAAGAGTATAAATACAACCCCCTAGGCGCCCAAGGAGGGGGATTGATCCATTAATTCATTCGTCATCCGTCGCTGAGGAGCAGAGAAGAGAGGGACACCATTCAAGAGAGGAGAGGGTCGAGATGGTTGACTAGGGTTTCCCTAGCCGACGTGGGAACCTTGCATGGAAGACCACGCTGGAGTTCCCGAAGCTAGGATCAAGATCAAGTTAGGATCCCGGTGGTGATCTTGTCCATGTTTTATACTCTCATGTTGAATTTGAGAGATTGAATCCGATTTCTAGCGATCAAGTGCTTTCTCTACAACTTTGTCTTCGCTTGGGTTTGCTTCTTATCCAATCTAGTCCATAGCTAGATTGCTTAGGGTGCTCCTGTAGTCATGGTGGCTAGAGGTGCATACCCGATCTACCGAGCGTTTTCATCTTGTTCATCTTGAACTCGCCCTAGGCTAACCCTCACGAATAGTAGTGCGTTGTGACAGGACGGTGGCTCCAAAAGGAGGGCGTGTTCGGAGTTGGAACGGAAGCCACGATTTAAAGAGTCTAGTAATGAGATTCTTTTGTTTTATTCTTCTTTGTTTTGGAACTTTAACAAAAGACCCGATCCAATCTCTAGATTGGTTTTACCTCCCATTGCTTTCTCTTGCTACCTCCGGTGTTTAGTAGATTAGATGTGTTTTCATGGTTCTTTCTTAGATTAGATGCAAAAGCAAACTTCTCAAGATCAAAGTGTTTTCCGCTTATTAGATTGGATCTTGCGTTACACATTGTTCCACGGATTCGATACCTTGGGTTCACACTTAAGGGAAGAAGGGTCCATTGACTACGACGGAGGACTTGTCCGCTTGCAAGTCCAAACGAAGTTTGATACACTTATAGACCATCAACAAAGCAACGGATCAAATATTTTATTGGCCTTTGTGATATCAAAGCCGAATCTTTCTGGTTCCTTCATACCAAAGGGACAGGATATTGTCTTCTTGCCTTTGACCCACTCTGCAAACCCTACCATACTTTCTTCATCTTCTGAATTAGAGCAATCTACATGAGAGATCTTCTTTTGCAAATTTCTCCTAGGCTCATAGGACTTTGCAGTCTCCAGACTCATTCGACTGACCAACTAGCTATGACTCTCGAAGTCATGTGATGCATATTTCTCCCTCAAAGTTGGCAAGAGTCCTTGGAATGCCAACTCAGCCAACTGTTTATCTCCTAGATTCAGACTATAGCATTTGTTTCTGACTTCTCTGAACCTCTAAACAAATCCAGCAATAGTTTCATCGTTTCTTTGCTTGAGTCTGGTCAGATCAGTAATCTTCATCCCATGAATGCCAGAAAAGAAATAATTGTGGAACTGCTGCTCCAGATCGGACCACTTGATTATAGAGTTGGCCGGAAGTGAAGTGAACCATGAAAATGCTGGCCCTGAGAGAGATGAAGAAAAACAACCGTATCCTGAGTGCATCAATATTCCCTGCTTCTCCACATTTTATGATGAACCGAGTGATATGCTCCATTGTGGATGTATCATCTTGCCCAAAGAATTTGGTGAAATCTGGCACCTTGAATCTTGGAGGGAAATGTATCTGATCGTAACCAAACGGATACGGAGTTCTGTACATGTTGAAGGACCGATTAGGCGACCAGAGAGGGGGGGAGTGAATGGGAGCCGATAAAAATTCTTCCCGAAGGATGAACTCGACCTATGCCCCAAATTCACAACCAAGGATTCCCACACAAGTTTGCCAAGGTCACGTAGTCACAACGGACCTACCAACCCTAGGAACAAACCCAATCTCAAAGCAACACGGAAGCGCAGCTCAAGAAGCAAAGGACTTAGGCAATCTGTGGTGCCTGGGGCGGACCGTCCGCATGGACCAGGTGGACTGTCCGCGGGGGCCTGGCGGACCGTCCACGGATTCACAGCGGACCGTCCGAAATAGCCTCCCGAACCACCAGTACTGCACCTCGAAAAACAGATCGTCCGTGCCCTACTCGCGGACCGTCCGAGGGCAACTCGTGCCACGCGGACTGTCCGTGACGAGCGGGCGGACTGTCCGCAAACTCCTTGCAAACAAAAGCAACTTTCACGACGGATCAAACCACGCGCAAGAACAAGCGACGAACTGGACGAACGCCGGGCCGCGCGGACTGTACACGCCTACCAGGCGGACTGTCCGCTAGGTGCAGACAGAGCAGCTCGAGCCCAAAAACGAGAAGTCAACCCCTCCCATCCATCTATAGATCTCCCAAACAGCTTGAGCTCTTGAGAAAAGATTTGGGGGAGATGTGAAGCGTCCCTAGGAGATGCTATACCCCAAAACTTGAGACCTCAAACGAACTAAATCGCCGGGAATCGAATCGCAACCGAGCTCTACCAAAAAGCTAGGGTTCCAACCGAAATCCTTCAATCGGAGGCCAAATCCAGAGATTGGTGGGTCAAGATCAAGCACAAAGATGCACAAGACATCTATCCATGGTCCCCACCAACAAATCCGGGCCCAAACACCTCAGAATCGAAGGACACAAGGTGCGCACGAAAATCCAACGAAAATAGCTCAAAAAGGACACGAAAATCACACGAGCTACAAGAAGGGAATCGACACAACCATGAATGCTTCCATACACTCGGAGGTCAGATTCTCTACAAAGCGGTGAAGAAAATCTACGCCTATAGAGCAAGGAAATGAGAAGCAGTCCGGATGGATGGTTTGCCCAGAAAACCCTAGAGCTATATATATGAGTCCCTCTGGGTTGGGCAAATGACCAAGCTACCCCTAGCACTTAAACTTAGGATACAATCCCCTCAGGGGCAAATAGGTCATGTAGCACACCTCTTCATCGCACGGCCACGCCTTCGCCGCAGTCCGCGTCCTCCCGACGCAAGCCCTGCGATAACGCCACGTGTCCGCCGGCATCGAAGCTTCTCGACGCGCCCAGATCCCGTCTCCGCCCGCCGAGCCACCGGTCTTGGTTTTGTGGCTCAACCAAGTAACCCGACGGTTTTGTGGTGAACCGCCGTAAACCCCGCGTGCAGACTCCGGTCGTGAGCCGCTACTCTGCACCGGCTCCGGTCGACGACTTCGTCTTGCTTTTCTTACCACCATGCGGCCCGCACTTGACCCCGCTGGCCACCGGGTCCCTCGAGCCGAGCCTACTTGTCTCTCCACTCCTCAGAGGCCCCGCAAGGCATAGACCTTTCGCGCCCGCTCTTCACCTGCACCAACACGAGTCAAGCCGCAACCTGCACCTGCAATACTCGGCCAAGAGTCAGTCCACACCACGTTGTCAATCACTCATCACACCAGGGAGCGACCATCCACCGGTCCTCGGACGCTCCGGTCCTCAATCTCCCCCTTGATGAGTGCATTGACAACACACACATACTAACCAATTCAGAAAAAAGAGAAAAAGAAAAGAAACGACTGAAAAACTCAAACAAGTGATCAAAAGCCAAAGAAAAGCCAAAACGAGATCACTTGAGTGAGAAAAATCTCGGTCCTCTAAGGCAAGGGCAACGGCTCGACACAACCGAGATAAAATGCTCCAAAATTGCCGACTCCTCAAGGTGAGGCAAAAGGGCTCGACACCATCGGCAAAAGAGCACAACTAAAATTCAGGCGAAAAAGAGCTCCCAAATGCATATGAATGCAAACTCCCCCTGAACAAATGCACTCCCCCTGAACAAATGCATTTCTCCCCCAAAGCAAGAACAAGAATTGGGTACTATCTCTCCCCCTTGTTGGTAATGCATGAATCAAGTCTACAAATGCAAGCATGTGCTTCTCAAATAGACATAGAGCACTACAACATGCTAAAAAGAGAAATAGACAAGCTAGATTGCCACAAATTCAGCACTAGCATCGCCAACGAGATAGATAGGGACATACAAGCATGTGACATAGCAATGATCAAAATAAACCAAATTTTCACAAAAACTTCCCTCTCATGAGCATAGGACCTAAACATGATCAAAATGAGCACAAACAACATATAACTCACAAACTGCATGCAAGGTTACAAATTCTCATCACAAGATCATCACAAACACCTACAAGCTATCTCATGTCATGTCAAAGCTACCGAGCCATGTGTTCACTTCTAAATGTGAGACTTCTCAACGGTGAACATCATGCAATGGTTTAGCACCCAAAAAGAAATCTAAAGCACACATGACATGGAAGCATATTTTTCAAGCACAAGCATTTCATATACCAATTTGAAGATTTACAAATTAAGCATGGTACATGAAGTGCCTTTGCGGCAAAAAGAAGCTTAGGCTTCTCCACAAGGTAGCATGTAGGCTAAACATCTATGATGATAGATGGGTCTTTGACCCCAAACGAAAAGAACATGGTCCCAAGAACAAATTAAGCAAGCTATAGCCATAAGTGCACAAATTTAGCATGAAAGGCATTCAACTCATAAGAGAGGATCATATATAGCATTTTCACAAAAATAAGCCATCCACAAGCACATACATCCCAAATCTATCAAGAGCATCGCTATCCATCATATGAGCATCAAAACCAAAGTCACAATCTCATATCTAGCATATCATAGTGATCCAAGTATATAGGAGGAGCACATCTCATATGGTACATATGCAGTCTATGATACAAAGATGCAAGCATGATATGATACATAAATGAAAATGCAACATGAGTATGTACATCAAAACACCAACCAAAGCTCAAAAGGGGAAAAGAACACCAAGCTCCCCTCGCAAACGGGCAAATGTAGCTTGGTCCAAAGGCTTGGTTAGGATATCGGCAAGCTGTTTTTCGGTTGGCACATGGATGAGGTCTATGTTTCCCTTCTCAACATTGTCTCTTAGGAAGTGATACCTCACCTCTATATGTTTGGTTCTGGAGTGGAGCATGGGGTTTTTGGCAACGCTAATGGCACTCGTGCTATCACACATGAGAGGTACATGGGAACACTCCTCACCAAAGTCACTCAGCGTGTATGTGATCCAAAGCAGCTGTGAGCAACAACTAGCGGCAGCAACATATTCGGCTTCTGTGGTAGACTGAGCTACACTAGACTGCTTGCGAGAAGACCAAGAAACAAGCAAAGATCCCAAAAACTGGCAAGTCCCCGAAGTCGACTTCCTATCGACTCGACACCCCGCAAAGTCGGCATCCGAAAACCCAAGAAGCGAAAGAGAAGAGGATGCCGAGTACCAAAGACCAAGCCCAGGAGTGTATCGAAGATACCTGAAAATCCGCTTGACGGCCTGCCGATGTAAAGTCCTTGGCGACACCTGAAAACGAGCGCACAGACACACAGAAAACTAAATGTCCAGCCTCGTCGCCGTCAAGTACAAGAGGGAGCCGATCATGCTCCGGTACTCCTTCTGGTCCACGGGCTCTCCGTCCTCGTCTGCATCCAACACTGTAGTCATACTCATCGGTGTCGATAGGGGCTTCGAGTCATCCATCTTGAACTTCTTGAGGATGTCCTTCGTGTACTTGGCTTGATGCACAAAGGTTCCCTCCTTCGCCTGCTTGATCTGAAGCCCGAGAAAGAACTGCAATTCTCCCATCATGGACATCTCGAATTCTTTGCTCATGTCCTCTGCAAACCTTGCAACCAAAGAGTGAGACGAGCCACCAAAGACAATATCATCAATGTACACCTGAACAATTAGGATATCATCACCCTGCTGAAGGACCGATTAGGCGACCAGAGAGGGGGGGAGTGAATGGGAGCCGATAAAAATTCTTCCCGAAGGACGAACTCGGCCTATGCCCCAACTTCACAACCTAGGGCTCCCACACAAGCTTGCCAAGGTCGCGTAGTCACAACGGACCTACCAACCCTAGGAACAAGCCCCAAACAATCCCAAAGCGAAAGCGAAACTCAAGAAGCAAAGGACTTAGGCAACCTGCGAAGTCCCAGGCGGACAGTCCGGAGTGACCGGGCGGACGGTCCGCGAGGGGCTGGCGGACGATCTGCGAGGTCACAGCGGACAGTCCGAAAAAGCAACCCGAACCTCCAGTATGCACCCTCCGAAATTCGGACGGTCTGCGAGCTCACTGCGGACTGTCCGCTCCTCGCGGACGGTCCGGCCTCACCGGGCGGACGGTCCGGCCAACAAGATCCAACCAAAACCTACCGGCCAAACGGATCGAAACGAAACAATTCAAGAACTCGCGAAGAACACGATGAACACCTAGCTGAAAAGCTCCTCGCGGACGGTCCGCGACCCCCTGGCGGACTGTCTGCCACGCGCGGACAGAACAGCCCGAGCCCGTCATGGATCTCCCAAACGGCTTGAGCTCTTGAGGTAAGATTTGGGGGAGATGTGAAGCGTCCCTAGGAGATGCTATACCCCAAAACTTGAGACCTCAAACGAACTAAGTCGCCGGGAATCGAATCTCAACCGAGCTCTACCAAAAAGCTAGGGTTCCAACCGAAATCCTTCAATCGGAGGCCAAATCCGGAGATTAGGGGGTCAAGATCAAGCACAAAGATGCACAAGACATCTATCCATGATCCCCACCAACAAGTCCGAACCCAAACACCTCAGAATCGAAGGAACAAGGCGCGCACGAAAATCCAATGAAAATAGCTCGAAAAAGACACGAAAATCACACGAGCTACAAGAAGGAAATCAACGCAACCATGAATGCTTCCATACACTCGGAGGTCAGATTCTCTACAAAGCGGTGAAGAAAATCTACGCCTATGGAGCAAGGAAATGAGAAGCAGTCCAGATGAATAGTTTGCCCGGAAAACCCTAGAGCAATATATATGAGTCCCTCTGGGTTGGGCAAATTACCAAGCTACCCCTAGCACTTAAACTTTAGATACAATCCCCTCAGGGGCATATAGGTCATGTAGCACTCCTCTTCATCGCACGGCCACGCCTTCGCCGCAGTCCGCGTCCTCCCGACGCAAGCCCTGCGATCCCGCCACGTGTCCGCCGGCATCGAAGCTTCTCGGCGCGCCCGGATCCCGTCTCCGCCCGCCGAGCCTCCGGTCTTGGTTTTGTGGCTCAACCAAGTAACCCGACGGTTTTGTGGTGAACCGCCGCAAACCCCGTGTGCAGACTCTGGTCGTGAGCCGCTACCCTGCACCGGCTCCTGTCCACGACTTCGTCTTGCTTTTCTTGCCACCATGCGGCCCGCACTTGACCCCGCTGGCCACCAGGTCCCTCGAGCCGAGCCTACTTGTCTCTCCACTCCTCAGAGGCCTCGCAAGGCATAGACCTTTCGCACCCATTCTTCACCTGCACCAACACGAGTCAAGCCTCAACCTGCACCTGTAATACTCGGCCAAGAGTCAGTCCACACCACGTTGTCAATCACTTATCACACCAGGGAGCGACCATCCACCGGTCCTCGGACGCTCCTGTACTCAATCTCCCCCTTGATGAGTGCATTGACAACACACACATAGTAACCAATTCAGAGAAAAGAGAAAAAGAAAAGAAACGACTGAAAAACTCAAACAAGTGATCAAAAGCCAAACAAAAGCCAAGAAGAGATCACTTGAGAGAGAAAAATCTCGGTCCTCTAAGACAAGGGCAATGGCTCGACACAACCGAGATAAAATGCTCAAAAATTGCCGACTCCTCAAGGTGAGGCAAAAGGGCTCGACACCATCGGCAAAAGAGCACAACTAAAATTCAGGCGAAAAAGAGCTCCCAAATGCATAAGAATGCAAGCTCCCCCTGAACAAATGCATTTCTCCCCCAAAACACGAATTGGGTACTATCTCTCCCCCTTGTTGGTAATGCATGAATCAAGTCTACAAATCCAAGTATGTGCTTCTCAAATAGACATAGAGCACTACAACATGCTAAAAACAGACATAGACAAGCTAGATTGCCACAAATTTAGCACAAGCATCGCCAACGAGATAGATAGGGACATATAAGCATGTGACATAGCCATGAGCAAAATAAAGCAATTTTTCACAAAAACTTCCCTCTCATGAGCATAGGACCTAAACATGATCAAAATGAGCACAAACAACATATAACTCACAACCTTCATGCAAGGTTACAAATTCTCATCACACGATCATCACAAACACCGACAAGCTATCTCATGTCATTTCAAATCCATCGAGCCATGTGTTCACTTCTAAATGTGAGACTTCTCAATGGTGAACATCATGCAACGGTTTAGCACCCAAGATAAGGAATTTTAAAGCATACATGACATAGAAGCATATTTTTCAAGCACAAGCATTTCATATACCAATTTGAAGATTTACAAATTAAGCATGATACATGAAGTGCCTTTGCGGCAAAAAGAAGCTTAGGCTTCTCCACAAGGTAGCATGTAGGCTAAACATCCATGATGATAGATGGGTCTTTGACCCCATATGAAAATAACATGGTCCCAAGCACAATTTAATCAAACTATAGCCATAAGTGCACAAATTTAGCATGAAAGGCATTCAACTCATAAGAGAGGATCATATGTAGCATTTTCACAAAAATAAGCTATCCACAAGCACATACATCCCAAATCTTTCAAGAGCATCGCTATCCATCATATGAGCATCAAAAGCAAAGTCACAATCTCCTATCTAGCATATCATAGTGATCCAAGTACATAGGAGAAGCACATCTCATATGGTACAAATGCAGTCTATGATACAAAGATGCAAACATGATATGATACATAAATGAAAATGCAATATGAATATGTACATCAAACCCCCAACCAAAGCTCAAAAAGGAAAAAGAACACCAAGCTCCCCTCGCAAACGGGCAAATGTAGCTTGGTCCAAAGGCTTGGTTAGGATATCGGCAAGTTGCTTTTCGGTTGGCACATGGATGAGGTCTATGTTTCCCTTCTCAACATTGTCTCTCAGGCAGTGGTACCTTACCACTATATGTTTGGTTCTGGAGTGGAGCACAGGGTTTTTGGCAACGCTAATGGCACTCGTGCTATCGCACATGAGAGGTACATGGGAACACTCCTCACCAAAGTCACTCAGCGTGTATGTGATCCAAAGCAGCTGTGAGAAACAACTAGCGGCAGCAACATATTCGGCTTCTGTGGTAGACTGAGCTACACTAGACTGTTTGCGAGAAGACCAAGAAACAAGCGAAGATCCCAAAAACTGGCAAGTCCCCGAAGTCGACTTCCTATCGACTCGACACCCCGCAAAGTCGGCATCCGAAAACCCAAGAAGCGAAAGAGAAGAGGACGTTGAGTAACAAAGACCAAGCTCAGGAGTATATCGAAGATACCTGAAGATCCGCTTGACGGCCTGCCGATGTGAAGTCCTTGACGACGCCTGAAAACGAGCGCACAGACACACAGAAAACTGAATGTCCGGCCTCGTCGCCGTCAAGTACAAGAGGGAGCCAATCATACTCCGGTACTCCTTCTAGTCCATGAGCTCTCCGTCCTCGTCCGCATCCAACGCTGTAGTCGTACTCATCGGTGTCGACAGGGGCTTCGAGTCGTCCATCTTGAACTTCTTGAGGATGTCCTTCGTGTACTTGGCTTGATGCACAAAGGTTCCCACCTTCGCCTGCTTGATCTGAAGCCCGAGAAAGAACTGCAATTCTCCCATCATAGACATCACGAATTCTTTGCTCATGTCCTTTGCAAACCACGCAACCAAAGAGTGAGACGAGCCGCCAAAGACAATATCATCCACATACACCTAAACAATTAGGATATCATCGCCCTGCCTGAGGAGAAAAAGAGTCTTGTCAACTTTGCCCATCTCAAACCCCTTGCTGAACAAGAACCCCCTCAAACGGCCATACCAAGCACGGGGAGCTTGTTTCAGCCCATACAACGCCTTCCTCAACCTATACACCCGGTGAGGAAACTTAGCACTCTCAAAGCCCAGTGGTTGCTTCACATTCACCTCTTCTTCTAAAAACCCATTCAAGAAGGCACTCTTCACATCCATTTGGTACAACTTGAACCCTTTAGCCACGGAAAGGCTAGAAGGATCCTAATTGCCTCCAAACGGACTACAGGAGCAAATGTCTCCTCATAGTCTATCCCCTCCTTCTGACTATACCCCTGAGCAACCAACCTCGATTTGTTTCTCACCACCTCACCATTCTCACCCTTCTTGTTCTTCCACACCCATTTTGTCCCTATAGGTTTGCAATGTGGTGGTGGCTCTACCAACTCCCAAACTTGGTTTCTCTCAAAGTTCTCTAACTTCTCATGCATTGCGTTCACCCAATTAGGATCAGAGAGGGCGTGTCCAATGTCTTTCGGCTCAAAGGTAGCAACAAAAGACGAATGAGCAAAGTGACAAACATTCCTGGACCTTGACCGTGTCGTACGTTCATTGATGTCGCCGATGATTCTTGAGGGAGGATGATCAACTTGAACGCGCCTCGGTGCCTCTCGCCTAGAGACAACCTCCCCCTCAACTGCAGCTTCCACTTAATCCTGCTGGATCGTAGTCGGTGTAAGGGCTGGACCATCCTGCATCGTAGTCATCATAGTGGAAGTAGAGGGTACATGCTCGGCTGGAGCCTCATCCTCACCATCATCCTCTCCAGCATCATCCTCCTCGTCCTCAAAGATCTTCTTGCCAATCTCATCGTCACCTGTACACTCAAAGACAGACGAACTAGGTTAGTATCAAGATTGAGCACACGGAATGCTCGAGAATGACTAGGATAACCCAAAAAGATCCCATCGGAAGACCTCGACTCAAACTTATCAAGCCTACCCTTCTTGAGAATAAAGCACCGACAACCAAAAGCCCTGAAATGGCTCACTCTAGGTGCTCGCCCGTGCATGAGCTCATAGCACGTCTTATTCAAGAAGGCCCTAAGAAAAATCCGGTTCCCAACATGGCACGCGGTATTCACCGCCTCAGCCCAATATCGCCTCGGAGTCCTATGCTCGTCGAGCATCGTCCGAGCCATCTCACAAAGGGAACGATTTTTCCTCTCAACCACACCATTCTGACAAGCCACATAGGGAGAAGAGAATTGATGTTCGAGACCCAAATCACGACAAAAGGTTTCGAAATGAGTGTTTTTAAATTCAGAGCCATTGTCGCTACGGATAGCTCGAATGGCATCTCCGTTGCTCTCATTCTTCAACCTCAAGATTAGATACCTCACAAAACCAAACGTCTCCCCCTTGTCAGCCAAAAAGAAGACCCAAGCATAGCGAGAATAGTCGTCCACTATCACCAGGACATACCATTTCCCACCCGCCGAGCACACTCGAGCTGGACCAACCAAGTCCATATGGAACAACTCGCATGGCCTCTCTGTCATAACAGATGTCAGAGGGGGGTGAGAGGCGGCGACCATCTTACCATGCCTACACGGAGCACATACCAAGTCCTTTTGGTATTTCAACTTAGGTAATCCTCGGACTAATCCTAGCCCACTCAAGCGTGACAACAAGTCAAAACTCAAGTGACCTAGTCTCCTATGCCATTTCCAAAGCTCCGCCGAAACGCCAGCAACCAAGCAACGAGAAGAGCCAACACACTGAGAAAAATCGGCTCTGAAAATCTGACCCTCGGGGATGATCGTGCACACAAGATCACCTCGAGAATCCAAGACCCGCGAAGCGCCCGTTTTGAAACGGACCTCAAAACCCTCATCCAGAAGCTGGGAAACCGAAAGAAGATTGTACCCCAAAGACTTGACAAGAGAAACACGCCTAAGAGTCACAGACTCACTCACCTTCACCGTGCCCATTGAAAGCACTCTACCTTCCCCATTGTCCCCAAAACTGATGTACTCTTTGGTCATCACCGGGGTGAGGCTGGAGAACCACCTTCGATCTCCGGTCATGTGTCGAGAGCAACCGGAGTCGATCAACCAAAAACCCTCCAAGCCTCCCACCTGCAAATCAAAAACGAGAGCGAGAGTGAGCAAACGACTCAGCACTGGGGTTAGTACAAAATGAATCAAACCAGTGCCGTATCATTTGCTCAAAAGTGGGGTTAGCAAAATCCATCCTATCTCCTCTAGGTGGAAGACCCACACGTCCCCTTGGAGGACTACACGCACCACGAGGTGGAGACCGTGGCCCGTGGCTCCTCTGGGACCTAAAACTGCGATCGTTCCCCCCATACTCGTATTGGCCACGAGCGAAGGAACGTCCAGCAAACTCACCACGCCCAAACCCAACAAGCCTACCACCTTCTCTATGTGGTGGCTCACCTCGAGGCACAAACACACGCCTCTCTCGCGGGTAAATGGTACGCACCATACCCTCTCCCCTTGGCACCAACCTAGGCTCAGGCACACCACGAGAGGGGCGGTACCTGTCCTTGTTGGCCATCTCCCTAGCCAACCTCTCCTCACGCTTCCTCCTGAAGCAAAACTCTGCTAGGTGCCCATCCCTCCCATAATGCTCACAATGGAAGGGTTTTGGTTTTGGCTTTGGTTTTGGGCTCTCTTTGGGCTCTGGCTTCTCCTCACTCGGTTTCTCTCCCTTCTTCCCAAAGAACTCATTCCCCAAGTCACTCTTGAACTTGATGGGTTTCTGGAAGTTGTCTGTCTGTGGAGGAAACACGGGTGGAGCTGGGGTTGTGTCTAGTCGATTCCTAAGTGGGTTTGGCTTAGGAGCATAGGCATTTTTGTGGTGGGTTTTTGGTGGCTCTGGGATATCTCCAATCTTCCCCTCATCCTCACCATTTCCCTCACCAACCTTGTCTGCCCCAAGCGCTTGCCCATCATAGCGCTTGTATGCCTCAATCATCATCCGGAGCTAAGGCTCATGACCAAACAACCAACCCATCATCTTTCTCAACTCATCATTCTCATCCTGCAGACGATCAACATAGTGTGCAAGCTCCAAATTCTTCAAAGCATTTACTTCACAAGTAGAGCATGATGTAGGAATAGGAGCTTTCAAAGCAGCTTCTAGAGATCTAGCATAAGCAACTGATTCATCTAGTTTCTTATGCAAAACAGGACAAGAAGTGCTAGCACCAAGCAAAGAGGGCCTAGATTTCATCTCATCTAGCTCAACCCTAAGCACATATAGTTCCTCAACCTTGGAGGCATACTTCTCCTTAAGCACAGTCAATTCACCAAGAAAAGTGGAACAATCAGTGCATTCAGGTTCATCGGTCACAATAGGAGCAGACTTAAGAGAATCTATTTGAGCCCTAGCATCAACAAGCAAAGACTCTAGCTCAACCACCTTCTCCTTAGCCTCTCCAAGCAAAGACCTTTACTCCTTCTCCTTGTTGGTCTTTCTAAGCACATCATCACGGTTGTCAAGCAAGTCATTCAACCTAGCATTCTCCGCTATCAAGAAGGATGGATCATTGTTTACCTCTTCCTCGGAGTCGGAGCCCGAGTCATCCTTGTTGCTCTTCTTTCTTGCGGAGCTATGTGCCATGCCGCAAAAGCCTTGGGCGGCGAAGCACAAACTGTTGATGTTCTTGCTTGACCGCTTGCCCTTGTGCCGGTTCTCATCTTCATCACTTGAGCTCGATGAAGAGTAGCAAGAGCTCGAGTCGATGTCGCTTGCTCCGGCAACCATCGCTCGCTCCTTCTTGTGACCACCACTTCTCCTCGGCCTCCGCTCGGACTTGTTCTTGCCCTTGTGGTCGTCCCTCGAGCGGTGCTTGTGGTCGGTCCTAGGACGGTGCTTGTGCTCGGGCTTCACCTCCATGGCTTCTGGGCACTCAGTGATAAAGTGCCCGTGCTTCCCGCGCCGGTAGCACATGCCCGAGGTCCTCCGAACATTCTTCCGGTTCGTGTACATGCGCTCGAACCGCCTGCTCAGCAACGCGAGATCCTCCACGCTTAGCACGTCAAACTCTTGATCTGGTATGGACACAAGACAAGACAAAGAGAACTGTCTTGAAGACATGTTTGCGTTAGTCCTTGATCCAGAAACGAGAGCCAGACTATGAGGGTCAGTCGGGTTCTCGATCTTTGCACGCACCCCACGGTCCACTTCGAACGACTTGAGCTTGGAAAACAGCTTGTCCACCGTGAGGGTGTCATACTTCTCCGACTCAAGAATGGCCTCGACCTTCCCACTCCACACGGTACGATCCAGAGAGTGCAGGAGCTTGACAGCCCTGTCATGATCATCATACGGGAGCACGGCCACATTAGCCCTCATGTTGTTCACAATCACCGTGAACCGCTGGAACATGCTGTCAATGGACTCACCGGGGAGATGAGTGAAATTCTCATACTCTCTCCGGTAGGTCGCAAACAACCGAGCCTGAACCTGAGCATTTCCAGCATGAGCATTCTTCAACTACTCCCAAATCCTACAAGCCAAGTCCTCTGTCTGAACCCGATCGAATTCGGATTGACACAGAGCACGGAACAAGTAGTCGACCGCCTTATTGTTTGCGTCAAACATATCCCTCGATCCTGGAGCTAGGAAGTTCATCGAATGAACATAAGCTGTGTTCACCGTGACATCCCACAAGATCTGACCCTTGCCGCGGAGAAAAGCAGCCATCCGCCTCTGCCACATCTGATAGTTCTTACCATCAAAGTGTGGAGGACCCGAACCCCGTTCCTGGTACGCCATCTTTGGATCTTAGACTAGTTAGAATCACGAAGATCTGTAACCTGCTCTGATACCAATTGAATGACCGATTAGGCTACCAGAGAGGGGGGAGTGAATGGGAGCCGATAAAAATTCTTCCCGAAGGACGAACTCGTCCTATGCCCCAACTTCACAACCTAGGGCTCCCACACAAGCTTGCAAAGGTCGCGTAGTCACAACGGACCAACCAACCCTAGGAACAAGCCCCAAACAATCCCAAAGCGGAAGCGAAACTCAAGAAGCAAAGGACTTAGGCAACCTGCGAAGTCCCAGGCGGACAGTCCGGAGTGACCGGGCGGACGGTCCGCGAGGGGCTGGAGGACGGTCCACGAGGTCACGGCGGACAGTCCGAAAAAGCAACCCGAACCTCCAGTATGCACCCTGCGAAATTCAGACGGTCCGCGAGCTCACTGCGGACTGTCCGCTCCTCGCGGACGGTCCGGCCTCACCGGGCGGACGGTCCGGCCAACAACATCCAACCAAAACCAACAGGCCAAACGGATCGAAATGAAACAATTCAAGAACTCGTGAAGAACATGACGAACACCTGGCTGAAAAGCTCCTCGCGGACGGTCCGCGACCCCCTGGCGGACTGTCCGCCACGCCGGACAGAACAGCCCGAGCCCGAAAACGCAAGCACAAGAACACCTATCCGTCCATGGATCTCCCAAACGGCTTGAGCTCTTGAGGTAAGATTTGGGGGAGATGTGAAGCGTCCCTAGGAGATGCTATACCCCAAAACTTGAAAACTCAAATGAACTAAGTCGCCGGGAATTGAATTGCAACCGAGCTCTACCAAAAAAGCTAGGGTTCCAACCGAAATCCTTCAATCGGAGGCCAAATCCGGAGATTGGGGGGTCAAGATCAAGCACAAAGATGCACAAGACATCTATCCATGATCCCCACCCAACAAGTCCGAACCCAAACACCTCAGAATCAAAGGAACAAGGCGCGCACAAAAATCCAACGAAAATAGCTCAAAAAAGACACGAAAATCACACGAGCTACAAGAAGGAAATCAACGCAACCATGAATGCTTCCATACACTCGGAGGTCAGATTCTCTACAAAGCGGTGAAGAAAATCAACGCCTATGGAGCAAGGAAATGAGAAGCAGTCCAGATGGATAGTTTGCCCAGAAAACCCAAGAGCTATATATATGAGTCCCTCTGGGTTGGGCAAATGACCAAGCTACCCCTAGCACTTAAACTTAAGATACAATCCCCTCAGGGGCATATAGGTCATGTAGCACTCCTCTTCATCGCACGGCCATGCCTTCGCCGCAGTCCGCGTCCTCCCAACGCAAGCCCTGCGATCCAGCCACGTGTCCACCGGCATCGAAGCTTCTCGGCGCGCCCGGATCCCGTCTCCGCCCGTCGAGCCTCCGGTCTTGGTTTTGTGGCTCAACCAAGTAACCCGACGGTTTTGTGGTGAACCGCCTCAAACCCCGTGTGCAGACTCCGGTCGTGAGCCGCTACTCTGCTCCGGCTCCTGTCCACGACTTCGTCTTGCTTTTCTTGCCACCATGCGGCCCGCACTTGACCCGCTGGCCACCGAGTCCCTCGAGCCGAGCCTACTTGCCTCTCCACTCCTCGGAGGCCTCACAAGGCATAGACCTTTCGCGCCCGCTCTTCACCTGCACCAACACGAGTCAAGCCTCAACCTGCACCTGCAATACTCGGCCAAGAGTCAGTCCACACCACGTTGTCAATCACTCATCACACCAGGGAGCGACCATCCACCGGTCCTCGGACGCTCCTGTCCTCACCTGCTTGAGGAGAAAAAGAGTCTTATCAACCTTGCCCATCTCAAAACCCTTACTGAACAAGAACCCCCACAAACGGCCATACCAAGCGCGGGGACCTTATTTCAGCCCATACAACGCCTTCCTCAACGTATACACCCGGTGAGGAAACTCAGCACTCTCAAAGCCCGGTGGTTGCTTCACATATACCTCTTCTTCTAAAAACCCATTGAAGAAGGCACTCTTCACATCCATTTGGTACAACTTGAACCCTTTAGCCACGGAAAAGGCTAGAAGGATCCTAATTGCCTCCAAACGGGCTACAGGAGCAAATGTCTCCTCATAGTCTATCCCCTCCTTCTGACTAAACCCCTGAGCAACCAACCTCGATTTGTTTCTCACCACCTCACCATTCTCACCCTCTTTGTTCTTCCACACCCATTTTGTCCCGATAGGTTTGCAATGTGGTGGTGGTTCTACCAACTCCCAAACTTGGTTTCTCTCAAAGTTCTCTAACTCCTCATGCATTGCGTTCACCCAATTAGGATCAGAGAGAGAGTGTCCAATGTCTTTCGGCTCGAAGGTAGCAACAAAAGCCGAATGAGCAAAGTGAGAAACATTCCTGGACCTTGACCGTGTCGTACATTCATTGATGTCGCCGTTGATTCTTGAGGGAGGATGATCAACTTGAACGCGCCTCGGTGCCTCTCGCCTGGAGACAACCTCCCCCTCAGCTGCAGCTTCCACTTGATCTTGCTGGATCGTAGTCGGTGTAGGGGCTAGACCATCCTGCACCGTAGTCGTCGTAGTGGAAGTAGAGGGTACATGCCTGCCTGGAGCTTCATCATCACCATCATCCTCTCCAGCATCATCCTCCTCATCCTCAAAGATCTTCTTGCCAATCTCGTCGTCACCTGCACACTCAAAGACAGACAACTGCATGGCTGGGTCTCGTCGAAGGTAACCTCGCAAGTTTCCATGACTAGGTTAGTATCAAGATTGAGCACAAGGAATGCTCGAGAATGACTAGCATAACCCAAAAAGATCCCATCGGAAGACCTCAACTCAAACTTATCAAGCCTACCCATCTTGAGAATGAAGCACCGACAACCAAAAGCCCTGAAATGGCTCACCCTAGGTGCTCGCCCGTGCATGAGCTCATAGCACGTCTTGTTCAAGAAGGCCCTAAGAAAAATCCGATTCCCAACATGGCACGCGGCATTCACCGCCTCAGCCCAATATCTCCTCGGAGTCCTATGCTCATCGAGCATCGTCCGAGCCATCTCACAAAGGGAACGATTTTTCCTTTCAACCACACCATTCTTACAAGCCACATAGGGAGAAGAGAATTGATGTTCGAGACCCAAATCACGACAAAAAGTTTCGAAACGAGAGTTTTTAAATTCAGAACCATTGTCGCTACGGCTAGCTCGAATGGCATCTCCATTCCTCTCATTCTTCAACCTCAAGATTAGATCGCTTACAAAACTAAACGTCTCCCCCTTGTCAGCCAAAAAGAAGACCCAAGCATAGCGAGAATAGTCGTCCACTATCACCAGGACATACCAATTCCCACCCGCCGAGCACACACGAGCTGGACCAACCAAGTCCATATGGAACAGCTCGCATGGCCTCTCTGTCATAACGGATGTCAGAGGCGGGTGAGAGGCGGCGACCATCTTACCATGCCTACACGGAGCACATACCAAGTCCTTTTGGTATTTCAACTTAGGCAATCCTCGGACTAATCCTAGCCCACTCAAGCGTGACAACAAGTCAAAACTCAAGTGACCTAGTCTCCTATGCCATTTCCAAAGCTCCGCCGAAACGCCAGCAACCAAGCAACAAGAAGAGCTAACACACTGAGAAAAATCGGCTCTGAAAATCTGACCCTCGGGGATGATCGTGCACACAAGATCACCTCGAGAATCCAAGACACGCGAAGCGCCCGTTTTGAAACGGACCTCAAAACCTTCATCAAGAAGGTGGGAAACCGATAGAAGATTGTACCCAAAAGACTTGACAAGAGAAACACGCCTAAGAGTCACAGAGTCGCTCACCTTCACCGTGCCCACTGAGAGCACTCTACCTTTCCCATTGTCCCCAAAAGTGATGTACTGTTTGGTCATCACCGGGGTGAGGCTGGAGAACCACCTTTGATCTCCGGTCATGTGTCGAGAGCAACCGGAGTCGATCAACCAAAAGCCCTCCAAGCCTCCCAACTGCAAATAAAAAACGAGAGCGAGAGTGAGCAAACGACTCAGCACTAGGGTTAGTACAAAATGAATCAAACCAGTGCCGTGCCATTTGCTCAAAAGTGGGGTTAGCAAAATCCATCCTATCTCCTCTAGGTGGAACACCCACACGTCCCCTTGGAGGACTACGCGCACCACGAGGTGGAGACCGTGGCCCGTAGCTCCTCTGGGACCTAAAACTTCGATCGTTCCCCCCATACTCGTATTGGCCACGAGCGAAGGAACGTCCAGCAAACTCACCACGCCCAAACCCAACACGCCTACCACCTTCTCTATGTGGTGGCTCACCTCGAGGCACAAACACACGCCTCTCTTGAGGGTAAATGGTACGCACCATACCCTCTCCCCTTGGCACCAACCTAGGCTCAGGCACACCACGAGAAGGGCGGTACCTGTCCTTGTTGGCCATCTCCCTAGCCAACCTCTCCTCACGCTTCCTCCTGAAGCAAAACTCTGCTAGGTGCCCATCCCTCCCACAATGCTCACAATGGAAGGGTTTTGGTTTTGGCTTTGGTTTTGGGCTCTGGCTTCTCCTCACTCGATTTCTCTCCCTTCTTCCCAAAAAAACTCATTCCCCAAGTCACTCTTGAACTTGATGGGTTTCTGGAAGTTGTCTGTGTGTGGAGGAAACACGGGTGGAGCTGGGGTTGTGTCTAGTCGGTTCCTAAGTGGGTTTGGCTTAGGAGCATAGGCATTTTTGTGGTGGGTTTTTGGTGGCTCTGGGATATCTACAATCCTCCCCTCATTCTCACCATTTCCCTCCCCAACCTTGTTTGCCCCAAGCGCTTCCCCATCATAGCGCTTGTATGTCTCGATCATCATCCTAAGCTGAGGCTCATGACCAGACAACCAACCCATCATCTTCCTCAACTCATCATTCTCATCCAGCAAGCAATCAACATAGTGTGCAAGCTCCATATTCTTCACAGCATTTATTTCATAAGTAGAGCATGATGTAGGAATAGGAGCTTTCAGCTGAGCCTCTAGAGATCAAGCATAAACAAGCGAAACATCTAGCTTCTCATGCAAAACAGGACAAGAAGTGCAAGCACCAAGCAAAGAGGGCCTAGATTTCATCTCATCTAGTTCAACCATAAGCACATCTAGTTCCTCGACCATGGAGGCATACTTCTCCTTAAGCACAGTCAATTCACCAAGAAAAGTGGAACAATCAGTGCATTCAGGTTCATCGGTCACAATAGGAGCAGACTTAAGAGAATCTATTTGAGCCCTAGCATTAACAAGCAAAGACTCTAGTTCAACCACCTTCTCCTTAGCCTCTCCAAGCAAAGACCTATACTCCCTCTTCTCCTTGTTGGTCTTTCTAAGCACATCATCACGGTTGTCAAGCAAGTCATTCAACCTAGCATTCTCCGCTACCAAGAAGGATGGATCATTGTTTACCTCATCCTCGGAGTCGGAGCCCGAGTCATCCTTATTGCTCTTCTTGCTTGCGGAGCTATGTGCCATGCCGCAAAAGCATTGGGCGGCGAAGCACAAGCCGTTGATGTTCTTGCTTGACCGCTGGCCCTTGTGCCGGTTCTCATCTTCATCACTTGAGCCCGATGAAGAGTAGCAAGAGCTCGAGTCGATGTCGCTCGCTCCGGCAACCATCACTCGCTCCTTCTTCTTGTGACCGCCACTCCTCTTCAGCCTCCGCTCGGACTTGTTCTTGCCCTTGTAGTCGTCCCTTGAGCGGTGCTTGTGGTCGGTCCTTGGATGGTGCTTGTGCTCGGGATTCACCTCTATGGCTTCCGGGCACTCAGTGATAAAATGCCCGTGCTTCCCGCACCGGTAGCACATGCCCGAGCTGCTCCGAGCGTTCTTCCGATTCGTGTACATGCGCTCGAACCGCTTGCTGAGCAACGCGAGATCCTCCTCGCCAAGCACGTCAAACTCCTCATCTGGCATGGACACAAGACAAGACAAAGAGAACTATCTCGAAGACATGTTAGCATTACTCCTTGAACCAGACACGAGAGCCAGACTATGAGGGTCAGTCGGGTTCTCGATCTTTGCACGCACCCACGGTCCACCTCGGATGACTTGAGCTTGGAAAACAGCTCGTCCACCGTGAGGGTCTCATACTTCTCCGACTCAAGAATGGCCTCGACTATCTCACTCCACACGGTACGATCCAGAGAGTGCAGGAGCTTGATAGCCCTGTCATGATCATCGTACGGGAGCACGACCACATTAGCCCTCATGTTGTTCACAATCACCGTGAACCGCTGGAACATAGCATCTATGGACTCACCGGGGAGATGAGTGAAGTTCTTGTACTCTCTCTGGTAGGTCGCAAAGAGCCGAGCCTGAACCTGAGTGTTCCCGGCATGAGCATTCTTCAGTTGCTCCCAAATCCTGCACACCAAGTCCTCTGTCTGAACCCGATCAAATTCGGATTGACACAGAGCACGGTACAGGTAGTCGACCGCCTTGTTGTTGGCGTCGAACATGTCCCTCAATCCTGGAGCAAGGAAGTTCACAGGATGAACATAAGCTATGTTCACCGTGACATCCCACAGGATCTGACCCTTGCCGCGGAGGAAAGCAGCCATCCGCCTCTTCCACATCTGGTAGTTCTTACCATCAAAGTGTGGAGGACCCGAACCCCGTTCCTGGTACGCCATCTTTGGATCTTAGACTAGTTAGAATCACGAAGATCCGTAGTCGGCTCTGATACCAATTGAAGGACCGATTAGGCGACCAGAGCGGGGGGGGGGGAGTGAATGGGAGCCGATAAAAATTCTTCTCGAAGGATGAACTCGGCCTATGCCCCAAATTCACAACCAAGGATTCCCACACGAGTTTGCCAAGGTCACGTAGTCACAACGGACCTACCAACCCTAGGAACAAACCCAAACTCAAAGCAATACGGAAGCGCAGCTCAAGAAGCAAAGGACTTAGGCAATCTGCGGTGCCTGGGGTGGACCGTCCGCATGGACCAGGCGGACTGTCCGCGGGGGCCTGGCGGACCGTCCGCGGGTTCACAGCGGACCGTCCGAAATAGCCTCCCGAACCTCCAGTACTGCACCTCGAAAAATGAACCGTCCATGCCCTACCCACGGACCGTCCGAGGGCAACTCGTGCCACACGGACTGTCCGCGACGAGCGGGCGGGCTGTCTGCAAACTCCTTGCAAACAAAAGCAACTTTCACGACGGATCAAACCACGAACGCGCAAGAACAAACGACGAACTGGACGAACGCCGGGCCGCGCGGACTGTCCGCGCCTACCAGGCGGACTATCCGCCAGGTGCGGACAGAGCAGCTCGAGCCCGAAAACGAGAAGTCAACCCCTCCTATCCATCCATGGATCTCCCAAACAGCTTGAGCTCTTGAGGAAAGATTTGGGGGAGATGTGAAGCGTCCCTAGGAGATGCTATACCCCAAAACTTGAGACCTCAAACGAACTAAATCGCCAGGAATCGAATCGCAACCGAGCTCTACCAAAAAGCTAGGGTTCCAACCGAAATCCTTCAATCGGAAGCCAAATCCGGAGATTGGGGGGGTCAAGATCAAGCACAAAGATGCACAAGACATCTATCCAAGATCCCCACCAACAAATCCGGGCCCAAACAGCTCAGAATCGAAGGAACAAGGTGCGCATGAAAATCCAACGAAAATAGCTCGAAAAGGACACGAAAATCACACGAGCTACAAGAAGGGAATCGACGCAACCATGAATGCTTCCATACACTCGAAGGTCAGATTCTCTACAAAGCATTGAAGAAAATCTACGCCTATAGAGCAAGGAAATGAGAAGCAGTCCGGATGGATGGTTTGCCCAGAAAACCGTAGAGCTATATATATGAGTCCCTCTGGGTTGGGCAAATGACCAAGCTACCCCTAGCACTTAAACTTAGGATACAATCCCCTCAGGGGCAAATAGGTCATGTAGCACTCCTCTTCATCGCACGGCCACGCCTTCACCGCAGTCCGCGTCCTCCCGACGCAAGCCCTGCGATCCCGCCACGTGTCCGCCGGCATCGAAGCTTCTCGGCGCGCCCGGATCCCATCTCCGCCCGCCGAGCCTCCGGTCTTGGTTTTGTGGCTCAACCAAGTAACCCGACGGTTTTGTGGTGAACCGCCGCAAACCCCGCATGCAGACTTCGGTCGTGAGCCGCTACCCTACACCGGCTCCGGTCGACGACTTCGTCTTGCTTTTCTTGCCACCATGCGGCCCGCACTTGGCCCCGCTAGCCACCGGGTCCCTCGAGCCGAGCCTACTTGTCTCTCCACTCCTCGGAGGCCCCACAAGGCATAGACCTTTCGCGCCCGCTCTTCACCTGCACCTGCAATACTCGGCCAAGAGTCAGTCCACACCACATTGTCAATCACTCATCACACCAGGGAGCGACCATCCACCGGTCCTCGGACGCTCCGGTCCTCACATGTAGATTTGCTCCTTAGGCTTTATCCCAAATTGCTGTTGCAGCGTCTCTAAGAGGTGGTCAATCAACTCTTCCTTCAGATGAGACATTAACTCGGTAGATATCTGTTCTATCACCTGTATGTCAGTCGATGGAGTCTCTGAAGGTTGTTCTTCCAAAGTTTTTGACTGTGGATTTGGCAGTGGCGATACCCTTGCTCTAGAAGAACTTTGCGTATTTTATTGATCCGTTACAGATGGAGTCTATCCGATCGGCTGTCCAGCCGATGGAGTCGGTTGATGCAGGTTCAACTGGCCCGAGCCGGCCAATTGATTCAGAAGCATCTGCATTGCTGAACATGATCCATCTGTTGTGGCTGTGTTGATGGTTGCCTTGTCATCCCCTGATTGATCAGCTGCTGAGGCAATGATCTTGTATGAGCAACTGTATTAGCCGGGTTTAAGACAGGCTGCAATGATGTTGCTTGCTGCAGTGGAGTGGTTTGTACAGGCATTCCTAAGATCGGCTGAGGAGCCGGTCTCTGAGGTGGAACAGGAGCTTTTCTTTCCATTGTTATAACCATATGCGCATGAACTGGACTGATCTTAACTCTTTCAAAAGCCTTGCTCCCATGATTAAAGTAAAAAAACTCCACTCCTTCCTTGGTTAAATGCACAGTCCCTAGAGTACCTCCAAACATGGCTTGATAGTGATTTGGGTACTTCACTTCTGGAATTTACTCAGGCTGGGGTTCAAAGAAATTTGAGATATCTGTCTCAAAGTGGTAACGAGGCAAATCCCATCCTGAAAGTCTTCCATTCTGATCCCTTATCGCTGGATATCTTTGATGAGGATTCTGGACTGAGAATGTCTGATCCTGGACATTGGACTGTGCTGAATAGGTTTGAACTATTGGCACCGTAATAGAAGGATCTTTAGGCACATCTACAATATTCTGATTCTGAATCAGCTGAGGATCCGATGATGAATCAAGAGCAGTTGCATTGATCTGTGGAGACGGTGTAATCCCCACTGTTGGATCATCAATCGGCTGAGAAGCCAATTGAGCTTTTGGGAACATCGGAGGAGATCGCCTTGGTTGAAAGTATGCAGGTCCCACATATTCCTCTTCTGTTCCTTTCTTGAGTGTTTCAGTCAGACAATTTTGAATAGTATTGGCGAGGACTGTTGACTGAACGTTCATGGGTTGATGCATAACTTGGTTCATCATGTCTTGAAGTCCTTGAGGATCAGCTGAGAAGGTGATATGTTGAGGTGCTGGTAGAGGATTTTTCTTGAAGACCCCGCTTTTAGTCTGACCATATGAAGCCAAGCATAATTATTCATATCTCTTCATGTGAGCTTCGAACTTGGCTTTATCTGCATCCTTCAGCTGATCTCTAGTGACTGGTTGACCGTTGCTTAGATCAACTTCGGCATTCTTCGAGTTTTTCATCATTATTGACTTTTTCAGTCCCACCGGGCGTGCCAAAAGTGTGTTAACGTGAAAATAGGACGTCACCTCCTCGCGTGACACACGTGACTCCCCGGTCTGTAGCGAGGTGTGCCAGCCAATCTGACCTATTGATTGACAATTGAAAATATTAAGGATCGGCTAGAGAACCGATGGGTCTTCAGTAACACGTGTACCTACCAATCGACCGTTACAGAGAAGCGAGCTCGGCCGGCTCGAAACCGACCGAAGCGCAAGTAAAGAGATCGGCTGGATTGGCCGATCGTGACGTCAGCACTCGAACGAGTTAGAATTGGCTGTGACAAAGAAAGCCGACAAGGTCTAGATCGAGCTGGATAAATTGGTGATAAAAGCTAAAAATCACAAGAATTGGTATGAAAACTTATAGATCTAGCTAATATCGATAAAGGGTGAATAAAGAACTAGACGAAACCTCAGTGATGCGCTCGGAGGTTAAAGCCTAGGATTATTCGGTAAAACGGTACTCACAAGCTTGTTGGAGATTGATCGATGCAGCCCGACGAACTTGAAGGACGACGTTGAAGAAAAGAGAAACGCAATGGCGAAGTCGCCGAAAAGTAGATGCTGTAAAGTAGATGCTGTAAATTGTAAAGGGTTTGCCTCGAGGCGGTTTGTTTGATATTGGTGTGTACAAAATTTTCGAACCGCGCAGGGCCGCTATTTATGTCTTAAGGACAACACGAATCCTAGCCGATTACGGCACTATTTACTTGCATCTAAAGAAAACGAACACTACTAAAAATAGAAAAAGACTCATGCAAGAGTTGAACTCTCCTAAAACTGACTCTGACCCGTTGCCAACCGTAGATTGACCCGCCTCCACCGTGCCTTGCCTTTTGACGTATCTTCTTGATTACCGCCTTCTTCTCTTCCATCGGACGATTCTCCGGTTGACCATCGGCCGATCGGTTTGACCCGCCAGCTCATCGATAGACAGGGTTAGACCCCTTTGGCCATCGGCGAGTTCTGTTGACCACCCTTCCTTTTCTTCAATCGGCCGATTGTTCTACTTTCTCATCAGTTGTTCCTTCTTATCCCTTTTGACCTGTTTCTTCAAAAAATGGTGTCAACACAAACCAACTAAATCACCGGGTATCGATCACAAACCGAGCTCTACCAAAAAGCTAGGGTTCCACCCGAAATCCTCAAATCCAACGCCAAATCCAGAGATTGAGGGGCTCAAGATCAAGCACAAAGATGCACAAGACATCTATCCATGATCCCCACAAAGTAATCCAAACACCTCAGAATCAGAGGAACAAGCCGCGCACGAAAATCCAACGAAAATAGCCCAAAAAAGACACGAAATCACTCAAGCCACAAGAAGGAAATCAACGCAACCATGAAAGCTTCCATACACTCTGTTGATGGCTATTAAGTACCTATTTTAAGGCTGTCAATCCCTGCATTTCATCATGAGAATCATGCAACCACACTAGAATAGGGGTTTAAACTAACAATTTCCACAAGTGGCTGTATGAAGATGAATGTAGGTGTTTAGCATAAGAAATGAGGAGAAAGCACACCTCTATGATCCTAGCACTTCAGGCTCAGCCAATGAGGGGCTGCCATGCAAGCATCCCCTGGATCAATGACATCACCAATCCAAGAGAGAGAGCCTCGGCGAATCAGAGACCGCCACACGTGCATCACATGGATCCTATGGCCCACCAGAGCGACTAAACTGCCTCCAACACATGTGTACACCGGGAACCGACCTCAGGGCCCACCAAGCAGCCACTCAGAGAAAGCACAGGCTGAGGGGGCCCACCTGGGGGTCGGCCGACCCCAAGATTGGCTGAACTGACCTTGGGTCAGATGATCCCTACCTTCCACGTGTTGGCTATTGGTTGGCTCCTAGTCACATTCCGGGGGTGCACGGGGTGTCCTCTCGCTGATGCCTTGGCCAATAAATAGAAGAGGAGGGGGGTAAGAAGAGGACAACACACTTGGAGGCCACTTCTCACCTTAGCCTCTTCTCCTTCTTCTCATTCCCTCTTGGTGGAGGTGAAACCTCATCCCACCATGAGTGTGAGTGTGAGGAGGATCTAGCTTAGGTGGTTCTAGGTAGAGAGGGGAGTGTGTGGGTGAGTAGAGGGGAGGTGCGATGATCCGTTCTTCATCCGTCATCCCTTTGTATCTCGTGAGTGACATCGTTCTTCATTTAGACTAAAGTGAGTATTTTGTTATATTCCAATTAGACTAAAGTCGCATTCATACATGGGTGATATATTCTAGAGTTCTTCATCTGGTCATCATTTAGAGGCTCGTGTTCTTCGTGACACGATCCTTTGATCTTGTTGACTAGATGAATAATTCTGCATTCTGTTTGTGTGACTGCCTGTCAATTAGAATATAGTGAGTATCTTGCATATCTGAATTAGATCAAAGTGTCATTCATATCTTTTTGTATCGTCTTGGTTCCATGATGGGCAAGGTCTAGCTGTACTCGCGCGTTCGTCGCTCCGTATTTATACGGAGTGGTACAGTGTTGCTACGAGACGTCAGACGTAGTCGTGCTATAGTAGTAGTCGGTAGTGTAGAAGTGGTGTCTGGACTACGGGTTATCCTTCAATTGCCCTGTATCCCACAGTTTGTCTTGGGGTAGGCCGCAGTAGTGACAGTCGTTGGACCCTTTCGGAATCCCCCACGTTCGGATATAGGTGTAGGCAACCATTTGCCGTGAACCGACTGTTATAGCCAGGAGGGTCCGGTGTCCGAACCGAGATCATTTGCAGCTTGTACCCCCTAGAACCGAGTACCTTCAAGAGAGACCATACCTCTCACCTATCTCAGCAGGGATCCTATGTCCTTGGATAAGTCGCTCGTAGAGTACCCCATCCGTTCCTACGATACGATACCCTTTGGAATACTCCCGAGGGAGAAGTTCTACAACGGTGTATCTGTGCGCTTGTGGACTCGTTCGCACCCGTCAGTATACCCGGGTGACTCTTACACGCTCACACTATCCTGGCGCCATAGTGGTGAGGTTAAGAAATACCAACACACTCAGAGGTCAGATTCTCTACAAAACGGTGATGAAAATCTAAGCCTATGGAGCAGGGAAATGAGAAGCAGTCCGGGCGGATGGTTTGCCCAGAAACCCTAGAGCTATATATATGAGTTCCTCTGGGTTGGACAAATGACCAAGCTACCCCTAGAACAAAAACTGAGATACAAACCCCTCAGGGGCAATATGGCCAAGTAGGACTCCTCTTCATCGGGCGGCCACGCCTTCGCCGCAGTCCGCGTCCTCCCGACGCAAGCCCTGCGATCCCGCCGCGTGTCCCCCGGCATCAAAGCTCCTCGGCGTGCCTGGATCCCATCACCGCCCGCCGAGCCTTCGGTCTTGGTTTTGTGGCTCAACCAAGTAACCTGACAGTTTTGTGGTGAATCGCCACAAACCCCGCGTGCAGACTCCGGTCGTGAGCCGCTACCCTGCACCAGCTCCAGTCGACGACTTCGTCTTGCTTTTCTTGCCACCATGCGGCCCACACTTGATCCCGTTCAGCCACCGGGTCCATCGAGCCGAGCCTACTTGTCTCTCCACTCCTCGGAGGCCCCGCAAGGCTAAGACCTTTCGCGCCCGCTCTTCACCTGCACCAACACGAATCAAGCCACAACCTGCACCTGCAATACTTGGCCAAGAGTCAGTCCATACCACATTGTCAATCACTCATCACAGCAAGGAGCCACCATCCACCGGTCCTCGGATGCTCCGGTCCTCAGGTACGCACCATACCCTCACCTCTAGGCACTACACGAGACTCAGGCACACCACGAGAAGGGCGGTACCTGTCCTTGTTTGCCATCTCTCTAGCAAACCTCTTCTCACGCTTCCTCCTGAAGCAAAACTCAGGAAGATGCCCATCCCTCCGACAATAATCACAATGGAATGGGATTGGCTTTGGCTTTGGATTTGGGTTCTCTCTAGGTTGAGGCTTCTCCTCACTAGGTTTCTCTCCCTGCTTCCCAAAGAACACATTACCCATGTCACTCTTGAACTTGATGGGTTTCTGGAAGTTGTTGGTTTGTGGGGGAAACACGGGAGGATTTGGGGTTGTGCCTAGTCAGTTCGTAAGTGGGTTTGGCTTGGGAGCAAAAGCAGGTTTTTGGTGGAGCTGGGATATCACCTATCTTCTCCTCCTTCTCACCACTGCACTCCCCAATCTTATCCGACCCAAGCGCTTGCCCATCATAGTGCTTGTATGCCTCAATCATCATCCTAAGTTGAGGCTCATGACCCGACAACCAACCCATCATTTTGCTCAACTCATCATTCTCATCCTGCAAGCAATCAACATAGTGTGCATGCTCCAAATTCTTAGGGATGAGAGGTATCTTTCTTTGGAAGATCCTTTAGGAGATGGCAACTGCCACTGGTCATTGACAAACTTCGACTGGAAATTGCATTTCTTCTCGATGCTGCTAGTAAGCTTGTTGTCTCTGTTTGCAACGTTGGGAAAATGATATCCTTGATTTATGCTCTACAGTTTGTGGACGTCCTGAAGAAGATTCTCCAATTCTTGTACTACGTGCGAGTCGGCTCCTTTTTTGGGAACTGTATCTCTGAATCGATTAACCTTTGGAAATCGCACCATTCACAAGTTGTATGTTTCCTTTTTTGCCGGATCTTTGCATTTTCGGTTTCTGTCTTCTCCGGCTTCCCCATCCTTATCTCTTCCTGACACGTGGGCTATAAATAGCCATCCTCATTTTCTACTAAGAACACATCTCACTTTCACCCATGGCTCAAAATATAGATTTAGTAGGCTTTAGGCTTTTATGTTTTGGTTATCTTCCCTTTCTCCTGATTCTAGATGGCTAGAAGAGTTCTTGTGATATAGCCTAGGACATACTTCCCTCTCTAGTCTCCTTTTGTGAAGCCAAGAGGTCCAACAGCTAGAAGAACCCTTGTGACGCGTCTTGGGTGCATCAGCTGATGGAGGAGAGTGGATGTTGTTCCTGGTTGTTTTAGGAAGAAGAACAACCCTATGTCTTGTTCATCGAGGTTTGATGGAGAAGGTCGCAGAATCTGGTGATTCATCTTCATCAAACTTACGCTTCCTTTTTTTGTTTTTCTCTTTCTTTGTTCCCTCCCCGACGATTATGATCCAGAATCATTGTTTGTCTGGTGATGATGAACATAATCGGCTTATCACGAATTTTTCGATCTATCACTTCAATGTAATCTTCAGATCTGAATTGTAATATCATCGTCTGTAATCAGAGATAAGAGAATAAAACATATTCTTTGTTCTGAGGGCAATTTGTACATCGGCTGTGACCCAAAACCGAGTGTGTCAATTGGCCATTGGCTATTTTACATTTTTGCACTAAAGACGATTACATTTAGAATCGGCTATAGATCGAAATCTTAATCGGCCGTTTAGGCTTGACATGATAATCGGCTAGGTGTCTACCCATATGCTTGGGTAATATTTCTTCAAGTATTTTCCATTTAATGCTCTAGCAAACTTTTCTCCCTCCAAAGTTTCCAAGATATAAGCATTGCCTGGTGCACATCAGCTAATACAGTATGGGCCATCCCATGTTGGTGACCATTTTTCGTATTTTGGAAACTTATTTGACCTTGACTTTCTTGTCATACCATTTGCCTATTCTCCTTTTATTCTTCTCGATATTCTCCAAAGCTCTTAGCCGATCACCAGCCAGGTCTTCCAGCTCTTCTTTCATCATGGCCGAATAATCAACAGCTGATAGTTGATCTTGCAACGACGTCCTTCTAGATCCAGTTTTTAGTTCCCAGGGAAATTCTGCGTCGTGACCATACACTAGTTGATAGGGAGACACTTTTGTTGCTCCATGACACGCCATTCGATATGCCCATAACGCTTCATTAAGGATCGTGTGCCATCGCCTAGGATTTTCATCAATCTTGCGTTTGATTAACTTGATGATGCTCTTGTTTGTTGCCTCTGCCTGTCCGTTTGCTTGAGCATAGTAAGGTGATGAATTTAGCAATTTGATCCCCAGAGAGTTTGCGTACTCCTCCAATTCTCTTGAAGTGAATTGACTCCCTTGATCAGTTGTGATTGTTTGGGGTATACTGAACTGATAGACAATGTGCTCTTTGACGAAGTCAATCATGTTTCTTGACGTCACGTTCTTGATAGGGATAGCTTCAACCAACTTTGTGAAATAGTATGTGGCAACAAATACAAATTTATGACCTTTGCTTGATGTTGGAAATATTTGTCTGATCAAATCAATTGCCCAACCTCTGAACGGCCATTGTTTAATTATTAGGTTCATTACCGATGCCGGAACTCTTTGAATGGAGGGCCGCTTTGTACTCGGCCATATTGTTCAAGACGTCGAGCATGATCTGCAGCACGTAATGGAACTTCTCGCCTTTGGGGGAGATGAGAAGTATGCCAGCTCCACCTCCCTTAATCCTGAGCGATCCACCAAAACACATGGTCCAATGCCCAGGATCGGCGACAGTAGATGGCGTTTGGATCTCCATGTACTCGGCTACGAATCGGCCAGCACCTGTGACTTGACCGTATTGCGGGGTACGAAGGTGATGTCGTGTGCGGCCAGCTCAATGGACCACTTCACGATTCTTCCCATGGCGTCCTTGTTGTGCAGGATGTCGCCTATGGGGTAGTCAGAAACTACAACGATCTTGTGCACTTCGAAGTAGTGCTTCAACTTGCGGGCGGTGATGAGCAGCGCGTAAAGTAATTTCTGTGCTTGGTTGTACCGCACCTTTGAGTCGGTCAATACCTCTCTTATGAAGTAGACCAGCCCCTAGATGGCATAGGCGGGCCCTTCCCTTTACGCTCCATGACTAACACCGTGCTCACCATGTGCGTAGTATCCGAGATGTAGTGGTAAAGCATCTCCCTGACCTCTGGCGTAGTGAGGATGGATGTGTTTTGGACGTAGTCCCTGAGTTCCAGGAAAGACTTCTGAGCCTCCTCATCCCACTGAAAGTTGTCTTGGTTCCTGAGGAGCGTGAAGAAGGGTAGCCCTCGCACGCCGAGTCGTGAGATAAAGCGGCTGAGTGCTGCTATGCACCCAGCAAGCTTCTGCACGTCTCTTTGGCACTTGGGGGGCTTCATCCAGGTGATCGCATTGATCTTATCTGGGTTTGTCTCTATGTCACGGTTGCTGATGAGGAATCCCAGTAGTTTTCCTAAGGGAACGCCGAAAACACATTTTTCCAGATTAAGTTTCTAGCGATAAACCCTGAGGTTGGCGAAGGTCTCAGACAAGTCCTTGATAAGGTTATCAGGCTCTCGAATTTGGACTACCACGTCGTCTACATAGGCCTCAACATATTTCCCAATCCGTGTCGCTAGACACTTTTGGATGGCACGCTGATAGGTCGCGCCGGCGTTCTTCCGACCGAGAGACATAGTCAAGTAGCAATACGCGCCAAAGGGCGTAATGAACGACGTCTTGATCTGGTCTTCGACTTTTAGGATGATCTGGTGATAGCCCGAGTAGCAGTCGAGAAAACAGAGCAAGGCACAACCCGCCGTGGAATCAACGACCTGGTCTATTCGCGGGAGGGTGAAGGGGTCTTTGGGGCAGTGTTTGTTGAGATCGGTGTAATCAACGCACATTCTCCATTCTTTATTCTTTTTGGATACAAGAACTAGATTAGCCAGCTAGTCCGGATGATACACTTTCTTTATGAAGCCGGCTGCTAACAGTTTTGTGATCTCTACCCGTATTGCCTCCTTGCGGTCCTTCGCGAAACGATGCAGCTTCTGCTTTATCGGCTTTGCGTTCATGGCAACCTTCAAGGAGTGCTCGGCGAGCTCTCTGGGCACCCCTGGCATATCCGCTGGTTTCCAGGCGAATATGTCAGAGTTAGCGCGCAAGAACTCGACGAGCACGCTTTCCTATTTGGGGTCCATATTAGCCCCTATGGTCGCCGTCTTGGCCAGATCCTCGAGCCCAAGGGAAACCTTCTTCGTGGTCTCCTTCTCCCGCTAGATCGCCTCCATCGCCGGCCTCTTGGTTGGGATCTCCAGGTCTGCTGGGGCCAGCTTGCTGGCGGCGGCCATGACCTCGGCAACGTGTCTAGAGAGGTCGAGTGTAGCTGCAATGTGGAGGTTTTCCCTCTCGCATGCACTAGCTGTACCGACATCTCCCTTAAGGGTGAGGACAACATTGGGGGGCATCTTCAACACCATGTAGGTGTAGTGCAGAACCACCATGAATTTGGCCAATGAAGGCCTACCGAGTATGCCATGGTAGACTGTCTCGAAGTCAGCCATGATGGAGTGGACATACTTGGTCTTGTAGTTCTCAATCGTGCCGAAGGTAACCGGCACAGAGATCTCTCCGAGTGGTATTGAGGGATCCCCGGGTACTATGCCAAAGAAAGGCTTGTCCGTTGGATTCAGATCCATAGGAGTGAGCCTAAGTTCCTTCAGCGTGCTGGCGAATAGGATGTCGAGGCCACTGCCTCCGTCGACCAGCATCTTGCCGAGTCCCACATTGCGGATCGTGGGCTTGAGCACTAGGGGATATCGCCCGAGTCTGGCGACTGCTTCCAGGTCATCTTCCATGCTGAAGGTGATCGGAACCTTCGACCATCACAGGTACTGGGGCGTCCCGAGATGGGCCGCGTACACCAGTGCTCGCTCAGTGAGCTTGGGCTTGCGCTTGCCCTCTAGCTGCTCCGGACCACCGTAGATCATGTTGATGGTGCGGTCAGCTACCTGGAACTCTTACTCGTCATCCTCCGTTGGTTGGTTGCACTTAGCCTTGCCCTTCTCGTCCATCTTAGGGCTTCTCTGACGGCCTTTGCCGGAGAAGTAGTTCTTGAGATGGAGCAGTCCCGAGCTGTGTGCTTGTGATTCTTGTGGTACGGGCACTGCATGTTGAGCATCTTCTGGAACTCGGACGGGTCCATGCGCTTGGGACCGGTGTTGACGGCTGTTAAGTGCTTACTTTAGCCGTTAATTTACTCATGAATAAAGCAGCAAGAGGCATTTCTTACATGCATTTTAGTTAAGAATAATGTAGTTCCACTTGTCCTTGGAGATTATGTGATTGCAGGAAAATAAGCATAAAAGAAGTGGCAAACTCACCTTCTATGATTCATGCCACGTCACCTCAAGGAGTGGCTGCCACCTCAGGTGCCATGCATGCAAGCTAAGCCACCTCAAGTGCCATGCATGCATGCTATGTCATCGATCCAAGAGAGGCAAGCCCCAACGAATCAGAGCGTGACACGTGGACTTCACATGGATCCACGGGCCCACCAGAGTGCCTAAACCGCGTCAAGAGCACGTGTACACCGGGGACCGAATTAAGGGCCCACAGGACAACCACCCCGAGTGGGGCCCACCTGGGGTCGGCCGACCCTAGGATCGGCCAAACCGACCTTGGGTCGACTGATCCTGGGCTTCCATGTGGCGCTTGTCCATTGGTCCTAGAGGCCGTTCCCGGGGTGTTCCACTCCTTCTTGCGCTAGTGCTCTGGCCTATAAATAGAAGGGGAGGGGTTCATTTCTTACCAACACACCTTACTCCTCCTCTCTCACTTTTGGTTTCTAAGGCTAGGAGGTAGGCTAGAGTAGTTCTACTTCAGGTTCCAAGTCTACTTTGGGATGTAGGTATGAGTCCTCTTGTATCTTTATTTTATTGTAAGACTTTGATCTACTTCAGTTATTTAGCTATTTCATATAAAGTTGTGCTTGTATACATGGGTGCTTTGTTCATGTGTTCTTCGCTTGTTCATCATTTAGAGGCTCCAGTTCTTGATGAACAAGGCCTTTTGATCCAGTTGACGAGTGACTTATACATGTTTTCGGTATTTGTTCAAAAGTTAGAGGCTCGTGTTCTTCACGAACACGACCCTTTGATCTTGTTGAATAGACATAGTAAAGCACAAATCCGTTTGTGTACTTAGCCTAGTTTGATCTAGATAGATCCCATATTCGTGTTGCATGAAGTACGTGCTTAAGCTACGGTACTCGGTGTAATTGGCCGGTTTATCTGGTGGCTCTGACCTGGGTCACAATAGCCCGGGCCGGTCAGGGTCCTGCTAACAACGTAAGCGTGGTGCTTGGGTTGCGTAGCTACGTTGCTTATGAGTGTATCCCATGATTTGTCTTGGGGTAGGCCGCGGTGGTCACAGTCGTTGGACCCTTCTGGAATCCCCCACATTCGGATACGCTGTAGGAGTCTAAGGTCTAACAACCGGAGTCGTGCATAAGTGACGCGGGAGGATAGCTCCCCGTTTGTACCTGGGTGCTTGAGCCAGCAATCATGCAATGCTAGTGTGCATCTAACTCGTCTGACTAACTTTGTGTGTTTAGTACTTTAGAACCTAGAACTAACTCGTATGTTGCCTCCTAAGCCTAGGACCTTTAGAGAGAGTGCGTTTGTGTGTTCACACTACCATCTTATCTATCATATCTTACCCCTATACTTGAGTGTCTGGTTTGTTCCCGTCTATGATTTATACTCCTTGCAATAGTGTTGAACTTGTTAATCCGCCCAGCCTTCCTTGGATTCGATACCCTTTGGAATACTCCTTTGGGGAAATGCTATAATGGTACTTCTGTGCGCTTGCGGACTCTTGTAATCGTTAGGATTACCATTTGGTCATTTCTGGCATCGTTGCTAGGAACTCATAACTTAGCATCGACGTTAAGAAATGCCAACAAGCATTTCTGGCACCGTTGCTGGGGAAGGCTAAGGATAACATGTCAACACTTTGTAATGTTTGTAATCATGATAGGAATAAAACAATTCTCAATGCAGGCTAACTTTGAATGTCTTCTTTGTCTATTGATGATGAAGACAGGTAGTGTATGACTGGTTTCGACTTACCGCCGAATTTCACTGAAGATCCTGAGTCACTCACAAGGAGAGCTAGAACTCATTTCGGTTCTCCCCAGCGTGTATGTACGGAAGTCGACCCAGCTTCCTTTGTGCCATCTACATCAACTTCCATGACCAATCAAGAGAAGACTCTTCGCGAGTACTCTGCTCCCTCTGCTGATCAGGTGCCCACTGGCCCCGAGATCAACACCGGGAACGGAAACTTTGAGATCAAGACTGGCCTCATTACGATGGTACAGGCTAGCCCATTTTGTCGCAAGCCCAATGAAGACACGAGCGCCCACTTGCAACCGTTCTTGGAGCTGTGCAGTACCTTCACTATACGAGGAGTGGAGGAAGATGCCATTCGTCCGCGACTATTTCCATTCTCACTTCTGGGAAAGGCGAAGCAGTGGTTCTATGCGAACCGTGCAGATATTGACACCTGGGCGAAGTGCTCAGCAGCGTTCCTCGTGAAGTTCTTTTCATTGGGTTGGACCAATGCCCTCGGGGGGAGAATTTCAAGCTTTCAGAAAGCAGCAAATGAAACCATTCCAGAAGCTTGGGAGAGGCTTCAGGAGTACATCCTGGCTTGTCCCCATCATGGGATGGACAACTGGCTTATTCTTCAGAGTTTCTATAATGGGCTGACTCCGACAGCCCGGGGCCATATTGATGCTGCTGCTGGAGGGGCTTTCTTCTCTCTCACTATCGCTGAAGCAACTAAACTTATTGAGAAGATGGTCTCCAACCAAGGGTGGAGTGATGATCGACTCTAGCCACATCAGAGGGGTACACATACTGTCAAGGAAGCGGATATGTTGCACGCCAAGATGGACCTACTCATGAAGAGAATGGATGCTCTGACCAGTCAGAAGGCTGCCAGGGCCGTCACTACTCAAGCTATGGATGCTCGCATGACTTGCGAAGTCTGTGGTGACACTGGGCATTCCGAGAATTACTGCCCTACTACCCAGGAGGACGTGATGTACATGAATGACAACAACAATGGTTATTATCCACAAGGAGGTCAAACGTGGAGTCAATCACGCCCTTACTATCAGGGAGGTAATCAAGGTAATTCTTACAAACCAAACCAACCTTCCCTGAGAGATCTGGTTTTCGGGCAAGCTAAGATTAATGATGATTTTAATAAGAAAACAGCAGCCTATGATAAGGCTTTGGAAAGCCTTAACGTTAAAGTTGATAGCCTTTCTTCTGCTCTTAAGGATCAAGTGAGCTTTAATAAAATGATAGAAGACCGGTTAGCTCATTTGGTCACTTTGGTTCCTCCAGTTGAAAATGCAAAAGTGGTAGTCACGAGAGGGGGTAAGACCACTCGCGACCCGCCTTATCCTAACCATGCAGGAACCAAGAAAATCCCGAAAGAGGGCGAAGATCGCGACGACGAGTCGTTAGGCATGAGGGAGCCTTCACAGGTAGGAGTATCAGAAGAGAAGGCAGACAAGCCTGAGTTTATTGACACAAATATACTGCCATTCCCTCAGCGAAATAGGAAGGTGACAGTGGATGAGCAATTCACTCGCTTCGTGGATATGATTCAAAAGGTCCACATTAATGTTCCCCTCCTTGAGGCCATACGTGTGCCCACATACGCACGTTACCTCAAGGATATTCTTACCAAGAAACGGGCCCTACCCACTTCGGAGGTGGTAAAGCTTACAGAGGAGTGTAGCGCAGCTATACTCAATCACCTTCCGGAGAACAAAAAGGATCCAGGGTGCCCTACGATCACATGCACGATTGGATCGCAGAGATTTGACCATGCCCTCTGTGATCTGGGCGCCACTGTTAGCGTTATGCCAAAGGTAGTCTTCGACCAGCTCAATTATATGGAATTGTCCCCAACCACCTTGCGGCTGCAACTAGCCGATTCATCACTACGGTACCCAGCGGGGATAGCCGAGGACATCCCGTGAAGGTGCGAGATTGTTTCATCCCAGTGGACTTTGTGGTACTCGACATGGATATTGGTGATGAAATACCTCTCGTTCTGGGGCATCCATTTCTGAGCACGGCCGAGGCACAAATTGATGTTGGTGCCGGAGTAATTCGACTCCACATTAATTGCCAGGATGAAAGGTTTGAATTCCGTCCGCGTAAGGAACAATGCTCAATGGTTGAGGACATACCAAGGATGGACACCCTCGCCCAAGATGTTGAATCTATACAGTCACAAGGGGACAACTTCACTACTCCCGTGAAGGATTGTCGAAGACAAAAACCAGAATCTAAGTCCCCATCCAAGAAGCAGTACCCCACACTTAGGAAGCAGCAGAACATCAAGAAGGGCGGGGAGCTGACTTCTTCGTCCTCAAAGGCAGACCTTTCATCAAGGTAAGTGATGGGAAGGTAGTCAGGGCTCTAGAAGATTTGAATAAAGAGCCCTGCACCGACAGGTAAGATCGGTGAGATGCTTCCTTCAATAAATAGATTCTAACTTCTAATACAAACAAGCTATTCTTGCTCCATCTATTTGCTCGCACTCTTATTGGGATTCAAGCTCATGGGAGTCCATCCGGACAACCCCCTTGAGTTTGAACCATGATGCACAACAACCGCCACCGCAGCCATCGCCTCAGCCAGAGCCTCAGCTTACCACACCTCCGTCCGGTACATGGACCTCCACTGAGTACATGCCTGGGGTTACTCCCAGATATGCTCCCAGTTGGGACCAGCCCATGTACCAGCAGGGTGCAAGTAGCTCAGCTTGGGCTAGCGTGGGTAGTGGCGAGTGGGCCATCCCTACTGGTACTGCCTACGGAGATGCGACATCTTCATCGTCTGGGTTGCGCTCGTCATCTCGTGGGGCCACCCTCACTTAGCAGATCAGCGACATCTGAGTTGGTGACATGGAGGAGACCGTGCACCAGCACGTCGAGTCCACCCGGGACTGGCAGCGGATGTCTGGCGAGAGACTTCACGCCATCGAGCTGGCACAGCAGCAACATGTGGAGGAGCAGAGGGCCTACTACCGGTGGATGGGATTTCCCCCTCCACAGTAGTGAGCCTGAAGCTAGCTTGGGGGAGGACCCCCACTCTGAGGTAACTTGTATCTTCATTTTCAGAATCTCATATGCTAAAAACACATAAAAATCTAAAAAATTAAAAAGACCAAAAATATTTATTTACTTACTTAAATTAGTTTGCTTTCGTATGCGCGGTAAGAATGCTTTTTGTTCTTCATGGTTGAAATGATGAATAGTTGCTCTGTTTATTCCTTTTGTATGCCTTGCTGCAGCTTAGTATCCTATTTAAGTTTTGAGTTAGTTGGCTTGCATGATCAAACCTTAGCTTGAAACTTGTGGGTAGAAAAAAGCATGACCTTTGCCTAGGTTGTTGTGAGGTATGATATGGTAAAATAGAGTTGCTATGAGCCTGTCCTAAGTGATGTTTGATATCCGGAGTTTTCTTTTGAAAAAGGATAATATGATAAGTTCCTCAATTATGAGAAATTCCTATCCAAAGCCATATGTAGATCCTAGCTGCTGTTAGCCTCCACATATGCTACTTGTTTTCTTCATTGAGTCTTGTTGAATTGTTGTGACCCTTGGCGAGAAACTTGTCATGCTCCCATGATCAAGATCACGTACACAGCCACTATATGCTAAACTTCTACACCGGAAGTTGGCACCCATCATTTCATCCATTCCCCATCCATTCCACTAATAAAGCTCCGCGCATTGTTCCATGATTACTCTCTCTCTTAAAATATTCAGCAAGGACTATGGGCTATGCGAAAAAAAGAAGAAAAGAAAAAAAAGCAGCACATGCTCAAGAGCATGAAAAGAGAAAAAAAAAGAAAGAAAGAGAAAGAATAAAGAGACATATCCCAAGTCTCAAAAATTTCAAAAGGAGAAGAGAGAATCATATGCAAAAAGGAGTTTATCATCCATCCACCATATACACACACATGCACATCTTGATCAGGTTGTATGACTTGTTGCTCCCAAGGATCCGGTTTTCGACTCGACAATACCTGAGAAACAGGTATGCCACATGTTTCCCTACCTACAACTCCACATATCAGCATATTAGGCGTAGGTGGAGAAAGAAGGCAATTTAATGCCTTGGTGAGGAATCATACATAATGAGCGATCCGAGAGTATCATTCGAGGAACTTTGATTTCTCTGCGAAAATTTGCAAAACCTCCGGATTGACAGCTGATCAAGGCACTTGTGATTAGTAATTTCTATACAATCATTCTATCTTTTAACCGCCCAAGGCAGGTGAAGCTACAAGCCCCAAATCAATCAAGCGTAAGGTAAGATCAATGCTAACTTATTCAATCCTTGATAGAGTACCTAGTCGTATGCTTGTCATAAACTAGGAATACAACATCATAGCAACTCCTGATCAACCAACCTAAGTCCTAAGTGTCTTGCTCGGGACGAGCAAGAGGCTAGCTTGGGGGAGTTGTTGACGACTGTTAAGTGCTTACTTTAGCCGTCAATTTACTCATGAATAAAGGAGCAAGAGGCATTTCTTACATGTATTTTAGTTAAGAATCATGTAGTTCCACTTGTCCTTGGAGGTTATGTGATTGCAGGAAAATAAGCATAAAAGAAGTGGCAAACTCACCTTCTATGACTCATGCCACGTCACCTCAAGGAGTGGCTGCCACCTCAGGTGCCATGCATGCAAGCTGAGCCACCTCAGGTGCCATCCATGCACACCATGTCACCGATCCAAGAGATGCAAGCCCCGACGAATCAGAGCGTGACACGTGGACTTCACATGGATCCATGGGCCCACCAGAGCGCCTAAACCACCTCAAGAGCACGTGTACACCGGGGACCGAGTTAAGGGCCCACAGGACAGCCACCCCGAGGAAGCACACCCCGAGTGGGGCCCACCTGGGGTCGATTGACCCTAGGATCGACCGAACCGACCTTGGGTCGGCTGATCCTGGGCTTCCACGTGTCGCTTGTCCGTTGGTCCTAGAGGCCATCCCCGGGGTGTTTCACTCCTTGCGCTGGTGCTCTGGCCTATAAATAGAAGGGGAGGGGGTTCATTTCTTACCAACACACCTTACTCCTCCTCTCTCACTTTTGGTTTCTAAGGCTAGGAGGTAGGCTAGAGTAGTTCTACTTCAAGTTCCAAGTCTACTTTGGGATCTAGGTATGAGTCCTCTTGTATCTTTATTTTATTGTATGAGTTTGATCTACTTCAGTTATTCAGCTATTTCATATAAAGTTGTGCTTGTATACTTGGGTGATTTGTTCATGTGTTCTTCGCTCGTTCATCGTTTAGAGGCTCATGTTCTTTATGAACAAGGCCCTTCGATCCAGTTGACGAGTGACTTATACATGTTTTTAGTGTTTGTTCATAAGTTAGAGGCTTGTGTTCATCATGAACACGACCCTTTGATCTTGTTGAATAGACATAGGAAAGCACAAATCCGTTTGTGTACTTAGCCTAGTTTGATCTAGTTAGATCCCATGATCGTGTTGCATGAAGTTCGTGCTCAAGCTACGGTACTCGGTGTAATTGGTCGGTTTATCTGGCGGCTCTGACCTGGGTCACAATAGCCCGGGCCAGTCAGGGTCCTGCTAACAACGTAAGAGTGGTGCTTGGGTTGCGTAGCTACGTTGCTTATGAGTGTATCCCATGGTTTGTCTTGGGGTAGGCCGCGGTGGTGACAGCCGTTGGGCCCTTCCGGAATCCCCCACATTCGAATACGATGTAGGAGTCTAAAGTCTAACAACCGGAGTTGTGCGTAAGCGACACGAGAGGTTAGCTCCCTGTTTGTACCTGGGTGCTTGAGCCAGCATTCATGCAATGCTAGTGTGCATCTAACTCGTCTGACTAACTTTGTGTGTTTAGTACTTTAGAACCTAGAACTAACTCGTATGTTGCCTCCTAAGCCTAGGACCTTTAGAGAGAGTGCGTTTGTGTGTTCACACTGTCATCTTATCTATCATACCTTACCCCTATACTTGAGTGTCTGGTTTGTTCCCGTCTATGATTTATAATCCTTGCAATAGTGTTGACCTTGTTAATCCGCCCAGCCTTCCTTGGATTCGATACCCTTTAGAATACTCCTTTGGGGAAATGCTACAATGGTACTACCGTGTGCTTGTAGACTTTTGTAATCATTAGGATTACCATTTTCTCATTTCTGGCATCATTGCTAGGAACTCATAGCTTAACATCAACGTTAAGAAATGCCAACAACCGGGCTATACGGCAGCCATGATCTCGGCCTTGGGCTTCCGGTTTCGTCTGGCACCTTGCCGGTGCGTCTCTCCCTCTATATCCGGGTCGCGACGTCTGCGGTGTGGGCGTGGAGAGTCATCATCATCCAGCGCTCCTTTAGGCTCTTGAGCTGTTCGCACTCTGCGTCATCGCCGTCGGCTTCCAGGTCGCCACCGTGAAGAGCTTGTTGACGGTCTTTGGGGGGCTCTGAGCCCACATGTTTACCAGCTTGCCGTAGACCAGCCCGTGTTGGAAGGCACTGATGACACGGTGTTCCTTGACAAAAGAAAGGGAGTTCTTCTTCTCGGAGAAACAGCGGATATACGAGCGCAGGGACTCGTTCTTCCGCTGCCGGATCTGATCCAGCGCCCTTCTGTTCCCTGATCGTTCCCACGTGCCGGTGTACTGGCTGGTGAAGAAGGCGCAGAGCTCTTCCCAGGAGTCGATCAAGCCCTTGGGGAATCCTGCAAGCTAACTCCTACACTCCTTTGTGAACATGATTGGCAAGTAGTTAGCCATCACGTCGGAGTTCCCTCCCGCGGCCTTGACCGTGGTGGAGTAAATCTGTAGCCATTGGGTGGGATCGGACGTCCCATCGTACTTGTCTACGTCGGACAACTTGAAACCTCAAAGCCAAGTCATCCTTCGCAACCGAGCCGTGAAGGAGAGGAAGTCGTCATATGACCGAGCCTCTTCTCGACCTCTGCGGCGCCTGTGGGGCGGCCTTTCATAGGAGCTATAACTTTCGCCTGGGTTATCGTAGCTGCTCGAGTAGTCCTCATAGCCGCTGCGTGCGTCAGATGGGGGGTCGCATCTCGCCGGCCGCGACGATTCGGGGCTCCATGCTCCCTGTCGTAATCACGGCGGTGTTCCACCTCATGCCGCCGTCGTTCCTGTGTGTAGCGGTTGATTGTGTGCCTTGTGTCACGGGCACGGAGGCGATCACGGAGGTATTCACCGTCCTCGTGGCGTGCTCTCTTGCGCCGCGGTCAGCGTGAGCCACCTGTCTCTTCTCGCCCGACTGGTGGGGAAGGGTCGATCCGGTTGGCCTGGGTCACGGTGGCCTGGACTAGTGCTTGGAGGCGTGCTAGGCCCGGACTGGCAGGCGGTAGCTTGTCGAGTTCCTCATTCAGTACGATGAGGTTCTCTTTCGGTGTCACATAGACCCTATGTCCACTGAAGTCGACGGTGAACTTGTCCTCCAACCTACGGGGGTGTATGTTGCGAGGGTGCCGAGTGCGACGTCTGCGCCTCCGTGGCGGGCTGGATCCGGAGTAGTTGTCCTCGAGTTCCTCCTCATAACGATGCAGGCGGATGCGGTTGATCTCCTGGTGTCGCCGCGCTTGGTCTGCGTTCTTCCTCTGACGCTCGGCCTTTTGTTCGGCCGTCTCACCACCCCGAGTGCGTTCGTTCTCCGATACTACGGTGAAAGCACCAGCACCATGTGCCACCTCGTAGACGAAAGCCGGCACCTGGCAACCATCCGTTGAATCGGAGGGATCGGTAGATCAGATCTCGGTAGTGTCGGTCGATCCTAAAGTCTCGGAGCTGTCCTCGAGGCCCAGAGCTGCCCTCAAGGAGGTGAAGGAACCTCCCGAGTTGTAGCCACGATCAGATCGCCTGGCAGAGTAGTTTGGCCAGCACAGATCTTCGGACTCTTCGGTGGTCCAATCTCCAAGTTGCCCATCCTCCTCTAAGACAGGGAAGAGGGACCCATCTTGATCATCATCCTCGAGGGGAGTGATCACCATTGAAACGAAGCGTGGCGGCTCCTCATCCGAGTGGTATTCCACTGGCTGGGGCAAGGGGACCGTGGCTAGGTTCTTCTTCACCGTCTCCGTGTAGGCAGAGGCGGCTGCGCTCTTCAACCCGTGGGGAAAGCACTCGGCCTATAGGGTGCCTAGGGCTTCCTCGTAGATCGAGATGGTGTCAGCCATCTGGCTAATGACCCAATTCATAGATTGAACCAGATCGCATTCGGGAGGACCAGAGGATCCTTCAACTGTTAGATCTCCAGCCGGGAGGCGTGGCTGTCGGGCAGGTGGCGTGCTGAAAAGGACTCCACAAGCCTTAGGTTTCTCCAGATTGGATCTGGGAACCGATCTGCCGCCCGCTGGCGGTACAAGCGTCACGCCGGGGGTCTTTTCCACGGTGATCTTGGTGTCGGAGACGACGCAAGGGATCTCTCCGACGAGGACATGACCCCGGGTAGGAGTCACGAAGCCAGTCATCTGCTCGTCGCTGGTGGGGATAGAATCGATGGTCCCGAAGGGGCTTCCTGCTCCCAACGTAGCGAAAGCAAGACAGCTAGCAAGAACTTTGACTGCGGCTATCAAGCTCGCCAATTATCACGGCGAAGCTCCTACCTGGCACGCCAACTGTCGGTACAATGGTGCCGGCAGTCCACCACAGGGTAGGCTATGGTGGTAGATTGTGTGGAGGGGATCACCGAGACTGGAGCTAGATGGTGGGACGAAGGACACAAGGGTTTATCCAGGTTCGGGCCGCAAAGATGCGTAATACCCTACGTCCTGCGTCTGGTGATTGTATTGCTTAGGAATCCGAATGGAATTGTTTTGGAGGGGGTCCCTGCCACCCTTATATAGGCTCGGGGGGCAGGGTTATAGATTGCATGGGATCTAGCCTAGTCGGTTATACAAGATCTTTCCTCATGTACAAGTTATATCTTTCCTAACCAACTAGTCTTTATCTATGGAACCCTATCCCTTCGGACACCGCCTCATTCTTGATCCGTACGCCCGCACCAAGTGCCTCCATGTGGGCCCTTGTCGTCCCTAAAGATACACCGTGGGTCCGTTCCGTGCGGCACCCCGGGGGTATATCCCCCACACCTCCCACTAAGGAATGGCTATGTCTCCGTTGAGGAGCTTGTAAGGGAACTTTCCCACAACAAGTCGGGTCTATTTCAACCACTTTCATTCTTTCCACTAAGGCGATCTTTTTCACAAAGAGGCAAGATCATAGCCCTCACAAACTTCCCGCTGCTCACCACAACCTTGGAAGCTAGTCGGTCACACCAAGCCATCTAGGAGGCAAACCTCCAAGAGTAACAAATGCTTCAACACTTGTAGACGTGAAATCGAAGTGCTCAAGATATGAAAATGCTCTTGTTAGGTCACAAAGGATCTCTTGAGCTCATTCTTTCAACCCCACACAAAGATATGGCTTGAATCCACAAATCTCACAAAGAGAGGTTGGGGAGAGCCACTAAGGCTTAGGGCTTGCAAAGAATGGCTTAGGAGCTCAGCAAAGTCACCAAGAATAGCAGCCCTCCACTGTAGCAGGCTTGGGGTATTTATACCCCTCAAGAAAGAAACTAGCCGTTAGCTGTTAGGTGGCACCGGTCAGACTGGTGCCCTAAACCTGTCAGACCGGTGTTAGAAAAACTAGACGTTGGGCCAGTCAGCACCGGTCAGGCCCGAGACACCCCCAAAACAATTTCTTTCATTCCAACACTTGACCAAAGATGGTTTGTTAGCACACTCTTAGGCTCTCACGGCTATTTTCTCACATTGTTTATCTAAGAGCACTCTGACTTGCTCAACTAGCTAATGTTGCATCCCTCTTGATAGTACGTCATGCCTAAACTCAAGATTAAAAAAAACACTGTGTCAACCTCTTGAGCTTGAATGTCTTCAATCTTGCCATACTTGAACAATTTCCACTTGAGGGCTTTGAACTTAGCCTATGTCTTGAGCACGTCCATACTTGAGCTAGTGACTTAGGATTTTCCCTTTAGCATAGAAATGCACGCTTAAATCCTTAAGTAACTCCATATTGCCAACCATAACATTTAGATGAGTCGCATTGCTTCCCTCATTTAAGGCTTGGATATGATACTTCGAGAACCCACAGATACTAGAAGTTCACCCTAGCAAAACACCAATGGCAGCCTAGCTAGAACCAAAGATTGCTTAGTCCCTCGCCCTAGTCATCTCGGTTGATCTCTTCATCATTTACCCAATCCACATTGAGTTTGACTTTGCTTCATCCACAATTATCCTTCATTTGAAATCCCGCTTCAAATGATTGTTCTTGATTGACAACGAATATGCAAGCTTCCAATTAAGGACCATAAAGTCTACACTCATCCTTGTGTCCTCTTTCAGTTACCACATGAAGCCTTGCATTTAATTTAGATAGAATTACCATCTTCTCTTTCTATGATCCTTATACTTTAATCAAGCTACCATATTTATCAGAGACAACAAATTGACTTTCTCAAAATATCCCTAATATTTATCTTAATTTGTTGCTTGATATTTACCCCTATGCCTTTGGATCATTCTTTTGTTTGTCTTCTTCAATATGAGCCATATACTATTCATTCTTAAACAAATGTCAACAATAGCTCATGAATAATTAAATAAAAACCTACTTTCATAAACTTAGACAAACGAGTTAGTCCTTTAATCGCTTCGTCATTCAATTCACAAAAATCCACATAGGGGCCTAGATGCACTTTCATATACCCATGTTCCCCTCCTATGGGATAGCACCAGTGCCATAAGTGTATCCAAAAAACCCCGTCCTACACTCCAAAACCGAGCATATAGAGTTGAGGTACCATTTCTTGAGAGACAACGTTGATAAAGGGAAAATCGCTTTGATCCATGTGCCCACCCAAAACCAGCTAGCGGATATTTTCACCAAGCCCCTTGATCAAGCTACGTTCACTCATTTGCGGGGAGAACTTGGTGTCTATTTGGTTTCCTGAGTTGGTGGTGGGAGATCCTTTGTAGCATAAGTATAGTTTCCTTTGGGTTGTGCATTTTGCATTGCATATGTATCATGATGTATAGGCATCTTTGTATCTTAACTTTGCATTGCATTTGTATCATATGCATTGTGGTAGGAAAAGCTTCTCTCTTATATACATGATTGACCATGATATGCTATGAATGAGCTTGTGAGCATGTTTCATATGATTTGGTGATGTTCGGCTAAACTCTCGATGGTCTAGTCTTATATCCATGTGAGAATGCTATGTTTTTGGATAATGCTAGTTTAGGCTCTCTTGTGAGTAGAAGCCTCTACATGATTTTGATATACTTTTGTGGCTTTGTAATGCTCAATTTATGGTTGGATAGCATGTTTTGATCAATTGGGGTCAAAGACCTTTTTGTCATCATGAATGTTTAGCCCCCCTTGTTTACCTTGTGGAGGAGCATTAGTTCCTTTTTGCCACAAAGGCATTCCATGTACCATGTATAAATCTGAAAATGAAGTGCCTTATGCTTGAAAAATATGCTCACATGTCTTTTTTGTTTAATTTAATTTAATTTGGGTGCTTAACCGTTGCATGATGTCTATCAATGAGAAGTAGACACATGGCTCGGTGGATTTGACATGACATGAGATAGCTTGTGGGTGTTTATGATGACCTTTGGATGAGAATATGTGTCCTAGCATGAAGTTTGTGTCATATAGTCACTTTGGCATATTTTGCTCATGTTTAGGATTTTGCTCATGAGAGGGAAATTTTTCGCAAAAATGCTCAATTTGATCTTAGCTTTGTCGTATGGCTATGAAACTTTGCAGTCATGTAGCTGATGCTCTTACGAAGCTATCGAGTATCTAACTTGCTTGTTTGGTCACTTGTATAATCTTGTGGTGAATTTTGTCTATTAGAGAAGCTCTAGGTTACATTTTCCCAATTTTTGTCTTGATTCATGCATTGACAACAAGGGGGAGAAGTTTGTGAAGGAAAAGTGCTTCTAGATCCATTTATAGGGTTTCCAAGTGGTTTCGAGCAAATTCTGGGCTCTGTTTGTCAATGGTCTGACCAGTCATGGTCACCGGTCTGACCGGTCAGGGGTAAGTACGCTGTACAGATGGTCACTGGTCTGACAGGTGCCTTGGGCCGGTTTGACCGATCAGAGCTGAGCTGGTAAGCTGCTCTGTTTCATGAAGGTTTTGGCATGCATTGGTCCAGGGGGGTTGTATGTGTTCAGGGGGAGCTTGCATGTGTACAGGGGGAACTCTTGAGTGTTTTCGAGCTTTGCTTTGGTGGTTTTGCTCTTTGTTGTGAGCTTGTTTCGTCTCGGTTGTGTCGAGTCGTGGCCCTTGCCTAAGGGGACCGAGACTTTCCTCTTTCAAGTGATATTGTTCTTTGCTTTTGTTTCAGCTTTCGATCGCTTGTTTGAGTTCTTTTATTCGTTTCTTTTCTTTTTTCCTTTTCTATTTTCATAGTGATTGTGTGTGTTGTCAATGCACTCATCAAGGGGGAAACTGAGGACCTTTGTGTGTCCGAGGACCAGTGGATGGTCACTCCTTGGTGATGAGTGATTGACAATGTTGTGTGGACTGACTCTTGGCCTAGTATTACAAGTGCAGGTTGCGGCATGATTTGCGTTGGTGCAGGTGAGGAACAAGCACGAAAGGTCTATGTCGGTGTGGCCTCCAAGTGTGGATAGACAAGTAGGCTTGGTTCGAGGGACCCAGTGGCCGACGGGATCAATTGCGGACCGCATGGTGGCAAGAAGAGAAAGACGAAGTCATGTACGGTTCCTTGGTTGAGCCTCAAAGCCAAGACCGAGTCGGGACGACCGTGGCGGCCAAGTCATGAGTGGGATTGGTGTGGAGGTCGCACCAAGTTCGTGAGGTTTGCAGTGGTTCACTACAAAACCACTAGGTTCGTTGGTTGTGCCACAAAGCCAAGACCGAAGACCGAAGCGCGCGCGGCTGACTGCACTAGGTTGGTCTGACTGATGGACCGATCCGGTCTGACCGGTGGGGAGCACCGGTCTGACCGGTGGGCACTGTGGGCTTCCAAAGACTTCGAAGCAAAGGACATGTGGCATGATCACAATGCTTGCGTGCAGGCAAAGCGGGCTTGCGGTGGATGCGCATCCGTCTGATGGTGATTCAACGAAAATTCCCAATGTGCCCTTCAGGGGTGTGCATCTTACTATTATGTAATAGGGGTATTTTTGTCTTTCGATTGGCTCCATATAAACTTGGTAGAGAGAGGATGACAGCCATCTCTTGGAACCCTAGTTCATTTGCCCCTTTGTTTTCCCCCTTTCTTCTTCCTTCCTAGGGCTAGCTAGTGCTTCACGCAAATCTTCAAGTGGGTAGGATGGTGGGAGGTTGCTAGACTCTTTGTAAAGAATCTTTCCTCATGGAGAATGAAAGGTTTGGAGTTTATCCTTGTGCCCCCCTTGTGATTTGCTTGTGGATCCCATTTTTCTTTTTCGGTGATTTTCAGAGCCCTTTTTGTGGATTTTTGTGGGAAGGTTTTGGAGGCATTTCTTTGCGGGATCTGTGTTGGGAATCACACATGAGGTTGGTGTGCCTCTTTTCTTGGTGATCTTGCCTCTCAAATCCCGTTGGAAGGCCTTCGATTTTGGTGGTTTTCATGTTCTTGGTGTTCTTGAGGTAGAGGCACAATATTTGATTCCTCCATTTCTAAAGAGTTTTGGGGCTTGAGATTTGAGCTAGAGATCACCCATGAGGTATTCCAACCTTCCCCAAAGTTTCCCTTGAAACCGTGGAGCAAATCGGGAGATCAGGAGGCTTGATTCTTGGAGTTGACAAACGGATGGAGTTCATCCCGAGCAGCCCAGGAGTGACCGGTCTGACCGGTGCCCTACACTGGTCTGAACAGTGCTGGCCCTTGTGGGTTTTTGGCTCGGGTGAACAATTGGTTCTTTTTGTAGTCGCTGTGAGGTTACTTGGGTCAGTTCTTGGCAAGAATCGTGTTGGTTTGCCTCGGTTTGTGGTGCTTCTGATTTTCCAAGGCTCGTGTTTCTGAGGTGGTTTTTATTCTAGGGCCTAGAGGTGTCATTGAGTCTTTCTCGAATGTTTCTCTGTGGTCGCTGTACCCACTGGTCTGACCGGCGTAGTTGACCGGTCTGACCAGCATCACCGGCGAGCCCCATCGGTCTGACCGGTGCAGCACAAGCAGCAAGTCGTGCAGTTTTTCCGCTACGAGTTGTGTGTAGTTATTTCGGTAGGAGGTGTGGTTTGTTCCTAGGACGTGGTCTTGGAAAACTCGAGGAGTTTGAGGCGGAAGTGATTTCAGGATTTCGGCCATGTTCATCTCGCCAGAGGAGCAATCTCTTTCGAGAATAATTTTTATCGGCTCTCATTCACTCCCCCCCTCTGGTCGCCCAATCTGGTCCTTCATAAATAATAATAAAAAAATCTATCATCGCATACATCATCTCATCCAACTAACACGACACATTCTTTGCAATCTTTTCTATTAAAACATACACAAATTTGCATCTAAATAAAAAAATCCTTATTCTTAGCTCATTCTAAACACTACAAGAAAATCGTTGCCTAGTGACGCAACCACATTTTAGCGTCATTGATTTATGATGTTCCTTGTTGATCTCATCATAATATTTCACTTCCGAGTAAATTTTGTGACAAAAAAAACTTTCATCATAACGGTTGCTACTATAGCCAAGCATTCCCTGTTCCATGCTTGTTTTGTGACGCCATAAGCTCCGCAATAGCATCATAAACCAACTTTGGTCCCACATGTAAGCATTATTTTTAAAAATAGAATGTTTCAAGTCATCATAAAATTCAGTTGGGTTCGACAAGTAAGCATTTTTTCGAAAATAGAGTGTTCCTAGTCATCATAAAAATTTCCAGGGTCCCACATGTAAGCATTTTTGCCAGGTCAGCGGAGGCCTGGTCACGAAATGTTGCGAAAATAATTTGCCATGGCATGGGTTCGAATCAAGGACCTGGAGGAACAAGACTCTATTGTTCACCACTGCACCACTTCTTGGTTGTGCCAGTTTTATGGGAAACCCAACTAATAGCTCATGTGAATTCTTTACTGTGACCAGGTCCCACATGTAAGTTTTAGTTGAGTCTGTAATTAGGTATCGAATGGCTGGCGAGACACTTCACTCAGACTTCGCAAAGACTTTTGACTTCCACTATGCAGATCTGCAATGGTTCGTGGTAGGAATGGCGGATCCTAGCGGTGATGGGAAGATGGTTGCGCCGCCACCTCCCAGCAACAAGAGGATGAGACAGCACGACGAGGTTGGTCCTCTGGTTTGAGCCGCTATATTTTCCCCTATGTTACTAGGGTTGGGGATATCTAGATTTGGGGATCTGGAGGATTGATGAGCATATATGGTAGATTCAGATTTCATTATCGTACCTTTAGATTTGCACTTTGATTGGTGTTAGAAGTTGATAGGCTATAGACAATTCATGTTACATTCAGTTAGTTTTCAACTTGCATCGTCTTACGGTTACCGACTACGACGAGCAAGCCCAAAGCGCAGATGCAATTGCTGAACCAACTCCCTGTGGTTACCGACCTTGTTGGAGCAAGATCGACCTGATCACGAAGATCAATTCCTATGCGTAATCGATGAACGAACAAGAATTTGAGGCGAGCAATCTATGTATCACTCGAAGGTGGAGTTCTGAATTACAGAGGACAACACGTATTTGTTCGTGGTCTGGTGTAGCTAAAGCTAGATGTAAAACAAAACTCAAGTTTCTATGGTGGCGGCTACTGAGTATATAAGGAGGGGCGTCCTAGGGTTGGGGCGACCTAGGATGGGGCGCCCACAACTTGGGCTTAAGGCCCATCAAACTGGCGACGCAGCACCTTGGCAGATTCAGGATGTCAACTTGTTTCGACGATTCCTGTTGACTCAGGACGAATTTTGGCATGAGACCAGTGCCATTGGATGATCTAAGAAATTGCGGTTCCAACCATATAAAGAACATGCAAAACTGACTTTGTATGCGACCTGGCCGTCATTTTTAGTGCGCGCTGCTCCTAGACTCCGAACTGGGCTCGAACTTGAACTGCTTTGGGCCTCCACCTTGGGGACTCAAACCAGATTAGCCTCATGCCTCCTTTTGGACTTGGACACCCTTACTGGACTTCTTCTACTCCATTCCATGCACCAATCATGGTAGTATGCATGGGTGTCATGCCCTCATCATTCTCCCTTTCTTGAAGAAAAGTCATCCTCGACGTCAACTGTACTTGAAACTGATCCTGCACAACACAAAGGAGAACAGGGTTGTGGAAATAAAACAAACCAAAACAATTGTGAGGAGGTATGTGACCAGGTTTCCAAATGTGTATCATATCATGTCGCATCAAATTGTCAGCACCTCTGGAGACTTTGTTATCGAAAGACGCATGAGGTTTGTCATTACTATCATGCAAAAGATTAGTACCAACGAAAGACACAACAAGAATAGCTGGTTGATTGCAAGAAAATTTAGCACCAAAAACCATAGGGAGCGACCAACAATGTTTCCCTTCTTGCGAAAAAATAACTACTAGAGGAACATGTGAATATGATTGTATGAAGGTTACCCTCTAATCGATCACAATCTCGCACAACAACAGGAGAATTCAGATTTGAACAAATGTAAACCCGATGTACCATATATTGTCCTTTGTTGTTATAGTTGCCAGTAACATGATATGAATGTCTAGATGACCATGGAAAATCAGGAAATGCAAAAATTTGCTCTTCTAAGCAATCTAGATTACACAAATCATCAAACTCAATGTAACCCAAGGTATGTAAAGATGACAACAAATGTAGCTCATCATTTTTACTAGCAACATGCATAACCTGTTTATTTTCAGCACTAGCATGTAAAACAGAAGTAGTAGCACACAATTCATCTTTATCACAAGAAACATCAAGTAAATCACCATGTGACAAGGATAAATCAAGAGATGGTTCCACTATTAATTGCTCAACTAAAGCGTGATTTTTGGAAAAATTCAGCGCATTAACACAATTCTCACCTTCTGTGAGTGTAGCACCATGGACATTACCTATGTTCTAAGTAAGAGTATTAGGTGCATTGTGAAGTGATGGTTCTGAATTTGCACATGAGGATGCGCCTGCAGGTTCGTCCGTCCTCTCGAGCGGTGTAGTGGTGGGCATGGATGGCGATTTGTCTCGATCGCTGTAGTGGTGAGCGTGGATGGTGCTGCGAGAGCGGGCGCTGAGCTAGATGTCGAGGTTTGTCCTGCAAAAGAGTTAGAATATTGCTAGGGGCGACGTCCCTGCACTTCACTTTCAGCTTGGCAAGCATATTCAAATAATGTGGTCATATTTGCATATTCCTTATGATCTAGTATGTCAAGAATTTCGCGATGCAAACCACCATGAAAACGTGTCATAGCAGCATCATTTTTTCCTAATAACCCGCAACGAATCATGTCTTTTTGTAATTCCTTATCATAATCATCTACAGATTGGGAACCTTGCTAAAAACACTGCATTTTTTAAGCAATTCTTGAGCATAATAAGAAGGTACAAATCAATGTCGCATAACAGCTTTTAATTGATCCCAAGTGGTTGGAATTGTATTAGGATGTCTTTTATTTTCGTCACGCCACCACTTTGAAGCAAAATCAGTAAACTCACTAATAACAACTTTAACTTGAGAAGTAGCAGGAATATCATGGCATGAAAATTGTTGTTTAACTTCTAATTGCCAATCAAGATATATAGCAGAATTATATTTGCCATTATAAGGTGGAATTTTAAAGTTAATCTTAGCAAAAAGAATCAATACCGGGATGGTGTGGCACACGGCGGGGACGACCTCGGCGGTCTCCATCGTCCTGCTCCTGGTCAACCCTCGTGGTGTCGCCGTCTACCATGGTTAGCGCAAACACGAAAACAAAATCGACGACAACAATAGGGTGTAATGGCTCACAAAGGCGCTCAAACTAGTGCTTTTATTAAATTCTTATCCGTTCTTACCAAGCATACATGGGCGAACTGCAACCAACCAGTGGAACCTGCGAAAGATTGGAGGAACGATTGTCTGGAGGGACAAAACTTGCTCGTCGTAGAACTTTGTGGAGTTCTGGGAAGGATTAGCACAATCGAACAATAATGCGTAGTTGAATTATAGTGCTAAACATGATCAAACGCTGCTGGAAACAAGTGCAAAAGCGGAGGGGAAAACAAGTGGGGCAAATCGTGGGAGGGGGGTTCGCTGGAAGGGGGAGGTGTGGCGTGCGTGGGCATTCGGCGTGCCCAGGAGGGTCGCGCTCGAGAGGGAGAGCACAGCGCACGTGAAGCCCTTTTTTCGGTTTGGTGTTGCCCCGAGACAGAAAATGCGAACAAGGGTGAAAGGGTGCGGCGTGTGGGAATCAGTTCCCTTCTCCTGGTCGGACTTTCCTTCTCTTTTTTATTGCTGCCCCTTTTCTTTTTTTATAACTGTCCTTTAATTTTTTTTGATAACTTTCCTTTTTTTTGACTTGTCCAACCAATAGGTAGGAAGGGGAAACTGAACCGCAGGTGGAGTCCCACGGCGCTACGCAAATGCGCTACCACGGGGGTCGCGACCAAGGGCTCGCGGTGTGAGGGTTGGGCGCGAAGGGAAAAACCGTGGCGTGGAGGGGGGTCGCGTGATGGGAGGGGGGTTCAGCATGGTGGGTTTTTGCCGTGGGGGATAGCGAGCAGCGGAGAAAAATGGCAGTGACGAAACTACGAATAGAAGAAAAATAAGAAACAAAAGCTAGAACACAAGTAACCAGCAACAATTGATGAGTAAGCACACAATGTAATCGCTGAACCAACTCCCTGTGGTTACCGACCTTGTTGGAGCAAGATTGACCTGATCACGAAGATCAGTTCCTGTGTGCAATCGACGAACGAATAAGAATTTGAGGCGAGCAATCTATGTATCACTCGAAGGTCGAGTTCTGAATTACAGTGGACAACACGTATTTGTGCGTGGTCTGGTGTAGCTAAAGCTAGATGTAAAACAAAACTCAAGTTTCTATGGTGGTGGCTACTGAGTATGTAAGGAGGGGCGTCCTAGGGTTGTGGGCGACCTAGGATGGGGTGCCCACAACTTGGGCTTAAGGCCCATCAAACTGGCGACACGGCACCTTGGCAGATTCTGAATGTCAACTTGTTTCAACGATTCCCATTAAAGCGTGAAGAATTTTGGCATGAGACCAGTGCCATTGGAAGCTCGATGAAATTGCAGTTCTAACCATATAAAGAACGTCCAAAACCGACTTCTTATGCTACCTGGGCGTCATTTTTAGTGCGTGCTGCTCCTGGACTCCGGAACTGGGCTCGAACTTGAATTACTTTCGGCCTCCACCTTGGGGACTCGAACCAGATTAGCCTCATGCCTCCTTTTGGACTTGGACACCCTTGATGGACTTCTTCTACTCCATTCCAAACACCAATCACGGTCATATGCATGGGTGCCATGCCCTCAGCAGCTTCTGAGGAGGCCAATGTCAAAGCAGTTGAACTGAAGACGATGACGCGATACTACGGGGAGGTAACCAATAACCTGTTTGAGATGAGAAATAAAATGAGAAACGATGCTCTGTTGTCTCCTACAGAAAAGGGTGAAGCCAACAGGTACCTAAAAGCTGAAAGTGAGGCAAGGATGTGGAAGGAAGAATGTGAAAAGGCTAACAGGGAGATTCAAGATACTATCTCTGAGCTGCAGACGGCCAAGCAACTCCTGGATTCTGCAACAATTGTGTTGAAGAAGGTGAAGGAATTGCTGAGGCAGGCCTCATATGAGAGGTCACTCAAGGACAACAATGAGGCATAATGTGATTTGTGGTGTTATTGCTAGGTAAACGGTTTAGAGGTGGTAATCATGCTTGTATTTTGGTATTTTCTACCTGACCAACTTATGATATTTTCTACTTGTTGGTGGTGTGAACTTTGTGGTGATGAGTAGCTGTGAGATGCCATCTTATGATATTTGCTACTTGTCCAGTCTGTTGATCTTTTGCGGGAAGGACCTTCCTGATTATCGAATGCGTAACTGCTTGTTCTCTATAGTGATTATGGTACATTGATTATCCAGATGTGCAAGTGTGTGGAATATTTTTGTTTGTTTTTCTATGAACTCCTTGGTTGAGATTCTCCTCTTGCTTTTATTTTGGAGGGGGTCATGCTTTACTTTTTTTCTATGCTCTTTGATTGGAGCACATATATATTTTTTTCTATGCTTTTTCGGAACTTTGGAGTATGTATTTTTGGTGGGTGGATGGCATGTTTTGCGTAACTCCCGGTGTGGAAGTTAACTTGTATATGTGGGTGTACGTGATCTCGATCATGGAAGCATGAAAAGATTCTACCAAGGGTCACAACAATTTGGCAAAACTCAATGGGTCACAAGCAAGCATATGTAGAAGGTTTGTACTTTGATATCGACATATGGCTTTGGTAGGTGATATGACCATTGAGGAACTTATCTTGTTTTATTTTCTCAAAAGAAATCACCCGAGATTTTCACCATACTATGAGATAGAGTAAGATCGTCATTGCCTTACCATATCATACTAGTCAACAGCCTAGGTTTGGTCATAAGCATTTGCTTCCCACAAAGTTTTATTTCAGGCTCTTGTCTCAAAATATATCAACAAATTCAAATGCTCATAGAGCACAAGGTTGTACACTAGGTTCTTGCAAAGTTTTAACATAGCAACTATTCATCATTTCCAAAGTGAGGGTATAGACAAGATTTCAAGTGCACATAGTTGAATCAAATATTTTTGTTGTTTTTCTTTTATTCAAATGTAATAAACAAGATGTTGAAAATTGGTTTGGATGGACATACCTTCCTTGATTGAAAATGGGGTCTCCCCCAAGCTAATTTTTGGCTACCTAGTTGGCGTGTCTTCATTTTGGTGATGAATTGAGCACTTGGAAGCTTGTAGTGGTTGGCTTGATGAATTCATGGAAGATCATAGGTACGGCCGTACCACTAGGTTCGACCGGCCCTACTATATTTGCTCCAAGCACTCGTGTCCCCTCCTGTAAACATCCTGCACAAAAATTTTGTCGAGGGGGGGTATGGCCGTACCTCTAGGTTCGGTCGTATCACCAAAAACCTCCAAAACTGTTTTTCTATATCTTGTTTACTTACTAATGCAATGGTGAAATCAAAGTTGAAATCTAAATATGCTAAATGCACAAAATAAAATGTTTGAAGGGAAATATGAGATAAATACTGGTTTACCTCACGGTGAGGGCTCGTAGTTTAGAGTCCGTGAGCGGGACTCCTACGTTTACTCAATTGATCTTGGATTCATTTGGTCCTGGAGTGGAAGACTCGGACGATGCTCCCTTCACACGCCACACCCTCTTTGTTTTCTTCGGTGGCGATGAAGTCGGTGATGCTTTGGCAGGGGTGTTTTTGGTTTTCGTCTTCTTTTCCCCCTTAGCCTTGTTGATTGCCTTCGGCTTCCTTGTTTGGTGGCGCCCTTTGAATGCTTTGTCTTGCTCCCAATGCTTCCTCATCGCTGTGATGAGGCTATCCACCTTGGGCTTGGCCGGGGCTACCTTCTCTTTCTCGTATTGGGGCTGTGGCTTCCTCCACTCCCTAGATTCCTCATCTTGCACTAGGTAACATTGCTCTTCCTTTGCTTGGAATGTGAATGTCATGTTCCTTTGCCCTATGCGGAATTGAATCCTTCCGGCTCCGACATCAATCCTTGCGTTGACATCTCTTAGGAATGGTCGCCCAAGAATAAGCGACATTTCTTCTTGTGTGTCAAGGACCACGAAATCCGCAAAGACATATGAGCCTCTGACATTCACCAAGAGATTTTCCACTATGCCCTCTGGATATTTGATCGATGAGTCGGCAAGTTGGACTGTCATCGTTGTCGGAGAGAGAGCAGGATATCCTAACTCCTCAAACATGGCCTTGGACATGAGATTGACACTCGCACCAAGGTCACAAAGAGCATTCTTGATCTTTTGATAGTAGATCGTGCATGTGATGGCCGGATATCCATTGTCTTCCCTGTGCAAGACTACTGATTCCTCCCATGGGTCTTGGATTTGATGTATGAGCTTCCCTACATGGTTAGGTGCATACATCCTCCTAAATGGCTTACCCCATATGGTGGATATAATGATAACATTCTCTCGGGTAGGCTCGGGTTGCCCTGGGATTCCACCCGACTCAGAAGAAGGTAAAGAAGCAGCAAGCTGAGCAAGTTGAGTTTCTATCATTTTATTAAAGCTTAGCTGATTCTTCATAGCAGTAGTGAAGGATTCTATGGTGGAATTTAAATTTTTGAGAACTTTATCATTGGCGGCTAGCTTCTTGTTTAAGTTTTCGTTAATTCTAGCTTCGCCAAAGACAAGATCCTTAATGGAGGGTTGATTATTGAAATTATTAGAATAATTACCTCCATTTTGATTGTTGAACGGGAAGGTGGGCCTCGAGTTCCACCCTTGATTGTTGTAGTTGTTGTTGTGGAACCCGTTGTTGCCATTGTTGATGAAGCTGGCTTCTTCCCTTGTTTCGGGACAATCATTTCCCGACTGACCCACATTACCGCACACCTCGCACGTCATGCGAGCGTCCATAATTTTGGCGGCCTCCATATTGCTCGGTGCCTCCAATTTCTTCATTAGGAGGTCCATCTTGGCAGCGAGCATGTCGATTCCATCGACTTGGTGTACACCGCGGGTACGGGGTTGGAGACGATCTCCATCCCAACCTTGATTTGCCACCATCTTCTCGATCAATTCCTTGGCAGTGGGTACTTGTAACGAGATGAAGGCTCCTCCAGCGGCTGCATCTAGGTGCTCATGGGCGGTACGCTTGAGCCCGTGGTAGAAGGTTTGAATTAAGAACCACCCCTGCATGCCATGATGTGGGCACGCGGTGATGTACTCCTGGAAACGTTCCCATGCTTCCGGGATACTTTCATCATTCTGCTGCTGAAAGCCCGAAATTCTTGCGCGGAGGGTATTGGTTTTGCCCATAAGGAAGAACTTTGCGAGAAATGCCTTAGAGCACTTATCCCATGTGTTGATGGCATTTCGCCTTCCCGAGCAACGGGAATAGGCGAAGACAAATTGCGTCGTCCATCACTCCGCGGATAGTGAAAGTCCTGCACACCTCCAGGAAATGCTGGAGATGTGCATTGGCATCTTCATTTGGCTTGCCGCAGAACGGACTAGCTTGCACCATGTTGACCAACGCCGGCTTGAGTTCAAAGTTTCCATCTCCCACCGTCACGTTCGGTCCGGTAGGGACATTGGTGTTGGAGGGAGCGGAAAACTCGCGGATCGTCCTCTCGGCCATCAGTGTTGACGAGGTGCTGTCTACGGGATCGACGGTGTTCGTCTCTTGATTCAAGAGAAACTTCTGAGGGATGAGGACGCGAGGCCGCACTCTCCTCACAAGTGACTACGGATTGTCGTGGAAGTTGGACGATAGGTCGAAACCGGTCATACACTACTCTGCGTACACGAGAGTAGAGCAAGGGTAAACCCTCTTAAATAGCGGTTCACCGAACCTGGATAACTCTACCACTACGTTTAAACGATATCTTTTGCCTATTGCCTCCCCGGCAACGGTGCTAGAAATGCTTGTTGACGTTCCTTAGCCTCACTACTAAATTTGCACTCACGGTGACGGCGACAGGAATGCTTGTGGCACTCGCAAGCGTCGCTACCGGGTTTATGCCCCTAGTAATGGGGCAAGGAACATCTTTGGTAAAACACACGTCACAGAAAGGTCCGCAAGTGCACGGATTACCGTTGTAGCACTTCACCCGGTGGTATTCGGGTTATCATATTTATATTTTCCCAAGGGAGGGACTACGGCAAAGATGATCGGATAAACGGTGGAGAGTAACAAGACTCGGTAAAGAACTATAGCGGGGGTAACGAATAAAGATATTTGGAGATAACTTGACACACACAAGGAGATCTTGATAAAGGGTTAGAGAGGACCTAGTGAGCTGGGAGGACAATGAGACGAGAAAGGATCCTAACACAATCTATCTATTGTTGTCAACTCTAGGTAAAGAACTAAGGCAAAGGATAACCAAGGCAAGCTAAACTCGACAATCTCTTCTAGTGCTGCAGGGGCATGCAAAGCCGCGCTCTCGGACTGGGATGAGAAGGGAGAATGACGACGCGCTGAATCCTACCGACCCGAACTAACGTGGTGGACTACAAAGCCCGTCCGGAGCTATCACCTCCTTAGGGTACCACAACTATTCCATTGAACGGGACACCAATCTAAGACTAAGGTAAGCTCTGAGCACCGCGCTGACAGCAAACCAAAGAACCTTTCCCCGGATATCACGAAGGAAGGTCTCTCTCTACAGTGAAACACCGAAGATCAAGCGAAGAACGACCACAACACTATAGGGTTCAAGAGAGCTATGGTAACCAAGATTAAACTAACTTTTGTCTAAACCAAGAATAAAGCTTCTAGAGCAAACTAAAAGCTGAATATAATTGACTCGAAAGGTAAGATAGAAAGATAACTTGAATTGTACTTGAGTCTAAACAAAGAAACGATACAAGAGTAGTACCGGAACCCTGAAGAAGACTCCTCTAGAACCCTGAGACTAGCCCGACTCGACTCTAACTCCCAAGCTACACTAATCCTACTCTAAGTGAACAAAAGTGAGAAATGGAGATGCTCCTGCGTTGTGTGTCTATTCCAGCGAGTGGGAGGTGCCTTTTATAGGCAAGGGAGGTCGGTGGAGCGCAGGGGAGGAATATCCCAGGAGCGGCCGCACCTCTAGGCACGGTCGGCCCTGTGATGTGCCACCTCTCGCCTTGTACGCTCCTGATCACTGCTCCTGAGGTGGTTGTAGGTCGGCTCCTTGGGTCGGTTTCGCCCGGCACGCCAGTTGATAGGTGCGGCCGGCTCTACCCCACGCCGTGTGATGCACCGACCGTGCTCGGGGACGCCTAGGATCGCCTCTGGATGTCGGTTGTGGCGGTTGAGTGATCAGATAAGTGGACCCATTGATCCAAGTGAACCTGGCCTCCACCATTTGAACAAATCGACATTTCTTCAGTGAATCACACTCGTCCAAGTTTTGCTCGATGGAGTGGGGGTGCTCTGGACCGGAGACGTGCCACGGGGCAGGGCCGGCTGCACCTGCAGGGCCGGCCGGACCAGGTGGTTCGGCCGTGCCTAGCACATGTAGCGTGTTGGTCCCAAATTCTCCCAAAATGTGTACCTGCCTATGAAAATCACAACACAACTCATGGAACTTTATTAGTACTAAAAATGTGCAAAAAACTTGTCATATACTCCTCTTGATTCCGAGGTTCTGACAGTCAAATTTTTGTTGTAAGGACCATCAACAGTGGTGCTTGGTGATTGGTCCTACAATGGATTCCCGGGTGCTCAAGTTGTTCTCGCGACGTTGTCCAGCCTGTTGACGGTCCTTACAACATAAATCCGACCGTCAAAATCTCAAAAATGAGAAGGGTATATGACAAGTTTCATGACAAGTTTCATGCACATTTTTAGTACTAATAAAGTTCCACGAGTTGTGTTGTGAATTTTATATGCAGGTACGCAATTGGGAGAAATTAGGGGTCACCGAGCCACACCTAGCAGGCACAGCCGAACCAACAGGTGCGGCCGACCCTGCTGGTGCGGTCGGTCCACTAGGTGCGGCCGGCCCTGCGCCCCACCACGTCTCGAGCCCAGGCGAGCATCATTTCCACAAACACACCTTGGATGGATGAGATGTGCTGGGGTTACGTCGATTTGATCCAAAGGAGTAGGAAAGAGGCACTTGGATCCATGGGCCCACCTCTACATGCAACCAACCGCCATGTTGAAGCAATCCTGAGCATCCCCTAGCATTGGTGGTGCATCACACGGCTTGGAGTAGGTTGTTGACGGATAAAACTCGTATCCACCTACGATCCGCAAGCGTACGGACCTACACCTTTTTAACCACGAGGATTCCCTAGGTTCTTATCAATCCGCGGAGCAAGGGGATTACAAGCGTTTGATCTAGCACTACTACTAACTTACCCAAACCCTAATCTACGGTTAATCTAGAGAACTACTATGCTACACTAGAGAGAACGATTAAACCAACAAGATATATAAAGGACACTTGCCCAAGGGTCTACGATACTTGAACATGCAACCGCTTAAGATAAGAAAACCAATCTAATCTATCAGGGGTTGTGACCACGGTTTCGCCCTTTCCCTCCCCCCGTACTGTCACTACGCAGAGGTAATCATGACTAGGCCTATGATGGCTACGGCGTATTGAAGGGTTCCAAGGGAGCATTGAGATCTTTAACTCCCTACACGGCATGGTAGCTAACCTTAAACAATAAAGCAGTTTCAACACTAGGTGATAGATAGATAACCATACAAAGTAGCGATTACATCTCAAGATCGATTACAACCCATGGACAAATGAGAAGATTACCCCATCAAGGTGCTAGGCATAGCACCGTTGATCATGGTGACGCTTCCGACGGTGTCTTCCTTCTCCTCCGGGGGTGTCTTGGCAGGGCCTCGACGTCCTCCTCCACTTGTGGTTGCTTCCTTCGAGTAGAGCGATCCCTCTCGCGAATGATCTCCCTCCTCTTCTCTCTCTAGCTTGTGGACGGCCTCTCGGGCGAATGGCTCTCTCCCTGCGAATGGCGGCGCCTCCACGTATTTAGGGTTGAAACATCTTCACGCTCAAGAACTGGGGGGCCGAACCGACCCTGGAGTTGGCCAGGCCGGTCGGCCTGGGCCGACCGGCCCAGGTCCATCCGGGCCCGGCTCGGTCGCCCCTTCGCACACGTGGGTCCTCTTGACATTTTGCACTTTGCTCCCTCCATTTGCACCATTTTGACGTTGTCATCCTCGCGTCCAAGATGGAGGGTCTTCTTGCATGAAGTTCGGTCTTTTACGCTTCAATCCTCGGGGATGTTCCTTTGTAACACTTCAGTCCTTGCCACCTTTGGGAGTGATCTCGTCATGCTCTTGAACACGAACGAGACTCCTCAATTGCTCCTTTGAACTTGTTGTGACTCCGTCCTTTATGTCCATGTTTTCCTGCAAAAACAGAACACTTCCAAATGCACATACGAAGATGAACTTGTCATATGCTTAGTGTGCCTAGTGGCGGGTTAGTTCCATAATCAAATCCAAACCACAGTGTAATGAACATGTTTGGTGCACCAAAATACACCGTCAACATCTCCCCCACGCTTAGATCTTGCTCGTACTCGAGCAAGTACTCGTAAAAGAACTTTTGTCCAAGGTGTTGAAATCGTGCTCCGCTAATCCTTTCTTCACAAGTTAGTCAATCCTTTATTTTTAATATAATAAACATAAAGCAATGATCATCATACATAAACATGGGCGTTTAGAATTTTTACCAAATCGAGATTTACCCCACAACTTATACCTTTCACCCGAGGTCCTCAATTCCAGCCATGCTTACTTCTTTGCTTCCATTAGAGGGTTTTCATGATTTTTCAAAAATAAAATTCCTGCAACAAGTATTAGACAAATACCTTTTTCCAAGTTCTCACATGTCGCTCATATGAAGTGGCTATCCTAAACAATTCATAAACTCTCACCTCCCATAAGTCTCTCATATATCATGTAAGTGGAGCTATAGGTATGGCTAGTGCAATTAACACGAGTTTTGTCAAGCTAAGAACTTCCTCTAGTGGTTGTTTACCTTTCAAAGCCAATGATCATGAGAATTAAACCATAATGTAGGGATATCAAGGATAAGAAGATATAGAATGGTGGACATGTGCAAGGGCAAAAGAAAATAAGACTACGAGGCACCGATGACGTCCTCGTTGTCGGATTGCACATGGTTGGAAAAAGAATGGAAGTTTCGTCTCTCAACAACAACGCGGCATCCTTCCTTACACTTTATTTAACCTTCACTTGATTCCTCCCTCTTCATATCTTTCTTGCCTTTCCTCTTTCTTTCTTTCTTCTCTTTTTTTTCTTTCTTTTCTTTCTTTTTCTTTTCTTTTCCATAGACATATTTTTTTTCTTTACTTCTCTCTCTCTTGACACCTTTCCCTCTCTTTCAAAGCTCTTTACTCATCTCTTCTTGCATAAACACAATCTGAATTCAAAATAAAAACCATGCTAGAGACGAGACGAAACTTCGAACATAGGTTGTGTTCAAGGAATACGATGCACAAAAGAGATATTATGGTTTGGGTATGGAATTCGGCGATGTACGGGACTTTCGATGTGAGAGTCTCGTTACCGAATGCATGACGAGGCTAGCAATAAAAGATAATCACAAGGACATGATCATTGCTCGAAATTAAAACTTCCAAGAGAGAAGGATCCTAGCCCAACTCATTATGCTAACCGCACTTATGGTGGAGCAAAAATTAAATTGGCTTTGTACAGGATTTTTCTTAGTCTCTCAACTTGGAAAAAGAGAATTCGCTAACCTTTATTACAAGGGTTTTTCAATAATTTTCAGAATTAAATACCTCCAATATTAGCATCAAACTTAGCACAACCAAAACGAAGTTCTAGATCAAAGCATGATGCGGGTACTTTTAAAGGTAAAAACTCCACTAAGCACCACGGTAAACTTTTCAAACCAATCACTTATGCTTATATATCAAAAATTAAAGACAAACGTACAAGTAAAGGAAGAAAAGCATTCCAAGAGACAAAAAATTTAAAGGACACTTTTTATTTGATTTTCTTGACTCGAACACTAAATTTAAGACACTTTAAACTTTGAAAAATTAAAAAGCACACCTAAAACTTTAAGACTCTTAAACTCTCGCGAAATCTAAACCAAACCGAACTAAACTTGAAGCAAAAGGATCTAGCTAGCTAGCTCTCCCCCACGCTAAAACCATACGACGTCCTCGTCGTATCTTACAAAAACCTAAGGGGGGAAAACTCTAATTCCTAGTGGAACTTTCCAGAGCTCTTGCACCACTTGTTCTTCATGTTGCCCACCATGCCAAACAACTTCCGCACGTTCTGATTCAGGAATTTGTAGTCGTCCTCGACCACTCGTTCCAAGTCCTCCATATGCTGCCTCATTGCCTCCATAGCCTGGAAACATTCATCAACCGATGCGTAGAGCTCCGAGATGGAGTGACGGCAAGCCGCACAACATAGCAGATGCATCCCAAAAGGGTCGACATCGCCAGGGTCATCACCATCGTCGCCGTCGCCACTGTCATCAGGATCTCTGCCGCCGTTAGGACCTTCGGGAGTCTTCTCCTTGAGCACCTCTTCCCAATAGAAGAGGTTGTTGTCCTCCCTTCTGGCGGCCGCCCACGAGCTCGGGCTGCGGTCATCGGAGTAGTCACTCCCCCCGTAATCTTTTGGCTCGGGCGACACCTCCTTGTAGTCTTTCCTCTTCATGCCTCGGATGCGCTCCGATCTACGGACGGGAGTGGAGACCCTCTCCTCCTTGACGTGGTGGCGAGATGCGATTGGCCCAGTCGGGACACGCCCTCCGCCACGGATGCGGGCAGTCCTCTTGATCTCCATTGATGGCTTGAGCTCGCATCGCTTCGCCTCCTCCGGCTTCAATGGCTTCTCGGTGACTAGCTTGATCTCCACGCTCCTCGAGGACGTCATGGCTGCTGCTTGGGTGCAAAAGGATATGAATTGCGATGGATTCCCGAGCTCCAACCTCGTCCCTTTAAATAGTCCGGGAAGGAATGCCCTAGAACCCATCTTTTCCTTTTCTTGACTTCCCTAAAATTTTCTGACCGAACAAGGAAGTCGAAGACGCGCGTCCTAGAGGAAACCAGGGGCGAACCACCACCCAGGCCCCCTGGGCCGATCTGCCCGGGCCGGCCGGCCTGCCCTGGTTTGCGGGCCAGTTTGGTCCGGTTTTTCGCATGTCCCACTATTTTTGAATTTCTAGCCCATGTGAAAAAGATGGCCCAGTAAAACTTTGCGAGAAACTCTAGAAAAATAAAAGAAGAGCTATTTACAAAATGCTCACCTTGTTTTACATCCTAGGCTTGACGTTCGGGCTCATCCTCCATGATGAAAACATCAATATGGTGAAGGGGCACAACGTCGGGTTCGTAATAAACCTTAAGTTGTTGACCATTCACCATGAATTGATCACCTTTCACATCCATGATGGTTACCGCTCCATTGGAGAGCACCGAATGAACAATGTAAGGTCCATCCCACTTGCTTTGCAATTTTCCTTTTCCGAAGGTTTTGAACCTCGAATTATAGAGGAGGACCTTATCTCCTTCTTTGAATTCCTTCTTCTTCAATCTTTTATCATACCACCTTTTAATTCTCTCTTTGTATATTCTCGCATTTTCATAAGCTTTCAACCTCATCTCCTCTAGCTCGCTTATTTGGATTCTCCGTTTTACCACCGCGGAGTCTAGATCGAGGTTCATCTCTTTAATTGCCCAATAGGCTTTATGTTCTAACTCAACCGGAAGGTGACAAGCTTTGCCATAAACAAATTGATAAGGGGTCATACCTATCGGTGTCTTGAACGCCGTTCGATATGCCCACAAAGCTCCATCTGGCTTCTTTGACCAATCCTTGCCTCCCTTCTCTATAGTTTTGTTAAGGATGCTCTTCAATTGCCTATTCGATGTTTCCGCTTGTCCGTTGGTTTGTGGATGATAAGCCGTAGAGATTCCATGTTCAATCCCCAACTTGGACAAGCACTTCTTAAAGTTCTTCCCGGTGAAGTGAGTTCCTCCATCGCTTATCAAAATTCTCGGAGTACCGAAGCGAGGGAAAATCACACTCTTGATCATTGCAATGGATTCTTCCATGGAAGCTTTACGACATGGCATGACCTCTACCCACTTGGACACATAACCAACCATGACTAGGATGTGCTCAAATCCGTGTCAGTTTTTGAAGGGCCCCATGAAGTCTATTCCCCAAACATCGAATAAATCGATTTGTAGGTTATATTTCAAAGGCATGGCATTCCTTTGAGAAATGTTTCCTGTTCTTTGGCATTTGGGGCATGACGCAACATATCTTTTAGTATCTTCATGCATCTCCGGCCAAAAAAATCCGCTGGACCACACTTTTGCTTGGGTCCGAAAATGGCTATAGTGTCCACCGTACTCCGCCGAGTGGCACTTTCTCAAAATTTCTTGCCTCTCTTCTCTTGGTACACACCTTCTCATAACTCCATCATTCCCAAGTTCGAAGAGATAAGGTGAATCCCAAAAATATTTTCGGCTTTCGGAGACTATCCTCCTTTGAGTGTTTTTATCTAAGTGATCAAGAGGCATCTTCCGAATTGCTCGAATGATATCAATCATCCAAGTATCTTTGTCGAGTATTCGGTAGAGGTGGTCATCTCTCATCTTGTCCTCTATGGGCTCTTTATCATCTTGTCCACGGTTCATCCTAGACAAATGATCAGCCACAACATTCTCCACCCCCTTTTTATCACGAATTTCAACATCGAACTCTTGGAGAAGAAGGATCCAACGAATCAATCTTTGTTTAGCATCCTTCTTAGCCAAAAGATACTTGATGGCCACGTGATCGGTGTAAACAATGACCTTCGAGTTCACGATGTAAGATCTCAATTTTTCAAAGGCAAACACCACCGCTAGCAACTCCTTTTCCGTAGTGGCATAATTTAATTGCGCCTCATTAAGAGTTTTACTAGTGTAGTATACGGCATGAACTCGGCCTTCCTTTCTTTGACCTAAAACCGCCCCTACGGCGTAGTCACTTGCATCGCACATGATCTCGAAAGGTTGGCTCCAATCCGGAGGTTGAATAATGGGAGCACTCACCAAAGCACTTTTCAAGGTCCGGAATGCCGCTAAGCACTTCTCATCAAAGTCAAAAGCCACATCCTTTTGAAGGAGTTGTGTTAAAGGCTTAGTGATCTTTGAGAAGTCCTTAATAAATCTTCTATAGAATCCGGCATGGCCTAGAAAGTTCCTCAAGGACTTAACATCCGTTGGAGGTGGGAGTTGCTCAACCATCTCCACTTTAGCTTTGTCCACTTCAATTCCTCTCTCGGATATAACATGTCCGAGCACTATGCCTTGCTTTACCATGAAGTGGCACTTTTCCCAATTAAGCACTAAGTCTACCTCCGCACACCTCGTGAGAACCTTTTCTAAGTTTGCCAAGCAATCCACGAATGTTTTCCCATAAACGGAAAAATCATCCATGAACACCTCGACAATTTCCTCGATGAATTCCGAGAACACCGCCATCATGCAACGTTGAAAAGAGGCCGAAGCTTTGCATAAACCGAAGGGCATCCTTCTATATGCAAACGCTCCATAAGGGCACGTAAACGTTGTCTTGTGTTGATCATCCGGGTGAATGGGAATTTGCATAAACCCTGAGTACCCATCGAGAAAGCAAAAATAAGCGTGGTTTGCTAATCTCTCGAGCATCTCGTCAATGAACGGTAAGGGGAAGTGATCTTTCTTCGTTACTTTGTTTAGCTTACGGTAATCGATACACATCCGCCATCCGGTCACGGTTCTTTGCGGTATTAATTCATTCTTCTCATTCTTCACCACGGTTAAGCCTCCTTTCTTCAGCACACAATGCACCGGGCTCACCCACTCGCTATGCGGTACTGGGTAGATGATTCCTGCATCAAGTAGCTTGATGACCTCCTTCTTTACTACCTCTTGCATGGCATGGGTTAGCCTTCTTTGATGGTCCACTACTGGCTTACATTGGTCTTCCATAGGTATACGATGAGTGCAAAAGGCTGGACTAAGTCCTTTGAGATCATTGATTGAATATCCAATCACCTTCCTATGCTTTTTCAATAAATTCAGCAACTTCTCATTTTCTTCAGGACTTAATTCATCACTCACTATGACTGGATAAGTCTTGTCTAGGCCCACAAATTCGTACTTTAATCCTTTGGGCAAAGGTTTGAGATCCACCTCGGGCACTTGTGGCTCTTCGGGTTTAGTGTCTCCTATGTCTTCAAATTTTTCTTCCTCCACGCCTCCATCTTGTGGTTCTAATCCCTTTGTTGCTTCCTCTAGTTCCTCGTCTTGTTGATCATTAGATTGATTCTCCATCGCTCTTTGCAGCTGGTCTCTAAGGGTTTCAACAAAACAAAGACTACCTACCTCCTCTACTTCTTCATCTTCGGGAGGAAAGGGTGAAGGATGATTAGAAACGCAAAGAAAATTATATTTGTACTTCTTTCCATTAAGATTTATTGTTACTTTGCCTTCTCCGGCATCCAACACGGCATTGACCAACTTAAGAAAAGGCCTACCTAGGATTATGTGATCATGATTACTATGGTAAGCATCTATAACAAAGAAATCGGTTGGTATGCACTTTCCAGAGATGATTACATTAATGTTGCAAGCAATACCTAGAGGTCTAATAGTTCTACCATCTCCCATAATTAACTTTGTTGAAGTTGGAGCTAAGTCTAGGTTGTGGTTTTGAACTTTATCATAAATTTTGGTGGATAGGACACTTACTTGGGCTCCGATGTCGCATAAAGCTTTGCATTGAACTCCGTTGATCTCGCAACTCAAGTGTGGTGTCATCTTCTCCTCTTGGTCGGATCCTATTGCGTAAACTTCGGCGAGGCGAGCGTATGGCGATGCTTCGGGCTTGATCCCCATGATTCTTTTCACCTCGGCTATGTGTTCCGGATCCACTTCATCATCACTAAAGAGCTTTTGAAAGATCTCACCGGTGGTTTCAAGATCGTACGCCTTTTCCGCTTGCTTTTCCGGTTGGAAATCCACTTCTAATGCTCTTGCCATCCCCTTTTGGTTAGGGAACGGTCTTCTCTTGTCGAATATTTCTCTGTAATCAATTGGAACGCAATCCATATGCTCGAATTCCCTTAGTGGCTTTGCGCTTGACATACTACTTTTGTTTGGTTCATTTGACTTGGCGAAGTCAACGCTTGGGGTAGTTCTTGTCTTGATGTGTACTTCTTCAAGCTTTTCCGGGATTGGCTCCTCTTTCTTGTCTTCTGGGGTTGACTCTTTAGAAATTTCAGCACACGTCTTCATCCTCGAATTGTGTTCCGGCTCTCCCGAAATTCTTGTTTCCCAATCTCTTCGCATGGCCGCCGCTTTGCTAATCTTTTGTAAAAGTTGAGCGGCTTCCGTGAGTGTTTTCTCCATGAGATCCCCACCTGCACACCTTTGAACATGTTCCATGCAACTAGGGGTTAGGGAAAAGAAAAATGTATGCAAGAGTACGTCACCGGAGAAGCCGAGTCTTGGTCCTTGTTCAATCAACTCATTAAATCTATTCCAAGCTTGGTCTATCCCTTCCTCTTCTCCTTGCGTGAAGGTGATCACTTGCCTCCTTAGATGTTGAACCTTGCTTATTGGAAAAAACTTCTCGCAAAATTTCTTCGTCAGCTTGTTCCAATTGCCTTCAACTTCAAAAGACGCAAACGAGTACCACGTCTTTGCTTCACTAGCAAGTGAGTAGGGAAAGAGATTCCACTTGAACCATTCATCGGGAACTCCTTCTTGACGCACCGTGTTGCATAGCGTCGTGAAATGCCTTATGTGTCTATATGGGTTCTCCGTGTCCATCCCTTCAAATGGGGTTGCCGCTGCCATCTCGATGATCCTAGCTTTGATTTCATACTTGGTCGCTTCGAGCTTCGAATCTGACTCTTGTACCTTTATGTCTTCACATCGAGGACTAGCGTAATCCCTTAGCAATTTCTCCGGTTCTTCCACGGGGTGGTTGACGAACGCCATCTAGACAACAAGATAAAAACAAAAACAAAACAAAACAAAGTGGTTTTCTAGGTAATAGGGGTTAGATGTTAGCAATAAACGATAAACAAAATCTAAAACAAAATTAGATGCAAAACCAAACGATGTAAACTGGCTTGCTCCCCGGCAACGGCGACAGAAAAAGGGGCTTGTTGACGGATAAAACTCGTATCCACCTACGATCCGCAAGCGTACGGACCTACACCTTTTTCACAACGGGAATTCCCTAGGTTCTTATCAATCCGCGGAGCAAGGGGATTACAAGCGTTTGATCTAGCACTACTACTAACTTACCCAAACCCTAATCTACGGTTAATCTAGAGAACTACTATGCTACACTAGAGAGAACGATTAAACCAATAAGATATATAAAAGACACTTGCCCAAGGGTCTACGATACTTGAACATGCAACCGCTTAAGATAAGAAAACCAATCTAATCTATCGGGGGTTGTGACCACGGTTTCGCCCTTTCCCTCCCCCCGTACTGTCACTACGCAGAGGTATTCGTGACTAGACCTATGATGTACACGGCGTACTGAAGGGTTCCAAGGGAGCATTGAGATCTTTACCTCCCTACACGGCATGGTAGCTAACCTTAAACAATAAAGCAGTTTCAACACTAGGTGATAGATAGATAACCATACAAAGTAGTGATTACATCTCAAGATCGATTACAACCCATGGACAAATGAGAAGATTACCCCATCAAGGTGCTAGGCATAGCACCATTGATCATGGTGACGCTTCCGACAGTGTCTTCCTTCTCCTCCGGGGGTGTCTTGGCAGGGCCTCAACGTCCTCCTCCACTTGTGGTTGCTTCCTTCGAGTAGAGCGATCCCTCTCGCGAATGATCTCCCTCCTCTTCTCTCTCTCTAGCTTGTGGACGGCCTCTCAGGCGAATGGCTCTCTCCCTGCGAATGGCGGCGCCTCCACGTATTTAGGGTTGAAACATCTTCACGCTGAAGCAATGGGGGGCCAAATCGACCCTGGAGTGGGCCAGGCCGGTCGGCCTGGGCCGACCGGCCCAGGTCCATTCGGGCCCGGCTCGGTCGCCCCTTCGTACACGTGGGTCCTCTTGACATTTTGCACTTTGCCCCCTCCATTTGCACCATTTTGACGATGTCATCCTCGCGTCCAAGATGGAGGGTCTTCTTGCATGAAGTTCGGTCTTTTACGCTTCAATCCTCGGGGATGTTCCTTTGTAACACTTCAGTCCTTGCCACCTTTGGGAGTGAGCTCGTCATGCTCTCGAACACGAACGGGACTCCTCAATTGCTCCTTTGAACTTGTTGTGACTCCGTCCATTATGTCCATGTTTTCCTGCAAAAACATAACACTTCCAAATGCACATACGAAGATGAACTTGTCATATCATTAGTGTGCCTAGTGGCGGGTTAGTTCCATAATCAAATCCAAACCAAAGTGTAATGAACATGTTTGGTGCACCAAAATACACCGTCAACATAGGTACGGCCGGATCAAGAGATACGGCCGCACCTACGAAGCGGCGAATCCTGCTGAACCGACCCAGGATACCGACTCACAACTAACCAAGGATCCAGCATCAAGACCATCCACGATGAATGGCGGCGCATTGTAGGTGCGGCCGCACCTCTAGGTGCGGCCGTGCCTAGCTCCCGCCTCCGCAGCGCTGCACCGACCTCCCACTGCTATAAAAGGGACCCTCCACTCGCTGGACAGAAGACACACAGCAGGAGTATCACTATTGTCCACTTTTGTATCTTAGAGTAGGAAGTAGAGTAGTTTGGGAGTTGGAGTCGAGTCGAGCTAGTCTCGGGGTTCCGGAGAAGTCTTCTTCAAAGTTCGGGTACTACTCTTGTATCTTTACTTTATAAGACTTAAGTGCAATTCATGTTATCTTTCTATCTTACATTTCGAGTCAATTACATTCAGCTTTTACTTAGCTAATAGAAGCTTTATTCTAGGTTTAGACTAAAGTGAGTTTTGCCTCGGTTAGCATAGCTCACTTGAACCCTGTAGTGTTGTGGTCGTTCTTCGCTTGATCTTCGTCTAGGAACTTCGGTGTTTAGCCGTAGAGAGAGACCTCTCCCTAAAGGCCTTAGGGAAGGTTCTTTGGTTCGTTGTGAGCTTGGTGCTCAGAGCTTGCCTTAGTCTTAGATTGGTGTCCCGTTCAACAAAATAGTTGTGGTACCCTAGGGAGGTGACAGCTCCGGATGGGCTCAGTAGTCCACCACGTTAGTTCGGGCCGGTAGGATTCATCGCGTCGTCGTTCTCCCATCTCATCCCAGTCCGAGAGCGCGGCTTTGCATGCCCCTACAGCACTAGAAGAGCTTTGTTGATCCTATCTTACCCTGGCTCTGCTTTACCTTAGTTCTTTTCCCGGAGTTGACAAGAATAGATAGATTGCCTTAGGATCCTTCCTCGTCTCGTTGTCCTCCCAACTCACTAGGACCTCTCTAGTTCTTCTATCAAGATCTCCTCGCGTGTCAAGTTACCCCCCGTATATCTTTATCATTACCCCCGCTATAAGTCCCTTTCACCGAGTCTCGATCCTCTCTACTGTTCTTTCGATGATCTATGCCATAGTGCTTCGTTTGGGAAAAATATAAATACGATAACCCGAATACCACCGGGTGAAGTGCTACAACGGTAATACGTGCGCTTGCGGACCTTTCTGTGACGTATGATTTACCGGGCATTTCTGGCACCATTGCGATTGCAGCAACGACGCTAGCAAGTGTCAACAAGCATTTCTGGCGCCGTTGCTGGGGAAGCAACAGGCACTAGATATCTTTTCGGTAGAGTTATCTCGGTTCGGTGAACCGTCTCTTAGCGGGTTTATCCCTACTCCGTTCCTAGTGTACGGAGTAGTATCCAGTTTCGACAGTTCCGTCCCATCTTCACATCTATTCAGAGTCACTTATGACGGGTATTCCGACCTCGTGTCACTACCCTTTGAAAAGTTTCTCTCAATTTATCACGACGAACCCAGTGGATCCCGTAGACAGAACCATCTTTTTTAGGGATGTAAACGGGAACGGGAAATTCCCGTCCCGACTGACGCCGTATACCGTATTAACCGATCGCATTCCGTTTTGGCAGGAAAAAATAGGAAACAAGATTTTTCCTGTGAAATCCGGCGGGATCAGGAGCGGAATCAGGGGAGGCATTTTCCTGACCGTTTCCACGGTTCCCGTATTGCGACGGGAATAATCCCGCCGGTTTTCCCGTATTTTATACACCAAAACTTCCTATTCAGCACACATCAACATTTAGCCCACAAAACCTCCCGCACGCCCCTCCTCGCCAGCAGCCTGGCCCATTGGCCACGAGCCCACGACACCCCCGGCCACCCCACGCTACAAAACCGGCGCCAAACCCTAACCTACGGCTGCTCCACATTCCCACAGGACTCCATTCCCACCGACCGCCGCCTCCACCAGGCTCTCCACCGCTCCAGTCCTCTCCACTCTCCTGTCTCCATTCTCCTCCGTCTCACTATCTCTCTCTCGATCTCACAGCCGCCGCCCGCCGCCATCCCCGGTCGCCAGCCGTCCCTTGGCCAGGCCTTCCGCCGGTCGCTCGCTCCCAGGCGCGTCCAGGCTCCTCTACCGCCGGCCTATCACCGCTATCCTCGACCCCAGGCCAGGTGCCTCCACCACCAGCCGGTTGCCCCGAAAGGACAGAACCTCTGCCGGTCGCCCCAAGGCAGCCTGGGCACTCGTCAATTGTCATCCTTGTGGCATGTTTTTTATTTTTTAATTTGAACTTGTTGCATGTCACTGGAAATCTGTAATTTGAAATCTTGGACTTGAGAGTTTCTGTTGCCGTGTTGATCTGTTCTTGCAGTATGCTAGTATGTGCAGATTGTGCTAATGACATCACGTGTGATGTAGTGATGCGCATCTTTGTTCAAATATTCTTATCTATAACCTGCCAGAATTATCTTTCATTTGTTTATGTCTGATGTCCATGCATTGTTATAATTGTTACGTCAAGCTAACTCTTTAAAGTGCTTTCATATGTTGATGTTCCCGTTTTGTGTTATCGATTCCCGATTGTAATCGACAGGTTCCTGATCGAAATATCCCGTTCCCGATATCCCGTAATATCGAATTCGTTTTCCCGTCCGGCCTTACCGCTCCCGCTCCCATTCCCGACAAAAAAATTAAGGAACAGGAATGGTTAAGGTGTTTTCCCGACCGTTTACATCCCTAATCTTTTTCATGGCCAAAGAAGCCAACCTTGAGTTCTCTATTTATCAATCCCAATCGGAAATGGAAACCTCAAACCAAGGTTCTTCTCCAAAGGAACTATTCCTCCAAAATTCCTTTCCATCGCCCAGAAAAATCCTTTTTCAGGATTCAAAGGAGAAAATCCATACAATCACTTGAGGAGTTTCGAGCAATCACAAAGGGCTTGGTACTTCCTCCGATCTTTCTACTGACGAATTTAGAGCTAGACTTTTCCCATTCTCACTAGCGGGAAAAGCAAGGGCTTGGTACTTCCGGCAAGAGAAGGAAGTTACCACGAATTGGAGAAATTTGCGCAACAAGTTTTGCGCTAAGTCCTTCCCCTTATCTCGCCTCGTGAATCTTTGAAGAGAGATTATCAGTTTCCAATAGAAGGAGATCGAATCCCTAAATCAAGCATGGACTAGATTCTACGATCTCATACACATTTGTCCCGATCATGGCCTTCCAGATATAGTGTTGATTCAACATTTTCAGCACGGCCTCATTCTAGACAGTGTTTTCCACTTGCTTCCACTCACAAAGGGATCACTTTTTCACGAAAATCCAACTGAGGGGCTAGAATTTCTAGAGAGGATTTTAGCTATGCCCGTCAGAAAAGAATCCCAGGGCGAAGAAATCAAAGGCCATTCCCGATCTTTGATAGATAGGATTATTGTCTATCTCTTGTTTTTCTTCCGGGCTCTAGTGAATTACCTCTCTAATCGAGAGAATCACTCAAAGAAGAAATGATCGTCGACAAGTCCAGCTCGAGGACTATAAATTCGATGCTCTCGCCGTGAGATAAACCGGTATGTATCCCATGTTTCCCTTCCTAATTTTGTTTAATGCATCAAGCATGTTTAATTTTCGAAATTCTTTTAGCCACTGCATGGTTTAGTGTTTAGAAGGGTTAGGGAGCAGTTTCGAGCATTTTGCTCGGTGCGGCCGGCCCACTTGGCACGGGCGCACCACCTCTTTTGCCTGGTTGAGTGCGTGGAGCACCCACTAGTTGCATGGTAGTGCTCTAGCTTGTGTAGGAAGTCCAATCTGCAGTATCGTGTTCCCACCGCTAGTAGCAGTGCCAGCAGCTTTTGGACATTTGAGTGTGCGAAAATTTCGAGGATCCTACACACCAGAGGGCGTAGCAGCTGCCTGGCAATGTTTATGGTGGAGGTACTGGGGCCGGCCGGCCCTATTGGTACGGCCGCACCTATGAATTCCACCAAATCGTCACATCCAGATCGCCGCAACCTATCCCTAGGCTCCTGATCAAGCACTGAGGGTGTCCCTTGTTTTTAGCTGGCACGGCCGGGTGATCAGGTGTGGCTGCACCTGCCCCCTTTCGCCTGCCTATAAAAGGAGACCCCCGTGTGCTCTCTCAAAGCACCACGATCAAATTCTGAAGTTAGCTCCCTTTGCTCCCTCGTTTAAGCTCGTTCGTAATTAGTGGAGAGGAGTTCCGAGAGCGTGTCCTTCGTAGTTCAAATCTTTCAAGTTTTGTGGAGGTTTCATTACCCCACAAGGACGCTAACCATTGGACCACTAACCCTCGAACGGCTAACTCTTTTTCTCCTAACCTTCATCCTTCGGGTATCTTTGGCACTAACCTTTTGCAGGATGTCGTGGCTCAGCAAGGCCGCTAATTTGGTTAAGGGGAAACACATCAGTTCCGGTCCAGTGACTCGGACTCGAGTCGCAGTGGTCATTCCGCTGTCCCGGGTCGGCAAAGTCATTCAACGGCCCCGGGCTATGAGCATCAGGATGATATGTCTATGGGCTCTGCCCAGGACATGTCCACGAGCTCGGTACACTATGGTGGTTCTGGTTCGGAGGGAAGGACACGTATCCTCACCTCTGAAACGCAGATCATCTTACGTACTGATCAAGAGCGGAGGTTATTTCAGCAACTAAAGGACCGGGAATTCACACACATAAAGGTATATGATCATACCCTGCTTAATGAAACTGGCATGATAGGAGAATTCGGGGCAGCCTTTGATGCCATAGGCTGGGGAAATTTTTTGGCATGCTTGGGAGTTGGGTTCAAAGTTTCTCACCCTAGAGTTCCTCTCAACCTTGAACCCTGATAACAAAGGCATTAAGTTTCGTCTCTTCAATGAAGAGTACATTTTAACCTGGGGTCAGTTGAGTGTTGCTTTGGGTTTTGATTCAAATTGCTTGATTGAGTGGTCTAAGCATATAGGTATGAGGCCTTTCTCGAGAGAGAGGTTCTGGAAAAAGATTTCGGGAAGAGGGTTGAATCCCGCTCCTTGGATCAACTTGATCCACAACCCTACTCTTCGTTTCCTCCATCGGCTCATTTCAGGCATGATTGCCCCAAGAGTCGATTTTAGAATGGTTAGGGTCGATGAGTTGCAATGTTTGTTTGCCACCGTCCACAAGATAAAGCTTGCTCCTGTCGTCACCATGGTCGAGCACTGGCGCACCATGACGTTGAGGACTGGCAAAATCGAGTTCACCTCTTTGGTGACTCGGATTGCTACGTACCTTAGAGCTCTTGAGGGAGCTCAGATCACTTTCTTAGAGACGCCCCGTGAAACTTTTGATGAGGATCACTTCGTGCAAGCCCACTTGCTTAAGCGTGTAGATGGGGAGTTGGTCATGATTTACCCCCACTCCTCCACCACCATCGTCCGCCCGTGTCTAGAGCTTGGTTTATACCAAGTTAGGAAGTACACATTGAACCTGACACCCAAGGACGACAAAGAGATGGTGAGGCCTTCGAGACATAGCATCTCGGGGAACGGACCAGCAACCCGATCACGCACTCGTAGGCATGATGAGAACCTCATCCCGGAGGAAACCACGCAACAAGCTCCGGCATTCGACGAAGCAGGACCCTCTGGCAGCCACTAGCAATGGCAGTCCAGCGGGAGCCAATACCCCAGCGCCTCCATCTACTCCAGCTCGACACACTCGCAGTCGGCTCATTTTGGGGACTGTCGTACGGACATCCCTAGGCCCACTACTCAAGTGGGTACTGGGACCGACTACTCCGTGGGCTCCTGGGACTACTCGACTTGGGCTGCACGGCACCTGATGGCGTGAAGCGCAAGGCATACGGAGGACTAGTACTCAGTTAGGAAGCTAGACATGTCCAGATCCATGTAGAGTACTCCAAGCCATACACAACTAGTACTCCTCTGTCAAACCGACTTGTAACCCTGCCTCTCGGACTATATAAGGCGAGGCAGGGACCCCTATCTCTTCATCTACATCATCTTGTAAACACACCCAATCAATCCAGAGCTACGCAGCATACAGGACGTAGGGTATTACGCACCTCGCAGCCTGAACATGTCTAAATTGTGTGCCACGTGTCTCTCCTTCGAGTTCCTGATCTCGGCAAGGCCACAAACATCTACCTCGGGTACTCCCCTTGGTAGGTTGCCGAGTTAAAACACCGACAGTTGGCGCGCCAGGTAGGGGATCTCGCCGAAGATCACATGGTGAACTCGATGGCTTCAATCGTCATCAAGCCAACCGCCGCTTTCAACCGCGGTGACACCTTCGTCTTCGGCTCCTGGGTCTGCACCACCGACGGCGCTGGATCGTTCCAGTGCTACCTCACCATGACCCCGGACCCGGAGACTGGACTCGTGACGCTTCCCGAAGCCATCACGGGTCAACTCGTCGAGAAATTCGACGAATTTTCGCTCTGCAACCAAGTCGCCGACTTCGAGCCTGGATCAACCTCCGACTCGAACTCGACGTCGCCCAGGATCGAACCGCGCGAGCTAGCTCCCGAGCCATTGTGCGATCCGGTCCTCCCCCATGAGCACTTCCCGTATGGCCTTTGCAACTCTAGCAAAGCCTATGCGGAAGCACTCACCTCGCGTCGGGCTGGTAAGGAGATCGTCTCCGAGTACTCCTCGGACTCCAACACCGTCCCCGACTACAACTCGGACTCCTCCTACGAGTTTGACTTCGGTCTCGATCCGATCGAGTTTGAGTCCGAGCTCAACGCCATTGAGGAACCGCTGTCAGGTCCTGCTGCTGGCTTGGTCATCACGTCTACTCCTGCCGGCAGATTTGTCTACTGGCCCGACCGCAAGCCCGCAGACATGACCAACGACAACTCACGCTACGTTGCCTACCTCGAGACACTCCCCTTCCAGGAGGGGACACCGCTGACTCCGAACGAGGAAGAGCACACGCCAACCGAGGTGGCGACTACCGACTTCGGACTCTGCACACCTGACCGTGAGGTATTCATGGCAACCGGGGAAGCTGGAAGACATTTCAGAAGACGAGGAATCAGCTAATGCACCCGCAGACGAGACTACTGATGCCAAGAATGCTCGGCACGAACGCAACAGAAAATGAGCTGATGGACGCAAGCGCCTCCGAGAAGCTTTTCCCATCCGGAACCTCACAGAGGCTCTGGACCAAGTCCAAAACCGGGTACACACCACCCCTGAGCAATGCCTTATGTCTATCACCACGATAGCACGGACAGCTCAGGGGCACCGCGCAGGCGAACTTATCGCCAAACTTGCTGAGGACGCCTAGTTCATGCGGGTCAACAATAGAACCGCCGGAGCCGGAAACCACGAAGCCACTAGTCGCAGCAGCACCCCAGTAGATGGTGGACACAACCGCGTCCGTGGCGAACAACAGCCAACCCCCAATCACTCTAGAGCCTCTGCAGGAGCACCAAGCGGCGGCGGCGGTGGCGGCGGTGGTAGTAGTGGCAGCTCATCCTATGGCGGCGGCAGAAGAGCCGGTGGTGGCGGCGGCTATCGCGGAGGCCGAGGCCACGCCAACAACCACACCACTGGCAACACTCGTGGAGACTACGATGCCCACCACAGGATCGATGAGATCCACCATGCCAAGAAGACTACTGAAGTCAGCGACAGCGACGGCTTCCCCGCCTACTCTGCACGACTTCGCGATCTGCTTCTCCCCGAGAAATTCAAACCTCTCGAGATCACCAAGTACGACGCGAAGCAAGACCCCGTTCAGTGGCTTAGGTGTTATGCCCTGGCCATCGAAAATCCTGGTGGCGACAACGACACCAAGTGCCTCTACTTCCCCTTCTGCCTGGACCAAGCTCCACTTACATGGCTCAAGTCGCTCGACAAAAACTCGATTGACAAGTGGGACCAGCTGAAGGCTCAGTTCACTAGCAACTTCGCGGGCGCCATGGGATGCTCGGGTACTCGCATAGATCTGGCAATGGTCAAGCAGAAGTAAGGTGAGACCCTCCGCCAGTACATGCGCCGCTTTTTCGACAAGCGTGCGACCGTAGTCGACGTTACCGACAAAGAAGTCATCGACCTCTTCCAAGATGGGCTCTACCACCATCGCACCTTTGAAGATTTCGGTCGCCGTCGCCCGAGTTCTATCACCAAGCTCAAAGACATGATCACCTCATGGGCCGACGAAGAGGACAAGTCGAACGCCAAGTAAGACTCCATTCGCGGCAAGAGCAAAAACAACACGGGCGGCAACAACAACAACAAGGATGAAGGGGGCCGCAACAATAATAACTACTCGGGTCCTAACCGCAAGCGCATGCTAGACAACACAGTCGTAGCTATACAGTGCCCTGCGAAGGACAGCTCCAAAAAGACCTCCGGCGGCTTCAGAGACTTGCTCAAAGAGAAGTGCCCGTGGCATCTGGATAGCAATCACACAACCGACCAGTGCTACCAACTCCGGCGTGCACTCAAGGATGTCCCGAGCCACGGCCTCCTCATAACAAGAAGGGCAAGAAGAAAGTCGACGAAGGCAACGGTGACTTCCAAGAACCTGACAAGACGGTGAATGTCCTCTTCGGCGGACTACCCATCAGACGATCTCAGAAGCTCACCCTACGGGAAGTCTTGAACATTGAACCAGCAGTGCCGACACCTCTAAGGTGGTCGGAGGTACCCATCACCTTCTCCCGCGTGGATCAATGGACAAGCTTCTCTGAGCCAGGACGTTTCCCACTCGTCCTGAAACCAGTAGTCATGGGCTCCAGACTCAACAAGGTACTCATCGACGGCGGGAGCGGACTCAACATCCTCTTCACCAAGACCTTGAAGAAGATGAAGCTCGACATCACCGACATGCTCACCAAGAGCGCGTCGCCTTTCTACGGCATTATCCCGGGTAATGCGGCTATACCACTTGGCTCAGTGGTCCTGCCAGTTACCTTCAGGGAGACAAGGGAGAACTACCGCACCGAGTACATTAAGTTCGAGGTTGCGGACTTCGAAACTTCCTACCATGCCATTCTCGGCAGACCAGCCATTGCCAAGTTCATGGCGGTCCCTCACTACACCTACTTGGTACTCAAAATGCCAAGTCCTGTCGGAGTACTCGCGCTGCAAGGGGACTTGAAGATTTCTTATGACTGCGACACCGAAGCCGTGGAACTCGCAGCAACCAATCAAGTACCCAACGTAATGATGGAAATTTTCGCTGCATCCAAGAAGCTCGCGCCAACAGAACTCGAGATAACTGAGAAGACCGACACCGCGAACAAGCCTCAGCCAACAGAGGAAGTATAGGTGAAGGCCATCGACCTCGGGACCGGTGACAGCAGCAAGACTACCATGATCGTCGCGGGGCTCGACCCGAAATAGGAAGACGCGCTCGTCAGCTTCCTTCGGGCTAACCGAGACATCTTCGCGTGGAAGTCAGCGGACATGCCAGGTGTGCCCAGGAGGCTGATCGAGCACTCACTCAACGTCGACCCCAAAGCTACTCCCAAGCGACAACACCTCCGCTGTTTTGCTGACGACCGACGGGATGCCATCAAGTAGGAACTCGCCAAACTACTCGTGGCTGGCTTCATCCGAGAAGTCTTCCATCCTGAGTGGCTCGCCAACCCCGTCCTCGTCTGCAAGAAGAACACGAACGAGTTGAGGATGTGCGTCGACTACACCGACCGCAACAAGCACTGCCCCAAGGACCCCTTCGGGTTGCCGTGGTTTGATCCAGTCATCGACTCCACGGCAGGCTGCTACCTGCTCTGCTTCCTCGACTGCTACTCCGGGTACCACCAGATCGCTATCAAGGAAGAAGACCAGGAGAAGACCGCGTTCATCACCCCGTTCGGCACCTACTGCTACACGACAATGTCGTTCGGGTTGAAGGACGCCGGCACTACCTACCAACGAGCTATCCAGGCCTGCTTCAAGAAGCATCTCAACAAGAACGTCGAAGCCTATGTGGATGACGTGGTCGTCAAGACCAGAAACTCCGACACGCTCATTGCCGATCTTGAAGAGACCTTTGCATCTCTGCGAGAGTACCAGTGGAAGCTCAACCCCAACAAGTGCGTCTTCGACGTACCTTCGGGGAAACTACTCGGCTTCATCATCAGCCATCGCGGCATCGAAGCCAATCCCAAGAAGATCTCCGCCATCACCAATATGAAAGCTCCAACCTGCATCAAGGATGTCCGGAAGCTGATCGGGTGCATGGCGGCCTTGAACAGATTTATCTCGAAGCTCGGAGAACAGGGACTACCCTTCTTCAAACTACTCAAGCACGAAGAGAAGTTGGTGTGGACCGCGGAGGCTGATCAAGCTCTGACGCAGCTTAAAGACTTCTTGTCAAGACCAATGTGCTAGTCGGAGACAAGCTCTACAGGTGGGGTGCCACTTCTGGAGTGCTCATGAAGTGCATACCTCGGGATGAAGGCAAGGACATCTTGGAGGAGATCCACAAGGGCGTCTGCGGCAACCACGCGTCTTCTCGCACGCTGGTAAGCAAAGCCTTCCGACGAGCTTTCTACTGGCCCACAACTCTGGCCGACGCTGAAGAACTCGTCAGAAGGTGCCAAGGATGTCAATTCTTCACCAAGCAGCAACACGTCCCAGCCTACAAGCTAGTCACCATACCACCAACCTGGCCCTTTGCCTGCTAGGGGCTCGACATGATTGGACCTCTGCCAACTGCGCTAGGAGGATTCAACAGAGTCTTGGTGGCCATCGACAAGTTCACCAAGTGGATCGAAGTCAAGCCGGTTACCTGCCCAAAGGCCGACAGAGTACTCGACTTCTTGGATGAACTCGTGCATCGCTACGGGCTACCCCATCGCATCATCACAGACTTGGGTTCCAACTTCAACAACCATCAGTTCTAGGAGTACTGCGAGAACAGTGGGATCGACGTCCGATATGTCTCAGTCGCCCACCCGCGCGCCAACGGCTAGGTGGAGCGCGGTAATGGGATGGTACTCGACGCCCTCAAGAAGCGATTGCACGATGCAGCTAACACCAAAGGAGGCAAGTGGATCAAGGACTACCCAATGCACTCTGGGGGCTTCGTACTCAACCTACCAAGCCAACAGGGCAGTCGCCCTACTTCCTGTTCTATGGCTCCAAAGCTATTCTACCCGCCGACGTGATGTGGGAATCCCTGGCAGTAGAACAATACGACGAAGGCATCTCAGAAGACAGTCGACGGGTTGATATCGATAGCCTCGAAGAAGCCCACTGCGCTGCCCTCGTCCAATCAGCAAGGTGCCTAGAGGGTATCCAACGCTACCATGATCGCAACGTCACGGAACGCTCCTTCAATGTCAGCGATCTAGTCCTCCGTCGCATCCAGAACACGGACGGACTACACAAGCTCAGCTCGCCATGGGAAGGTCCCTTCTCAGTCTCCAAGGTGATCGGACTAGCCTCATATCGCCTTCAAACACTTAAAGGAGACGACATCAGCAACTCGTGGAACATGGACCAGCTGTGTCGCTTCTACGTGTAGTCGCTCGACTACACATCTACGGGTCCAGCCTATACGGCTACTCATGGACTCTTCGCTGTAAGCGGCTTTTTGGTCCTAGCACTAGTCTACGGACTACTTCTATCCATGATCCAGCGTCAACGGCTACTAACAGATCCTGGGCCGCACATAGCAGAAGGACTTTGGCGGCGGTCTACGGACCATGTACTCTCTAGATCCAGCCTATACGGCTACTAACGGATCTCCAGCTGTAAGCGGCCCAAGGGCCCTAGCAATCACTTAGCCGTAGGCGGCCTACGGGTCCTGGCGACTACTCATTTGTAACGGCCCAGGCCACGTAGGTGTACTTATTGATCAGTAATAAAGTTTGGTTCTACTCAACTTGTTTACTGTGCCTTCTAACTAGGCAGATCCTACAGAGTACTACTACTCACCACTTCTCTCACGGCTTGGTACTCCGCACACTTCGCTGCAAGTGGCGGCAACGAGTACTCATTTACAAATTCAAACAGTGGACAAATTTCATTGATATTTCAAACAAGTATCTGACTACTTTGTTTGTCTTACATCAACTACTCTAAGCTACCTCTACAGGTACATCTACTGGAGATTCAGCTCCTCCGCCACTTGCTCCGCGATGGGCGCCATCTCCTCCAGGAGGGTCTTGTACTGCTCATCTGTGCAGTTCGCCGCGAGACCACCGGCCACCACATCCACCGGCGCCTTCGAAAAGTACGACTTCACGTACGCAAGCACCTGGTTTGGTATGGACTTCACCAGATGCTTGACGTACGTCGCCAGGCGACTAGGGGCTTCCTTCAGCCTGTCTACCAGCGGGGCTATCTTGGGTCCGCCCGGATGTGGTACCAACAGCCTCGCGATGGGCAGCGCGGCTTCTTCGAGTACCTTCAGCTGACCTCGAAGCTTTTTGCAGTCTTCATTCAGCTTCTGTAGAGATTTATAACAGTTCACAAGGTCACGATCTGAGGGTTCACGGAGCTCCATGTGCTTGATACACTCATGGTGCAATTTGGCGTACTCATACTCAAGTACCTCTCTCTTGTCGGTCTCGCGGTACACGATGTTCTTGAGGTCCGTCTCAGATGCCTTCAGCTGGTCGACCTTTGCCTCAAGATCTGCAGACAACTTGCCACAGTGTCAGATTGCTCACAAGTACTACAATAAGTACTCGGCGACCTCGGCGGGAGACAAACCTTTGTTCTTCTTGCGCAACGACTTGTTCTTCCGGATCAGGTCGTCCCTCTTCGCCTGCATCTCCTGTACCTCATTGTGGTACTGAGCGAAGGCGCCATCAAGTTTGGATTGGAGCAGCGCCGCATGTTTCTTCGACTTGTCCAGCTCCTTCTCCAAACCTCCGGCGTGAAGAACTGTGTCACCGTACCACTTCAGAAGTTCAGACTTCTGGCGGGACCTCTCCACCACGTCCATTGCAAGACAGAACGGTCAATGAGTAATCAGTACTCAACAAGGCAAGACTACTCAGGGTACTCACAACGCACCTTGACCCATTGTTGTGTGCGGTGCCACAACTCCATGCTCAGAGATACGACGGCTGGATCAACCAGATCGTCCTCCAGCAACTCAAGACTCCCGTGGCTCGAGGATCCTGTGTCTGGCATGGGCGCCGAGTGAAGCGACACAGCTTCTTCTATTACCGCCTCGTGGACGACAACGTCAGTACTCGCCTCGGGGTGCGGATCAACCCGTGCTTCCGTGCTCGGCTCGGGGGCTACTGTAGTCCCCGGCCCGGGGGCTGTCGCCGTCGTCGCCTCGGCAACTGGCCCTGTGGCCATCGTCTCCACAGCAGCCGTCTCCATGGCTACTGCCTCGGGGATTGTAGCTCCCTCGGCTTGTGCTCCTGTTAGGATCAATCCAACAAGTCAACAACGGCTACGACTACTCTTCATAATAACTACTCGTGGTGTTCGAATGTGTACCTTCAACCAGGGTAGCCTCTTCCAGCATTGGCTCTACCGCGGCACCAGCCTACGGTGGTGGTGTGGGTTCTCACACCTCCGTCGAGCGGTCTTCACCATCGGTCGGAGTGCTAGTCTCTCCTCCATCCCACGACAAGTCCGTGGATTTTCTACATCATGAAGTACCCAGTCAACAACACGAGCTTGACGACTACGTGACTACTCAAGAGTTCAGGGAACTTACAGAGTTGACCGTACTATGGTGATGGTCAGAGCGCCTAGTATGCTGGCGATATCCACGATGCCAGCCTCACTAGCGACTCCGGCCTCGACAGGAGGCTCTTCTACCCTCTCCTCTGGCTGCTCAACGGCCACAACCGTAGCTGGAGGAGGGCCCTATACGTCTTCAACCGACGCCAGCGGCTCCACGGCGCCGGTTTGCTGTTGTGCACCTTCTGGCACAGCGTCTTCAATGGCTGGAGGCGGGCTGGTGTTCCTCTCCACCATCACCCCCACAGTTTCCCAGACATCCTCCTCACCCTGGTCAGTGGGGTCCGAGCAGGGGATGTCCTACAACAATACAAGTCATACAGTCAGCAACAGACTACAACTCGGTAGTACTCGACTACTCTAGTCGTGATACTCACCTCTTGTCTGGTGGCCTCCGACAGCTTCAACTTCTTTACGACACATTTCTGCGCCACGTTGCGCGGCTTCCTAGGTGGCGCCGGCAAGCTGGCCTCCAAGCTGGATGGCTTCTCAATGACCGAGATGTGTGGCATCCTAGCTTGGCTGAACCTTGAGCGGAGTTGGAACCGCTGCTGCAGCATCTCCTCATCCTCGTCATCGGAGCTGTCTTCAATGACGACGGCATCGTCGCCTTCGCCAACTTCGCGACGTTCCTTCGCCTTGGGTTCCGCCTTCCCCTGCGCTTGTCCCTCAAGTCGTGGAGGGGAGGGCGGGATGGAGACGTACTTCTTCACATCGTCCTACAACACCAAGCAAGCATAAGAACGGCTACATCAAGCAAATCAGTACTCGGGGGCTCTAGCCACGACTACTGACCTGGGTTGGACGCCGTGCCACGGAGTACTCTGGCACCGGGCACGGCGTGTACAGGGGCATATCCTTGAAGATCCTGCCCAGCCTCTCGATGATGACATCATCTTCAATCTCCTCGCCGGGCATCCGGGATGTATCTTCGTTGCCAGTGTACTGGTGCCCGAGGGTGTCTCATGCCATCAGTGGCTGCACCCTCCTCTTCATAAAACTGAAGGCCACGTGCTCGGCCCTCAGTCCGGCCTCCCGCAAGGCCTTGATTTTCTTCAGCAGCGGAGGTAGCTGAAGACCTTCCTGCATGGTGGGCTCCGTGTTCCACCACGGCGCGTGCTTCGGTTGATGGCCGCTGGGCTTTGGCAGCTCGGGGTGGTGGTTGCTGATGTAGAACCACTTCGCCTTCCAATCTTGATTGGAGTCGATAAGCTTGTACGACAAATACTGCCCGGCAGCGTCTTCGCACATCTGAATCCCGGCGCCTCCGACTACTCACGGGTTATCTATGCTCGGCTAGGGCTTCACCTGGAAGAACTTCCGGAACAAGATCCAGTGGGGCTTGATCCCCACAAACGCCTCGCAGAAGTGCACGAAGATGGAGACGTGGAAGATATCGTTGGGGTTGAGGTTGAGGTACTCGATGCCGTAGTACCTGAGCATCCCCTTGACGAAGTCGCTGGCCGACAGCGCGAGTCCACGCTCCACGAACCGCGCGAACATTGGGATCTCACCCGGGTTCTTCTCCATCGGGTACGGAACCCCAGTGGCGGTGCGCCACAGATCCATTTCCTTCTCGCGAAGGAATCTGCTGTTGACCAGGGCGAGGAGGTCTTTGGTCTTCAGCTTCGCTTTCTTCCACTCCTTCTCCGGATTGGGACGAGGGGAAGAGGGCGGCGATGACGACGACTGGCCAGCATCTCCGGCCTCATCGCGGCTCCTCTTCTTTGACGCGTCGGTTTTCGAGCTCTTCGCCGGGGATGCCTTCATCCTCCAAGTCACAGGTGTCTTCACTCGCATTCGCTCGGGGGCTGCAGAGGTGGGCGGACTACGGCGGCGGGCAAGTGTAGATCTAATCTACCTTACGGCGGCGGCGGCAGCAAAGGAGCGGCGGGAGCAGTGATTCAGATCTAATCTCAGCTGATTGCAACCGCTGGGAGTGAAAGACCCTAAGGGGGTTTACCTGTTATTTATAAGCCATCGGGTGGCTAAGTTGGGGCGGACGGATAAGCGCCAGGCGGGTGATTCAGCGGCGGCAGACTGACCCTTCATATTCCATTACTCGATGCTCTCAGTCTCGGGGGATCGACTACATCTGACGGACTCAGTGGGCTACACCAGATCAAGATCCCACTCCGGACACATTCTACAGTCAAGATGACCCTTCAATTTGAGAGAAAGTACTCGACTCAAGGCTCGGGGGCTCTGTGCCACGTGTCCTTCGGTTTTTTCTCCGGATTTTTAGGATAAGATTGACAGAACTTCAGATCGACCCTCAGCTTGAATCTGCGATTCGACCTAAGACTCGGGGGCTATAATCCATATGGCATGCGATTCTCCGAATCGCATTTTCCATATGGTTTTTTCATCAAGACAACACGCGTACTATTGAAGACCTTCGAGAGAAGCACTCGGGGACGCTTGGGGACTGCTTGAGAAGACTTCAAGACTACTCAAAGATCAGCTATAGTACCTTCCAGCCTCGGGATGATTCAAGCATTCTTGAGGACTTTCGGCTTGTGGAACTCGGGGACGCTCAAGGACTACTCGCCAAGGCCATCAAGACTACTCGAAGACATCCTGCTCGACTACAAAGTACTCAGGGGCTTGTCGTACGGACATCCCTGGGCCCACTACTCAGGTGGGTACTGGGACCGACTACTCCGTGGGCCCCTAGGACTACTGGACTTGGGCTGCACGGCACCTGATCGTGTGAAGCACAAGGCATACGGAGGACTAGTACTCGGTTAGGAAGCTAGACATGTCCGGATCCATGTAGAGTACTCCTAGCCGTACACGACTAGTACTCCTCTGTCAAACCGACTTGTAACCCTGCCTCCCAGACTATATAAGGCGAGGCAGGGACCCCTATCTCTTCATCTGCATCATCTTGTAAACACACCCAATCAATCCAGAGCTACACAGCATACAGGACGTAGGGTATTACGCACCTCGCAGCCCGAACCAGTCTAAATTGTGTGCCACGTGTCTCTCCTTCGAGTTCCCGACCTCGGCGAGGCCACAAACATCTACCTCGGGTAGTCCCCTTGGTAGGTTGCCGGGTTAAAACACTGACAGGGACCACCAAACCCACGGCGGAAGCTATCCTCAAAACTACCCATTCGGGTACCATGAGGAGCAATACGACATCATTGATCAAGGCCTCTTCAACATAGACAACCGCCTCCCTAGTATCGATGCCCACACCGAGCGAATAGAACAAGGCCTCCAGGACACCGCCAGACGACAGCAGGAGACAAACGGCCAGCTATACACCCTAACCTCGACCACGCAAGAAGGTTTCCAAGCAATGCACAGCCTCTTCGGTTCATGGAACCCATACCAGCCACCGCCTGATTGCTAGTTCCACGTACGAACCAGCTTGGGGGAGAGGCCCCCCATCCAGGTAAAGACCAACCAACCTTTCTTTTTGGTTTCTTTTGTTTAATTTGTTTAGCTTTCTAAGTTAAAATAAAGTTTCAAGGGAGAAAGAGTCTTTCAAACGGTAAGAATGTTCAAGAGTTCAGTTAGAGTTTCACCAGTGACCCAAGATTTGTTTTGGAAGGTTTCGTGGTACGGCCGAACCATGAGGTACAGCCGTACCTCCCCTCGACAAAATTTTTGTGCAGAACACTTGCAGGAGGGGAAGTGAGCACTTGGAACAAAAGTAGTAGGGAGGGCCGAACCAACAGGTACGGCTGTACGTATGAAATTACACAGAATTGTCAAGCAACTTCATCATCAAGCCTCCAAGTGCTCCACTAAGCATCACGAGGAAGGACATATCATCCAGGTAATCGGAAATCAGCTTGGGGGAGAGCCCCTATTTAATCAAAGAAGGTATGCCCATCCAGTCCAATCCCAACATCATATAGATTAAAAGAAAAACAACAAAAACATTTGCTCTCACCATGTGCACTTGAAATCTTGTCTATACACCCTCTTCTGGAAATGATGAAAAGTTTCCATGTTAAAACTTTGCAAGAACCTAGCGTACAACTTTGTACTCTACGAGCATTTGAAATTGTTGGTATGTGTTGCAACAAGAGCCTAAATTAAAACTTTGTGGGAAGTAAATGCTTATGACCAAACCTAGGGTGTTGACTAGTATGATATGGTGCGACAATGTTAATCTTGCTCTATCTCTTAGTATGGTGAAAATCTCGGATGATTTCTTTTGAGAAAATAAAACAAGACAAGTTCCTCAATGGTCATATCACCTACCAAAGCCATATGTCGATATCAAAGTATAAACCTTCTACATATGCTTGCTTGTGACCCGTTGAGTTTTGCCAAATTGTTGTTACCCTTAGTAGAATCTTTTCATGCTCCCATGATCGAGATCACGTACACCCACATATACATGCTAACTTCTACACCGGGAGTTATGCAAAACATGCTATCCATCCACCAAAAAAATAAATACTCCAAAGTCAAAAGAGATTTCTCTTCTTGTATTCTTGCAAAAGGAGAGAGGGGTCATAAAAAAAAGTATATGCTCAAAAAGCATAGAAAAAAGATGTGAAGCATGACACCCCCCCTCCAAAATAAAAGCAAGAGGAGAATCTCAAAGCAAGGAGTACATAGAAAACAAACAAAAATATTCCACACACTTGCACATCTCGATCAAGTTGCATGACTAGTTTCTTCTTGGATCCGGTCTTTGCCTCAACAAAATCATGTGGCACAAGTGAGTCTCATGCTTATCCTACCCAAAGCTCCACAGACAAGCCATAGAGTAGGAAGTTGAGGCTCATTCAAAAGCCTTTGGTGAGGTAACAAATACCACTTGAGCGATCGAGGGAACCATCCGAGGAACTTCGTCTCTGTTTGCAAAAATTTCAAAACTCCGAGATAGGATCCAGAAAAGAGAAGAGTGAGTGATGCAAAGTCAAAACCATTCTACTCTTCAACCTCCGAAGGCAAGGTGGAAAGTTACAAGCCCCATAGGTAAAATAAGGCTAAGTTTCTCTCGTACCAATCTTTTCAATAGCAAGTAGAGTATGAAATTGTGCATAGAAACCTGCAGAGCGGTAAGATTAATGCAACTCCTGATCGTCCAAGACCAAGTCTAGACTTTGCTCGAGGGCGAGCAAACATTTAGCTTGGGGGAGTTTGTTCACGGTCCTTACAACAAAAATCCGACCGTTAAAATCTCGGAAATGAGAAGGGTATATGACAAGTTTCATGCACATTTTTAGTACTAATAAAGTTCCACGAGTTGTGTTGTGAATTTTATATGCAGGTACGCAATTGGGAGAAATTAGGAGTCACCGAGCCACACCTAGCAGGCACGGCCGAACCAACAGGTGCGGCCGGCCCTGCTGGTGCGGCTGGCCCTGCTGGTACGGCCGATCCACCAGGTGCGGCCGGCCCTGCACCCCACCATGCCTCGAGCCCAGGCGACCATCACTTCCACAAACACACCTTGGCTGGATGAGATGTGTCAGGGTTACGTCGGTTTGATCCAAAGGATGAGGAAAGAGGCACTTGGATCCATGGGCCCACCTCTACATGCAACCAACTGCCATGTTGAAGCAATCCTGTGCATCACACGGCTTGGAGTAGGTACGGCCGGATCAAGAGATACGGCCGCACCTACGAAGCGGCGAATCCGGTGGAACCGACCCAGGATACCGACTCACAACCGACCAAGCATCGAGCATCAGGACCGTCCATGACGAATGGCGGCGCATCGTAGGTGCGGCCGCACCTCCCTGGCTCCCGCCTCCGCAGCGCTCTGCCGACCTCCCACTACTATAAAAGAGACCCTCCACTCGTTAGAACAGAAGACACACAACAGGAGTATCACTATTGTACACTTTTGCATGTTAGAGTAGGAAGTAGTGTAGTTTGGGAGTTAGAGTCAAGTCAAGCTAGTCTCGGAGTTCCGGAGAAGTCTTCTTCAGAGTTCGGGTACTACTCTTGTATCTTTCCTTTATAAGACTTAACTGCAATTCAAGTTATCTTTCTATCTTACATTTCGAGTCAATTACATTCAGCTTTTACTTAGCTAATAGAAGCTTTATTCTAGGTTTAGACTAAAGTGAGTTTTGCCTCGGTTAGCGTAGCTCTCTTGAATCCTGTAGTGTTGTGGTCGTTCTTCGCTTGATCTTCGTCTAGGCACTTCATTGTTTAGCCGTAGAGAGAGACCTCTCCCTAAAGGCCTTAGGGAAGGTTCTTTGGTTCGTTGTGAGCGCGGTGCTCAGAGCTTGTCTTAGTCTTAGATTGGTGTCCCGTTCAACAGAATAGTTGTGGTAACCTAGGGAGGTGATAGCTCCGGACGGGCTCAGTAGTCCACCACGTTAGTTCGGGCCGGTAGGATTCAGTGTGTCGTCGTTCTCCCTTCTCATCCCAGTCCGAGAGCGCAGCTTTGCATGCCCCTGCAGCACTAGAAGAGCTTGTTGATCCTATCTTACCTTGGCTCTGCTTTACCTTAGTTCTTTTCCCGGAGATGACAAGAATAGATAGTTTGCCTTAGGATCCTTCCTCGTCTCGTTGTCCTCCCAACTCACTAGGACCTCTCTAGTTCTTCTATCAAGATCTCCTCGCGTGTCAAGTTACACCCCGTATATCTTTATCATTACCCCCGCTATAAGTCCCTTTCACCGAGTCTCGATCCTCTCTACCGTTCTTTCGATTATCTATGCCATAGTGCTTCCCTTGGGAAAAATATAAATACGATAACCCGAATACCACCGGGTGAAGTCCTACAATGGTAATCCGTGCGCTTGTGGACCTTTCTGTGACGTGTGATTTACCGGGCATTTCTGGCACCGTTGCGATTGCAGTAGCGATGCTAGCAAGTGTCAACACAGCCCCTATAAATAGAAGTGAGGGGGGTTAGAATAGGACACACACTTCTTCTCCTCATTTTTCCGTTGGGCTCCTACCTCTCTAGGAGAGGAGTGCCTTTGCAAAGGATTAGTGTTGGTTTGCTAGTGCTTAGAGATTAGAAGGAAGGTGATGGGGTGACATGGGGACATGCCATGGTGTTTTGGCATCTTTCCCCAAGAACGAACCTCTATGGATGCCTTTGTTCTTCATTTAGACTAAAGTGAGTATTCCGACATTCTCTGTTTAGACTAAAGTGGGTTATGCGTTATTGAATAGTTCTTGTGTTCTTCATCTGTTCTTGATTTAGAGGCTTGTGTTCTTCATGAACCCAACCCTCTGATCTTCTGGTGTAGTCCATAAGTTGCTAATTCTATTTGTATGTCAGTTAGTCTAACTAGAGTAAAGTGGGTGCTCTGTGTGTTCTAATTAGATCAAAGTCCTTCCGTGATCCCTTGCTTGAGATAGCAAATACCTGAGTGAGTTCTAGTGTCTCCCTCGTGGGTTCGTCGCTTTGTATTTATACAGAGTACTATAGTGTTGCTACGGGAGCTCAGACGTAGCTGTGCTATAGTAGTGATCGGTGGTGTTGACGTGGTGTCTAGACTGCGGGTTATCCTTCGTTTGCCCCGTATCCCACAGTTTGTCTTGGGGTAGGCCACGGTAGTGATAGCCGTTTGACCCTTTGTACTCCCCCACGTTCGGATACAGCGTAGAGCTTTTGGCCAGAACCGACCTGTTATAGCCAAGAGGGAACTGGTGCCCGAAATGAGAGTTCATAATTGATACACCGTTCTTAACTCTGTATGCTATCAGCCGGATCCTTTCCATCTCCCATCTCATCCTATAGAGTGGTGTCCTTGGACCATAGCTAGGCTGGGAGCTAGTGCTCACCGCTCCTTGGATTCGATACCCTTTGGAGTACTCCGTAGGTGAAGTGCTACAGTGGTATATCCGTGCGCTTGCGGACTCGTTCGTACTCAAAGGTGTACCCAGGTGGATCTTACGCTCACGCTAGCAAGGCGCCATTAGTGGTGACTTAAGAAATACCAACACCAGGACTAAACAAGATGATCTTATTCTAGAACTCAGGAGCTCTCTCCCAGGGAATAGGCTGCCAAATGTCCCCGATGAATGAATGCAGAGTTCATTCCACCACCTCAGCTTCTTTCTCCTCCATAACAACAAAGAACAATTGGTCTTCACCTTCGAGTAGAGAAAAGTTTCCCATGCCAATAACAAATGACAACCAAAGCCCAACAGGATGCGGAGGTGCTGGAAGATCTTGCCCCAAGTAGATCCGCATGTGTTCAGAAGAAATGCCAGAAATCTTCCGAAGGTAGTGTAGTCCAGTCGGATTGGCTACCCAAATGCCACATGAAAATGGGCAATGACCCTAGCGCTGCAAAAGATATGGACACAAATTTTCAAGGGATGATGTACGAACTGTGCGCACTGACGAGATGATGATCTTATATGCCACGGTCAGACGGATCAAGATCTCTCCTGTGCAAGCTATGATTCGGCAGTGGTTGACAAATTTTAAGATGACGGGTTCTATTGAGTGTACGTCTCTGATTTCTCGCATTGTCACGAACCTTGGGATTACGCAAGGGCCTAACGTGCCCTCCATTGCTAATCCCCGGACTCAGATTGACGAGGCTTATTTGACTCAGGGGCATATGCTTAAGAAGGGTCCGGATGATTCTTTGGTTTTCTTTTACCCAGGCCATACAAACCAGATCCAGTTACCTAACCCGGATTTCAGGTTGTACGACCAGGGGCCACTGACCGTTCCTCTCGAGGAACCTCGTCGTTCTAGTGTCTCTGGTGACAGGGTAACTAGGAGCGCATCGAGGAGAGCAGCCGGAGCACAACAGCCACCACCACAGCCATCTCCGCAGCTGTCGCCTCAGCCACAGCCTCAGCCTACCACACCTCCACCGGGTACGTGGACCACTACCGAGTACATGCCTGGGGTCACTCCCGGGTATGCTCCCGGTTGGGACCAGCCCATGTACCAGCAGGGTGCGAGTAGCTCGGCTTGGGCTAGCGCGGGCAGTGGCGAGTGGGCCGTCCCTGCTGGTACTACCTACGGAGATGCGACATCTTCATCGTCCGGATTGCGCTCGTCATCTCGTGGGGCCACCCTCACTCAGCAGATGAGTGAGCTCAACATCCGAGTCGGCGACATGGAGGAGACCGTTCACCAGCACGTCGAGTCCACCCAGGACTAGCAGCGGATGTCCGGTGAGAGACTTCACGCCATCGAGCTGGCACAGCAGCAGCAGCTGGAGGAGCAGAGGTCCTACTACCGGTGGATGGGATTCCCTCCTCCACAGTAGTGAGCCTGAAGCTAGCTTGGGGGAGGACCCCCACTCTGAGGTAACTTGTATCTTTATTTTCAGAATCTCATATGCTAAAAACCCATAAAAATCTGCAAAAGCTAAAAGACCAAAAATATTTTATTTTGCTTTCTTAAATTAGTTTTCTTTCATATGCGCGGTAAGAATGCTTTGTGTCCCTTTATGGTCGAAATGATGAATAGTTGCTGTGTTTATTCCTCTTGTATGCCTTGCTACAGCTTAGTATCCTATCTCAGTTTTGAGTTTGTTGGCTTGTACGATCAAACCTTAGCTTGAAACTTGTGGGTAGCAAAAAGCATGTCCTTTGCCTAGGTTGTTGTGAGGTATGATACAGTATAATAGGATTGCTATGAGCCTGTGCTAAGTGATGTTTGATATCCGGAGTTTTCTTTTGAAAAACAATAAAATGATAAGTTCCTCAAAGATGAGAAATTCCTATCCAAAGCCATATGTAGATCCTAGCTTTTGTTAGCCTCCGCATATGCTGCTTGTTTTCTTCATTGAGTCTTGTCGAATTGTTGTGACCCTCGGCGAGAAACTTGTCATGCTCCCATGATCAAGATCACGTACACAGCCACTATTTGCTAAACTTCTACACTGGGAGTTAGCACCCATCATTTCGTCCATTTTCCATCCATTCCGCAAATAAAGCTCCGCGCATCGTTCATGATTACTCTCTCTGCAATAATGTTCAGCAAGGACTATGGGCTATGAAAAAAAGAAGAAGCAGTACATGCTTTAGAGCATGAAAAGAAAAAAAAAGAGAGAGAATTAATAAAGAGACATAGCCCAAGTCTCAAAAATCTCAAAAGGAGAGGAAAGAATCTTATACAAAAAGGAGTTTTTCATCCATCCACCATATACACACATGCACATCTTGATCAGGCTGTATGACTTGTTACTCCCAAGGATCCGGTTTTCGACTCGACAATACATGAGGAACAGGTATGCCACATGTTTTCCCTACCTACAACCCCACATATCAGCTTATTAGAATTAGGTGGAGAAAGAAGGCAAATCAATGCCTTGGTGAGGAATCATACACACTGAGCGATCCGAGAGTATCATTCGAGAAACTTTGATTTCTTTACGAAAATTTGCAAAACCTCCGGATGGACGACTGATCAAGGTACTCGTGATTAGTAAATCCTATAAAACTATTCTATCTTTCAACCACCCAAGGCAGGTGAAGCTACAAGCACCATAGCTATCAAGCGTAAGGTAGGACCAATGCCAACTCATTCAATTCTTGGTAGAGTACCTAGTCGTATGCTTGTCATAAACTAGGAATACAACATCGTAGCAACTCCTGATCGACCAACCTAAGTCCTAAGTGTCTTGCTCGGGACGAGCAAGAGGCTAGCTTGGGGGAGTTGTTGACGGCTGTTAAGTGCTTACTTTAGCCGTCAATTTACTCATGGATAAAGGAGCAAGAGGCATTTCTTACACGCATTTTAGTTAAGAATAATGTAGTTCCACTTGTCCTTGGAGATTATGTGATTGCAGGAAAATAAGCACAAAAGAAGTGGCAAACTCACCTTCTATGATTCATGCCACGTCACCGCAAGGAGTGGCTGCCAACTCAGGTGCCGTGCATACAAGCTAAGCCACCTCAGGTGCCACGCATGCATGCCATGTCACCAATCCAAAGGAGGCAAGCCCCGACAAATCAGAGTGTGACACGTGGACTTCACATGGATCCATGGGCCCACCAGAGCGCCTAAACCGCCTCAAGAACACGTGTACACCGGGGACCGACTTAAGGGCCCACAGGACAGCCACCCCGAGGAAGCACACCCCGAATGGGGCCCACCTGGGGTCGGCCGACCCTAGGATCGGTCGAACCGACCTTGGGTCGGTTCATCCTGGGCTTCCACGTGGTGCTTGTCCATTGGTCCTAGAGGCCATCCTCAGGGTGTTTCACTCCTTCTTGCGCCGGTGCTCTGGCCTATAAATAGAAGGGGAGGGGGCTCATTTCTTACCAACACAACTTACTCCTCCTCTCTCACTTTTGGTTTCTAAGGCTAGGAGGTAGGCTAGAGTAGTTCTACTTCAGGTTCCAAGTCTACTTTGGGATCTAGGTATGAGTCTTCTTGTATCTTTATTTTATTGTATGACTTTGATCTACTTCAGTTATTCAGCTATTTCATATAAAGTTGTGCTTGTACACATGGGTGATTTGTTCATGTGTTCTTCGCTCATTCATCATTTAGAGGCTCCTGTTCTTGATGAACAAGGCCTTTCGATCCAGTTGACGAGTGACTTATACAAGTTTTCGGCGTATGTTCATAAGTTAGAGGCTCGTGTTCATCACGAACACGACCCTTTGATCTTGTTGAATAGACATAGGAAAGCACGAATCCGTTTGTGTGCTTAGCCTAGTTTGATCTAGTTAGATCCCATGTTTGTGTTGTATGAAGTTTGTGCTCAAGCTACGATATTTGGTGTAATTGGCCGGTTTATCTGGCGGCACTGACCTGGGTCACAATAGCCCAGGCCGGTCAGGGTCCTGTTAACAACGTAAGCGTGGTGCTTGGGTTGCGTAGCTACGTTGCTTACGAGTGTATCCCACGGTTTGTCTTGGGGTAGGCCGCAGTGGTGACAGCCGTTGGACCCTTCGGAATCCCCCACGTTCGGATACGCTGTAGGAGTCTAAAGTCTAACGACCGGAGTCGTGCGTAAGCGACACGGGAGGTTAGCTCCCCGTTTGTGCCTAGGTGCTTGAGCCAGCATCATGCGATGCCAGTGTGTGACTAACTTGTCTGACTAACTTCGTATGTTTAGTACTTTAGAACCTAGAACTAACTCGTATGTTGCCTCCTAAGCCTAGGACCTATAGAGAGAGTGTGTTTGTGTGTTCACACTACTATCCTATCTATTTTATCTTACCCCTGCACTTGAGTATCTGGTTTGTCCCCGTCTATGATTTATACTCTTTTCAATAGTGTTGAACTAGTTAATCCGCCCAGCCTTCCTTGGATTCGATACCCTTTGGAATACTCCTTTGGGGAAATGCTACAATGGTACTTCCGTGCGCTTGCAGACTCTTGTAATCGTTAGGATTACCATTTGGATATTTCTGGCATCGTTGCTAGGGACCCGTAACATAGCATCGAGGTTAAGAAATACCAACAGGGTGCAAGATATCGTTGCACCAAGGTGACAACTTGCCGCGAACAGGCCGACCAGAGAGTTCTTCCCAAAAACTTTCACGATTAAAACTGATGCAAGCTTGCACAAGAGAAATAGCGCAGCGACGATGAAAACCGAGGGTGCGACTAAGATCTTTCCATGAAATTCGATACGGAACTCCATGAAATCGAAATGAAATACTGGACGCATCCTCTTGAAGAGTGCAGAGAAATTGGATGGTGGTAGGCCTAGCACCAATCTCCTGAATTGGGACAAAACCTTCCCATCCTAGAGCTTGGCAAATGGAATCGAACTCGGAGTCCAGACCTGTTTTGTTAAGAAGGTCCGGGTCGAACTCCTTGGTGTTGGCGAAGACTCGGTCCTTGATGAGATCGTAGGCTTGTCTCTTGCGATCATTCCTCAAGTCGATGAAGGCGGTGTCGACGGCGTACACTTCTTCGGCTTGTGGCGTGGGTAGCTCTTCCTCTTCCTCTTCTTCACAGTTGGTTGACATTTGGCTTGGTGTAGCTTCGGAATGAGGAGACGAGTTCCCCCTGTCACGTGAACGGCGTGAGCGAGTCAACTTCCGGAGTGCGCCGGCGGCCCAACTCATCTTGCACAACAATCGGACAACACGAGCAACTCGGTGATGGGTTAGTGAAACCGAATGAAATCCTTGCTGAGGTTGCTCCACCAATGATTAATATTTCAGCAACACTTGGAGAGAATACTTCGCACCTCAATCTCGAGCAAGAAATCCAAGAAAACCAAAGAGAAAGAACAAGAAAGGGAGAGAGTGATGGAAATGGGTGAAGACACCCCTCAAACCCCCTGGTTTTTATAGGCAATGGAGCCGGGCACCGAGACATGGGCCGTGTGCAATGGCTAGGAGCCGTTGGAGGAAGGTGGGCCGGGGTAGCCGTTGGGCTGAGTTGGCCGACCTGTGGGGTCGGCTGGCCCCACCTCGGGCCCGTTCGCCTCCAAATTTTTAGAACGGCTCTCTAACGGTCATGTGGTGGCCTGCCTAGGTGTCCCGGTCCAAACTCGCCCAAAAACTTGCTCAAAAGAATTTTAAGGATTTTCCAACTCAAAATTGTATTTTTAGAAATTTTTATTCGAAAAGGGAAATTGGCTAGAAAAATTCTAGCATGCAGATGCAAGAATGGAAAATTCAAATATGCATTGGGAAAAATCAAATAAAATTTTGGAAAGGGAAATATGAAATAACTACCAATTTTACCTTTTGGCAAAAGGACTATCATTTTAAGTCTAAGAGCGAGACTTTTCTCGGTGATTAGTTCCACTTGTCACCCCACTCCCGAGAAGTAGAGGGGTGTGATTTCCGTACCTCCCACCACACCTTCCGTGTTTTCTTTGACTTTCTTGGTGCGGTCAGAGGTTGCTTGAGCTGGGGTTGTGGCTCCATCCATTCCCCAGTTTGCTCATCATTTCCTTGCACTAAATAGCATTGCTCTTCTGTTGATCGAAATCGGAACATCAAGTTCTTCTTCCCAATGCGGAAACGGATGGTCCCATTTTCCACATTGATCCTCGCCCTTGCATCACTTAGGAACGGCCTCCCAAGAATGAGTGGCATTTCCGCATCACCCTGCATATCAAGGACCACGAAATCCGCGAAGATGCAAGAACCCTGGACAAATACTAGTAGACTCTCCACAATCCCCTCCAGATACCGGATCGATGCATCAGCAAGTTGAACTGTCCTCGAGGTTGGAGTAAGAGCAGGATATCCCAAACTTTCGAACATGGCCTTGGACATGAGGTTGACACTCGCGCCAAGATCACAGAGAGCATTCCTAATTCTCTGGTAGTATATTATGCAAGTGATAGCCGGATAACCAGGGTCTCTCCTGTGCACAATTGCTGAAGATTCCCATGGATCAATAACCTGCTGTATGGGTCTCCCTGCGTAGTCAGCAGCTCGTGGACGCCCAGATGGCTTACCCATCTGGTGGACACTGCACAAACATTCTCACAAGAAGATACGGGTTGCCCCGGAATCTTCCCGTCTTCAGCAGAGGGAACCAAAGTAGCTAACTGAGCCAACTGGGTTTCTATCATTTTATTAAAGCTCAGCTAGTTCTTAAGAGTAGAAGAAAGGCTATCAATTTTAACATTAAGGCTTTCCAAAGCCTTATTATAGGCAGCTATTTTCTTATTAAAACCATCGTTGATCTTAGCTTGCCCGAAAACCAGATCTCTCAGGGAAGGTTAGTTTGGGTTGAAAGAATTACCTTGATTACCTCCCTGATAATAAGGGCGTGATTGATTCCACGTTTGACCTCCTTGTGGACGATAACCATTGTTGTAGGGCAGTAATTCCGTGAATGCCCAGTGTCACCACACACTTCGCAAGTCATGCGAGAATCCATAGCTTGAGTAGTGACAGCCATGGCAGCCTTCTCACTGGTCAGATCATCCATTCTTTTCATAAGTAGGTCCATCTTGGTGTGCAACATATCCTCTTCCTTGACAGTATATGTACCCCTCTAACATGGCTGGAGTCGATCATCACTCCACCCTTGGTTGGAGACCATCTTCTCAATAAGTTTAGTTGCTTCAGCGATAGTTAGAGAGAAGAAAGCCCCTCCAGCAGCAGCATCAATATGACCTTGGGCTGTCGGAGTCAGCCCATTATAGAAACTCTGAAGAATAAGCCAGTTGTCCATCCCATGATGGGGACAAGCCAGGATGTACTCCTGAAGCCTCTCCCAAGCCTTCCCCGAAGGGCATTGGTTCTGCCCAATGGAAAGAACTTCGCGAGGAACGCTGTGGAGCACTTTGCCCAGGTGTCAATATCTGCACGGTTCGCATAGAACCACTGCTTCGCCTTTCCCAGGAGTGAGAATGGAAAAAGCCGCAGACGGATGGCATCTTCCTCCACTCCTCGTATAGTGAAGTTACTGCACAGCTCCAGGAACTGTTGCAAGTGGGCGCTCGCGTCTTCATTAGGCTTGCCACAGAATGGGCTAGCCTGTACCATCATAATGAGGCCAGTCTTGATCTCGAAGTTTCCGTTCCCGATATTGATCTCAGGGCCGGTGGGCACCTGATCAGCAGAGGGAGCGGAGTACTTCCGTACGTACACGCTGGGGAGAACCGAAATGAGTTCTAGCTCTCCTCACGAGTGTCTCAGGATCTTCAGTGAAATTCGGTAGTAAGTCGAAACCAATCATACACTACCTGTCTTCATCATCAATAGACAAAGAAGACAATCAAAGTTAGCCTGCATTGAGAGCTGTTTCATCCTCGTCATGATTATAAACATTTGCAAAGTGTTGACATGTTATCCTTAGCCTTCCCTGGCAACGACGCTAGAAATGCTTGTTGGTATTTCTTAATGTCGATGCTAAGTTATGAGTTCCTAGCAACGATGCCAGAAATGACCAAATGGTAATCCTAACGATTACAAGAGTCCGCAAGCGCACGGAAGTACCATTGTAGCATTTCCCCAAAGGAGTATTCCAAAGGGTATCGAATCCAAGGAAGGCTGGGCGGATTAACAAGTTCAACACTATTGCAATGAGTATAAGACATAGACGGAAACAAACCAGACACACAAGTATAGGGGTAAGGTATGATCGATAAGTTGGTAGTGTGAACACACAATCACACTCTCTCTAAAGGTCGTAGGCTTAGGAGGCGACATACGAGTTAGTTCTAGGTTCTAAGGTACTAAACACACAAAGTTAGTAAGACGAGTTAGATACACACTAGCATTGCATGACTGTTGGCTCAAGCACCCAGGTACAAACGGGGAGCTAACCTCCCGCGTCGCTTACGCACGACTCCGGTTGTTAGACTTTAGACTCCTATAATGTATCTGAATGTGGGGGATTCCAGAAGGGTCCAATGGCTGTCACTACCACGGCCTACCCCAAGACAAACCGTGGGATACACTCATAAGCAACGTAGCTACGCAACCCAAGCACCACGCTTACGTTGTTAGCTGGACCCTGACCGGCCCAGGCTATTGTGACCCAGGTCAGAGCCACCAGATAAACCGGCCAATTACACCGAGTACCATAGCTTGAGCACGAACTTCATACAACACGAACATGGGATCTAACTAGATCAAACTAGGCTAGGTACACAAACGGATTTGTGCTTTTCTATGTCTACTCAACAAGATCAAAGGGTCGTGTTCGTGAAGAACACGAGCCTCAAACTTATGAACAAACACCAAAAACATGAGTAAGTCACTCGTCAACTGGATCGAAAGGCCTTGTTCATCAAGAACATGAGCCTCTAAATGATGAACAAGCGAAGTACACATGAACAAATCACCCATGTATACAAGCACAACTTTATATGAAATAGCTGAATAACTGAAGTAGATCAAATTCGTACAATAAATAAAGATACAAGAGAACTCATACCTAGATCCCAAAGTAGACTTGGAACCTGAAGTAGAACTACTCTAGCCTACCTCCTAGCCTTAGAAACCAAAAGTGAGAGAGGAGGAGTAAAGTGTGTTGGCAAGTGTTGACGGTGAATTTTGGTGCTCCAAACGTATTCGTTACACTTTGGTTTGAGCTCGATTATGTAACTAACCCGCCACTAGGCACACTAATGATATAACAAGTTCAACTTTGTATGGGCATTTGGAAGTGTTGTATTTTTGACGGAAAACATGGACAAAAGGGACGGAGTCACAACAAGTTCAAAGGAGCAAATGAGGAGTTTCGTTCGTGTTTGACTGCAAGGCGAAATCACTTCCAAAGGTGGCAAGGACCAAGGTGCTACGACGGATCATCCCCGAGGACTAAGACGTAAAGTTCAGACTTCATGCGAGAAGACCCCCTATCTTGATCGCGAGGATGACGACCTCAAAATGACACAAATGAGGGGGGCCAAGTGCAAAATGTGAAGATGAGCCACGGGGAGAAATACGGGCCCGAACCGGGCCGAAAACAGGCTGGGCCGACCGGCCTGGTCGGATCGGCCCAGGCCCTTTTTGCCTCGGTTCGCGGTCCCCTTTGACCTAGCCCCTCCTCGGTCTATTAATAGCTCCCTCCTCCGACGGCCGCCGCATCCAATCATTCTACCGACGCCATTCACCATAAAACCGCTCCCGCAAGATGAGGGAGAGAGTTGGATGAGCTCGTACGCAAGGATCAACACCGACGATGGGAAGGAAGCAAGAGGAGGACTCCAAGCCGCTGGCCTAGGGGTGTTCCCAAGCTTCATCACCGCCATCTTCATCGACGACGTTCTCCGGAGTCTCCATCACCCCTATGTGCTTCAATCCATGTAAGATGATGGGGTAATGCCTCCGTTCGTCCCTAGGGTTAGATTGATGCATGATATGTAATCTATACATGAATCTTATGCCTATCAATGCTTTATGGTCTATGTCTTCGCGAATGCTTTGTTTACATATGTTTGCGCAACATGTGGTCTTAGTAGGGTTTGTGTTAATCGTGGTGATTAGCTTAACCCTATGGATGCTTAGATATAGATACGGTTATACGTGAAAGTGTTTGATTACCTTGCGTAGTGACAGTACGGTGGAGGGAAAAGGCTTAGCGGCCGCATAACCGCCATGAAGCTTGTGAAGGCAACACCCTTTTCATGTAGTAGATGCATGTTCATGTGATCCTAAACCCTAGGGAGGGAACGCTTATCTACCTTAATCTCTCTCTTGTACCAACCCTCGCCATCTAGTTTAACCTTAGATTTCTTAGATTAACATTGGTTAGGTTGTCTTTACTTTAGATTAATACCTCTTTCAAAGGTTTTCCATCAACTAGATTGGTACTTGGTTAAGTGCTAGCAATCCCCTTGCTCCGCGGATTGACAAGAACCTTGGGGGTCACCCCGTGGTGAAAAAGGTGTAGGTCCGTACGCTTGCGGATCGAAGGTTGTTTCGTGTTTCAACCGTCAACAAGCCCCTTTTTCTGGCGCCGTTGCCGGGGAGCAAGCCAGTTTTCTACGTTTAATCTTGTATTAGTTTTGTTGATTACTAATATCTAACCCTTGTTTTCTAAAAAAACCCCTTTTGTGTTTTTCTTTTTTATTTTTAGTGCCTAGATGGATTTGTTCACGTCACCTTTGGAGGGCAAAGAGATATTGCTAAGGGAGCTAGCAATGCCGTCAATAGAGGACATTGAGATGCAAGAATCAGATTTGGCACTTGCTACAACCCACTACGAAGTGAAGCCTAGAATCATCAACTTAGTGGTGACAAACCCCTTTAGAGGATTGGAGGATGACAACCCATATAGACACATTAAGGAATTCACGATGATATGCAACACGGTGCAACAAGAAGGAGTTCCGGCCGCTTGGTTCAAGTGGAATCTTTTTCCGTTCTCTCTCGAAGATGAAGTGCGAAGATGGTACACACTTGCGTCCATTGAAGTGAAAGGAAGTTGGGATGAGCTCGTGAAGAAATTTCTTTAAAAGTTCTTTCCCATAAGAAAGGTCCAAGACTTAAGGAGGCAAGTGCTCAATTTCAAGCAAGGAGAAGACGAAGGAATTGATGAAGCTTGGGACCGTTGCATACATTTTATTTTTCACTAACCCCTAACTCTTCTCGTTTTGTAAGCATGTGTGCAGGCGGTGATTTAATGGATAAAACGATTAGTGAAGCCGCACAAATCTTACAAAGGATAAGTAATGCAAAAAGAACGCAACGAGATTGGCAAAGACGTTGTCGGGAGGAGCAAAACGACAAAAGCAAGCCCAAGGTGCTTGCTGAATTTTTTGAAAAAGATGAACCGGAGGTCAAGGAAGATGAACCGACCATACAAGAAATTGAAGATCCACTTCCCAAGGTAAGAGAAGTCATTTTGGATAATAAAAATGTTGAAACTAACATGAATGTAGGCCGAAGTATGGGGAATGCTATACCATTGGTGGAGTTCAATCAATCCGGTTGGATTCAAGTTGATTTTGCCCCCCCTAATCAACTACCGAAGGAAGCAGGAACACCGACACATCACCAAGAGAGTTGAAGACATTTTTGATCAAGAGATGAGTGGAGAGTCGATCCAAAAGATATTTGAAGAAGAAAGAGAAGAAGATGATGAAGGATGGATCGACCGATTTGACAACTCAAAGATTTATGATGAAGAAAGAGAAGAGTACAACCGTGACGAGCCTAGTGACTCGAAGGATAAATGGGAGAAGATAGGACTCAAGCTAGAAGATGAATGGGAAGGAGTTGATATAGAGCAAGTACTCCAAGAAGGCCCCTCCCCACAAGGTTATAGCTTGTGTGCTATTGAAGCCTACACACTAGCAAATCAAGACATGGAAGCACTCAAGGATGAAGAAAAGAGTGAATCAACGACGTGCGATCTTGACGACATGTGGTACACGGGAGATAAAGAAAGCAATATACAAGACTTTAAGATGAAGATTTGGTTGATAAAGAAGACTTCAAAGAAGAGATGAATGCGTACATAGTTGAAGGATTAGATGTTCCACATGATGAGTTGAAGAAATTGCAAGCTGGTGATGAAGAGACAACTCCACTTGTTGAGATTGACTTGATTTCAACGCTACAAGACGAACCAAAGATCACTCTTGTTGAGGGAGCTCTGAGGCAAAGGTACACACTAAAATCTCAAGATATTATTGGTATTAATGATGATATAATCAAATATTCATGTTGGATCAATAGTATGAATAATAGTTTAAATTCTATGCCTTGTTCCAATAATGATCATGTTGATAGGCTAGATTTTCTTGAGAATGAAAAAGAGGAAACATTTATGTTTGAACCAATTGATCTCACACCTAAAGAACCTTTGCCTAATGATGAGCTAAGTACTATGCATGAAACATATACTTCTTTTGTTTACACCTTGACTTATTGCTACAATTCGCATGTGCTGTTAATTATGGACGCGTATGTTTACAATAAGTTTTATAAATCTCGATCATGCTTTGTGCTTGGTCAAGCTAATGACCTTAAAGAAGCACATGTCGGGAAAGACCTGATTTTCACTAACCATGTAGACAAGGCTCGAATAATGAAAAGAGAAGTCATGCCTAAAGAGTTGCAAGATAAATCATCAACCTCTCCAAATCCCGCGATAGATGCTGCTGTCTTCATCAATTTGAGAGCTTGTTCAGAGGTGTACAAATGAAGAAAATGAGATATTCAGAAGCTCCATCAAGTTGCCATTCCAATGCATCAAGAACCAACGAATTTGAAGACCCGTGCAAGTAGTTATGGAGAAAACATTGAGCATTGCGCGTTCTGAAATTTCAGGACAGATTTCATCGCCGAAGTAAAACGGACGTAACTCTCTTGTCCGGAGTCTGATTTGGGCAAATAAAGACTCGTTGGAAAGGAAATTTTGTGCACTGTGCAATGGAGTAGAGCTTGGGTATACTTTCTGTTCTGGACATTAAAGAAAAATTCATGGAGTGAAGGCAGCACCGAAGGGTGATAAAGATGGAGATAGCGATGAAGCAAAAGGATGCCTTGGGCAAGTCTTCTATAAGTGATCAAGCACAACATGCGAAGTAAACTAAAGCTGCATTGATACCTTTTCTTCTTGCATGAAGGGCCATGGCTATGCGACGAAAAGAAGGTATGTGAGAAAGTCGAGCTCTATGACTTTAAATGAAGTGCTTTTCGGGAGGCAACCCGTTTCTTTATGTTTTTATTCCTTTCTTAGAGAGAATAAAGAATGGCACCATCTTATGATGATCAACTTGTGGCTAATTAATCTAAGTTTAATTTTCTCTTTAGAACCACCATCATCTTCATGTTCATATTTATTTATTTGCATGCATTGCATTTTGTTATCAACGTGATGTTTCTTTGCATATACATGTTTTGCATATAGTTGGCTTGGTTGTTTTAAGGCTCAATGATGTATGCTTTCATATCCATGTTAATGCTCCAGCTGGGCATTTTCCTTTTGTGATCTTGTGTAAACGTGGTGTTTAAACATGATTGCGGACCATCATCGTTAAGTTTGATAAACCTTGCTAGCTTTTCATATGTTTTCATGTTGCATTGGTTAGTTTATAAGCTTTGCAATGCGCTTAATTTTTCTTGTGCTATAAGAGTTATTGATTTAGGGATAGACATGGTGTTTTAACCCTAGATAAATAAATCTTTATGGCTATGGAGAAATTCGGCAACCTAGTTGTAAACATGGTGTTTAGAACTAGGTGAAAACATTGTCTTTGTTTATATGCTTTCCTCTCATGTGCATACACACTTTGCACCACGAACACCCATTAGGTTTTTATTTCTCATTAGACTAATTATGCCACAAGTTGAGAGTCCTAGGAAACATTGTTGGATTGTTGGCAATTTTATCTACTCCCAACCGTCACCTTGGGGGTAGAATGTGCGTTTAAAATGTCTTGCAGGCAAGATAAAGACTCTCACTACAAGGAAATTGAAGGATGGCTAAGATAAAAATGTTTTGTCTTCTTTTTCCATGCCTAGCAAAATGCTAAGCATGGGGGAGGCTCTGAATCTTCAACACGAAAGTGCAACATGATGCTATAGAAGATAGAACGATCAAGATCATCAACGTCTCTGGATCAATGCACAAGAAGCTATTGATCTCATCAAATTTCTGCATGGTCTCGAAGGGAAAGCACTGAATATTTTTGGATATTTAGAAGCCCCATGAAGTTATGACTCCAACAAATCAAGAATCAAGACAATAGGAGGTTCCTACAAGCGGTTATGCCCGAATCACCGAGTGCAACACGTCCTGAAATCAGTTTTGGACAGCACACAGCGCTGAAGTAAAACGGACATAGCTCCCTTGTTTGAACTCCGTTTTCGATGAATGATCACACGTTGGAAAGGTAATTTCATAAACTTTTCAATAGAGCTACATTTCGATATATGTTCTATTCTGTACAGGGGGGAAATTCATGAAGAAGAGGCAGCAAGGAGATGATGAGAACAAGAAAGAGGAGATGGTGATGACAACATTGAAGAGAAGGGCGACCAATGACTCCATTAAGCATACAAGATCAAATTCAGAAGTTTAGGAGCATTGATAAATCAAGACAAAAGCAAAGCCATATCGATACATGGAGAAGTCAGAAGAAGGCAACCAAGAACTACAAAAGATGGTAACACCTCCATGGACCTTCTCTTTTCCGAACATAAATGCTTGTAAGTATGTCTTCAACCGTATTAGGTGCAACATTTTGTTTTTCTCTTCCAACAATAACATGGCTACTAGGAGGACAACTTAGGTTTCTTTTTATTTTCAATAGATAGGCATGACCATGTGTTCACCTCGATGTTTTATATTGCCTATGCTTATGGAAAAATGATTAAAGTTGCCGCTTTGTTTTACCTACATGAAGTTATACATGTCGTGGCTAATTGCTCTCTATAACATGATCTGAAATTAATTTAAATACCGGCTCTTTTATTTGTGGAGGTGAAATGACTATGCTCTAGACCCACATACATATCTTTGCTCTTTGATTTAAGTTTATGGATAGCCGGATAACTTGTTGTTTTTATGAAAACTTAACTTTTATGCTATCTACATATTTGTGATGCTCTTTCAAAGTTCTACCTACGAAAGCCATATACATATATGTTCTATGATAACAAAACCCGTAGATTGCAAACATATGTTTTGATGAGTTGGATTAGGATTGATTTCTATGGTTCGAGACTAAGAAGCTGGTCATTCCTTTGTGTAACTTTTTCATGCTAGCCTTTTTGTCCATGCATTGTGGGTTTTCACATCGAAAATTTCACAAACCTCGCTGGGCATCCACCCTAAACCAAAAACATCTTTTTGTGATCACCTCCTTGTCCACAACCCAATTTGAGTATGGAGTAAAATTCTCGATGGAGATTCAGATATTTCGCAAGATTATGGAATTTATGCTTACTTTAGCAGTCATTTCCCCCCTCTTTTATGCTCGAGGACGAGCATCGTTCAAGCATGGGGGAGGAGTCATCACATCATCTCTGACATATGCTATGTAAGTGTTATGTTGCAAAAGTTCTGAGGAGCAAAAGAAATGAAAAATGAAAAAATATGATGAGAAGAAAAGAAAAGTAAGGAAAGAAGGAAGAAAAAAAAGAAAGAGAGAAAAATGAGAAGGAAATAAAATAAAAGTAAAAATATATATATAAGTTGCTCGTTGGTTCTTTTTGCTTCATAAGTTCTCAAGTGCCTTGATAACAAATCCATACTCAAATCTTCCAACCATGTGCAATCCGATAACGAGGACTTCACTTGTGCCTCGGGATCATCCATTTGCCACTTGCACATGCCCACCTATCTAAATGTGTGTGTTTCATCCCTCTCTCTTTCCAACATTTATTTTCCATGGCCTTTTTGATGAGTCTCGGTAATTCCAGTCGATCTCTCTCTTAATTTGACAATATTTCGGATGTATGTTTTGCTAGGATTGTTTTTAACCTTCCAAGCTCCACATAAGCCTTCCACTATCACATATGAGTAGAATAGGTTGAAAATAATCTAGTATACGCTTGAGTGACTTGATGAGATGAGTGTTTCCATGAGCTTTTGCAAGAGATTTTCACTTATGTTGGATATGCATCTTTTTGAAAATTCTTCCATGTAACAAGGTAATGGTTTGAAGTTCGCTTAAGTTTGAGAGCATCGTGTTTATTAAATGTGGCTTGTTCTTTATTGTTAGTCTATCTTCCATAATGAAAAAGAAGCCGGTCACAACTTGAACTTTAAAAATAAATTGTTAAGAGAGAGCAATTTGCCTCGTCATGAATGACTAAGTGCAGGGACAACATTGGAAGGCAACGCTGATTTCCCTTTTAAGCAAGAATTACTTACTCGAGGACGAGCAAGGTTTAAGCATGGGGGAGATGTTGACGGTGAATTTTGGTGCTCCAAATGTATTCATTACACTTTGGTTTGAGCTCGATTATGTAACTAACCCGCCACTAGGCACACTAATGATATAACAAGTTCAACTTCGTATGTGCATTTGGAAGTGTTGTGTTTTTGAAGGAAAACATGGACAAAAGGGACGGAGTCACAACAAGTTCAAAGGAGCAAATGAGGAGTTCCGTTCGTGTTCGAGTGCAAGGCGAAATCACTTCCAAAGGTGGCAAGGACCAAGGTGCTACGACAGATCATCCCCGAGGACTAAGACGTAAAGTTCAGACTTCATGCGAGAAGACCCCCTATCTTGATCACGGGGATGACGACCTCAAAATGACACAAATAAGGGGGGCCAAGTGCAAAATGCGAAGATGAGCCACGGGGAGAAAGATGGGCCCGAATCGCGCCGAAAACAGGCTGGGCCGACCGGCCTGGTCGGATCGGCCCAGGCCCATTTTGCTTCGGTTCGCGGTCCCCTTTGACCTAGCCCCTCCTCGGTCTATTAATAGCTCCATCCTCTGACGGCCGCCGCATCCAATCATTCTACCGACGCCATTCACTAGAAAACCACCGCCGCAAGATGAGGGAGAGAGTTGGATGAGCTCGTCGCAAGGATCAATGCCGGCGGAGGGAAGGAAGCAAGAGGAGGACTCCAAGCCGCTGGCCTAGGGGTGTTCCCAAGCTTCATCACCGCCATCTTCATCGATGACGTTCTCCGGAGTCTCCATCACCCCTATGTGCTTCAATCTGTGTAAGATGATGGGGTAATGCCTCCGTTCATCCCTAGGGTTAGATGGATGCATGATATGTAATCTATACATAAATCTTATGCCTATCAATGCTTTATGGTCTATGTCTTCGCGAATGCTTTGTTTACATATGTTTGCGCAACATGTGGTCTTAGTAGGGTTTGTGGTAATCGTGGTGATTAGCTTAACCCTATGGATGCTTAGATATAGATGCGGTTATATGTCAAAGTGTTTGATTACCTTGCGTAGTGACAGTACGGTGGAGGGAAAAGGCTTTGCGGCTGCATAACCGCCATGAAGCTAGTGAAGGCAACACCCTTTTCATGTAGTAGATGCATGTTCATGTGATCCTAAACCCTAGGGAGGGAACGCTTATCTACCTTAATCTCTCTCTTGTACCAACCCTCGCCATCTAGTTTAACCTTAGATTTCTTAGATTAACATAGGTTAGATTGTCTTTACTTTAGATTAATACCGCTTTCAAAGGTTTTCCATCAACTAGATTGGTACTTGGTTAAGCGCTAGCAATCCCCTTGCTCCGCGGATTGACAAGAACCTTGGGGGTCACCCCGTGGTGAAAAAGGTGTAGGTCCGTACGCTTGCAGATCGAAGGTTGTTACGTGTTTCAACAGTCAATAGTAAGAAATGAACCCCCTCCCCTTCTATTTATAGGCCCGAGCACCGGCGTCAAGTGGAGCGAAACACCCCGGGAATGGCCTCTAGGACCAATGGGGAAGCACCACGTGGAAGCCCCTGAGTGGGGGGCTCAAGGTCGGTTCGGCCGACCCCCTGTGGGCCCCACTCGGGGTGTGGTTCCTCTGGGTGGCTGTCCTGTGGGCCCTTAGGTTGGTCCCCGGTTTAGACGCTCTGGTGGGCCCATGGATCCAAGTGAAGTCCACATGTCACGCTCCGATTCGTCGGGGCTTGCCTCCCTTGGATTGGTGACATGGCTTGCATGCATTTCACCTGAGGTGGCAGCCACTCCTTGGCTGAGGTGACGTGGCATGAATCATAGAAGGTGAGTTTGCCGCTTCCTTATGCTTATTTTCTTGCAATCACATAATCTCCAAGGACAAGTGGAACTACATTATTCTTAACTAAAATGCGTGTAAGAAATGCCTCTTGCTCCTTTATTCATGAGTAAATTGACGGCTAAAGTAAGCACTTAACAGCCATCAACAACGATATGTGTATGTGATCTTCATTGGATGTCATGTGCTCAATGTCATGATGCTCCACCAGACATTCAAATCCTCTTTCTTGTAGATCCCGATTCATGAAACAAACTTCTTTTGCAGCTTGATCTCGAAACGTATCATCTTCATCGTTTGGGTCTCCAGCCATCGCACACAACAATACTCGCACCTACATGGAAGGAAGCAGTCACTTGCTTGACAACAATAATATAATGCGACCGTATCACCATGTGTGTGTGTGTGTATTCATAGCAGCAATGAGACACGTAACATTTGGGATTTGTGCACAGGAACGAGGACGATGTCAATACCGTCTGGAACATCAATCCATTGATGATCATTCATACCTGTAGGATAGCAATGTAGCCTCCATTGACGGCCTCCCACCATGAACGTACTGGATTCCTTGTACTGGTGTTGACAGCTATTAAGTACTGCTTTCACACCGTCAACTCCTGCATAAAATAAATGAAAAATGATCATCAACACTAGAATAGGGGTTTATACTGACAATGTCAACAAGTGTTGGTGTTTCTAGCTTTCATTGCAGGATGTACCGAATCATATGTGAAACGATGTATTCACAGAGCAAGAGAACCAAAAACTTATATAGGGCGCCATTGGAAACATTGTCAAATGCCATGCCACACAAGCGCCCACGTGGCCATGACACCTCATCAATCCAAAGAAGCACACTCTCGACCAATCAGGAGCAAGCACATGGATCCAAGGGCCCACAACCACGAGATATCTGGCTAGAAACACTGTGAACACCCAAATACCCACCTTGAGGCCCCTCACGCCGCCCTTCCACGTGTCGGCTTGTCGTGACGAACCAAAGGCAGTGCCAGGTGTGTCGTGACAAACCAAAGGCGGTGCCTGCCCGGATATCCGTCGGAAAGCCTGCAGCTCCTTCTTGTGGAAGATTCACCAACTAGGCACCCACTCCTCTGCGCCACGTGTCACCACCTCATTGGCTGCCTAGGAAGTTGTCTTGGCACTATAAATAGAGGTGGAGGGGGCTAGAATAGAGACACAACACATTCCTCCTCTTCTCATTTTCTCTCTTGGAGAGGAGTCTCTCCTTGCCATGGTAGGTGTGAGTAGGTGCTAGGTAGAGATTAGAAGGAAGGTGAGGGGTGACTTGGGGACATGCCATGGTGTGTTGGCATCTTTCCCCAAGAACGAACCTCTACGGGTGACTTTGTTCTTCATTTAGACTAAAGTGAGTATTTCAACATTCTCTGTTTAGATTAAAGTGGGTTCTTGCATTATTGAACAGTTCTTGTGTTCTTCATCTGTTCTTGATTTAGAGGCTTGTGTTTTCGTGAACCCAGTCCTCTGATTTTCTGGTGTAGTTCATAAGTTGCTAACTCTGTTTGTATACCAGTTAGTCTAACTAGAGTAAAGTGGGTGCTCCGTATGTTCTATATAGACCAAAGTTCCTCCGTGATCCTTGCATGAGATAGCTAATACCTAAGTGAGTTCTAGTCTATTCCTCGTGGGTTTGTCGCTTCGTATTTATATGGATTGCTATAGCGTTGCTAGCGGGAGCTCAGACGTAGCCGTGCTTTAGTAGTAATTAGTGGTGTAGATGTGGTGTCTAGACTACGGGTTATCCTTCGCTTGCCCTATATCCCACGGTTAGTTAGGGGTAGGCCGCAGTAGTGACAGTCGTTGGACCCTTTGTTCTCCCCCACATTCGGATACGGTGTAGAGTTTTCGACCAGTACAAACGTGTCATATCCAGGAGGGAACTGGTGCCCAAAATGAGGGTTTCTAATTGAGAGACCGTCCTTATCTCTGTATGCTATCAGCTGGATCCTTTCCATCTCCCGTCTCATCCTATAGAGTGGTGTCCTTGGACCATAGCTAGGCTAGGAGGTAGCGCTCACCGTTCCTTGGATTCGATACCCTTTAGAATACTCCGTAGCTGAAGTGCTACAGCGGTATATCCGTGCGCTTGCGGACTCGTTCGTACTCATAGGTGTACCAGGTGGATCTTATGCTCACGCTAGCAAGGCGCCGTTAGCAGTGACTTAAGAAATACCAACAAGCATTTCTGGCGCCGTTGCCGGGGAACGGTTGCTGTATCTATCTTCGAACCTAGTGGTCCTCGTATCTATCTTTTTCGTTTTCTTGAATTCTACCTTTACCCCCGCTACCCATTAAGATGCCTTCCTGTCAAAGCCTCTCTACCCCTAGGGGCGAGTTCATCTTAGAGCAACCATCAACTTCCTCATCTTGCTGCGAACTCGGTTCTGGCTTTATAACCATGGTTCGAAATTGACCCTTCTCTGGAGTGATTAGCGATAATCCTCATGCTCATGTAGAGGAGTTCAAAGGACTGTGTTCAGGCCTACTTGTGTTGGGCATGGCACATGAAACTTTGAGGTGGAAATTGTTCCCCTTCTTCCTTGTAGATAGGATGGAACAATGGTACACTCTCACAGTCGGTAGTGTGAACAGTTGGGAAGAACTACGAGATAACTTTTGTTACTCGTTCTCCCATCCAGAACATAAAAAATCTCTACCGTTTGACCTCTTTGACTTTGAGCAATTGGAGATGGAGTCCATAGGTGCATCCTGGGCTAGGTTCTCATGTCTCTTGACATCTAGCTCAGACTTGTCTATATCCAACGACATTTCAACGAACATCTTCTACACGCATATAGACTTGGAATCTGCACAAGAGCTCAACCTTCTATCTGGAGGTTCGTTCAAACATCAATCCCCAATGGAAAGAAGAGAGATCCTAGAATTCTTCTTAGAAGCCTCTTCTTCCCATACCAGTCACACCGAACCCCACCAAAAATCAGAGTCGATCCACGAGAGTCTCTTAATAGACAAATTTGAGCCTCGACCCTGCACATCCTTTGATTCGTCTAAAGAGCCTTCTCCCGAACCGCGAACACCGAAGGAAGAAGAGATTCAACCTTTGGAGTTGTCTCACGTATTCGAAGATGATTCTTCTAGAGACATTATAAATACCTCGAATCACTATCGGCACGAGAATCCTACGGCATCGATAGACCTTTATGGGGTCCTCGATGAAGTTTCGAATCATGGGACCATAGTGGATTGGTCACCTCAGAAATCAAAGCCTATTTCCGAAGCAATTCGGGTTAGCTTGATTTCCACGACCATCCACTGTCCATGAGGGGAAACACGGTAGATGCTGTTCATGACCCTACTGCTGGAGCTTGCATCATACCGGAGTGCTTTCTAGACACTCTGGTGGGTGACATGCCCTTACCCCGACTGATAGATATTTTCGAAGTCCCAAGTGGAACTACTTTTTCCCATGTCGGGGGATTGCTAGGGACGTGCCGATCATCATAGACGAGATCGAGGTGTGCTTAGATTTTCATATCTATGACATCATGGATTTCGATCTTCTCCTAGGCTTCCTGTTGGATGAACTTCTTGATAATTCTCAAGGAAGCCTAGATCGTAAGCTTAGGGAATCCAATTTCGCCACTTCTATCACAGGTCCAGGACCTCCACAGGCGAAACCTCTTCCCAAGAATGACCCGCTCGAGAAGATGATGCATGTATCTTCGTTCACATCACCCGAGCATGTTCTCATTGAGGTTGTAGATCTCTCTACCCCTCATGAGAATGACTGGGAAGATTCTCTTCACTTCTGTGAAGGCGAACCATCATCATCCCTCTTGATTGAGTTTAAGCCTCTTCCCACTGGCCCATATCTTGTTGCTTTTGATCATGATCGAGAGACGATATCGAGCTTTCATGATAAATCTCTTGAGATAGAGAACTCATGGGCGACGGAAATTTTTGGGGTGCCAACTCTGGAGTGCATAGGAGAGGATGCCATTGACGAGCATGGTAGCTTCATCGTCGGTATACCTTATGAACCATGCTCGCATAATCCCTCTCCAGAGTCAGCCATGCCTAGTGCACTAAGCACACGTGAGGGCCACAACCACCTTCTGGTCCTCCATTGCAGAATGTTTAGAAGGCTAATTGTGGATGCATATGTTTACCATAAGCATATCAGATTTTGTGTGTGCACTGTGGCACTAACCTTGCAGCTAAAGCTTCACTGAACGTCCAAGATTGGTGGTGAGACGGGAATGACACCACCAATGATAGCTGCAAGATGAAGTTCCCATGGTCGAGCTTATGACCGTAATAAACAAAGCACTACCAGGAGATAGCCTTGATTAGCATAGGTTTTTATTTCCCTTTCGAATAAAAGCAAGAACATGTTTTTGGCATAAGCTGTCCTTCGGGTATTTTTAGTCGCTAACCTTTCAGGTGAGGATTGAAAAGAACGGTGAACAGGTGATGCCTAAGAACATGTCAGCTACATCAACTACAACACTCCAGTAAGATTTTGGTAAGGGAACGTTTACAAGGGAAGCTTGATTTCCACACACTTGAGTTTTGTTGCTTAGCAATGCAAACTTCAAGTGTGGGAGAGGTATGTGGGCATCCCAAGTAAAGTTTCTGCTCATGCCAAGTCTTATCATAATGTGGAGAAGATGTAAGCTCTTTCACCTTGCTGATTAGCTAGGTAAGTCCTGCTTTTGACTTTAAACAAAGCCCTTCCGGGAGGTTGCCCGAGGTTCACCGTCATATGCTCATGCTTATGTTCCCTTTGAAAATAGTTTGATTAGGCTTGCATGCTTCCTTTATCTTTGTCCGTATGCTCTGGTTTGAGTGTTTATGGCGTCATACATTCATAGACTATTTTAAATTAAGCTTGGTGCTTAGGTTAAAACTGTCTTCTTCAGTCAAAAAAAAGACATGGTGTCGAGTTTTGATTGTTGAACCTTAGAGTTATGCTTTTATAAGTTCTTGGTTGCATGTATGTGGACTAACCCATGCAGGAAATCAAATCCAAATGGGTAAGTCATCGAGCAAGATTCACATGGGAAGGTAAGTTAAGGTGTTAGACTCATGTCACGTAACATACAAAGGAGGAACATGCGACCTCTCAAAGGTCCAAGGTTAGTATATTCCCCTTTGATTATGGAGCACAATATTGGTCTAACCCTGCTTGAGTAAATGACATGGTGATGAAAAAACAAAACAAAAATATTTTCTTTCAAATAAAGGCTCTATGGTTCTCGAACCAATAGAGTCCATCTTTTGTTCTCACTTGTTCGAAGAATAGCACCCGTACAAGCACCGGTGTGGGGGAGTTCTCTCAAGCTCATTATCAACACACCCATTTAAGAACTCCCACACAAGGGCTGCACAACATCGACTGCACCTTCATGACAAGGGCAAGGTAAACTAGAGTGAGCTGCTACACCACGGGTCAGCCAAATCACCACTAGTCTTCCTTGTTCCCCATATCCTTCAGGAGCGATGGTATGTGCACCCTTCATCTCACTCTCGACCTACGAGTTTGAATGATCTTCAATTCTTATATAATGAATCAAACTCAAATAATGGTCCTCTGCTTGCTCTACATGATTCCTGTGGTTGGCTTGCATATGTCTTATTCCTTAGTCATTACCTTGATGCTTGTGAACAAATATCATTAGGGAACTCATGTTTATCTAAGTAGTTGGTGTTTAAGATATGGTTTGATGATATGATCTTCTCTCTTAATGCTTGAGTGCTTGGGAATTTTATTTGAAAAATCTGAAAACCCTTTGCAAAGCTCCTCTTTGATATGCCACAGTCCCACCAAAGCCATATGATGTTCTAGTTGGAAACCTCATACTCATATGCTACTTGTTATTGCATTGAGCTTAGTCAAATTGTTGTGACCCTTGTGAGAATTCTTTTCATGCTTCCATGATCAAGATTCATGTGCACACCATCATTTTCCCCCTTGCTATGCTTCTACACTTGAAGTTAGCATTATATCATCTATCTATTCCACCAAATAAAGCTCCATGCATTGTTCCATGATTTACCCCTCTCCAAATATCTCCAAAAGAGATTGGGCTATGCAAAAAAAAAGAGAAAGTCATGCTCAAAAAGCATGATAAAAAAAATAGAGAAAGAGATAGCCCATGTCTCAATTATTTCAAAAAGGAGAGCGGAGAAAATCATGCAAAAGGGAGTTTCGTAAATTAGATGGTAATAACTAGTACCTACTCTGGGGCTAGTGTCCACCTTGCCATCACCATAGCATTTCATCATGTATGGTAATAGAACCCATTCCAGGCCTAGTGTCCACCTTACCATACCCATCATACCCGTACAGGTGCACATCTTGATCTGATTGTATGAATTGCTTTTTTCCTGAATCCGGTCTTTGACTTTGCAATACATGTGATGCAAGTATGCCTTATCATTCATACCCTACCTTGAGCTCCACATAAGCTATCATTAGAAGTAGGATGAAGAAAGGCAGTTCTAATGCCTTGGTGAGGACATATACACATTAAGTGATCTGAGAGAATCAAATGAGGAGTTGAGCAAGGTTTGTTTTGAAAACTTATTGCAAACCCCCAAGTTACTTGACATGATGAGTAGAAGTGATTTGATTCATGACCGTTCCATTCCTCAACTACCCAAGATGGCATGATAGACACTCCACAGAGTTCACAAGTGCGAGGTATGGTTTGTAATATCTCTTATGCTCGCTTCATATCTCTGGATATCATGTACCACCTTGATCTGACTCCCTTTACTCAGGACGAGCAAAGGTCAAGTGTGGGGGTATTTGTTGACGACTGTTAAGTACCGCTTTTACACCATCAACACCTGCCTAAAATAAATGAAAAGTGATCATCAACACTAGAATAGGGGTTTATATCGACAATCTCCACAAGTGTTGGTGTTTCTACCTTTCATTGCAGGATGTACCAAATCACGCGTGAAACTATGTATTCATAGAGCAAGAGAACCAAAGACTTATATAGGGCGCCATTGGAAACATTGTCAAATGCCAAATTGGACTCCACCATTGCAACGAGCCCGTCGAGACGATCGAAATGGATATATCATTTGCCTACTTTGGAGTTCAGATGAGAGAGATATGCACAAGACATTGTATGGGCCCAATGGGACCCACACCAGGCCACGTGGCAACGTGCTGCCACACAGGCGCCCACGTGGCCATGACACCTCATCGATCAAAAGAAGCCCACTCTCGACCAATCAGGAGCAGGCACGCGGATCCAAGGGCCCACAACCATGAGATAACTAGCTAGAAACACCGTTAACACCCCTATACCCACCTTGGGACCCACATGGCAGTCACCTGGATGAAAACCAGCGCGATCGGGGCCACCCCAGGATTGGCCGACCTAGGTTCGGTCGACCCCACCTTGAGGCCCCTCGCGCCGCCCTTCCACGTGTCGGCTTGTCGTGACGAACCAAAGGCGGTGCCAGGTGCCTACCCGGATATCCGTCCGAAAGCCTGCAGCTCCTTCTCATGGAAGATTCACCAACTTGGCCCCCACTCCTCTGCGCCACGTATCACCACCTCATTGGCTGCTAAGGAAGTTGTCTTGGCACTATAAATAGAGGTGGAGGTGGCTAGAATAGAGACACAACACATTCCTCCTCCTTCTCTCATTTTCTCTCTTGGAGAGGAGTCTCTCCTCTCCATGTGTAGGTGTGAGTAGGTGCTAGGTAGAGATTAGAAGGAAGGTGAGGGGGTGACTTGGGGACATGCCATGGTGTGTTGGCATCTTTCCCCAAGAACGAACCTCTACGAGTGACTTTGTTCTTCATTTAGACTAAAGTGAGTATTCCGACATTCTCTATTTAGATTAAAGTGGGTTCTTGCATTATTGAATAGTTCTTGTGTTCTTCATCTGTTCTTGATTTAGAGGCTTGTGTTCTTCGTGAACCCAATCCTCTGATTTTCTGGTGTAGTTCATAAGTTGCTAATTCTGTTTGTATGCTAGTTAGTCTAACTAGAGTAAAGTGGGTGCTCCGTATGCTCTATTTAGACCAAAGTCCCTCCGTGATCCTTGCATGAGATAGCTAATACCTGAGTGAGTTCTAGTCTCTCCCTCGTGGGTTCGTCGCTTCGTATTTATACGGAGTGCTATAGCGTTGCTAGTGGGAGCTCAGACATAGTCGTGCTATAGTAGTAATCGGCGGTGTAGACATGGTGTCTAGAATGTGGGTTATCCTTCGTTTGCCCCGTATCTCAAGGTTAGTTAGGGGTAGGCCACGGTAGTGACAGCCGTTGGACCCTTTGTACTCCCCCACATTCGGATACGGCGTAGAGTTTTCGGCTAGAACCGACCTGTCCTATCCAGGAGGGAACTAGTGCCCGAAACAAGAGTTTCTAATTGAGAGACCGTCCTTATCTCTATACGCTACCAGCCGGATCCTTTCCATCTCCCGTCTCATCCTATAGAGTGGTTTCCTTGGACCATAGCTAGGCTAGGAGGTAGTGCTCACCGTTCCTTGGATTCGATACCCTTTGGAATATACTCCTTAGGTGAAGTGCTACAGCGGTATATCAGTGCGCTTGCGGACTCATTGGTACTCATAGGTGTACCCAGGTGGATCTTACGCTCGTGCTAGAAAGGCGCCATTAGCAGTGACTTAAGAAATACCAACAACTGGCCCACGATTGCTTCTGCTTTCGCTTCCTGGCTTGAGACTGAGAATCGACTTGCATGGAAGGAATCATTTTAGTGTCTAAAGCCATGAACAGAAATGGCCTGCAATGATCATCTCATTCCTAAATTGTTTCTTATTATAGTGGGAGTGAATGTGTCGTTCTGAAACGTCCGTTCGTGGACATCAGTTACCACCCAGAATGGACGTGTCCCTTCAATGCGGGTGTGGCCACGTTCGGGTCATGAACTTCCCGATTCTTGTCCTTAAGTGTGATTCACAATGATCGACACGTCCATTCAGAGGGGGTGTGCACACAAGTTCGTCGGTTAACGCCCAGTGCAAGTCCTTAACTACAATTCTCAATGATCGACATGTGGATCAACTTGTGAGAGCGTGTCATTATCAGACGCCCATTCGATATGCCCTTCTGTACTTATATGCTTGTTAATATTACACACACACACAAACATATATTGCTTTTCCAATTCCATCTTATTCCGTTTTGGTTTTGTCGCATCAACAAGTTCATCACGTTTCTCAGTCGCCAAGGACTGCGGGAATCATCATGTGCGAATACAGACTATTCATAGACCTTTTCAGTCATGACTCATCCAGCATACCTGATCATGGAGGACTTGCCAAGTCACCCCGCACCCTGCGTATTGCAAGACAAGGACCATCCGGTCGATCTGATTGCCTTGTGCCACCTTATAGCACTCAATCTTGTGCTCCAGATGCAATTGACGCCTAAAACATTACATAAATAAGTGGCCATTAGATGCAGCTAATGCGGCGAGAGTTGTCCGCATGACTTTCTTGTGCTCTAGACAGGAAAGTCCGCAAGTGAACACATACCTAGACACGTCGGACTCATCCCGTGATACCCATCGTCCACACATGTAATCGATGCACGCCACTGAAGATTCTGACCTAGATAGATTTGTATCACGCGTAGGCCTGACTATGTTCCGAGCATCTCACATTTTCCATAGTAACTTTAGCAATGCTACATCGAGCTCACGTGCCCGCTATAGTCCTCGATAAATAGGCGAGTGCAGCACAGCGTTCTTCAAAGGCAAGGCCAACACTCATCGGTTACCCGTCTTGCATTTCTCTACTTCAGTGGGATACAAGGGTGAGATCATTTTGTTGGATAATCTTGTTTACTTTATGTATGCATGGTACTAAGACGGTCACATTGTTAGCTTATGTAGGGTTTGTTCTTCATTTGTGTATGCAGTACGTGGAGAATGGCCAGGCAAGGAAGGGACAAAGCATGGAACTTGGAGGAGTCGGGGAAGCGGGAGCTGTCAGGCACAATAGCACCTCACCACCACCCGGTTCAGCCGCTGCCATCGTCACCGCAGCAACACCCAGCCCCAATGGCACCTCCACTTCCGCTGGTATAGGCACCTCAGTAGCACCCAACCCTAATAGCACCTCCACTTCCGCTGGCATCAGCACCTCAGCAACACCTGGGGGTGATGCCACCTCTAGTTTAGACGCTGGCAACGGTAGCTCAGGATCAGCTGAACCTCATGGCACCACCTCTTCGCCCACGGCCTAGGCCGCGACCTCTGTTGTTGCACGTTGAAATGCCACCCCCGCGGTCAGTGCTCATTGAACAAGATGAATCGCATCACCTAAAATGGTCTATGTTGCTTTGGCTTCAGCTGGCCGGGCCCGCCCGTGTTTTTCACGAAGGTATGTGGGTGTGCCCTTTTTGCCAGAGGGGTCACTGGCAAGGGACCATTCGTGACCTGCTGTTACACGCGCATAACATCGCCGTTTCGCCTGCCTGGCTTTGGGATACAAGGGTGAGACATCACGCTTTGAAGGAGTATCTGCTCCAGGATACACATTTTGCTGCACTCCGTGCTGTGGCGGGATTGCCATGAGCCCGTGATGGTAGTAGTATGTCGTGATGGTAGTAGTATGAGCCGTTATGGTCGATTGCTAGTAGTGTGTCATTCAGAGTATGTTGATGTACTTCAACCTATAGTGGATCGATCCATCCTCATGTGTAATCATTTGTATTTGGATTGTGTTGTTTCTAATTAAAATGGTAACATGTGTGTACTCCCTTGGTATAAATTCTGTGTATACGGAAAGTCCGTCCCCTTGATTTCTTAAATACCGGATGAACACAAGGCGAATGTCCGTTTTGTAGTTTTCAGTCAGACTAGATTAAAATGTCACTGCTACGCATTGAAGAAACCTACATCTTACAAGGAAAAAATAGTAGTAGTAGTATTCAGACGAACCAGATGAACAGAAGGCGAAAGTTCGTCTGCTTCTTCGACTTCTACTTCTACTAGTAGCAGTTACCACTAATCCACTAATGAAGGCGCCGCTTCTTTGTCGATGGTGCACCCGGAGCCTTGTTGCAGCTGCTCACGGATGAGGATGTCGCTCTGTTGCCGCCGCCCGTGGAAAATAGTGGCAGACCTCCTAGGGCACCGCCCGCTGATGAGGTCATCCCTCCTATGCCGCCGCCAGAGGATGATGGCGCTGCTCCATGGCGGCCGGTCGAGCATGGCCTTGGCGCCACTCCATGGCGAATGATGACGGTCGTCGATGATGGCCTCTGCTCGGCAAGGATGGCAGAGATCGACTGCCACCGACTGATGAGGATGAGAGAGGATGACGACGCTTGGAGACAACAGGTCCCCGGTGTTGGTATTTCTTAAGTCACTACTAACGGGCCCTTGTTAGCGTGGGCATAAGATCCACCTGGTATACCAACGGGTACTAAAGAATCCGCAAGTGCACGGAAATACCATTGTAGCACTTCTCCCTCCGGAGTATTGCAAAGGGTATCAAATCCAAGGAACGGTGTGTACTACCTTCTATCCTAGAAGAACGGTCCAAGGACACCAAGCCCCTGCTTGGGTAGAGAGATGGTGGGGTGCTCAGTTCTAGGGGAGTAAAGCTGTAGGATCTCGCTTCGGACACCGGACCCTCCTGGCTATAACAGTCGGTTCACGGCAAAGGGTTGCCTACACCTGTATCCGAACGTGGGGGATTCCAAAAGGGTCCAACGGCTGTCACCACCGCGGCCTACCCCAAGACAAACCGTGGGATACAGGGCAATCGAAGGATAACTGTAGTTCAGACACCACGTCTGCACCACCGATTACTACTATGGCACTGCTACGTATGTCGACCTGTAACAACACTATAGCACTCCGTATAAATACGGAGCGACGAACCCGCGAGTACGGCTATACCTCGCCCATCATTGACCCGAGGTGGCGCGAGGTCGAACGACTAAGCGCCAATGAATGTATTCCAACAAGATCTAACAAGATAACTCACACAAACGGAATGCAGAATTATTCATCTAGTCAACAAGATCAAAGGATCGTGTCACGAAGAACACCAGCCTCTAAATGATGAACAGATGAAGAACTCAAGAACATATCACCCATGCATGAATATCACTTTAGTCTAAACAGGAAATACAGAAAAACTCACTTTGCTCTAAATGAAGAACAAAGAAGAACTCCTTCATCATCACCTCCACTTCCCTCTCTACCTAGCACTCACACACACACACCCTACATGGGGAATGAGAGGAGAGGAGAGGATGGATGTGTCTCTCATTCTAGCACAATCCCCTCATATTTATAGGCTAGAGAGGCTTAGGGGCTTGTGCAGCAGCTAGGGGCGTAGCCAACCTCGTGGTGACACCTGTCCTGCGCGGAACCGACCTCCTGGGGCGAGAACCGGAGAGAACCGAGGCAAAACCGTCCTCTGGAGCACTGAACCGGTTGGAAAAAGGGCTGAATCGGCGGTTCTGGTGGCGAACCGGGCGAACCTGGGGCGAACCGGCGGGCCAACCGCGTGGGTCGCGCCACTGACTCACCCCCCGCGCCTATCGCCGAGCGCCACGCGTCACTGGCCAGCTCCTTCCCGCGCACGGCGCTGCGCCCGCGCGCGTGCCGGCCGGGCGATCCGCGGCACCGGCTTGCAGCCAGTGGGGACGCGACGCGTGGCCAGGCAGACGTCCCCGCGCGCACCCGCGGGCGATCCGCGTGAGAGCCGACCGGCCAACCATGCTGCGACACGTGGCCTGGCGAGTTGCGCCCGCACGCGCGCGGCGACGCGCCGCGGTGCTGGCTGCTGCCCAATGGCCAGCCGCCACGTGGCCGCCCCTGTTGATTCCCATGCGGGTAAATGCATGGTGCTGTAGTGTGGACCCCAGGTGACGTCAGCATTGCGTCAGCATTTTGTCTCTTTCACATCTTCTTCATACGAACTCCAAAGTAGGCAAATGATATATCCATTTCGATCGTCTCGACGAGCCCGTCACAATGGTTGAGTCCAATTTGACATTTGACACTGCTTCCAATGGTGCCCTATATAAGCCTTTGGCTCGCTTGCTCTGTGAATACATCGTTTAGCGCGCAATTCCATGCATCCTGCAATAAAAGCTAGCAACACCAACACTTGTGGAAATCGTCAGTATAAACCCCTATTCTAGTGTTGATGATCATTTTCCAATTACTTTATGCAGGAATTGACAGTGTAAAAGCAGTGCTTAACAGCTGTCAACAACTCCCCCACACTTGACCTTTGCTCGTCCCGAGTAAAGGGAGTCAAATCAAGTGGGACATGATATCCAAAGGTATGAAACTAGCATAAGAGATATTCCAAACCATACCTTACACTTGTGAACTATGTGGAGTGTCTATCATGCCATCTTGGGTCGTTGAAGAATGGAACGGTCATGAATCAAGTCACTCCTGCTCATCATGTCAAGTAACTTGGGGTTTTGCAATGATTTTCAAAACAAACCTTGCTTAGCTCCTTATTTGATTCTCTCAGACCGCTCAATGTGTATATGTCCTCACCAAGGCATTAGATTGCCTTTCTTCACCCTACTTCTAATGATAGCTTATGTGGAGCTCAAGGTAGGTATGAATGATAAGGCATACTTGCATCACATATATTGCAAAGTCAAAGACTAGATCCACAGAGAAAATCAAATCACACAATCAGATCAAGATGTGCACGTATATTGGTATGGTGAGTATGGTAAGTGGATACTAGGCCCGGAATGGGTGCTAGATATTACCATACATATATGAGGAAGAATTGGTTGATGGTAAGGTGGACACTAGCCCCCAAAATGGATACTAGTTATTACCATCTAAGATATGTAACTTATGACCATCTCTCTCCTTTTTCTCCTTTATTTGGGGCATGGGCTATCCTCTTTTTTTTTCTTTTTTTCATCATGCTTTGAGCATGTGTCTCTTTTTTTTCTTTTTCCCTTTTTTTTCTCATAGCCCTTGTCTCTTTTTGAAGGATACGTTTGGAGAGAGATGTCATACCACATATGGAGCTTTATTTTCATGAAATGAATGAATGGTACAATGCTATCTTCCTTTATAGAAGCGTAGCAAGGTGAATATGGTGGTGTGCACATGAGTCTTGATCATGAAAGCATGAAAAGAATTCTCATAAGGGTTACAGAATTTGACAAAGCTCAAAGCAATAACAAGCAGCATATGAGTATAAGGTTTTCAACTAATAACATCATATGGCTTTGGTAGGACTGTGTCATATCAAAGAGGAGCTTTGCAAAGAGTTTTCATATTTGTAAATAAATTCCCAAGCACTTCAAACATTTAGAGCGAAGATCATATCATCAAACCATATCTCAAACACCAACTACTTAGATGAGCATGAGTTCCCTAATGATATTTGTTCACAAGCATCAAGACAATGAGTAAGGAATAAAACATATGCAAGCCAACCATAGGAAACATGTGGAGCAAGCATAGCACAAACCACTGAGTTGATATAAAGGATATGAATTGAAATTCAATCAAACTTAGGGATAACGGAGAGTGAGGTAGAGGGTGCACCTACCATCGCTTCTGAAGGATAAGAGATCAAGGGAGACCAGTGGTGATTCGACTGACCAGAAGGCAGCCGGGTCACTCCAGTTTACCTTGCTCTTGTCATGAAGGCGTAGTTGATGTTGTGCGGTGCCTGTGTGGGAGTGCTTGAGTGGATATGTCGATGATGAGCTCGAGAGAACTCCCCCACACTGGTGCTTGTACTAGTGCTGTTCTTCAAACAAGTGAGAAACTCTATTGGTTCGAGAACCATAGAGCCTTTATTTAAAAGCAAATATTTTTTTTATCGTCACCATGTCATTTGCTCAAACAAGGTTAAATCAATATTACATTTCATAAACAAAGGGGAATCACTTACTTGGGACCTTCGAGAGGTCATATGTGCCACCTTTGTATATTATGCAACATGAATCCAAACCTTTACTTACCTTCCCATATGAACATGGCTCAACGACTTACCCATTAGAAGTTGATGATTTCTGCAGGGGTTAGTCCACACACATGCATCCAATATCCATGAAAGCATAACTCTACGGTTCATCAATCAAACTTGACACCATGTCTAGTTTGGTTGAAGAAGGCATTTAACCTAAGCACCACGCTTAATTTAAATGGCCTATGAATGTATGATGCCTCAAACACTCAAACCAGAGCATACGAGCAAAGATAAAGGAGCATGCAAGCATGATCAAACTATGTTCAAAGGGAACATAAGCATGAGCGTGCAACGGTGAACCTCGGGCAACCTCCCAGAAGGGCTTTGTTTAAAGTCAAAAGCAGGACTTACCTAGCTAATTGGGCAAGATGAAAGAGCTTACATCATCTTCACACTAGGATAAGAGTTGGTCGAGGAGGAACTTTACTCAGGATGCTCACATACCTCCCCCACAGTTGAAGTTCGCATTGCTAAGCAACAAAACTCAAGTGTGTGGAGATCAAGCTTCCTTTTGTAAACGTTCTCCCACCAAAACTTACCTTAGGTGTTGCATATGATGTAGCTCACATGTTCGTAGGCGTCACCTGTCCATCTTTCTTTTCAATCTCCACCTGAAAGGTTAGTGACCAAAAATACCCGAAGGACAGCTTATGCCAACAACATGTTCTTGCTTTTATTCGAAAGGGAAATAAAACCTATGCTAATCCAGGCTATCTCCTGGCAGTGCTTTGTTTATCACGGTCATAAGCTCAACCATGGGAGATTTCTCTTGCAGCCACATTGGTGATGTCCTTCGCACCTCACCACCAATCATTGATGAATTAGTGAAGCTCTAGCTGCAAGGTTAGCGCCATATACGAATACGAGTCCAAAAGATAGCAAAGCTAAAAGCAGACATGATCATTCCGGGGAGGCTAAGACAGCTCTGGGACGATCACGTGACTCGAGAAACTATAGCACTAGGTTGAACCTCGGAGACGGAACGTTGAGCACTGAGGTTAGCGCTCTCGCAACTGATCTCCGACTGAACTCGGCTCAGGAAAACACTTGGCCTCCAAAAGAGGATAGAGTAGAAACTCGAACAGCCGGCGTATGTTCAGGAGCTAGAGTTCAGGTGAAGGGTGAGGTTAAGCTCATCCTTCCTTAGGTAGATGGACCGATGTTTTCATCAAAATGATAAGCCATCCCGGGTCTAGCCTAAGCTTCCAATAGGAGGTTATGGATACGCTAGAAAGTGCAACTCCCATTGGGCATCGATCAAGTCAAGCATAGAGTATGAAGTTTAAGCTTCTCCTGACTGATCGACATTGATCGATGGGCTTAGGATATGAAGTGAATGTACCCTATTCGATCGGTAAATGATCGTGCTCCTTCGGTCTAATAAATGAATCCACTGGATTATAAAGCAGAGACCGATGTCTTGGTTTATACGAAACTTCAGTGCAAGGCACTTCAGCTCAAACCTCAATGTAGGAACATGATAGGCCAATCGTACTCTCCTTAGGAGATCATAACTAGGACCGAACAAGTCATTCCAGCCGAGAGTGATTCGTCCTTTCCTAACTACTCTCTCCATCCTCCCACGAGACAAGGCCTCGGGGAGAAGGTCTAAGAAGAGGTACGAGAGGGGAACCCAAGGGTAGATTCTGCGCTAAGCAATCTTTCCCTTAGATTCCTGCTAATCAGGAGTGGTATCTCAACCGGAGCTTAAAGCCTCAGCTCGATTGACGATAAGCCTAGGTGGCTCAACATTTCTTCTGACGGGCACCTCATCGACCGGGATGCAAGGGGGAGCTGAAATCCTGGAGGTATTCCACGATCTCTTTTCCCTCAACAGCATCCAAGTGCACAAGGAGCCTTCGGAGAGAGTATTAAGCTGCATGGCATTGTCCTTCCGTAACCCATACCAGAAGTGCTGAAGCAGCTTCCGATCGGGAACGTGGAGGACTGGGCAATCTTCCGCCAAAAGGAGAAGTGATCCCATACCATTCCTAGCGATTCCTCCTCACCTTGCTCGAGACTGAGAATCCTTATCCTCAACGAGACGATACATCGTAAATAACGGTGCCAATCCCACGCTTCCCTAGAGAGGGATAGCGGGAAAGATTCCCTTTTCCGAGCATCCAATGATTCTTTGATTTCACTCGGAGTTTCAATCTGACACTCGTAGTCTCTCGCATGATCGAAGGGGGGTTCTCATGAATTGACCCTGAGAAGGAAAGATCCTGAATTAGCTTCATGAGAGAGGGGTGAATCCGACAGCCAGATGAAAGTATGAGTTCTGACACGGGTGGCTCTGAGGGTTCACTCCTCGAAGGTGGAAGGTGTTCACAAGGATAACCTTCCAAGGGTAGCGGGGGTAAAGGTAGAAGTAAAGAAAACGGAAAAGGATCTCTCGAAGGGTAACGGGGGTAGAGGTAGAAGAAAACGAAAAAAGATACATACGAGGACCACTAGGTTCGAAGATAGATACAACAACCGCTCCCCGGCAATGGCGCCAGAATTGCTTGTTGGTATTTCTTAAGTCAATACTAACTAGCCCTTGTTAGCATGGGCATAAGATCCACCTGGTATACCGATGGGTACGAAAGAATCCGCAAGCGCACGGAAATACCGTTGTAGCACTTCTCCCTCGGGAGTATTGCAAAGGGTATCAAATCCAAGGAACGGTGTGTACTACCTTCTATCCTAGAAGAACGGTCCAAGGACACCAAGCCCCTGCTTGGGTAGAGAGATGGTGGGGTGCTCGGTTCTAGGGGAGTAAAGCTGTAGGATCTCGCTTCGGATACCGGACCCTCCTGGCTATAACAGTCGGTTCACTACAAAGGGTTGCCTACACCTGTATCCGAACGTGGGGGATTCCGAAAGGGTCCAACGGCTGTCACCACCGCGGCCTACCCCAAGACAAACCGTGGGATACAGGGCAATCGAAGGATAACCGTAGTTCAGACACCACGTCTGCACCACCGATTACTACTATGGCACGGCTACGTATGTCGACCCGTAACAACACTATAGCACTCCGTATAATTACGAAGCAACGAACCCGCGAGTACGGCTATACCTCGCCCATCATTGACCTGAGGTGGCGCGAGGTCGAACGACTAAGCGCCAATGAATGTATTCCAACAAGATCTAACAAGATAACTCACACAAACGGAATGCAGAATTATTCATCTAGTCAACAAGATCAAAGGATCGTGTCACGAAGAACACCAGCCTCTAAATGATGAACAGATGAAGAACTCAAGAACATACCACCCATGCATGAATATCACTTTAGTCTAAATAGGAAATACAGAAATACTCACTTTGCTCTAAATGAAGAACAAAGAAGAACTCCTTCATCATCACCTCCACTTCCCTCGCTACCTAGCACTCACACACACACCCTACATGGGGAATGAGAGGAGAGGAGAGGAGAGGATGGATGTGTCTCTCATTCTAGCACCCTCCCCTCATATTTATAGGCTAGAGAGGCTTAGAGGCTTGTGCAGCAGCTAGGGGTGCAGCCAACCTCGTGGTGACACCTGTCCTGCGCGGAACCGACCTCCTGGGGCGAGAACCGGAGAGAACCGAGGCAAAACCGTCCTCTGGAGCACTGAACCGGTGGGAAAAAGGGCTGAACCGGCGGTTCTGGTGGCGAACCGGGCGAACCTGGGGCGAACCGGCGGGCCAACCGCGTGGGCCGCGCCACCGACTCACCCCCCGCGCCTATCGCCGAGCGCCACGCATCCCTGGCCAGCTCCTTCCCGCGCACGGCGCTGCGCCCGCGCGCGTGCCGGCCGGGCGATCCGCAGCACCGGCTAGCAGCCAGTGGGGACGCGACGCGTGGCCAGGCAGACGTCCCCGTGCGCACCCGCGGGCGTCGGGCGATCCGCGTGAGAGCCGGCCGGCCAACCACACTGCGACACGTGGCCTGGCGGGTTGCGCCCGGACGCTCGTGGCGACGCGCCGTGGTGCCGGCTGCTGCCCAATGGCCAGCCGCCACGTGGCCGCCCCTGGTGATTCCCGCACGGGTAAATGCATGGTGCTGTAGTGTGGACCCCAGGTGACGTCAGCATTGCGTCAGCATTTTGTCTCTTTCACATCTTCTTCCTACGAACTCCAAAGTAGGCAAATGATATATCCATTTCGATCGTCTCGACGAGCCCGTCACAATGGTTGAGTCCAATTTGACATTTGACACTATTTCCAATGGTGCCCTATATAAGCCTTTGGCTCGCTTGCTCTGTGAATACATCGTTTAGCGCGCAATTCCATGCATCCTGCAATAAAAGCTAGCAACACCAACACTTGTGGAAATCGTCAGTATAAACCCCTATTCTAGTGTTGATGATCTTTTTCCAATTATTTTATGCAGGAATTGACGGTGTAAAAGTAGTGCTTAACAGCCGTCAACACCCGGCTAGTGGTGGTGCTTTTCCGCCCCTGACCCCGGGCACCTCTTGCTGACTTGTGAGGGGTGCGATGTTTCAGAGGCACATGATCTTGGATTTCATTTTGTTCCACAAACTCCAAATCATCAGAGGATGTGTCAATCACCACCCGAATGGGCCTTCGCTCTGCATCCTCTTCATCAAACAACTGGGATCCTCCCTTTCGTCAAAAGAGGAGGAGGACGTGGCATGCTCCACACCTCTAGGATACAATGGCTCCATGTGGAGAGGAAGAGGGCGCTATGCGAGAATAGGGTTTTTTGTTGGTTGCAAGAGTGGGGAGAGGAAGTGGGTGTTGGGCGAGAAGGTGGCTTTTGTTGGTTGCCAGACTGGGATATTTATGGCCAGAGGAACCCATTCAGCTATTATTGGAAACACTGCTCACGAAAAGATTAGAGTAGTTTTCTATAATGTGGGATCCGTTCTGGTCAAACTAATTCAATTTTGACCAAACTTACAGTAAATTATGTTAACACTTATATCTTCATATAAACTTATCGGGAAGTGAGAATTGCATTCTTTTGTGGATGGAGGGAGTACGTTCTAAGGAAGGGGGAAAGACCATTCAGCGGAATGTTAATAGACCAAAAGCAGTAATAGTAGTCCAGGGGGTCCTTTTAGCAATAGTATACTAGACCTTTGTAACCTTTTCCACTTATTTGTCTTTGTTGGAGCTGTAACTCCTCCATTATTCTCCCACAACCTTGTTCTTTGGCTATCCTATCAATGATGCCTCGTCCCTGGGCAAATCTTATTTCTGACATTGTTGTGAGCGTCGCCAATAAGATCAGTAATGCAAGAGATTTCATCATGTTCAAAGCTGTCTGCAAGGGTTGGAACTGCGCTCGTTCAGATGAGGCATGCCCATTTGATCCTTGGATTCTGAAATCGGAATTTATCAGTGAATCTGGAGCAGTGACATTTGCAACCATCACTGATATGCGGCTTTTTGAGGTCTCCTTTACTGCATTAGCTAGGAAAAGAACTAGATTGATTGGATGCGGCGGATCTGGAAGCCTAGTCGCCTTGGATTGTAGGGATTGGTGTAACGCGCTCATGTTGAAACCTTTGTGTCCTCGGAAGCACATTAGCTTTCCACGACTTCCAAAATGGAGCCAAATGGCTACTCTCCAAGCTTGTATCTTGTGCCTTGAAACAGCAGCTGGTGCAGAGTCATTGCCACAGTCGGAGAGTGGGATGCAAGATATCGTTGCACCGAGGTGTCAACTTGCCGCGAACAGGACGACCAGATATCTCTTCCAAAAAACTCTCGCGATTAAAACCAGCGCAAGCTTGCTCAAGAGAAATAGCGCAGCGATGATGAAAACCGAGGGTGCGACTAAGATCTTTCCACGAAACTCGATACGGAACTCCATGAAATCGAAATGAAATACCAGACGCATCCTCTTGAAGAGTACAGAGGAACTGGATGGTGGTAGGTCTAGAACCAACCTCCTGAACTGGAACGAACTCCTCCCATCCTAGAGCTTCCCAAATGGAATTGAACTCGGAGTCCATACCTGTTTTCTCGAGAAGGTCCGGGTCGAACTCCTTGGTGTTGGCGAAGACTCGGTCCTTGATGAGAGCGTAGGCTTGTCTCTCGCGATCACTCCTCAAGTCGATGAAGGCGGCGTCGACGGCGTACACTTCATCGGCTTGTGGCGTGGGTAGCTCTTCTTCTCCTTCTTCTTCATGGACGGTTGACATTGGGCTTGGTGCAGCTTCAGAGTGACGAGACGAGCTCCCCCCGTCGCATGAACGGTGTGAGCGAGTCAACTTCCGAAATGCGCCTTAGGCCCAACTCATCTTGCACAACTATCGGACGACACGAGCGACTCGGTGATGGGTTAGTGAAACCGAATGAAATTCTTACCGAGTTTGCTCCACCAATGATCAATATTTCAGTAGCACTTGGAGAGAATACTTGGCACCTCAATCTCGAGCGAGAAATCCACGAAAACCAGAGAGCAAGAACAAGAGAGGGAGAGAGTGTTGCAATGGGTGAAGACACCCCTCAAACCCCCTTGTATTTATAGGCATTGCAGCCAGGCACCGAGACATGGGGCGTGTGCAACGGCAAGGAGCCGTTGGAGGAAGGAGAGCCGGGCTAGCCGTTAGGCTGGGTCGGCCGACCTGTGGGGTTGGCCGAACCCACCTCGGGTCCGCCTACCTCCAGCTTTTTGCAACGGCTCTCTAACGGTCACATGAGGGCCTGTCTAGGTGTACCGGTCCAAACCCGCCCGGAAACTTGCTCAAATAAATTTTTAGGGATTTTCCAACCCAAAATTTTATTTTCAAAATTTCTTTATTGAAAAGAGAAATTTGGCTAGAAAAAATTCTAGCATGCAGATGCAAAGCTGGAAAAAAATTCAAATATGCATTGAGAAAAATTAAATCAAATTTTTGGAAGGGAAATATGAGGTAGCTCACCAATTTTACCTTTTGGCGAAAAGGACTCATCTTTTCAAGTCCGACAGCGGGACCTTTCTCGGTGATTAGTTCCACTCGTCACCCCACTCCCGAGAAGTGGAGGGGTGCGATCTCTGTACCTGCCTCCACACCTTCCATGACTTCCTTGTTTTTCTTGGTGTGGTTAGAGGTCGAGTGAGTTGGGGTTGTGGCTCCGTCCACCCCCAGGTCTGCTCATCGTTTCCTTGCACTGAATAGCATTGCTCTTCTGTTGGTCGAAACCGGAACAACAAGTTCTTCTTCCCAATGCGGAAACGGATGGTCCCACTTTCCACATTGATCCTTGCTCAAGCGTCACTTAGGAACGGCTTCCCAAGAATGAGTGGCATTTCCGCATCATCTTGCATATCAAGGACAACGAAATCCGCGAAGATGCAAGAACCTTGGACGAATACTAGTAGACTCTCCACAACCCCTCCGGATACCGGATCGATGCATCAGCAAGTTGAACTGTCCTCGAGGTTGGGGTAAGAGCGGGATATCCCAGTCTTTCGAACATAGCCTTGGACATGAGGTTGACACTCGCGCCAAGGTCACAGAGGGCATTCCTAATTTTTTGGTAGTATATAGTGCAAGCGATAGCCGGATAACCAGGATCCTTCCTGTGCACAATTGCTGAAGATTCCCATGGATCAAGAACCTGTTGTATGGGCCTCCCTGCATAGTCAGCAGCTCGTGCCCTCCCAGATGGCTTACCCCATCTGGTGGACACTGCACAAACATTCTCACAGGAAGACACGGGTTGCCCCGGAATCTTCCCGTCCTCAGCAGAGGGAACCAAAGCAGCTAACTGAGCCAACTGGATTTCTATCATTTTATTAAAGCTCAGCTGGTTCTTGAGAGCAGAAGAAAGGCTATCGATTTTAACGTTGAGGCTTTCCAAAGCCTTATCATAGGCAGTCGTTTTCTTGTTAAAGCCTTCATTAATCTTGGCTTGCCCGAAAACCAGATCTTTCAGAAAAGGTTGGTTGGGATTGTAAGTATTACCTTGATTACCCCCCTGATAGTAAGGGCGTGATTGATTCCACGTTTGACCTCCTTGTGGACGATAACCATTGTTGTTGCCATTCATGTACATCACATCCTCCTGGGTAGCGGGGCAATAATTCCCTGAATGCCCAGTATCACCACAGACTTCGCAGGTCATGCGAGCATCCATAGCTTGAGTAGTGATGGCCATGGCAGCCTTCTCGCTGGTCAGAGCATCCATTCTCTTCATGAGTAGGTCCATCTTGGCGTGCAACATATCCGCTTCCTTGACGGTATGTGTACCCCTCTGACGTGGCTGGAGTCGATCATCACTCCACCCTTGGTTGGAGACCATCTTCTCGATAAGTTTGGTTGCTTCAGTGATGGTGAGAGAGAAGAAAGCCCCTCCAGCAGCAGCATCAATGTGGCCTCGGGCTGTCAGAGTCAGCCCATTATAGAAACTCTGAAGAATAAGCCAGTTGTCCATCCCATGATGTGGACAAGCCAGGATGTACTCCTGAAGCCTCTCCCAAGCCTCTGGAATGGTTTCATTTGCTGCTTGCTGAAAGCTCGAAATTCTCCCCCGGAGAGCATTGGTTTTACCCATCGGAAAGAACTTCGCGAGGAACGCTGCTGAGCACTTTGCCCAGGTGTCAATATCTGCACGGTTCGCATAGAACCACTGCTTCGCCTTTCCCAGGAGTGAGAAAATGAATAGCCACAGACGAATGGCATCTTCCTCCACTCCTCATATGGTGAAGGTACTGCATAGCTCCAGGAACTGTTGCAAGTGGGCGCTCGCGTCTTCATTAGGCTTGCCACAGAATGGGCTAGCCTGTACCATCATAATAAGGTCAGTCTTGATCTCGAAGTTTCCATTCCCGGTGTTGATCTCGAGGCCAGTAGGCACCTGATCAGCAGAGGGAGCAGAATATTCACGAAGAGTCTTCTCCGGATTGGCCATAGGAGTTGATGTAGATGGCACAAAGGAAGCTGGATCGACTTCCGTGTGTACACGCTGGGGAGAACCGAAATGAGTTCTAGCTCTCCTCACGAGTGACTCAGGATCTTTAGTGGAATTCGGCGGTAAGTCGAAACCAGTCATACACTACCTGTCTTCATCATCGATAGACAAAGAAGACATTCAAAGTTAGCCTGCATTGAGAACTGTTTTATTCCTATCATGATTATCAACATTGCAAAGTGCTGACAAGTTATCCTTAGCCTTCCCCGGCAACGGCGCCAGAAATACTTGTTGGTATTTCTTAACCTCGATGCTAAGTTACAGGTGCCTAGCAACGATGCCAGAAATATCCAAATGGTAATCCTAACGATTACAAGAGTCCGCAAGCGCACGGAAGTACCATTGTAGCATTTCCCCAAAGGAGTATTCCAAAGGGTATCGAATCCAAGGAAGGCTGGGCGGATTAACTAGTTCAACACTATTGCAAAGAGTATAAATCATAGACGGGGACAAACCAGATACTCAAGTGTAGGGGTAAGATAAAATAGATAGGATAGTAGTGTGAACACACAAACACACTCTCTCTATAGGTCCTAGGCTTAGGAGGTAACATACGAGTTAGTTCTAGGTTCTAAAGTACTAAACATACGAAGTTAGTCAGACAAGTTAGTCACACACTGGCATCGCATGATGCTGGCGCAAGCACCCAGGCACAAACGGGGATCTAACCTCCCGCGTCGCTTACGCACGACTCCGGTTGTTAGACTTTAGACTCCTACAGCGTATTCGAACGTGGGGGATTCCGAAGGGTCCAACGGCTGTCACCACCGCGGCCTACCCCAAGACAAACCATGGGATACACTCATAAGTAACGTAGCTACGCAACCCAAGCACCACGCTTACGTTGTTAGCAGGACCCTGACCGGCCCGGGCTATTGTGACCCAGGTCAGAGCCGCCAGATAAACCGGCCAATTACACCGAATACTGTAGCTTGAGCACGAACTTCATACAACACAAACATGAGATCTAACTAGATCAAACTAGGCTAAGCACACAAACGGATTCGTGCTTTCCTATGTCTATTCAACAAGATCAAAGGGTCGTGTTCGTGATGAACACGAGCCTCTAACTTATAAACATACACCGAAAACATGTATAAGTCACTCGTCAACTGGATCAAAAGGCCTTGTTCATCAAGAACAGGAGCCTCTAAATGATGAACGAGCGAAGAACACATGAACAAATCACCCATGTGTACAAGCATAACTTTATATGAAATAGCTGAATAACTAAAGTAGATCAAAGTCATACCATAAAATAAAGATACAAGAAGACTCATACCTAGATCCCAAAGTAGACTTGGAACCTGAAGTAGAACTACTCTAGCCTACCTCCTAGCCTTAGAAACCAAAAGTGAGAGAGGAGGAGTAAGTTGTGTTGGTAAGAAATGAGCCCCCTCCCCTTCTATTTATAGGCCAGAGCACCGTCGCAAGAAGGAGTGAAACACCCCGGGGATGGCCTCTAGGACCAATGGACAAGCGCCACGTGGAAGCCCAGGATCAACTGACCCAAGGTCGGTTCGGCCAATCCTAGGGTCGGCCGACCCCAGGTGGGCCCCATTCGGAGTGTGCTTCCTCGGGGTGGCTGTCCTGTGGGCCCTTAAGTCGGTCCCCGGTGTACACGTGTTCTTGAGGTGGTTTAGGCGCTCTGGTGGGCCCATGGATCCATGTGAAGTCCACGTGTCACACTCTGATTTGTCGGGGCTTGCCTACTTTGGATTGGTGACATGGCATGCATGCGTGGCACCTGAGGTGGCTTAGCTTGCATGCATGGCACCTGAGGTGGCAGCCACTCCTTGGCTGAGATGACGTGGCATGAATCATAAAAGGTGAGTTTGCCACTTCTTTATGCTTATTTTCCTACAATCACATAATCTCCAAGGACAAGTGGAACTACATTATTCTTAACTAAAATGCGTGTAAGAAATGCCTCTTGCTCCTTTATCCATGAGTAAATTGACGGCTAAAGTAAGCACTTAACAGCCGTCAACACACCCCACTCTCCGACTGTGGCACAAGTGGCTCGCCATCACTCTTTTTCCAAGGGATGATGTACGACCTGTGTGCACTAATGAGATGATGATCTTATATGCTGTGGTTAGACAGATCAAGATCTCCCCTATGCAAGCTATGATTCGGCAGTGGTTGAGAAATTTTAAGATGACGGGTTCTATTGAGTGTACGTCTTTGATTTCTCGCATCGTCACGAATCTTGGGATTATGCAAGGGCCCAACGTGCCCTCCATTGATAATCCCCGGACTCAGATTGATGAGGCTTATTTGACTTAGGGGCATATTCTTAAGAAGGGTCCGGATGATTCTTTGGTTTTCTTTTACCCGGGCCATACAAACCAAATTCGGTTACCTAACCCGGATTTTAGGTTGTACGGCCAAGGGCCACTGACCGTTCCTCTCGAGGAATCTTGTCGCTCTAGTGTCTCTGGTGACAGGGTTACGAGGAGTGCATCGAGGAGAGTAGCTAGAGCACAACTGCCGCCACCACAGTCGTCTCTGCAGCCGTCGCCTCAGCCACAGCCTCAGCCTACCACACCTCCGCCTAGTACATGGACCTCTACCGAGTACATGCCTGGGGTTACTCCTGGGTATGCTACCGGTTGGGATCAGCCCATGTACCAGCACGGTGTGAGTAGCTCGGCTTGGGCTAGTGCAGGCAGTGGCGAGTGGGCCATCCCTGCTGGTACTGCCTATGGAGATGCGACATCTTCGTCGTCTGGGTTGCGCTCATCATCTCGTGGGGCCACCCTCACTCAGCAAATGAGTGAGCTCAACATCCGAGTCGGCGACATGGAGGAGACCGTGCACCAGCACGTTGAGTCCACCCGGGACTGGCAGCGTATGTCTGGCGAGCGACTTCATGCCATCGAGCAGGCACAGCAGCAGCAGCCGGAGGAGCAGAGGGCCTACTACTGGTGGATGGGATTTCCCCCTCCACAGTAGCGAGCCTGAAACTAGCTTGGGGGAGGACCCCCACTCTGAGGTAACTTGTATCTTTATTTTCAGAATCTCATATGCTGAAAACACATAAAAATCTACAAAATTAAAAAGACCAAAAATATTTATTTGCTTTCCTAAATTAGTTTGCTTTCATATGCGCTGCAAGAATGCTTTTGTTGTCCATGGTTGAAATGATGAATAGTTGCTCTGTTTATTCCTTTTGTATGCCTTGCTACAGCTTAGTACCTTATTTAAGTTTTGAGTTTGTTGGCTTGTATGATCAAACCTTAGCTTGAAACTTGCGGGTAGCAAAAAGCATGACCTTTGCCTAGGTTGTTGTGTGGTATGATATGGTATAATAGGGTTGCTATGAGCTACTGCTAAGTGATGTTTGATATCCGGAGTTTTCTTTTGAAAAATGATAAAATGATAAGTTCCTCAATGATGAGAAACTCCTATCCAAAGCCATATGTAGATCCTAGCTTTTGTTAGCCTCCACATATGCTACTTGTTTTCTTCATTGAGTCTTGTCGAATTGTTGAGACCCTCGGCGAGAAACTTGTCATGCTCCCATGATCAAGATCACGTACACAACCACTATATGCTAAACTTCTACACCGGAAGTTGGCACCCATCATTTCATCCATCCCCCATCCATTCTACAAATAAAGCTCCGCACATTGTTCCATGATTACTCTCTCTTCCCCAAAAATATTTAGCAACGACTATGGGCTATGCGAAAAAAACACATGCTCAACAGCATGAAAGAAAGAAAGAAACAAAAAAAAGAGAGAAAGAATCAAGAGACATATCCCAAGTCTCAAAAATCTCAAAACGAGAAGAGAAAATCATATGCAAAAATGAGTTCATCATCCATCCACCATATACACACACATGCACATCTTGATCAGGTTGTATGACTTGTTGCTCCCAAGGATCCGGTTTTCGACTCGACAATACATGAGAAACAGGTATACCACATGTTTTCCCTACCTACAGCTCCACATATCAGTTCATTAGGAGTAGGTAGTGAAAGAAGGCAATTTAATGCCTTGATGAGGAATCATACACAATGAGCGATCCGAGAGTATCATTCGAGGAACTTTGATTTCTTTGTGAAAAATTGCAAAACCTCCGGATTGTCAACTGATCAAGGCACTTGTGATTAGCAATTTCTATACAATCGTTCTGTCTTTCAACTGCCCAAGGCAGGTGAAGCTACAAGCCCCATATCAATCAACCATAAGGTAAGATTAATACCAACTCATTCAATCCTTGATAGAGTACCTAGTTGTATGGTTGTCATAAACTAGGAATACAACATCGTAGCAACTCCTGATCAACCAACCTATGTCCTAAGTGTCTTGCTCGGGACGAGCAAGAGGCTAGCTTGGGGGAGTTGTTGACGGTTGTTAAGTGCTTACATTAGCCGTCAATTTACTCATGAATAACGGAGCAAGAGGCATTTCTTACACGAATTTTAGTTAAGAATAATGTAGTTCCACTTGTCCTTGGAGATTATGTGATTGCAGGAAAATAAGCATAAAGAAGTGGCAAACTCACCTTCTATGATTCATGCCACGTCATCTCAGCCAAGGAGTGGCTGCCACCTCAGGTGCCATGCATGCAAGCCATGTCACCAATCCAAGGGAGGCAAGCCCCGACGAATCAGAGCGTGACATGTGGACTTCACATGGATCCATGGGCCCACCAGAGCTCCTAAACCACCACAAGAGCACGTGTCCACCGGGGACCGACCTAAGGGCCCACAGGACAGCCACCTAGAGGAAGCACACCCCAAGTGGGGCCCACAGGGGGTCGGACGACCTGTGGGGTCGGCCGACCTGTGGCGTCGGCCGAACCGACCTTGAGCCCCCCACTCAGGGGCTTCCACGTGGTGCTTCCCCATTGGTCCTAGAGGCCATTCCCGGGGTGTTTCGCTCCACTTGACGCCGGTGCTCGGGACTATAAATAGAAGGGGAGGGGGTTCATTTCTTACCAACACACTTTACTCCTCCTCTCCCACTTTTGGTTTCTAAGGCTAGGAGGTAGGCTAGAGTAGTTCTACTTCAGGTTCCAAGTCTACTTTGGCATCTAGGTATGATTCTCTTGTATATTTATTTTATTGTATGACTTTGATCTACTTCAGTTATTCAGCTATTTCATATAAAGTTGTGCTTGTATACATGGGTGATTTGTTCATGTGTTCTTTGCTTGTTCATCATTTAGAGGCTCATGTTCTTGATGAACAAGGCCTTTCGATCCAGTTAACGAGTGACTTACTCATGTTTTCAGTGTTTGTTCATAAGTTAGAGGCTCGTGTTCTTCACGAACACGACCCTTTGATCTTATTGAATAGACATAGAAAAGCACAAATCCGTTTGTGTACCCAGCCTAGTTTGATCTAGTTAGATCCCATGTTCGTGTCTTATGAAGTTCGTGCTCAAGCTACGGTACTCGGTGTAATTGGCCGGTTTATCTGCTGGCTCTGACCTGGGTCACAATAGCCCGGGCCGGTCAGGGTCCTGCTAACAACGTAAGTGTGGTGCTTGGGTTGCGTATCTACGTTGCTTATGAGTGTATCCCACGGTTTGTCTTGTGGTAGGCCGCGGTAGTGACAGCCATTGGACCCTTCTGGAATCCCCCACGTTCGGATATGCTGTAGGAGTCTAAAGTCTAACAACCGGAGTCGTGCGTAAGCGATGCGGGAGGTTAGCTCCCCGTTTGTACCTGGGTGCTTGAGCCAACAGTCATGCAATGCTAGTGTGTATCTTACTCGTCTTACTAACTTTGTGTGTTTAGTACCTTAGAACCTAGAACTAACTCGTATGTTGCCTCCTAAGCCTAGGACCTTTAGAGAGATTGTGATTGTGTGTTCACACTACCAACTTATCTATCATACCTTACCCCTGTACTTGAGTGTCTGTTTTGTTTCCGTCTATGACTTATACTCATTGCAATAGTGTTGAACTTGATAATCCGCCCAGCCTTCCTTGGATTCGATACCCTTTGGAATACTCCTTTGGGGAAATGCTACAATGGTACTTCCGTGCGCTTGCGAACTCTTGTAATTGTTAGGATTACCATTTGGGCATTTATGGCATCGTTGTTAGGAACTCATAACTTAGCATCGACGTTAAGAAATACCAACAATCGTGTGTTGTTACAGTACTGGAGGACGACTGCATTGAAGTTCCTCCTCCATCAGTACAAAGAAGCATATGCGAAAGCATTGCAGCCCAAGCCCCTGTAGGTGTTGTCTTCCATGTAGGTGCAAAATGTCAGGTGATACGAGCGATACGTGTCAATGTGTCGAAAGTATCTTGTGTGATGGGGGCAATGCTCTACGGCCGAGGAGTGGAGTCTAGCTCTGAAACTGTTACAATTATTGACACACACCCTGATGGCTTCTCGGTTCTGATCAAATATGCTAGGGAAGGATCACTCCCGGAGGAGGCTGATTTATGGGACACTCCTGCCAATGTCTGTCCTTATTTACTCTCAGTCGCTGACATGTACCAAGTCGAAAGGTTGAAGTTGCACTGTGCGTCAAAGGTGTGGGACATGGCAAGCGAGGAAACTGTGACTTCATTTCTATGATGGGCAATTCAGGCTAACTGCACACAATTGCAGGACAAGTGCATGTCTTGCTTAGAGCGAATCTTTCCTCACGGAATACTCACATATGATTGGGCGGTCATATGCACTGATCATCCCGAATTTAGGCACAATCTCCGTAGAAGATTACCTGAAGGGTTGTACCAAGGTCCCCTATAGTTTTTAGTCATGTAATAAACAGTTGAAATGGTATGTTAATTTGTTGCAGTGAGTACATTTGTAATGCAATAATCGGATCATCTGTCTAACGTGAATATGAAGTAGAGTATAGTCTTGTGTGTGTTTTTCCATTCCATGATCCATGGTGGCACGGACAACCCAGTCAACAACTTACCTCTCTGCGTAAGGTCACTAACATTTGGGTCTGACACCCAAGCGGTCTTTCGTTTGGGTCACTGACATTTGGGTCCATGATCCAAAGTCTTTCGTTTCCCTGCTCCTCCTTCTGGTCCTCCCCATTTATATATAAAACAAAGAGGGAAACTAGGCCTCCCAATTCCCTCCTGGTAATTTTCCAAAATCAGGGGATCTTCACCTCGACCACCGAAGACACCTAGTAGATCTGCGGCGGAAGCAGCAACAGCGACCTAGCTACCGACGACGGCTTCCTCTGCTACGAGCGGTGGCCTTCCTCTTCTACGAGCGGTGGCCTTCCTCGGTAACGTCCTTGAAGCTGTAATATGGTTCAAACTTGTTGCTCTGTCGGCTCCCCCGAGGCTCACCCTAGCGGCCGCAGATCTGCAACAGTTGCGCAGAACATCATGTTCAAGGTTGGGCTGCTAAATCGAGACGGCATTCGGCACCTTCTTCCCTTCCTACTCGTTAGGTCTGTAGTCTCCTCACTATATTGATTGATTCAATTAGATTGCTTCCCCATGCTCTTTGGCTTTATATAATATTCTTTCATGTTTGGGTGATTGTGGATCTACTGTACCCTATCGCAAGAGTTTGTTCGAAGTCATTTTATTTGAGGTTTGTTGAAATTTGTAGATGAAATTATTAGACTACTTCCCCATGCTCTTTGCCTTTGAATATTGTTGTTGCATGCTTGGGTGATTGTGGATCTTGTGTTCCCTGTTGCCAGAGATTGTTCCAAGTCAACTTATTTGAGGTTTGTAGAAATTAAAGGATGAAATTATTATATTGCTTACCCATGCTCTTTGGCTTTCCATATTTTTGTTGCATGCTTGGGTGATGATGGATTGGGTGTGATCGTTCATGTACCGCATTGAACTTAATAGATGAAATTGCTTCCGAGTGCTAATGATCTCAACCCTTGTCTCTTGTTCTTGCACTTGTTTCAGTGGGCCAATGGGTCAATATCTATAGTCACTCTTGTTCAGACTTGCTCCAAGGTAACAAACTCAACACCTTCTTTGTTTCCGATTGCAAATGATCTCAACCCTTAACTCTTGTTCTTCTACTTGTTTCAGCGGGTCAAAGGGTCAACACCTGTTGTCTCTCATGTTCAGATCTGCTCCAAGGTAACAAACGTAACACCTTCTTTGTTTTTGATTGTGAATGATCTCAACACTTACCTCTTGTTCTTGTACTTGTTTTAGCGGGCCAAAGGGTCAACATCTAAAGTCGCTCCTGTTCTACCAAGTCAATGATGCTTATTCCCGCACAAATTAAACACAGAGGCAGCCGAGTACTCAAGAATGGGTACCAAATCCTTATGTAGTAGTGTTGATGAAGAGCGAGTTGACGCTCTCAATCAGGATGGGGTACAACTTCGACAACGGTTTGTTGTTCACTAGAAAGAGTTATGTAGCTTGAAGAAGAAGACCGAAGAATCAGAATCAACTCTGAAAATGTAGTCGGCTGGGATTAAGAGGTTAAGGAAGCTAACCGAAGACAGTGAGGACCTCCTTCGTCAACTACTTAGTAGTAAAAGATGAAGAGGTTAAGATCATTAGATCAAATCCCCACTGTCTCTTGTGATTATGACCTGGATTTAGCTTTGTTAATCTACGTTCCTTGTGATATTGTTATCTTGTAATAGTTTGTGATATGTGATGAACAATATGGTCGTGCTTGATAGTAAGCAACAGTTTGCTTTATTGTATAAAGAAATATGTGTTGATTACTATTTTTTCAACTAGCTCGGAATTGTTCTAAAAAAGGATTAGAATTGAAATGAAATCCATTAATATTGATGCATGATTAGTTAATTTTATGTTGTCCTTCAGTGGGCTTAGCCCACTTTTAATTGGGCCAAAAGTCATTTTTTTCAAATTAACGTGACACATAAGGCCGCAACAATGTGAGCACCTGTTGGACTCGACCCAACAAAAATGAGCCCACCCTAATCAAATTTCATCTAAAAAAACTACAAATTGGCCCAACAAAATCTTTTTTTGGCTATATGAACAATGGCAGCCAACAGGAACAGTTTTGGGCTCAACCCAGCTACAAACGGGCCAAATTCATTTTATGACACAAACAGTTTGTCACAATTGGCATGCCACATCAGATTATGTCCAGCTTGGCAAAGCTGCAGGAACGAAGTTATGACGCTTTGTATTGACGATTTTGCACGCGTCATTAAACTCATGACGCCGCGAAATAAGGTCTCATCATTAATCGCGGTTTATGATGCTCGATTAATGACAGAGGCATTTTGTAACAACCAACATCATTAATCATGGTTTATAACGAGAAACGCCCTTTTTTGTGTCACTATTGAAAATTCCTTGTAGTGAAAATTCACGAAAAACTCTTAATACAAAGCATAAAACTTAAAATACTAAGCATATATCAAGGGAGGATGAAGTAAGAGTAAAATTCACGGGCGGACCTTAAACTTGCACGGGTGTCTCACCTGGGTCCCTGTACTCCTAAATCAGAGATTTAGCTCCCTAATCTCAATTATGGTCATATCACAGGTCCTAATGCACTCGAACCCGCTAGAGATGTTGATGTGGCGCTGCCAGCGTGGAAAGGATTGCCACCGATGCGGTGCAATTTTGCAAAGGAGCCCTTGCCCACTCCATTAAGGTTCCTGGGCGGTCGAGGATGCTTCGTTTTCCTCGTCGTGGGGGAGAGGGGAGGCAAATAGTTTCTGGCAGTGGCGGCTTTGATCCAAGGCGACCGGAAATTGAAGGGAAGGTGGTGGCGATCGAGCAGTGGGCCTAGACGAGTAACTAACCTCTAGACCACTTCAATGAGTGAAATCGTCAAGAAATCTTTGCAAATCTGGCAAAACCTCCCCTAGGGCGCCATGGAGAGGGAGAAGCTCGAGCTGAGGAGTGGAAAGGGATAGGCTCGGGCAGAGGAAGAACATGATGAATTACTGTACTAATGGCCTAACAATAGTATCGGTGTTAGTCTCCATCTAGTACTGTTGTGGAGCATTTGTACCAGGGTTAGCCCCCACCCGGTACAGATGGTCCCTCACGAGGAGCGCGTTGGGGGCCTCCCTTCCCACCCGGTACTGATGTGTCCATTAGTGCTGGAGCAAAAATACCCGGTACTAATGTTTTTTAGCTCCAGGGTATAAAATTTGTTTCTCTAGTAGTAGTGCACGTATATTCTTATATCAGTGTAGCTACCAATGCAATTTATGTCCCCCGATTGTATCGTCTTACAAATGACAAATCCATCTAGTAATGTCTGTCAATGAGACATATCTTCGTTGGCATTAGGGCACATACAACGCACGTCTTCAAGCCGTCTATGAGCCGACAATTTCGCAAAAACAACCTCCTCCCACCCAGGTGACGGCGCGCGCGTCGCCTCGCAAGATGACGGGCCTCGTCTCGTGCTCCGAGGTGGAATAGACGACGCAGCACCGTTGTACCGCAAGTCCCCCTCCTCCCACCCAGGCGACGGCACGTGCATCACCTCGCGAGACGACGGGCCTCGTCCCGTGCTCCGAGGCAGAATAGACGACACAGCACCGTTGTACCGCAAGTCCCCGTCGGTCGACCGCATGTTCGGATCCCGGGTGAGCGTCTCGCCGGCCGAGAGCTTCGCGCTGCGAGCTAGCCGCCTGCATCACCTCCAGAATAGAGAGCCGAGCTCCCACTATCTGCTGGCCAAATTCCACGAGCTCTCCTCTGTCATTCTCAAATCACCGCCACCATTTTTGACATTTCTTAACGTCATCACTAGGTTTGTATCCCAGTAACAGCGCCAGAAATGGTGGTTGGCATTCCTTAACATCTTTGCTAAGTTCCTGAGTTCCTAGCAACAATGCCAGAAATGTTCCGATGGTAATCCTAATGTTTACAAAGAATCCGCAAGCGCACGGATATACCATTGTAGCATTTCCTCCAAAGGAGTATTCCAAAGGGTATCGAATCCAAGGAAGGCATGGTTGGATTAACATGTGCAACACTATTGCAATGAATATAGATCAATGACGAGAATAAGTCAGGTCCCAAACACAGGGGTAAGATATGATAATGATAGGGTAGTGTGAACACACCCGAACTCATTCTCTCTATGATACACTACGGCTTAGGAGGCAACATATGAGTTAGCTCTAGGTTCTAAGGTATTATACATATAAAGTTAGTAGATGCCAGTCAGTCACTTAAGCACTGTATGAATATCACCTCAGCACCCAAGCACAAACAGGGAGCTAACTGCCTGCGTCGCTTCCGCACGACGTCGGTTGTTAGATCTTAGACTCGTACAGCATACCCAAACGTGGGGGAATACAAAGGGTCCAACGGCTGTCACAACCGCGGCCTACCCCTAACTATCTGTGGGGCACGCTCATATGCAACGCAGCTACTCAACCCAAGCACCATGCTTGTGTTGTTAACTAGACATTGGCCGGCCCGGGCTATTGTGACCCAGGTCAGTGCCACCAGATAACTAGTCACTTACACTGAGTACCGTAGCTTGAACTCGAACTTCATACAACACAGACATGTGATCTAACTAGATCAAACTAGGCTAGGCACACAAACGGATTCATGTTCTACCATGTCTATTCAACAAGATCAAAGGGTCGTGTTCATGAAGAACACGAGCCTCTAACTTACGAACAAACACCGAAGACATGAGTAAATCATTCGTGAAGTGGATCGAAAGGCCTTGTTCATCAAGAACAGGAGCCTCTAAATTATGAACGAACGAAGAACACATGAACAAATCACCCATATATGCTAACACTACTTTATATGAAATAGCTGAATAACTGAAGTAGATCAAAGTCATACATTAAAATAAACATACAAGAAAACTCATACCTAGATCCCAAAGTAGACTTGGAACCTGATGTAGAACTACTCTAGCCTACCTCCTAGCCTTGGAAACCAAAAGTGAGAGAGGAGTTAGAAAGTGAGTTGGGTAAGAAATGAGTCCCCTCCCTCCTATTAATAGGCCTAGGACAACTTCGGGAGAATGGCGTGAGCACCCCGAGAGTGGACCAGGAGCCAACCAGGAAGCACCACGTGGAAGGCCAGGATGAGCCGACACAAGGTCGGTTCGACCAACCTATGGGGTCGGCCGACCCCTTGTGGGCCCACCTCGCCCTGTGCTTTCGCGTGGTGGCTGTCCTGTGGGTCCTAAGGTCGGTCCCCGGTGTCCACCTGGTTTTGAGACGGTTTGACTGCCCGTGGGACCTTCAATCCTCGTGATGTCCATGTGTCGCCCTCTGATTCGTCGGGGTTGCTTCCCTTGGATTGGTGACATGGCTTGCATGCATGGGATCCTAGGTGGCAGTCCTTCATTGGCTGAGGTGACATAGCTTGAGCCATAGAAGGTGAGTAGTCACTTCTTTTATGCTTATTTTACCTACAATCACAAAAGCTCCAAGGACAAGTGGAACTACATTACATTATTCTTAATTAAATGCGTGTAACAAATGTCTTTTGTTCCTTTATTTATGAGTATATTGACGGCTAAAGTAGGTACTTAACAGCCGTCAACAACTCTCCCAAGCTAGCCTCTTGCTCGTCCCGAGCAAGATACTAAGGACTTAGGTTGGTTCATCAGGAGTTGCTACGATGTTGTATTCCTAATTTATGACAAGTATACTGCTAGGTATTCTATCCGGAGTTGAATGAGTTGGCATTGATCTTACCTTTCGCTTGATCAATACAGGGCATGTAGCTTCACCTTGCCTTGGGTGGTTGGAAGATAGAACGGTTATATGGAGATTGCTAATTACTTGTACCTTGATCAGTTATCAATCCGGAGGTTTTGCGGGTTTTCAAAAGAAATCAAAGTTCCTCAAATGATACTCTCGGATCGCTCAATGTGTATAGTTCCTCACTAAGGCATTGGGTTGCCTTCTTTCAGAACCTACTCCTAATAAGTTTATATGTGGAGCTGTAGGTAGGGAAAACATGTGGCATACCTATTTCTCATGTAGTGTCGAGTCGAAAACCAGATCCTTGGGAGCAACGAGTCATACAATCTGATCAAGATGTGCATGTGTGTGTATATATGGTGGATGGAGAATGGACTCCTTTTGGCATGATTTTTCCTTCTCTCCTTTTTGATGATTTTGAGACTTGGGCTATGCTTCTTTATTCTCTTCTCTTGTTTTATGCATGCCCTTGAGCATGTATCTCTCTCTTTTTTTACATAGCCCATAGTCCTTCTTGAATATTTTTGGAGAGGGATAAAATCATGAAGAATGCGCGGAGCTTTATTTGTGGAATGGATGGAATGATGGTTGCTAACTTCCAGGGTGGAAGTCTAGCATACGGTGGCTGTGTACATGATCTTGATCATAGGAGCATGCCAAGTTTCTCGCCGAGGGTCATGACATTTCGACAAGACTCAATGCAAAAATCAGGTAGCATATGTGGAAGCTAACAGGAGCTAGAATCTACATATGGCCTTGGATAGGAATCTCTCATCATTGAGGAACTTATCATTTTTAGCATTTTTCATAAGAAAACTCCAGAAATCAAACATCACTTGGCACAAGCTCATAGTAACTCTATTATACCATATCATACCTCACAACAACTTAGGCAGAGGTCATGCTTTTGCTACCACAAGTTTCAAGCTAAGGGTTGATCATGCAAGCCAACTAACTCAAAACTTAAATAGGATACTAAGCTGTAAGCAAGGCATACAAGAGGAATAAAAAGAGCAACTATTCATCATTTCAACCATAGGAACGAAAGCATTCTTACCGCACATATGAAAGCAAACTAATTTAGGAAAGCAAATAAATATTTTTGGTCTTTTTAATTTTGCAGATTTTTATGTGTTTTTAGCATATGAGGTTCTGAAAATAAATGAAGATACAAGTTACCTCAGAGTGGGGGTCCTCCCCCAATCTAGCTTCAAGCTGACTACTGAGGAGGGGGATATCCCATCCATCGATAGTGAGCCCTCTGCTCCTCCAACTGCTGCTACTGTGCCTGCTCGATGGCGTGAAGTCTCTCGCCAGACATATGCTGCCAATCCCGGGTGGACTCAGCGTGCTGGTGCACAGCCTCCTCCACATCACCGACTTGGATGTTGAGCTCGCTCATCTGTTGAGTGAGGGTAACCCCATGAGATGACGAGCGCAACCCGTACGAGGAAGATGTCGCATCTCCGTAGGTAGTACCGGTAGGCATAGCCCACTCGCCACTGCCTACACTAGCCCAAGGCGAGCTACTCGCACCCTACTGGTACATGGGTTGATCCCAACCGGGAGCATATCCAAGAGTAACCCCAAGCATGTACTCAGAAGAGGTCCATGTGCCAGGCGGAGGTGTGGTAGGCTGAGGCTGTGGCTGAGGCGACGGCTGCGGAGATGGCTGTGGTGGCGGCTGTTGTGCCCTGGCTGCTCTCCTCGATGCACTCCTAGTAACCCTGTCACAAGAGACACTAGAATGACGAGGTTCCTCGAGAGGAATGGTCAGTGCCCCTTGGCCATACAACCTGAAATCCGGGTTAGGTAACCGAATCTGGTTTGCATAGCCAGGGTAAAAGAAAACCGAAGAATCGTCCAGACCCTTCTTAAGAATATGCCCCTGCGTCAAATATACCTCATCGATCAGAGTCCGAGGATTAGCAATGTAGGGCACATTGGGCCCTTGCGTAACCCCAAGATTCGTGATGATGCACGAAACCAAAGATGTACACTCAATAGGACCCATCATCTTAAAGTTCGTCAACCACAGACGAATCATAGCTTGAACGGGGGAGACCTTGATCCGTCTGACTGCGGTGTATAAAATCCTCATCTCATCAGTGCGCACGGTTCGGACATCATCCCTTGGAAAGAGAGTGATGGTGAGCCACTTGTGCCACAGTCGGAGAGTGGGATGCAAGATATCATTGCACCGAGGTGTCAACTTGCCGCGAACAGGCCGACCAGAAAGTTCTTCCCAAAAACTTTCGCGATTAAAATCACTGCAAGCTTGCTCAAGAGGAATAGCACAACGGTGATGAAAACCGAGGGTGCAACTAAGATCCTTCCACGAAACCCGATATGGAACTCCATGAAATCAAAATGAAATATCAGATGCATCTTCTTGAAGAGTGCAGAGAAACTGGATGGTAATAGGCCTAGAACCGATCTCCTAAACCGGGACAAAACCTTCCCAAGGAAGAGCCTGCCAAATGGAATCGAACTCGGAGTCCATACATGTCCTTGACAAAAGAGTCGGGTCGAATTCCCTTGTGTTGGAGAAGACTCGATCCTTGAGGATGGCGTAGGCTTGTCTCTCTCGTTCGTCCCTCAAGTCGATGAAGGGGCGTCAACAGCGTACACTCCTTCGGCTTGTGGCGTAGGGAGCTCCTCCTCTTCTTCTACATGCTCCGTCGACATTGGGCTTGGTGTAGCTTCGGAGTGGTGGGATGAGCTTCCTCCGTCTAGCGAACGGCGGGAGCGAGTCACCTTCCGGAACACACCGGCGGCCCAACTCATGGTGCACAACGAACAACACAAGCAACTCGGTGATGGATTAGTAAAACTGAATGAAATTCTTACCGAGGTTGCTCCACCAATGATCAATATTCAGCAACAATTTGGAGAGGGTGCTGGTCTCTTCAATCTCGAGCAAGAAATTCAAGAAAACCAAAGAGCCATAGAGTAGAGAGGGTGAGTGTGGTGAAAATGAGTGAATGGGTGAAGAATTCCCCCAATCCCCCTTCTATTTATAGGCAAACGAGCCAAGCAATGGGGTAAAAGCCGAGAGCAACGGCTAGGAGCCGTTGGAGGTGGCGGGGCCCGTCCGACCGTTGGGCTGGGTCAGCCGACCTGTGGGGTCGGCCGACGTCCTGTCGGGCCCGGTCGCCCCCGGCTTTTGCTAGTTGCTCTCTAACGGCTACCTGGTGCCCTGCCCAAGTCCCTCAGTCCAAATTCGCCCACAAAGTGGCTCAAATATTTTTTCAAGGGTTTTCCAAGCTCAAAAATTATTTTCAGAAATTTTATTTAAAAAGGGAAATGGGCTAGAAAAATTCTAGTATGCAGATGCACTGTTGGAAAAATTAAATATGTGTTTGGCAAATTCAAATAAAATTTTGGAAAGGGAAATATGAGATAAATATCAATTTTACCTTTTTGCAAAAAGGACTCATTGTTTTAAGTCCGAGAGCGGGACTTTTCTCGATGATTAATTCCATTCATCACCCCACTCCCGAGAAGTAGAGGGGTGCGACTGCTGTACCTCCCGCCACACCTTCTTTGTTTTCTTTGGTTTTATTGGTGTGGTTAGAGGTTGCTTGAGCTGGGATCGTGGCTCTGTCCATTCCCCGGATTGCTCATCAATTCCTTGCACTGAATAGCATTGCTCTTCTATTGGTCAAAATCAGAACATCAAGTTCTTCTTCCCAATGCGGAAGCGGATGGTTCCATTTCCCACATTGATCATCGCCTTTGTGTCACTTAGGAATGGCCTCCCAAGAATGAGTGGCATTTCCGCATCATCCTGCATATCAAGGACCACAAAATCCGCGAAGATACAAGATCCCTGGACGAATACCAGTAAGCTCTCAACTATCCCCTCCGGATGTCGGATCGATGTGTCAGCAAGTTTAACTGTCTTTGAGGTTGGAGAAAGAGCAGGATATCCCAATCTCTCGAACATAGCCTTAGACATGAGGTTGACACTTGCACCAAGGTCACAGAGAGCGTTCCTGGTTTTCTGATAATATATCATGCAAGTGATAGCCGGATAACCAGGGTCTCTCCTGTGCACAATTGCTGAAGATCCCCATGGATCAAGAACCTGCTGTACTGGCTTCCCTGCATAGTCAGTAGGTCGCATCCGCCTAGATGGCTCACCCTATCTAGTGGACACTACGCAAACATTTTCACAGGAGGATACGGTTTGCCACGGAATCTTCCCGTCTTCAGCAGAGGGAACCACAGCAGCTATTTGAGCTAACTGGGTTTCTATCATCTTATTAAAGCTTAATTGGCTCTTAAGAGCAGAAGAGAGGCTATCAACCATGGTGTTGAGGCTTTCCAGAGCCTTATCACAGGCAGCTAACTTCTTATTAAAACTATCATTGATCTTAGCTTGCCCAAAAACAAGATCTTTCAAGGAAGGTTGGTTGGGATTGAAAGAATTACCTTGGTTACCTCCTTGATAATAAGGGCGTTGATTCCACGTTAGACCCTTTGTGGATGATAACTGTTGTTATTGCCGTTCATGAACATCACATCCTCATGGGTAGTAGGGTAGTAATTCCCTGAATGCTCGGTTTACCACAGACTTCGCAGGTCATGCGTGAATCCATAGCTTAAGTAGTGGTGGCCATGGCAGCCTTCTCATTGGTTATATCATGCATTCGCTTCATCAATAGGTCCATCTTGGCATTCAACATATCTGCTTCCTTGACAGTTTGTGTACCCCTTTGATGTGGCTGGAGTCGATCATCACTCCACCTTTGGTTGGAGACCATCTTCTCAATAATCTGAGTTGCATTAGCAATAGTGAGTGAGAAGAAAGCTCCTCCAGCAGCAGCATCAACATGTACTCAGGCTGTCGGAGTCAGCCCATTATAGAAATTCTACAGAATAAGCCAGTTGTCCATCCCATGATGAGGACAGGCCAAGATGTACTCTTGAAGCCTCTCCCAAGCTTCTGCGATAGTCTCATTTGCTGCTTGCTGAAAGCTTGAAATTCTTCCTCGCAGGGCATTGGTTTTACCCAACGGAAAGAACTTCGCGAGGAATGCCACTGTGCATTTTGCCGAAGTATTAATCTCCTCACAATTTGCATAGAACCACTGCTTTGCCTTTCCCAGAAGTGTGAAAGGAAACAGTCGCAGACGAATAGCATCTTCCTCCACTCCTCATATGGTGAAGGTGCTGCACAGTTCCAGGAACTGTTGCAAATGGGCGCTCGCGTCTTCATTAGGGTTGCCACAGAATGGGCTAGCCTGTACCATCGTAATGAGTCTAATCTTGATCTCGAAGTTTCCGTTCCCAGTGTTGATCTCAGGGCCTGTGGGCACCTGATCAGCAGAGGGAGCATAGTCCTCACAGAGAGTCTCCTCGACGTTGGGGTTGGCCATAGGAGTTGATGTAGATGGCACAAAGGAAGCTGGATCGACTTCCGTATGTACACGCTGGGGAGAACCGAAATGAGTTCTAGCTCTCCTTACAAGTGACTCAGGATCTTCGGTGAAATTCGGCGGTAAGTCGAAACCAGTCATGCACTACCTGTCTTCATCATCCAAAGACAAAGAAGACAATCAAGGTTAGCCTGCATTGAGAACTGCTATACCCTGTCATGATTATAAACATATGCAAAGTGTTGTCATGTTATCCTTTAGCCTTCCCCGGCAACGGCGCCAGAAATGCTTGTTGACATTTCTTAACGTCATCACTTGGTTTGTATCCCAGTAACGGTGACAGAAATGGTGGTCGGCATTCCTTAACATCTTTGCTAAGTTCGTGAGTTCCTAGCAACGATGCCAGCAATGTTCCAATGGTAATCCTAACGTCTACAAAGAATCTGCAAGCGCACGAATATACCATTGTAGCATTTCCCCAAAGGAGTATTCCAAAGGGTATCGAATCCAAGGAAGGCATGGTTGGATTAACTTGTGCAACACTATTGCAATGAGTATAGATCAATGACGAGAATAAGTCAGGTCCCAAACACAGGGGTATGATATGATAATGATAGGGTAGCGTGAACATACCCGAACTCGTTCTCTCTATGGTACACTACGGCTTAGGAGGCAACATATGAGTTAGCTCTAGGTTCTAAGGTACTATACATATAAAGTTAGTAGATGCCAGTCAGTCACTTAAGCATTGTATGAATATCAGCTCAGCCCCCAGGCACAAACAGGGAGCTAACCGCCCGCGTCGCTTCCGCACGACGTAGGTTGTTAGAGCTTAGACTCCTACAGCGTATCCGAACGTGGGGAAGTACAAAGGGTCCAACGGCTGTTACTACCGCGACCTACCCCTAACTATCCATGGAGCACGCTCATATGCAACGTAGCTACTCAACCCAAGCACCATGCTTGCGTTGTTAACTAGACACTGGCTGGCCCGCGCTATTGTGACCCAGGTCAGTGCCACCAGATAACTGGTCACTTACACCGAGTACCGTAGCTTGAACTCGAACTTCATATAACACAAACATGTGATCTAACTGGATCAAACTAGGCTAGGCACACAAATGGATTCGTGTTCTACTATGTCTATTCAACAGGATCAAAGGGTCATGTTCATGAAGAACACGAGCCTCTAACTTATGAACAAACACCGAAGACATGAGTAAATCATTCGTCAAGTGGATCGAAAGGTCTTGTTCATCAAGAACAGGAGCCTCTAAATGATGAACGAACGAAGAACACATGAACAAATCACCAATATATGCTAACACTACTTTATATGAAATAGCTGAATAACTGAAGTAGATCAAAGTCATATAATAAAATAAAGATACAAGAGAACTCATACCTAGATCCCAAAGTAGACTTGGAACCTGAAGTAGAACTACTCCAGCCTACCTCCTAGCCTTGGAAACCAAAAGTGAGAGAGGAGTTGGATAAGAAATGAGTCCCCTCTCTCCTATTTATAGGCCTAGGACAACTTCGGGGGAATGGTGTGAGCACCCTGGGAGTGGACCAGGAGCCAACTAGGAAGCACCATGTGGAAGGCTAGGATGAGCCAACACAAGGTCGGTTCGGCCGAACTGTGGGGTCGACCGACCCCTTGTGGGCCCACCTCGGCCTGTGCTTTTGCGTGGTGGCTGTCTTGTGGGTCCTAAGGTCGGTCCCCGGTGTCCACCTAGTTTTGAGGCAGTTTGCCTACCCGTGGGCCCTTCAATCCTTGTGATGTCCATGTGTCACCCTCTGATTCGTCGGGGTTGCTTCCCTTGGATCGGTGACATAGCTTGCATGCATGGGATCCTAGGTGGCAGCCTTCCTTGGCTGAGGTGACGTGGCTTGGGCCATAGAAGGTGAGTTGTCACTTCTTTTATGCTTTTTTTACCTACAATCACAAAAGCTCTACGGACAAGTGGAACTACATTATTCTTAACTAAATGCGAGTAAGAAATGTCTTTTGCTCCTTTATTTATGAGTATATTGACGGCTAAAGTAGGTACTTAATAGCCATCAACACCCATCACTACAATACTTTCCCAGCTACCCCCTCCATTTCCTCTTTCCCTCCGCCATGACCCGTAGTGCTGGGAATTGCAGCTCCAGTGGCCGCCATTGCCGCCGGCCGCCACACACCACACCACCGAAGAACCCCACAGTCCCTACCTTCCCTCGCCCAAGTGAGCACAAAAACGGAACTCCAGTGATCTCCTGGTGCCCATGCTCTCTTCGTTTCTCCTCCTTAGGTTAGTTGCCGCACTCAACTCCAAACATGACGCCGGCCGTGCGCCACCACTAGTTGTTGTTAGGTCTAGGGTTTTAGTTTAGGGAAGATAGGAGAGGAGGTGATGCTCTAGATGAAGGGTACACTCAGGAATAGTAATCAAGGTAGGGGATCCCGCTGCCGCACCAGTGCTGAAGCGCCGCCGACCGAGCGTGCTCTGGATGCCCAAGGTAGAAGAAGGAAGTTGGACCCGATTGCAAGTAGAATAGAAAGTACAAGGGGTTATGCATAAAAGATCCGGGTTTAAGTACAAGGTGGGAAAACTTCTAGGGACCTAAGCGCTAGATCCTTGGACTACAGTGCAAAAAAAGGTTAGATTTGAAAGGAAAATTTTTCCATGGACTATTTTGAAAAGTGTTTTTCTTTATTTCTTTATTTTTCATTGCACTTTACATTTTTCATATATAGGTCCTTTGGATAGGCAAAATTGAACATGAAATAGGTCTTTAGATAGGCAAATTTCACGTATAGATCCTTGATCATAGATATAAAGAGTAAGGAAGGAAGGATGTTCGGTGTACATTGTAATGGTATTACAATTTTAATTGAACACTAGAACGGTTACAAAGATCAAATACGCACACGATCACCATGATTTATGTGTCAAAAGATGAATTAAATGTCTTGCAGACAGACAGACGAATCATTGTAGAGCTGTCTATTGAGCTGTCTGTGTGTGTCAAATAGACAACAACCGTCTATACTGTTGTACTTGCCCTTTAAGGAAGTACCAATATGGCGTCATTAATAAGATGAATAATTTCTTGGAAAAGGTAACGATCAATGCGCCATCAAAATTAATGCTGGTATCAAAGGGACGCGAGGTAAAAAGATAATCTCAGAGTACAACCATCAATCACAAAAGCCAGTGCTGATGGACTGATGGACGCGTTTCCTCTTTCCGTGGCCGGCCTATATTACACGAAGGACGACGACACCACGTTAGCCAGCCCCAAAACTGTAATCACTAGGCCCCGTCTGGATTCAAGTAATAAAAAAGGAATTTCTTAGCAATCGATTTCTCTCGAAATTTTTCCTAGAATTGCGTGGAACGGAGGAATGGAGTTATCTACTTCCTATGGAATACTATAGGTGCAATGCAATTTCATAGGAATAATAAACTCCACTTCTACCTCTTGTTTTCTCATTCTGCAATTGAAGCATCTGCCCGCCGACGGAAAAGGCTGGCGCAAACCTAGGGCTGCTGGCGCGGAGAAGGCCGGCGCGAACCTGGGGGCACCGACGGAGAAGGCCGGGGCGGAGCTCGAGCTCCCCAGCTGAGAAAGCCGGCGCAGCTACAGGCGTGCTCCCCTCGCTAGGCTGGGTGGTGGTCGCTTGTGCGATGAGGTCACGTGAGCAGCCGCCAGAGGAGTGCGGCGGCGGCTAGGACATCGGCCGCGAGGAGCTCGATGGAAGGGGCTGCTGTTAGAAGAAAGGATAAGATAGAATACGGCAGAGATAGAAAATGTGGTGGTGAGGGGTGACTAGTGACCGGACAAGGAAGGGAAAAAAGAAAGAAAAAACAAATGGGAAAAAATTATTAGGAAAACAAATGGAAATAAAATAATGGAAAGAGATCCGTTAGCAACTTGTGTAATTGTAATTGAGAGAAAATAGGATTCCTTACTTTGATTTTGTTTGCACTCTTTTCACTGCGTTTTGTATTCCTTCAGGGTCTAATCAGTTTTCACCAAACTATCGCTGCATCACACACATTGAGACCTTTCAGCAGACAGATAAGATACAATAGTATGTGTGATGTGCAAGTTGACCAATTTGTGACTGCTAATAATCCTTATGATGATGCACGACAAGACCCCAGCCATATAAAATTATGTGACGGTGCCGGCCTGAACAAGTGTGGGTTGGCAATCTAATACGTCCTGTGCCAGACAAGGAGTGATCTCTTCGGCTTGTCGGGAAATTAACAACGCTCAGCATTGGTATCTCACTGCAAGTCTGCAACAATTGTACTAGCACTAGTTTAATGTGAAGCAGCCATATAATACTTGTGTGCGTCGAGGAGTACAAATTAAAGTCATGCTCTACTTATGTATGCTTGTGTAGCACATACACGTATTAAGAGCAATCCCAATGAAAGAAACTAATGCGGTTTCCATAGCGCAAAAAATCATCTATAGAAATTATTCTTCACAATTGTAGTTTATTCGAGTAATAATGTTTTATCTTTCTCTCTTCCAATTTCACCAATAGGGAGCGTTGCATTAACTCCATAGAAATTAGTGGTTTCTTCCCAATGGCAAATTCATGGTTTCTGTGCATTGGGTCAAGAGTAGACATGGTTCTCCATGAGGGAAACTATTTCTATGATTTGTGCTCTCTTTGCTCATTAATTATGCTGCCACATCACTATTTTGCTTAGTTGGCAAGCTATTTAATAGGGATAGAAACTACCATTAATACTGATCATTGGTAGTGCCCTAAGTGATATTGGCAAGCTGCTACGAAAATTTGTTATCTGGGAGTAGTACTACTAAGATAATGCAATATTTTTAAACAATATTATACATGAAAGCATGTTCATTTTGTTAAGAGAGAACCGCTCATAAATGATTAATCCTACATGTATTTATACTGTGAATTTTATGATATGGTACTCATAAATACTCATAGATTGCATGGATGGATACTATTAATCACAGAAATCAATTAAAAACATAAATAGATAATCCCAATATACAGATTGAGTTATATATAGTGGCTTATAGTGTGGTTCGCTTGCATGTTGAGAGAAACCGAATTACGACCCTTAGCTTAGGGCGTGTTTGGTAGAGCTCCAACTCTTAAAAAATAGCTCTAGAACTGCAGATTCGCGCAGCTCTACCGTGGAGCAGCTACACCGTAGATCTGAGGTCCTGAAAAGTGTTTGGTACAACTTCAGATATTTCACTATCCCTATGACATCTAGAGCCCACATGTCAAGAGGATAAAAAATAAAAAAAAGAATAATCATCTTCTTCCTTCTGCCCATGGCCGGGGTGAGGCGGGCACAGCCTCGCCGCTAGCCGGCCGGGCGCGACATCTGTCGGTGTTTTGACCGGCAACCTACCAAGGGGAGTACCCGAGGTAGATGAATCTGGCCTCGCCGAGATCGGTAACTCGAAGGAGAGACACGTGGCACACAATTTAGACAGGTTCGGGCCGCGAGGTGCGTAATACCCTACGTCCTGTATGCTGCGTAGCTCTGGATTGATTGGATGTGTTTACAAGATGATGCAGATGAGAAGATAGGGGTCCCTGCCTCGCCTTATATAATTCGGGACGCAGGGTTACAAGTCGGTTTGCCAGAGGAGTTCTAGTCGTGTGCGGCTAGGAGTACTCTACATGGATCCGGGCATGTCTAGCTTCCTAACCGAGTACTAGTCCTCTGTATACCTTGCGCTCCACGCCATCAGGTGCCGTGTAGCCCAAGTCGAGTAGTCCCAGGGGGTCCACGGAGTAGTCGGTCCCTGTACCCACCTGAGTAGTGGGCCCAGGGATGTCCGTACGACAAGCCCCTGAGTACTTTGTAGTCGAGCAGGATGTCTTCGACTAATCTTGATGGCCTTGGCGAGCAGTCCTTGAGCGTCCCCGAGTTCCACAAGCCGAAAGTCCTCAAGAATGCTTGAATCATCCCGAGGCTAGAAGGTACTCCAGCTGATCTTTGAGTAGTCTTGAAGTCTTCTCGAGTAGTCCCCAAGCGTCCTCGAGTGCTTCTTTCGAAGGTCTTCAATAGTACTCGTGTTGTCTTGATGAAGAAACCATGTGGAAAATGTGATTCGAAGAATCGCATTCCATATGGAATGTAGCCCCCGAGCCTTAGGTCGAATCGCAGATTCAAGCTGAGAGTCAATCTGAAGTTCTGCCAATCTTATCCCGAAAAATCCGGAGAAAAAACCGAAGAACACGTGGCACGGAGCCCCCGAGCCTTGATTTGAGTACTTTCTCTCGAATTGAAGGGTCATCTTGACTGTAGAATGTGTCCGGAGTGGGATCTTGATATGGTGTAGTCCACTGAATCCGGTAGCTGTAGTCGAGCCCCCGAGATGGAGAGCATCGAGTACTGGAAGACGAAGAGTCAGGCTGCTGCCGCTAGGTCACCCGTCTGCGCCTCATATGCCCGTTGAGGACTGAACCGCCGGGCCAGTTATAAATAACCGGTAAGCCCTTAGGATTTTTTACTCCTAGCAGTTGCATTCCTCAGATTAGATCTGAGTCTTCGCCCCTCTGCTCCTCTGCTGCCGCCGCCGCCGCTCAGAGATTTAGATCTACTTGCGCCCGCCGCCGGAATCCGCCCACCTCCATAGCCCCCGAGCGAATGCGAGTGAAGACTCCTGTCACTTGGAGGATGAAGGGGTCGCCAGCAAAGAGCAAGAAGACCGGCGTGTCGAAGAAGAGAAGCCGTGAAGAAGCCAGGGATGCCGGCCAGTCGTCATCGTCGCCGCCCTCGTCCCCTCGCCCCAATCCGGCGAAGGAATGGAAGAAGGCGAAAATGAACACCGAAGATCTCCTCGCCTTGGTCAACAGCGGATTCCTCCGCGAGAAGGAGATGGATCTCTGGCGCACCGCCACTGGCGATCCGTACCCGATGGAGAAGAACCCGGACGAGATTCCAATGTTCACGCGGTTCGTGGAGCGCGGACTAGCGCTGCCGGCCAGCAATTTCTTCAAGGGGATGCTCAGGTACTATGGCATCGAGTACCTCAACCTCAACCCTAACGGGATCTTCCACACCTCCATCTTTGTCCACTTCTGCGAAGCCTTTCTGGGGATCAAGCCCCACTGGATCTTGTTCCGGAAGTTCTTCCGGGTGAAGCCGCAGCCGAGTACTGACGACCCGCGAGTAGTCGGTGGCGCGGGGATTCAGATGCGTGAAGACGTCGCCGGCCAGTACCTGCCGTACAAGCTTATCGACTCCAACCAGGATGGCGCGAGACACCCTCGGGTACCAATACACGGGCGACGAGGACACCTCTCGGATGCCTGGCTTCGAAGTCGAGGACGATGTCATCGTCGAGAGGCTGGGCAAGATCTTCGAGGACATGCCACCGTACACACCTTGCCCAGTCCCCGAGTACTCCGCAGCTCGTCCGCCAAGCCAGGTCAGTAGTCATGACAGAAGCCCCCGAGTACTGATTAGCTTGAGGTAGTCGTACTCACATGTGCTGTATTGTTGTAGGATGATGTGGTGAGATATGTCTCAATCCCACCCTCCCCTCCGCGACTTGAGGAGCAACCGCAGGGGAAGGGCAATAAGAAGGAACACCGCGAAGTCGGCGCAGGTGATGATGCCGTCATCATCGAGAGTAGTTCCGATGAAGATGACGAGGAAACACTGCAGGAGAGGTTCCAGCTGCGCTCGAGGTTTAGCCGGGCTGGGATGCAGACGTCCCAGTTATCATCGAGAGGCCATCGAGCCTTGAGGCTAACCTGCCGGTGCCGCCGAGGAGGCCACGCAATGCGACGCGGAAACGCGCCGCCAAGAAGCTGAAAATCTCCGAAGCCACCAGCCAAGAGGTCAGTACCACTACCAGAGTAGTCGAGTACCACCAATAAGTAGTCTTGTGCTGACAAGCCCAGTTGAACTGTTGCAAGACATTCCCTCCTCAGACCCTGTAGATCAGGACGATGAGGGCGCCTGGGATACGGTGGGGGCGGCGGCTGAAAGGAGTGTCAGCCCACCTCCGACCACTGAAGAAGCCGTACCAGTGGCGGCACGATAAGAGACCGGCGCCGTGGAGTCACGGGCATCGGTCGAAGAAGGACAGGGCCCCTCTCCAGCTGTAGCAGTAGAGCAGCCAGAGGAGGCGCACACTGAAGCTGTAGCTACCAGCGAGGCTGGCATAGTGGACATCACCAGCATTTTGGGCGCACCGACCGTGACTGTGGTGCGGTCAACCCTGTAAGTTCTCTGAGCTCTCGAGTAGACATGTAGTCATTAATCTCGTGTTGCTGACTGGATACTTCGTGATGCAGGAAATCTACGGACTTGTCGTGGGATGGTGGGGAAATCAGCACACCCGCTGAAGGAGAGGACCGCTCAGCGGAGGCACGCGAACCCACACCACCGCCACAAACTGAAGCCGCAACGGCATCAACACTGGAAGAAGCCACCTTGGTTGAAGGTATGTAGCCTGGCACCAATGGTAGTCATCATGTGTAGTAGTCGTAGTCGTTGAAATTGACTTCGTGTACTCATTTTGATAGGAGCACAAACTGAGGGAGCCGCGATCCCAGAAGCCGTAGCCATGGAGATGGTGACTATGGAGACGGAGCCCACAGGAGCAGTTGCTGGGACGACGGAAACGACAGCTCCCGTGCTGGGAACTATGGTAGCCCCCGAGGTGGGTGCGGAAGCGCGAGTCGATCCGAGACAAGCACGAACGTAGTCGTCCACGAGCCCATTATAGAAGAAGCTGCGCTGATCCGTTCGGCACCCATGCCCGAGGCGGCGTCAACCAGCCGTGGGGGTCTTGAGCTGCTGGAAGACAACCTCATTGACTCGGCTGTAGTCACCCTGAGCATGGAGTCATGGCGCCGGACAGAGCAATGGGTCAAGGTACGTTGCGAGTACCCTGAGTAGTCTTGCATTGCGAAATACAGGATGCCCATTTGACTTGTTCTGTCTTGCGCAGGATGTTGTTGAACGGTCCCGCCAGAAGTCCGAGCTTCTGAAGGGGTTTTGCAACACAGTCCTCCACGCCGAGGCCTTGGAGAAGGAGCTCGAGAAGTCGAGGAAGCATTCTGCTTTGCTCCAGTCCAAGCTCGACGGCGCCTTCGCCCAGTACCACAATGAGGTACAAGAAGCGCAAGCGAAGAGGGACGACTTGATCTGGAAGAACAAGTCGCTGCGCCAGAAGAATAAAGGTATGTCCTCCGTCGAAGCCTTTGAGTACTTATTGGAATACCTTGGAGTAGTCTCACACTGCGTTGAGTTGTCTGCAGATCTTGAAGCAAGAGTTGACCAGTTGAAGGCTTCAAAGACAGACTTGAAGAATATTGTTTATCGGGAGACCGATAAAAGAGAGGTACTCCAGTACACGTACACTCAGTTGAGCCATGAGTGCATCTATCACATGGAGCTCCGTGAAGCCTCAGACCGTGATCTTGTAAATTACTATAAATCTCTGTAGAAATTGAACGAAGACTGCGAGAAGCTCCGAGGCCAATTGAAGGAACTCGAGGAAGCCGCACTGCCCATCGCAAGGTTGCTGGTACCGCACCCGTGCGGGCCCAAGATAGCTCCACTGGTAGACCGGTTGAAGGAAGCCCCCGGACGACTGGCGACGTATGTCAAGCACCTGGTGAAGTCTATTCCAAACCAGGTGCTGGCGTACATGAAGTCATACTTCCCGAAGGCACCAGTGGATGTGGTAGCCGGCGGTCTTGTGGCTAACTGTAGCGATGATCAGTACAAGACCCTCCTCGAGGAGATGGTGCCTATTGTAGAGCAAGTGGCGGAGAAGCTCAATCTGCAGTAGATGTACCTGTAGAGGTAGCTTAGGGTAGTTTATGTAAGACAAACAGAGTAGTTAGTAACTTGTTTGAATTATCAATGAAAGTTATCCACACTATGTATGTAAAATGAGTACTCATGGCCGCCACTTGCAGCGAAGTGTGCGGAGTACCAAACCGTGGAGAACTCGTGAGAAGTAGTACTCGGTAGGGTCTGCCTGATTGGAAGGCTCAGCAAAGAAGTTGAATAGAATCAAACTTTATTACTGAAGAATGAGTACACCTAGATTGCCAGGGCCGTTTACAAGTGTAATCGCCAGGACCCGTAGGCCGCCTACGGCTAAGTGGTGCTAGGGCTCTTGAGCTGCTTACAGCTAGTAGATCCGTTAGTAGCCGTATAGGCTGGATCTAGAGTGTATGGTCTTATAGACCGCCGCTAGAGTCCTCAGTGCTCTAAGCAGCCCAAGATCCGTTAGTAGCCGTTGACGCTGGATCTTGGAGAGGAGTAGTCTGGAGACTAGTGCTGGGACCGAGAGGCCGCTTACAGCAAAGAGTCCGTGAGTAGCCATATAGACTTGGACCTGTAGATGAGTAGTCGAGCGACTACGCGTAGAAGCGACACAGCTGGTCGACGTTCCACGAGTTGCTGATGTCGTCGCCTTCAAGTGTTTGGAGGCGATAGGAGCCTGGTCCGGTCACCTTGGAGACTAAGAAGGGACCTTCCCATGGCGAGCTGAGTTTGTGTAGTCCTTCTGTGTTCTGGATGCGACGGAGAACTAGATCGCCGACGTTGAAGGATCGTTCCTTGACGTTACAATCATGGTAGCGTCGGATACCCTCTAGGTACCTTGCTGATTGGACGAGGGCAGCGCAGCGGGCTTCTTCGAGGCTATCGATGTCGACCTGTCTGCTGTCTTCTGAGATGCCTTCGTCATACTGTTCTACTGTCGGGGATTCCCACATCACGTCGGCAGGTAGAATAGCTTCGGAGCCGTAGACCAGGAAGTAGGGCGACTGCCCTGTCGGCTTGGTAGGTTGAGTACGAAGCCCCCAGAGTGCATTGGGTAGTTCCTTGATCCACTTGCCTCCTTTGGTGTTAGCTGCGTCGTGCAATCGCCTCTTGAGGGCGTCGAGTACCATCTCGTTGGCGCGCTCGACTTGAGCGTTGGCGCGGGGATGGGTGACTGAGACGTACCGGACGTCAATCCCGCTGTTCTCGCAGTACTCCCAGAACTGGTGGTTGTTGAAGTTGGAACCCAAGTCTGTGATGATGCGATGGGGTAACCCGTAACGATACACTAGCTCATCCAAGAAGTCGAGTACTCTGTCGGCCTTTGGGCAGGTGACCGGCTTGACTTCGATCCACTTGGTGAACTTGTCGATGGCCACCAAGACTCTGTTGAATCCCCCTGGCGCAGTTGGCAGATGCTCAATCATGTCGAGCCCCCAGCAGGCAAAGGGCCAGGTTGGTGGTATGGTGACTAGCTTGTAGACCGGGACGTGTTGCTGCTTGGTGAATAATTGACATCCTTGGCACTTTCTGACGAGTTCTTCAGCGTCGGCCAGGGCTGTAGGCCAGTAGAAAGCTCATCGGAAAGCCTTGCTCACCAGCGTGCGGGAGGACACGTGGTTGCCGCAGACGCCTTTGCGGATCTCCTCCAAGATGTCCTTGCCTTCACCCCGAGGTATGCACTTCATGAGTACTCCAGAAGTGGCACCCCGCCAGTAGAGCTTGTCTCCGACTAGTACGTAGGTCTTGGCTCGGCGGACGAGTTGTTCGGTCGTGTTCTTGTTGGAGGGAACCTTCTGCTCGCGGATGTAGTCGATGAAGGGTTGTCTCCAATCCACGTCAATCATCATGACCTCCTGACCGGACTGTGGTGGCACAGGGTCAGTGGTCGTTGGCGCCGGCTCCGGGGTGGATGGCGTGTGAAGCTCGTGGACGAAGACTCTGATGGGTACTTGCACGCGAGTAGAACCAAGCTTCAACAGGACGTCTGCCGTGACGTTGTTGTCGCGGACGACGTGGTGGAACTCGAGGCCGTAGAACTTGTTCTCAAGCTTGCGGACTTCCAGACAGTAGGCGTCCATGTTCTCCTTGTTGCGATCCCAAGACTTGTTGACTTGGTTGATGACCACTGCAGAGTCGCCGTAGACTAGTAGCCGCTTGATGCCCAAAGAGATTGCGAGGTGAAGCCCATGCAGTAGGGCTTCGTACTCGGCTTCGTTGTTTGAGACCTTCCAGAAGATCTGCAGGACGTACTTGAGTTGTTCGCCCTTTGGAGAGATCAGGAGTACTCCTGCACATGCGCCCTCGAGCTTAAGTGAGCCGTCAAAGTACATCACCCAGTGTTCTGATCGCTCGGTTGGAGTTGGTAGCTGATTCTCCCGCCACTCTGCCATGAAGTCGACTAGTGCCTGGGACTTGATAGCAGTACGTGGCTTGAAGTCGATGTTGAGGGCGCCGAGTTCGACTGCCCACTTCGAGATTCTTCCAGTAGCATCCTGATTGCGGAGTATGTCACCGAGCGGGTAGTCGGTGATGACGACAATCGAGTACTCCTGGAAGTAGTGGCGTAGCTTTCGCGAGGTGATGAGTACTGCGTAGAGTAGCTTCTGGACCGGCTGGTACCGTGCCTTTGACTCTGACAGAACCTCGCTGACGAAGTAGACTGGTCGCTGGACTGGGTAGGCGTGGCCTTCTTCCTGCCGCTCGACAACGATGGCAGTACTGACCACATGAGTAGTCGCAGTAAGGTAGAGTAGTAGCTGTTCCTTTTTGCGAGGAGCCGTGAGGACCGGTGGCTTTGACAGGAAGTCTTTGAGCTGCGCCAGAGCTTGATTAGCCTCCTCAGTCCACACGAACTTCTCTTGGTGCTTGAGTAGTTTGAAGAAGGGTAGTCCCCGTTCTCCGAGCTTCGAGATAAATCTGTTCAGGGCCGCCATACACCCGGTTAGCTTCTGTACATCCTTGATGCAGGTGGGAGCTTTCATGTTGGTGATGGCGGAGATCTTCTCGGGATTGGCTTCGATGCTGCGATGGCTGATGATGAAGCCGAGTAGTTTCCCAGATGGTACGCCGAAGACGCACTTGTTGGGGTTGAGCTTCCATTGGTACTCTCGCAGGGATGCGAAAGTCTCTTCAAGATCGGCGATGAGCGTATCGGAGTTTCTGGTCTTGACGACCATGTCATCCACATAGGCTTCGATATTCTTGTTGAGCTGCTTCTTGAAGCAGGCCTGGATAGCTCGCTGGTATGTAGCACCGGCATTCTTCAACCCGAACGACATTGTCGTGTAGCAGTAGGCGCCGAACGGGGTGATGAACGCGGTCTTCTCCTGGTCTTCTTCCTTGATAGCGATCTGGTGGTACCCGGAGTAGCAGTCGAGGAAGCAGAGCAGGTCGCAGCCCACCGTGGAGTCGATGACTTGATCAATCCGCGGCAACCCGAAGGGGTCCTTGGGGCAGTGCTTGTTGAGGTCAGTGTAGTCGACGCACATCCTCCACTCGTTCGTGTTCTTCTTGCGGACGAGGACGGGGTTGGCGAGCCACTCAGGATGGAAGACTTCACGAATGAAGCCCACCGCGAGCAGTTTGGTGAGTTCCTTCTTGATGGCATCCCGTCGGTCGTCGGCGAAGCGGCGGAGGTGTTGTCGCTTGGGGGTAGCTTTAGGGTCGATGTTGAGTGAGTGCTCGATCAGCCTCCTGGGCACCCCTGGCATGTCCGCTGGTTTCCACGCGAAGATGTCTCGGTTAGCCCGGAGGAAGCTGACGAGCGCGTCTTCCTATTTCGGGTCAAGACCCACCCCGATCATGGTAGTCTTGCTGCTGTCGCCCGTCCTGAGGTCAATGGCCTTCACTTGAACTTCCTCTGATGGCTGAGGCTTGTTTGCTGTGTCGGTCTTCTCAGGTATCTCGAGTTCGGTTGGGGCGAGCCTCTTGGATGTAGCGAAGATCTCCATCATTGCATTGGGTACTTGGTTGGTCGCTGCGAGTTCCACGGCTTCGGTGTCGCAGTTGTAAGAGATCTTCAAGTCCCCTTGCAATGTGAGTACTCCGGCGGGACTTGGCATCTTGAGTACCAAGTAGGTGTAGTGCGGTACCGCCATGAACTTGGCGATAGCTGGTCTACCGAGAATAGCATGGTAGGAGGTTTCGAAGTCCGCAACCTCGAACTTGATGTACTCGGTGCGGTAGTTCTCCCTTGTCTCCCCGAAGGTAACTGGCAGGACCACTGAGCCTAGTGGAATAGCCGCGTTACCGGGGATAATGCCGTAGAAGGGTGACGCGCTCTTGGTGAGCATGTCGGTGATGCGAGCTTCATCTTCTTCAAGGTCTTGGTGAAGAGGACATTGAGCCCGTTTCCGCCGTCGATGAGTACCTTGTTGAGTCTGGAGCCCGCGACTACAGGTTTCTGGACGATTGGAAAACGTCCTGGCTCGGAGAAGCTTGTCCATTGGTCCGCGTGGGAGAAGGTAATGGGTACCTCCGACCGCCTTAGAGGTGTCGACACCGCTGGTTCAATGTTCAAGACTTCCCGTCGGGTGGCCTTCTGAGACCATCTGGTGGGTAGTCCGCCAAAGAGGACATTTACCGTCTTGTCGGGTTCTTGGAAGTCGCCGTTGCCTTCGTCGACTTTTTTCTTACCCTTCTTGTCGTGAGGAGGCCGTGGATCGGGAGTATCCTTGAGTGCTCGCTGGAGCTGGTAGCACTGCTCGGTGGTGTGGTTGCCATCCAGATGCCACGGGCACTTCTCTTTGAGCAAGTCTTTGAAGCCGCCGGAGGTCTTTTTGGAGTTGTCCTTCGCAGGGCGCTGTATAGCCGTGACCGTGTTGTCTGGCTTGCGCTTGCGGTTAGGACCCGAGTAGTTGTTGTTGTTGCGACCCCCTTGATCCTTGTTGTTGTTGTGGCCGCCCGTGTTGTTCTTGCTCTTGCCGCGGATGGAGTCGTACTTGGCGTTCGCCTTGTCCTCCTCGTCGGCCCATGACGTGATCATGTCTTTGAGCTTGGTGATGGAACTCGGGCGGCGGCGACCGAAGTCTTCGAAGGTGTGACGGTGGTAGAGCCCGTCTTGGAAGAGGTCGATGACTTCTTTGTGAGTCTCGCCTTGTTCTTGCTTGACCATTGCCAGATCCATGCGGGTACCCGAGCGCCCCATGGCGCCCGTGAAGTTACTGGTGAACTGAGCCTTCAGCTGGTCCCACTCGTCGATCGAGTTCTTTTCGAGTGACTCGAGCCATGTGAGTGGAGCTTGATCCAGGCAGAAAGGGAAGAAAAGGCACTTGGCGTTGTTGTTGCCACCAGCATTTTCGATGGCTAAGGCATAGCACCTGAGCCACTGAACTGGGTCTTGCTTCGCGTCATACTTAGAGATCCCGAGAGGTTTGAATTTCTCAGGAAGAAGCAAGTTGCGAAGTCTTGCAGAGTAGGCGGGGAAGCCGTCGCTATTGCTTGCTTCAGTGGCCTTCTTGCGACGAATCTCGTCGATCCTGTGGTGGGCGTCGTAGCCGCCACGTGAGTTGCCGGTGGTGTGGCTGTTCGCATGGCCTCGGCCTCCGCGATCGCCGCCGCCACCGGCTCTTCTGCCGGTGCCATGGGATGAGATTCTGCCGCTGCTGCCGCCACCACCGCCGTCGCCGCGACTACCGCCAGCGCCGCCGCGGCTACCACCGGTGCCGGCCTGGCTGTTGCCGGCCTGTGAGGGTCCTCCGGCTGAGGCCCTAGAGCGGTTGGGGTTTGGCTGGTGTTCTCCACGAACACGGTTGCGTCCGCCATCTGCCGGGCTGCGACTAGTGGCTTCGTGGTGTCTGGCTTCATGATTTCTGACAGGGGGTACTTGGGAGACCCTGTTGTCGACCCGCATGAAGTAGGCATCTTCAGCAAGCTTAGCAATGACTTCGCCTGCACGAATCCCCTGGGCCTGCCGTGCTATCGTGGTGATAGACATAAGGCACTGCTCAGGAGTGGTGTGTACCCGGTTGGCAACTTGATCCAGAGCCTCGTTGAGGTTCCGGATAGGGAGAGCCTCTCAGAGATGTCTGCGCCGATTGTTCCGCTTCCTGTTGCGGTCACGTTGAGAGTTCTTTTCTTCGGTGGTCTCATCGGCAGGAGCGTTGGCGGACAACTCATCCTCTGAGATGTCATCAAGGTACCGGTCAGGTCGATTCTCTGAAGTCCCAGCATCACCAGCCGCCATAAAGACTTCACGGTCGGGAGTGCAGAGACTGGAGTCAGTGGTCGCCACCTCGGTTGGGGTGTGCTCGTCGTTTTGAGCCAGCGGGGTCCCCTCCTGGAAGGGGAGTGTATCGAGGTAGGCGACGCAGCGTGAGTTGTCGTCTGTCAGGTCTGCGGGCTTGCGGTCGGGCCAGTAGACGAATCTGTTGGCGGGGGTAGACGTAATGACCAGGCCGGTAGCAGGACCTGACAGCAGTTCCTCAGTCATGTTGAGCTTGGACTCGGACTCGATTGGGTCCGATCCGAAGTCGAACTCATACGAAGAGTCCGAGTAGTAGCCGGATGCGGTGTTGGAGTCCGAGGAGTACTCGGACGCGATCTCCTTGCCGGCCCGGCGTGCGGCGAGAGCTTCCGCGTGGGCCCTGCTAGAGTTGCAGAGACCGTATGGGAAGTGCTCGTGGAGGGGGGCCACTTCACACGATGGCTGAGGAGCCGGCTCGCATGAGGCGATCCAGGGTGACGTCGAGTTCGAGTCGGAGGCGGATCCAAGCTCGAAGTCGGCGACTTGGTTGTAGAGCGAAAATTCGCCGAATTTTTCGGTGAGTGTGCCCGTGACGACTTCGGGAAGTGTCACGAGCCCGGTCTCCGGGTCTGGGGTCATGGTGAGGTAGCGCTGGAACGATCCCGCGCCGTCAGCAGTGCAGACCCAGGAGCCGAAGACGAAGGTGTCGCCGCGGTTGAAGGCGGCGGTTGGCTTGATGACGATTGAAGCCGTCGAGTTCGCCATGTGATCTTCGGCGAGATCTCCTACCTGGCGCGCCAGCTGTCGGTGTTTTAGACCAGCAACCTACCAAGGGGATTACCCGAGGTAGATGAATGTGGCCTCGCCGAGATCGGTAACTCGAAGGAGAGACACGTGGCACACAATTTAGACAGGTTCGGGCCGCGAGGTGCGTAATACCCTACGTCCTGTATGCTGCGTAGCTCTAGATTGATTGGATGTGTTTACAAGATGATGCGGATGAGAATATAGGGGTCCCTGCCTCGCCTTATATAGTTCGGGAGGCAGGGTTACAAGTCGGTTTGCCAGAGGAGTTCTAGTCGTGTGTGGCTAGGAGTACTCTACATGGATCCGGGCATGTCTAGCTTCCTAACTGAGTACTAGTCCTCTGTATACCTTGCGCTCCACGCCATTAGGTGCCGTGTAGCCCAAGTCGAGTAGTCCCAGGGGGTCCACGGAGTAGTCGGTCCCTGTACCCACCTGAGTAGTGGGCCCAGGGATGTCCGTACGACAACATCGTCGGGGCAAGGCGGGCACAGCCACACCGCTAGCCGCCCGGGCGCGGCCTCGCCGGGGCATGGCTAGCACAGCCTCACCGCTGGCTGGGCGGGCGTGACCTCGCGCGGCGCATGGTGAAGCTGCAGCCTACAGCTGCCGAGCTCCCGTACATCCTCTCCTCCGCCTCGTCCTTGCCCTTACCGGTGAAGAGGCAGAGCACGCGGTCGCATGCTGTAAGGAATCGAATGCTCGTAGCCTAAGAGGGGGAGGGGGTGAATTAGGCAACTTAAAAACTTATCCTATGGCTTCCACTACTTTGCATAAAGTAAACTAGATCATTTCTATCTAGATGTGCAATCTAAGGTTGATCTAGTGTGAAACCCTCATCCCAAAACAAGTTTTGCAACCTATAGCCAATCCTAACATGATACTACTCTAGGAAAGTAAAGGCAAGCAAAGATTGCAAGATAGTAATGCGGAAACGTAAAGGGGGATGAGAGGAAGCAAACTCTTGACATGCGATTTATCCCCTGGTATCGGTAAGCACTAAGCCACCTCTAGTCCACGTTGTTGAAGCACTCACACAAGAGTATTGCTTCCCGGTCACCAAGTCTCTCCCAAGTCTCTTCGCCACAAAGGCCCGCCACTAAAGCATTCACCAAGCTCCCTTGGTCACCTTGATGCCTCCTCCACTAAGAAGCTTCTCCACTAAGGAAGGGGGTCTCCACGTCCCCCGCACAAAGTGTCCTCGCCACTCCACCCCAAGCCGGAGGGTCGAAAACGATTGCCGGTGAGCCACTTAGGCCCCAAGACTTACGGCGCACCATATACAGCTTGATTCACTCGAGAATCACCTCACAAGGTTGGCACAACCTTGCACTCACTCAGCTCTAAGCTAAGCCTAGCACTAAGCACACACACAAAGCATGTGCAAGTCTATGGATGAGCAATTTAGCACTTGGATGGATTGGATATGATCTTCTAGGTGTCTTGCACTCCTTTGCACTTTCACACAATCCAGCCACCTCAAATCAGTGAGTGGAGGGGGTATAAATAGCCCAAGGTGTCCAAAGAGCCGTTGGCTAAAAGCTGTAGAAAGTAGTACCATAGGATGATCTGATGTTATGTTTTTCCGGGCGTCGGTTCATCCGGTGCTACTAGCCGTTGCCCTCCACTGCACATGACTGTTGACATAATTCATCTGATGCTTCATCCGACGGTGCGTCGGTTCATCCGGTGCTGAAGGACTCCGCGCCAAAACCTTACTGTTAGCTTCCTCGAGACCGTCAGATAGACTGACGCTTCCACTGACCATGGCATCGGTTCATTCGGTGCCGTTGAATATTTCTTGGCGTGTCTCTGTCTTGATTCAAACTGAGCGTCGGATAGACCGACGGTCGAACCAACCGGACCGTCGGTTCATCTGGTGCTACTGTCTTCTGCTGCTTTGCTTCTTTCAATCATCCGACGCATGTAGGAATTGGACCGTCGGTTCATCCGATGGTGCTAGCTGACTTGAGCCTTCTCGCTGTGTACCAAGTACTCCGACGCATACACCGACGCTTGTTCCAAGGTACTGTTGGTTCATCCGACAGTGTCTTTTTCCTTCCTTTTCTTTGCATCTTCAAATTGTCATTGCTTCAACTTAACATGCCATCACTTAACATACCATAACTTAACATACTTAACATACCATCACTTACTTAACATGCCATCACTTATAGCCTAAAAATATATACTAAGTCCTCATTTTTGCTATGAACATGTTAACTTGCGCATGGTATGTTAACTTGTGGTATGACATGTTAACTTGGGCATGGTATGTTAACTTGTGGTAATATCCATGGGACCTAGGAATGCCTACAAAGACATGCTAGACAATGTGGTTAGTCTCATTACTTGTGTTAGCATGAATCACCAAAATCAACTCGAACAAATGGCAAATGGGGCCATGTTCGCTACACATGCCAGCTTGAAGAGCGCCAGGCACGCGAAGAAGAGGCTCATGGACAGCATCGCAAGCTCCTTGTTTCTGCAGCGTCTCCTGCACTCCCCACATCTCCTCCAAGCTCCACTTGGACCCAACAGCTGATTCCAATCAGAATGCCAACCACACCGTGAAGGCCAAATTCTGAAGACAGAAATGTTACTCGCCTCATGGCCTCGTTCTACCTGATCAGGTCGTGCAGCTTGCTGGAGACGCTGGATTTCCAGCTCTTGAGCTCGTCCAGGTCCTTGGCCTGAACAAATTTGCAAGCGCAGTTGCCCTGTCAGTCACTAGCAGTCATTGTATTATGACATGATTCGGAGAGCTTGTTCTTCTGCCGCAGGCATACGATATCGTCTTTCCACAGGACGATGTCGTGCACGTCGGCCTTCATCTTCTTGAGCACTGTCGCCATTCGTGAGAACCCGTTCTACAGGTCCTCCAGCGTCGACAGGCCCATCTCCAGCGACCGCATCTTTTGCATCAGGATCTTTAGCACGCTGTCGCTGTGTGTCCTCCCCGTTGCGGCCACTGCCGCCGCTTGCGATGGATTCACCTCCTTGCCCTATGGCGGCAGCCTCGCCTCGTCAGCGGCGCCGGAGCTGTTGTTCTTGGTGTCGTCCGTGGAGCTGTCGTTCCGTGGCGCGGCCTCGCCGGCACAGGGCGGGCGCGGCGTCATCGAGGCTGCACAAGGCGATGGGTCGTGGTGGAGAGGGCGGCCTCCGACGTGTAGGGCGGGTTCGGCGGCACGAGGGGAGTCACGACATGGGATGGGTCTCAGGGGAACAAAAGTGAATCATTTTTCCACTAATTAGTGACAGTGGTGGGTAATTTCTCCCAACACTAGTGTTGTGGAGCACCCCTTGAGGTACTCCACTAAATTCATAGATTTAGGGTCTGCTCCACTTTTTTTTTGAGCAGATCCTTGGAGGAGTTGCTGAAGCTGAAACTGTTTGGCTGGAAAAATACGGAGCGGAGCTGGTTTTTGAATCTGGAGCTACGTGAAGCTCTGCCAAATACGCCATTAGTATAGTGCATATATATATATATAGGTCATAATATAGATTACTTCCTCTAATAGAACGAAAAATGTACAAATTGTAATGTTAATGAAAGAAGATTAAATACAATTTTAATTTCATAACAGGATTAATTTTGTGTGTGAAAAATACAAAACATACACTATTCCTTTCATACTTTCATAATTAAAGCAAATATTTTTTTCAAAACTAGTTTATACACATCCTTCTTGTCTTGTCGAACTGAGTAAAAGTTAGTTGATGGACACATCGGAGAGCAAACCACCGTCGACGACGACAGGGAGACGGATATCCCTCACACACTGTTGGACGATGATGTCGCACTAATAAACTACTCGCAGCTAACACCCGGGAATCTTTCCCCTCTCTCCCCGATCGATCTCTCGTGGAATCTTTGCATCGCGACTGCTAAACAACGCGGCTGCTGCCTGACAGACAAGACACGTTTCTTGCGGCACGTACAGACAGACTCCGGCCGGACTCGCGTCTTACGGCCGGACTCCAACCCATGTGCTGCGTGCCGTCCAGATCCACGCCAATCATGCATTCATGCACGCTCTCGCTCGCTCGCTCGCTACAACTCGATATGCCTCACAAGCTGTACGTTGCGTCGTTCCCCACATGCATTTTTTTTCCTGTGCATAGCAGCAAGAAATCTATGCCCAGAGTTGAAGGATGAGAGAGACATAGAGAGAGAAATCAAGATCTATCACATATCAAGGCACAGCAGGAGGAAGAAATGACCACAGGCCCACAGCAAGCAGACACCAACAATCCAGCACAACAAAGTGAATGCCCTGCGTCGATCTGTGTTGCCCAAATATATATATGTCGTTTAGGACATATATTTGGACAAGCAAGCAAAGTAAGCTAACACACAGTGTATGTAGCTCGATCATGCTCATGATACTATACCTCTGGTGAGGAAAAGGAGATAAAGTACAACAGTAATATTGGAGGAGAGTAGAGAGAATAATCTCGATCCCATGTCACGGTCACATACACATACTGTATGGCATGCAAACTATGGCACGTGTATGCAGCCATGACACAGGATGCACACGTACACACGCACCAACACTAGTACCACTACACGGTAAATGAAAAAGAAAAAAATACAGCAGTAAGAAAACACACACCTTAATTAATTGATCAATCAGGTTTCCATGTCTCTCAGTCAAATTTACATCATCGTCACCTTCCCTTGCGAGCCGAACCCTTCCATGCCGCCGTCCTGGCCATGGCCGTGCAAGTTACCGGTGGTTGAACTCATGAGCAGCTGTTTGATCTCCTCGTAGTTGTACTCGACGGGTGCCTCGGCCTGGTGATGGTGGTCTTGGAGTTGGAGCAGCCTGTGGTCATGCTCGATGCCGCCATTGTTGTACCCGAAGTAGCTGTCGAAGCGCAGCTCCTTGCCGTGCCCGAACTGCGGTTGGCTGTGCGCGCCGTCCGACGAGCTGCAACTCTGCTGATCGCTGCCGAATACGATCATGCTGCCGCTCTCCTCCTTGACCACATGGTGGTGGAACTGTTGCTGTGTAGCGCCGTGCGCTTGCAGCAGTGAAGGGGCGTTTGCCATGGCGACGCTCGAGTTTAGCATGTAGTCCTGGGTTGGCGGCAGGTTTAGTGCAGGGATGCTGATGGGGTCGTGGAGGACTCCGGCGCCAGAGAAGAAGCTGTTGTAGGTGGGTTGGGGTAGCGAGGGAGATGTGTGTTGAAGCATGAGATTCAGGGGCCGGTGATGCTGTCGAGGCACACGGTGAGGGGGTGGGGCAGCTGTGGAGCCTAGGAGCTTCTTCTTGAGCTTGGTGTTCCAGTAGTTCTTGATGTCATTGTCAGTGCGGCCGGGGAGCTGCGACGCGATAATCGACCACCTGAAAATGTGTAATGCATAGCTGATGAAAGGTTATACGTTTTTTTGTTGATACCCATTCTTTTCTCATGATCAAGAGAGTTTTTTTTGTGTGTATAATTAAGGGTAGTTCATCTTCAAGAGTATCAGTTTCTCAAGATCCCCTTTTCAGAACTAGCTAGAAATTAAGTTAATCTTTCATTTCGAATAAGGTTTGTCTAATTACATATTTCTTGATTGGCATACTTGTAAGAGCAGAAAAGATAATGAATAATGTCTGTGGACTTTGGGGTTATAATGGAAAAGGCAGAAAGGGGATAAAAATGCAGTAAGTACGTCCATTAGCTAGGACGATCCAGTTTTTCACCTGCTTCCTATACTTGCATACATGCTGCAGATGACCCTGTCTTCATGCTCCGTGAACTCCCCATGCTTAATGTTAGGCCTCAGGTAGTTTAGCCATCTAAGCCTACAGCTCTTGCCACATCTCCTCAACCCTATAATCACAATAAAAAAGCCTTACAAACTTGGAGTCCAACTTGAAATTTATTGTTTGAACAAAATAAGATAGAAAGTAGCATGAAATTATGAACATAATACGATATTAGCAACACCGAAAGGCTTGTCACACAGGACTTTGGAAAGAAACTTGGGACTTTGACTTGCCACTACAATTAAGAGTCCTACAGTCGCATGATACCTAACTGCGCAAGACCTGCAGGGACTCCACTGGTCCTGAAAGCATAAAAAGAGTGCCACAATACTTATAGGAATACTCCACATCCAAGAAAACGAAAACATAGAGTCAAAAACAGAAACAACACCAAAGAAAAGACTAGGGCTAATGTCTGGGGAAAGATATAAATTACTAGTACAGATGGCTTAGCAGAGACTAGAACACATTGATCCTAAAGGCATCAAGAAATTAAGAAGTTATGATCCTGATTAAAAGTAAAACTAAAGTTGAAAATAATAAAGCAAACTGGAGATTAATAGAATCCTCGCTATCTAAAGAGAGTGAGGGAGAGGTGGGGAAGATAGAGCAAAGCTTTTTTCTAGATACTATATTTGTGTTCTGAAATCATGCATGAGAGAAGTATTAATCCTAGATTTTTCTTCTCATTTTTTGATAATAACATGATAGCTCAAATTCCTTGAGCTGATCCTAAACAGATAAAAGAAAACAAAGTAAATAATTTTGAAAAAGAAGACATTAGCATCAAGAACGAAAAGACTGTTTAGACTCGCAGCAGCGCATGTTAAATCCCCAAATATAAGTTACGTCAATATGTATGTTCACAAATCATACCTGCTTTTTGAGGGAGAGCAATCCAATTCCCTCCAGTTCCGTGCTTCTCGATGAACTCCTTGAGCTTGGCATCCTCCTCAGGAGACCATGGCCCTTTCTTCACGTTGTTCTTATCGCAGCACGGAGCCCTCCCCATGAGGTCGCAACAAAGCGAGATATGCCCCCGCAAACGGAGCTAAAAGCAACACCTAGCTACCGAATCCCACTGCTCCAAACCTTTTTGCTAATTTTCTAGCTGCCTGGGCAGGCAGCTTGCTCTGTGCTATCTAGCTAGATGACATATATAGAAACACTGATCTTCAGAGGCACAGAAAGCAAGGAGGGAAAGGGCAGAGAGCACAAGGCAACAAGGCGCACAAAAAATATATAAGACTGATGAGAGAGACAGTCAGGATGGGTTGGGAGAGAGAGAGAGGATAAGAAGTCAATGTGTAGGAGATTTTTTTTTTTTTTTTTTTGTTGTTGCAATGACCTCTGCTTGATGGTTGGCCCCTTCAAATCTCAGCACCAGGGAAAAAAAGGTTCACTACTTTCGTAATAATAAGAGAGGCTTGCCCCACCACTACCCTGTCTTTCTGAAAACAAAGTACACTTGCACATGGAATCCGCCTTGCGCGTGTTTGTTTGCAGGTAGCCAGTATAGTATGTGCTTCTCGGCCAAATGTGTTGTCTCTCACAAGAATTTCCATACTTGTTTGGAGAAATTAGTGACAGGTTGTTAGTGATGCCATCTTTGGTAGAAGAGCTATTTGTTTATATGATTTGTTAGATAGCAAATTTAAGTATACAAGCTGGATCATATATATGTAGGCGCAAAAAGGCATTGTGTGGTCGATAGTGCCGCATTGTCTATCATTTGGGGAATATGGATGTTCTGTTCACATTTGAGCACCCGTTGGAACAAGGAAACTTCACACTACACGATGAATCATATGCTGAAAATTATTTTGGTCTGTTGGATTCCAAATTTCTCTTGCAAAACCTTGAATGCACTTTTCACCCAATTTATCCATTAGTGGCGGCGTTAGTTCTCGTCTGAAAATAGTTGTTCAGCTGAAACTCAAATTGGTCTATGATTTCAATGGTCGGAAACTTTTTATGCCTAAACTCTAACCGGCCGGGGACTGAACACGCATGAGCGCTGGCAGGCAGGCAGGTAGCAGCGCCCCTGAAATCCCTGGCCTCCTCACTTATACTTTTCTTCCATCGGCGGCCGAGTAAAGCCCATGAAGCAACTAAACGTCGCGGTCACTCTCGCTGTCACGCGTATAATAACCTGTCCGCAAATTGCAGCGCTGCTTCATGCAAGTCCACTGAAAGGGATGGTCTGGGTTCATGTATCTGCTGCATCAAACGAGACATGTGTAAGCCATACGACGTACAGGCAGGCCCTATATCAGGGGAGACACCGGCTAGGTCAGGCGCATCTGATGGGGACCTGTCAGCTCTTCCGTGCACGTCTGGAGGTGAGAGGGCAAAGAGGATGGACGTGCACAGTTCAACCTTCGGTTTCATCGTAGGCAGTGAAATTAGACACATCCTCCCTACATCCCTCTATATATATATATATATATATATCTATTCTACTCCCGGGTGTAGTTACTCCCATGTTCAAAATACCACTTTGCGTATGTCTACATACCTATTTATCAATTGGAGTATGTAAACATACCTAAAATAAGATTTATCAAAGTGATAACCATGAACAAATTTCGGTGGAACTTGTATTTTTTTGCACCTTGTGATATATGTTATTTCCTATATAGAAACAAGAGTATGTTCACAAACTATGTATTTACTCATATATAAAAAATGGGTATGTCCACATACCACTTTTGAAAATCAAGTATGTGTACATACTTATTTTAGAAACCTCAAGTATGCAAAGATACCCTGTAGTTTGTGAGAAACAAATATGGGAGTAGTTACTCCTGGGAGTAGAAAAAACTCATCATATATATATATATATATATGTGTGTGTGTGTGTGTCGTTCGGAAACTGTGCTCCCCTCACAATCCCCGTTCCCAAACACATACTAGGTGATACCTCGCGCGTTGCTGCAGGAATTTTTAAACAAAATTTTAAGGTGAAATGTGAAAGTAGAAACACCAAAGCAATTACATGACGATATTCATCTGTAAACAATATTATATATATGAAAGCATATTAATTTTGTTGAGAGAGAACCATTCTTGTATTTCAACTGCGAGAATTTTATGGCGTGCTACTTGCAAATACAACATGCTATTAGACACAAAATCGACCAAGACATAAATATATGGTTTGGTGGATGTTGACATGACTTATAATGGATAGTGACATGGCGTGTAGTGGGTTATGACGTGGCGCGTTGAGAGGCAAGAGAAATGGTTAGTGGGTACCGATTATATAGTTGTATATGATAAAGGGATAGAGGGATCCAAATATATTTATGAATGAACAGCACAAGACAGTGTCTATTTCACTGATAAAAAAAGAAAAGAACAGTCGACTAGCCAGATAAGTTTACACTCGTGCGCTCGGACTCGACAAACTCTCCCGTTGTAACACACATTATACTCACGCATTAAAACTTAAACTTAAATACAAACGAAGTCTGACGTCTCGTTCCATCTCGATCCACCGACCCAAACGTTAAATCTCAATCAAAAGGGTCTGAGATCCAAATATATGATAATACATTTGAACTATAGTAGGTAGCTTGCACTATTATATGTCAGACCAGTCTTGTCTTGTCTATAGATCGACAAGGAAGCTACTGGCTAATAGCCTCTGTACACTACTAGAAACCCCAAAGTTGTCGAGTACTAAATATTCGCCCAGTGTTTTCCATTGGGCACTCGACGAATAGCCTATTCGCCGAGTGTTACCAAAAAACACTCGGCAAAGTACTAACACTCGGGGAATAGGCTATTTGCCAAGCGCAATACCAAAAACATTCGGCATCTAAAAGTGTGACACTCGACAAAAACAAACAATCAGCAAAGCCTGGCCACGTATCCCTCTCCGTCACGCGGCCGTCAGGCGAGGGACAACGTGAGTAATACGCCGAGTGTCAGGCTCCAACACTGAGCATCTAACAGGTGCTCCATCGCCACCACCGATGCTTCCGCCTCCTCCACCTGCACATATAATTACCCCTGTGAGTCACTTGACAAACATATGCTCTTCTCCTTTGTTAAGTTAACATGCCATCAGTTAGGCACTTTGACATATCATGTTCGGGTACCTTTTTCACTATACCCAAGTTGACATGTCATGGCGTAGTTAACATATTATGGTTTTGTTAACATACCATCAAGTCCGCATTTTTTCTATAACTAAGTGGACATATCATGTTGTGCTCTTAGTGCTCTAGTTAAGATAACAGAGTCCTTTTTTTTACTATACCCAAGTTGACATATCATGGCTTAGTTAAGTAATCATACCGTAGTTAATTTACCACCATTTCAACCTATCTCTTTTTTTACTATAACTGAGTTAACAAATCATACCGTAGTGATGTTTGTCTCACATATGCAACCTCTTCTCCTTTGTGCAGAATCAGTCAACATCATCGACTGTTGGTTCACCTCAAGATGCGGATTTGTCACAGGCCAACAAGCACATCTTCTCAACTCCGTCTCAGTGAGTGCCTATTTCTGCCGTCCCGTGTGGATTTCAGACTTTGTAGTTGTGAACTTGTGACCTTATAAACTTGTGGGCTTATGAACTTGTCAACTGTGAATTTGTGGGTTTATGTGTTGTCGAACTAGTGAACTTGTGGAGTCATCTGTCTATTTTGAACTCTTTGTGATGGTTATGGTGATATATGTGATGTCTGTGATGGATATTGTGGTATATGTGATGCATGTGTGATAGATATTGTGATATATGTGATGTATATAAACTACATGTGATGAATATTATTATGGGGGTACGTTTAACGCGACCATGTAAAAAAATGGGGGCCTGGTAGGTCACTTCGCCGAGTGTTTTTGACCAACCTTCGCTGAGTGTGTGGGTAAAACACTCGGTGTATAGACATGCCTTCACCGAGTGTTTTCCAAATAACACTCGGCGAAGCCTTCACTATTCGTTGAGTGTTTTTCAAACACTCGGAGAATAGTGAAGGCTTCGGCGAGTGTCGGGAAAAAACACTCGTCGAATAGTTTGAAAAAGACTCGGTGAAGCCGTCACTATTCAACGAGTGTTTTCCAAAAACACTCGACGAAGCAGCTGTCACACCATCAATCCGCCATCGTGCGGCGCAGTTTGGGAAAAAGCTTCGTTGAGTGCTATTTAGGACATGCGGTGAAGCTTCGTCGAGTGCTCAACGTTTGACACTCAACGTCTTCTTCTTCGCCAAGTCATTGGTTCCCGAGTGCTGGTTGCCGAGTGTAACAATCGGCGTTGTGTTCGCCGAGTGTTTTTCGGGCTTCGCCGAGTGCCTGGGGCCGTCCTCAGGGTTTCCCGTTGTGGTAGTAGGTTTGGAACCTCAAGGAGTATTTTTTTTTCTTCCTTGGAAGATCCGGTATTTTGTGGAAATAACTTGAACAAAATGACATACGCGATAGAGATATTGAAATATACTTGAAAACTATACTAATGATGTTGGTGTCAATAAAAGTTAGTGAACTCTTAAATTTTGAAAAAAAATCCCGCTACCATCATAGGTTGCCTAAAACAAAAATATTTTGAGTTACCTACAAATCTGCGAATTGCAATGACACATAAGTGGTTAGATCTTGATCTAATATAGTAAGTGGATAGAAAAAATGACTAACATAACAAAATCACATGATTTCAGGGTTTTGTATGGTTTGCTTGTGTCACTAGTCATCACACACTTATGATATGTTCATCATCTCTAGAGATCAACCTCTACAATTAAAAACTACCCATCATTAGGCGCATAGTATTTTCAAACCTTTAGATAAACACCAAGATTTTGCGAATACTTTAGCTTTAGAAAAACTGAGGTGTTTGGGTGTGATAAATGTTATTGTTTTGAAAAACATAGAGTATTGCATATTTTAGAGTAATAAACTCTACTCCAGATCTCCCTTTCTTCCAAAAAAATTATGATTTTCCGTACAGGTCCAACATCATATCTGGACGACAATGCTAATTTTGAGTCAATAATCTTTCCTCCACCGATATGGCTGGCGGATGGCATATGTTTGTCACTAAAAATAGCCAGGGCTGCAAGGATGCAAATCTTGTGGCCATTAAGCCTTTAACTATGAATGGCAACAATTGCTGCTACACACACACACACTAGAATGTGTACATGTGTGTGTGACAATTGCAGCTATAGATATATGATGAGACTAAAATGCAACAAGGTGCATTTTATACAACAAATGCAGAGACCCCGCAGTCTGGACCAATTGCAACTAGAGTCGATCTAGTTGCTATTTGATAAGAATTACAATCAGGGTGAGTGTATTCTCTATACAGAATGCACTTAGGTGCATATTATAGCAAAACACTATATTTGTATAATTGCCTTAAGTATGCATGTCGCGTACGTAGGTACGTTGACCCCTGCCGCCACAAGTATCATTCCCGGCGTGTCCATCACGAATCTTTCCTTTGGTAAGTGATCAAGCACATGCCCATTTGTTTATGGCGGGAGGCCAGCAGCCGCCGTCCATGTCACAATATTTCCTCGCGATTTGATCTCTGGGATACGACCTCCGTGCGTCATGCAGGATCTGTACAACCAGCAGGCGGCAAAGGTCCAAGAACACAACTGTCCCGGAGCACACCTAACATGGTCATGGATCACGTATGATTGTATGTGCCCCGGCGTTAAGAAATGTACCATCCGATGGGCGTTATGCGTGGCGACGGACGTTGGATAATCGGGGCCTCTCGGCAGCATGTGGCGCCAATGATTGCTGAATATAGATTACGGGAGCCTTTACAGCACAATCCTTCCTCCGTGCAGTGCTCTCCCCGTAAGCGCGCCTTTTGGAGTCTACGAGGTCAAAATTTAAATTGTACCTTTTGTTTAGTAGTAGTGATCGACCTAGCTATATGTAATGATGGTAGTAATTAAAAGGATTAATTTCAATGGTTGGGCATGTGTTGGAACAATGGGGTTTGGCCCACTGTTAAAACAGTTTGGTGGAAAGAGACAAATTTAAGTCTGTTAGACATGGATGCTGGAGAGAAAAAGAGCAGACATTTAGGTGTTCTTGGAGCTGAGGGCCCTAGCAGATGTACACAGTTTGGTGTGTGGCACTCATAGATGCCAAGGTTTGGGGGAACCTCGTGGTACAGTGATGAGCATGTGAAAATGAAACTTTTCTTCACTTTCTTATATGTCGTTGCATGCCGTTAATTAAACTTTCTGAAGCGCCTAAAGTTTTGAGCTCATCTGTGTAGCTTGTCCACGTACGGTTAGAATTGTAAAGGGAGGCTATAATTTGTGCCTAGAATTATTAGTGAATATGTTAGACTACTTTTGGTTTATTAGTGCTAGCAAAAATAAAAAAACAAAATAGATTTATCCGTTCAATTTTAAAATGTGATTTCCGGTCGTTTTCAGATAAAAATTAGGTGACATATATAAATCATTTACTTCGTTCTGTCAGGCAACCTTTTCAACGGGGGTTTGAGTAAAAGGTTAATAGTTTTTTTAATTCGCCTGTGAGATCTAATAAATAACATACGAACTGGTCATGTCAATGTTTACGTAACTAAATCTTTTTTCCACAATCACGAGATACAATACGCTGGACCGACGTGGGAACAGCGCCTGCCACTTGATGCTCCTCTATCTCACTGTAAGATTCTTGCATCCGATTGGATCATGAACGCGCTTAAAGAAATAAGACAGTGTAACAAACTACGTACCAACCAGAGCTGCTTAGAATATAAAGGTGTGACGACGGCCATATGCGCATGAGGTAAACAAAATACTGAAAACATTTTGGCTTTTTCATTGTTTTATTTTATTGATGTGTCCAACTGCTGCTGTGGAAGAGACTAGACCGCAAGTCAATGGCATCCTTGTCAAATTATGCAGGCTCGTACCGTTGCGCTGGCTGAAAGCATCCGAAATTCCAGCCTGCCCCGTAGAGCCGTGGCGAGACAGGGACGCGGTCCCCATACCGCTGTCCGTGAGCGAGGACCCCAATCAGCACATCCCTCGCATCGCTGGACTCACAGGCTCGAGGCTTGATTACAGCCAATCAAGGAGTTCCACGAACCCACCGTCGCCAGCGCCGCCGCGGCGCCTCAGTTCGGCTGTTCCTCACATCTGCCCACTGCTCTTCCGCTGGACATCATCGCTGCCGCCGCAGCTCCGTTGTTGAGCTTCCCGACACTACAAGAAGAACGATCAAACACGACCAAAATCTAGCGACCACATAGCAATAGTGGTCGTTACAATCACTACGGGAGACACATACTTCCCCGAGTGCCCAATACACTCGGGGAAGGCAAAAAAACACTCGGGGAAGTCTTTCTCGAGTGCAACACTCAGGTAAGAGCCTCCGGCGATACCTCTCACGGGAAAGAGGTCTTCCCCGAGTGTCAAAAATTGTACAGTCGGGGAAGCTTTCCCCGAGTGCCGTCCTAGCACTCAGGGAAGATTTAACGTCATCGGTGCCGTCCGGCTTTTTTTCTTGAAAAAACCTCTTCCCCGAGTGCAACACTCGGGGAAGAAATTTGTCATTTTTATAAAAATCCTCTTCCCCAAATGCCCCATCCCAAACACTCGGGGAAGAGTATTTCTTTTTTTTAAACAACCCTTCCCAAAGTGCCCCAGCCTAGGCACTCGGGGAAGAAATTAGCTAATTTTTATTTAAAAAGCTCTTCCCCGAGTGCCCCTGCCTAGGCACTCGGGGAAGTCTCCCATATATATATACGGCGAGGCTAAAATGCAACAAGGTTCAACTGCTACGTGGAATGCACAGACCCTATTTTGCTTCCGGCCATCCGGCCCAAACAACAGCCAGCCCACCGCGCATCTCCCACGAATCCCGGTCAAATCTGTCATTCGTCCCCATCCTCCCATTCTTCTCTCTCTTTCTCCCCCCGATGGTGAGGTCGGCATTTAAGAAAAGACGGTGAGGGCGGAGCCGAGCTTCCCCGCGGGAGCAGTCGGAGGCGAGCTCTCCTCTAGCAGGGTGCGGCGGTGCGCGGGCCGGGGGCGCGGCCGGCCGTGCGGTGCTTCTACATCGGGTAGCGCGGGCGCTGGTGGCGCTCTGCTATGGGCGGCAGCGCGGGGCCGTGCTGGGTCCAGCCGCACGGAGCTTCCCACTTCCCAGCACTACCCGTCGCCATTGGGGGCAAGCTCCATTGCTGCGAGCTGCGGCGCCTGTGGCCCCACCATATTTCTTTCCTCCTCCTTCCATTCCGATTCGAGAATCCCGACCACCAGTCGAGCGCCATGCCGCCATCCTCACAAACCACCACGGTCCACGGCACGGGCTCTCTTCCCCCGGCAAGCTGCCGTCCGTGGGGACCGGTGGCGCGAGATCCGCTCCCCCGTCGACCGGCGGCGTGGACGCCGTCTGCAGCCCGGGGGAGCGGCGGCACCGACGCTCGCTGCAGACCGTGGGAGCGGCTTCCCGACGAGCTGCGGCCAGCGGGAGCAGCCTCCCGGGCGACCTGCCGCCGTGGGAGCGGCCTACCGCATGGGCAGGGCGAGCGCGGCACAGGGAGAGCTAGGGGCCCAAGCGAGAGAGTCGTCGCCCCTGGCCACTCATGGATTCACCGCAGGAGAGCTTCCCATCGCTGGAAAGCCCGTCGTGCCTTCGGTCAACACAGCCGCGTCTCTCGTCGATTCCCCATGCGTGCAGTGCAGTCAAGCTCTAGCAGATGTAAGCAGCTGTAGTGCGGTCAAGCTCTAGCAGATGTAAGCACCTGCTTAACTTCAGTGATAATTGCTGCATCAATGCAGTTGCTACCTGTCGAGTCAAAGCAGAGACCAGAGAGGGTGCGTGGGAGACTGGAACATGGCTGTTGGGTCCTGCGCAGCGTGGAAAGTACACAAGATGTTGGAGTTTCATTTTAATTTTAATGTGGATATGGGATACAAATTACTGCCACGCTACCCTATTGTTTCAATGACGAGTGATTTGTGAATTTTACAATCTCGTGTTTAACATGAGAGGCACTTCAAAGTGCTGAATACTATAATTAAAAGAGTATTGATTGCAATAAGAGTACTCATCAACTGCAACTCATCAGGTCCTCCAATTACAACTAGGGGAATAACAGAGTTACAAGTACATAGAGAAGTATGCAGACGTCACAACTTGCAACTAGGGCAATAATCTAGTTATAATTAGATCAATTGCAACTAGGAAAATAATATACAACACTACAAAGCCATACACACAACACCATAATTGCCATTGGGATTATAATTTTGTTTTATAGTACCAGAAAGAGCATACACATCACAATTTGCAACTTGAGCACTAATCTAGTTACGAGTTACAGGTAGAGCAATTGCAATTGGTCGAGATCTCCACTAATGCAACTGGTCGAATACTTATCTTCGTTTCGTTGCTCCACTGTCTGCCTTCCGTGTCACAAGAGACCCTCCTATTACTGGGATTGCCATGGGAGCACTAATCTTGTTACACCTAGAGTAATTATAATGAGCATTCACAATCGACACAATTGCAAACCGTTTGGATCCTCAAATTACAAGTAGGATAATAACCCAGCTACATTTACAAATAGCAAGGCATGCACACAATATGACAATTGCAAGTGGTGCACTAATCAATTTACAACCAGACCAATTGCAACTCTTTGAGTTCCTCAAATTCAACTTGAACAGCAACGGAGTTACAAGTTCACTAGGACGGCATGCACCATGATCGCCTAGTGCTCCAATGTTCTACTGCACCTGCCGCACCAAACTGGCTCAGAGATGAGTGTCATCTGCAGGTGAATACAATTGGTCAGGTGATGGAGTAAAAAAATCTGTATATTAACAACATGAGGGCAGTTGCAACTGATATATAAAAAAAGAAATTAATTACTACTCCTAGAAAAAAAGTCGCATGCCTGTCAAAATAATAATAATGATTCTAATCAAGGTTGAATTGCAAAAAATAGAGGGTATGGTACAGTTGCAACGCACAACACATTTGTAAACACTAGCCGTAACAATTTGCAACCTTGCGTGTAGTATAATTGCAATAATAAAAACATATGGATTGCAGTAAAAAAAAAGATGACACCCTTAGCTAAATCCTTAGCACATAGATTTAAGCCACAAAAAACATATATTTTCTGAATTCGTGTTTCCTTAACTATATGTCAGCCACATCAAGTTTTCAAGACATTGACACATTGCAAGGTTGCGTGCAAGGTTCAATATCAGTACATGATTGAAAGTATAAATAATAACTATACTAGTTGTTTCTAAAAGTGGAGTACACTAACGATGTCTTGTAAATTGTATCATTCTATATCATTTGTAAATTATTAGTCAAATAAGGATATCACTAGTTGATGAATCTAACAAACAGCTAGAAAACCATTTTACAAATTTAGTCACAGATTCTAGCAGTTGCAACTAGTCGCATCCGCCAATTGCAACTAGGACAGTAACCTTATTACAATTGCACTAGAGTGCAACTGGCACCCTTAACTGATTGTAACTAGTTCTAATTGCAACCCACCCACTTGACTACTGCAACTAGGACTCTAGGCCAGATGCAACTAAATCTAATTGCAACCGGGACACTATCATAATTGCAAACTGAGACAATAATCTAGTTACAACTTGTCGGTGATATATCCCAAGTACCCACAAGGAAGAAGACATTGTTATAATAGGACTCTACCTTGTAATCCTTACAAAATGACCTTGTAATACTTACAAAATTAATCTAGAGGTATCTTGTTAGTAAAAATAGTAACTAGTACCCCAGTGACTTCACTCATAGCAGAACAATGACTTTACTAAAAGAAATATGAGCAAATTTGTCTATTTGCTGAAAGTAAAATTCAGAACATACCCTGGAAATATTGTGATGCCTTAGTAACCTTCAACTGTCAAAAAGATAAATAACTAGAATCTGTTATCACTCTCATCAAACATGAAAATGGAAACTAATAATAATAATTTTCAAGAAGGAATCAATCTAGTTTTCGGCAAAATGTGGGAAAGAAACTATGTCAACCAATTGATTGAAATAGAGAATATTATAGGCGCCTAACAACTATAGCAAGCAAAACAATTCTTCCACACAGGGACATCTCCCCTATGATCCGTTGTTGCTATTGTATCAAGGAAAAAGTCCATTTTTGGCCATTCAACTTTTGCCTCAGTTTGGTTTTAGCCATCGAACTTCAAAACCAGTTATCTTTGACCATCCCACTCTTAAAACCATTCACAATTGACCATGGGGCGGTTTTGATAGGTGGTTTTAACTTTTTTATTTACAATTTAGTCCTTAAAATTTGAATGATCATTATTTTTTGCTCGTAGCTCCGATTTAGGTGATTCTTACGGTCACGTGTTCATAATGGTGAGCTTTATATTTTAGAATGTTTTTTATACTACTTTATCAGTATTTTTTACATTATTCATATGATGTTGTGTAAAAACAATAATATAAAAAAAGTAAAAAAATAGTTACAAAATAATATAAGCAACATTTTAAACGACAAAGCTCATTGTTATGAATGCATGAATATAAGAATCACTTAAATCGGAGATACGAGAAAAAAATAGTAATCATTTTAATGTTCAAGGACGGTGTTTAATCATTTTATTTACAGTTTAGTCCTTGGATATTAAAATGATTATTATCTTTTTCTCGTCTCTCCGATTTAAGTGATTCTTGTGCCCATACGTTCATAACAATGAGTTTTATAGTTTAAAATGTGTTAATATTATTTTATAATTGTCCGTGTAACTTTTCGTATATTGTTATTTTTACACAACAACATAAGAATAATATAACAAATAGTGATAAAATAGTATAAAAGTCATTTTAGAAGATAAGGCTCATTGTTATGAACACGTGCCCGCAACAATCACCTAAATCGGAGGTACGAGCAAAAAGTAATAATCATTTTAAGATCTAAGGACTAAATTGTAAATAAAAAAGTTAAAACCACTCATCAAAACCGCCCGATGGCCAATTATGAACAGTTTTAAGAGTTGGACGGTCAAAGATATCTGGTTTTGAAGTTCGATGGACAAAATCAAACCGGGGCAAGAATTAGATGGTCAAAAATGAACTTTTTCCTTGTATCAATGGTCACCATTTCCAAAGAAAGCACATCAGGGCAGGGCAAAACAGGTTTGTGTCTAAGTCGTGCTGCAGGTTATCAAATATCATCTGCATGTATAAAAAAATTAACATATAGCAGCCTAGCAGGAAGAACATGCAGTTTCATCTGCTGCTAAAAAAATAAAAAAATTGAAACCAATAAGTTAAAGTGAAACAAATTACCATTGATGCAATGGGCCAGTTGCAACAATAAATGTAAACCAATTACTACTGTGTATATGAGCACAACAACTCCAACATGCATGAATGTTCCAGTTGATGCCACAAAAGAAAGTCAAAGTGAACCAAAATGCCATTGGTGTTGTGGGCCAGTTGCAACAAAACTACTAAAACAATTACTACTATATACAGGCACAATTGCAACGATATAAAAAAAGGAACTGTAAGTCAATAGCTACGCTACTGATGCAGATGTAATTTTTCGAAGTAAGTTCAATCAAGAGCTAAGCAACATGAAGATGCATTCTGAAAAGGAACTGTAAGTCAATACCTACACTACTAAATCGGACGAAAGGAAATGGGCAGTGAAAGAAAAAGACCCACATTTTTGGGTATGTTGCTTGTTAAGATAAATAAATTTCCAGAATATACCATTTGAATATTTTTAATATAGATGCTCAGCTTTGATATATATACCTTCAACATTTTCCAATATTAATGTTGAAACTGTGCGAAATGTTGTGTTTGATTTCAGATAATTATCATGTTTAAGAAAATGTTTAAGCATGTAGAAATGTATAAAATGGTAATCCTATAATAAAAGTATGCTACATGGATGTGTTACGGCATATCGTTTGTGAGCTGGATGTATAATTGGGTCATTGCAATTGGACTAGCTAGGAAATCTTCAGGGTGCGCTTCATCAGGTGCAGGTTTAGTGCTCTGCAACTAAACCGCAAAATATGCAATGCAAGTCTGGCCATCAGCCACAGAGATTTGTGAACCCAAGTTGATTTGACAAATCAATAAAGTGTAACATTATAAACAAATATTAATGAAAGCAAAAGCAGAAGCCATAACTAGAGGTGCTGGTCCAAGGTGGCAATAGGAAGGATCGATGTGAGCTGTTCAATACCAGTGAATGATGATAAATTAAACATGCGGCCACAAAAAATGAGCTAATGCTTGGACAAATCAGTGAAGATGGAATGGGAAGTCAGAACTGTACACATAAGTAGTATCCTTGCCCCGCACTAGCCCATATCACCATACGCCCCTGTTCTCTGCATATAAATGATTAAATTGAAAACATTGAAATGATCGATGTACCCACATTCATATGCAATTAGTTGGTTAATTAATTACCTAACCTGGATACTAGTGTTCCCTAGAACTGTTGCCTCAGCCATTACTCCTCCAGCTTGCTCATGCGGCTCACTCGCCATCCTGGTAAAGCAAACTTCCAAATTCAATGGAATGACTCAGAAAGAAATTCAGGACACATGAACTCCTATTTGAGTACATACACTTTTCATCCTTGCTGCTGGTCAGACTTAGTCCTTGCTGCTGGTCAGAAAGTCTGCCCCAAAAAATAATAATAATAAAGCTAGCACACTTGATTAGGGATGGGGCACGCAAATGGGACTAACCTGGTGCTCCATTACTGGGACAGAGGCCTGACGTGGGGAACCTTTGGCCGCACATCAACAAAGTTTGCTCCAACTTGGGAGGCATATCTTCTGATTAGCTCTAGTAACAGAAAAACAATTAGCGATCCGGAAGTATGAGACCTGCATTATTGAAGGACCGATTAGGCGAACCAGAGAGGGGGGAGTGAATGGGAGCCGATAAAAATTCTTCTCGAAGGAGATGAGAACTCCAACAAGACGAACACGGCTTCCAAATCACGTCTCCGACTCAACTACCCAAGTTGGCCAAGACCACGCAGCCACTGGAGTGCTACTGGTCCTAGGAACCAACAACCACCTTCACGAACTCGAGAACGCAGCGGAACTAGCAACTCGAGCGCTACTGACCCACACCGGTCAGGCCGGTGAGCACCACCGGTCAGACCGGTCCCTGCTGGTACAACCTGGGAACTTCCACAGAAGGCCCCTACACCGGTCAGGCCGGTGTAGCTCACCGGTCAGACCGGTTCAAGCCAGGAAACCCCAAATCTACCAAACAGGCCTACCGAGCTCCAAACTGACCCAAACTTGAAACAGCAGCAACACAGGACTACAACGAACTCATCAGAACGTTCACCCGAGGCAAAACCCACAGAGCCTCTGCACCGGTCAGACCGGTGAGCAGCACCGGTCAGACCGGTTAGGCTGGGCCGCTCGGGGATGAACAGCACCCGCGGGTCAACTCCCCCAAATCCAACTCCCGATCTCCCGAATCGCTCCACGGATTTGTGCAAGACTTTGGGGATAGTAGGAACACCTCATGGGTACTCCATAGCCAAGATTTGGTCCACCAAAACTTGCTAAATCAAGAGGAATCGAAGAAATCCCACCAAGAACGCCTCTAACCCTAGAGCCACGAAAACCCCAAAATCGAGCCCCTTTACTCACTGATTTGGGAGGGGAATCAAAGGGAAAAGAACCACGAAGGGTTCATGCATACATCCCCCACCAAATCCCAAAGAGAAAGGCCTCGAAATCGCTCCAAGAAAAACGCCAAGAAAAGGCTCCGAAAATCACCAAAAAGGAGAAACGGGAAAGACACATCCAAGCCTTGAGGAACCACACCGAATCATCTATACATACCAAAGAGGTTCATACAAGGTCTAGCTTGCCGCCCGATCATCCTTCCCTCTCACAAGATCTCACCATGAAGCTCTCAAGCTAGTCCTAAGAAAATCCTAAGGAAAATAGGAAGAGAAAAATAGGAAAGCAAATGAGCTAGGGTTCCAAGAGATGGCTGCCATCCTCTCACCCCTTGGGTTATATGGAGGCAACCGAAAGACTAAAATACCCTTACTAGCTAACTAGGGATACATGCTCCTCAAGGGCGAAATCGGAAATCTTTGTCTTCGCACCAACGGACGGATGCCCAGCGACTGCAAACTTGCTTAGCCTTGACGCAAGCCTTGCGATCCCGACGCGTGTCCTCCGCTTCGAAGATTCCGGACCGCGTCGTCGCACACCGGTCAGACCGGTGCTCCTCACCGGTCAGACCGGTACCCACCGGTCAGACCGGTCAGACCCACCGGTCAGACCGGTCTGGAGCTGCTGCACCTCCGTCTTCGGTTCTTCGGTCTTGGCTTTGTGGATCAACCAAGGAACCCAGTGGTTTTCTGGTGAACCACTGGAAACCCCGCGAACTCGGTGTAGCCTCCGCCAATCACCACTCATGACTCGGCTCCGACGTAGTCCCGGCTCGACCTTGGTTTTGAGGCTCAACCAAGAAACCGTCCATGACTTCATCTTGCCGTTCTTGCCACCATGCGGCCCGCACTTGACCCCGCTGGCCACCGGGTCCCTCGAACCAAGCCTACTTGTCTTCTCCACACCTGGAGGCCTCACCGGCAACGACCTTTCGCGCTTGTTCTTCACCTGCACCTGCACCAGTCAAGCCGCAACCTGCACCTGCAATACTTAGCCAAGAATCAGTCCACACCACGTTGTCAATCACTCATCACACCAGGAAGCGACCATCCACCGGTCCTCGAACCACACCTGGCTCTCAATCCCCCCCTTGATGAGTGCATTGACAACACATACGTTTTGGTAACCAAGAGAAAAGGAAAAGGAAAAGCAACGACTAAAAGAAACTCCAACAAGCGATCGAAAACCAAAGAAAGGCAAAGAGCAAGACCACTTGAAGAAGACAAGTCTCGGACCCCTTAGGCAAGGGCAACGGCTCGACACATCCGAGACAAAACATGCTCAAGCAAAGAGCACAAAACACCAATCCAAAGCTCGAAAACCAAAAAGAGCTCCCCCTGCACACATGCAAACTCCCCCTGAACCAATGCAACTCCCCCTGGACGAATGCATGCAAACCACTTCGCAAAACAGAGCAGCTGCTTCAGCTTTGCTCTGGTCAGACCGGTCACCCTCACCGGTCAGACCGGTGGACAAGATCGTCCAGCACCTGGGAACTACACCGGTCAGACCGGTGTACCTCACCGGGCAGGCCGATGCCACCTGGGAAACTGCCTGAGCTAAAAAATAGCTCGAAACCACTTGGAAACCTTCTAAATACATGCAGCAAGCCAAAACATGCTCAAACTTCTCCCCCTTGTTGACAATGCATGAATCAAGCCAAAAATGCAAAAAATGCAACCTAGAGCTTCTCAAATAGACAAAATTCAGCAAAGGATGCTACACATGTCCAAATGAGCAAGTTAGATACTCTATAGCTTCGTAACGACATCAACTACAAGATCACCAAGTTTCACAACCATTGGGCGAAGCTAAGATAGAATTGAGCAATTTTGCGAAAAATCACCCTCTCATGAGCAAAGTCCTAAACATGAGCAAAACATGTCAAAATGGCAAAGCCACACAAACTTCATGCTAGGACAACCATTCTAAGCATAAGACCATCATAAACACCCACAAGCACCTCATGTCATGTCAAAGCCACCGAGCCATGTGCCTACTTCTATATATGAGACTTCTCATTGGTAAGCAACATGCAACGGTTTAGCACCCAAAAACAAGTAAATTAAGCACATATGACATGTGAGCACATTTTCCAAGCAATTTACATTTCATTTTCAGATTTATAGTTGGTATATGAAATGTCTTTGCGACAAAAAGGAACTTATGCCCCTCCACAAGATGAAGCATGGGGGCTAAACATTCATGATGGCAATTGAGCCTTTGGCCCCATATGATCAAAATAAGCTATCCAACCACAAATTAAGCATAGCCAAGCCACAAAAACATGTCAAGATCATGTAAAGGCATTTACTCACAAGAGAGCATACATATGAAATTTTTTCAAAAACATAGCCATCAACCATGGATATAAACCAAGATTATCAAGAGCTAAGCCAAACTAACCATAGCTTATCAAGCTAGCTCACAAAGACATATATATCATTCCATGGTGAACAATGTATATAGGAGAAGCCTTTCCTAAACAATGCATATGACACAAAATGCATGCAACCTAAGATACAAAGATGCCTAAACATCATGTTACATATGCCATGCCAAATGCAAGAAATGCACAAAGGAAAGCTATACATATGCTACAAAGGAGCTCCCACACGCCAACTCAAGAAATCAAACAAACACCAAGCTCCCCCCGCAAACGAGTGAAAGTCGCTTGATCTAGGGGTTTGGTGAAAATATCGGCTGGTTGGTCATGTGTGGGTACATGGATCAAAGCTATCTTCCCTTTCTCTACGTTGTCTCTCAAGAAATGATACCTCACTTCTATGTGCTTGGTTTTGGAATGGAGCACTGGGTTCTTTGCAATGCTTATGGCACTGGTGCTATCACATTGAAGTGGGACATGGGTATACTCCTCACCAAAGTCACTCATGGCGTATGTGATCCAAAGGAGCTGAGAGCAACAACTAGCTGCAGCCACATACTCTGCCTCGGTAGTGGATTGAGCAACACTCGACTGTTTGCGGGAAGACCAAGACACCAAAGAAGAACCCAAGAACTGGCAAGTCCCAGAAGTGGACTTCCTATCCAACCGACACCCGGCAAAATCCGCGTCTGAAAATCCATGAAGTTCCAAAGAAGAAGACGCAGAGTACCAAAGGCCGAAGTCGGGAGTGTGTCGCAAATACCTGAAAATGCGCTTGACCGCTTGCCGATGCGAAGTCCTCGGAGACGCTTGAAAACGAGCGCACAGACATACCGAGAATTGGATGTCCGGCCTCGTCGCCGTCAAGTAGAGGAGTGACCCAATCATGCTTCGGTACTCCTTCTGGTCCACGTGTTCACCTTCCTCGTCCGCATCAAGAGCTGTAGTCGTACTCATAGGCGTCGCCATGGCCTTGGAGTCCTCCATCTTGAACTTCCTCACAATGTCCTTGGTGTACTTAGCTTGGTGCACAAATGTTCCTTCCTTTGATTGCTTGATTTGTAGCCTGAGGAAGAACTGCAACTCGCCCATCATGCTCATCTCAAATTCCCTGCTCATGTCTTCTGCAAACCTTGCAACAAGAGAGTTAGACGAGCCACCAAAGACAATATCATCCACGTATACCTGCACAATCAGGATATCTCTGCCCTGCCTGAGGAGAAACAAGGTCTGGTCGACCTTCCCCATCTCAAACCCTCTCTCAAACAGGAATCCCCTCAACCTACCATACCAAGCTCTAGGCGCCTACTTCAACCCATACGACGCCTTCCTCAACTTGTACACCCGGTGGGGGTACTTCTCACTCTCAAACCCCGGTGGTTGCCTCACAAACACCTGTTCCTCCAACACACCGTTCAAGAAAGCACTCTTCACATCCATCTGGTACAACTTGAACCCTTTAGCCACGGAAAAGGCTAGAAGGATCCTGATCGCCTCCAAACGAGCTACAGGAGAGAAAGTCTCCTCGTAGTTGATCCCCTCTTTCTGACTGTACCCTTGAGCAACAAGTCTTGACTTGTTCCTCACCACTTCCCCTTTCTCTCCCTCTTTATTTTTCCACACCCATTTTGTCCCAATCGGCTTACACCCTGGAGGAGGGTCAACCAACATCCAAACTTGGTTCCTCTCAAAATTCTCCAACTCCTCATGCATCGAGTTAACCCAATTATGATCAGATAACGCGTGTCCAATGTCTTTGGGCTCAAAGGTGGCAACAAAAGCAGCATGAGCGAAATGAGAATTGTTCCGAACCCTCGACCGTGTAGTACGTTCATTCATGTCGCCGATGATTCTCGAAGCTGGGTGATCCACTTGCACTCGCCGGGGAGGTTCTCGCCTTGATGCTACCTCCCCCTCAACAGCAGCTTCGCCTTGATCTGGGTTTGTCGTTGTAGGTGTGGGAGAGGGCCCGTTCACGATCGTCGTCGAAGTAGTAGGTACATGTTCAGCTGTGGGCACCACACCGCCATCTTCATCATCTCCATGTTCATGCTCCTCCTCCTGAAAGATCTCCTCGCCAAGTTCGTCGTCACCTGCACACTCAAAAATAAGCTGACTACGTGGCTGTGTCTCGTCGAAGGTTACCTCGCAAGTCTCCACGATTTGGTTAGTTTCAAGATTGAGCACACGAAATGCTCTAGAATAAGATGCATAACCAAAGAAAATGCCATCGACAGACCTAGCCTCAAACTTGTCCAACTTCTTCCCTTTCTTCAGAATGAAGCATTTACAACCAAAGACATGGAAGTGACTCACCTTGGGTGTGCGACCGTGCATCAACTCGTAACAGGTTTTCTTCTTATGAACCCTGAGGTAGATCCTGTTCGACACATAGCACGCGGTATTGACCGCCTCAGCCCAGAACCTTCTCGGAGTCCTATGCTCGACGAGCATCGTCCGAGCCATCTCACACGAGGTTCTGTTTTTCCTTTCCACAACACCATTCTGGGGAGGCGTATACGGACTCGAAAACTGGTGTTCAAGACCCAAGTCATGGCAAAAGGTTTCGAAGCGAGAGTTTTTGAATTCCGAGTCATTGTCACTGCGGATCGCTCGTATGGCATCTCCGTGCCTCTCGTTTTTTAACCTCAAGACAAGATCTCGAACAAAACCAAACGTCTCCCCTTTCTCCTCAAGAAAGAACACCCACGCATACCGAGAGTAGTCGTCCACCACAACAAGGACATACCACTTCCCACCAGCAGATCGCACACGAGCTGGGCCAACAAGGTCCATATGGAGCAGCTCGCATGGACGCTCAGTCATCACATCGGTGAGAGGCGGGTGAGAAGAGGCTACCATCTTGGCATGCCTACACGGTGCACAAACCAACTCTTTCTCAAACCTCAACCGTGGCAATCCTCGGACCAAATTAAGTTTACTCAAGCGAGACAAAAGGTCAAAGCTCAAGTGACCCAACTTCCTATGCCACTTCCACAACTCACTCGAAGAAGCAGCCAAAAAGCAACGCTCCACACCAGAAGACTGAGAGAAATCAGCTCGAAACACCTGACCTCGGGAACGACCATGCAAACAAGATCCCCCCGAGAATCTAAAATCCGAGAACCACCAGGCCGAAACAACACCTCAAAGCCCTCATCCAACAACTGAGACACAGAAAGCAAATTGAACCCCAGCGATTGAACAAGAGCAACACGCCTGAGAGTGACCTTGTCACTTACCTTGATCTCACCTTTTGATAGCACACGCCCTCGCCCATTGTCCCCAAAGGTGATGTATGTCCTGTACACCACCGGGACGAGACTTGAGAACCACCCCTTGTCTCCGGTCATATGCCTCGAGCAACCGGAGTCAATCAACCAAACGTTCCTCAAATCTCCCACCTGAAATTCAAAAGCGAGCACGTGAGTGAACAAACGACTCAGCACTGGGGTTAGTACCAAAAGAGTAAAACCAGTGTCGAGCCATTTGCTCCAAAGTGGGGTTAGCACAAACCAAATCATCACGCCTATCAAAGCTACCACCACGAACACCACCACGGTAACCACTACGAGGGAACCAACCCTCTCTAGCTGGAGGAGGACGAAAGCCACGAAAGGAAAACCGTGGATCGTTCCTCCTCTCCATCTCAAAGCTACGACTCCTCCCACCCCCGTATTGAGCACGAGGTGGAGAACGCCTAGCAAACTGACCACCTGCAAACTTTCCAGACCAACCACCAGACTCACGACCTCCAAAACCAAACCGAGCATCCTCACGAGCACGAAACCCGACTCGCGGTCTGCCCAGACCTGCACCGGTCTGACCGGTGTAGCTCGGCCAGCAGCACCACCAGCAGCCTTCCGGTCTCCCCAAGCCGGAACCGTCCTCACAATCACCTTGGCCCTGGGCATCTGCATACGAGGCTCAGGTACACCATTAGAGGGGTGGTACCTGTCCTTGTTAGCCCACTCTCTAGCCATTCTCTCCTCACGCTTCCTCTTGAAGCAAAACTCATCCTTGTTACCATCTCTCCCACAATACCCATAATGGAACTTTATGGGCTGTGGCTTAGGCTTTGGCTTGGGTTGGGGCTGCCCACTCGGCTTCTCACCCTTCTTCTCTCCTTCCTCACCTCCCTTTGGGCTCACAAACTTCACCGGTTTCTGGAAATCATTTGTTGGGTGAGGGAATATGGGTGGATCTGGAGTAGTGTCAAGTTTGTTTCTGAGATGGTTAGGCTTGGGCTCAAACTTGTTCTTGTGTCTGTTTGGTGGTGGGATAGAAATCTCTCCAACTCTCTCAACTCCCTCACCACTGTTCTCTCCAAGCTTGTCAGCCCTAAGTACCTGACCATCATAGCGTTTGAAAGCCGCTATCATGATACCAAGCTGAGGCTCCTAACCTGACAACCAGCTCATACATTTTCTCAGCTCATCATTCTCATCCTGCAAGCGATCAACATAATGTGCAAGCTCCAAATTCTTAACCGCATGCAATTCACAAGTAGAGCAAGAAGTGGGAATAGGCTCTTTCAACTTAGCCTCAAGCGAAACAGTGTAAGCATGCATCTCATCGATCTTTCCATGCAAAACAGGGTAAGAAGTGCAAGCACCTAGCAAAGCAGGTCTGGACTTAAGCTCAGCCACTTCAACCCTAAGCATATCTAGTTCATCACAAGTAGAAGCATGCTTATCCTTAAGAGCAGTAAGATCAGCTAGGTACACAGAGCAATCACAGCAATCAATCTCATCAGAAACCACAGGAGAAGCCTTAAGCGAATCAATCTCAAGCTTAGCATCTAGGTTCTGGGTTTCTAGCTCAGCCACACGGTTCCTAGCATCTTCTAGTGAGGCCCTAAGCTCTTTCCTCATCTTCTTGGCCTCTCTAAGCATGTGATCGCGATTATCAAGCAAGTCAACCAACTCATCATTCTCCTTGCGCAAAGAGGAGAGCTCATCACATACCTCATCCTCGGAGTCGGAGTCCGAGTCACTCTGATGACTCTTCTTGCTGCCGGAGCTACGAGCCATGCCGCAGAAGCCATCTCCCGCGAAGCAACTCAACCCGCTCAAGTTCCTGGATGACTTCTTGTTCTTGCGCCGATCACCTTCATCTGCACTGCTACTCGAGCTCGAGGAAGAGTAGGCGGAGCTGGAGTCGACGTCGCTCGCTCTGACCATCGCTCGGGCCTTCCTGCCGCGGCCGTCCTTCTTCCTCGACCGTCGCTCGTCCTTGTGCTTGTTCTTGTGCTTGTGATCGCGCCTCGATCGGTACTTGTCATCCTTGCTCGATCGGTGCCTGTAGCCGTCCTTGTAGCCGTCCTTGTTCTCCATCTTCTACGGGCAGTCTGCGACGAAGTGTCCTGGCTTGCCGCACTGAAAGCACGTCCGTGCTGTCCTCCTCGTATTAACCCGGTTCTCGTGCAGCCTCTCGAACCGCCTGGTCAGCAACGCCAGCTCGTCCTCTCCAAGCACGTCGAACTCCTCGTCTGGCAAAGACATCAAAGAAGACAGAGAGTACATCCTGGAGGATGCGTTAGCGTTAGACATAGCTCCTTTGCCACCAACGAGAGCGAGACTATGAGAATCAGTCGGGCTCTCGATCTTGGCTGTCATACCACGGTCCAACTCAGCCGACTTGAGCTTCGAGAACAGCTCGTTCACCGTCAAGGTGTCATACTTCTCGGACTCAACAATAGCCTCAAACTTCCCGTCCCATACGGTACGATCCAACGAGTGCAAGAGCTTCACGGCTCTATCATGATCATCGTATGGGAGCACGACCACATTGGCTCTCATGTTGTTCACAACGACCGTAAACCGCTGGAAAAGGGCATCGACGGACTCGCCGGGGAGATGAGTGAAGTTCTCGTACTCTCTCCGGTAAGTCGCGTACATCCGAGCCTGAACCTGAGCATTCCCAGCATGAGCATCCTTCAACTGCTCCCAAATCCTACAAGCTAAGTCCTCTGTCTGAACCCGATCGAATTCAGGCTGACACAGAGCACGAAACAAGTAGTCGACAGCCTTGTTGTTGGCTTCGAACATATCCCTCGATCCTGGAGCAAGGAAGTTCATCGGATGAACATAAGCTGTGTTCACCGTGACATCCCAAAGGATCTGACCCTTTCCGCGGAGGAACGCCGCCATCCGCCTTTGCCACATCTGGTAGTTCTTCCCATCGAAGTGCGGAGGACCCGAACCCCGTTCCTACTACGCCATCTTTGGATCTTAGACTGGTAAGAGTCAATAAAGACCCGACGCACCAGATGCACTACATCTAGATCCCAGACACGGTCAGCCTGCCCGTCCAATCAGCGCGACTTCCTGCCTTCCCGTTTCCATTTGCATGCGCAACAGTAGCAAGCCATCGAGCTAGGCCAGGGCAAGCGAGCCGACGTGCAGGTTGCATATGAGCCGGCCAGGGGCCAGCTTCCTCTAGTAAATGACCGTGGTTAACATTGCATTTACTACTAAATAAAATATACATTTGAGCGCTCTGTAGGGTTGGGTTACACAATGTGCTTGGGTTCTTTTTGTTCACGTGCACAATGGCTACGAGCCTACGAGAATGACCCAGGTAAGAAATCGGAATTTGGTTTTTGGTAGCACGTGAATTACGACAATGGCTCAAGTAATAATATAGGATTCACATGATGAGTTACAATATTACACCATTTACTATTACCTTTTGGTTATTTTGGACACAATTTACTATTTGTTTGTATTTACATGTAGTAGTATCAGTTTACTAAGGTAAGATTTGTTTATAATAAAGTTCTAAGGAACCAGTTACTATACATAGCAAAGATTAATTTACTATGACATACTTATAATAACTTGAATGGTTTCAGACAACAATGCAGTCAACTTACTAGAATTGATATGTCATTCATTCTATGTGGTAATTTACCATAATTTCACAGCACACATGTTATTCCATGGAACCAGTTACAACAGAGACAAGACCCATTGCCCGTGAAATACTTAGGATAATTCAGATAGTTTGAGAGGATGATGGGGAGTTACCACAATAATGATATATTAGGATCTAACACCACAGAAATAAGAATAGCACTTTGGTATACCAGCATATATCCATCGATCCATTTTTTCCATAATGAAAAACACAAAACGTACATCAGAACACTATATCTCCATGTGTTTTGAGTGCCACCATAACAAGACCATCTGTGTGCCTCAAGTCCAGCCTGAAGCTTCTGGTTAGTGTTCAATGGGTAGTACAAGCATGTAAAAGAGCAGCTCTGATCTAAACTGGGCTTTTTTCCTACATATATAGTGAAGGAATATTACGATCAATGAACTACATGAATGATAATAAGTAGGACTTACCCAAAGATGATAGTAATAACACAATGATCAGAGACAGATAAACATTGTTTTTCCAACTGAACCCAATGGACAAGGTGTACTAGTAGGACTTACCCAAAGATGATATTTACTGTCATGCTGCACAGATGATCAAAAATTGAACCGATAAACTTGAAAACTTCAGTGTGTGATCAATCAAGATCTACCAAAAGTAGTAAATTATATCTTTAATTTACCCCTCTGAGTGATCAAGCAAGATCTAGTAAATTGTGTGAATTGTGTACAATATATGCAGCCTGGTAATTTACTACAAGCATGATCAATCATTCAATAATATATTTGATAAAAAATGTATACAGCCTGGCCCATAAAGTGGTAAATCTGACTACATGGAAACAAACAAAAACAGATGGAAGCATATTTCCTAGTGTCTTCCTTGTGGAGAAATCAGATCACTGTTACCTAGTGTCTTCGGTAGAGAAACACAACAGGGGAAGTTTGTATCTATGCTAATTAGGCAACACAGAGCCACACATTTACTATAACAGATATCTGCAGAAAAAATTCATCTGAACATTGTATGTGTTACCACAATTGTCAGAACTCGAACTACTGCAACAGGGGAGGGGCTCACTCTCCGATCTATCACTTCCTTCTATTGCTAGTAAAATAAGATGAAAAAAGATCGATTAGGTTTACAAGTAGATTTTTTGTGGTGGCCGGTAGGGATCTTTGGGGGCAAGTAGGTGCCTAGGTCGTACATGCAGCGATTAGCTCCATCCCGTGCTCTGTTCTTGCGGCCTTGGGTGTGCTCTGCGACAGAGATCCATCACGTACCGCCTTCAAATCGAGCAGCTGCAGAGGAATGCAGGGATAATGCGGATCCAGTGTTGGATCGAGTTGCTTCATGAGGAAATCACGTCCATGAATAAAGAAATATTGCAGGATGAGGATATGCGCAGGTACTCACCTTACAATCCCTTTCCTGTGCGCTGATGGGGATTTTTTGGATCCAGACTTGTAATTGTGGTTCCTAATTGCGGTTGAAGCCAAGAAGTCGTCGGCTGCCGCAGTCTCTCCACCAAGCTGACCCACGCCGACGAGGGTCCAATTGCCGTAGAGGCAAGCCATCTCGTGTGTAGACTGGGTCAGGGTCTCCCCATGGATTGCCGCTGCCTGCTCATCTGACGCCATCAGCGGCCGAACGCTCCAGAAGAGGTCGCGCCGTGCGGGAGTGCAACGCCATAGCCCGTAGGGAATAAGGAAGGGGCCATCGCCACGCCAGGCCGCCGCTCCGACCGACAGGAGCCCCGCCGCAGACGGAGACCCCGCGGCGCATCTGCTGAAGGTTGCAGATGGTCAACGACGCAAACCGATGCATTTTTGGGGACGCGTGATCGGTGGAGCCGGAGCTACATAAGCCGAGCCGAGAGCATGGGCAGACCGACGAGCCGAGGAAGGCACGAGCGGGCTGCGCGCACGGAACGGACCGGTTGACGAGATTTGATCCGGCCACAGAATTAGTTATTTTGTGGCCGGCTACAGCATACATGATCTATATATATATATAAGCCTGTCATTTTTTTTGTTTTTTTTGCTTTTCCGTGTGAATAACAAATCATATATATACGGGCAACAAAATATTTGTATTGCAATACACATTATTCAACACGATAATAATTAATATGAAATCAAATCCATAATATTAAATCACCCAACTACAAGGTACAGTTTGGCACAAATTACATAATGATTCTGTTTTGACACAATGTAAGTTTGTGCATACTGAATCAGAGAGCCACACTGGTCGCGATGGACCTCTGTTCAACTGTGATTTCGGAGCTATCTCTAGTTAGACTGACTCCAGCAGCTTACTCATCCACACACCCATACTCAAAATGAGAGAAAAATATACATTGTAGCCCCTCCAGCAGGTCACCCACCTTCATCTTCATAATGAAGACGGCAGCCTCCCAACGCTCATCCTCGCGTACCTCTCTCCTCTCCCTCATCTTTTTTCTCCCAACCGCCGGTCACCTCTATCTCCGCGCCGGCGCAGGCCCGCGGCTCCGCCCCCGCACGGCCGCCGCCACGCAGATCCCGGTCGCCGGCCCGCGCAGATCCCGTTCGCCGTCCCTGCACGGCCTCCGCGCCTCCACCCCGGCACGGCCGCCGCCGCGCAGATCCCGGCCGCCACCCCCACGCTTCGTCCGCCGCCCCCGCACGACCTCTGCGCCTCCGCCCACGCACGACCGCCGGCGACGGCGCAGGCCCGTGGCCCCCGCACGACCGCCGCCCCTGCACGGACGGGATCCCTCAATCCACGCCGTCGTCTCCCGCCGCCCCCGCACGACCGCCGGCGAGGACGAGAAGACGGAGACGTCCGCGACCTCCCCGATGCGGGGCCAGCAGCGGCGCGGGTCCGTCCTTCTCTAGCCAGTCCGGCCCTCTCCGGGGACGACGGCGGGGCTCGATTCGGCGTTCCCGTGCAGAAGAGGAACGCGGGAGCCAACGGCCGGTGGATGCGTGACGGGGATGAGGTAAACTGCTGGAGAGCTCCACCTTTTGAGTGATGGAATTCATCTCTCTCCCTACCTCATGCGGGTAGTTTGAGTTTGAAGGTGGCTATCCTTGCTGTGGACAGTCTTAGCTTGCCCAGTGGAGACTCATCTTGCTGAAAATAGACATAAGACAAAAAAATTTGTATCAAGGTCTCTGCCAAAAGAGAACATAGAAGAAGAATCAATGAAGAGAACCGCCGTTGAGGATCAAGGTGGCACACTCTCTCATGATACATATAAGGTTGATTATGTGCTATATAAAGCAAGTGTCAGAGTGAAAATAAACTACAAAAGGCAACATTTTAATTGTTTTTCCCCAAAATCATGTACCCGCATATATCAGATACTCTATATAGTGGAAAAAATAAAAATTCAGCTAGTAGTTAGTTATTCAGTTCATCCTAAAACATAAGGGCTAGACATCATATCTTGTATGGATGAACCAACTCGTAAAGCTTGGTTGCAAAGTAGTATATATATTGGCAAGGAATACGTTAGCATAAAATGATGCAAAGGCAAAAACCTTTGATCTGCAAGATTCATCACACTTCTGTCCTTATTAATTACTGAGCAAGCTAATAGTACTATATATCTAGCATGCATATGCAGCTCATGCATGCTTATTACTTAAATTCTTCTGCTGAACATATAGCTCTAAGACACAATTTACTTTCTTTGTTGAGGATGAAGACATAGTGAAATTACCATATGGTTGCAGATACGGCGGCACCGGTGCAGTCTTGGACTTGTTGACCCCGAGATAGGCAAGGTTGCAGTTGGCCCTCCTTCCATCAATTACCGGGTACGGATCGATGCAAGCTCTCAGCGCTGCCTACGGCTCACGGAATGTTACCTACAATTATCCAAGATCACCATCAACTAAATACAAATCGTATTAAGAGCTCCTCAATTCAATGTTGTGCACAACTTGTTGTACGCTGTTGACTCTACAGAAGATTATGCAGAGAAGTGTGAGTGCTCCAGCCAGGGTGCCCAGCGGCAGGTCTCCTACTGCCACATCATTAGGAAGTTAGGAGCAACATTTCCTAAGGGAATTTGAACTTGTTTGACAGGAAGGTTGCCGGCTTAAAAGAACAAACCCAAATTACCAAACTGCATGTAACAGACACTTCAGTAGAGAAGAAAAGAAATGGAATACACAGGACAAACTTTTTTTGACCGAAACACATGACAAACTTCAATAGCTATACTTCATTCTATAGGACCAATTTTATTTTCAGTCTTTCAGAGCAAAAGAGAATTACAAGTATATATGTGCATTTGCTAGAGTAATTAAAATGCATGCCATTCTGTACAGAACCAATTCTACAGGTTTATATGTGAATTTACAAGTTTATAAGAGACTTTCAGGTTTAAAATGCAAGGCCATTCTGTAAAGAACCTGCTCTTCAATAAAAATCACAGAAATCAAGCACAATGGAAGGTTAATTAGAGTTCATTTCTTTTACTTAGGCTCCTATCATATCCATTCAGTGCTGACTATACTATCACTATGTCAGACCACACCGTCATTAGAAGCTAGACAAAAAGAACGTGCATCAGTGATAATCTGAAGAATGACCAAATTCCATTGACAACACCTTCGATTTGCTAGCAGGTTCACAGGGTAAAGAGCACAGAATGAGCTCACCTCAGGGAACAGGTCGAGGTCGACAACGTGTGGGGGAATAGAGAGGAGAGGGAGCCTCTCTGCCACCGGCGCGAGGCGGTCATGGATGCAGCGGGCCGACCGGAGAGGGAAGGGCTCGCCGGGAGGGAGGGGCAGCCCCTGCTCCTCCACCGCGCGGCCGCCAGCCTGGGGAAGAGGGGCGCGTGGAGATCGTCGCGTGGGCCACCGTCCTCAGCCACCACACTCCCTTCCTCTGGCCCGGTCACCGGCGGGAGGGAGGGAGGCGACGGCAGATCTGCGGGCCGGAGGGGGACGGCGGCGGAGGGAGAGGAAAGGAGCCGGCGGCAGAGGAAGAGGGAGGAGGTGTGGGCGCGGCCGGAGACGAGGTGGCCGGGGAAGGAGGAGTGGCCGGAGGAGGCGCCGTGGGAGGAGATGGGAGCGGGGTGGTGGGAGCAGGCGGAGAGAGAGAGAGAGAGAGAGAGAGAGAGGAGAATTTGGGCGGCGGCGGGGAGGGACTGAGGGAGTGGGAGGAGGCAGGGGCGGTTGGGGGGGATAGGGGGCAGCTAGGGTTCGGCGGGGGAGGTAGTGGGCCGGCAGAGGAGTTGGTGGGTTGTCTCTTCCCCGAGTGCCGTGAGCCTGGCACTCGGGCAAGGAGGCCTCTTTCCCGAGTGTCGTTGTACTGGCACTCGGGGAAGGGTCTCTTCCCCGAGTGCCTAGGGAAGGCACTCGGGGAACTAATTTTCTTTTTTACTTTTTTTGCCTCATTTTTTTGTGAGGCCCTCCCACATTATTTAAAACTCATTGCTCAAATTTGGGGTAATTTGAATTTTCTTGGTATATTTCGTTAGTTTCTTTTGTTTTGTTGAATTTTTTTGCATACTTCAAATTTGAACTGCAGGTGCATGAAATAATATAATTTGGTGATTCAAAAAATGATATTCATGATTATTTGGTGTATATTGAGGCCTTATCCAGGAACTCACATGAAATGTTGAGCATCTTGTTGCCGTAACATGACGAACAACTTGCGGGAAAAGTGTTTCTAAATTACAAAAAATCCGAACGAATTCCGAAAATCACGAAACTTGTCGGGACGTTGTGTTATCATATGTATAGGTTGTGTGCAAGAATTGAGAAGATTTCGAGTAAGTTGGGATGTTGGATGCCTAAAACCCAGACATCTCCGTGTGTGTTATCACATTGATCACAAGTGGAGATGTCTATGTTTTAGGCATCCAACGTCGCAACTTGCTCGAAATCTTCTCAATTGTTGCACACAACCTCTACATGTGATAACATGACCCCACGACAAGTTTCTGATTTTCGGACTTCATTCGGATTTTATGTAATTTACAAATACCTTTTCCGCAAGTTGTTCGTCATGTCACGGCAACAAGATGCTCGACATTTCATGTGAGTTCTTGGATACGGCCTTAATATACACCAAATACCATGAATATCATTTTTTGGATCACCAAATTATATGGTTTCATGCACCTGTAGTTCAAACTTGAAGTATGCAAAAAAAATTCAACAAAAGAAAAAACTAACAAAATATACCTAAAAAATTCGAAATTACCCCAAATTTGAGCAAGGAGTTTTAAATAATGTGGGAAGGCCTCACAAAGAAAATGGGACAAAAAAACTAAAAAAAAATTAGTTCCCCGAGTGTCTTTCCCTAGCACTCGGGGAAGAGACCCTTCCCCGAGTGCTAGAGCCGGGCACTCGGGGAAGAGGCTTGCTTCCCCGAGTGCTAGGTGAAGGCACCCAGGGAAGAGGCTAGCTTCCCCGAGTGCTAGGGGAAGGCACTCGGGGAAGATTTTTTCCCATACGGCTCCGTTTCCCTTCGCCGTCAAATGCAAATTTTTTTTCGAGTGCCTCTCTTCCCCGAGTGTTGCACTCGGGGAAGAGGGCCTTCCCCGAGTGCCTCTTTTCCCCAAGTGCCATAGACTCTACGGCACTCGGGGAAGCCTCTCTTCCCTGAGTGCAATTCTTACCCGAGTGCAACACTCGGGGAAGATTTTCTTCCCCGAGTGCCAGATTTTTAGCACTCGGGGAAGCAAGGGACACTCGGGAAATTTTGATTCTCCCGTAGTGAATGTTTTTCCCACGAGCCTGAGAGAAGCTAAACCAAGCAATGACCACTATGTGATCCCGTTGTCATGTCGTCCCTCCATCTGGTCGTTGTTACGCCCTAGCCCGTCCATTACCCAGCGTTGCCTCACGCACCTCGCGTATGAAATTAAAAAAACGATCCGTGAGCCCACGCACCTCGTGTGCCACCGCAGGATCTTCCTCTACCGGCCACCTCGATCTACCCGAACCGAGCCCCGATCTGTGATCCCCGCTGCTTGTCGTGGTCGGGGCGCACCACCGCCGCCGCCGCCGCCATGATGGTGATTCGCGAGCTCCTCGACAACGAGGACCCCCCTCCACTGGCTCGCCTCCCATCGTCCCTAAGCCCGGCGCCAGTGAGCGTGCTACCCTCTATCCCCGAGCTCGACTACAGCGAGCGCGCTCCACCTTCATCCCCGTTCGGGGGAGGATCTACCCTACCGTGTCGGGCGGCTGTGCCTGGGCCACTACTATTCCATGGCAGCTGGGCGCAGCCGCGCGGGTCGACACTTCGTCGCGGTGACCTAGTTTGGCGGCCATGGCCCCTAGCGGTGATGAGCACGAGCGGCCGCCCCCCCGTCCCCAGCCTCCCCTCCAGCGCCAGCGTGCCTCCTCATAGCCTCCATCGGCGGTCGTGCATCCCGTCCCCAGCCTCGGTCATGGAGATCTGTCATCGGTCGCCGCTGTCGCAGACGCGAGGGAGCTCCTGCCGCCGCCTCGGGTGCGCACGGGTCCTTCCTCTCCCTCGTTGCATTGCTTTTTGGGATGTTGCAATTGTTGTATATTAGTGTTGCAATAATATTCTTTAGCATGTTGCAATTTGTCACCTTCATGATGCAATCGTTTGTCGTTCATGTTGCAATCATTGTGAACATCACTACAAGTAATGTGCCAACTAGTGACGCAAAAAAGGCGTTTCTCGTCATAAACCGTGATTAATGACACCGGTTGTTATGAAAACCCTCTGTCATTAATTGAGCATCATAAACCGCGATTAATGACGAGACCTTATCTCATGGCGTCATGAGTTTAATGACGAGTGCAAAATTGTCAATACAAATCATCATAACTTCATTCCTGCAGCTTTGCCACACTGGACATAATCTGATGTGGCATCTGATGTGGCATGCCAATTGTGACAAACCGTTTATATCATAAAACGAATTTGGCCCGTTTGTAGCTGGTTTGATCCTAACACCGTTCCAGTAGGCTGGCGTTGTTCATATAGCCCAAAACAGATTTTGTTGGGCCCATTTGTTGCTTATTCTAGCACAAATTTGATTAGGTTGGGTCCGTTTTTGTTGGGTCGAGTCGAATAGGTGCGCACATTGTTTGCGGCCTTATATGTCATGTTAATTTGAAAAAATTGACTTTTGGCCCAATTAAAAGTGGGTTAAGCCCACTGAAGGCCAACATAAAATTAACTAATCGTGCATTAATATTGATGGATTTCATTTCAATTCTGATATTTTTTAGAATAATTATGATCTAGTTGGCAAAAAGAGTAATCAACACATATTTCTTTATACAATAAAGTAAACTGTTGTTTACTATTAAGCATGACCATATTGTTCATCACATATCACAAACTATTGCAAGATAATAGTCTCACGAGGAACATAGATTAACAAAGATAAATCCAGGTCATAATCACAAGAGACAGTGGAGATTTGATCTAGTGATCTTAACCTCTTCATCTTTTACCACTAAGCAGTAGACGAAGGAGGTCTTCACTGTCGGTGATTAGCTTCTGCAACCTCTTAATCCCAACCGACTGCATTTTCAGAGTTGATTCTAATTCTTCGGTCTTCTTCTTCAAGCTACATAACTCTTTCTGGTGACCAACAAACTGTTCTCGAAGTTGCACCCGATCCTGATTTAATTTGTTTGGGAAGAAGCATCATTGACTTGGTACCTTCCATCTAACAACAGTGGATCCCAAGTCAGATTAGGACCTTGTAACTGATTCGAACTAAGGAAACAAAGGTGTTAAGTTTGTTACCTTGGAGCAGGTCTGAACATGAGTGACTTCAGATGTTGACCCTTTGGCCCGCTGAAATAAGTACAAGAACAAGAGGTAAGGGTTGAGATCATTCGCAATCGGAAAAAAAGAAGGTGTTAAGTTTGTTACCTTGGAGCAGGTCTGAACAGGAGCGACTATAGATGTTGACCCTTTGGCCTGCTGAAACAAGCAGAAGAACAAGAGGTAAGGGTTGAGATAATTCGCAATCGGAAACAAAGAAGGTGTCAAGTTTGTTACCTTGGAGCAGGTCTGAACAGGAGTGACTACAGATATTGACCCTTTGGGCTGCTGAAACAAGTACAAGAACAAGAGAAAATGGTTGAGATCATTGGCAATCAGAAGCAATTTCATCTATTAAGTTCAATGCGGTACATGAACGATCACACCTAATCCATAATCACCCAAGCATGGAACAAAAATATTGAAAGCCAAAGAGCATGGGTAAGCAATATAACAATTTCATCCTTTAATTTCTACAAACCTCAAATAAGTTGACTTGGAACAATCTTTTGCAATAGGGAATAGAAGATCCACAATCACCCAAGCATGCAACAACAATATTTAAAGGCAAAGAGCATGGGGAAGCAGTCTAATAATTTCATCTAGAAATTTCTACAAACCTCAAATAAAATGACTTCGAACAAACTTTTGCGATAGGGTACAATAGATCAACAATCACCCAAACATGACAGAATATTATAGAAAGCCAAAGAGCATGGGGAAGAAATCTAATTGAATCGATCAATACAGGGAGGAGACCGCAGACCTAGCAAATAGGAAGGGAAGAAGGTGCCGAATGTCGTCTCGATTTAGCAGCCTGACCTTGCCCCTTAAACGCGATGTTCTTCGCAACATTTGCAAATTTGCGGCCTCCAGGGTGAGCCTCTGGGAACCCGACGGAGCAACGGGTTTCAACCATCTTGCAGCTTCAAGGACGTTGCCGAGGAAGGTCGCCGCTCGTAGCAGAGGAAGTCGTCGTCGGTAGCTAGGTCGATGTTGCTGCTTCCGCTGCAGATCTACTAGGTCTCTTTGGCGATAGAGGAGAAGATCCCCTCATTTTGGAAAATTACCACGAGGGAATTGGGAGGCATGGTTTCCCTTTTTGTATATAACGGGGAGGGCCAGGAGGAGGAGCGGGGAATTCAAAATTTCAAGTCCCGTCTTTCTACTCCAGAGCGGGAAATGAAATACTGTGGATCATGGACCCAAACGTCAGTGACCATACGCAGAAAAGCAAGTTGTTGACTGGGTTGTCTGTGCCACCATGGACCATGGAATTGACAAACACGCACAGGACTATACTCTACTTCATATTCATGTTGGACGAATGATCTGATTATTGCATTACAAATGTACTCACTGCAGCAAATTAACGTACCATTTCAATTGTTTATTACATGACTAAAAACGCTTAATAAAACATTAAAACTACAGGGGACCTGGTACAACCCTTCAGGTAATCCTCTATGGAGATCTGCATAGATTCGGGATGATTAGTGCATATGTCCGCTCAATCATATGTGAGTATTCTGTGAGGAAAAATTCGCTCTAAGAGAGACATGCACTTGTCCTTCAATTGTGTGCAGTTAGCCTGAATTGCCCATCGTAGAAATGAAGTCACAGTTTCCTCACTTGCTATGTCCCACATCTTTGACACACAGTGCAGCTTCAACCATTCGACTTGGTACATGTCGGTGACAAAGAGTAAATAAGGTCAGGCATTGACAGGAGTGGCCCATGAATCAGCCTCCTCTGGGAGTAATCCTTCCCTAACATATTTGGTTAGGAGCGAGAAGCCATTAAGGTGTGTGTCGATAATTGTAATAGTTTCAGAGCTAGACTCCACTCCTGGGCCGTAGAGCATTGCCTCGATCGCCATATCGGCACGTATCACTCATATCACCCGACATTCTGCACCTACATGGAAGACAACGTCCACAGGGCCTTAGGTTGCAACGCTGTCGCATATGCTTCTTTCTACTGATGGAGGAGGAACTTCAATGCAGTCGTCCTCCAGTACTGTTACAACACATGTTATGTGTATGCAATCTTTATTAGAGGTCACACGCTCAATGGCATGATGCTCCACCAGACATTCAAAGCCTCTTTCTTGTAGATCCCGATTCATGTAATAAACTTCTTTTGTAGCTTGAACTCGAAATGTATCTTCTTCATCGTTTGGGTCTCCAGCCATCGCGCACAACAATACTCACACCTACGTGGAAGGAAGCAGTCACAGGCTTGACAACAATAATATAATGCGACCGTATCGCCATATGTGAGTGTGTGTGTTCATAGTAGCAACAAGACACGTACCATTTGGGATTTGTGCACAGGAATGAGGTTGACGACAATGCCGTCTGGAACATCCATCCACTGATGATCATTCATACCTGTAGGATAGCAACGTAGCTTCCATTGATGGCCTCCCGCCATGAACGTACCAGATTGCTTGTACTAGCCCGCGGTTCCTTCTGCTTTCGCTTCCTAGCTTGAGACTGCGAAGTGGACTTGCAAGGAATGAATGATTTTAGCATCTAAAGCCATGAACGCAAATGGCCTAAAATGATCATCTCGTGCATAAATTGTCTCTTATTATAGTGCGAGTGAATGTGTCATTCCAAAATGTCCATTCGTGGACATCAGTTACCACCTAGAATGGACGCGCCCCTTCAGTGTGGGTGTGGCCACATTCGGGTCATGAACTTCCCGGTTCTAGTCCTTACATGCGATTCAAAATGATCGACACATCACTCAGAGTGGGTGTGCACACAAGTTCATCAATTAACGCCCGGTGCCAGTCCTTAACTACAATTCTCAATGATCGACATGTGGATAAACTTGTGAGAGCGTGTCGTCCCCAAATGCCCATTCGAGATGCCCTTCCATGCTTATATGCATGTTAATATTACTCACACACACACAAACATATATTGCTTTTTCCAATTCCAGATTATTTCATTTTGGCCTTGTCGCATCAACAAGTTCATCACATTTCTCAGTCTCCAAGGCCTGCGGGAATCATCAAGTGTGAATCCAGACCATTCATAGACCTTTTCAGTCACGACTCACACAACGTACCTGATTGAGGAGGACTTGTCATGTCATCCTGCACCGTGCGTGTTGCAATGCAATGACCATCCAGTCGATCTGATTGCCTTGTGCAGCCTTACAACACCTAATCTGTTTCTCCCGATGCAATTGACGCCTAAAACTTTTTCATAAATAAATGGTAGAGAGTTATCTGGCAGTTGATGCGGCATGAGTTGACGCTGTTCAGACGGCCATTAGATGCAGCTGATGTGGCAAGAGTTGTCCGCAGGACTTTCTTGTGCTCTAGACTGAAAAGTCCAGAAGTAAACACATACCTAGACATCTCAGGCTCATGCCATGATACCCATCGTCCACACATGTAATCGATGTGTGCCACTGAAGATTCTGACCTAGATAGATTCATATCAGGCATAGGCCTGACTACACTACAAGAAAATCGTTGACTAGTGATGCAACCACATTTTAGGGTCATTGATTTATGACGTTCTTGGCTAATCTCGTCATAATATTTCACTTATGAGCAAATTTAGTGTAAAAAAAACTTTCCTCATAACAGTTTCTACTATAGCCGAGCATTCCCTGTTCCATGCTTGTTTTGTGACGCCATAAGCTCCGCAATAGCGTCATAAACCAACTTTTGTCCCACATTTAAGTATTATTTTAAAAATAGAGTGTTCCAAGTCGTCATAAAATTCAGTTGGGTCCCACATGTAAGCATTTTTTCGAAAATAGAGTGTTCCAAGTCATCATAAAACTTTCCAGGGTCCCACATGTAAGCATTTTCGCTAGGTCAGCAGAGGCCAGGTCTCGAAATGTTGCAAAAACAATTAGCCATGGCATGGGTTCGAACCAGAGGCCTAGAGGAACAAGACTGTGCTGTTTACCACTGCACCACTTCTTGGTTGTGCGAGTTTTATGGGAAACTCAGCTAATAGTTCATGTGAATTCTTTACTGTGACCAGTTCCACATGTAAGTTTCAGTTGAGTCTATAATTATGTATCGAATGGCTGGCGAGACACTTCACTCAGACTTCGCAAAGACTTTTGTCTTCCGCTACGCAAATCTGCAATGGTTCGTGGTAGGAATGGCGGATCCTAGCGGTGAGAGGAAGATGGTTGCGCCGCCACCTCCCAGCAACAAGAGGATGAGACAACACAACGAGGTCGGTCCTCTGGTTTGAGTTGCTACATTTTCCCCTATCTTACTAGGGCTGGGGATATCAACATTTGGGGATCTGGAGGTCTGATGAGCATATATGGTAGATTCAGATTTCATTATCGTACCTTTAGATTTGCACTTCGATTGGTGTTATAAGTTGATAGGCTAAAGACAATTAATGTTAGATTCAGTTAGTTTTCAATTTGCATCGTCTTACAGTAGGTTTTGTATTTTAGTATCTTCTGGATTTGCTGCAAGCCACTCATTTTATGGATTTTTGTCGAGGTACATAACTGATAGGAATGATAGGTCCTTGTATTTTCAATTTGCATCGTTTTATGGATTGGTAGATTGAAGATACTATTTTGGAGCTGCAGACTGTGAAGGGACATCTGGATTCTGCCACGATTGTTAGCATTTGCACAATTCATAGGGGTTAGATTCAGTTAGTTTCCAATTTGCATCGTTTGATGGATTAATAGGTTCAGTTAGGACAACCATGCCCTTGGTTAGTTTATGTAGGTAGCAAACAACCAGGTTCTGTGGCATTTGGTGGTTGTTTTATTGTACTCATACAATTGGGTTCAAGGGATTCAGGTTTTTTTACAGATTGAGATGAGTTTATTTTCTAGATCAAGATGAGTTTATTTCTACAAGAACATCTTAATGTCATTTTAGAAGATCTGGATGTCTCGTCTAGGGGGCATTGGAATATAAAAGAAAAGACTGACCAAACAAACTCAATGTCCTACCCATTCATTGACGCATTTATTCCAATGTCTTTTGCATTTAGAATCTGCTCTACCCTCATTTTTGTTGTTCTTAGGTGCATACTGAAGCTCTTTCTCTTTAACAGCTAGTTGTGATATTAAGTTTTCAATCTATTTAGAGACCGTAGAAGAGTGCTCGCCCTGGGACGAGACATCCAGATCTTCGGAAAGAACTTTAAGAAATTCAAGAGAGACCTGCAAGACCAAAAATTTACAGCAGGATATGCAGAAGGTGAATGAACAGCTGCAAGAGGCCAAACATGAGATGGAGAAGTTTCAGCAATCATTATGATTATGAATGGGTAGTTATGATTATTGTGTAACTTGTATCATGCTTGTATTTTGGTGTTTGTACCGGATCACCTTAAGATGTTTGCCACTTGTTGGTGGACTAGTGGTGTGAACTTTGTGGTGATTAGTTGCTATGAGATGCCATCTTATTAAGCCGATTTGGTTTAATCTATTCCAAATTGATTCGAGGATACTCACCATTCGGAATTCATACGCATTGCATAACTGCGAAATAAGGCAAAAAAGAAGGTAGAGGGAGAACAATGGAGGTATCGTGATAATAGGTAGAGAAGGGGGAAGTTATGACCGAGGAAAGTCTGGTCTGTTGATGTTTTGCAAGGAGGACCTTCCTAGTGATACATAGGGAGAAAAAGCTAAGATGTTGTTTATTTGGATTAATCTTGAATCAGATGGTCCGATCTTTTGATGTTTTACAGGAAGGACCTTCCTAACAATTGTGTAACTGCTTGTTTCCAAGTACCGCTGATTCCACATGGTCGGGCGCCCCATAACTAGACACGTCAGCCCCAACAACAGCACAGAGCGGTTCTGGTAAGTTGGCGGTAGAAAAGCGTGCGCGACAGCCAGAAAAAAGTTTTCCCGCAGACAAGTGTATAAATCTCATTTTCCTCGATGACACGGCGTACACTACTTCAACTCTGCAAGAGACTCGCTGGCACCACACTCTTGTTCCTTGAGGCAAAGACGAAAGCTAGCATCAGTGCTTAGATCTGCTATTGTCTTTGGCAGGAATGGCGAATTGTAGCGGCCCTAGCGGCAAACGGAGGAGCAGGACTCGCTCCATTCAGGTCAGTCCTCTGTTTTCCCATGCTACTTTGATCTGTTATACTAGGTAAGGGGAATTCTGGATTTGGGGATCTTGGTTAATAGAATATATTCATGTATTTTAAAGTTGTTTGGAGTTTACTCCGATAGCTCAAGATGGCCGACGCATGGTCCTTGTGAAGTTATCATTCTAGATCCTAATGAAAACAAGTGCAAGGATGGGTTGCCTGTCCATCTGAGGTATGACTGAACAGGCGCCAACCCTAGGCGTCGGTATGTATGTTGCTGCAAGGTAAACAATAACTTGTTGCACTTCTAATAATTGTTGCTTCTGCGTTTGATGTTAGTGTGGTCAATCACTAATTATATGAACGAAATCGGTGACTGCAGACTGATGGCATGAAGTGCGTGTCGTTCAGGTGGATAGATCCTGAATGGGATATTACACTACGTGAAAACCTCAAATAGGTCACGCAGCATTTGTAACGGGCCCTTAACACCCGTTACATGCACCCACATCTGTAACGGTTGTTGTTTGGCGCCCATTACCCATAAGCGCGGCAGGCCGACCCCGGGGTTGGCCTCCACTATGCCCGTTACCAATGTGGACTTCTGGTAACGGGCTTCTTAAACACCCGTTAAATGAATTCATTGTAACGAACGTTAAATCGAGTCCGTTACAACAGTTAAAGCTATCGGTAATGGCCTTGTAAAGTTTGTTGCCGATCAATGTCCTGTCGGTAATGGGCCCTTTAAGTCCGTTACTGATTGCTGCCCGTTACTACACTGAGAGCTCAATAATTAAAGTCTAATAGCACTCTTCACTGTCGTGTCTTTTGAGACAAAGCAGACATCATAAGAGAGATAACTTGTCCACATAGATGAAGATAACCTGTCCACAAGAATAAAGAATAATTATTATAAACAGTTAACTTAACGTGTCCATCAGGCTAGGACTTAACTTGTCCATCACATTAATTATTTACTATGGGACGTGCTATCTGACCATACACATCAACAAAAGCATGCCCCTTGAACATCCACAAAAGTATGGCTATCTGACCCTGCACATCAACAAGCTTGAACTTCCTCATGCCCCATCAAGATTGGCTCTTTTTGCAGCCTCTTCGTAAGCAACCAAGGATTCTTGAAGCCCTTCGAGCGCATCTTCAATGGGCTGAAGATTCTGTTCAGTAGTATACTTGTACCTCCTTATGTGCTTAGCCTTTTTGATGAGGATGTTCACTTCTTTCGTGATTTTTTCAAACTCAGGTTTCACATAATCCCAGACATTAAGGTTTAGAAGTAACTCAAGCTCTGCTCGTGACTCAAAGAGTTTTGCCTGAAACAGGGTTAAACATGGTATAAGAATAACATAGTTAATTCAGAACTAATTTGCCTCAGAACTTTGAGCAATATAGGAACACACTACGTGAAAACCTCAAATAGGTCATGCAGCATTTGTAACGGGCCCTTAACGCCCGTTACATCCACCCACATCTGTAACGGTTGTTGTTTGGCGCCCATTACCCATAAGCGCGGCAGGCCGACCCCGGGGTTGGCCTCCACTACGCCCGTTACCAATGTGGACTTCTGGTAACGAGCTTCTTAAATGCCCGTTACATGAATTCGTTGTAACGAACATTAAATGGAGCCTGTTACAAATGTTAAACCTATCGGTAACGGGCTTGTAAAATCTGATACCGATCAATGCGCTATCAGTAACGGGCTGTTTAAGTCCGTTACTGATCACTGCCGTATTGGTAACGGGCTATAAAGTCCGTTACCGATAATTTCGTACTGGAGACGCATGCTTGTTAGGATGCGTCTCCTTTGCTGGCGACCCAATTGGATACACTCGTGTCTTAGGACTCGTCTCCTTTGATTGCCACCCAGGGTCGCCTTTTTTCTCACATCAGAGATGCACGTTCTATTGCTCGTCTCTGTCTTCTCCTTCCGACACCACTCGCTCTCTCTCCGTAGAAGGCCACTCCCGTTCCGACAACAACACTCACTCTCTCTCCTCAGAAGGTCACTCGCTCGATCTCTGTGCTCAGATGTCCCCGCCGGCCTGTCCCGTTCGCCGCCACCTCCAACTGCGTGCGCTCTGAGGATCGCGCTTAATTTCTCTCCTCAGAAAGCCGGCGCTGCAGCAGGTCGGCTGGCCGCGTGCGCGACGGCGAAAGGGGCCAGCGGACGTCGACCGCGCCGTCCTCCGTGCTGTCGTCGCGGCTGCGACGCTGCCTCCGATCCTCCTCCTCGGCCGCGCTCGCCTCGTAGAAATTCCTCATCAAGGTGGAAATTAATTGCCCCCTTTTATTGAAATTTTGTGTGTGATGAATTATGCTCATTTGGTTTATGGAATGCAGATGACGTCTGCTGCTTGGGCTTGGATGTACATTCAGCCCCAAGAAGATTGGGAGAATTTCTTAAGCGGGGTTAATGGTTTTCTAAATCAAGCAGAGGCGGATATGAGAAACCGTGGTGTTCAGGCAATTCTTTGCCCCTGTATAGATTGTCTCAACCAGAAGAAATTCGCACAACGGGAAATCATTTTTCATCATTTGGTCACCCGTGGTTTCACAAAAAATTACACGTGTTGGAATAAACATGGTGAGGAAGGCCTTAATTGATGAGGACATCACCATGCTGAACACACATACGCCACGACCTTTCCCATGTTGGACTTCGTCTCCGACTCAGCTGCCACGTCCATCTCGGATTCAGCCTACACTTACGCACGGTTTCGGCGATAACTCCATCATACGACGTCGAAATGAGGCGTATAAGTACTCGTTGGAAAGAGGACGACGACACCGTCGATTTGGTTCTGGTCCTAGCTCCAGAAGTCGCGTGGATCATGCTGTGTGACCACGACAAGGTGCTGCGTCACCTATTTTGGGCCAACTTGGCCGTGTATCGAGTCGGGCCCTTGGCCCAAGTCGTGGGCGCCCTCTCCTGGTCTCCCACAACCCTAGGACGACCCTCTCTCTCAATAAACTCAGTAGCTGCCACCGGTTTAGAGGCGGGTTTTGCTTAGAGTTTTCTGTCGTCGAACAGTCGCCGTTATCGGTTTGTGAAACCCCAACTTTCGTGTGTTAATCATTCATCTGCAGAGTCACTATTTTGAGAGCTGCTTCTTTCGAGTTCTTGCTTGTGTCCTTCGTTTCGCAGGCAGGGATTAGCCTTCGCGGCGAGGTCAACCGGATTGTGACACGGTTGATAACCAGAGGAATCGTGGTGCTAAGATTGCAGGGGTCCAGGTCTTTGGATCTGAAGCCGGATCGGTGCGTCACATCCGCCCTAAACGAGTTATCTTTCACCTGACGGAAGATCGGGCACCCACGTCCCCATCAAGTGGTAATCAGAGACTCAGGTATTCCCATCAGGATTATCCCTAGTTTAGATTTCGCCTTCGTCCTATAGTCCACAAAAATCCTACAAAAAAAAATTTCGCTGTCCTAGAACCCTTGTGTTAGCCTTGCAATTTCGTTTCAGTTTCGCATTGTTGAGTTTGTGTCCGTGGTCGAGTCTTGTTGCTGGTTTAGATTTTGTCTTGGTCGTAGTTCAACTGCACCGTCGCTGTGTTTGTTTCCGCCGCTATCCCATCCACCGTCATCCAGATTACAAGTCGTGCCACTACACTACTCGACTTGCCCTCGCTAGCCGCCTTGTGTGAATTCTCGCCGTGCAAGCCCTAGATAGGTTGCGAGCCGCCTTGTGTTTTTTGCCTTGCATCGCAGCCCCCCATTGTTTCATCATCTGGCAAATACCTATTGCAAATACTAGGGAAGCTTTGCCCTAGCCGCCGCTGAATTTCCTGCTGAGTTGTGCCTCTCAAAAACGTAACTTGAGGTACCTTCAGTAAACAGGGCATAACTTTTCGCTCGGTACTCCGATTGAGCTCAATTTTTTACAGTAGATTCGTGACTCCATTTGGGGTAGGGTCCAAACTGACAACTATAGTTTGGCATTCTCAAAAAATTCAAAAAAAACAGGAAGATAAAGAAAAAATTCATTCAAGTTGATTTAGGGTTTTCGGTGAACCTTGCTGTTTTTCCCTAGGCCACAATACACTTCTATTTAAGGTGAATTTTTGTGAGCTTCTATCTTTTGTGATAATTGTTCAGTGGTAAAAAATTCAGAAAAAGATCAGGTTGTTTGATTCCTTTCTTGGAGGTCACTATCAGCAAAAATAGTGAAAACGTGTGCATTGCTTGCTTCTTTGCTAGTTCTTTGAGCTTTTTCCATTGTTCTTTGTTCAACTTGTTGTGCTACGCCTAGGATACGTCTCAGCCAGCAATTGTGACTTGTACTTTGGATACTTATGGAACTTTGCTACTCTGTATTCGATAATTATTCCACATATACTACATATTGTGCCATCCTAAGCTCCACATATAGATTCTTCGGATCGGTAGAGCGAAGGACCCTTGCAATCTTGGTACCACGTGCTTACAGGTATCACGACCAGCCACCGGTTGTACCATCCCTTGCTTGCATTGGTAAGAACCTGGTAAGAACTTGGTAAGACGTGTGTGAGCGTGTGATTCCATTAGCCAACCACCACATAGTGCATCGGGTCTTTACTAATCCTTAACCATGCCAGGCGATATTCCTGTGTTGTCTAGTCAATTGCAGGAGATGCAGAATGAGATGAAGGACTTTTTCATGAAGGAGTTGAGCAAGCTCACTAAGGAGGTCCAGAACAACAACCATACTGTTGAGAGTGTGAACAAGCGCGTCTCCACACTGACCACAAGAATTGAGCAGCTTGAAAGCAACCCTCCCAAGCATGATGGCACTAAGGACGAGGAGGACACCTTCGATGATGCTGACCATCCTGAGGATGCTGTTTATTTCCCTGATGGTACGGTCGACCACAAGATGACAAGTGAGAACCGTGCACGCCGCATTTTTGCATTCAACACTCGCGGTATGAAAGGTAAAGGTTCTCGACATAATTATGGTAACGATGACCCTTATGCTAAAGTTAAATTTACCATACCTACTTTTTATGGGAGATATGATGCTGAGGAATATCTTGATTGGGAGATGACCGTAGAACAAAAATTTGCTTCACACCTTGTTCCTGATCGTCATAAAGTTAGACAAGCCACTAGTGAATTTAAAGATTTTGCTATTATCTCGTGGCAAGAATGTGCTTCATTAAATATACAACCTACTACCTGGGATGCTCTTAAAATTGCTATGCGTGATCGTTTTGTTCCTGCTTCTTATAAGCGTGATTTGCGTAAGAAATTACAACGTTTAGAGCAGGGAGATATGTCTGTGCAGGATTACTATGCTGAGTTACAGAAGGGTATGATTCGTTGTGGTGTAGTTGAGGATCCTGAGGATAAAGTTTGTCGTTTTTATGGTGGTTTGAGACGTGAAATTCAGGATATTGTTGACTATAAAACTTTCACTACCACCAACCAGTTGTTCCAGCTTGCTATACTCGCAGAAAAAGAATTGCAGGGACGACGCAGGAGCTCATCCACGCCTACGACCTTCACGCCATCAGTAGCTCGATTGCCAGCTACCTATTCTTCCACGCCACCAGCAGCTACGACGCCTTCTTCTGAGGTGAGCAAAGTGTCTAATGTGCAGGTCCAGCAGAACAAGACCCAACCTACTTCCGCTAAGAGTTCTTCGAGTAAATCTGCCCACATTGTGTGCCTCCGCTGCAAGGGGATGGGCCATATCAGCAAGGACTGTCCAAGTACTCGTGCTTTCATCGCTTCACCGGATGGAGATGGCTATGTAAGTACTAGTGACGTTGAAGATGATGATATTTTTGCCGCTAACACTGCTGCAGGTTCGGATACGAGCAAGGTGAACGCCATTAACTCCGAAGATGCATCCGCCGGCTTTCCTAGCCTTCTTGTGCAGCGTGTGCTCTCCGCACAGGAGCAACATGAGGACGACACGAAGGCCCAGCGCAACAACTTGTTTCACATGTTTCTTGTCGTTCAGGAGCGACGTGTTCTCACCATTATTGACACTGGGAGTTGCAACAACTTGGTGAGTTCAGATTTGATCCGCAAGCTTGGTTTGGAAACTCGACCTTTACGCTTTCCGTACAACATTGAATGGTTCAATAATTCTGGTAAGGCGAAGGTAACTCACTCCGCACGCATACACTTTTTAGTTGGCTCTTATCATGATTATGCTGATTTTGATGTCGTACCTATGGAAGCATGTTCGCTTTTATTAGGACGTCCATGGGAATATGATAGAGATGCTGCACATCAGGGTAGAACTAATAAATATACCTTCACACATAAAGGCCAGGACATTACTTTGCTCCCTTTATCACCTGCTGCTATTAGGAAACATTTTAATGACCTTGCTGAAACTAATAAGAAAGAACCAAGTGACACTGAATCGTCTGATGTTAAACATGAAGGAATTAAATTAAAAGGGGGTGCTTTTCTTGCTACTACATCTGCTCAAGCTGAACTTTGTGATAATCCTGATGCACCTTGCTATACTATGCTTACCCGAGATGTTTCTTTCACCAATACACCTATGTCTATATCTCGTACTTTGCATCGTGCGGTTCCTAACCTTTTGCAGGAGATTGATGATGTGAAGGAGTCGAGGACGACTCAGATTCAAGAAGGGGGGGATGATGAGGACATCACCATGCTGAACACACATACGCCACGACCTTTCCCATGTTGGACTTCGTCTCCGACTCAGCTGCCACGTCCATCTCGGATTCAGCCTACACTTACGCACGGTTTCGGCGATAACTCCATCATACGACGTCGAAACGAGGCGTATAAGTACTCGTTGGAAAGAGGACGACGACACCGTCGATTTGGTTCTGGTCCTAGCTCCAGAAGTCGCGTGGATCATGCTGTGTGACCATGACAAGGTGCTGCGCCACCTATTTTGGGCCAACTTGGCCGTGTATCGAGTCGGGCCCTTGGCCCAAGTCGTGGGCGCCCTCTCCTAGTCTCCCACAACCCTAGGATGACCCTCCCTCTCCATAAACTCAGTAGCCGCCGCTGGTTTAGAGGCGGGTTTTGCTTAGAGTTTTCTGTCGTCGAACAGTCGCCGTTATCGGTTTGTGAAACCCCAACTTTCGTGTGTTAATCATTCATTTGCAGAGTCACTATTTTGAGAGCTGCTTCTTTCGAGTTCTTGCTTGTGTTCTTCGTTTCGCAGGCAGGGATTAGCCTTCGCGGCGAGGTCAACCGGATTGTGACACGGTTGATAACCAGAGGAATCGTGGTGCTAAGATTGCAGGGGTCCAGGTCTTTGGATCTGAAGCCGGATCGGTGCGTCACATCCGCCCTAAACGAGTTATCTTTCATCTGACGGAAGATCGGGCACCCACGTCCCCATCATTAATGAACTCGAAGCAGGCTGCCTAAATGAAGGTAAAGTGCGACACCATGCTATCGACCATGATGAAGACCTCGATGACGGTGGAGTTTTTGAGGAAAATGAACCATTATTCCCACCAAATGTGATGAGGCCTGAGGATATCACTGATCAAGAAGTTAGGGGCTTCGATGATGGTGAGGTGTTGCAACGTGTGCATAATGTTGATCAAATGTTGCGGGATGTTGAGTTTCAATGAGTGTACACACCTTCTGAATTAGCGAGGCTGAAGCAGTTAATTGAAGATTCAAAGAAACCCCTCTATCCGGATTGCCAGAAGTACTCTCGCATTTCTGGTGATCTAAAACTTCTGCAGCTTAAGGCAGATCATGGTTGGGGCAATAAAAGTTTCAACCATCTATTGGATGTGCTTAGAGACATGCTACTTGAAGGAAACCAAATAGCAGAGTCTATCTATGAGGCGAAGAAGATAATCTGTCCTCTGGGAATAGAGGTTGAAAAAATCCATGCATGCAAGAACAGTTGTGTATTGTTCCGTGGAGATTATGCAGACCTTGACAAGTGCCCTAAGTGTGGCTATGATCGGTACAAGAGGAAAAAGGATGGTGGAGATGATAATAATGTTGATGACGAGAACGAGCCCGGTGAGATCAGAGGCAAGAAGAAGAAGGCTAACAGAGGGGCTCCTGTGAGGGTGGCATGGTATTTTTGCATCATTCCTCGGCTGAGAAGATGGTTCGCAACATGAAAGGAGGCCGAACTCTTGCGTTGGCATGACAAAGGCCGAAAGGATCTTAAGAAAGATGGCAAGTTTAGGCACCCCGCAGATGCAGCACAATAGGGTAACATTAATAACCACTTTCCGTGGTTTGACAAAGACGCAAGGAGCATACGGTTTGCTATGAGCACAGATGGCATGAACCCATTCGGTAACCAGAGCTCAACACATAGCACCTAGCCTATCATGCTGTCGTTGTACAACCTTCCACCCTGGCTATGCAAGAAACAGAAATATATGATGCTGACAATATTGGCCTCCGGGCCAAAGCAACCTGGCGACCGTATTGATGTCTACTTGAGGCCACTAGTTGATGACTTGAAGATATTGTGGAAGCCTAGTGTGCCGGAGGTTTGGGATGAGTACAAGCGTGAGGAGTTCACAATGCATGCCATGTTGTTCACCACCATCAACGACAACCCGGCTCATCGCAACCTCTCTGGCCAGAGTAAAAGGAAAGGTGCAGCTTGCCCACACTGCTTGGAAGATACTTGCGCAGTATGACTAAGACATTCAAAGAAATACGTATTTATGGGGCACCGTCGTTTCCTCGGCAAGAAACATCCATACCGGGCCATGGATTGTCAGTTTAGTGGGGAAAAGGAGAATCGAGAGGCGCCATTGCATGTGACTGGAGATCTGGTCCACTTGGAAGTCAAGGACGTCAAAACTATCGAGGAGTTACCCAAACTGACTGAAAAAACCCTTGGCAAAAGAAAGAAACGAGATGGTGAAGAAGAAGAAGAAGAAGGAATGTGGAACAAGAAATCAATTCTATGGGAGCTAGAGTATTGGCCGATGTTGGATGTGCGTCATTCGATTGACAACATGCACGTCAAGAAGAATGTGTGTGAAGCTACTTGTGGAACATTGCTACAATAGAAGTCCAAAGGAAAAGATCATAAAAACGCAAGGGAGGATCTTAAAGAACTGGGCATTAGCCGGAGCTCTATGCAGAGGAAACAGAGACGGGGACGAACCTTCCGGTTGCTGCAACCACCTTGTCAAAGGCAGAGAGAAAAGAATTCTGTCAGTTTTTGCATGATTTGAAAGTACCTTCAGGCTACTCATCAAACTTCAAGAGGTTAGTGTCGGTGAAGGACATGAAAATGAATTTCAACTTGATGAAATCTCATGATTGCCATGTGTTGATGACAGCTCTTCTTCCTGTTGCACTTAGAGGTATCAAGACAGAACTGGTTCGCGACGCGGTCACGAGCTTGTGTTTATTCTTCAATGCAATAGAACAGAAGGTGATTGATGAGGAAAAACTATTGGACTTAGAGAGGAGGCATTTCGAGACCCTATGCCTGCTTGAAGCTACCTTCCCACCATCATTCTTTGATCTCATGCTGCAGCTAACAGCACACCTCGCGAGGGAAATCTGGTTCCATGGCCCATCTTACCTTCATCAGATGTTTCCATATGGGAGGTTCTATGGATTCCTGAAATCATTGGTACATAACCGGTTATTTCCGAAGGGAGCCATTGTTCGTGGCTATGAGATCATTGAAGCAGTGGAGTGGGCCATGGGTTATATGGACCCCCAAAACCCCATTGGTGTGCCTCGCTCACAGCATGAAGGTAGGCTTTCAGTTGTTGGGACCCTGGGGAAAAAGTCAGTCACTCCGGAACCAGATGCCTTCCAAAAGGCTCATTTCACTGTGATACAACAGCTGCACCTCCGTTTGCCAATGAGCACAAGCGACAACTACGTGAAGACAACCCTGACTGTGGTAGGGCTTGGCTTGCAAAGATGCACATGCAAGGTTTCAGCAAGTGGCTCCGAGATTATGTCGAGACATGCAGCAATAATGCTGTAATAACCGACGAGATAAGGAATCTAGCAGCGGGGCCATTGTTCACTGTTACAAGATACCAAGTAATGGATATCAATGGATACACGTTCTACACCATGGCCCAGGATAAAAAGAGCGTCTATCAAAATCGTGGTGTGCGTGTACGGGCTGTTGTCGACGACAGTCATGATGATGATGACACGGAGACAGACACATATTATGGTCAAATAGAGGAGATATGGGAGCTTGATTATGTAGGATTGAAGGTAGCCTTGTTTCGGTGTAGATGGGTCACCAATGGGAAGAGAGCTGTGAGCAAGGACAAATATGGTTATGTTAGTGTTGATCTCCGGGTCTTTGATTACAAAAACGAACCGTTTGTCTTCGCCAACTATGTTGAGCAAGTGTTCTATGTACCTGACCTTGCAAAGAAGAACTGGTCTGTGGTTATGCCTGAAAAAAAGGATTGTTGGGGTTGAAAATGTTGTTGAGGAGGAGGAATACAACCAGTTTGATGAAATTCCATCCTTTGACACTTCATACAAGCCCCGACTCTTGGGAGCTAACAAAACACCGTACTTGTGAAGCGACCATAGTGAAAAAATCCATATACAGAAATCAAGGAAGAAAAAGCAAGCCTGATTTCTGCTGAATCCTTTTTGTAATGCAGGATGTGTCTATTGGTGGAAATGGAATCTGTTTTGTAATATAAAGGATGCGATGTATTGGTGGAATTTGAATCCTTTTTGTAATATATGGGATGTGGTGGAATTTGAATCCTGCTTGTAATATATTCTGCCTAAGATACTATATATATTCTGTTTATATTCTGCTTCAGTTAAGTAAGTATGTTGCAGGCTGCTTCAGTTCAGTAACATGCGTTAATATCAAAGAGACGAGTATTATCCAACCCGCATCGCCTTTGTTAAGGGCAAGAGACGAGGATTAACCAACCCGCATCGCCTTTGTTTTGGGCAAGATATGCGAAATCACACATAGATTACATCAAAAGAGACGCGGATTAGCCAGCCCCCGTCGGCTTGTTCTTCTTCATGGTTGCAAGTGAGTAGGTAAATCATACAAAAAATTGTACTGCACACAGATAATCACACAAGCATAGCTCTTGAGATGCAAAATCACACACACAGATTACAATCAGCATTGATACATCAGAAGGTTACAAAGCGGCCATCTATGTTCATCATCACTAGGCACTACCAGGATGAGGAACATAGATCTAAACTAAGCAAAAGAGATATACTTCCGTCGGCTTGTTCTTCATGACGAGAGGTGCTGACTTGGCGATGTTGAGGCTCAAAGGTCGATCTTGCTCGCCTTCCCTAGGCTCAAAGGTCGATCTTGCTCTCCTTCCCTGCCCGTCAGTCGATCGTCGGAGGTGAAGAGAAAGGAGGCCGCCGTCGGCTTGTTCTTCATGACGAGATATGCTCCAGATTCTGGCTTCTTCTTCATGCTTACAAGTGAGCACAAGAGAAAGATATAGAGAGGGTGGAAACATATCCCTTCAAAAATCCTCCTCCTGGAGGAGGGAAAGCAAAAGGAAGTGCAAGTTTGACAGGAAAGCTGCAGCATAATGTTTCTGGCTTTCCGTCGGCTTGTTCTTCCTGATGCCAGGAGGTTCTGGGCTACCTTCCCCCGACAGCTGATATATCACAAGGATTTTTCTAGCAGCTGTGCTAGAGGGATGAGCAACCCAATCACCCATATCACAAGAATTCTTCTAGCAACTGAGAGATCGAGGAGGAGGAAGAAGAGAGAAAAGCAAAAGCTTGCGCGCTACAAGATCTATTCTTTGTGCCATAGGTAGATCTAGATCTAGAGAAGAAGGAAGCAAGTGAGGAGGGCCGATAGGCGTCGGTGCCTTTTTATAGCAAAAACAAGGAAGGGATAACATCGGTTGGAAAAAAAAGAGGAAGGGATAAGATCAAGACCACAGGAAACGGGAAGGTTCCCAAGAAATTGATGCCAGATCCGGTCAATGGGGAAACAGTTGCCCAGTCAATGGCTGAGAGCAGAGGTAGTGATTCCAATGTAGAATTAAATGATACGCGGATTAACCAAATGTCGTCTCCATTGCTTACTTAAACCGTGTTTGGAAACAAATCTCCTGTATCTTCTCCTTCCAAAATAATTTAGATCCCCTGCCCCTTCATCTACCCGCGAAAAAACAGCAATTGCCTACTCCTCATCGTCACCATTCCCGGCCGGAGATGAATAGCATGCCGGGAAGAAGCAGGCGGCACCAGCCGTCGTCGCTGCTGGACCTCCCTCAGGACCTCCGCATCGAGATTGCGGCGCACGTCGGTGCGACCTCAGGGCGGCCCTTGGCTGATCTCCGCAGCCTACGCGGTACTTGCTCGACCATGCACCGCGTGTGCGGCCACGGCGACGCCGGCCGGCATTTGTCGATAGAGGGGATACGAGATGAGATTTCTTGGGTGTGGGACCCCAACGCTTACAAAGCATTCCTTGCTATGCTGACCGATCTCTGGAATCCGGAGGCTTGCTTCTTCTCCGGGATCAAAGCCGTCTTCATGGAAAACAGGGGATGCAGTGATCTCCGGCGCACCGCCGAGGGTGGGCACAATGCGGCGGCCTATCTATACGCCATCTTGCTCTACAGAGACAATGGCGGTGCCGCCGCCGCCGACACCGCGAAGCGGTACATGAGGCGGGTCGCGGGCGACGGCAGTACGACGTCGAGATGGCTGAGCAACGAGGGGTGTCTGCCTTTGCGCGAGAAGGCCGCGCGTGCGATCCACTCCTCGACTTGGCGCATTTGGGGTGAACCGCTGCTGCCTTCGGCATAGGTGCGCGGCGATCAGCCGTGCGCAGGCAACGGCGGCTGCTGCGACATGGATAAAGGATGGCTTCGAATTTCTCTGTTTTGCAGCGAAGACTGTAGGCTCCGCTGCGAAATGGTGAAGTTCGAACGGAGTATTGGAATAGGAAATCAGTAGTAGATTAGCTTTTGTATGTTGCTCGAATTATCTGTGTCAAATTTTGTAAGAGCAGCAAAGCCGACGCGGGTTATCAGCCCCGCGTCGCTAATGACTGTGGGGCCCAGTTCTATTCAAATGAAGAACAGTTCCCATTTCTCCTTTTAATCTGGAATCAAATGTTGTAACAAGTATTTCTTCGTCGTAATTAGTCCAAATTTGATATTTTTTTCTAAATTTTTCTAAAATCACCATCTTTTCATTAATTTTATTGTTTAGTATATATTCGGTTTGTTGAATAATGTTTATATACTTTATTTTGTTCTTTGTAAGTACAACATACAAATAATATTTGTTTTACACAACCATTAGTGATGAAACTTTGCATTTCGTAAGCTTAAGGTGAACACAAGGTTTTGTTAAGTTTTCAAATGCATATGAGTTCGAACATGTTGCAAAGTGTGGAAAACTTCAATGTTCAAGCAACATTCTAGGAAACTATGTGAGAGATGTAGACATTTGTACACAAGTATATTATTCCTTCATCGATACCATTTGAAATTTTGAAGACAAGTTTAGGTACCTAAATTATGTTACCAAGTCAATTTGTAGATTTTTTAGAGCAAATTTGATGTTATTAGAATTATTATATAATTACCATGGGGTGTAAAAATGAAATATATGAATTTTGGGCTAACAAGTGTGACTGTTGATATTTTATTCAAATACTAAATGTCCAAATACGAATTGTTCGTATTTTTATGATTTTTTAGGTGCTATTTTATGGGCTCTAATATTTTAGGAAAGCAAGTTTCATTCCAAAAAAACAGTGACGGGCCCACGCGTCAGCGTCAGCAGCCAATATAAAAAAGATAACCGTTGCCTGCCCACCCGGACCCAACTGCCAAAAAAGGCGATGCGGGTTCACTAACCATCGTCGCCAATGACACTGGCCCACGCGTCAGCGTCAGCGTCAGCAGGCTAACCCGCGTCGGCAATGACTATCCATTGTCTCTAAGATCTAATTCATCTCAACAGATCTCCAGTTCATCATAACAGAACACATATCATAGGAGACGTGGATGGATCAAACAACCAAACTAATTAACTAAGCAAACAAAATCAAACAACCAAACTAATTAACTTAGCAGTTCATGATCTAGAAACAAACTAAGCAGTTCAACAACCTGACGAACACAAACACACACACACACACAACCTAAGCAGTTCGACCAAGCAGGAGTCTATCATTTAGTCGGTCGCCGCCGTCGGAGTCCCGCCGTCGTCGCCGCCGTGGCTGCCGTCGGAGCCATCGTCGCCGTCGGAGCCGCCGTCGTCGAAGACGAAGTGGCGGCGGGCAGCCCGCTTGACCACGGGGAGGTTCTCGAGCTTCTCAGCCAACCTGTGGATCCTGAAGGCGAGACCCTTCACGCTCGGGTCCTTGTCCACTTCATGATGCACCTTGATGTCGAAGGTCGCGCCAACATCTTCAAGCTTTCTGAAGGCGCTCCTGAGCAGGTCGACGGCGAACTTAGTGTCGTCGAAGAACGGTTCCTCGTCGGCGTCCTTGGTCGCCGGCTCCTTCCCCTTCTCCAACTTCCTCCGATGGCGGCTTTCGTCGTCGTCGTCCTACCTTCGTCCCCGCTTCGACGGCGGCGGGCTCCTCGACGCCATCTCCTCCTTCTCTCGGTGACCGAAGATTTGTAGTGGTAGATCACGAGGAGGAAGAAGAAGCGAAAGAGATGATAAGCTTATGGAAGAAGCAGGGGAAAGCAGGGGAAGGCGAGGGAGTTATATTGACAAGACGCGGAACCGTCAGGCACCTCTGCCCCCACCCACTACTCCATTACTGCCAGTACGTGCCACTCAATTGCGCATCGGGCTCCGTTTCGGGCGCAAAACCGTCCAAAACCACGCGTCGCCTTTCAATTACGCGGCAAGGAGAAGGGGCAGGGGCAATGATGTCGGGCCCACTTGTCAGCGGCAGCAGCCAAACTGCGGCGCCTTTTCAATTTCCATTTATTGTTTTACATGGACGAGGCGCCTTCTTCAACTTCAACCCTCGTCGCCTTCTTCAACTTCAATCCTCGTCGCCAACTTCATCCCTCGTCGCCAACTTCAACCCTCGTCGCCTTCAACTTCAACTCTTGTCGCCTTTCAATTTCCAAACCCCGTCGCTTTTCTATTTCCTCCCCTTCTCCTTGATGGCCGCGGTGTGCTTGATGCAACTGCTGCCAGATGATCTTGTCACCCAGATCATCGTCCACTCCATCAAGGATGAGCCCGTCATCCATTTTCTGAACCTTCGCAATAAAATCTGCGGCACCTTCCGGCGCATCTGCGACTCCGATGAGGTACTACTGCACGTGTCGCTATGTGATCTTCGTGAGGTGTGCAAGAATCGCTACGTCAGGTCGTGCTTTGAGCAGCGCTTCTGTGAGGCCAATCATCCGGAGGCATTATGCTTCGAGGGGATGGAGAGGTTGATGAGGCGGCGGAACCTCGATAAGGGTCTGAAGTTCATCGGAGATGCCGCTGCTGAAGACTCCGGTGCCAAGTACTTCTTAGCGATGCTGAAGTACTGTTGCAACCCGGCGGACCCCGAAGCCATGGCACTGCTCCAGGAAATTAGCGGCAGCCCGTCGCCCCCTGACGGGCGGTGGAATAACCACAACCTGCGGCGGCTGCACTACCTCGTCAACCAGGATCTCCACAACATTGCGTGGTGGTACTGGCTTGATGACGGCGACGACGACATTACGTTGCTGCCCATCCAGAATCCCCACATCTGCATTTGGGCAGCGGGATGTAGGCACTACAGGCCGGATACCAAAGAGATCATCCACTACTGCAGCGTCGAGTGTCGCATCCGTCATGAGTTCGACCTCTGGATGCGTAGCTTCCGTCCCGCCGTGGAGTACGCCGTCAGCAGGATGAACATCGGGATGTAGGCGCAAGCATCAATGAACATTATCTATCTTGAATGTAAATTATTAGATATTACTAAATGCGGATTTGATTTTATCAGGATGTCAGTTTTTAATCGGTTTTTGATAGATAATATTTGATTTGTCACGTTTGTGAGTCAAATCGAAGGTTGCGGTGGTCTCATTTGCCGCCAACGAGGCCTAGGATGCCCTCTTGGGTGTCAAAATCGCTGAAGCGGGCATGGCGGGGGCGGCGGTGGGCGGCGGTGCCCTCTGCTTCCTCCTTTGTTCTATTGGAGAATGAAGAACAGTTTATCCGTCCCGCGTCGCCGACGGCATTTCTCTTTTTAATCCGCAATCAAATTTTATAACATGTATTTCTCCGTCGTAATTAGTCCAAATTTGATTATTTTTTTCTACAATTTTCTAAAATCACTGTGTTTTCATTATTTTCATTGTTTAGTGTATATTCCGTTTCTTGAATAATGTTTATATGCCTTATCTTGTTCTATGTAAGTACAACATATAAATAATATTTGTTTTCCACACCTCCTGTAATGAAACTTTGCATTTTCGTAATCTTAAGGTGAACCACAAGGTTTTGTTAAGTGTTCAAATGCATATGAGTTCGAACATGTTGCAAAGTGTGGAAAACTTCAATGTTCAAGGAACATTCTAGGAAACTATGTGAGAGATGTAGATATTTGTACACAAGTATATTATTCCTTCATCGAAATCATTTGAAATTTTGAAGACAAGTCTAGGTACCCAAATTATGTTGCCAAGTCAATTTGTAGATTTTTTAGAGCACACTAGATGTTAGTAGAATTATTACATCATTAACATGGGATGTAAAAACGAATTCTAAGAATCTTGGGCACACAAATGTGACTGTTGATATTTTATTCAAATACTAAATGTCCAAATACGAATTGTTCGTATTTTTATGATTTTTTAGGTGTTGTTTTATGGGTTCTAATATTTTAGGGAAGCACGTTTCATTCCAAAAAAAATAGTGGCTGGCCCACGCGTTAGCGTCAGCAGCCAAACTAAAAAGATAACCGCTGTCCGCCCGCCGGACCCAACTGCCAACAAAGGCGATGCAGGTTCACTAACCATCGTCGCCTATGACACTAGCCCACGCGTCAGCGTCAGCAGGCAAACCGTGCGCGGGCTGCTCAAAATTTCCCACCTATATTGACTATAATGCCTATGGAATTCCAATTGCGGCACAGAGACGTCAAGGGTACGCCAGTAATTTCCTTAAACACAGTTACGCGCGCCGTTCATATTCGGCTCCTCACTAGACAGATCCACAACGCCCGCACTCTCCCCACCGCCGCCGCCACTCTCCCCGCTCGCCTTCGCCGCTCTCTCCACGCCGCAGCCCTGCTCTTCTCCAGCCCCACCACTCCCTGCATGACGACGGTGACGAGGACGCGGTTACTGGCGTGCGGATGGCTTCCCGGCCAACCTAAAGACGGTTGACGCGGATCCGACATCCCCGGCCACGACGCCGAGCCGGCCACCTCAGGCCTGAAGGACCGATTAGGCGAACCAGAGGGGGGGGAGTGAATGGGAGCTGATAAAAATTCTTCTCGAAGCAGATGAGAACTCCAACAAGACGAACACGGCTTCCAAAACACGTCTCCGACTCAACAACCCAAGTTGGTCAAGACCACGCAGCCACTGAAGTGCTACTGGTCCTAGGAACCAACAACCACCTACACCTACTCGAGAACGCAGCGGAAAAACTAACTCGAGCAGCTACTGGGCTACACCGGTCAGGCCGGTGAGCGGCACCGGTCAGACCGGTCCCTGCTGGCAAAATCTGAGAACTTCCACAAAAGGCCTCTACACCGGTCAGGCCGGTGTAGCTTGCCGGTCAGACCGGTCCAAGCCAGGAAATCCCAAATCCACCAAACTGACCTCCCGAGCTCCAAACAGGACCAAACCCGAAACAGCAGCAACACAGAATAACAGGGAACTCACCAAGACGTTCACCCGAGCAAAACTCAATAGAGAGTCTGCACCGGTCAGACCGGTGAGAAGCGCCGGTCAGACCGGTGTGACCTGAGCTCTCGGGATGAACAGCGCCCGCGGGTCAACTCCCCCAAATCCAACTCCCGATCTCCCGAATCGCTCCACGGTTTTGCACAAGACTTTGGGGATAGTAGGAACACCTCATGGGCACTCCATAGCCAAGATTTGGTCCACCAAAACTTGTCAAAACAAGAGGAATCGAGGAAATCCCACCAAGAACGCCTCTAACCCTAGAGCCAAGAAAACCCCAAAATCGAGCCCCTTTGCTCACGGATTTGGGTGGGGAATCAAAGGGAAAAGAACCACGAAGGGTTCACACATACATCCCCCACCTAATCCCAAAGAGAAAGGCCTCGAAATCGCTCCAAGAAAATCGCCAAGAAAGGGTTCCGAAAATCACCAAAAAGGAGAAACGGGAAAGACACATCCAAGCCTTGAGGAACCACGCCGAATCATCTATACATACCAAAGAGGTTCATACAAGGTCTAGCTTGCCGCCCGATCATCCTTCCCTCTCACAAGATCTCACCATGAAGCTCTCAAGCTAGTCCTAAGAAAATCCTAAGGAAAATAGGAAGAGAAAATAGGAAAACAAATGAGCTAGGGTTCCAAGAGATGGCTGCCATCCTCTCACCACTTGGGTTATATGGAGGCAACCGAAAGACGAAAATACCCTTACTAGCTAACTAGGGATACATGCCCCTCAAGGGCAAATTCGGAAATCTTTGTCTTCGCTCCATCGGACGGATGCCCAGCGACCGCAAACTTGCTTAGCCTCGACACAAGCCTTGCGATCCCGACGCGTGTCCTCCGCTTCGAAGATTCCGGACTGCGTCGTCGCACACCGGTCGGACCGGTGCTCCTCACCGGTCAGACCGGTACCCACCGGTCAGACCGGTCAGACCCACCGGTCAGACCGGTCCGATGCTGCTGCACCTCCGTCTTCGGTTCTTCGGTCTTGGCTTTGTGGATCAACCAAGGAACCCAGTGGTTTTCTGGTGAACCACCGGAAACCCTGCGAACTTGGTGTAGCCTCCGCCAATCACCACTCATGACCCGGCTCCCATGTAGTCCCGGCTCGACCTTGGTTTTGAGGCTCAACCAAGAAACCGTCCATGACTTCATCTTGTCGTTCTTGCCACCATGCGGCCCGCACTTGACCCCGCTGGCCACCGGGTCCCTCGAACCAAGCCTACTTGTCTTCTCCACACCTGGAGGCCTCACCGACAACGACCTTTCACGCTTGTTCTTCACCTGCACCAACACCAGTCAAGCCGCAACCTGCACCTGTAATACTTAGCCAAGAATCAGTCCATACCACGTTGTCAATCACTCATCACACCAGGAAGCGACCATCCACCGGTCCTCGAACCACACCTGGCTCTCAATCTCCCCCTTGATGAGTGCATTGACAACACACACGTTTTGGTAACCAAGAGAAAAGGAAAAAAAAGAAACGACTAAAAGAAACTCTAACAAGCGATCGAAAGCTAAAGAAAGGCAAAGAGCAAGATCACTTGAAGAAGACAAGTCTCGGACCCCTTAGGCAAGGGCAACGGCTCGACACATCCGAGACAAAACCATGCTCAAGCAAAGAGCACAAGCCAACAATCCAAAGCTCGAAAACCACAAAGAGCTCCCCCTGCACACATGCAAGCTCCCCCTGAACCAATGCAACTCCCCCTGGACGAATGCATGCAAACCACCTCGCAAAACAGAGCAGCTACTTCAGCTTTGCTCTGACCGGTCAGACCGGTCAACCACACCGTCAGACCGGTGTGCTAGATCGCCCAGCACCTGAACCTCACACCGGTTAGACAGGTGTACCTCACCGGTCAGGCCGATGACCACCTGGGAAAAACTGGAAACTGCACGAGCTCAAAACTAGCTCGAAACCACTTGGAAACCTTCTAAATGCATGCAGCAAGCCAAAACATGCTCAAACTTCTCCCCCTTGTTGACTATGCATGAATCAAGCCAAAAATGCAAAAAATGCAACCTAGAGCTTCTCAAATAGACAAAATTCAACAAAGGATGCTACACATGTCCAAATGAGCAAGTTAGATACTCTATAGCTTCGTAATGACATCAACTACAAGATCACCAAGTTTCACAACCATTGGGCGAAGCTAAGATAGAATTGAGCAATTTTGCGAAAATTTACCCTCTCATGAGCAAAGTCCTAAACATGAGCAAAACATGTCAAAATGGCAAAGCCACACAAACTTCATGCTAGGACAACCATTCTAAGCATAAGACCATCATAAACACCCACAAGCACCTCATGTCATGTCAAAGCCACCGAGCCATGTGCCTACTTCTAGATATGAGACTTCTCATCGGTAGGCATCATGCAACGGTTTAGCACCCAAAGCAAAGTAAAATTAGCACATATGACATGGGAGCACATTTTCCAAGCAATTTACATTTCATTTTCAGATTTGAAATTGGTGAAAATATCGGCATGGGGGCTAAACATTCATGATGGCAAATGAGCCTTTGGCCCCATATGATCAAAATAAGCTATCCAACCACAAATTAAGCATACCCAAGCCACTAAAACATGTTAAGATCGTATAAAGGCATTTACTCACAAGAGAGCATACAAGTGACATTTTTCAAAAACATAGCCATCAACCATGGATATAAATCAAGATCATCAAGAGCTAAGCCAAACTAACCATAGCTTACCACACTAGCTCACAAAGACATACATATCATTGCATGGTGAACAAAGTATATAGGAGAAGCTTTTCCTAAACAATGCATATGATACAAAATGCATGCAACCTAAGATACAAAGATGCCTATACATCATGTTACATATGCCATGCCAAATGCAAGAAATGCACAAAGGAAAGCTATACATGTGCTACAAAGGAGCTCCCACACACCAACTCAAGAAATCAAACACACACCAAGCTCCCCCCGCAAACGAGTGAAAGTTGCTTGATCTAGGGGTTTGGTGAAAATATCGGCTAGCTGGTCATGTGTGGGTACATGGATCAAAGTGATTTTTCCTTTCTCTACGTTGTCTCTCAGAAAATGATACCTCACTTCTATGTCCTTGGTTTTGGAATGGAGCACTGGGTTCTTTGCAATGCTTATGGCACTGGTGCTATCACATTGAAGTGGGACATGGGTATACTCCTCACCAAAGTCACTCATGGTGTATGTGATCCAAAGGAGCTGAGAGCAACAACTAGCTGCGGCTACATACTCTGCCTCGGTAGTGGATTGAGCAACACTCGACTGTTTGCGGGAAGACCAAGACACCAAAGAAGAACCCAAGAACTGGCAAGTCCCAGAAGTGGACTTCCTATCGAACCGACACCCGGCAAAATCCGCGTCCGAAAATCCATGAAGAGCCAAAGAAGCCGACGCGGAGTACCAAAGGCCGAAGTCGGGAGTATGACGCAAATACCTGAAAATGCGCTTGACCGCTTGCCGATGCGAAGTCCTCGGAGACGCTTGAAAACGAGCGCACAGACATACCGAGAATTGGATGTCCGGCCTCGTCGCCGTCAAGTAGAGGAGTGACCCGATCATGCTTCGGTACTCCTTCTGGTCCACGTGTTCACCTTCCTCGTCCGCATCAAGAGCTATAGTCGTACTCATAGGCGTCGCCATGGCCTTGGAGTCCTCCATCTTGAACTTCCTCACAATGTCCTTGGTGTACTTAGCTTGGTGCACAAATGTTCCTTCGTTTGATTGCTTGATTTGTAGCCCGAGGAAGAATTGCAACTCGCCCATCATGCTCATCTCAAATTCCCTGCTCATGTCTTCTGCAAACCTTGCAACAAGAGAGTTAGACGAGCCACCAAAGACAATATCATCCATGTATACATGCACAATCAGTATATCTCTGCCCTGCTTGAGGAGAAACAAGGTCTGATCGACCTTCCCCATCTCAAATCCTCTCTCAAACAGGAACCCCCTCAGCCTACCATACCAAGCTCTAGGCGCCTGCTTCAACCCATACAGCGCCTTCCTGAACTTGTACACCCGGTGGGGGTACTTCTCACTCTCAAACCCCGGTGGTTGCCTCACAAACACCTCTTCCTCCAACACACCGTTCAGGAAAGCACTCTTCACATCCATCTGGTACAACTTGAACCCTTTAGCCACGGAAAAAGCTAGAAGGATCCTGATCGCCTCCAAACGAGCTACAGGGGCGAAAGTCTCCTCGTAGTCGATCCCCTCTTTCTGACTGTACCCCTGAGCAACAAGTCTCGACTTGTTCCTTACCACTTCTCCTTTCTCTCCCTCTTTATTTTTCCACACCCATTTTGTCCCAATCGGCTTACACCCTGGAGGAGGGTCAACCAACACCCAAACTTGGTTCCTCTCAAAATTCTCCAACTCCTCATGCATCGAATTAACCCAATTATGATCAGATAGCACGTGTCCAATGTCTTTGGGCTCAAAGGTGGCAACAAAAGCAGCATGAGCGAAATGAGAATTGTTCCGAACCCTCGACCATGTAGTACGTTCATTCATGTCGCTGATGATTCTCGACGCTGGGTGATCCACTTGCACTCGCCGGGGAGGTTCTCGCCTTGATGCTACCTCCCCCTCAACAGCAGTTTCGCCTTGATCTGGGTTTGTCGTTGTAGGTGTGGGAGAGGGCCCATTCTCGATCGTCGTCGAAGTAGTAGGTACATGTTCAGCCACGGACACCACACCGCCATCTTCATCATCTCCATGTTCATGCTCCTCCTCCTGAAAGATCTCCTCGCCAAGTTCGTCGTCACCTGCATACTCAAAAACAAGCTGACTACGTGGCTGTGTCTCGTCGAAGGTTACCTCGCAAGTCTCCACGATTTGGTTAGTTTCAAGATTGAGCACACGAAATGCTCTAGAATGAGATGCATAACCAAAGAAAATGCCATCGACAGACCTAGCCTCGAACTTGTCCAACTTCTTCCCTTTCTTCAGAATGAAGCATTTACAACCAAAGACATGGAAGTGACTCACCTTGGGTGTGCGACCGTGCATCAACTCGTAACAGGTATTCTTCTTGTGAACCCTGAGGTAGATCCTGTTCGATACATAGCACGCGGTATTGACCGCCTCAGCCCAGAACCTTCTCGGAGTCTGATGCTCGTCGAGCATCGTCCGAGCCATCTCGCACAAGGTTCTGTTTTTCCTTTCCACCACGCCATTCTGAGGGGGCATATACGGACTCGAAAACTGGTGTTCAAGACCCAAGTCATGGCAAAAGGTTTCGAAGCGAGAGTTTTTGAATTCCGAGCCATTGTCACTGCGGATCGCTCGTATGGCATCTCCGTGCCTCTCGTTCCTTAACCCCAAGACAAGATCTCGAACAAAACCAAAAGTCTCCCCTTTCTCCTCAAGAAAGAACACCCACGCATACCGAGAGTAGTCGTCCACCACAACAAGGACATACCACTTCCCACCCGCAGATCGCACACGAGCTGGGCCAACAAGGTCCATATGGAGCAGCTCGCATGGACGCTCAGTCATCACATCGGTGAGAGGCGGGTGAGAAGAGGCTACCATCTTGGCATGCCTACACGGTGCACAAACCAACTCTTTCTCAAACCTCAACCGTGGTAATCCTCGGACCAAATTGAGTTTACTCAAGCGAGACAAAAGGTCAAAGCTCAAGTGACCCAACTTCCTATGCCACTTCCGCAACTCACTCGAAGAACCAGCCAAAAAGCAACGCTCCACACCAGAAGACTGAGAGAAATCAGCTCGGAACACTTGACCCTCGGGAACGACCATGCAAACAAGGTCCCCTCGAGAATCTAAAATCCGAGAACCACCAGGCCGAAACAACACCTCAAAGCCCTCATCCAACAACTGGGACACAGAAAGCAAATTGAACCCCAGCGATTGAACAAGAGCAACACGCCTGAGAGTGACCTTGTCACTTACCTTGATCTCACCTTCTGATAGCACACGCCCTCGCCCATTGTCCCCAAAGGTGATGTATGTCTTGGACACCACCGGGACGAGACTTGAGAACCACCCCTTGTCTCCGGTCATATGCCTCGAGCAACCGGAGTCAATCAACCCAACATTCCTCAAGTCTCCCACCTGAAATTCAAAAGCAAGCACGTAAGTGAACAAACGACTCAGCACTGGGGTTAGTACCAAAAGAGTAAAACCAGTGCCGAGCCATTTGCTCCAAAGTGGGGTTAGCACAAACCAAAACATCACGCCTATCAAAGCTACCACCACGAACACCACCACGGTAACCACTACGAGGGAACCAACCCTCTCTAGCTGGAGGAGGACGAAAGCTACGAAAGGAAAACCGTGGATCGTTCCTCCTCTCCATCTCAAAGCTACGACTCCTCCCACCCCCGTATTGAGCACGAGGTGGAGAACGCCTAGCAAACTGACCACTTGCAAACTTTCCAGACCAACCACCAGAACCACGACCATCAGAACCAAACCAAGCATCCTCACGAGCATGAAAACCAACTCGCTGTCTGCCCTGACCTGCACCGGTCTGACCGGTGTAGTGCACCGGTCTGACCGGTGTAGCTCGGCTAGCAGCACCACCTGCTGCCTTCTGGTCTCCCCAAGCCGGAACCTTCCTCACAATCGCCTTGGCTATGGGCATCTGCATACGAGGCTCAGGTACACCATTAGAGGGGTGGTACCTGTCCTTGTTAGCCCACTCTCTAGCCATTCTCTCCTCACGCTTCCTCTTAAAGCAAAACTCATCCTTGTGACCATCTCTCCCACAATACCCACAATGGAACTTCATGGGCTGTGGCTTAGGCTTTGGCTTGGGTTGGGGCTGCCCACTTGGTTTCTCACCCTTCTTCTCTCCTTCCTCACCTCCCTTTGGGCTCACAAACTTCACCAGTTTCTGGAAATCATTTGTTGGGTGAGGGAATATGGGTGGATCTGGAGTAGTGTCAAGTTTGTTTCTGAGATGGTTAGGCTTGGGCTCAAACTTGTTATTGTGTCTGTTTGGTGGTAGGATAGGGATCTCTCCAACTCTCTCAATCCCTCACCACTGTTCTCTCCAAGCTTGTCAGCCCCAAGTGCCTGACCATCACAGCGTTTGAAAGCCGCTATCATGATACCAAGCTGAGGCTCCTGACCCGACAACCAGCTCATACATTTCCTTAGCTCATCATTCTCATCCTGCAAGCGATCAACATAATGCGCAAGCTCCAAATTCTTAACCGCATGCAATTCACAAGTAGAGCAAGAAGTGGGAATAGGCTCTTTCAACTTAGCTTCAAGCGAAACAGTGTAAGCATGCATCTCATCAATCTTTCCATGCAAAACAGGGCAAGAAGTGCAAGCACCTAGCAAAGCAGGTCTAGACTTAAGCTCAGCCACTTCAACCCTATGCATATCTAGTTCATCACAAGTAGAAGCATGCTTATCCTTAAGAGCAGTAAGATCAGCTAGGTACATAGAACAATCACAACAATCAATCTCATCAGAAACCACAGGAGAAGCCTTAAGCGAATCAATCTCAAGCTTAGCATCTAGGTTCTGGGTTTTCTAGTTCAGCCACACGGTTCCTAGCATCTTCTAGTGAGGCCCTAAGCTCTTTCCTCATCTTCTTGGCCTCTCTAAGCATGTGATCACGGTTATCAAGCAAGTCAACCAACTCATCATTCTCCTTAAGCAAAGAGGAGAGCTCATCACATACCTCATCCTCGGAGTCGGAGTCCGAGTCGCTCTGGTGACTCTTCTTGCTGCCGGAGCTACGAGCCATGTCGCAAAGGCCATCTCCTGCAAAGCAGCTCAACCCGCTCAAGTTCCTGGACGCCTTCTTGTTCCTGCGCCGATCACCTTCATCTTCGCTGCTACTCGAGCTCGAGGAGGAGTAGACGGAGCTGGAGTCGACGTCGCTCGCTCCGACCATCGCTCGGGCCTTCCTACCGCGGCCGTCCTTCTTCCTCGATCGTCGCTCGTCCTTGTGCTTGTTCTTGTGCTTGTGATCGCGCCTTGATCGGTACTTGCCGTCCTTGCTCGACCGGTGCCTGTAGCCGTCCTTGTAGCCATCCTTGTTCTCCGTCTTCTCCGGGCAGTCGGCGATGAAGTGTCCTGGCTTGCCGCACTGAAAGCACGTCCGTGCTGTCCTCCTTATGTTCACCCGGTTCTCGTGCAGCCTCTCGAACCGCCTCGTTAGCAATGCCAGCTCGTCCTCTCCAAGCACGTCGAACTCCTCGTCTGGCAAAGACATCAAAGAAGACAGAGAGTACATCCTGGAGGATGCGTTAGTGTTAGACTTAGCTCCTTTGCCACCAACGAGAGCGAGACTATGAGAATCAGTCGGGCTCTCGATCTTGGCTGTCATACCACGGTCCAACTCAGCCGACTTGAGCTTCGAGAACAGCTCGTTCACCGTCAAGGTGTCATACTTCTCGGACTCAACAATAGCCTCAAACTTTCCATCCCATACGGTACGATCTAATGAGTGCAAGAGCTTCACGGCTCTATCATGATCATCGTATGGGAGCACGGCCACATTGGCTCTCATGTTGTTTACAACGACCGTAAACCGCTGGAAAAGGCCATCGACGGACTCGCCGGGGAGATGAGTGAAGTTCTCGTACTCTCTCCGGTAAGTCGCGTACATCCGAGCCAGAACCTGAGCATTCCCAACATGAGCATCCTTCAACTGCCCCCAAATCCTACAAGCTAAGTCATCTGTCTGAACCCGATCGAATTCGGGCTGACACAGAGCACGAAACAAGTAGTCGACAGCCTAGTTGTTGGCTTCGAACATATCCCTCGATCCTGGAGCAAGGAAGTTCATCGGATGAACATAAGCTGTGTTCACCGTAACGTCCCAAAGGATCTGACCCTTTCCGCGGAGGAACGCTGCCATCCGCCTCTGCCACATCTGGTAGTTCTTCCCATCGAAGTGCGGAGGACCCGAACCTCGTTCCTGGTACGCCATCTTTGGATCTTAGACTGGTAAGAGTCAATAAAGACCCGAACCGGCCCTGATACCAATTGAAGGATCGATTAGGCGAACCAGAGAGGGGGGGGGGTGTGAATGGGAGCCGATAAAAATTCTTCTCGAAGGAGATGAGAACTCCAACAAGACGAACACGGCTTCCAAAACACGTCTCCGACTCAACTACCCAAGTTGGTCAAGACCACGCAGCCACTGAAGTGCTACTGGTCCTAGGAACCAACAACCACCTACACCTACTCGAGAACGCAGCGGAAAAACCAACTCGAGCAGCTACTGGGCTACACCGGTCAGGCCGGTGAGCGGCACCGGTCAGACCGGTCCCTGCTGGCAAAATCTGAGAACTTCCACAGAAGGCCTCTACACCGGTCAGGCCGGTGTAGCTCGCCGGTCAGACCGGTCCAAGCCAGGAAATCCCAAATCCACCAAACTGACCTCCCGAGCTCCAAACAAGACCAAACCCGAAACAGCAGCAACACAGAATAACAGGGAACTCACCAAGACGTTCACCCAAGCAAAACTCAACAGAGAGTCTGCACCGGTCAGACCGGTGAGAAGCGCCGGTCAGACCGGTGTGACCTGAGCTCTTGGGATGAACAGCGCCCGTGGGTCAACTCCCCCAAATCCAACTCCCGATCTCCCGAATCGCTCCACGGTTTTGCACAAGACTTTGGGGATAGTAGGAACACCTCATGGGCACTCCATAGCCAAGATTTGGTCCACCAAAACTTGTCAAAACAAGAGGAATCGAGGAAATCCCACCAAGAACACCTCTAACCCTAGAGCCAAGAAAACCCCAAAATCGAGCCCCTTTGCTCACGGATTTGGGTGGGGAATCAAAGGGAAAAGAACCACGAAGGGTTCACACATACATCCCCCACCAAATCCCAAAGAGAAAGGCCTCGAAATCGCTCCAAGAAAATCTCCAAGAAAGGGCTCCGAAAATCACCAAAAAGGAGAAACGGGAAAGACACATCCAAGCCTTGAGGAACCACGCCGAATCATCTATACATACCAAAGAGGTTCATACAAGGTCTAGCTTGCCGCCCGATCATCCTTCCCTCTCACAAGATCTCACCATGAAGCTCTCAAGCTAGTCCTAAGAAAATCCTAAGGAAAATATTAAGAGAAAATAGGAAAACAAATGAGCTAGGGTTCCAAGAGATGGCTGCCATCCTCTCACCACTTGGGTTATATGGAGGCAACCGAAAGACGAAAATACCCTTACTAGCTAACTAGGGATACATGCCCCTCAAGGGTGAATTCGGAAATCTTTGTCTTCGCTCCATCGGACGGATGCCCAGCGACCACAAACTTGCTTAGCCTCGACGCAAGCCTTGCGATCCCGACGCGTGTCCTCCGCTTCGAAGATTCCGGACTGCGTCGTCGCACACCGGTCAGACCGGTGCTCCTCACCAGTCAGACCGGTACCCACCAGTCAGACCGGTCAGAACCACCGGTCAGACCGGTCTGATGCTGCTGCACCTCCGTCTTCGGTTCTTCGGTCTTGGCTTTGTGGATCAACCAAGGAACCCAGTGGTTTTCTGGTGAACCACCGGAAACCCCGCGAACTCGGTGTAGCCTCCGCCAATCACCACTCATGACTCGGCTCCCACGTAGTCCCGGCTCGACCTTGGTTTTGAGGCTCAACCAAGAAACCGTCCATGATTTCATCTTGTCGTTCTTGCCACCATGCGGCCCGCACTTGACCCCGCTGGCCACCGGGTCCCTCGAACCAAGCCTACTTGTCTTCTCCACACCTGGAGGCCTCACCGACAACGACCTTTCACGCTTGTTCTTCACCTGCACCAACACCAGTCAAGCCGCAACCTGCACCAGCAATACTTAGCCAAGAATCAGTCCACACCATGTTGTCAATCACTCATCACACCAGGAAGCGACCATCCACCGGTCCTCGAACCACACCTGGCTCTCAAGGCCACGAGCCGACGTGGATCCGGCCCCTCCGACGATCACGAGAACAACTACTTCATTCGCGACAGAGGTTAGTCCTGCTTGAATCCCCAACACCCTCTCTCTCCTCGGCCACCAAATCTGCTATATATTCATGTCAATGTGGATTAGGGAGACAAGCCTTGATAGTTCATCTTTAATTGATTGACTGTGGATTTGATGGATGGATTTTGTTGCCCCAAGTCTGTTTGAATAAATTGTTGCTAACAGATGAAGTTATATGAACTGTTGAAATTCATTTTCATGTTCCTGGTGCTACAATTTTTGCACTGTAAATTCATGAAAAGCATTGAGGATGTTAGCATACTTTAATTCTGCTATGCTTTGAATGTACCAGATCGACAGTTATGCTTTGGACCTGTTAGCATACTTTAATTCTGCTATGCTTTGAATGTACCAGATCGACAGTTATGCTTTGGACCTGTTAGCATATTTTAATTCTGATGGCCACATAATGTCAGTGGGAATTGCATCGCAGTGGTTTATAATGTAGTCCACCCAATCTACTATATATTCATGTCAAGGTGGATTAGGGAGACATGCCTTAATAGTTCATCTTCAATTGATTGACTGTGGATTTGATGGATGGATTTTGTTGCTCCAAGTCTGTTTGAATAAATTGTTGCTAACAGATGAAGTTATATGAACTGTTGAAATTCATTTTCATGTTCCTGGTGCTACAATTTTTGCACTGTAAATTCATGAAAAGCATAAAGGATGTTAGCATACTTTAATTCTGCTATGCTTTGAATGTACCAGATTGACAGTTATGCTTTGGACCTGTTAGCATACTTTAATTCTGATGGCCACATAATGTCAGTGGGGATTGCATCGCAGTGGTTTATAATGTAGTGATAACTAGACTGTCTTATGCTTTGTTGTGAGTGTTAATTGTTTCACTACTGTCATATATATTGTTATTGTTGGTGCCATGATGTGTTGTGAGTGTTGTTTCACTACTGTCATATATAATGTCATGACCATTGCTTTATCCTCTTGTTGCATGTACACATGGAACTCACAATCCATCGCTGTTGAAGTTGGACAAGGAAGCAGTTGAAGGAATTTATTCTCTGCTTTGATATATAAGCATATTGTTGTGTCCCTGTCAAAATGGTTAGCACCTATCCCTGTATGCTAATTAAGTAAAACATGAACTGTGTATGTCTATGCTGATTTTATTTACGACTTGTAATGATTTCTAGTGTAATATCAGCTATTTTGCCTATCAGAGAAAACAAATTTATCTAATAAGAATTTTGTTTAGATTTTCAGTCTTGCTTATGTTTCTCTACTGACAACCTGACATATCATCTATGCAGTCTCCCACAACAACAAACTCCTCTATCTCCAGTGCATCATCACAGCCCATCGTCGGTGAACCTTCTTCACAGGGTCACTCAACACAGACTGCTGCGAGTAGTACTCGATCCCGCGGGTCAAGGACACAAACCAAATGGCCAGAAGACAAGTTGACTGCAACTAGACTTGATGCCAATTTTTGGCCTACCCCAGATGCTGCGAGGGATAGATTTGTATTGGTCTGTGGTCTCATTGCTCGGGAGAGGGTGTCAATCAACAAGGCGGTTGATGATCTCTCACCAATTGAGAAGGACCAACTGTTCACTGTTTTAGAGGAAAAGCTAGATTACCCAGCCAATCTGGAAGAATCAGTTCGCAAGAAGGCAGTTAAGGCAGCTATATCAGAGATTGGAACCTTGCAACGGCGGTTCAAGGCCCATTTAAGAAAAAAATATGTGAGCGAAGAGAAGACTCCCTTTGTGAAGCATGCCTTTTTGCAGTAACAAGACTGGGACATGTTTGTGCAGGAAACCAATTCTCCTTCATTTCAGAAATTGAGCCAGGACATGAAACAAAAGAGAGCATTGCATAATAAGCCACACAAGACGGGCAGAAAAGGTTTTCATGGTAAAAGGAAAGAGTGGGAGGAGGAGGATGCAAAGCTAGCTGCAGAAGGAAAACAGAACCCTTGGGACCAATTTTCTGGACGTTCGAGACCTTATCTGCGGGCAAGGGTAGGGAAGAAGAGGAAGAATACTAGTGAAGGAAGTAGGGGCATAACATTCAGTAACCCTGCGGTGGTGGGGGTAGCAGATAGGGTGAAAACACTTGCAGCTCAGGGTAGCGATGGTTCTTTCTCTGGGGTTAGGGAGGATGATATCCTCACCGCAGCACTTGAGACTCCAGAGCATCGAGGTCGGATCCGAGGCGTGTCTAGTTCACTTGGCTGGGGTAAAGAGTTTGGTGAAGAGTTCGCTGGAATGTACAGGAAGAAGAGGAACAAGAGGTCTGATGCTCATGATATGATGGACATAACATTTAAATCAATTGTCCATGCTCTAAGACTATCAGGCATCGAAATACCGAAAAATGTACTTCTTCCTTCCCAATTACCAGCGCCTGTCAATAGCAGCGAGGAAGAAGATGTGCATGGTAGCGAGGAAGAAGATGCACATGACCGCGAGGAAGAACATGCGCAAGACAGCGAGGAAGATGCGTGTGGCAGAGAGCAAGATCATTGGAATGCCAACGGTAACGAAGCGAATCAAGTGCACAGTGATAGTCGATCACCTATGCTGGACACAATAGATAAGTTGACAGAGCCAACCGCGTGCAGCCTTTTGGATTGCACCGGGATTAATGTGGAGCTCGCACTAGCGAAAGTCTTTCCATTTCAAAAGGCTTGCCATTCAGTACCGGTGCAAGATGGGTATGTTGTGGTGCAACCTACTTATGTGTGGGCCAATGCGGGTCACTACCCTCTGCCTGTACCAATTGATGGGGGTGACATAGCAACCCTAGCTGAGGCTCTCGTTCAAAGGATCCAATGGCCAAAGGACAGGATCCTTATACCACCCATGATGAGACATCCCAACCCTGAAGCCGCAACAGGTAGCAGGGGTACAACATCAGATGGAGGTACTGCAGCTCAGTGTCAGCAAGAGAAGGCTCAACAGCAGCAGCAGCAGCAGATCAGCAAAACTACGTAGCAGGAGCGTCGACAACAGCTGGAGGAGCCCAGGCAAACTCCGCCAAAGCAGCAGCTGCAACATGAGGATAAGCAATAGACGAAACAACAGCCTCTGCAGCAGTAGGAGCGTCGACAACAGCCGGAGGAGCCCAGGCAAACTACGCCTAAGCAGCAGCTGCAACATGAGGATAAGCAACAGATGAAACAGCAGCCTCTCCAGCAGCAGGAGCGTCGACAATAGCCGGAGGAGCCCAGGCAAACTCCGCCTAAGCAGCAGCAGCAACATGAGGATAAGCAACAGACGAAACAGCAGCCTCTCCAGCAGCAGGAGGAGGAGCGCAGGCAATCTCCCCCTAAGCAGCGGATGCAACATGCACAGCAGCCTCTGCAACAGGAGGAGGAGCCCAGGCAATCTCCACTGCAGAAGGGGAACCAGGCCAGGAAACCTCTGCCTAAAGATGAGATTCTTAACTGTATTATTGGGACAGAACAGGAACGACCAAAATACAAGCCTGGTGCACCTATGTTGTCAGAAGCAAACTTAGAGGCTGCTGGACCAAATTGTGCCAGGTTGCATGCTTACATCATGGAACACAGTAAGGATAAACTTGCCTTTCCAGCAAAGGTGGATCAAGACTACTTTAAAGGTGGTGGTGGTGCTTTAATGTTAAACATTGCATTCAGTAGCGTGTATAACCTTATAACCCCGGCTTCTCTGGATGTTACCTTCTTGAGGTTGTGGACATTGTAAGTCCCTTAAAACCTAAAAAGATATTTCTTTAATTTTGACCACAAAGTTCATGCATGCTAACAATTTGATTTTTTGTAGGAAAATGATGGACAAGGCAGCGGAGATGCAGATCAGTATTGGGTTTTTAGATCCAGATGTGTTTACATCCACAAATTTTTCTCAGCATTCTCGCCTTGTTACCAAAGCAATCTCAAATGCAATGAACAACGACTACGTGGTGGGTGCCTACTGCTCTAGCCACTGGGTAACAGTGATCATCTGTATGAAGTTCAAAGAGGTTTGGTATCTAGATTCTGCTAAACAACATCCTCCGCTAAAGTTCTCAGACCTCAAACCTGTTGTGGACTGGTCAGTATCTTGTAGGTTTTGTTCACAAAAATTCAATCTCTTAGTGTTTCTAATTGGTATTGCTGACCATGCAGGGCCTTTGGTACAATATTTGTAGTTTTGTTCACAAAAATTCAATCTCTTAGTGTTTCTAATCGGTATTGCTGATCATGCAGGGCCTTTGGTGAACATGCACAGGACGGAGTGACGAAAGGAAAGCAAAAAAAGCCAAAAGCCACACTGAAGCACAAAACAAATCTCGCTGTAAGACTGAGGTTTTTTATGGTCCCTTCTTACCTATTTGGTACTGCATTAACTTGTCATTTTGGTACCTCGATGCAGTGTGCTCAGCAGCCATAGGGGTCCTCTTTGTGTGGATTCCATGTGGCATTCCATATGTTAAGACTACTCGATGACATACCTGACATCAAGAAGGCTGCTGCAAGTAGATAATAATGCTCAACCTTGTCTCTGCTCATATTATCCATCTGATTTTAGAAACTGATTTCTACTTGTAATCTCATAAATGATTGTATTTTGCAGGATTTCAAATCTGCTGTAGATGTTTCCACAGAAGATCTAAAGCGTGTTCGGGAGATGTTGTGCGAGTACATTCTTAAGGAGACCATCGACCGAAAGGGCAACTTCTACAATGGTGCACCGTGAGTTCATTGTAGCCAGAAACTTGAAACTCATTCAGTCTTCTTTAGTCAGGTGTTATTGCCTGAGAAACCTCCTTGGCTTGCTTGGTTGGGGTCAGATGCTGCCTGGTTCAGGCAGTTTTATCATGACTCCATCCAAACAAGCCCTGATGAGAGTAACTTGAAACTTGATGTGATCCTAGCTTGTCTATAAATGTGATCTTGCTTGTCTATAAATGTGATCTTGCTTGCCTATATCTGTGATGTGAGAATGTGTTTGTGATGTCTCCTTACTGTGGTGGCTGCCATATCCTGGCTGGTTCCAGGACGGCAGGATGCAACCCCTGATGGCTGCCAAATCCTGGCTGGTTCCAGGATGCAGCCGGCAAGTGGGCAGGTTACTGTAGGGGTGGCCTACGTATCTGTAACGGGCGTTAATTAAAGCTCGTTACAAACACTGATCAGTGAGTAACGGGCTTCATTCGGAAAGCCCGTTACAAACATGCCAACAATGTAACGGGCAGTGTAAGAGCCCGATACCAGTCCAGACCGGTGGCCCCCAGGACATGGCCCATTCATTGAGATATAGGAGACGCAGGTTGAAAGCATGCGTCTCCTTTAATCGAGAGGAAGCAGATGCGCGTGGAAACAAATGCGTTTCATTTCGTCGAGACAGAGGAGACGTAGGTTCACGGCACGTGTCTCTGATGTTGATTTCACAGTAACAGGCTCTGTTTTCATGCCCGTTACCAAAGTTCCCTGTGGGCCCAGAGAAACAGCCATTTCACGTGACCGGTGACTAGTTGTGGTAACGATCGTTGTTTGATGCCCGTTATGAATCCTAGATGTGCTGAGACGCGCGTGAAATAGACGTGTCTCATTTCGTCAAGATAGAGGAGACGCAGGTACACAGAAGGAATCTCCGATATTGAGCTACTGTAACGGGCTGTGTTTTGGTGCCCGTTACCAAAGTTCCCTGTGGGCCCAGAGAAATAGCCATTTAACGTGACCGGAGGCTAGTTATGGTAACGGTCGTTGTTTTATGCCCGTTACGAATATGTCTTATCAGTAACGGACATCTGCCCGTTACCTTTCTTGGCTCATTTGTAACACTTGATCGGTAACGGGCGCTTTGCCCATTACGAAAGGCAATCTATGCCCGTTACCAAAGTCAGTTTTTCACGTAGTGACAGTAATGATCATAGGAAAATTATATAAGAAATTGAAAATTGTCCTAGGCTTCATAGCAGGGTGACAAGTAAAAGCAGAACTTAGTTCAGAACTGATTTGCCTCAGAACTTGGTATAAGATCATGACAAGCATGGAAGACATCATCATAGGCACTAACTTTATCAAGCTCAAGCTCAAGCTCAAGCTCCATCTATAGAACAAGTAAAAAGGCAGTGAGATTCAGAGAAACTTGCCTCACCGTCGTCGTGGTCGTTGTCAGAGTCAGAGACGAGGTCCTCTACACCTTCGCCGCTCCCTCGACCCCTCTTCGTCGTTGCCAGACACTTGTGCTCGCAAACGTGAGGCAGGCGCCTCGCCCACTTCGCTGCCCCCTCGCCGGCACGCTCCTCCTTGCCGCTGCTTGGCCCCTCGTCGGAACCCGAGAGGATCCAGTCGAGGACCCTCGTCTCCGGCATTGGGTTCACTCCACTGCCGCTTGGCCCCTCTCTGGCGCTCCTCACCGTCTCCCTCTTCGCCACCATCTCGTCGGCACGCGCGCGGATCCAGTTGCGGCACTGCTTCGCGTTCCGGTTCTCCTCGATCCCGGGTGCGCGGGGTCGTCCGCTGCTTGGCCCCTCGCCGGCGCTCATCGTCGTCTCTGTTTCCACACCTCCTCTCACCCCAGTGAGAAAGGAGGAAAGCGTCGTGTGCTGCGCTTATCCATTCAGAAGAAGATGGGGAGAGTCGGGAGACGGAATGGGCCGGGGCGGTTGAATATTCATCTTGCAAAATGGATTGTCACTACCGACGCGGGTTAGCAAACCCGCGTCGCTTTGTTGGCTGGTGCGCGGGCGGGCAACGGTTACCTTCTTTGTACTAGGCTATTGACGCTGACGCGTGGGCCCGTCACTTTTTTTTGAAATGACACTTGCTTCCCTCAAAAATTAAGGCCCATAAAACAGCACCTAAAAATTTATAAAAATACGAACAATTCATAGTTTGTTTTTGAGAATCGAACAAATCATAGTTGGGCATTTGGTATTTGAATAAAATATGAATAGTCACACGTCTCCTTGTGACCACATGTCTCTTTTGTGGCCAAGAGCTCTCCTGAGCGTACATGGGTTCCGAGGCGCGTGGCCGGCCGCCTGACGGTTCCCCGTCTTGTCAATATAAATCCCCGGCCGGCCAAGAACTTCGTCAACTGCGGCACCAAGAAAACCCCAGCACCACCATCTCCGGTCACCAAGAAGTGAATCCAAGAGATTCTTCTTCCTCAAGCGCGCACATGGCATCGTCAGAGCCATCCAGGAAGCGAGGAAGGGAGGAGGATGATGATGACGAAAGCTGCCGCCGTCGGCTCGTCAAGGAGGGGACGGCGCTGGCACCCGATGAGGAGTCCGAGGAGGTGTCGCCGCCCCCGCCCGACGAGCCCGAGGAGGTGCCGCCGCCCCCGCCCAAGGAGGTGCCGGCGCCGCAGCCTGTGGAGGCTGTTGCTCCTGCACTAACTGCTGACGAAGCCACTTGGTCAGTCAACTTGTTCCGCGAAGCTTTCAACAGGCTTCGACAGGTGGCCGTTCGTCTCGGGGTCCCAGCACCCAATGATCCGCTACAGAGGACCGTGAAGGATTACGCCTTCAAGATCCATATCTTGGCTAGGGACCTTGAGAGAGGCGTGCTCGCCCCCGTCGACGACGACAGTGGCGACGATGGCAGCCTCGACGGCTCCGGCTCCGACTCTGACTACCTCTGCTTAATTAATTTGTTCCTCTGTTAATGTGTTCCTCCTGTGTGTTTGTTGAACTTGTGATGAACTAGTAGATCCTCTGTTAATATGTTCCTCCTGTGTGTATGTTGAACTTGTGATGAACTAGTATATCTAAGAGACGCGGGTAGATCAATCCATGTCTCCTATAAGGCATTGCAATGTCTATGGCAGCAGCTTACAATGAATTGTAATGTGTATGCCAGAAGTTTGTTATTCTGTTTGTGTCATTATATGGCAGCAGTTTACAATGAATTGCAATGTGTATGCTAGAGTTATGCCAGAAGTTTGTTAATTACTCTATTTGTGTTAATCCGTGTCTCCTTTGCCTCGTGCTGCAATGAAATGTCAGCATAGATGAATTGATGAATTTTGTGATGTGTGACACATTAAGATTTGTGACCCAATTATCATTCCATCCATTCTTCATTCATACATTTAAGTTTGTCATCTGTGACAAATTTTTCATTCTTCATCCACACGGATGAAGCAAAAGCACCACTTTTAACACCAGAATTACTTCTTTGCAGCATACATCCCCAGTAAACATCCGAATACTACACAAAAAACAGCCACAATAATCAAGTTCATCTTCTAGATCACATTGTCCATCTTCTCCCCCAGTGCTTTCTTCCTCTGCTTGTCCAGTGCTTGCCTCTGCTCGCCGCTCCCAATTTGACATTCCACTGAATCAACTACTTCATCGACCGCGTCTGCCCAGTTCGATGGTTGAAAAACAATGATGCCAGCATCCTTTAGCATCTGGAGATACTCCTTGTGGAAACGATAAAATCCACAATTCTTGGTGTACTACAGAATCAAAATCACATAAGAACCCTAACTCAGATTTGGGAGACACAGCAGACTTCTCACCGAGTTCCTTGCACACTTGAAATAAAGACGACCGTGGTTTTCACCTTCCTTTTGCGTCCGCCCCTCCACCACTCGAGCCATACCACAGTCCGGGCAAGGGACCAGTGGAAAGCCGCTTAGCTCACCGACTGGATCCAAGCCGATGGAGTGATTGCGGCTGCTCCAGCAACCTTGAACCCTGCTCCTCGCACGTGCACCTAAAGACGAATCGGCGTAGTGCGACATGTGCGCGACGGCGGGGAAGGACCGGCGGGCGGCGGCGGTGGAGCTCAGATCGGGGAAGAAGGAGGGGGCCAGGGCCGGGGCCGGGGCGTATGGATATTCATTCCGCCAGGGGCATTTCAGACATTGGAGCACTGGTTGGCGACGAAGGTTAGTGTACCAGCGTCGCCAGGGCGGATGCGTATTCATTCGGCCAGCGGCATTTCGGACAATGGAGCACTTGTTGGCGACGAGGGTTAGTGTACCAACGTCGCCGGGGCGGATGCATATTCATTCGGTCAAGGGCATTTCGGACAATGGAGCACTTGTTGGCGACGCGGGTTAGTCTACCCGCATGCCGCATAGCCTTTGTCGGTCGGGCAGGCAACGGTTATCTTTTTCTTATATAGGCTTCTGACGCTGACGCGTGGGCCCGACACTATTTTTTCTGAATTGAAACTTGCTTCCCTCAAATATTAGAGCCCATAAAAAGCACCAAAAAATTCATAAAAAATACGATCAATTCAAAGTTGGTAATTTAGTATTTGAATAAAATATCAACAGTCACACTTGTTTAACCAAATTTCATAAAATTAGATTTTTATCTCTTGTTTATGATATAATAATTATAATTATGTCTTAGTGTGTTCTAAAAATTCTACAAATTGACTTGGCAACATGATTTAGGTCCCTAAGCTTGTCTACAAAAATGCAAATGGTTTCGAAAATGGAAGATTATACTTGTGTACAAATGTCTACATCTCTCACATAGTTTCTTAGAATGTTACTTCAACATTGAAGTTTTCCACACTTTAAAACATGTTCGAACTCATATGCATTTGAAATTTTAACATAATCTTGTGTTCACCAAAAGATTACGAAATGCAAAGTTTCATTAGTAATGGTTGTGTAAAACAAATATTAGTTCTATGTTGTAATTATAAGGAACAAGATAAGGCATATGAACAACATCCAAGAAATGGAATTACATACGAAAAAATGTCATAAATGAATAGATGTTGATTTTAGAAAAATTCAAAAACAAATATCATAAAATTTGGATTATGGATGACGGAGAAATACGTGATACAAAATTTGATTGCAGATTAAAAGGGGAAAAGCAAACTGTTCTTCATTCGAAAAGACCTGGCCCCGCCCCTTCATTGGCGACGGGTGGTTGTTAATCAGCGTATCATTTGCGCATCCGAACCTTTTTAATAAACGCTCCGCCCTGCCTTCCACCTTCTATCCCCTTTCCGGCTTCCGCCTTCATCGTCTCCGTCGCAGCCTCGTCTCCGTCGCAGGGATGGCCCGCGACTCTAGGGGGAGGTTCTGCAAGGAGGAGGCCCCGCGGCCACGTCCCCGTCCGTCTTCCTAGGTACTGTCCGCCACCCCCGCCAAGAGAGTGAGGTTCCGCGGCGACGAAGAGGAGCCATCCCAGCACACCGCCCCCGTGCATCTTCCTCGGCGCTCCATGGAAGAGGCCGATTCTTCGTCGGCCCGGGGGAGGAAGCCGTACACGCGCGCAAGGTCCAAGTTGGCGGACTCCAGCGACGCCCGCCATGGAGAGGCAAGGTTTTTTTCCTCGACGCGAAGGAAGAAGCGGTCCACGCGCATTGAGGTGAGCGTGGACTCCTCCGGCGACGACCCGGGCAGAAGAGTGGTGGTAGACCTCATCTCCTCCGGCGACGACTCCGGCAACAACTCCGGCGATGACTCCGGCAACGACTCTGGCAACAACTCCAGCGACGATTCTGAAGACCATGAGGCAAGTTCTGAAACCATCACGCACGATTTGTCCTTGTACCTTCACATCTTCACTGATCAATTGTTCTAATGCATCAATTTCCATTTGTTGTAGGAAGTTGCTGCACATGACATTTACAGGATTTGGACCGAAATCAACAAGCTCAAGGAATCGGCTGAAAAGAAGCAGGCAAGTTTTGAAACCAGTTAGAGCTAAACAGCTTTCTTGTAAGAAGTTACAACTGTTATGAAGCTTGCATCAATATATTTTTCCTTTGTTTTAGGAATGTGTTGTTACTCGGGATGACATTGACTACATCTGGAAAGGAATCGACAAGCAGGATGAGCAGCTTAAAGCCGCACAAAAGAGGCAGGAGATTGAACTTCTAAAGAAGAATGCTGAGCTGGCAGAAAGAGTTGCAAAACTAGAGACAAGGATAGCTGAACTTGAGGCAGCAGCACAAAAGAAGCCATCTAGCTAGTAACTAGTTCCCTTGCAGCTACAATCTAGTTTGGTGATGCGCCCAGCTGATGCAGTTTTATTTTGGTGATGTGCCCTGCTGATGCATGTCAGATGTGAATATGTTTGTTATGAGTTAGTTTGCTTGGTGATGTGAACTTGTGATGCATGTCATATGTGAACATGTGATGTGATGCTATATCAACAGTCACACTTGTTTGCTTGGTGATGTGAACTTGTGATGCATGTCATATTAGAACCCATAAATAGCACCTAAAAATTCGTAAAAAATACGAAAAATTCATAGTTGGTAATTTAGTATATGAATAAAATATCAACAGCCACACTTGTTTAACCAAATTTCTTAAAATTAGATTTTTTATCTCATGTTTATGATATAATAGCAGAGTAGTACTTGAGTACATTACTCGTTTTAAGGCCCACAGAAAGCCCACTCGCGCTAGGTTAGTAGGGAAGGATGCCTCCCTCACGCAGTCTCCTCCCACTCTCCCCTCGCGCCGCCGCCGCCGCCGCTTTCTCCCCCTCGCCTTCGTCCCCCTCACCTCCCCCACGCCGCGACGCACGCTTGAAGGACCGATTAGGAGACCAGAGAGGGGGGGGAGTGAATGGGAGCTGATAAAAATTCTTCCCGAAGGATGAACTCGGCCTATGCCCCAAATTCACAACCGAGGATTTCCACACGAGTTTGCCAAGGTCACGTAGTCACAACAGACCTGCCAACCCTAGGAACAAACCCCAACTCAAAGCAACACGGAAGCGCAACTCAAGAAGCAAAGGACTTAGGAAATCTGCAAAGCCTGGGGTGGACCGTCTGCATGGAGGGGGCGGACTGTCCGCGGGGGCCAGGCGGACCGTCCGCAAGCACAGGGCGGACCGTCCGAAAATGCCACCCGAACCTCCAGTACTGCACCTCGAACAATGGACTGTCCGTGCCCTACCCGCGGACCGTCCGCACTCTCCTCGCGGACTGTCGAGCAAACTTCGAGCAACCAAAAGCACCGGACAAAACGGATCGAAACGAAGCGATGCAAGAACTAGCGAAGAACACAATGAACACCTGGTCAGTCGGCTCCTCGCGGACCGTCGGCGAGCACCTGGCGGACTGTCCACCACACGCGGACAGAGCAGCCCGAACTCGAAAACGCAAGCACAACTTCACCTATCCGTCCATGGATCTCCCAAACGGCTTGAGCTCTTGACGCAAGATTTGGGGAGATGTGAAGCGTACCTAGGAGATGCTATACCCCAGAACTTGAGACCTCAAATGAACTAAATCGCCGGGAATCGAATCGCAACCGAGCTCTACCAAAAAGCTAGGGTTCCAACCGAAATCCTTCAATCGGAGGCCAAATCCGGAGATTGGGGGGTCAAGATCAAGCACAAAGATGCACAAGACATCTATCCATGTTTCCCCCAAGAAAATCCGAACCCAAACACCTCAGGATTGAAGGAACAAGCCGCGCACGAAAATCCAACGAAAATAGCCCGAAAAAGACACGAAAATCACACGAGCTACAAGAAGGAAATCGACGCAACTATGAAAGCTTCCATACACCCGGAGATCAGATTCTCTACAAAACCATGAAGAAAATCTAAACCTATGGAGCAGGGAAATGAGAAGCAGTCCGGGAGGATGGTTTGCCCAGAAACCCTAGAGCTATATATATGAGTCCCTCTGGGTTGGGCAAATGACCAAGCTACCCCTAGCACTTAAACTTAAGATACAATCCCCTCAGGGGCAATATGGTCAAGTAGCACTCCTTTTCATCAGACGGCCACACCTTTGCCGCAGTTCGCGTCCTCCCGACGCAAGCCCTGCGATCCCGCCGCGTGTCCTCTAGCATCGAAGCTTCTCGGCGCGCCCGGATCTCGTCTCCGCCCGCCGAGCCTCCGGTCTTGGTTTTGTGGCTCAACCAAGTAACCTGACGATTTTGTGGTGAACCACCGCAAACCCCGCGTGCAGACTTCGGTCCTGAGCCGCTACCCTGCACCGGCTCCGGTCGACGACTTCGTCTTGCTTTTCTTGCCACCATGCGGCCCGCACTTGACCCCGTTCGGCCACCGGGTCCATCGAGCCGAGCCTACTTGTCTCTCTACTCCTCGGAGGCCCCGCAAGGCTAAGACCTTTCGCGCCTGCTCTTCACCTGCGCCGACACGAGTCAAGCCGCAACCTGCACCTGCAATACTCGGCCAAGAATCAGTCCACACCATGTTGTCAATCACTCATCACACCAGGGAGCGACCATCCACCGGTCCTCGGACGCTCCGTTCCTCAATCTCCCCCTTGATGAGTGCATTGACAACTCACACATAGTAACCAATTTAGAGAAAAGAGAAAAATAAAAGAAACGAATGAAAAACTCAAACAAGTTATCAAAAGCCGAACAAAAGCCAAAACGAGATCACTTGAGAGAGAAAATTCTCAATCCCCTAAGACAAGGGCAATGGCTCGACATAACCGAGATAAAATGCTCCAAAATTGCCGACTCCTCAAGGTGAGGCAAAAGGGCTCGACACCATCGGCAAAAGAGCACAACTAAAATCAGGCGACAAAGAGCTCCAAAGCACATGAATGCAAGCTCCCCCTGAACAAATGCATTTCTCCCCTTTGATGCAAGAACTTTCTCTCCAAAGCAAGAATTGGGTACTATCTCTCCCCCTTGTTGGTAATGCATGAATCAAGTCTACAAATGCAAGCATGTGCTTCTCAAATAGACAAAGAGCACTACAACATGCTAAAAATGAGACATAGACAAGCAAGATAGCCACAAATTTAGAACAAGCATCGCCAACAAGATAGATAGGGACATATAAGCATGTGACATAGCCATGATCAAAATGAAGTATTTTTAACAAAAAATTCCCTCTCATGAGCATAGGACCTAAACATGATCAAAATGAGCACAAACAACATATATCTCACAAACTTCATGCAAGGTCACAAATTCTCATCACAAGATCATCACAAACACCTACAAGCTATCTCATGTCATGTCAAAGCCACTGAGCCATGTGTCCACTTCTAAATGTGAGACTTCTCAACGGTGAACATCATGCAACGGTTTAGCACCCAAGATAAGGAGTTTAAAGCATACATGACATGGAAGCAGATTTTTCAAGCATAAGCATTTCATATACCAATTTTGAGATTTACAAATTAAGCATGGTACATGAAGTGCCTTTGCGGCAAAAAGAAACTTAGGCTTCTCCACAAGGTAGCATGTAGGCTAAACATTCATGATGATAGATGGGTCTTTGACCCCAAATGAGAACAACATGATTCCAAGCACAAATTAAGCAAGGTATAGCCATAAGTGCACAAATTTAACATGAAAGGCATTCAACTCATAAGAGAGGATCATATATAGCATTTTTACAAAAGAAAGCCATTCACAAGCTTATACATCCCAAAGCTATCAAGAGCATCGCTATCCATCATATGAGCATCACTAGTAAAGTCATAATCTCATATCCAGCACATCATGGTGATCCAAGTATATAGGAGAAGCACATTCCTAAAGCATATGATACACATGCAGTCTATGATACAAAGATGCAAGCATGATATGATACATAAATGAAAATGGAACATGAGTATGTACATCAAACCCCCCAACCAAAACTCAAAAAGGAAAAACCACTCCAAGCTCCCCTCGCAAACGGGCAAATGTAGCTTGGTCCAAAGGCTTGGTTAGGATATCGGCAAGCTGCTTTTCGGTTGGCACATGGATGAGGTCTATGTTTCCCTTCTCAACATTGTCTCTCAGGAAGTGGTACCTGACCTCTATATGTTTGGTTCTGGAGTGGAGCACGGGGTTTTTGGCAACACAAATGGCACTCGTGCTATCACACATGAGGGGAACATCGGTACACTCCTCACCAAAGTCAGCGTGTATGTGATCCAAAGTAGCTGTGAGCAACAACTAGCGGCAGCAACATACTCGGCTTCTGTGGTAGACTGAGCTACACTAGATTGTTTGCGAGAAGACCAAGAAACAAGCGAAGAACCCGAGAACTGGCACGTCCCCGAAGTCGACTTCCTATCAACTCGACACCCCGCAAAGTCGGCATCCGAAAACCCAAGAAGCGAAAGAGAAGAGGACGCCGAGTACCAAAGACCGAGCTCAGGAGTGTATCGAAGATACGTGAAGATCCGCTTGACGGCCTACCGATGTGAAGTCCTCGACGACGCCTGAAAACGAGCACACAGACACACAGAAAACTGAATGTCCGGCCTCGTCGCCGTCAAGTACAAGAGGGAGCTGATCATGCTCTGGTACTCCTTCTGGTCCACGGGCTCTCCATCCTCGTCCACATCCAACGCTGCAGTCGTACTCATCGGTGTCGACAGGGGCTTCGAGTCGTCTATCTTGAACTTCTTGAGGATGTTCTTCGTGTACTTGGCTTGATGCACAAAGGTTTCCTCCTTCGCCTGCTTGATCTGGAGCCCGAGAAAGAACTGCAATTCTCCCATCATAGGCATCTCGAATTCTTTGCTCATGTCCTCTGCAAACCTCGCAACCAAAGAGTGAGACGAGCCGCCAAAGACAATATCATCCACGTACACCTGAACAATTAAGATATCATCACCCTGCCTGAGGAGAAAAAGAGTCTTATCAACCTTGCCCATCTCAAACCCCTTGCTGAACAAGAACCCCCTCAAACGGCCATACCAAGCATGGGGAGCTTGTTTCAGCCCATACAACGCCTTTCTCAGCCTATACACCCGCTGAGGAAACTCAGCACTCTCAAAGCCCGGTGGTTGCTTCACATAAACCTCTTCTTCTAAAAACCCATTTAAGAAGGCACTCTTCACATCCATTTGGTACAATTTGAACCCTTTAGCCACGGAAAAGGCTAGAAGGATCCTAATCGCCTCCAAACGGGCTACAAGAGCAAATGTCTCCTCATAGTCTATCCCCTCCTTCTGACTATACCCCTGAGCAACCAACCTCGATTTGTTTCTCACCACCTCACCATTCTCACCCTCTTTGTTCTTCCACACCCATTTTGTCTCGATAGGTTTGCAATGTGGTGGTGGCTCTACCAAATCCCAAACTTGGTTTCTCTCAAAGTTCTCTAACTCCTCATGCATTGCGTTCACCCAATTAGGATCAGAGAGGGCGTGTCCAATGTCTTTCGGCTCAAAGGTAGCAACAAAAGCCGAATGAGCAAAGTGAGAAACATTCTTGGACCTTGACCATGTCGTATGTTCATTTATGTCGCCGATGATTCTTGAGGGAGAATGATCAACTTGAACGTGCCTTGGTGCCTCTCGCCTGGAGACAACCTCCCCCTCAGCTGCAGCTTCCACTTGATCTTGCTGGATCACGGTCGGTGTAGGGGCTGGGCCATCATGCACCGTAGTCATCGTAGTGGAAGTAGAGGGTACATGCTCGGCTGGAGCTTCATCATCACCATCATCCTCTCCAGCATCATCCTCCTCGTCCTCAAAGATCTCCTTGCCAATCTCGTCGTCACCTGCACACTCAAAAACAGACAAACTGCATGGCTGGGTCTCGTCGAAGGTAACCTCGCAAGTTTCCATGACTAGGTTAGTATCAAGGTTGAGCACACGGAATGCTCGAGAATGACTCGCATAACCCAAAAAGATCCCATAGGAAGACCTCGACTCAATCTTATCAAGCCTACCCTTCTTAAGAATAAAGCACCGACAACCAAAAGCCCTGAAATGGCTCACTCTAGGTGCTCGCCCATGCATAAGCTCATAGCACGTCTTGTTCAAGAAGGCCCTAAAAAAATCTGATTCCCAACATGGCACGCGGTATTCACCGTCTCAGCCCAATATCTCCTCGGAGTCCTATGCTTGTCGAGCATCGTCCGAGCCATCTCACAAAGGGAACGATTTTTCCTCTCAACCACACCATTCTGACAAGCCACATAGGGAGAAGAGAATTGATGTTCGAGACCCAAATCACAACAAAAGGTTTCGAAACGAGAGTTTTTAAATTCATAGCCATTGTCGCTACGGATAGCTCGAATAGCATCTCCATTCCTCTCATTTTTCAACCTCAAGATTAGATCCCGCACAAAACCAAACGTCTCCCCCTTGTCGGCCAAAAAGAAGACCCAAGCATAGTGAGAATAGTCGTCCACTATCACCAGGACATACCATTTCCCACCCGCCGAGCACACATGAGCTGGACCAACCAAGTCCATATGGAACAGCTCGCGTGGCCTCTCTGTCATAACGGATGTCAGAGGCGGGTAAGAGGTGGCGACCATCTTACTATGCCTACACGGAGCACATACAAAGTCCTTTTGGTATTTCAACTTAGGCAATCCTCGGACCAAACCTAGCCCACTCAAGCGTGACAACAAGTCAAAACTCAAGTGACCTAGTCTCCTATGCCATTTCCAATGCTCTGCTGAAACACCAGCAACCAAACAACGAGAAGAGTCGACACACTGAGAAAAATCGGCTCTGAAAATCTGACCCTCGGGGATGATCGTGCACACAAGATCACCTCGAGAATCCAAAACACGAGAGGCACCCGTTTTGAAACGGACCTCAAAACCCTCATCAAGAAGCTGGGAAACCGAAAGAAGATTAAACCCCAAAGACTTGACAAGAGCAACATGCCTAAGAGTCACAGACTCACTCACCTTCACCGTGCCCACTGAAAGCACTCTACCTTTCCCATAGTCCCCAAAAGTGATGTACTCTTTGGTCATCACCGGGGTGAGGATGGAGAACCACCTTCGATCTCCGGTCATGTGTCGAGAGCAACCGGAGTCGATCAACCAAAAGCCCTCCAAGCCTCCCACCTGAAAATCAAAAACGAGAGCGAGAGTGAGCAAACGACTCAGCACTGGGGTTAGTACAAAATGAATCAAACCAGTGCCGTGCCATTTGCTCAAAAGTGGGGTTAGCAAAATCCATCCTATCTCTCATAGGTGGAACACCCACACATCCCCTTGGAGGACTACACGTACCACGAGGTGGAGACTGTGGCCCGTAGCTCCTCTGGGACCTAAAACTGCGATCATTCCCCCCATACTCGTATTGGCCACGAGCGAAGGAAAGTCCAGCGAACTCACCACGCCCAAACCCTACACGCCTACCACCTTCTCTATGTGGTGGCTCACCTCGAGGCACAAACTCACGCCTCTCCCGAGGGTAAATGGTATGCACCACACCCTCGCCCCTTGGCACCATCCTAGGCTCAGGCACACCACGAGAAGGGCGGTACTTGTCCTTGTTTGCCATCTCCCTAGCAAACCTCTCCTCACGCTTCCTCCTGAAGCAAAACTCAGCTAGGTGCCCATCCCTCCCACAATGCTCACAATGGCAGGGTTTCAGTTTCGGCTTTTGTTTTGGGCTCACTTTGGGCTCTGGCTTCTCCTCACTCGGTTTCTCTCCCTTCTTCCCAAAGAACTCATTCCCCAAGTCACTCTTGAACTTGATGGGTTTCTGGAAGTTGTTTGTGTGTGGAGGAAACACGGGTGGAGCTGGGGTTGTGTCTAGTCGGTTCCTAAGTGGGTTTGGCTTAGGAGCATAGGCTTTTTTGTGGTAGGTTTTTGGTGGTTCTGGGATATCTCCGATCTTCCCCTCATTCTCACCACTTCCCTCACCAACCTTATCCGCCCCAAGCGCTTGCCCATCATAGCGCTTGTATGCCTCAATCATCATCCTGAGTTGAGGCTCATGACCAGACAACCAACCCATCATCTTCCTCAACTCATCATTCTCATCCTGCAAATGATCAACATAGTGTGCAAGCTCCAAATTCTTCACAGCATTTACTTTACAAGTAGAGCATGATGTATGAATAGGAGCTTTCAAAGCAGCTTCTAGAGATCTAGCATAAGCAACCGATACATGTAGTTTCTCATGCAAAACAGGACAAGAAGTGCAAGCACCAAGCAAGGAGGGCCTAGATTTCATCTCATCTAGCTCTACCCTAAGCACCTCTAGTTCCTCGACCTTGGAGGCATACTTTTCCTTAAGCACAGACAAAATAACCAAGGAAAACAGAACAATCAGTGCATTCAGGTTCATTGGTCACAATAGGAGCAGACTTAAGAGAATCTATTTGAGCCCTAGCATCAACAAGCAAAGACTCTAGTTCAACCACCTTCTCCTTAGCCTCTCCAAGCAAAGACCTATACTCCCTCTTCTCCTTGTTGGTCTTTCTAAGCACATCATCACGGTTGTCAAGCAATTCATTCAACCTAGCATTCTCCGCTACCAAGAAGGATGGATCATTGTTTACCTCATCCTCGGAGTCAGAGTCCGAGTCGTCCTTATTGCTCTTATTGCTTGTCGAGCTATGTGCCATGCCGCAAAAACCTTGGGCGGCAAAGCACAGGCCGTTGATGTTCTTGCTTGACCGCTTGCCCTTGTGCCGGTTCTCATCTTCATCACTTGAGCTCGATGAAGAGTAGCAAGAGCTCGAGTCGATGTCGCTCGCTTCGGCAACCATCGCTCGCTCCTTCTTCTTATGACCACCACTCCTCCTCGGCCTCCGCTCGGACTTGTTCTTGCCCTTGTGGTCGTCCCTCGAGCGGTGCTTGTGGTCGGTCCTCGGACGGTGCTTGTGCTCGGGCTTGACCTCCATGGCTTCTGGGCACTCAGGGATAAAGTGCTCGTGCTTCCTGCACCAGTAGCACATGCCCGAGCTCCTCCGAGCGCTCTTCCGGTTCGTGTACATGCGCTCGAACCGCCTGCTATGCAACGCGAGATCCTCCTCGCCTAGCACGTCAAACTCCTCATCTGGCATGGACACAAGAGAAGACAAAGAGAACTGTCTCGAAGACATGTTAGCGTTAGTCCTTGGTCCAGAAACGAGAGCCAGACTATGAGGGTCAGTCGGGTTCTCGATCCTTGCTCGCACCCCACGGTCCACCTCGGACGACTTGAGCTTGGAGAACAACTCGTCCACCGTGGGGGTCTCATACTTCTCCGACTCAAGAATGGCTTTGACCTTCTCACTCCACACGGTACGATCTAGAGAGTGCAGGAGCTTCACAACCCTGTCATGATCATCGTACGGGAGCACAGCCACATTAGCCATCATGTTGTTCACAATCACGGTGAACCGCTAGAACATGCTGTTAATGGACTTACCGGGGAGATGAGTGAAGTTCTCGTACTCTCTTCGGTAGGTCGCAAACAAACGAGCCTGAACGTGAGCTTTTTCAGCATGAGATTCTTCAACTGCTCCCTAATCCTACAAGCCAAGTCCTCTGTCTGAACCCGATCGAATTCGGATTGACACAGAGCACGAAACAAGTAGTCGACCGCCTTGTTGTTGGTGTCGAACATATCCCTCGATTGGAGCTAGGAAGTTCATCAGATGAACATAAGCTGTGTTCACCGTGACATCCCAAAGGATCTGACCCTTGCCGCGGAGGAAAGCAGCCATCCGCCTCTGCCACATGTGGTAGTTCTTATCATCAAAGTGTGGAGGACCCGAACCCCATTCCTGGTACGCCATCTTTGGATCTTAGACTGGTTAGAATCACGAAGATCCGTAACCGGCTCTGATACCAATTGAAGGACCGATTAGGCGACCAGAGAGGGGGGGAGTGAATGGGAGCCGATAAAAATTCTTCCCGAAGGATGAACTCGGCCTATGCCCCAAATTCACAACCGAGGATTCCCACACGAGTTTGCCAAGGTCGCGTAGTCACAACGGACTTACCAACCCTAGGAACAAACCCCAACTCAAAGCAACACGAAAGCGCAACTCAAGAAGCAAAGGACTTAGGTAATCTGCAAAGCCTGGGCGGACCATCTGCATGGAGGGGGCGGACTGTCCGCGGGGGCCAGGCGGACCGTCTGCAAGCACAGGGTGGACCGTCCGAAAATGCCACCCGAACCTCCAGTACTACACCTCGTACAACGGACTGTCTGTGCCCTACCCGCGGACCGTCCGCACGGAAAAGACCGTCCGCACTCTCCTCGCGGACCGTCCGGCAAACTTCGAGCAACCAAAAGCACCAGACAAAACGGATCGAAATGAAGCAACGCAAGAACTAGCGAAGAACATGACGAACACCTGGTCAGCCAGCTCCTCGCGGACCATCTGTGAGCACCTGGCGGACTGTCCGCCACACACGGACAGAGTAGCCCGAACTCGAAAACGCAAGCACAACTTCACCTATCCGTCCATGGATCTCCCAAATGGCTTGAGCTCTTGAGGCAAGATTCGGGGGAGATGTGAAGCGTCCCTAGGAGTTGCTATACCCCAAAACTTGAGACCTCAAACGAACTAAATCGCCAAGAATCGAATCGCAACCGAGCTCTACCAAAAAGCTAGGGATCCAACCGAAATCCTTCAATCGGAGGCCAAATCCGGAGATTGGGGGGTCAAGATCAAGCACAAAGATGCACAAGACATCTATCCATGATTCCCCCAAGAAAATCCGAACCCAAACACCTTAGGATTGAAGGAACAAGCCGCGCACGAAAATCCAACGAAAATAGCCCGAAAAAGACACGAAAATCGCACGAGCTACAAGAAGGAAATCGACGCAACCATGAAAGCTTCCATACACTCGGAGATCAGATTCTCTACAAATCCATGAAGAAAATCTAAACCTATGGAGCAGGGAAATGAGAAGTAGTCCGGGAGGATGGTTTGCCCAGAAACCCTAGAGCTATATATATGAGTCCCTCTGGGTTGGGCAAATGACCAAGCTACCCCTAGCACTTAAACTTAAGATACAATCCCCTCGGGGACAATATGGTCAAGTAGCACTCCTCTTCATCAGACAGCCACGCCTTTGCCGCAGTACACGTCCTCCCGATGCAAGCCCTGCGATCCCGCCGCGTGTCCTCTGGCATCGAAGCTTCTCGGCGCGCCCGGATCCCGTCTCCGCCCGTCGAGCCTCCGGTCTTGGTTTTGTGGCTCAACCAAGTAACCCGACGATTTTGTGGTGAACCGCCGAAAACCCCGCGTGCAGACTCCGGTCGTGAGCCACTACCCTGCACCGGCTCCGGTCGATGACTTCGTCTTGCTTTTCTTGCCACCATGCGGCCCGCACTTGACCCTCTTCGGCCACCGGGTCCATCGAGCCGAGCCTACTTGTCTCTCCACTCCTCGGAGGCCCTGTAAGGCTAAGACCTTTCGTGCCTGCTCTTCACCTGCACCGACACGAGTCAAGCCGCAACCTGCACCTGCAATACTCGGCCAAGAATCAGTCCACACCACAATGTCAATCACTCATCACACTAGGGAGCGACCATCCACCAGTCCTCGGACGCTCCGGTCCTCAACGCTACACCCCTTCGCTGAGATGTGCGCCACACCACGCTCAGCGCGACGCGCGCCACACCTCTGACAGCGAGATCTGGAGGAGGAGGGACCAGCAGCGGTGATGACGACGACGACTAGAGGAGGGATCCAGCGACGACGACGACGACAACTAGGAGGAGGAGGAGGTCGACGCGAGGACGAGGACGTGGTGGCGAGCAGGCAGCGACGAGGACTAGAGATCCCTCCGCTCCAACAGTGACAAGGTCAGTGGCGAATCTAGGATTTGAGATTATGGTATGCCGCTCTAAAGATGTCTTATACAATTCGGTAAATCCATTCTACCAACTCGGTAATAATTGTAAAATTAACAACAATTCAGTAATAACTGTAAAATTAACAACGTAGTTTGGTATGATTGCTCGAGTTTATGCAATTAGGCCAAGCGAGCATATGCAGCACACATGTGTTCAGATAATCAAGTATACAACATATGCGTGCGTACGCTTTTCTTTTTATATAAATGCATATAAATATACTTGTACTTGTGGGAATTGCAGGGTATGCCGTGGCTCCTTTGTATAAGTACATGTGGACATACTTAGCTGTTGATGGTATACATACTTAGCATTTCCCTTTAGATTGACTCTTATATTTGGTTTTGCTCTTATTCCTATGTACATGTGCACATTCTCTCCAAGTTGAATAAGTACCTCATCAGCAACAGAGGCAGCCTGCATCTTCCTCTTCAAAATGGTAAGGTCGCATTGCCTGAACTATTTTTTGGGTTACTCAATTTTGCATTTATGTTAATGGTTTACCAAGAACCAATGATATTACAGTGGGCTAAAGTAGTTACGGTAATTGTTTTCTTATGTGTTTTCTCATGCTTAGCTGCTAAGCATGGTTAACTAAAAATGTGCTCGACTTGTCTCCTATTGTAGCATGTCTCCTGGGAGAGCTAGCAGTATGGTCTGCTTTTTGTGCTATTCTTGGACACTAAGCCGACCTTTCTCAAAATCCCTTGACTATTAATTCACAGGATAAATCTGATGAGGACTATAGACCTGGGCCACAAGATGAAGAAGAGGGTTATGGCACTGCTAGTGCACAACAAGACCAGGCGGGTGGGGCTCAGCGCCGAGGCAGAGCGCCAAGGACATCCACAAAGTGGCCAAATGACACAATGATAGTCACTGAGGTCGACATAGGGGGGATGCCAGTACCATTGACTCAAAAGCGCAGGTTCAGGGCGCTTGCAGGGCTCGTTGCTAGACAAAAGATACCTTTGCACTTGCCAGAATTCAAAGAACTAAGCAATGATGAAAAGTGAGACTTGTTTGATAAGCATGTGCGGAAACACTTGAAGTTCCAGGAAGGCGTGAAACCGCAGGCATTCAAGCTTTTTTGGAAGACGGCAGCCAAGGCATGGAGACAATTCAAATTTTAGCTTAGGCGAGATTTTATCAGAAAAGGACTTGAGCCATTTACAAGGCACCCGTTTATCATCCCGGAACAGTGGAAGGAGTTCACGAAACAGGAGGAAACCGAGCAAGCCTCATCTGTTAGTGTCAAGTTCAAAGAACTCCGAAGCCGGAACACAAGCGAGCACAGCATGGGTCCAGCTGGTTATATTGTGAAACTAGAACAATGGGAGGAAGAGGACAGACAATTAGCTGCAGCTGGTATCCCCAACCCATATGACGCCTACCCTGACGATCGTTCCAAGAATTGGCTGCGAGCAAGGAGTAAGCTAGTGATTAAAGACCGTGTTGCCGTGATAGTGTTCAACAAGAGGCAGAAAAATTGGCTGCAGATATCAAGGAGAAGATTGCATGTGCAGAATCTTCAGGAATGGCAGGGCAGAGGGAGTATGATGCGCTAAGTCAGTGCTTGGGCCGCCCTGAACAACCAGGTCGCGTGCGTGGTGTCTCCAGCTACCAGGGCTGGAAGTATGCATGGCCTCAGCACGCTTCCATGTAAGGAAGAGGAAGAGGACGAAGACCGACGCATCAGTTGATACGGAAAAGATAAAGGAACAAATCAAGCAAGAACTGGTGGCTGAGATGCAGATGCAGAACATGCAGATGCAGAAGTGGTGTTGTCACCAGATGGTGTTGTCACCAGTGTCCAATCGCGCAAGCCCTTCACCCGCCACACTGAAGAGCAGCTGTGCGTCCGCAGATAATGTAGGTTTGATCGATGGCACTGCAGAGTTGGCGACAGAGGTGCGCTGTGACGATCGTACACAGGAAGACCTTATAGGCATGTTGATTGAACCCACACACTGTGGCCTATGGATCACGTGGAGGGGTCTTGAATGTGAGGCTGCAATTGGTCTTGTTCATCCAGAGCAGACTACAATACAAATAGTCCCGACTCATGAAGACTGTGTTGTGGTTGAAGTGCTCACTGTATATACTATCTTTGCGGACGAACTGGTGGAATACCCTCCTAATGACGAGGTGATGAAACTCGGACAAGCTGAAGGACATAGGTTACAGTGGAGAAGGTGTCAGATTCACATCAAGGGAGCACCAACATGTAAATCTCGTTCACAGGCTACGGTAGAGATTCCTTGTAGTTCACAGAGTATGGTACAGGTTCCTTCCTCACATGGTTCCCCACATCCTCCTCCTAAATCCCCACATCCGCAAGACGTTCCATTCGGACCTCCTCCTCCTCGTCCTGAAAAACTTGCATCCCCATCTCCTCGTCATCCTGAAAACATAGAAAAACTTGCATCCCCACATCCGCAAGATACACCAAATATTCCATCCCTACCTACTACTAGTCCTGAAAAAAAAAACGTGCATCCCCACATCCGCAAGAGACACCAAATATTCCATCTCCACCACCACCTCCTCCTCCTCCTTCTCCTCCTCATGAAACAACAAAACCTACACCCTCAAACGAAAGTGCTCAAAACAATCATGCAGGTACATCTGGGCCTAATACCTCTGTAATAGCTCCTGGTGAGTCACCACTGTTACCAGGCAACCAGAGTGATGTGTTGGGTGGTGCTGATAAATCTGTCGACGACATTTCGAAGAAAGGTGTAGGTACATCTGGGCCCAATACCTCTGTAATAGCTCCTGGTGAGACACCACTAGGCAAGAAAGCCCTTGAGAAACTGTCAGCCATTTCAAAGCAGCAAGGAAAGAAACTTGCCGAAAATAAAATCTCTACACCACGTACAGCAGGTAAGAAATCCCTTGAGAAACCTTCAGCCATTTCAAAGCTGCAAGAAGAGAAACTTGCCAAAAATAAAAGCTCTACACCACCTACAGCAGGCAAGCAAGCACTTAAGAAACCTTCTTCAGCCATCTCAAAGCAGCAGGAAAAGAAAATTGCTGTAAATAAAACCTCTAAGATGTCTACTAGAAAGCGATCTGAGAGAAACACCGAGAAGCATCCTTGGGCTATGACTAACCCAAAGCGATCTGAGAGACACACCAAGAAGAATCCTTGGTCTATGACTAACCCAAAGCGATCTGAGAGAAACACCTAGAAGAATCCTTGGGCTATGGTTAACCCAAATTACAAATTCGGAAAGAGCCTTCTTAGTGATGATGATCTCAAAAAGGTTGCTCCTTGTACCAGAGATCTCCACACATTCTACATGGAACGTGCTAAGTCAGATGATGATTCTCCGATTATGGTCGCACTTCGGCCCGGGACCAATGCATGGCCTAAGAGAGGAGACGAATCGTCAAACGGACTCGAGTAGATACTTGTGCCACTCAGTGATTTGTACGATCTCTTCAACTTGGATGCTTTGGATCTGGTACTTCTCCGCTGCTTCATCCTGTAAGTTGCTTGAAAATTTAATCTGCTTCTCACGAATCATTCTCTATCGAAATGTGCTTTTTGCCTCACATCATCTTTACCATGTATTTTGCCTCCTTACACTTTGTTTTTCCTTACTGATAGGAATATGGCTGTAGAAGTTGAGAAGACGGACGCTGCAGTTGGCTTCCTTGATCCTGAATGCCTTTGCTCGACAACTTTGACTAGCACGGATGACACTCTTGCTTTCTCTGTGTCCTATATGCACAGTGCCTTCAAACTATATACTAAAAAGAAACTCATCCTTACCGCTTATCTCAGTAGGAACCACCGGATTGCAGTGGCGATCGTTCCGAAGCAGCAGAAGGTCTACTATCTTGATTCATTGAAGAGAGTTAAGACTGATACTACCCCTTTCGAACAAATCATTAATGAGTAAGTTATTTCTTTCTTAACCTACGGACGTTCCTCAACAAACTGTGCAGAGTATATTAATTAATAGTGCCCTAACCATTGTTGCATGTTTCGTTGTAGGGTTGGGAACGTTACTGCGGCAAAAAGAAGTTGCGCCTTAGCACCTTGGAACATGTCAAAGATGTTAAGGTACATACCACTTATTTCCTTCCTGTGGAAGCTAGTACTAAAGCTTGAGTTTATTTCTTCTCAATCACCACTATTTTTCTTTGTATATTTATTGCAGTGCCACCAACAACCTGCTGAATCCAAACTCTGCGGCTTCTATTGTGCCTATCACATGTTTAAATTAAAAGATAGAGGCCCAGATATGGAGGTACTTTCTTGGGATCTTCATTTGTAAAACCTGCAACTGAGCATAGTTCTTGCTTATTAGCACTGCACATGTTTGGTAACCACCTATATATGCGTGCTGACTGGTGACATTGTTACATCCAGAGATTAGGGCTAGACGAGCATCCTCTCCACAAATCCACGCTGGTCTATGTTCATGAAAGAATTGCCACATTCCTCATGGAACAGGTGATCACAGTCGGAGGAAAATTTCATGCTGATGAAACTGTGTGGGCTCATATTATACATGGTGACTAGGAAATTTTTGCATTCCTCCTTGTCCCATGAATTTTGTGATATTATTGTCAAGCTAGTTAACTATGGCTGTGATATTGTTGTCAAGCCAGTGATGCTTCTTTACTTGTGAGATGATGATGCTGAATTTTGTCATATGATGCATGTGAATTATGTGGATTTCTGTGAATTTGGATGCTGGATCTAATTTTTGTGAATTTAGTCATATCCTGGCTGGTTCTAGGATGCAGCCCCTGATGGCTGCCAAATCCTGGCTAGTTCCAGGATGTAGTCGGCTAGCAGGCAGTAGGTTACTGTAGGGGTGGCCTACGTATCTGTAACGGGCGTTAATTAAAGCTCGTTACAAACACTGATCAGTGAGTAACGGGCTTCATACGGAACGCCCGTTACAAACATGCCAACAATGTAACGGGCAGCGTAAAAGCCCATTACCAATACTGACCGGTGGGCCCCAGAACTTGGCCTGTTCGTCAAGACAGAGGAGACACAGGTTCACAGCACGCGTCTCCGATGTTGATTTCACAGTAACGGGCTCTGTTTTGGTGCTCGTTACCAAAGTTCCCTGTGGGCCCAGAGAAACAGCCATTTCACGTGACCGGTGACTAGTTGTGGTAACAGTTGTTGTTTGATACCCGTTACGAATCCTAGATGTGCTGAGACGCGCGTGAAATAGACGCGTCTCATTTCGTCTAGATAGAGGAGACGCAGGTACACAGCAGGCGTCTCCGATGTTGAGCTACTGTAACGGGCTCTATTTTGGTGCCCGTTACCAAAGTTCCCTATGGGCCCAGAGAAACAGCCATTTCACGTGATCGATGGCTAGTTGTGGTAACGGTCATTGTTTGATGCCTGTTACGACTATGTGTTATCAGTAACGGGCATCTGCCTGTTACCTTTTTTGGCTCATTTGTAACACTTGATCGGTAACGTGCGCTTTGCCCGTTACTAAAGGCCATCTATGCTCGTTACCAAAGTGAGTTTTTCATGTAGTGTTAGGACTCTAAAAGTTCTAGAGAAACTAATTGAAATGAAGGGAAAAGCAGAAGAGGAATCAAGGTCGTGGAAAGAAGCATGTACGACTGCTAAGGAGGAGGCCAATGTCAAAGCAGTTGAGCTGAATGATGACACGATACTACGGGGAGGTGGCCCATAACCTGTTTGAGATGAGAAAGAAAATGTGAAATGATGCTCTGTTGTCTACTATGGAAAAGGGTGAAGCCAACAGGTACCTAAAAGCTGAAAGAGAGGCAAGGATCTGGAAGGAAGAATGTGCAAAGGCTAACAGGGAGATTCAAGAGAGTGTCTCTGAGCTGTAGACGGTCAAGTAGATCCTGGATTCTGCAACAATTGTGGTGAAGAAGGTGAAGGAATTGCTGAGACAGGCCTCATATAACAGGTCACTCAAGGACAACAATGAGGCATAATGTGATTCGTGGTGTTATTGCTTGGTAGACTGTTTAGAGGTGCTAATCATGCTTGTATTTTGGTGTTTTCTACCTGACCATCTCATGATGTTTGCTACTTGTTGGAGGTGTGAACTTTGTAGTGATGAGTAGATGTGAGATGCCATCTTATGATGTTTGCTACTTGTCCGGTCTCTTGATGTTTTGCTGGACCTTCCTGATTATCGAATGTGTAACTGCTTGTTCCCTACTGTGATTGTGGTAGAAACTCATACATATGTGCTGAATAATTGACGAAGATTGATAATATAGATATTTGTACATTGAATTGTGTTACAGGTAGTACACAATCGAAGTTCCGCATTACGGATAGCTAGGCAACAGCCATGTTCCTCGGACCAAATCCAGTCCCCGCGAACCTACTTAATGCTAATCGCAGGACTAGTGTTGACACCTAGAACAATACCTATTCCCTGGTAGTAGATCCAGTACTCATTCTTTTCATCGTGATGATAAGTTCATAGGAAGTAAATGTGATTTGCCCTTAGGTCAGGCAAACCAGAAATGGCATGCTCTTCTGTAACAATACACTTGCCAAGACCAAACAAGATGATCTTATTCCGGAACTCAAGAGCTCTCTCCCAGGGAATAGGCTGCCAAATTTCCCCGATGAATGAATGTAGAGTTAATTCCACCACCTCAGTTTCTTTCTCCTCCAGAACAACAAAGAATAATGAAGGACCGGAATGGCGAAGCAGAGAGGAGGGGAGTGAATCGGAGCCAATAAAAAATCTTCTCAAAGAAGATGCCTCCTCCAACAAGACGAACACGGCCAACCCAAAAACTTCTCCGACTCGAACTACCCAAGTTTGCCAAGATCACGTAGTCATTAGAGTGCTACTGGCCTTAGGAACAAACACCGCTACTAACCTACTCAACCACACACAACACGCGACGGAAAAACTGCACAGCCTACTGCCTGTGCTACATCGGTCAGACCGATGAAGCACGCCGGTCAGACCGGTGGCACCAGTTAGACCGGTGATCTGGGCCGGTCAGACCGGTGAACACAACAGCTGCACAGAAACATTCCAGGAAGCCTCCATGACCCTTCTAGGCCCTGGAACAAAAACCACCTTAGAAACACAAACCCTAGGAAAACAAGAGGCTCCTCAAAACCTAGCAAACCAACTAGAATCTTGGCAATAACTGACCTAGAGCAACTCAGGACAAAGTTATACGCAACCAAACATTCACCCGAGCCAAAACCCAACAGGGGCCAGCACCGGTCAGACCGGTGGATAGCACCGTCAGACCAGTCAGAGCCTGGGTGCTCGGGATGAACAGCGAGCTGCGGGTCAACTCCTCCAAAGATCCTTCCCGATCTCCTGATTCACTCCACGGATTTGCACGAGACTTTTGGGATACTAGGAATACCACATGGGCATCCCATAGCTACGATTTGGACCCCCAAAACTCATCAAACCAAGAGGAATAGAACGATTACCACCAAGAACACCTCTCCACGAAACCTAAGGAAAGACCCTAAATCGAGCAGCTTTTTCCACGGATTTGAGAAGGGGATCACCAAGAAAAGAACCTCAAGGGGCTCATGTATGCATCCCTCACCAAATCCACAAAGGGAAGGCCTTAAATTTACCAAAAGAAAATTGCCAAGAAAGGGCTCCGTAAATCACCAAAAAGGAAAACTAGGAGAGGCACAAAGAACACTTGAAGAATCACGCCGAACCTTCTATACATACCATGAAAGATTCATACAAGGTCTAGCTTGCCTCCTCGACATCCATCCCTCTCTAAAGATCTCACCATGAGGCTCTCAAGCTAGTCCTATAGAAAACCCTAAGGAAGCACAATGAACTAGGGTTCCAAGACATGCCTGCCATACTCTCTCCACTTGGTTTAGATGGAGGCAACCGAAAGACGAAACTACCCCTATTACATGAAAGTAAGATACACACCCTCGAATGGCACTTTGGGAAATCTCATCGTAGCACCATCGGACGGATGCCCGACGACCGCACCTTGCTTAGCCTCGACGCAAGCCTTGCGATCCTGACACGTGTCCTCCTTCAAAGTCTCCAGAAGCCGTCCACAGGGCACACTGGTCAGACTGGTGCTCCTCACCAGTCAGATCGGTCCCCACTGATCAGACCGGTCTGACCGACCGGTCAGACTGACCTAGTGCTGACCATGCACGCTTCGGTCTTCGGTCTTGGCTTTGTGGCTTAGCCAAGGAACCCAATGGTTTTGTGGTGAACAACTGCAAAGCATACGTACTTGGTGCAGCCTTACGCCAATCTCCACTCATGACTTGGCCGCTACGGTTGTCGCGGCTCGACCTTGGTTTTGAGGCTCAACCAAGAAACCGTACAGGACTTCGTCTTGTTGTTCCTACCACCATGTGGCCCGCACTTGATCCCGCTGGCAACTGGGTCCGTCGAACCAAGCCTACTCGTGTGCTCCACACCTGGAGGCCCACCGGTATTGACCTTTCGCACTTGTTTTTCACCTGCACCAACAACAATGAAGCCGCAACCTGCACCTGCAATACTTAGCCAAGAGTCAGTCCACACAACGTTGTCAATCACTCATCACACTAGGAAGCGACCATCCACTGGTCCTCGGACCACACAGGTCCTCCATCTCCCCCTTGATGAGTGCACTGACAACACACACATTCGCTATCATAATAGAAAAGGAAAAAGAAAAGACACGAACAAAAGAACCTCAAACAAGCGATCGAAAGCCAAACAAAGGCAAAGAAGCAATATCACCCAAGGATAGTCATGGTCCCCTTAGGCAAGGGCAACGGCTCGACACAACCGAGACAAAAGCAGGCTCACAGAAAGAGCAAAGACCACCAAAGCAAAGCTCAAAGACACATAAGAGCTCCCCCTGCACACATGCAAACTCACTCTGAACACATGCACCTCCCCCTGGACCAATGCATGTCAAAACCTTCATGAAATAGAGCAACTGCACCAGCTCAGCTCTGACCAGTTAGACGGGTTGTTGATGGTTGAAACACGTGTCGAGTTTCGATCTGCAAGCGTACGGACCACCTATAGCCTTTTTCACCACAGGGTGACCCCCAAGGTTCTTGTCAATCCGTGGAGCAAGGGGATTGCTAGCGCTTAACCAAGTACTAATCCAGTTGATTGGAAAACCTTTGAAAAAGGCTTAATCTTAAAGTAAAGACAATCTAACCTTTGTTAATCTAAGATTGAATCTAAGGTTAAACTAGATGGCAAAGGGTGGATACAAGAGAGAGATTAAGATAGATAATTGTTCTCTCCGTGGATCTAGGATCTCATGAACATGCATCTACCACATGAAAGGGGTGCTGCCTTCACTAGCTTCGTGGCGGTTATGTGGTCTCTAAGCCTTTGCCCTAAATCATATTATCACTACGCAAGGTAATCAATCACTTTCACATATAACCGCATCTATACTAGCATCCATAGGCTTATGCTAATCACCACGATTACCACAAACCCTACTAAGACCACATGTTGTGCAAACATATGTAAACAAAGCATTCGCAAAGACATAGACCATAAAGCATCGATAGGCATAAGATTCATGTATAGATTACATATCATGCATCCATCTAACCCTAGGGACGAACGGAGGCATTACCCCATCATTTTACACGGATTGAAGCACATAGGGGTGATGGAGACTCCGGAGAACGTCGTCGATGAAGATGGCAGTGATGAAGCTTGGGAACACCCCTAGGCTAGCGGCTTGGAGTCCTCATCTTGCTTCGTTCCCTCCACCGGCGTTGATCGTTGCGACGAGCTCATCCAACTCTCTCCCTCATCTTGCGGCAGCGGCTTTCTAGTGAGTGGGTGTAGATAGAATGATTGGATCTGAATGGTAACCCCTCCTTGGGCGCCTAGGGGATTGTATTTATGCCCTTGGGGGTCTTGGGGCGTTCTCCACCTTGCCTTGCACGAGATCTTCCTTGAGAGAGAAGCAAACTTGGTTTCCATAAAATCAACCTCACCCAGACTTTCCTATTTTGCAGCCCTTCCTTGCCGACGTCACATCTCCCACGTCCGGACTCCAACTAACGCAAATTCGGACTTCAACTTTTGTATTCATTGGTTTCCTTGGAAATGAAGATAACATCCACAAAACGGCCTCGGAAGATAATCTGTCTGATTTCGGACTTGTCTGCGCAGCAGGTATTTCGGGGGCCATATCTCCTAGCTCCTTGGTCGGAATTGGGCTTTCCATATGTCCAAATCGAAGCTCTCAACAAGGTCCACAACTTTGGTCGTCAACATTTTGCCATTAGAGGCCGTTTAAGTCCTCGAATCTGCATCGAAAGATCATGTTGTTCTGGGCTGCGTGAATATCTCTCGGGTTGAGTTGATCTCATGGCTAAGTCTCCAAATCTCAAGGCGACCTTGGACCATTTGGAGTCATGTTCACTTCGAGTCTTGACTTATGTCGACCTTCATTATCTTCTCATAAAGTGCTCGATGAACTATGCCTGAAAGTGCTCCTTTAAGCGCTTAAATCATGTGTAAACAACATACTCCAAAAACAACATGCGAGTGCGAACTTGTTATACCAAGGAGGTTAGTACCATTAGTTTGGATATCAAATCAGCGCCAATATTGACGGTAAACTCATAACTAGGTGTACCAAAATCGACCGTCAACACCGGTCCAAGCCACCGGTCAAACCAGTGACACACATATGAACAGGAGACCAACCCCTTGACTGGTCAGACCGGTGACCACCGGAGCCCAGAAATGGATCGAAACCACCTGAAAGCCTTCTAAATGCATCCAGAAGCCCTTGACTTTCACAAATTTATCCCCCTTGTTGCCAATGCATGAATCAAGGCAAAATTAGGAAAATTTCAACCTAGAGCTTCTCAAATAGACAAAATTCACCACAAGATGCTACACATGACCAAATGAGCAAGTTAGATACTCTATAGCTTCGTAAATACATAAGCTACAAGATTGCAAAGTTGCATAGCCATCTGACAGGGCTAAGATCAATTAGAGCAATTTCTCGAAAATTTCCCTCTCATGAGCGAAGTCCTAAACATGAGCAAAACATGCCAAAGTGACCAAATCACACAAACTTCATGCTAGGACACACATTCTAATCAAAAGATCATCACAAACACCCACAAACTACCTCATCTCATTGGTAGACATCATGCAACGGTTTAGCACCCAAATTAAATTCAATTAAGCATAAAAGACATGCGAGCATATTTTCCAAGCATAAGACATTCCATTTTCAGATTTACACATGGTACATGAAATGTCTTTGCGGCAAAAAGGAACTTATTATGCTCCTCCACAAGATCATCCAGGGGGCTAAACATTCATGATGACTAAAAGGTCTTTGACCCCAAAAGATCAAACATGCTATCCAACCATGAATTAAGCATAACAAAGCCATCAAAGCATGTCAAGATCATATAAAGGCATTGACTCACAAGAGGCCTACAACTAGCATTTTTTAAAACATAGCATTCTCACATGGATATAAAACAAGACAATCAAAAGCTTAGCCAAAACTTAACCACATCATACCGAACTAGCTCACAAGGTCATCCATAGCATGTCATAATGAACCATGTATATAAGAGAAGCTTTTTGTTGACGGTCCTTACAACAAAAATTTGACCGTCAAAACCTCGGGTTCGAGAGGAGTATATGACAAGTTTCATGCACATTTTTAGTACTAATAAAGTTCCACGAGTTGTGTTGAGAATTTCATAGGAAAGTACACATTTTGGGAGAATTTGGGACCAACACGCCACATGTGCCAGGCACGGCCGAACCACCTGGTCCGGCCGAACCTGCAGATGTGGCCAGCTCTGCAGGTGCGGCCGGACCTCTAGGTGTGGCCGGCCCTGCCCGGTTGCACGCCTCTGGTCCCGAGTGCCCCTACTCCCACGAGCACAACTTGGACAAATGTGATTCACTGAAGAAACATCGGTTTGATCAAAGGGTTGAGGCTAGGATCACTTGGATCAATGGGTCCACTTATCCGATTGCTTAACTGCCACAACCGTCATCCAGAGGCAATCCTAGGCGTCCGCTAACACGGTCGGTGCATCACACGGCACGGGGTAGGGCCGGCCACACCTATCACTTGGCGTGCGGGGCGAAACTGACCCAAGGAGCCGACCTACAATCGCCTCATGAGCAGTGATCAGGAGCGTCCAAGGCGAGAGGTGGCACATCCTAGGGCCGGCCGTGCCTTGAGATACGGCCGCACCTAGGGTTTTCCTCCCCAGTGCTCCACCGACCTCCCTTGCCTATAAAAGGGACCTCACACTACATGAAAACCTCAAATAGGTCACGCAGCATTTGTAACGGGCCCTTAACGCCCGTTACATCCACCCACATCTGTAACGGTTGTTGTTTGGCACCCGTTACCCATTAGCGCGGCAGGCCGACCCCGGGGTTGGCCTCCACTACGCCCGTTACCAATGTGGACTTCTGGTAACGGGCTTCTTAAACGCCCGTTACATGAATTCGTTGTAACGGACGTTAAATGGAGCCCGTTACAAATGTTAAACCTATTGGTAACAGGCTTGTAAAGTCCATTACCGATCAATGCGCTATCAGTAATGGGCTGTTTAAAGTCCGTTACTGATCACTGCCGTATTGGTAACGGGCTATAAAGTCCGTTATCGATAATTTCGTACTGGAGACCCATGCTTGTTAGGATGCGTCTCCTTTGCTGGCGACCCAATTGGATACGCTTGTGTCTTAGGACTCTTCTCCTTTGATTGCCACCCAGGGTCGCCTTTTTTCTCACATCGAAGACGCACGTTCTATTGCTCGTCTCTGTCTTCTCCTTCCGACACCACTCGCTCTCTCTCCGCAGAAGGCCACTCCTGTTCTGACAACAACACTTGCTCTCTCTCCTCAGAAGGTCACTCGCTCGATCTCTGTGCTCAGATGTCCCCGCCGGCCTGTCCCGTTCGCCGCCACCGCCAGCTGCGCGTGCTTTGAGCATCACGCTTAATTTCTCTCCTCAGATGTCCTCCGCGCTGTCACCGCGGCCGCGACGCCGCCTCCGATCCTCCTCCTCAGCCGCACTCGCCTCGTAGAAAGTCCTCGTCAAGGTGGAAATTAATTGCCCCCTTTTATTGAAATTTGTTGCGTGATGAATTATGCTCATTTGGTGTATGGAATTCAGATGGCGTCTGCTGCTCAGGCTTGGATGTACAGACAGCCCCAAGAAGATTGGGAGAATTTCTTAAGAGGGGTCAATGGTTTTCTAAATCAAGCAGAGGTGGATATGAGAAACCGTGGTGTTCAAGCAATTCTTTGCCCCTGTATAGATTGTCTCAACCAGAAGAAATTTGCACAATGGGAAATCATTTTTCATCATTTGGTCACACGTGGATTCACAAAAAATTACACGTGTTGGAATAAACATGGTGAGGAAGGCCTTAATGAACTCGAAGCAGGCTGCCTAAATGAAGGTGAAGTGCGACACCATGCTACCGACCATGATGAAGACCTTGATGATGGTGGAGTTTTTGAGGAAAATGAACCATTATTCCCACCAAATGTGATGAGGCCTGAGGATATCATTGATCAAGAAGTTAGGGGCTTCGATGATGGTGAGGTGTTGCAACGTGTGCACAATGTTGATCAAATGTTGCAGGATGTTGAGTTTCAACGAGTGTACACACCTTCTGAATTAGCGAGGCTGAAGCAGTTCAATGAAGATTCAAAGAAACCCCTCTATCCGGATTGCCAGAAGTACTCTCGCCTTTTTGGTGATCTAAAACTTCTGCAGCTTAAGGCAGATCATGGTTGGAGCAACAAAAGTTTCAAACATCTATTGGATGTGCTTAGAGACATGCTACCTGAAGGAAACCAAATAGCAGAGTCTGTCTATGAGGCGAAGAAGATAATCTGTCCTCTGGGAATAGAGGTTGAAAAAATCCATGCATGCAAGAACAGTTGTGTATTGTTCCGTGGAGATTATGCAGACCTTGACAAGTGCCCCAAGTGTGGCTATGATCAGTACAAGAGGAAAAAGGATGGTGGAGATGATAATAATGCTGATGACGAGAACGAGCCCGGCGAGATCAGAGGCAAGAAGAAGAAGGCTAACAGAGGGGCTCCTGTGAGGGTGGCATGGTATTTTTGCATCATTCCTCGGCTAAGAAGATGGTTCGCAACACGAAAGGAGGCCGAACTCTTGCGTTGGCATGACAAAGGCCGAAAGGAGCTTAAGAAAGATGGCAAGTTTAGGCACCCCGCAGATGCAGCACAATGGGGTAACATTAATAACCACTTTCCGTGGTTTGACAAAGACGCAAGGAGCATACGGTTTGCTATGAGCACAGATGGCGTGAACCCATTCGGTAACCAGAGCTCAACACATAGCACCTGGCCTATCGTGCTGTCGTTGTACAACCTTCCACCTTGGCTATGCAAGAAACAGAAATATATGATGCTGACAATATTGATCTCCGGGCCAAAGCAACCTAGCGACCGTATTGATGTCTACTTGAGGCCACTAGTTGATGACTTGAAGATATTGTGGAAGCCTGGTGTGCCAGAGTTTTGGGATGAGTACAAGCGTGAGGAGTTCACAATGCATGCCATGTTGTTCACCACCATCAACGACAACCCGGCTCATCACAACCTCTCTGGCCAGAGTAAAAGAAAAGGTGCAGCTTGCCCACACTACTTGGAAGATACTTGCGCAGTATGGCTAAGACATTCAAAGAAATACATATTTATGGGGCACCGTCGTTTCCTCGGCAAGAAACATCCATACTGGGCCATGGATTGTCAGTTTAATGGGGAAAAGGAGAATTGAGAGGCGCCGTTGCATGTGACTGGAGATCTGGTCCACTTGAAAGTCAAGGACGTCAAAACTATCGAGGAGTTACCCAAGCTGACTAAAAAAACCCTTGGCAAAAGAAAGAAACGAGATGGTGAAGAAGAAGAAGAAGAAGGAATGTGGAACAAGAAATCAATTCTATGGGAGCTAGAGTATTGGCCGATGTTGGATGTGCGTCATTCGATTGAGAACATGCACGTCAAGAAGAATGTGTGTGAAGCTACTTGTGGAACATTGCTACAACAGAAGTCCAAAGGAAAAGATCATAAAAATGCAAGGGAGGATCTTAAAGAACTGGGCATTAGGCCGGAGCTCTATGCAGAGGAAACAGAGACGGGGACGAACCTTCCCGTTGCTGCAACCACCTTGTCAAAGGCAGAGAGAAAAGAATTCTGTCAGTTTTTGCATGATTTGAAAGTACCTTCAGGCTACTCATCAAACTTCAAGAGGCTAGTGTCGGTGAAGGACTTGAAAATGAATTTCAACTTGATGAAATCTCATGATTGCCATGTGTTGATGACAGCTCTTCTTCCTGTTACACTTAGAGGTATCAAGACAGAACTGGTTCGCGACGCGGTCACGAGCTTGTGTTTATTATTCAATGCAATAGAACAGAAGGTGATTGATGAGGAAAAACTATTGGACTTAGAGAGGAGGCATTTTGAGACCCTATGCCTTCTTGAAGCTACCTTCCCACCATCATTCTTTGATCTCATGCTGCATCTAACAGTACACCTCGCGAGGGAAATCTGGTTCCTTGGCCCATCTTACCTTCATCAGATGTTTCCATATGAGAGGTTCTATGGATTCCTGAAATCATTGGTACATAACCGGTTATTTCCGGAGGGAGCCATTGTTCGTGGCTACGAGACCAACGAAGCAGTGGAGTGGGCCATGGGTTATATGGACCCCCAAAACCCCATTGGTGTGCCTCGCTCACGACATGAAGGTAGGCTTTCAGGTGTTGGGACCCTGGGGAAAAAGTCAGTCACTCCAGAACCAGATGCCTTCCAAAAGGCTCATTTCACCGTGATACAACAGCTGCACCTAATTACACCGTTTGCCAATGAGCACAAGCGACAACTACGTGAAGACAACCCTGACCGTGGTAGGGCTTGGCTTGCAAAGATGCACATGCAAGATTTCAGCAGGTGGCTCCGAGATTATGTCGAGACATGCAGCAATAATGCTGTAATAATCGACGAGATAAGGAATCTAGCAGCGGGGCCATTATTCACTATTACAAGATACCAAGCAATGGATATCAATGGATACACGTTCTACACCATGGCCCAGGATAAAAAGAGCGTCTATCAAAATAGTTGTGTGCGTGTACGGGCCATCGTCGACGACAGTCATGATGATGATGACACGGAGACAGACACATATTATGGTCAAATAGAGGAGATATGGGAGCTTGATTATGTAGGATTGAAGGTAGCCTTGTTTCGGTGTAGATGGGTCACCAATGGGAAGAGAGCTGTGAGCAAGGACAAATATGGTTATGTTAGTGTTGATCTCCGGGTCTTTGGTTACAAAAATGAACCGTTTGTCTTCGCCAGCGATGTTGAGCAAGTGTTCTATGTACCTGACCTTGCAAAGAAGAACTGGTCCGTGGTTATGCCTGGAGAAAAAAAGGATTGTTGGGGTTGAAAATGTTGTTGAGGAGGAGGAATACAACCAGTTTGACGAAATTCCATCCTTTGACACTTCATACAAGCCCCGACTCTTAGGAACTAACAACACACCGTACTTGCGAAGCGACCATAGTGAAAAAATCCATATACAGAAATCAAGGAAGAAAAAGCAAGCCTGATTTCTGCTGAATCCTTTTTGTAATGCAGGATGTGTCTATTGGTGGAAATGGAATCCATTTTGTAATATAAAGGATGCGATGTATTGGTGAAATTTGAATCCTTTTTGTAATATATGGGATGTGGTGGAATTTGAATCCTACTTGTAATTTATTCTGCCTAAGATACTATATATATTCTGTTTATATTCTGCTTCAGTTCAGTAAGTATGTTGCAGGCTGCTTCAGTTCAGTAACGGGTGTTAATATCAAAGAGACGAGGATTAGCCAACCCGCGTCGCCTTTGTTAAGGGCAAGAGACGAGGATTAACCAACCCGCGTCGCCTTTGTTATGGGCGAGATATGCGAAATCACACACACAGATTACATCAAAAGAGACACGGATTAGCCAGCCCACGTCGGCTTGTTCTTCTTCATGCTTGCAAGTGAGTAGGTAAATCATACAAAAAATTGTACTGCACACAGATAATCACACAAGCATAGCTCTTGAGATGCAAAATTACACACACAGATTACAGTCATCATTGATACATCAGAAGGTTACAAAGCGGCCATCTATGTTCATCATCACTAGGCACTACCAACATGAGGAACATAGATCTAAACTAAGCAAAAGAGATATACTTCCGTCGGCTTGTTCTTCATGATGAGAGGTGCTGACTTGGCGATGTTGAGGCTCAAAGGTCGATCTTGCTCGCCTTCCCTAGGCTCAAAGGTCGATCTTGCTCTCCTTCCCTGCCCGTTAGTCGATCGTCGGAGGTGAAGAGAAAGGAGGCCGCCGTCGGCTTGTTCTTCATGACGAGATATGCTCCAGATTCTGGCTTCTTCTTCATGCTTACAAGTGAGCACAAGAGAAAGATACAGAGAGGGTGGACACATATCCCTTCAAAAATCCTCCTCCTGGAGGAGGGAAAGCAAAAGGAAGCGCAAGTTTGACGGGAAAGCTGCAGCATAATGTTTCTGTCTTTCCGTCGGCTTGTTCTTCCTGATGCCAGGAGGTTCTGGGTTACCTTCCCCCGACAGCTGATATATCACAAGGATTTTTCTAGCAGCTGTGCTAGAGGGATGAGCAACCCAATCACCCATATCACAAGAATTCTTCTAGCAACTGAGAGATCGAGGAGGAGGAAGAAGAGAGAAAAGCAAAAGCTTGCGCCCTACAAGATCTATTCTTTGTGCCATAGCTAGATCTAGATCTAGAGAAGAAGGAAGCAAGTGAGGAGGACCGATAGGCGTCGGTGCCTTTTTATAGCAAAAACTAGGAAGGGATAACATCGGTTGTAAAAAAAAGAGGCAGGGATAAGATCAAGAGCACAGGAAACGGGAAGGTTCCCAAGAAATTGATGCCAGATCCGGTCAATGGGGAAACAGTTGCCCAGTGAATGGCTGAGAGCAGAGGTAGTGATTCCAATGTTGAATAAAATGATACGCGGATTAACCAAACATCGTCTCCAATGTACTCCCTCCATCCCATAAAAGATGCAATTCTCACATCCCGAGGAGTCAAACTCTATGAAAAACTACTAACAAGTACAAAATAAAACATGCAATTCTCACATCTGGAGGAGTATATTTTTTATAAAAAAGTTATTTCAAGACATAAATGCTAATATTTTTTGCTATAAACTTGGTCAAAGTTGTAATAGTTTGACTGGCACGTTTCCCATAATTGCATGTTTTTTGGGACGGAGGGAGTAGAATTAAAGCATACACGGATTAGCCAAACGTCGTCTGCAATGGAGAATTAAAGGATACACGGATTAGCCAAACGTCGTCTCCATTGCTTACTTAAACCGTGTTTGGAAACAAATCTCTTGTCTCTTCTCCTTCAAAAATAATTTAGATCCCCTACCCTTCATCTACCCGTGAAAAAACAGCAACTGCCTACTCCTCATCGTCACCATTCCCGACCGGAGATGAATAGCATGCCGGGAAGAAGCAGGCGGCACCAGCCGTCGTCGCTGCTGGACCAACCTCAAGACCTCCGCATTGAGATTGCGGCGCGCGTCGGTGTGACCTCGGAGCAGCCCTTGGCTGACCTCCGCAGCCTACGCGGTACTTACTCGACCATGCGCCGCGTGTGCGGCCACGGCGACGTCGGCCGGCGTTTGTCGATAGAGGTGATACGAGATGAGATTTCTTGGGTGTGGGACCCCACCGCTTACAAAGCATTCCTTGCTATGCTGACCGATCTCGGGAATCCGGAGGCTTGCTTCTTCTCCGGGATCAAAGCCGTCTTCATGGAAAATAGGGGATGCAATGATCTCTGGCGCGCCGCCGAGGGTGGGCACGATGCGGCGGCCTATCTATACGCCATCTTGCTCTACAGAGACAATGGCGGTGCCGCCGCCGCCGACACCACAAAGCGGTACATGAGGCGGGTCGCGGGCGGCGGTAGTACGACATCGAGATGGCTGAGCAACGAGGGGTGTCTGCCTTTGCGCGAGAAGGCCGCCCGTGCGATCCACTCCTCGACTTGGCACATTTGGGGTGAACCGCTGCCTTCTCCGGCACAGGTGCGCGGCGATCAGCCGTGCGCAGGCAACGGCGGCTGCTGTGGTGTGGATAAAGGATGGCTTCGAATTTCTCTGTTTTGCAGCGAAGACTGTAGGCTCCACTGCGAAATGGTGAAGTTCGAACGGAGTATTGGAATAGGAAATCAGTAGTAGATTAGCTTTTGTATGTTGCTCGAATTATCTGTGTAAAATTTTGTAAGAGCAGCAAAGCCGACGCGGGTTATCAGCCCCGCGTCGCTAATGACTATGGGGCCCAGTTCTATTCAAATGAAGAACAGTTCCCATTTCTCCTTTTAATCTGCAATCAAATGTTGTAACAAGTATTTCTTCGTCGTAATTAGTCCAAATTTGATATTTTTTTCTAAATTTTTCTAAAATCACCATCTTTTCATTAATTTTATTGTTTAGTTGAATAATGTTTATATGCCTTATTTTGTTATTTGTAAGTACAACATACAAATAATATTTGTTTTACACAACCATTAGTGATGAAACTTTGCATTTCGTAAGCTTAAGGTGAACACAAGGTTTTGTTAAGTTTTCAAATGCATATGAGTTCGAACATGTTGCAAAGTGTGGAAAACTTCAATGTTCAAGCAACATTTTAGGAAACTATGTGAGAGATGAAGACAAGTTTAGGTAGCCAAATTATGTTGCCAAGTCAATTTGTAGATTTTTTAGAGCAAATTCGATGTTATTAGAATTATTATATAATTACCATGGGGTGTAAAAACGAAATATATGAATTTTTGGCACACAAGTGTGACTATTGATATTTTATTCAAATACTAAATGTCCAATTACGAATTGTTCGTATTTTTATGATTTTTTAGGTGCTGTTTTATGGGCTCTAATATTTTAGGGAAGCAAGTTTCATTCCAAAAAAAATAGTGACGGGCCCACGCGTCAGCGTCAGCAGCCAATATAAAAAAGATATCCGTTGCCTGCCCGCCCGGACCCAACTGCCAACAAAGGCGATGCGGGTTCACTAACCATCGTCGCCAATGACACTAGCCCACGCATCAGTGTCAGCGTCAGCAGGCTAACCCGCGTCGGCAATGACTATCCATTGTCTCTAAGATGTAATTCATCTCAATAGATCACCAGTTCATCACAACAGAACACATATCATAGGAGACGTGGATGGATCAAACAACCAAACTAATTAATTAAGCAAACAAAATCAAACAACCAAACTAATTAACTTAGCAGTTCATGATCTAGAAACAAACTAAGCAGTTCAACAACCTGACGAACACAAACACACACACACAACCTAAGCAGTTCGACCAAGCAGGAGTCTATCATTTAGTCGGTCGCCGCCGTCGGAGTCCCGCCGTCGTCGAAGACGAAGTGGCGGCGGGCAGCCTGCTTGACCACGGGGAGGTTCTCGAGATTCTCAGCCAACCCGTGGTTCCTGAAGGCGAGACCCTTCACGCTCGGGTCCTTGTCCACTTCATGATGCGCCTTGATGTCAAAGGCTGCGCCAACATCTTCAAGCTTTCTGAAGGCGCTCCTGAGCAGGTCGACGGTGAACTTAGTGTCGTCGAAGAACGGTTCCTCGTCGGCGTCCTTGGTCGCCGGCTGCTTCCCCTTCTCCAACTTCCTCCGACGGCGGCTTTCGTCGTCATCGTCCTCCCTTCGTCCCCGCTTCGACGGTGGCGGGCTCCTCGACGCCATCTCCTCCTTCTCTCAGTGACCGAAGATTTGTAGTGGTGGATCACGAGGAGGAACAAGAAGCGAAAGAGATGATAAGCTTTTGGAAGAAGTAGGGGAACGCAGGGGAAGGCGAGGGAGTTATATTGACAAAACGCGGAACCGTCAGGCGCCTCTGCCCCCACCCACTACTCCATTACTGCCAATACGTGCCACTCAATTGCGCATCAGGCTCCGTTTCGGGCGCAAAACCATCCAAAACCACGCGTCACCTTTCAATTACGCGGGAAGGAGAAGGGGCAGGGGCAATGATGTCGAGCCCACTCGCCAGCGGCAGCAGCCAAACTGCGGCGCCTTTTCAATTTCCATTTATTATTTTACATGGCCGAGGCGCCTTCTTCAACTTCAACTCTCGTCGCCTTCTTCAACTTCAATCCTCATCGCCAACTTCATCCCTCGTCGCCAACTTCAACCCTTGTCGCCTTCAACTTCAACCCTCATCGCCTTTCAATTTCCAAACCCCGTCGCTTTTCTATTTCCTCCCCTTCTCCTTGATGGCTGCGGTGTGCTTGATGCAGCTGATGCCAGATGATCTTGTCACCCAGATCATCATCCACTCCATCAAGGATGAGCCCGTCATCCATTTTCTGAACCTTCGCAATAAAACCTGCGGCACCTTCCGGCGCATCTGCGACTCCGATGAGGTACTACTGCACATGTCGCTGCGTGATTTTCGTGAGGTGTGCAAGAATTGCTACGTCAGGTCGTGCTTTGAGCCGCGCTTCCGCGAGGCCAATCATCCGGAGGCATTATGCTTCGAGGGGATGGAGAGGTTGATGAGGCGGCGGAACCCCGATAAGGGTCTGAAGCTCATCGGAGATGCCGCTGCTGAAGACTCCGGTGCCAAGTACTTCTTAGCGATGCTGAAGTACCGTTGCAACCCAGCGGACCCCGAAGCCATGGTACTGCTCCAGGAAATCAGCGGCGGCCCATCGCCCCCTGACGAGCGGTGGAAGAACCACAACCTGCGGTGGCTGCGCTATCTTGTCAACCAGGATCTCCACAACATTGCGTGGTGGTACTGGCTTGATGAAGGCGACGATGACATTACGTTGCTGCCCGTCTAGAATCCCCACATCTGCATTTGGGCAGCAGGATGTAGGCGCTACGGGCCGGATACCAAAGAGATCATCCACTACTACAGCGCCGAGTGTCGCATCCGTCATGAGTTCGACCTCTGGATGCATAGCTTCCGCCCCACCGTGGAGTACGCCGTTAGCAGGATGAACATCGGGATGTAGGTGCAAGCATCAATGAACATTATCTATCTTGAATGTAAATTATTAGATATTACTAAACGCGGATTTGATTTTATTAGGATGTCGGTTTTTAATCGGTTTTTGATAGATAATATTTGATTTGTCACGTTTGTGAGTCAAATCGAAGGTTGCGGTGGTCTCATTTGCCGCCGACGAGGCCTGGGATGCCCTCTTGGGTGTCAAAACCGCCGAAGCGGGCACGGTGGGGGCGGCGGCGGGTGGCGGTGCCCTTTGCTTCCTCCTTTGTTCTATTGGAGAATGAAGAACAGTTTATCCCTCCCGCGTCGCCGACGGCATTTCTCTTTTTAATCCGCAATCAAATTTTGTAACATGTATTTCTCCGTCGTAATTAGTCCAAATTTGATTATTTTTTTCTACAATTTTCTAAAATCACCGTGTTTTCATTATTTTCATTGTTTAGTTTATATTCCGTTTCTTGAACAATGTTTATATGCCTTATCTTGTTCTATGTAAGTACAACATATAAATAATATTTGTTTTCCACACCTCCTTTAATGAAACTTTGCATTTTCGTAATCTTAAGGTGAACCACAAGGTTTTGTTAAGTGTTCAAATGCATATGAGTTCGAACATGTTGCAAAGTGTGGAAAACTTCAATGTTCAAGGAACATTCTAGGAAACTATGTGAGAGATGTAGATATTTGTACACAAGTATATTATTCCTTCATCGAAACCATTTGAAATTTTGAAGACAAGTCTAGGTACCCAAATTATGTTGCAAATCAATTTGTAGATTTTTTTAGAGCACACTAGATGTTAGTAGAATTATTACATCATTAACATGGGATGTAAAAACGAATTCTAAGAATCTTGGGCACACAAGTGTGACTGTTGATATTTTATTCAAATACTAAATGTCCAAATACGAATTGTTTGTATTTTTATGATTTTTTAGGTGCTGTTTTATGGGCTCTAATATTTTAGGGAAGCACGTTTCATTCGAAAAAAATAGTGGCTGGCCCACGTGTCAGCGTCAGCAGCCAAAATAAAAAGATAACCGCTGCCCGCCCGCCGGACCCAACTGCCAACAAAGGCGATGCGGGTTCACTAACCGTCGTCGCCTATGACACTGGCCCACGCGTCAGTGTCAGCAGGCAAAACGTGCGCGGGCTGCTCAAAATTTCCCACCAATATTGACTATAATGCCCATGGAATTCCAATTGCAGCACAGAGCCGTCAAGGGCACGCCAGTAATTTCCTTAAACACAGTTACGCGAACCGTTCATATTCGGCTCATCACTAGACAGATCCACAATGCCCGCACTCTCCCCGCTCGCCTTCGCCGCTCTCTCCCCGCCGCAGCCCTGCTCTTCTCTAGCCCCACCGCTCCCTGCGTGATGACGGTGAGGAGGACGCAGTTACTGGCGTGCGGACGGCTTCCCGGCCAACCTAAAGACGGTTGATGCGGATCCGCCATCCCCGGCCACGACGACGAGCCGGCCACCTCAGGCCACGAGCCGACGTGGATCCGGCCCCTCCGACCATCACGAGAACAACTACTTCATTCGCGACAGAGGTTAGTCCTGCTTGAACCCCCAATGCCCTCTCTCTCCTCGGCCACCAAATCTGCTATATATTCATGTCAATGTGGATTAGGGAGACATGCCTTGATAGTTCATCTTTAATTGATTGACTGTGGATTTGATGGATGGATTTTGTTGCCCCAAGTCTGTTTGAATAAATTGTTGCTAACAGATGAAGTTATATGAACTGTTGAAATTCATTTTCACGTTCCTGGTGCTACAATTTTTGCACTGTAAATTCATGAAAAGCATTGAGAATGTTAGCATACTTTAATTCTGCTATGTTTTGAATGTACCAGATCGACAGTTATGCTTTGGACCTATTAGCATACTTTAATTCTGCTATGCTTTGAATGTACCAGATCGACAGTTATGCTTTGGACCTGTTAGCATATTTTAATTCTGATGGCCACATAATGTCAGTGGGAATTGCATTGCAGTGGTTTATAATGTAGTCCACCCAATCTGCTATATATTCATGTCAAGGTGGATTAGGGAGACATGCCTTAATAGTTCATCTTCAATTGATTGACTGTGGATTTGATGGATGGATTTTGTTGCTCCAAGTCTGTTTGAATAAATTGTTGCTAACAGATGAAGTTATATGAACTGTTGAAATTCATTTTCATGTTCCTGGTGCTACAGTTTTTGCACTGTAAATTCATGAAAAGCATAAAGGATGTTAGCATACTTTAATTCTGCTATACTTTGAATGTACCAGATCGACAGTTATGCTTTGGACCTGTTAGCATACTTTAATTCTGATGGCCACATAATGTCAGTGGGAATTGCATCGCAGTGGTTTATAATGTAGTGATAACTAGACTGTCTTATGCTTTGTTGTGAGTGTTAATTGTTTCACTACTGTCATATATATTGTTATTGTTGGTGTCATGATGTGTTGTGAGTGTTGTTTCACTACTGTCATATATAATGTCCTGATCATTGCTTTATCCTCTTCTTGCATGTACACATGGAACACACAACCCATCGCTGCTGAAGTTGGACAAGGAAGCAGTTGAAGGAATTTATTCTCTGCTTTGATATATAAGCATATTGTTGTGTCCCTGTCAAAAAGGTTAGCACCTATCCCTGTATGCTAATTAAGTAAAATATGAACTGTGTATGTCTACGCTGATTTTATTTACGACTTGTAATGATTTCTAGTGTAATATCAGCTATTTTGTCTGTCAGAGAAAATGAATTTATCTAATAAGAATTTTGTTTAGATTTTCAGTCTTGCTTATGTTGCTCTACTGACAACCTGACATATCATCTATGCAGTCTCCCACAACAACAAACTCCTCTACCTCCAGTGCATCATCACAGCCCATCGTCGGTGAACCTTCTTCACAGGGTCACTCAGCACAGACTGCTGCGAGTAGTACTCGATCACGCGGGTCAAGGACACAAACCAAATGGCCAGAAGACAAGTTGACTACAATTGGACTTGATGCCAATTTTTGGCCTACCCCAGATGCTGTGAGGGATAGATTTGTATTGGTCTGTGGTCTCATTGCTCGGGAGAGGGTGTCAATCAACAAGGTGGTTGATGATCTCTCACCAATTGAGAAGGACCATCTGTTCACAGTTTTAGAGGAAAAGCTAGATTACCTAGCCAATCTGGAAGAATCTGTTCGCAAGAAGGCAGTTAAGGTAGCTATATCAGAGATTGGAACCTTGCAACGGCGGTTCAAGGCCCATTTAAGAAAAAAATATGTGAGCGAAGAGGAGACGCCCTTTGTGAAGCATGCCTTTTTGTAGCAACAAGACTGGGACATGTTTGTGCAGGAAACCAATTCTCCTTCATTTCAGAAATTGAGACAGGAGATGAAACAAAAGAGAGCATTGCATAATAAGCCACACAAGACGGGCAGAAAAGGTTATGGTGGTAAAAGGAAAGAGTGGGAGGAGGAGTATGCAAAGCTAGCTGCAGAAGGAAAACAGAACCCTTGGGACCAATTTCCTGGACGTTCAAGACGTTATCTGCGGGCAAGGGTAGGGAAGAAGAGGAAGAATACTAGTGAAGGAAGCGGGGGCATAAAATTCAGTAACCCTGCGGTGGTGGGGGTAGCAGATAGGGTGAAAACACTTGCAGCTGAGGGTAGCGATTACCAGCGCCTGTCAGTAGCAGCGAGGAAGAAGATGTGCATGGCAGCAAGGAAGAAGATGCGCATGACCGCGAGGAAGAACATGCGCATGACAGTGAGGAAGATGCGTGTGGCAGAGAGCAAGATCATTGGAATGCCAACGGTGACGAAGTGAATCAAGTACACAGTGATAGTCGATCACCTATGCTGGACACAATAGATAAGCTGACAGAGCCAACCGCGTGCAGCCTTTTGGATGGCACCGGGATTAATGTGGAGCTCGCACTAGCGAAAGTCTTTCCATTTCAAAAGGCTTGTCATTCAGTACCGGTGCAGGATGATTATGTTGTGGTGCAACCTACTTATGTGTGGGCCAATGCGGGTCACTACCCTCTGCCTGTACCAATTGATGGGGGTGACATAGCAACCCTAGCTGAGGCTCTTGTTCAAAGGATCCAATGGCCAAAGGACAGGATCCTTATACCACCCATGACGAGACATCCCAACCCTGAAGCCGTAACAGGTAGCAGGGGTACAACATCAGATGGAGGTATTGTAGCTCAGTGTCAGCAAGAGAAGGCTCAACCGCAGCAGCAGCAGATCAGCAAAACTACGCAGCAGGAGCGTCGACAACAGCTAGAGGAGCCCAGGCAAACTCCGCCTAAGCAGCAGCTACAACATGAGGATAAGCAACAGACGAAACAGCAGCCTCTCCAGCAGCAGGAGCGTCGACAACAGCCGGAGGAGCCCAGGAAAACTACGCCTAAGCAGCAGCTACAACATGAGGATAAGCAACAGACAAAACAGCAGCCTCTCTAGTAGCAGGAGCGTTGACAACAGCCGGAGGAGCCCAGGCAAACTCCGCCTAAGCAGCAGCTGCAATATGAGGATAAGTAACAGACGAAACAATAGCCTCTCCAGCAGCAGGAGGAGGAGCGCAGGCAATCTCCCCCTAAGCAGCAGATGCAACATGCACAGCAACCTCTGCAACAGGAGGAGGAGCCCAGGCAATCTCCACTGCAGAAGGGGAACCAGGCCAGGAAACCTCTGTCTAAAGATGAGATTCTTAACAATAATATTAGGACAGAAAAGGAATGACCAAAATACAAGCCTAGTGCACCTATGTTGTCAGAAGCAAACTTAGAGGCTGCTGGACCAAATTGTGCCAGGTTGCATGCTTACGTCATGGAACACAGTAAGGATAAACTTTCCTTTCCAGCAAAGGTGGATCAAGACTACTTTAAAGATGGTGGTGGTGCTTTAATATTAAACATTGCATTCAGTAGCGTGTATAACCTTATAACCCTGGCTTCTCTGGATGTTACCTTCTTGAGGTTGTGGACATTGTAAGTCCCTTAAAACCTAAAAAGATATTTCTTTAATTTTGACCACAAAGTTCATGCATGCTAACAATTTGATTTTTTGTAGGAAAATGATGGACAAGGCAACGGAGATGCAGATCAGTGTTGGGTTTTTAGATCCAGATTTGTTTACGTCCACAAATATTTCTCAGCATTTTCGCCTTATTACCAAAGCAATCTCAAATGCAATGAACAACGACTATGTGGTGGGTGCCTACTGCACTAGCCACTGGGTAATAGTGATCATCTGTATGAAGTTCAAAGAGGTTTGGTATCTAGATTTTGCTAAACAACATCCCCCGCTAAAGTTCTCAGACCTCAAACCTGTTGTGGACTGGTCAGTATCTTGTAGGTTTTGTTCACAAAAATTCAATCTCTTAGTGTTTCTAATTGGTATTGCTGACCATGCAGGGCCTTTGGTACAGTATTTGTAGGTTTTGTTCACAAAAATTCAATCTCTTAGTGTTTCTAATCGGTATTGCTGATCATGCAGGGCCTTTGGTGAACATGCACAGGACGGAGTGACGAAAGGAAAGAAAAAAGCCAAAAGCCACACTCAAGCACAAAACAAATCTCGCTGTAAGACCGAGGTTTTTTTATGGTCCCTTCTTACCTATTTGGTACTGCATTAACTTGTCATTTTGGTACCTCGATGCAGTGTGCTCAGCAGCCATGGGGGTCCTCTTTGTGTGGATTCCATGTGGCATTCCATATGTTAAGATTACTCGATGACATACCTGACATCAAGAAGGCTGTTGTAAGTAGATAATAATGCTCAACCTTGTCTCTGCTCATATTATCCATCTGATTTTAGAACTGATTTCTACTTGTATTCTCATAAATGATTGTATTTTGCAGGATTTCAAATCTGCTGTAGATGTTTCCACAGAAGATCTAAAGTGTGTCCGGGAGATGTTGTGCGAGTACATTCTTAAGGAGACCATCGACCGAAAGGGCAACTTCTACAATGGTGCACCGTGAGTTCATTGTAGCCAGAAACTTGAAACTCATTCAGTCTTCTTTAGTCAGGTGTTGTTGCCTGAGAAACCTGCTTGGCTTGCTTGGTTGGGGTCAGATGCTGCCTGGTTCAGGCAATTTTCTCATGACTCCATCCCAACAAGCCCTGATGAGAGTAACTTGAAACTTGATGTGATCCTAGCTTGTCTATAAATGTGATCTTGCTTGTCTATAAATGTGATCTTGCTTGCCTATATCTGTGATGTGAGAATGTGTTTGTGATGTCTCCTAGTTGTGGTGGCTGCCATATCGTGGCTGGTTCCAGGATGGCAGGATGCAGCCCCTGATGGCTGCCAAATCCTGGCTGGTTCCAGGATACAGCCGACAAGCGGGCAGGTTACTGTAGGGGTGGCCTACGTATCTGTAACGGGCGTTAATTAAAGCTCGTTACAAACACTGATCAGTGAGTAACGGGCTTCATTCGGAAAGCCCGTTACAAACATGCCAACAATGTAACGGGCAGTGTAAAAGCCCGTTACCAGTCCTGACCGGTGGCCCCCAGGACATGGCCCGTTCATCGAGATATAGGAGACGCAGGTCGAAAGCACGCGTCTCCTTTAATCGAGAGGAAGCAGACACGTGTGGAAACAGATGCGTCTCATTTCGTCGAGACAGAGGAGACGCAGGTTCACGGCACGCGTCTCTGATGTTGATTTCACAATAACGGGCTCTATTTTCATGCCCGTTACCAAAGTTCCCTGTGGGCCCAGAGAAACAGCCATTTCACGTGACCGGTGACTAGTTGTGGTAACGGTCGTTGTTTGATGCCCGTTACGAATCCTAGATGTGCTGAGACGCGCGTGAAATAGACGTGTCTCATGTTGTCAAGATAGAGGAGACGCAGGTACACAGAAGGCGTCTCCGATATTGAGCTACTGTAATGGGTTGTGTTTTGGTGCCCGTTACCAAAGTTCCCTGTGGGCCCAGAGAAACAGTCATTTCACGTGACCGGTGGCTAGTTATGATAACGGTCGTTGTTTTATGCCCGTTACGAATATGTCTTATCAGTAACGGGCATCTACCCGTTACCTTTCTTGGCTCATTTGTAACACTTGATCGGTAACGGGCGCTTTGCCCATTATGAAAGGCAATCTATGCCCGTTACCAAAGTCATTTTTCACGTAGTGTCACACTCGCTGGAATGGACACACAACACAGGAGCATCTCCATTTCTCTCTTTTGTTCACTTAGAGTAGGATTAGTGTAGCTTGGGAGTTAGAGTCGAGTCGAGCTAGTCTCGGGGTTCCAGAGGAGTCTTCTTCAGGGTTCTGGTACTACTCTTGTATCCTTTCTTTGGTTAGACTCAAGTACAATTCAAGTTATCTTTCTATCTTACCTTTCGAGTCAATTACATTTAGCTTTTACTTTGCTCTAGAAGCATTATTCTTGGTTTAGACTAAAGTGAAGGACCGAATTGGCGAACAGAGAGGGGGGGAGTGAATGGGAGCCGATAAAAATTCTTCTCGAACGAGATGACTTCTCCAACAAGATGAACTCGGTCGGATACCCAAAATCACACTCTCAGCACGCAACCTTCCATTTGCCAAAACCACGTAGCCACTGGAGTGCTACTGGTCCTAGGAACAAACACTACTTGCAGCCACAACTCCTACACACACGGCAGTAGAAACAACTCGGAAGCTGCCTGCCTGGAGGGGGCGGTTAGACCGGGTATGGGGGGCGGTTAGACCGCCTCCACCTGGTAACCAAGAAATCCTCTGAAACACCTCTTCCAAGCTCCAAAACTCTTCACGGTTTCACCTACAGGATTCTCTGGTCAAGGCCAAGCTAGCTACCAGAAAATCTTGGCGAAAACCGAAACTCCACCCAAGGGCCTAGGGGCGGGTAGACCGGCTACCACGGGCGGTCTAACCTGTTGTACCCAGCAACGGACTCAAGGCAAGAACTCCTAGCAAACAGCGTCGAAACGAACCAAGATTTCACCAGAACACTCCTCTGATCAAGGCGAACAAACTCACAGAGGAAAATCTGGCAAAACCAAAACTTTCACCTGGAAAGCCTATGGCGGTTAGACCGCCCCTTCAAGAAAACTTGGCCGCGGGTCAAACCTCAACTTCCCATCGCCCGATCTCCCGATTCACCCCACAGATTGCAGTGAGACTTTGGGAATACCTGGGTTACCTCCTGGGCAACCTTTCCACCAAAGGAATCGAACAGAAACGCTCTCAATCAAAGGAAATCCCTGATCTTGGCCCTCTAGGTCATGAACTCGAGCAACTCGAAAAACCACCAAATCGAGGTCGATTCAAGGGAGTTCTTGGGGCAAAGTCACTAGCCAAAGAGGCACAAGGTCCTCATACGTGACACCCAACAAGAATCCTGCAAGAGATCACCCTCAAAACTCCGCCACGAAAATCACAAGAAAGAGCTCCGAAAATCACCAAAAAGGAAAACGGGAGAGGCAACACAAGGCCTTGAGGAACCACGCCGAATCATCTATACATACCATGAAGGTTCATACAAGGTCTAGCTTGCCACCCGGTCATCCATCCCTCTCTCTAGATCTCACATGAAGCTCTCAAGCTAGTCCTAGAAAAACTAGAGGAAAATACAAACGAAAATGACAAAGGGAAAATGAGCTAGGGTTCCAAGAGTTGGCTGCCATCCATCCCCTCAAGTGTTTATATGGGGGCAACCAAAAGACTAAACTACCATTACTAAATAACTAGGGATACATGCCCCTCAAGGGCGAATTTGGAAGTCTTCAATTCAGCACCATCGGACGGATGCCCAGCGACTGCAAACTTGCTTAGCCTCGACGCAAGCCTTGCGATCCCGACGCGTGTCCTCCGCTTTGAAGTTTCTCGGCGGCTGCGACCCGGGCGGTCAGACCGCCCCATTGGGTGGTTAGACCGGCCCAGGCGCTCTGACCGCCCCTCCTAGGCGGTTGAACCAGCCTGGGTGGCCGCACTCCCTCATCGAGTCTTCAGCCTCAATTTTGTGGCTCAACCGAGTAACCCAGTGGTTTTCTGGTGAACCACTGCAAACCCCGCGAACTCGGTGTAGCCTCCGCCAATCACAACTCATGACTCGGCTGCAACATTGTCCTGGCTCGACCTTGGTTTTGAGGCTCAACCAAGAAACCGTTCACGACATCGTCTTGCTGTTCTTGCCACCATGCGGCCCGCACTTGACTCCGCTGGCCACTGGGTCCCTCGAACCAAGCCTACTTGTCTTCTCTACACATGGAGGCCTCATCGACAATGACCTTTCACGCTTGTTCTTCACCTACACCAACACCAGTCAAGCCGCAACCTGCACCTGCAATAAGGCCAAGAGTCAGTCGACACCACGTTGTCAATCACTCATCACACCAGGAAGTGACTGTAACACCCCGGATTTTTGAGGAATAGTAACCATCCTAATTAGTAGAGTTAAACATGTTTATCAACCTTGTTGACTTGGTCAAATACCCACTCATGGGTTAAACCCCTAGAAACCCAAGGCAAACACCTAGAACCCTAGACCTCAGTGCAGTATTCTAGCTCATTCTCAAAATTTTGCATAAGCACTTCAAATTCTGCCAATACAAAAGTTGTTAAGAATCCCCAGGAACACATTTCATCCAATTGGTGGCATTTGAAATTCCAAGTGGAAAAGCCTCTAAAATCTCGGTCAATGCCTGGATGTCTCCCTGACCTCGCCAAGAAAAATGCAGACTTTGTAGCTATTTTCTGGCTAAACCATGGAGTAAAACATATGTCGCCCTTTGTAAAAGTTGGAGCTAGTTAGTTGGTTTACAACTTCTGTATTCGGAGATTTTTAAGTTTAGTTCAAAACTTTGGAGTTTGTTTTGGTCAAAGAGCTCTACACCGAACTGAACTCAAGGTCTGGCGCTCTGGAGCAGAGCTCCCGCGCTGGGCGCGTCGCACACGTGCGCTGACTGTGCGTCGTGGGTCCCACCCCGGCGTCTGTCGCACGCCATGTCGCGCCGTCAGCTGGCCCCACCTCACCCCGTGCGCCACGCCCGCGCCCTTATCCCCTCCGGGAATTCCGTCGTCCACGCGCCGGCACGCTGTGCGCCGCCGCCGCCGCCCTGTCCCGTCGCGCCAGCGTCGTCCGTGCCTCGCGTGCTGCCCAAGCCGACGCCCTGCGCTACCTTGGAGTAGGGGGCAAGCCCCGGCTGCCTCTAAAAGGTGGAGCTCGAGCTCCCATCGTGCGCAGCGCCACCCTCGACTGCACTGTTAGGCTGCCGCCACCGCGCCATGGCCACCCCCATGCCGAGCTCCCGTGTCCGGTCGCCTCCCTCCCCGTGTGAGCTCTCCGCCGGCCGCACCAACCCCTAGGCAAGCCCCTTCGCGCCTTAGCCCTCTCCCTCCACCCTCCTTTCCGCCGGAGCCCCGCCTGCCGCGACCGCCGCCGCCAGGCAACACCGCAGCCGCCTGCCGGAACCGCCCTGACCCCAAATGAGCTCGCAATCCAGGCCAAGGTGAACCCCTCGACTTTCCAGAGCCCTCCCCCGACCTAGAATTCCGGCGAGGTCGCCGGAATCTAGCCGCCCAGCCACCGGCAGTGCTGCCCCTGCCCCTTTGTACCACACTGCATAGCTTTAGAAACTTGCAGGGGCCTGAGCGTAAAAGATGAGGACCTATATGTAAAGAAATCAATCTTCCAAACTTAGATCTAACTCCTGAATCTTGTAAATTGCACCAAAAATCACAGAAAAATCGTAAAAATGCAAACTTGATTTTGTTGTGATCCTTATGACCAGGAGCAACTTTTCTACAAAGGATGTTTTAAATTTCGGTGTAGTTTGTAAAATATTTTGAAATCATCAATTTGCTTAGATTTGAAATAATTCAAATTCTATAAATGATCTACATGCCAATTTTGGATATGTTGCTTCTCTGGTCATGTTTGTTGTATGGTGCAAAATTGGCACAAGTTTACCTTATCTGCATGCAGTTATGAATTAATTTTGGTTTTTGCAATGCTCCTGTTTTTTATTTTTTTAAATTAATCTGTTGATCAAATGGAGCCACTCTTTTTGTTACAGCTCTGCGTAATGTTTATGCACCCATGGTAAATAGTATATCTATTTTGGACATGTGTAGCTTACTCAAGTAAATTATCATGGTTTGTTAAGGTTATTTTCATGTGCATAGTTTAAGTATTTTTCTTTGCTGAGTAAGTGCATATCTCTGCTAGAAATGCTTCTGTATAGCTCCATAGGAAGTTTCATCTCAACTAGTGGTATGTATGATTTTGTTTCATTTAATCTTGAATGGCTAGGCATAGCTTTGTGTGATTTTTCAGGCTAGCCATAATTGATGAGATGAGTTAAACGTTGGTGTAGTAGTATAATTGTTGTACCTTGTGCATGTATGGACCTTCTTATGATCAGTTGGGTGTATGTCTTTCGGGATAAAAATTCTTGAAATAAATCACACTCAATTAAAGGTATAAAAGGAAAAACCAAGATGATCCGTGTTCAACTCAAATTTAAATACATGAACTTCACCAAATTACACCATGAACAGCACCCTTACCTTGGTGAAGTAAAATAAATTAATTATCTTAAATGTGTACACAGTCACCATCAAATGAGAAATAAAAATCACCTGCACACACCTTTCTCTAATAGAGGGAGAGTATGCTGAATATCATATCTAGGTGAATGTGGTCACCCTTAAACCCCGCATTTATCTCTAAGTTTCAAAAGTGAAATCTCGTTTGCATTGGACAAATAAATCTTATGCATATGCACCTCGTGTAGATTTTCCTGTCGATAGCTACGAGATCGTCCCGGAACAAGGCGAAGGACCGTTCGAGGGACAAGTGGACGTCGTGCAGTACCACAAGACCCAAACCAAAGTTTGGAAGGGCCCAAGGCCTAGTTAGAACTAACATCTTCTTTAAAGGCAAGGACCGGAGTATAATCCTATGATTTTAACTTCCTGCAAATGTATATGTTATGTATGTGCATTTAAGTTTCAGGAGTTGAATTGAAACCATAGTGGCATGACCCTAGATTCCTATGTTCTTATACTAGCATGATAGGTCGCTAGTTGCCATGCTTTAAGGACACGGTAAAAGTCGAGTGAAATCCTTCACTCGCGAGCTATGGTTTTCTTATGTTGGAATCATAAGATTTAAACTGATATGCTCATGTGGTAAGAGCTTGGGATCGGCTCCGGTCAATAGGTGTCAATGGTTAAGCTTTTGAACGTACTAAACACTTGCCAGAAATGGGAATGGTAAGCCTAGTACCTTCCGGATCTGGTAAGGGAACTCGGTCCACTAATCTTGGGAAGAGTCCCCATGCCTGCAGTAAATGTGGTGCAGGAGTGAACTCCGGGCGGGGTGTATTGTACCGTGACCGGATAGCCTGTACCAAAGACTGTGGACTTTGATCCCGAACTGAGGATGGCTGGGGACGGTCTGGTGGGTGCACACAGGGAGTGTGCACTTTTCCGTGTGTTTAGGTCCACCTTGCAAGGTTATTAATCGATCGATCGTCGGCCTCTCACCGTTATCCGAGACTGCTTAACTATACAGCCTATTTCCCTTTATGATGGAATTGAGAATTAATATGGATGCTTTATTTAATTGTTTGCACAACTTATGTTTGCTGTAGATGCTTACTTAGTAATGGATAATCCACTAGAATTTGACCTAAATTTTGAAAGTAAGGACATACTCTTTGTTGCTTTTCAGCAAAATAATCCACTAGCCAAAAAGCTTTGCATATCTAAAGAGTTGGTGATTTTCCATCACCCGTCGGTTAAGTTTTGCTGAGTATTAGAATACTCAGCCTTGCTTTTGTTGTTCTTTTCAGGTGATGTTTGGGATGGGAAAAAGACGATGTTGTTGGCATTATGGACGGCCTCCTATAATGCTACCTTTTATCATTTAGTTTTATTTCCGCTGTATTTATAAACTCTGAATCATTTACTTTTATGCAAAAGACTCAGTTTGTAATTAAATAACCCTAAATGGGAATGGATGTAATAAATTGAGACTTGTTTATCTCTGGACTCGGATTCGTGTGAGTTTTGATGTACGGTTGTCGATCCTTTGTTATAAGTGGTTTACTGGGCTTGACCCGGCAGAGACGACAAGTTAACTCGGTGTTATTGCGTAATGACCAAAATGAGTGGTTTATGCGATAATATGGAGTTAATTTGGGCGGTTCTGTCACAGCTGGCATCAGAGCTCGACTATACACCAGAGATCTTAATACACCCTTAATAATAAGTTTTTGGAATAAAACTTGCAAGATTAAGGTGTGTTTGCAAAAATGCGTTAGGAACGCTAAGGATTAACTAGTCCGAGATTCCCTAGAGGTATTTTTGGGTGCTTTCAGGTGGCTAGTAATCTATGGTTTATTAGTCTAACTTCTAGCACATTATTTTTAGTCAAAACTTACTTTCTTGCTCAATCAATCTGGAATGTGAAGCCACGTGTTTCATACGTGTGCTGTGCCGCATCACGAGTATGCGAGGGTCGATAGGGCAATCCATTCAACGGATCCTATTCTCTCGGTTGGATGCCACGTGTTTTATACGTGTGCATTCCACATGAAAGTCATGTGAGGGTTGATGGGTTCTATTCAAGATGAACCACATCTTCGCGTGTGTCTCGCCACGTTTTGCCACACGTGGGCGTTCCGCATTACGAAGATGCGAGGCAAGGATGCACTCCATTCAAACGGAGAGCGTCTGAGGTTGGACGCTGTCCATCCAGTGGCTTGACGCATGGATACCATTTCTATAGTGAACGGTAATGTATGGGGACGTTTTCGTGAGTGCTGGCACGAAAGGTTCATTTTCTGCAGGTACACTAACCGCGATCCGTTAAAGCTAAGATCGACTAGAAAATCGACTAGTTATTATAGGGAGAGTCATATTTTTGTGCCATGCCACCGGCGCAAACTCCGATTTTTGACAAGGAATTGTCTGTGAGGACGAATAGGTTGTGCATGCATCAGGTAAAAACTCTCTAAACTAAACAACAAAAATAAGAAGGGAAATCTGAAATCATTTCCTCTCCAAACTTTTGTCTAAATCACTTAATGCCTTCTAGCAGTTTTCTGAATGAGCTGCTGATCTGAAATTTTTCGGGCTAGAAAATTAAGTTGTATGCAGAAACCATATATACAAAAGTTGTCCCAAATATTACCATGAAGTTGCTGTAAAAATTTCATAAAATTTGGATCAACCAAACTCAAGTTATGGTCTTTTTCCTAAGGAGTCATCTAGCTGTCAATTCTGGGTACCTATCTGTTCGGTAATCGTTTCGACCCCCAAAACAATTTTTCCTGGGAAAATGGTAGATATGAAAGTTGCTCCAAATATTTTTGAGCACCGGCTGTGTAAATTTCAGAATTTTTGGTTGAAGGAATTTTGAGTTATGACCAAAATAGTGCAGCTATGTTTGCTGTTTTCCTGGGAGGCAGCCACTAATGTTTTGGTTCATCTGGCTATCTTCTTCTAGTTTTTAGCTCAATCGTTGAATACCAATTTTGTACTCTGTAATTTATTGAGTATGTGGTAAAATTTCAGGATGATGGTCTCCACTGGAGGAAATACCAAGAGTCCTGAGCCATATAATTCTTGTTCGCCCCAGTTACCTAACCAGGCTGACATAGACACCATTGTTGGCGCAATTGAGATGTTGAACACACAAAATATGGTACTAGATCACATAGTGCATAACGTCATCCATGATATCTATCCAGGTTTGTCACAAACTAGTTTAGCTGACAGCCTCTCCCAGGCCTTGTCGGAATCTATGGTTGATCATGCCCGTCTATTCAATATGTTGATGAATCATGCAACCCAGATTCAACACAGTGAAGATTCCAATCAACACATCTTAGAATCTATCCTACCACCATCAAAACTACCCCTGGACCTCCGGAAGGAAGAGGGAAGAAGTTGGTGCAGCCAGTAGATATTACCTAAGGTTGACATAAGTGGATGGGAAATCACCTGCACAAAATTTCGTCCATGCAAAAGGAAACAGAGCGACGAGACTAGTAATTTTAATCGGCCAGTCAAAACTCAGCGTGCTACGAAGCCCAAGAGATTAATGAAGTTTATGGGAAGGAGTCTTCCCGCACAATGCCAAATTTGTTTTAAATGCAGAGAGTGCGATCACTCCCTTCGCGAATGCCCTTCTAGCACATGGAATGACCCAAAAGACTGGGACATCGTGTCACCCCAAGGAGAGAGGATTGAACTTAGTAGGGAATTTATAGAGGCAAGGGAATTACTCTAGCATTTGACAACTCCTAGGATTCCTTTCCCTAGTCTTCAATCTAGTCATTTGTACTGCTATGAAGAATCTAGTGACCCAGTGGGTTGCTACAATTGCTTTGAAATGGGTCATTTTGCCCGTGATTGTCCCCAGCTCCGAAAAAAGCATCAAGCATACAGTCGCAAGAACCAAAAAGTTAAGATAACGTCTCGACCCAGAGATCAGGAGCATGAGGGCCTGGCCTGGAACGTGCCTGGAGGATCACAAGTTGCCATAGGTACTTGACCTCTACCATAGTTTTAAACTTCTGCCTCTTCCTGCTTGTCATCACAATCCAGTTGCGGTGTACATTTGCTACCTCCATATCCATGCTCCACCTGTTTTGTGCCGTTCGTTCTCTCCTTCTTTGGATCAGTTTCACCCAGCCTTTAGATACCAAACTTGTGTTTCATAACCTCACCGAGCTTCTGGTAAAATATGAGAATTTTTGGAGCACCCATCTTGGAGTTTCAGAGTTTTAGTCAACGTTGTTCAGAAAGTGGGCACAATCTATGCAAGATCGAATAATTCCTGTTGCAGTTATCTTGGTTAATCAATAAGAGAGAAACAATCTCTTCTGCCAAGACAAGCAAAGCGTCTTTATGCTTCCTGGTTGTCTCTATACACTTTCATCAGTTAGAGGCAATTCACCAACGTTTTATGGCTATAAAATGTTGGTCATTCAACCTTTCCTTACTTTGATATCCCCACACTTATCACTTTAAACTCTCAGTCCTTGACTCTGGAATTCTTGTCCTTGCTCACACATAAATGAGTAAGTAAGAACATGTATAGGCATGCATAATGAGCATCGTCACAACATGCATATGCTGTACCATTAGCAATGATCATGGAAATGTAGTACATGACATGCACATCTGGAAACCTGGGTTCAACTGACCTGCATACGCACTGAAGGTCTCAACCATTCTACTCTATTCTCCCTGGTGGTGATGTTGATGTTTCATAACCAAAGGTGCCACGACGGAACCTGGTGCATCGTGTGTGCTGCAGCCATGTGATTACCACCAGGAGCGCGCTAGGTATCTTGGTTGTGAGAAGGCAACTCATCGCATATCCTATTTCTCAAACCTTCAGTTGTCCTCCATGTCACTAACTGAATCCATGGGTAATGCAAGTCATGCTACCATCGGATCATAAGCATGGGCATCCAGCATTCATAAACATGTGCATCGTCATGTGTGCACCTCCTCATGTACACATCATGTGCATCTTTCCCTATGCATCATGACATGTGCATCATCCAGATGGCATCATTAATACATCATGTCATGAGCATTGTCACTTTGTGCACAAGTCATTCCCATATGCATAAACATTGTCATTCCATGACTCATCAGTGCATCAAAATACCAGTTTAAATACATTGCATCCTGAGGCAATACCGTAAGTAAAAAAAATATTCCATTGATAAACACCTTGAGCAAGGGTTAATTCCTAACTCACAGCTTTTTTCCAAATTCGGTCAATTGACATTTGAAAGTTGATACTTCCAAAGTCAATCCCTGAGTTGACATGTTGGTTGCTCTTCTAAAGTAAAATTCGGAAATCTCCGTAAACAAGCCTCACAAAATGTTTGTTTACTAACCTTTTCTTCTTTAGAAAAATCTATATGGAACCTTTTGACCAGGTCTCCTCCTTCCAAATCTCAAAGTTCACCCAGTGTCAATTCGAATCAACTAGACTAGTTTGAAGCAAGATGAGCAGAGTTTTTCATGAGCAATTAAGGTTCTCTAAAAGTCAAGATACGAGGTGTTTTCTATCGATCAGTGATTTGTGATCCTTTTGCAAATCTCTTTCAAAACAATGGAATCATGAATTAAGTAAGCAAATGACCGGCAAAATCCTTTGACAAGTTTTTCCTGATTCAATCTCAATTTTGAATTATGGATACCCCAAGATCTTCTCGTTTTACCCCAAGATCACGGTCATTTCTCTCGAGTCATTTGACCCCATCCTTTTTAGTGCCATGTCTGCATTGGGCAGCATTGCAGCTCTGCCACCCTTCTACCTGAGCTGCTGATCGCCGCCTACGCACACGCCACCGCGGCCGCTGTCATGTCACCAAGGCATCTCGATGCCGGCCACTACCGCGCCACGCGCAGCCATAACCGCATCGATCCGCCGTCCCCTACCTCAAGTGGTCACGAGCACCACAGCTACCACCGTCCTCTGGCCATCGTTAAAAGGAGCACCTCCTCCCTTCGGCTCTCACCACCTAGAGCTTGCCTCCACTTGAGCCTTGCATCCCCGCCACTCTCACCCCCACCGGCTGCCCCTTTGAGCACGCACGCCATCCATCTTCCCCACCTACGGCATTCATCGGTGACGCCAGAAGAAGCTCAAGAAGAAGTCCAAGAGAAGAATCCAATCCTGAACCACTCCATGGCTCATTGGCTGGAGATGTTTGATTCAGTTTGCTGGACTCTAGTTGCACTGTACATCTGCTTTGCATTGCAGTTTCTGATGGTTTTAGATTTTCATGTGTACATTCACCGTCCGCTTCCTCATGAGCGACGTTGAAGTGTGTGAGGAAAACCATGTATCCGCTATCATCTTTGAGCTTTAGATCTTGAAGTGTTTAGCCGTGCTTTGTAGTTCCCACTATGTAGTCTTTATCTTTCCCTGGAGATTTTTTCGTCTAATCTTGTTGCCGAATCTCGGGACGAGATTCCTTTTAAAGGGGGTAGGCTGTAACACCCAGGATTTTTGAGGAATAGTAACCATCCTAATTAGTAGAGTTAAACATGTTTATCGACCTTGTTGACTTGGTCAAATACCCACTCATGTCTTAAACCCCTAGAAACCCAAGGCAAACACCTAGAACCCTAGACCTCAGTGCAGTATTCTAGCTCGTTCTCAAAATTTTGCATAAGCACTTCAAATTCTGCCAATATAAAAGTTGTCAAGAATCCCCGGGAACACATTTCATCCAATTGGTGTCATTTGAAATTCCAAGTGGAAAAGCCTCTAAAATCTCGGTCAACGCCTGGATGTCTCCCTGACCTCGCCATGAAAAATGCAGACTTTGCAGCTATTTTCTGGCTAAACCATGGAGTAAAACATATGTCGCCATTTGTAAAAGTTGGAGCTGGTTAGTTGTTTTACAACTTCTGTATTCGGAGATTTTTAAGTTTAGTTCAAGACTTTGGAGTTTGTTTTGGTCAAAGAGCTCTACACCGAACTGAACTCAAGGTCTGGCATTCTGGAGCAGAGCTCCCGCGCCGGGCGAGTCGCGCGCGTGCGCTGACTGTGCGCCGTGGGTCCCGCCCCGGCGTCCGTGCCACGCGATGCCGCGCCGTCAGCTGGCCCCACCTCACCCCGTGCGCCATGCCTGCGCCCTTATCCCCTTCGGGAATTCCGTCGTCCACGCGCTGGCATGTTGTGCGCCGCCGCCGCCGCCCTGTCCCGTCGCGCCAGCACCGTCCGCGCCTCGCGTGCTGCCCAATCTGACGCCCTGTGCTGCCTTGGAGTAGGGGGCAAGCCCCGTCCGCCTCTAAAAGGTAGAGCTCGAGCTCCCGCCGTGCGCCGCGCCACCCTCGACTGCGCCGTCAGACTGCCGCCGCCGTGCCATGGCCACCCCCATGCCAAGCTCCTGTGTCCGGTCGCCTCCCTCCCCGTGTGAGCTCTCCGCCGGCCGCACCAACCCCTAGGCAAGCCCCTCCGCGCCTTAGCCCTCTCCCTCCACACTCCTTTCCGTTGGAGCCCCGCCTGCCGCGACCGCCGCCGCCAGGCACCGCCGCAGCCGCCTGCCAGAACCGCCCAGACCCCAAATGAGCTCGCAATCCAGGCCAAAGTGAACCCCTCGACCTTCCAGAGCTCTTCCCCGACCTAGAATTCCGGCGAGGTCGCCGGAATCTGGCCGCCCCGCCACCGGCAGTGCTGCCCCTGCCTCTTTGGACCACACTGCATAGCTTTAGAAACTTGCATGGGCCTGAGCGTAAAAGATGAGGACCTATATGTAAAGAAATCAATCTTCCAAACTTAGATCTAAGTCTTGAATCTTGTAAATTGCACCAAAAATCACAGAAAAATCGTAAAAATGCAAACTCGATTTTGTTGTGATCCTTATGACCAGGAGCAACTTTTCTACAAAGGATGTTTTCAAATTTCGGTGTAGTTTTTAAAATATTTTGAAATCATCAATTTCCTTAGATTTGAAATAATTCAAATTCTATAAATGATCTGCATGTCAATTTTGGATATGTTGCTTCTCTGGTCATGTTTGTTGTATGGTGCAAAATTTGCACAAGTTTACCTTCTCTGCATGCAGTTATGAATTAATTTTGGTTTTTGCAATGCTCCTGTTTTTTATTTTTGTAAATTAATTTGTTGATCAAATGGAGTCAATCTTTTTGCTACTGCTCTGTGTAATGTTTATTCACCCATGATAGATAGTATATCTATTTTGGACATGTGTAGCTTAGTCAAGTAAATTATCATAGTTTGTTAAGGTTATTTTCATGTGCATAGTTTAAGTAATTTTCTTTGCTGAGTAAGTGCAGATCTCTGCTAGAAATGCTTCTGTATACTCCATAGGAAGTTTCATCTCAACTGGTGGTATGTATGATTTTGTTTGATTTAATCTTGAATGGCTAGGCATAGCTTTGTGTGATTTTTCAGGCTAGCCATAATTGATGAGATGAGTTAAACCTTGGTGCAGTAGTATAATTGTTGTACCTTGTGCATGTATGGACCTTCTTATCATCAGTTGGGTGTATGTCTTTCGGGATAAAAATTCTTGAAATAAATCACGCTCAATTAAAGGTATAAAAGGAAAACCAAGATGATCCGTGTTCAACTCAAATTTAAATACATGAACTTCACCAAATTACACCATGAACAGCACCCTTACCTTGGTGAAGTAAAATAAATTAATTATCTTAAATGTGTACACGGTCACCATCAAATGAGAAATAAAAATCACCCGCACACACCTTTCTCTAATAGAGGAGAGTATGCTGAATCTCATATCTAGGTGAATGTGGTCACCCTTAAATCCCGCATTTATCTCTAAGTTTCAAAAGTGAAATCTTGTTTGAATTCGACAAATAAATCTTATGCATATGCACCTCGTGTAGATTTTCCTGTCGATAGCTACGAGATCGCCCCGGAATAAGGCGAAGGACCGTTCGAGGGACAAGTGGACGTCGTGCAGTACCACAAGACCCAAACCAAAGTTTGGAAGGGCCCAAGGCCTAGTTAGAACTAACATCTTCTTGAAAGGCAAGGACCGGAGCATAATCCTATGATTTTAACTTCCAGCAAATGTATATGTTATGTTTGTGCATTTAAGTTTCAGGAGTTGAATTGAAACCATAGTGGCATGACCCTAGATTCCTATGTTCTTATACTAGCATGATAGGTCGCTAGTTGCCATGCTTTAAGGACACAGTAAAAATCGAGTGAAATCCTTCACTCGCGAGCTATAGTTTTCTTATGTTGGAATCATAAGATTTAAACTGATATGCTCATGTGGTAAGAGCTTGGGATCGGCTCCGGTCAATAGGTGTTAATGGTTAAGCTTTTGAACGTACTAAACACTTGCCAGAAATGGGAATGGTAAGCCTAGTACCTTCCGGATCCGGTAAGGGAACTCGGTCCACTAATCTTGGGAAGAGTCCCCATGCCTGCAGTAAATGTGGTGCAGGAGTGAACTCCGGGCGGGGTGTATTGTACCGTGACCGGATAGCCTGTACCAAAGACTGTGGACTTTGATCCCGAACCGAGGATGGCTGGGGACGGTCTGGTGGGTGCACACAGGGAGTGTGCACTTTTCCGTGTGTTTAGGTCCACCTTGCAAGGTTATTAATCGATCGATCGTCAGCCTCTCACCGTTATCCGAGACTGCTTAACTATACATCCTATTTCCCTTTATGATGGAATTGAGAATTAATATGGATGCTTTATTTAATTGTTTGCACAACTTATGTTTGCTGTAGATGCTTACTTAGTAATGGATAATCCACTAGAATTGGAGCTAAAATTTTGAAAGTAAGGACATACTCTTTGTTGCTTTTCAGCAAAATAATACACTAGCCAAAAAGCTTTGCATATCTAAAGAGTTGGTGATTTTCCATCACCCGTCGGTTAAGTTTTGCTGAGTATTAGAATACTCAGCCTTGCTTTTGTTGTTCTTTTCAGGTGATGTTTGGGATGGGAAGAAGACGATGTTTGTTGGCATTATGGATGGCCTCCTATAATGCTACCTTTTATTGTTTAGTTTTATTTCCGTTGTATTTATAAACTCTGAATCATTTACTTTTATGCAAAAGACTCGGTTTGTAATTAAATAACCCTAAATGGGAATGGATGTAATAAATTGAGACTTGTTTATCTCTGGACTCGGATTCGTGTGAGTTTTGATGTACGGTTGTCGATCCTTTGTTATAAGTGATTTACCGGGTTTGACCCGGCAGAGACGACAAGTTAACTCAGTGTTATTACGTAATGACCAAAAGGAGTAGTTTATGCGATAATATGGAGTTAATTTGGGCGGTTCTGTCACAGCGATCATCCACCAGTCCTCGAACCACACAGGTCCTCAATCTCCCCCTTGATGAGTGCATTGACAACACACATGATTTGTAACCAAAGAGAAAAGGAAAAGAAAAGAAACGACTAAAAGAAACTTCAACAAGCGATCGAAAGCCAAAGGAAAGGCAAAGAGGAAGATCACTTGAAGAAGGACAAGTCTCGGTCCCCTTAGGCAAGGGCAACGGCTAGACACAACCGAGACAAAGCAAGCTTTAGCAAAGAGCACAAACCACCAAACCAAAGCTCGAACACCACAAAGAGCTCCCCCTGCACACATGCAAGCTCCCCCTGAGCCAAAGCACACTCCCCCTGAACCAATGCAGCAATGCAACATGAGAATGCAAACAAGGAGTAAATTCCTGCACCTCTGCCCAGGGCGGTTAGACCGCATGCCCAGGGCAGTTAGACCGCCCCTCTAGGATCTGACTGCCTAGGGGGCGGTTAGACCGCCCCAAGAAACCGGCCCTGCACCAAACTTTTCAAAACCTGCCCGAACCAGTTGGAACACCTTCCAAATGCTCCCAGGTGCCCAAAACATGCCCAAACTTCTCCCCCTTGTTGACAATGCATGAATCATGGCAAAATGCGAAAAGTTTCAACATATAGCTTCTCAAATAGACAAAATTTGTCATAGCATGCTACACACATCCAAATGAGCAAGTTAGATACTCTATAGCTTCGTATGGACAAAAACTACAAGATCACCAAGTTTCACAACCATTGGGCAAAGCTAAGATAGAATTGACCATTTTTGCGAAAAATTACCCTCTCATGAGCAAAGTCCTAAACATGAGCAAAACATGTCAAAATGGCAAAGCCACAAAAACTTCATGCTAGGACAACCATTCTAAGCATAAGACCATCATAAACACCCACAAGCATCTCATGTTATGTCAAAGCTTACCGAGCCATGTGCTTACTTCTATGTATGAGACTTCTCATTGGTAAGCAACATGCAACGGTTTAGCACCCAAATGCAAGTAAATTAAGCACATATGACATGGGAGCACATTTTCCAAGCAATTTACATTTCATTTTCAGATTTATAATTGGTACATGAAATGTCTTTGTGACAAAAAAGAACTTATGCCCCTCCACAAAATAAAGCATGGGAGCTAAACATTCATGATGGCAAATGAGCCTTTGGCCCCATATGATCAAAATAAGCTATCCAACCACAAATTAAGCATAGCCAAGCCACTAAAACATGTCACGATCATATAAAGGCATTTACTCACAAGAGAGCATACAGGTAGGATTTTTCAAAAACATAGCTATCAACCATGGATATAAATCAAGATCATCAAGAGCTAAGCCACACTAAGCCATATCATATCAAACTAGCTCACAAGATCATATATAGCACATCATGGTGAACAATATATATAAGAGAAGCTTTTCCTACAAAATGCATATGATACAAAATGCATGCAACCTATCATACAAAGATGACTATACATCATGTTACACATGCCATGCAAATGCAAGAATGCATAAAAGGAAAGCTATACATATGCTACAAAGGAGCTCCCACACACCCAACTCAGGAAATCAAACACACGCCAAGCTCCCCCCGCAAATGAGTGAAAGTTGCTTGATCTAGGGGCTTGGTGAAAATATCGGCTAGCTGGTCATGTGTGGGTACATGGATCAAAGCGATTTTTCCTTTCTCTACATTGTCTCTCAGGAAATGATACCTCACTTCTATGTGCTTGGTTTTAGAATGGAGCACTGAGTTCTTTGCAACACTTATGGCACTAGTGCTGTCACATTGAAGTGGGACATGGGTATACTCCTCACCAAAGTCACTCATGGTGTATGTGATCCAAAGGAGCTGAGAGCAACAACTAGCTGCGGCAACGTATTCGGCTTCGGTTGTGGATTGAGCAACACTCGACTGTTTGCGGGAAGACCAAGACACCAAAGAAGATCCCAAGAACTGGCAAGTCCCGGAAGTGGACTTCCTATCCAACTGACACCCGGCAAAATCTGCGTCCGAAAATCCATGAAGAGCCAAAAAAGAAGACGTGGAGTACCAAAGGCCGAAGTCGGGAGTATGTCGCAAATACCTGAATATGCGCTTAACTGCTTGCCGATGCGAAGTCCTCGGAGACGCTTGAAAACGAGCGCACAGACATACCGAGAATTGGATGTCCGGCCTCGTCGCCGTCAAGTACAGGAGTGACCTGATCATGCTTCGGTACTCCTTCTGGTCCACGTGTTCACCGTCCTCTTCCGCATCAAGAGGTGTAGTCATACTCATAGGTGTCGCCATGGCCTTGGAGTCCTCCATCTTGAACTCCATCACAATGTCCTTGGTGTACTTGGCTTGGTGCACGAATGTTCCTTCCTTTGATTGCTTGATCTGGAGGCCGAGGAAGAACTGCAACTCACCCATCATGCTCATCTCAAATTCCCTGCTCATGTCTTCTGCAAACCTTGCAACCAAAGAGTTAGATGAGCCACCAAAGACAATATCATCCACGTATACCTGCACAATTAGAATCTCTTCGCCCTGCCTGAGGAGAAACAAAGTCGGATCGACCTTCCCCATCTCAATACCTCTCTCAAACAGGAACCTCCTCAACCTACCGTACCAAGCTCTAGGCGCCTGCTTCAACCCATACAGCACCTTCCTCAACTTGTACACCCGGTGGGGGTACTTCTCACTCTCAAACCCCGGTGGTTGCCTCACATACACTACTTCCTCCAAAACACCATTCAGGAAAGCACTCTTGACATCCATTTGGTACAATTTGAACCCTTTAGCCACAGAAAAGGCTAGAAGGATCCTAATCGCCTCCAAACGGGCTACGGGAGCAAAGGTCTCCTCGTAGTCGATCCCCTCTTTCTGACTATACCCTTACGCCACCAACCTCGACTTGTTTCTCACCACCTCTCCTTTCTCTCCCTCTTTATTTTTCCACACCCATTTTGTCCCAATCGGCTTACACCCCGGTGGAGGATCCACCAACTCCCAAACTTGGTTCCTCTCAAAATTCTCCAACTCCTCATGCATCGAATTAACCCAATTATGATCAGATAGCGTGTGTCCAATGTCTTTGGGCTCAAAGGTAGCAACAAAAGCAGCATGAGCAAAGTGAGAATTGTTTCGAACCCTTGACCGTGTAGTGTGTTCATTGATGTCGCCGATGATCCTTGAAGCTGGGTGATCCACTTGAACTCGCCGGGGAGGTTCTCGCCTTGATGCTACCTCCCCCTCAACAGTAGCTTCGCCTTGATCTGGGTTTGTCATTGTAGGTGTGGGAGAGGGCCCGTTCACGATCGTAGTCAAAGTAGTAGGTACATGCTCAGCCGCGGGCACCACACCGCCATCTTCATCATCTCCATGTTCATGCTCCTCCTCCTGGGAAATCTCCGCGCCAAGTTCATCGTCACCTGCACACTCAAAAACAAGCTGACTACGTGGCTGTGTCTCGTCGAAGGTTACCTCGCAAGTCTCCACGATTTGGTTAGTTTCAAGATTGAGCACACGAAATGCTGTAGAATGAGATGTGTAACCAAAGAAAATGCCATCGACAGACCTAGCCTCGAACTTGTCCAACTTTTTTCCTTTCTTAAGAATAAAGCATTTGCACCCAAACACGTGAAAGTGACTCACCTTGGGGGTTCTACCGTGCATCAACTCGTAGCAAGTTTTCTTCTTATGCACCCTGAGGTAAATCCTGTTCGACACATAGCACGCGGTATTCACCGCCTCAGCCCAGAACCTTCTCGGAGTCCTATGCTCATCAAGCATTGTCCGAGCCATCTCGCACAAGGTCCTGTTTTTCCTTTCCACCACGCCGTTCAGGGGAGGCGTATACAGACTCAAAAACTAGTGTTCAAGACCCAAGTCATGGCAAAAGGTTTCGAAGCGACAGTTTTTAAATTTCGAGCCATTGTCACTGCGGATCGCTCGTATGGCATCTCCGTGCCTCTCATTTCTCAACCTCAAGACAAGATCTCGAACAAAACCAAATGTCTCCCCTTTCTCCTCAAGAAAGAAAACCCACGCATACCGAGAGTAGTCGTCCACCACAACCAGGACGTACCACTTCCCACCCACACATCGCACACGAGCTGGGCCAACAAGGTCCATATGGAGTAGCTCGCATGGACGCTCCGTCATCACATCGGTGAGGGGTGGATGGGAAGCAGCTACCATCTTAGCATGCCGACACAACGCACAAACCAACTCTTTCTCAAACCTCAGCCATGGCAATCCTCGGACCAAATTGAGTTTACTCAAGCGAGACAAAAGGTCAAAGCTTAAGTGACCCAACTTCCTATGCCACTTCCACAACTCACTCGAAGAACCAGCCAAGAAACAACGAGCCACACCAGAAGACTGAGAGAAATCCGCTCGAAACACTTGACCCTCGGGAATGACCATGCAAACTAGGTCCCCTCGAGAATCCAAAATCCGAGAACCACCAGGTCGAAACAACACCTCAAAGCCCTCATCCAAAAGCTGGGAAACAGAAAGCAAATTGAATCCGAGCGATTGAACAAGAGAAACACGCCTGAGAGTGACCTTCTCACTTACCTTGATCTCACCTTCTGAAAGCACACGCCCTCGCCCATTGTCCCCAAATGTGATGTATGTCTTAGACACCACCGGGACGAGACTTGAGAACCACCCCTTGTCTTCGGTCATATGCCTTGAGCAACCAGAGTCAATCAACCAAACGTTCCTCAAGTCTCCCACCTGAAATTCAAAAGCGAGCACGTGAGTGAACAAACGACTCAGCACTGGGGTTAGTACCAAAAGAGTAAAACCAGTGCTGAGCCATTTGCTCCAAAGTGGGGTTAGCACAATCCAAACCATCTCGCCTATCAAAGCTACCACCACGTGAACCACCACGAGGGAACCACCCCTGTCTCGCTGGAGGAGAATGAAAACCACGAAAGGAAGAACGTGGACCGTTCCTCCTCTCCAACTCAAAGCTACGACTCCTCCCACCATCGTATTGAGCACAAGGTGGAGAGCGTCTAGCAAACTGACCACCACCAGACTCACCATGCTAACCACCAGAACCACGACCACCAGAACTGAAACCACTCGAATCGCCACCTCGAAAACCAAACCACCCAGAATTCTGGGGGGGCCGGTCTGACCGCCTAGCCAGGCCGGTCTAACCGCCCCCCTCTGGGTAGGGCCGATCTGACCGCCCCTCTAGACCGGTCTGACCGGCCTCTCCAGAAAGCCACCTCGGCTGCGGGAACTCGTATCTCCCCATGCCGGAACACTTCTCACAACCGCCTTACTCCTGGGCAGTGGCATACGAGGCTTAGGTACACCATGAGAAGAGTGGTACCTGTCCTTGTTAGCCCACTCCTTAGCCATTCTCTCCTCACGCTTCCTCTTGAAGCAAAACTCACCCTTGTGACCATCCCTCCCACAATAGTCACAACGAAACCGTATTAGCTTAGGTTTTGGCTTGGGTTGGGGCTGCTCACTTGGTTTCTCCTCACTCGGCTTCTCACCCTTCTTCTCTCCAACCTCACTCTCCTTGGAGCTCACAAACTTCACCGGTTTTTGGAAATCATTTGTTGGGCGAGGAAATATGGGAGGATCTGGGTTGTGTCAAGTCTGTTTCTCAGTGGGTTAGGCTTAGAAGCATAGGCATTTTTGTTGTAGGTTTTTGGTGGAGCTAGGATATCACCAATCTTCTCTCCTCCCTCACCACTACACTCTCCAACTTTCTCCGAACCAAGCGCTTGCCCATCATAGCGCTTGTATGCCTCTATCATCATCCTAAGCTGTGGTTCATGACCCGACAACCAACCCATCATTTTCCTCAACTCATCATTCTCATCCTGCAAGCGATCCACATAATGTGCAAGTTCCAGATTTTTCAAAGCATGCAATTCACAAGTAGAGCTAGAAGTGGGAATAGTTTTTTTCAACTTGGCCTCAAGAGAAACACTGTAAGCATGCATCTCATCAATCTTTCCATGCAAAACAGGGCAAGAAGTGCAAGCACCTAGCAAAGCAGGTCTAGACTTAAGCTCAGCCACTTCAACCCTAAGCACATCTAGTTCATCACAAGTAGAAGCATGCTTATCCTTAAGAGTAGTAAGATCAGCTAGGTACACAGAGCAATCACAACAATCAATCTCATCAGAAACCACAGGTGAAGCCTTAAGCGAATCTATCTCAAGCTTAGCATCAAGGTTCTGGGTTTCTAGCTCAGCTACTCGGTTCCTAGCATCTTCTAGTGAGGCCCTAAGCTCTTTCCTCATCTTCTTTGCCTCTCTAAGCATGTCATCACGATTATCAAGCAACTTGCCAAGACGCTCGTTCTCCTCACGCAAGAAGGGAAGCTCGTCACGTACCTCATCCTCAAAGTCGGAGTCCGAGTCGCTCTGGTGACTCTTCTTGCTGCCGGAGCTACGAGCCATGCCGCAGAATCCATCTCTCGCGTAGCAGCTCAGCCCTCTCAAGTTCTTGGATGACTTCTTGTTCTTGCGCCGATCACCTTCATCTTCAGTGCTGCTCGATCTCGAGGAAGAGTAGGCAGAGCTGGAGTCGACGTTGCTCGCCCCGACCATCGCTCGGGCCTTCCTGCCGTGACCGTCCTTCTTCCTCGATTGTCGCTCGTCCTTGTGCTTGTTCTTGTGCTTGTGATCGCGCCTTGATCGGTACTTGCCGTCCGTCCTCGACCGGTTCTTGTAGCCGTCCTTGTTCTCGATCTTCTCCAGATAATCGGCGACGAAGTGTCCTGGCTTGCCGCACTGAAAGCATGTCCGTGGATTCCTCCTTGTGTTCACCTGGTTCTCGTGCAACCTCTCGAACCGCCTGGTCAGCAACGCCAGCTCGTCCTCTCCAAGCACGTCGAACTCCTCGTCTGGCAAAGACATCAAAGAAGATAAAGAGTACATCCTGGAGGATGCGTTAGTGTTAGACTTAGCACCTTTACCACCGACGAGAGCAAGACTATGAGAGTCAGTCGGGCTCTCGATCTTGGCTGTCATACCACGGTCCAACTCAGCCGACTTGAGCTTCGAGAACAGCTCGTTCACGGTCAGGGTGTCATACTTCTCGGACTCAAGAATAGCTCGTCCTTTCCGTCCCAACAGTGCGATCCAAGGAGTGCAAGAGCTTCACGGCTCTATCATGATCATCGTATGGGAGCACAACCACATTGGCTCTCATGTTGTTCACCACAATCGTAAACCGCTGGAAAAGGGCATTGACGGACTCGCCGAGGAGATGACTGAAGTTCTCGTACTCTCTCCGCTAAGTCGCGTACATCTGACCCTGAACCTGAGCATTCCCAGCATGAGCATCCTTCAACTGCTCCCAAATCCTACAAGTTAAGTCCTCTGTCTGAACCCGATCGAATTCGTACTGACATAGAGCACGAAACAAGTAGTCGACCGCCTTGTTGTTGGCATCGAACATTTCCCTCGATCCCGGAGAAAGGAAGTTAATCGGATGAACATAAGTTGTGTTCACCGTAACGTCCCAAAGGATCTGTCCCTTGCCGTGGAGAAACGCAGCCATCCATCTCTGCCACATCTGGTAGTTTTTGCCATCGAAGTGCAGAGGACCCGATCCCCGTTCCTGGTACGCCATCCTTGGATCTTAGACTGGTTAGAATACGAAGATCCGTAACCGGCTCTGATACCACTTGAAGGACCGAACTGGCGACCAGAGAGGTGGGAGTGAATGGGAGCCGATAAAAATTCTTCTCGAAGGAGATGACTTCTCCAACAAGATGAACTCGGTCGGATACCAGAAATCACACTCTCCACACGCAACCTTCCGTTTGCCAAAACCACGTAGCCACTGGAGTGCTACTGGTCCTAGGAACAAACACTACCTGCAGCCACAACTCCTACGCACACATGGCAGCGGAAACAACTCGGAAGCTGCCTGCCTGGAGGGGGCGGTTAGACCGGGTATGGGGGGCGGTTAGACCGCCTCCTCCTGTTAACCAAGAAATCCTCCGAAACACCTCTTTCGAGGTCCAAAACTCTCCACGGTTTCACCTACAGGATTCTCTGGTCAAGGCCAAGCTAGCTACCAGAAAATCTTGGCGAAAACCGAAACTCCACCCAAGGGCCTAGGGGCGGTTAGACCGGCTACCACGGGCGGTCTAACCTCCTATACCCAGCAACAAACTCAAGGCAAGAACTCCTAGCAAACAGCGTCAAATTGAACCAAGATTTCACAAGAACGCTCCTCTGATCAAGGCGAACAAACTCACAGAGGAAAATCTGGCAAAACCAAAACTTTCACCTGGAAAGCCCAGGGCGGTTAAACCGCACCCTATGGCGGTTAGACCGCCCCTTCTAGAAAACTTGGCCGCGGGTCAAACCTCAACTTCCCATCGCCCGATCTCCCAATTCACCCCACGGATTGCAGCGAGACTTCGGGAATACCTGGGTTACCTCCTGTGCAACCTCTCTGTGAGACATGGGTACCCCTGGGTCCCCACTGACCAGGCTCACGGCTGTCCCCGACAAGTGGGTCCGGCCTACCAGAAGACCCGCCGACCTGACATTGTGCCCAACCGACCTTGTTGGTGGCCCACACGACCTCTTGAAGACCTTCCAGAAGACTCTAGACGACCTTATCCGGAACGACTTCAAGACTTGGCGTGCAAGACAAGACATTGGTGGATTCCGACCAAGCAGATCGACGGTTATGGCAAGTGTTGTAAACAACTAGACTCAGGTCTCCTGGTCGTAACCGACCAAGAGTCTGGGAACCGACCTTGTCCGCTGGCTAATATAAGGCGGGCAGGGCGACCCCTTGTACAATCACGCAATCCTCAAGCAATCTACACCAACAACTGGACGTAGGGTTTTACTCTCCGGAGGCCCGAACCAGTATAAACTCGCCGTGTCCTCTGTGTTCCGTGTGCTCTTGCGCAACCTTCGGTTCTTAGCCTTAGATTCCACCTCGCCGAACAACTAAACCACCGGGTTTAACCCCCCTGTGGGCTGTCTAGATCTAAACATCTGACAGTTGGCGCGCCAGGCAAGGGAGGAATCCAGGGTTCTTCCTGCAACTCGATGGCTTCGTCAAGCGGCGTCATCTTCCCGGAGAGCGTGGCGGACATCCTCGCCAACCCCATCGACATCTGCTTCGGCTCTATGCCGGCGGGATCCACCATTCTAGCCGCATGCCATGTCATTGAGAGCGCAGCGGTCACCTCCAACCAGCAGGTCGGATCCGATCTGCTGGAGAAAACCTACCCACCCACTCCTAGCGACCTGATCGCGGGGCTCGATCTCGTCGAAGACATGCTCTCCGACACGATCAAGGTCTGTGAGCGCGTCAAGCGCCCTCGCAGGACCCCTCCATCTTCATCCCGCATGCCCTTTGGTCTGCGGAACGCAATTCATGCAGCATCTCGCTACATGAAGAACAAGCTTCAGATCCAATCTGAACCCAACATCCCACATCGTGGGAACTGCAGGGGTCAGCTCGACGACCCTTGCCCCGTCCATGAAGACTCCAAACACACGGCTCGCCAGTGCCGTGTGCTCAAGAAGCTTCGTCGACCTCTCCTCGCGGCTCATCACTGTCAGATCAACCGTGAGCCGTCTCCGGACCGCCTCGCGTTTCAGATCGCCCGCACGACCATCTCCCCCAACTATCCGAGCGAGGTGTTCGAGATCCCAAACCGAGAGGTCCTCGTGGTCTCTGCAGACGTACCCCCTCAAGCTGGTGAGACGGATGAACAGCGTATTCAGTGTGAAAACGCCAACGCCGCACCAGCTATGCGTCGTCAGCAAGAAGTAGAAGCAGCCGCAGGTCAGCCCGCGGGCAACGTTGTACAAGGTGCCGGCGACCAACCCGCAGGCAACGTCGTCAACGGGGCACAACCCCCCGCGGCTCCAGCCAACCCTCAGCAGCACCAGAATCACAACGAGCCTCGACGAAACCGCCTACGTGCCAGAGACCTCTTGAGAGACTTCGAGCAAGACGGCCATGAAGTTTACAACTCTCCTCAAGCAAACTTAAGCGCAGCCCTTGCCGCGCTGGGTCAACTTGAGGATACTCCTGCAATTCGGCGACTACAAGCTCACATCTGCATCGCTACCGCCCAGGTCGAAGAAAGGGGTCCAGGATACAGCAGATCAGCTTCAAGCTCCTACTCCAGGAGTAGGTCGGAGCAACCTCGTCAGCGATGCCACAACAATGCCCCCCTTCAGCCCGTAGCTGAAGAGGGAAGAGGCAAAAACGAAGTTGTACAGCCGGTCAACCCCGCTGCCAACGCCGCTGCCAACCCAGCAGCCCATCCAGCCGCCAACGTCGCTGGTAACGCTCCTGGTAATGCTCAAAACAACACCGCTAATGCGGCTGGCGCCCAACAACAGAATGTTATCGGCAACACAAGATAGAACGCTGGAGCTCAACCTTCACCAGTACAAGCCAACCATGCTCAGGGCAGTCAATGTCAACGCTTACGAGACGAGGTGGAGATAGCACGCTGTGCTAACTACGACCATGACAACGGGGTCCCTGATCCCCTTGACGCCAATCACCCTATTCAAGCAACAGATCTTTGGCAGATGCACGACCAAGAGCTCCTACGACGTGCTCAGTACGACCAAGATAATGGTCCTCCTGATGACCTCTACGTCATCCCGATGGCATACGCCCCATCAGCTAGTCCTGGAGCAATCAATAACTTCCCGGCGTTCTCACGTCGTCTCAGGACGATCAGATACCCCAAGGAGTTCAAGCCAGCCATCAAAAAATACGACGGTCGCTCCGACCCAAGTATTTGGCTCAAGATGTACAGCATCGCGGCCCGCGCCACTGGAGGCAATGAGGATCACATGGCGGGATATTTTCCCCTCGTGATGGGCAAAGTGCCACTCCTGTGGCTCGATAATCTGCCTGCGGAGTGCATCACCTCATGGGCGACCTTGTCCCGGCTCTTCACGACCAACTATCAAGCGACCTACAATCGCCCCGACAACACACATCACCACGCCAGAGTGCGGATGAGGCACGACGAAACTCTCCGTGAGTACACTAATCGCTACTTTGAGAATCGCAACACTCTCACAGGTGTCAAAGACGAAGACGTCATAGCCTACTACAAGAAGGGGGTAACTAACATCAAGCTCTTCAAGAAGATCCACGAAGCTGACACCCATACCATTGCCGACCTCATGGCTTACGTCGACAAGCTTGTCGACACTCAAGGTGCGATGATGCACGACTTCAAAGGAGAAGACCACGATGACGGTGGCAGCAGGTCGCGCAAGCGATCTGGCGAGGTCTATGCGACCGATCCACCCAGACCTGCCACCTTCCTTGAAGGTGACTTCAACATGGTCATGGACGACCAATGCCAGTTCCACCGCGATGCCAAGCATACCATGAGGGAGTGCGAACAGCTAAAGCGCGCCCTAGGGGTACCTACAGAGCCCAAGAAGACCAAGAGCGGCAACAACGACGACCAGAATAGTAGCCGCCGCTATGGCAACCATAACCGTCGACCTGATCGAAGTGATTACCGTGATCGCCGACCCTACCGTCGCAACGACGACAGGGATCGCCGTGACTATCACAGCGACTATCGCCGCGATCACCGCCGTGATGATCAACGTGACGACTACCGCCGCGACGATCGCCGCGAAGACAATCGCAATAACCGGCGTGATGAGCACCACGACGACCGGTGTGACAATCGTCGTCGACAAGACGACCACAACCGCAATAAAAACGGCCGTAAGGAGCCCTCTCCGCCACCACCGCCAAACGGAGGCAACCCCAATGGCGCATTTCAGACTGCCAATCGGCAGATCAACTTCATCATTGGCGGTCGTCAGGCAGCCAAGAGCAACAGACAGCATCGATCAAACGCAAGGGAGATCGGCCAAGTCAACACAGAAACTCCACAACCTCTGCGTTGGTCGGAGTACCCCATCACTTTCTCCAGGAAAGACCATTGGGTGCACATACCTGACCCCGGGACCTACCTGCTGGTGGTCAACCCCATAGTGGATGGCACGTTCCTGCCTAAGACCCTCATCGATGGGGGGCAGCAGTTTGAACATCATCTTCACAGAAACGCTGAGAAAGATGGACTTCGACTTCTCCAAGATGACCGCCAGTGACGAACCCTTCTACGGGGTCGTACCCGGCAAGACTGCATACCCCATAGGTCGTGTATGCCTGCCGGTCACCTTCGGCAAACAGGAAAACTTCCGCACAGAGTACCTAACGTTCGAGGTCGCGGACTTCCGCTCCTCCTACCATGCCATCCTTGGTCGACCTATGTTGGCCAAGTTCATGGCCATGCCGCATCACACCTACCTCATCATGAAGATGCCAGCACCAAACGGGATTCTTTCCGTCCACGGTGACATCCTCGACTCCTACAACTGCGAGAGCGACACTATCGACCTCTCCAAGGTCTCTGCGTGTAAAGCTGCCGCTACGGTCATGGTCGCTCAGGCCGCCAAGATCGACCAAACTATCTGGAGGTGCCGGAACAGAAGCGCACAGCCACTGCCTTGGACCCAAGTCCCGCTGTGAAGAAAGTTTGCCTCGGCCTGCCCGACGCGTCCAAGGAAGTCACCATCGGGGCCAACCTCGATCCCAAATAGGAACTCGTGCTCACCAGTTTCCTTAGGGACAATGCTGACATCGTCGCATGGAGCCCGTCCGACATGCTCGGTGTCCCTAGGAGGCTGGCTGAGCACACCCTTGAAGTAAGCAAGACCGCACAACCTATCAAGCAAAAGCTCTGGCGATTTGCAAAAGATAGAAAGCAAGCTATAGAAGTAGAGGTCTGCAAGCTCTTAGTTGCAGAATTCATCCGTGAATGTAAACACCCGGTTTGGCTCGCAAACCTGGTCCTTGTACCCAAGAAGACTGGAGGATTAAGGATGTGTATCGACTAGACCGACCTCAACAAGCACTGCCCGAAAGATCCCTTCCCTCTTCCTCGCATCGACCAGGTCGTGGACTCCACGGCTGGTAGCGTTCTATTGTGCTTCCTCGACCGCTATTCAGGTTATCACCAGATAGCCTTGAATCCTGATGACGAAGACAAAACAGCGTTCATAACACCCAATGGCATCTACTGCTACAAGGTCATGACCTTTGGCCTGAAAAACGCTGGCGCAATGTACCTTGAAGGCGATACAGAAGTGCTTGAAGTCCCAGATCGGGAAAAACGTAGAAGCTTACGTCGACGACGTGGTCGTCAAGACCACCGAGCAAGATCAGCTCATCGCCGACCTCGTCGAGACCTTCTCCAACTTGCGCGAATACCTGTAGAAGCTTAACCCGACCAAGTGCGTCTTCGGTGTCCCCTCCGGATTGCTCCTGGGCTTCATGGTCGGACACCAGGGTATCGAAGCTAATCCCGTCAAGGTCGACACAATACACAACATGGCCAAGCCATCTTGCAAGAAAGACATCATGAAGCTCACAGGCATGATGGCGGCTCTAGGTCGTTTCATCAGCAAGCTCGGCGAAAAAGGTTTGCCTTTCTTCAAGCTATTGAAGAAGGCAGATAAGTTCGTGTGGGACGAAGAAGCATAGAAAGCTTTCGAGGCTCTCAAAGAGTCCTTGACCACGCCTCCAATCATGACACCACCTATACTAGGGGAAACGCTCCTACTCTACATCTCTGCCACCACTCATGTGGTCAGCACAGTCCTCATTGCAGAACGAGAAGAAGAAGGGCATGCCTACCCTGTTCAACGATTTGTGTATTACGTAAGCGAGGTCCTTCCCGAGGCTAAGACACATTATTCACAGCCTCAGAAGCTTCGCTACTACTTCCAAGCTCACAAGATCACGGTACCATCATCGTTCCCGCTGGGAGAAATCATCCGCAACCACGACGCCAACGGCCGCATCGTCAAGTGGTCGGTAGAGCTTGGAGAGTTCAACATCGAGTTCTGCCCTTGGCAGGCGATCAAGTCCTAGATCCTAGCTGATTTTGTATCAGAGTGGACAGAGATCCAGATGCCCCCTCCCAAGGAGCGGCCTGAACACTAGATAATGTACTTCGACGGTGCCCTTAACCTCGAAGGTGCAAGAGCAGGAGTGCTATTCATCTCTCCTCAGGGAGAACAACTCAAATACGTCCTGTAGACACATTACAAGGCCTCCAACACTGGAGCAGAATACGAAGCTCTAATTCATGGGCTCCGTATAGCAGTGTCCCTTGGCATCAAGCGGCTACTAGCATACGGAGACTCCATGGTCATCATCGAGCAAGTCAACAAGGAGTGGGATTGTGTCAAGGACACAATGGATGCTTACTGTGCTGAGATCCGCAAGCTCGAAGGCCACTTCGAGGGAATCGAGTTTCAGCACATGCCACACAACAACAATGTGGCCGCCGACGTACTATCTAAACTAGGCTCCAGGCGAGCTCTAGTCCCGGCGGGTGTGTTCGTCCAAGACCTACGCAAGCCGTCAATCAAGCTGTTGGACCCGGACAACCCAGACCAAGTACAACCCCACCCAATTCCAGCACCTCCCCGCGACGTGCTGATGACAGATAAAGAGGACGATTGGCGCGAGCCTTTCCTAGCCTTCCTACTAGAACAACGAGTCCCAGAAGACAAGGCTGAACGAGAGCGTATCACATGACAGAGTGCTAACTATGTCGTAATCGGTAATGACTTATACAAAAAAGCCGCATCTACTGGCGTCTTGATGAAATGCATCTTGCGATCAGAAGGTCTCCAGATCTTAGCCGAGATTCATGGTGGTGAGTGTGGCTGCCACGCAGCATCCGCCAATCTGGTCGACAAGGCTTATCGATCCGGCTTCTACTGGCCCACGGCCATGTCTGACGCCAAAGACCTCGTCAAGAGGTGCAAAGGATGCCAATTCTTTGCCAAACAGCAGCACCTGCCAGCTCAGGTCCTGCGCACGATTCCCCCATCTTGGCCCTTCGCCATGTGGGGTCTCGACTCCGTAGGACCGTTCCGAACCCCTCCAGGCGGCTACAGGTATATCCTTGTGGCCGTCGACAAATTCACCAAGTGGATTGAAGTCTGGCCTATCGCAAAGGTCACGTCGGAAGAAGCGGCAAAATTCATTCAAGACATAACACATCGCTTCGGTGTGCCCAACAGAATCATCACCGACCTAGGGACGGCCTTCACAGGGTCTACCTTTTGGGATTTTTGCCAAGACAACACGATTGACGTCTACTACTCCTCGGTCGCCCACCCCAGGTGCAACGGCCAGGTTGAGCGTGGCAATAGCATGGTTCTTCTCGCCTTTCTTCCTGGTCTACGGCTCAGAGGCCATCCTACCCACCGACGTCACCTTTGGAGCTCCATGCATACAGTTCTACGAGGAGGGAGAAGCCGAGCAGACTCGTCGTGTCGACCTCGACAGCCTCGAGGAACAGAGAATGGCAGCTGTTATGAGGCAAGCTCGCCACGACCAGCAACTTTGTCGTTATCATGATCGCAACGTCAAGAAGACCTCTTAAAATGTTGGCGACCTAGTCCTGCGGCGTATACAGAAGACCGACGGCATGCACAAGCTATCTGCCCCTTGGGCAGGACCCTGCATCGTCACTGAAGTCATCAGCCCATCCACATATCGCCTCCAGTGGGGCAACGGGCAAGGCGTACCCAACCCATGGAACATGGAGCACCTACGACGATTCTATCCGTAGAATAGTTTTTATTTCAGCTATGTATTCCTCGTCTTTGTACTTTCAGTTCAATAAATATTAGTTAAAGCAGTCATCTGCTGTGTCTCGAGCTCTACCTTATCTTCCTTCATGTTATGAACCCTCCCCCTCGACAAGCTCGAGGGCTTGGCCAAAGCTACTACAGGGGTTGAAAGACCTGGGGGTGAAGTTTCCTGTTCCTCCCCCTTGATATACTCGGGGGCTTGGCTCAAGCCAACGTAAGGGTCGTTCGACCTGAGGACGTCGTCCCTCATGACTACCTACTTTGTGTTGTTGCGAACCTGCTTGGTCGTAAGGTTGCAAAACCTGAGCCCCGCACTCCCTCCCGCGCGCTGATTGCACATAAGTCTCCCTGCTGAGCTGTGATGATCGGTAAGCCAACCTCTCCGTGAGTAGTGGCTAGCGGAGTATGATAAAGACACATCGCTTCAAGGCTACCAAGTTCGCGCAAACACAAATTGAGTAGGTCATGCAGGCCAAAAGAAGGTTATCAAGTGTTGTTTTACATGACTAGAGGAGGGAGGGGGTACAGCTCTAAGACTACGACTACTCTTCACCGTCGTCGCCGTCATAGTCAATGGCGTCCATTATCACCATAGCGGCTTCCCACACTTCAAGCTCCACGACCTTTGGATCCTTCGTCACGTCTGGGCCTTCTCCGACCTTGACCATGTCAACATCGGGGTAGTGAGACTTCACCCGCACCAGCGACTCTGTAGCCGCCGTTAAGCTCGTCGCCTTCAAAAGGTCGACCAACTTCTCAGGTGCAGCCGGAAGACGATCAATAGCTGGCTTGGGCTCCTCCCCCTCGACCTGCATCTCCACCATGTCCATCACAAAGTGGGCAGCGTTCTTTAGGTCGTTTAGCTCCACCTCTTGCCCTGCAATAGTGACTTGGTCATTCATCAACGCTCCCAAAGCTACCTCGAGACTGACCTCAAGGTCCTTTCGAGCCTATTTCTCATAAGCCAGCTTCTGGGACACAGCATACTCACTGTCTACAGTGCCCTTCAGCAACTGCTTCAAATCTTGAGCACCGACCTCCGCCTCCCGCAGGTTCACTTCTAGGCTTCAGACCCTCTCCTTAGTATTTTTCAGGTCATTTTTGAGGTCATCCTCTCACCTGTGAAATTCTGCAACATACAAGACGTCATGAGGACCAGCCCTCAGCAGTACAAGTCAATGATGGAAAAAGTTGCAAGAAAGCTGGTCTTACCAATGCTCATGGCGTTGAACTGCGTATTGGCCTCCTGAGTCTTGCGCTTCTCTTCGGCCAGCTCGTCCTCGAGCTTCTTCTTTTCCGCCGCCGCTGCCTCACGGGCTTGCTTGAGCTCCTGCTCGAGCGCCATCACTCGCAGCTACAGAGCTGCAGCATCCTTGAGCTGGTCGGCCCTACTCTTGGCACGGTCGGCCAGTGACTGTTTTGCAACCACAAAACAGGTCGTTAGCCACATTCATCGTGAGGGATTGATTGAGTGTCAAGATCGACCGACAGACCGACCTCATATCCTCATCATCGTCAATGATATCTCCCTCCCAGGGAGTGCCAGTCTAGTCAATGTCCTCACGCCCGAAACTTGGCCCTGTCGACGTCGGACCCGGTGCCTGCACACCGGTTGTTTCTGGGTTCTCCTGTGGCGGCTTGATCTGTACCAGGTCCGCAGTTGGGCCCTGAGCCGATGTGCTGGGCATCGAGTTGATGGGGTCTACGTCGATAATAAGCGGAGAAGACGACGCCCCGACGTCACCAACGGAACCCTGAGTTCTGGCCTCAGTAACAGGCGGAGGAGCCGATGTCCCCACATCGTCGACCGAGGCCTGAGTCCCGAGCTCATGGTCGGACGACCTTGTCCGCGAAGGTGAATCTTGAGCACCCAAGGCGCTCTGAGGTTGGACGTCCGACCTACAGTAATCTTCGTCAATACAATACAGAAGCCAATGATAGTTAGCAAATGAATCAACTTCAGTGCCAAGACCTTACCTTACAGTAGCCGGGGCACGCAACTTCGGCCTCAAGGGCCGAACTCGTATCTTCACAGGCATCTTTGCCTATGCTCCTGTGGCAGCCCGCTGTGCCTCCCTCATCCGACGGAGGTCTTCTTCATTCACTTGTTGCTCTAATTCCCGTTGCCTCTTGGCCGCGGGACTCAGCGACCTCCTCGCCGTACGATCCCCAACAACTGGCGGATCATCGGTAGCTTCATCTTCATCCTCCTCGACCTCCTTGGTCGCCAGAGTAGGAATTATTGGTGTGCAGACCGCTGGAGGAGGGCTCGCCTTCCTCTTCCTCTTCTTCTTGTCGGCCTCGAGCTTGGCGGTCTTCGCCGCCTCGGCCTTGGCAGCAGCCCTTGCAGTCGAATACTTCACTGTTGTTGCCCTCGTCTTGCGCTCGGGCTTTGAGGCGCTGCTTGCCGCAGGGCGACTCGCTACATCGCCATCGACCTCATGGTCGGTATCTTCATCAGCTTCAACCGATGAGTCAGACTGGTAATTCTCCAGCAGCACCGCCGCTGGAGGCTGATACTCCTCCGACCTCAGCTTCCGACGTGGTTCCTCACCCTTTGGCAAGGGTGCAGGGCACCAAAACTGCATCTCCTGAACCTGCAACAAACAAGTAACAAAAAGATAAGATCGACGCAAGCAACTAAGCAAGACAAAACGACCTAGTAGTCCCAGGACTTACAGGGTCAGCTGGTTGGGTCAGGGAGTGTGCTTTTGGGCACTTAATTCCCCGGGCACCCCTGGTGTAGATCTGTGACACCCTGGCCACCATCTCCTCTTGGGAGACCTTGCGGTTGACCTCATGAGTGGGGTCTGACTGCCCCCAGTACTCATACGCCGGATGCACCCGGTCCTTGATCGGCTGGATCAGGCGACGGCAGAACGACCTCACCACCGAGCCCCCTGTCAGCCCGTTCTTCTTGAGGTCGCGCACCAGGGGGAGCAGCTCCTTGACGTCATCCAGCTCACAGGAGGACAGCTTCAGATCCCACTCTGGTATCTTCTCGGGCTTATGCCCGGTTTGCTTCGGGAGCACTGGCTGTTGGTCGGTGATGTAAAACCACTCCGACCTCCAGCCAGCGGTGTTATCCGGTAGGTCCATATCTATCCACTCTGCTTTGAGACCTGGTCTCAAGTAGAACATAACCGACCCTACTACGCCTAGACGCTTGCCGGTGCTCTTAACATTGAACAGATGGCACCAGAGCAAAAAGTGGGGCGGTATTCCTAGATACGCCTCACAGAAATATATAAACGACGACACTACGGTTATTGAGTTGGGGATGAGGTGTACCAACTCCAGCTTGTAGTATAAGAGGAGACCTCTGAAGATGTCACCGGTGGGGATGTTGAACCCGCGCTCGAAGAAAGAGGTGAAGATGACCTGCTCCTTGTCGTCCTCAGTCGAAAAAGCTTCTCCCACAGGTGCCTTCCACTCCACCACCGCCTTGGGCCTCAGGAGCCCGCGATCCACCAGTGCTTGAACCTTCGCCTCGGTCATCACCGTGGGCTCCCACACCGTCCGCGGATCCGGGATCTGAGGAGTAGCGGCCGCCATTTCTTGAAGACCAGGAGCTTTGGATCTAAAATGTACTAGGGTTTTGACGCGCATGCGGAGCAGCGCGGCGCGTGGATGGCGGAGCCGGCGCGCGGTCTGCTATAGATGGCGGCGGGCTAAGGATTCTCGGGCGGAGTTTGGATGTGGAGCGCGCGGCGGCTAGGGTACGAAGGTTCCGGCGGAGACAGCGAGAGGAAGAAGAAGATGGAAAGGGACGGTCAACGCCGGTCCCCGCCGCTCTATTTATAAGGGCCCCACCGTGGGTTCCCGTTGCGGATCCTTTCATTGCAAGGAGCTCGCTGTAACGGCTATGCACCGCTAATTTCGCGAGACGATCTCGCCGGATTTCACGCCAACGGCTATATGCCCAACAGATAGTCTGGGGACCTACGCCCTGAGTTTAGGTCGTGAACACAACTAAGATATCAGGTCGTCCTGATAGTACATTCGATCTCCATGAGGTCAATAAGCCCCCAAATTACATCACTTCAGGTCATCGATGAATAATTTCTTCAAAACGACCATTACATGACAGAAGAGAGCGAACATTACACGGGAACTTGGAAGATACACAAGTCGCCTGCGACCTTATTGGATCCATAACCCGTCACAAAATACAAACATATTTGAGACCTGATCTACCTAGAGCAATCCTTGAGGGGTACTCTGCTCTAGCCTAGCACGTTGCAAGAGTTCTTCTAGCTTCAGGACCTCGATGGCGGCCTTGCGGTGAACAACTACACGACGCTGCACATAGCAGGTCACGCTTTGTGCCGGACTATGGAATGCAGACGCGAGCTTGCTCTTCAGCGCGGACCGCAAGCCCTCGACGAGCATCACATGCTGACCAAGGACTTGCAGCTTCACCTCGAGCCTCTACAGCATCACCTCCAAACTCTCCTTGATTCCTCGCTGAGGCAAGGTACAAAGAGTGGGTGTGCAGCTTACATTTCGCAAGAGTTCTTCTAGCTCCAAGCCTCTACAAACCTTGTATCCTATAATCTGGTGGACGGACACATGCCCATGGCATGGCCTTAATACTACCCTGCGGCTTCATAGCTCAGCAGTGCTTGGTGCTTGCATCCTTCAGCCTTATGGTGCTATTTATAGCCAAAGCCAAGCCTCGCGCAGCCGGCGAAGTGATGACACTGTCACCACATGGTCCAGAGGTCTTGTAGACATATGCATGATTAAAGGTGACGTCTTTTTCACTGCCTCATGGCATCTTTGTCGCTAGCGCATCTGAGAGCCTGTGTGGTTCGAGGACCGGTGGATGGTCGCTTCCTAGTGTGATGAGTGATTGACAACGTGGTGTGGACTGATTCTTGGCTAAGTATTGTAGGTGCAGGTTGTGGCTTGACTGGTGTTGGTGCAGGTGAAGAACAAGCGCGAAAGGTCATTGCTGGTGAGGCCTCCAGGCGTGGAGAAGACAAGTAGACTTGGTTCGAGGGACCCGGTGGCCAGCGGAGTCAAGTGTGGGCCGCATGGTGGCAAGAACAGCGAGATGAAGTCATGGAAGGTTTCTTGGTTGAGCCTCAAAACCAAGGTCGATCCAGGACTACGTGGGAGCCGAGTCATGAGTGGTGATTGGCGGAGGCTACACCAAGTTCGCGAGGTTTCCGGTGGTTCACCAGAAAACCACTGGGTTCCTTGGTTGATCCACAAAGCCAAGACCGAAGACCGAAGATGGAGGTGCAGCAGCATCAGACCGGTCTGACCGATGGGTACCGGTCTGACCGGTGTGCTATGATGCAGTCCGGAGACTTCGAAGCGGAGGACACGCGTCGGGATCGCAAGGCTTGCGTCGAGGCTAAGCAAGTTTGCGGTTGCTGGGCATCCGTCTGATGGTGCGAAGACAAAGATTCCCAAAGTGCCCCTCGGGGGTGTGTATCCTAGTATTAGGCCTTAGGGGTAATTTAGTCTTTCGACTTGCCTCCATATAACCCAAGTGGTGAGAGGATGGCAGCCATCTCTTGGAACCCTAGCTCATTTTGTTTTGCTATTTTCCTCTTCCATTTTCCTTTGGAATTTCTAGGACTAGCTTGAGAGCTTCATTATGAGATCTTGTGAGAGGGAAGGATGATTGGGAGGCAAGCTAGACCTTGTATGAACCTTCATGGTATGTATAGATGATTCGGTGTGGTTCCTCAAGGCTTGATTGTGTCTCTCCCGTTTTCCCTTTTTGGTGATTTTCGAAGCCTTTTCTTAGGATTTTCGTCCGTCGCTCGATTCGTCGATTTGAGGGCGTTTCACTCTGGATTTCTTTGAGGGGGTCATGGGTGAGTGCCTTGTGCCTCTTTGTGGATGATCTTGACCCCTCAAACGCCGGATTTGGCCTTTGATTCGTTGATTTTTGGATGAACCCTAGTTCATAGTGTTCTTGGCCAAGATTTGCGATTCCGGGAGTTGTATGGAGCTAGAGGCCGAAATATTTGGGGCATATCTTCCCTTTGGGGTGCTCATCATCTCCCCAAAATTTCGTCTCAAGACTCCAAGCAGTTTGGGAGATCCATCGATCGAAAGTTTGGGGCTGTTTCGCGGGCTGTCCCGGATGATCCGGAGGTAAGGGCCGGGTGACCCGGTATAGCACTGTTGGCTGTAGGGTGATCTAGAGGTAAGGGCCGGGTGACTCGGTACGGTACTGTTAGCTCCCGGGTGATCTGGAGGTTGGTTCCGGATGATCCGGTAGGGGTCTGGTAACCTTGTTTTGGTCCGTCTTCTTCTGTGTTTGCTTCCGCTTTGTCTCTTAGCCTTTCGAGTCTTGCTCCTAGGGTCAGTAGTACTCGAGTGACTACGTGATCTTGGCAAGTTCGTGTGGGAATCCTTGTGTGATTTTGGGACTAAGCCAGTTTTCTCTCAGAGAATTTTTATCGGCTCCCATTCACTCCCCCCCCTCTCTGGTCGCCTAATCGGTCCTTCAAGTGGTATCAGAGCCAGTTATGAATCTTCGGATTCTAACCAGTCTAAGATCCAAGGATGGTGTACCAGGAACGGGGTTCGGGTCCTCCGCACTTTGACAGTAAAAACTACCAGATGTGGTAGAGGTGGATGGCGGTGTTCCTCCGCGATAAGGGTTAGATCCTTTGGGACGTCACGGTGAACACAACTTATGTTTATCTGATGAACTTCCTTGCTCCGGGATCGAGGGACATGTTCGACGCCAACAACAAGGCGGTCGACTACTTGTTTCGTGCTCTGTGTCAGTCCGAATTCGATCGGGTTCAGATAGAGGACTTAGCTTGTAGAATTTGGGAGCAATTGAAGGATGCTCATGCAGGGAACGCTCAGGTTCAGGCTCGGATGTACGCGACTTACCGGAGAGAGTACGAGAACTTCACTCATCACCCCGGCGAGTCCGTCGATGCCCTTTTCTAGCGGTTTACGGTTGTGGTGAACAACATGAGAGCCAATGTGGCTGTGCTCCCATACGATGATCATGATAGAGCCGTGGAGCTCTTGCACTCGTTGGATCGCACCGTATGGGACGGAAAGGTCGAGGCTATTCGTGAGTTTGAGAAGTATGACACTCTGACCATGAACAAGCTGTTCTCGAAGCTCAAGTCGGCTGAGTTGGACCGTGGTGTGACAGCCAAGATCGAGAGCCCGACTGACTCTCATAGTCTTGCTCTCGTCGGTGGCAAAGGAGCTAAGTCTAACGCTAACACATCCTCCAGGATGTACTCTCTGTCAACTTTGATGTCTTTGCCAACCGAGGAGTTCGACGTGCTTGGAGAGGACGAGCTGGCATTGCTAACCAGGCAGTTCGAGAGGTTGCACGAGAACCGGGTGAACACAAGGAGGAATCCACGGACATGCTTTCAGTGCGGCAAGCCAGGATACTTCATCGCTGACTGTCTGGAGAAGATGGAGAACAAGGATGGCTACAATGATGGCTACAAGCATCGGTCGAACAAGGACAGCAAGTACCGATCAAGACGCGATCACAAGCACAAGAACAAGCACAAGGACGAGCGACGGTCGAGGAAGAAGGACGGCCGCGGCAGGAAGGCTCGAGCGATGGTCGGGGTGAGCGATGTTGACTCCAGCTCCGCCTACTCTTCCTCGAGCTCGAGTAGCAGTGAAGATGAAGGTGATCAGCGCAAGAACAAGAAGTCATCCAAGAACTTGAGCGGGCTGAGCTGCTACGCGAGAGATGGCTTCTGCGGCATGGCTCGTTGCTCCAGTAGTAAGAAGAGTCACCAGAGCAACTCGGACTCCGACTCCGAGGATGAGGTACGTGATGAGCTTCCCTTCTTGCGTGAGGAGAGCGAGCGTCTTGGCAAGTTACTTGATAATCGTGATGACATGCTTAGAGAGGCAAAGAAGATGAGGAAAGAGCTTAGGGCCTCACTAGAAGTTGCTAGGAACCGAGTAGCTGAGCTAGAAACCTAGAACCTTGATGCTAAGCTTGAGATAGATTCGCTTAAGGCTTCACCTGTGGTTTCGGATGAGATTGACTGTTGTGATTGCTCTGTGTACCTAGCTGATCTTACTAGCCTTAACGATAAGCATGCTTCTACTTGTGATGAACTAGATGTGCTTAGGGTTGAAGTGGCTGAGCTTAAGTCTAGACCTGCTTTACTAGGTGCTTGCACATCTTGCCCTGTTTTGCATGGAAAGATTGATGAGATGCATGCTTACACTGTTTCGCTTGAGGCTAAGTTGAAAGAACCTGTTCCCACTTATTGCTCTACTTGTGAAGTGCATGCTTTGAAAAATCTGGAACTTGCACATTATGTGGATCGCTTGCAGGATGAAAATGATGAGTTGAGGAAAATGATGGGTTGGTTGTCGGGTCATGAACCACAGCTTAGGATGATGATAGAGGCATACAAGCGCTATGATGGGCAAGCGCTTGGTTCGGAGAAGGTTGGAGAGTGTAGTGGTGAGGAAGGAGATAAGATTGGTGATATCCTAGCTCCACCAAAAACCTTCCACAAAAATGCCTATGCTCCTAAGCCCAACCCACTGAGAAACAAACTTGACACAACCCCAGATCCTCCCATATTTTCTCGCCCAACAAATGACTTCTAAAAACCGGTGAAGTTTGTGAGCTCCAAGGAGAGTGAGGTTGGAGAGAAGAAGGGTGAGAAGCCGAGTGAGGGGAAACCAAGTGAGCAGCCCCAACCCAAGCCTAAACCTAAGCTCATACGGTTTCATTGTGACTATTGTGGGAGAGATGGTCACAAGGGTGAGTTTTGCTTCAAGAGGAAGCGTGAGGAGAGAATGGGAAAGGAGTGGGCTAACAAGGACAAGTACCACCCTTCCAACGGTGTACTTGAGCCTCGTATGCAGATGCCCAGGGCCAAGGCGATTGTGAGGACAGTTCCGACTTGGGGAGATCGGAAGGTGGCAAGTGGTGCTACTGGCCGAGCACCACCGGTCAGACCGGTGTACTGCACCAGTCAGACCGGTGCTGGTCTGGACAGACAGCGGTTTGGTTTCAGTGCTCGTGCGGATGCTCGGTTCGGTTCTGGTGGTCGTGGTTCTGGTGGTTGGCATGGAGAGTTTGCAGGTGGTCAGTTTGCTAGACGTTCTCCACCTCGTGCTCAATACGAGGGTGGGAGGATTCGTAGCTTTGAGATGGAGAGGAGGAACGGTCCACGGTCTTCCTTTCGTGGTTTTCGTTCTCCTCCAGCTAGACAGGGGTGGTTCCCTAGTGGTGGTTCCCGTGGTGGTTTTTGTGGTGGTAGCTTTGATAGGCGTGATGATTTGTTTTGTGCTAACCCCACTTTGGAGCAAATGGCTCGGCACTGGTTTTACTCGTTTGGTACTAACCCAGTGCAGAGTCATTTGTTCACTCACGTGCTCGCTTTTGAATTTTAGGTGGGAGACTTGAGGAACGTTTGGTTGATTGACTCCGATTGCTCGAGGCATATGACCGGAGACAAGGGGTAGTTCTCAAGTCTCATCCCGGTGGTGTCCAAGACATACATCACCTTTGGGGACAATGGGCGAGGGCGTGTGCTTTCAGAAGGTGAGATTATTCTGAGAAGGTCACTCTCAGGCGGGTTGCTCTTGTTCAATCGCTCGGATTCAATTTGCTTTCGGTGTCCCAGCTTTTGGATGAGGGCTTTGAGGTGTTGTTTCAGCCTGGTGGTTCTCGGATTTTGGATTCTCGAGGGGACCAAGTTTGCATGGTCGTTCCCGAGGGTCAAGTGTTTCGAGCGGATTTCTCTCAGTCTTCTGGTGTGGCTCGTTGTTTCTTGGCTGGTTCTTCGAGTGAGTTGTGGAAGTGGCATAGGAAGTTGGGTCACTTAAGCTTTGACCTTTTGTCTCACTTGAGTAAGCTCAATTTGGTCCGAGGATTGCCACGGCTGAGGTTTGAGAAAGAGTTGGTTTGTGCGCCGTGTCGGCATGCTAAGATGGTAGCTGCTTCCCATCCACCCCTCACCGATGTGATGACAGAGCGTCCATGCGAGCTGCTCCATATGGACCTTGTTGGCCCAGCTCGTGTGAGATCCGTGGGTGGGAAGTGGTACGTCCTGGTTGTGGTGGACGACTACTCTCGGTATGTGTGGGTTTTCTTTCTTGAGGAGAAAGGGGAGACATTTGGCTTTGTTCGAGATCTTGTCTTGAGGTTAAGAAACGAGAGGCACGGAGATGCCATAAGAGCGATCCGCAGTGACAATGGCTCGGAATTTAAAAACTCTCACTTCGAAACCTTTTGCCATGACTTGGGTCTTAAACACCAGTTTTCGAGTCTGTATACGCCTCCCCAGAACGGCGTGGTTGAAAGGAAAAACAGAACCTTGTGCGAAATGGCTCGGACGATGCTCGATGAGCATAGGACTCCGAGAAGGTTCTGGGCTGAGGCGGTGAATACCGCATGCTATGTGTCGAACAGGATTTACCTCAGGGTGCATAAAAAGAAAACTTGCTATGAGTTGATGCACGGTAGAACCCCCAAGGTGAGTCACTTCCACGTGTTTGGATGCAAATGCTTTATCCTGAAGAAAGGTAAGAAGTTGGACAAGTTCGAGGCTAGGTCTGTCGATGGCATTTTCTTTGGTTACGCGTCTCATTCCAGAGCCTTTCGAGTGCTCAACCTTGAAACTAACCAAATCGTGGAGACTTGCGAGGTTACCTTCGACGAGACACAGCCACGTAGTTAGCTTGTTTTTGAGTGTGCAGGTCACGATGAACTTGGCGAGGAGATTTTTCAGGACGAGGAGCATGAACATGGTGATGAGGAAGATGGTGGTGTGGTGCCCACTGTTGACGCTTACTAGCGTCGCACCAGGTTTATATCCCCGGCAACGGCGCCAGAAAGCATGTTGACGCTTACTAGTGTCACACCAGGTTTATATCCCCGGCAACGGCACCAGAAAGTTTGTTGGCACTTCTTACGTCGTTACTAGATTTGCAACGGCGCTAGAAAGCCTGTTGGTATACTATACGATCACAGATAAATCCGCAAGCGCACGGATACCGCTGTAGCTTTCACCCGGGAGTATTCCAAGGTATCGATTTCCTCGGGGAATGAGAAGTGTAGAGAACCTGAACTAATTCGTCCAGGGGGTATGGTGACGAAGGATAGAAAGGCAAGGGTAGATTTCGGGTAGAGAGGGGATAGCTAACGAAGTTTGGGACTCGTGAGGGTCACGGATAGAATCAAGGCACAACTTGTCGCTCGTCGGGGCCAGAGGGAAAAGAGCCACAGAAAGGGATGAGAAGGGGGCTCTGATGTCGTAACTCCTACTCACCGGAACTAACATGGTGGACTACAGAGCCCGTCCAGAGCTGTCACCTCCCTAGGGTACCACAACTATTCCGTTGAACCGGGTAAGCATTCCAAGGTACCGGAAAGCCTAGGCACCACGTCTACACTAACCAAGCACTACTTTACTCGAATTCAAAGCAAAGCAATCACGATAAGTAGAAACTACTTAAACCACAATCGAGGAACCTAAGAGCGAACAATGAAATGACTTGAGACTTAGTTACTCACGAATCCGAACTTACAAAGTATCCCGGGTGTGGACGACCGAAGGTGTACCACACCCCCCGAGGTACAATAAGAAGACCGACTCCGGCTTCTACTCCAACACTCAACTCTCTCACCCTACTGTCTGAATGCTAACTTCTGGAGGGCTCTGCCACTTGCTTCTAATCACTTGTGCTCTTCCACGAGGTGCCTGGCTCAATTTATAGCTCCAATAGGTCGGTGGCTGTAGGAGGGGGACTTGTAGGCGAGAGGAAGCTGCAGTACCGAGCAAGGAGGTGCGGCCGTATCTCCAGGTGCGGCCGGCCCTATGATCCACCGCCTATGGACTTGGACGACCCTGATCACTGCTCCTGAGGCGGTTGTAGGTCAGCTCCTTGGGTCGGTTTCGCCTGGCACGCCAGTTGATATTTGCGGCCGGCCCTATAGGTGCGGCCGGCCCTACCCAATTACCGTGTGATGCACCGACGGTGTTGAGGGACGTCCAGGATCACTCCTTGATGGCGGTTGCGGCGGTTAAGTGTGGGTCCATCGATCCATGTGCTTCCAACCTTTGCCTTTTGATCAAACCGACCATTCACCGGTGTATCTCATCCATCCAAGGTGTGTTTGTGGGATTGTTGGTGCCGTGGACCCAAGACGTGGCATATGGTTGGTGCGGCCGAGCCTAGCCCTGGCCAGGTGTGGCTGACTCTGGCCAGCTGCGGCCGGCTCTGGCCAGCTACGGCCGGCTGTGGTGTGGCCGAGCCTGGCTATGTGCGGCCGGACCTGGCCAGGTGCGGCCGGCCCTGCACCTTTGCTTTGGTGAAGCCCTCTAAGGTTCATTTGTTCATTGTTATTCCCATATTTGTGTACATACAAGTAAAAATACCAACAAAACTCGTGGAACCTCATTAGTACTTAAAATGTGCATGAAGTTTGTTATATCCTCCTCTCATTCTTGAGATAATGAAGGTCAAATATTTGTTGTAAGGACCGTCAACAAACTCCCCCACACTTGGTCCTTTGCTCGTCCTCGAGTGAAGGTTAAGGACCAAGGTGAAAACATAATTCCAAAGGTATGAAGCAAGCACAAGAGATATTCCAAACCATACCTTGTACTTGTGAATTTTGAAGTGTCTATCATGCCATCTTGGGTAGTTGAGGAATGGAACGATCTTGAATCAAATCATTCTACTCCTTATGTCATGTAGATTAGGATTTTTCAATAAGTTTTCAAAACAAACCTTGCTTGGCTCCTCATTTGATTCTCTCAAATCGCTCAATGTGTATAGTCCTCACCAAGGCATTAGATTGCCTTTCTTCAACCTACTTCTAATGATGGCTATATATGGAGCTCAAGGTATGGTATAAAGATGAGGCATACTTGCATCACATTTATTGCAAAGTCAAAAACCGGATCCAAGGAGAGAATCAAATCATACAATCAGATCAAGATGTGCATGTGTAGGGATATGATGGATATGGTAAGGTGGATACTAGGCCCAGAATGGGTGCTAGATATTACCATATGTATAATGAATGTTATGATGATGGTAAGGTGTACACTAGGCCCGGAATGGGTGCTAGTTATTACCATTGATTTGTTGTAACTCCATTTTGCATGATCCTCTCTCTCTATTTTGACTCTTTTGTGGACATGGCTATCTTTTCTCTTTTTTTTCTTGGACCTTCATGTGTCCAACTTTTTTTTTCTTTTTTTTCACTTGGACCTTCATGTGTCCATATTTTTTTCTATAGCCATGTCTCTTTTGTAATATTAACTTGGAGAGAGAGATCAACACATAGTGTGGAGCTTTATTTTGTGGAATAGATAGATGGTACAATGCTAGCTCTCAACTGAGCATAGCAAGGAGGATGTTGGCGTGTACGTGTATCTTGATCATGAAAGCATGAAAAGAATTCTCACAAGGGTCACAACAATTTGACAAAGCTCAATGCAATGACAAGGAGCATATGTGTATGAGGTTTTCAAGATGTCTTATCATATGGCTCTGGTAGGACTTGGCATATCAAAGAGGAACTTCGCAAAGGGTTTTCAAAATTTTCAAATAAATTTCCCAAGAACTCAAACTTTGGAGTGAAGATTATTTCATCAGACCATATCTCAAACATCAACTACTTAGATGAGCATGAGTTCCCTAAAGATATGTTGTTCACAAGCATCAAGATAATAAGTATGGAATAGAACTTATGCAAGCCAACCATATGAAACATGTCATTGGGTGCATGAGGATTCAATTGAGTTTGATTTATATGATCGGATTTAAAGCTCATTTAAACTCATGATTTCCAAAAGTAGAGAGGTAGGGGTGCACATACCATCGCTCTTGGAGAAAGTGAGAAATGAGGTAGACAAATGGTGATTCGACCAAACCACAGGGGCGACCGGCTTGCTCTAGTGCACTTATCTCATCTCTCGTCAATTAGTGTAGTCGGTGTTGTGCGGCACCATGGCGGGAGATCTCAATTGTGTGTTTCGACGAGCTTGGAAGATCTCCCCCACACTTATTCTTGTACCTGGTGTTATTATTCAAAGAAAAAGATGGAAAAAAGGGAGGCTCTACTAGCTGAAGAGCTAGGAAGCCTTTATTCAAATTCAAATATTTTTGTGTTTTGTTTTTTTTAAGAGAGCAAGATGCAAGAACCAACACCATCTTCAAACCAAAATAAGATTTAGTATGAGAGAAACTTACTCAGGGATACTCACATATCTCCCCCACACTTGGAGTTTGCATTGCTAGGTAACACAACTCAAGTGTGTGGAGTTCAAGCTTCCTTCATGATGTTCCCTCACCAAAAATTACCTAGGCATTGCAGTCAGTGTAGCTCTCATATTTTTAGGCATTGCCTATCCATCGGTCATTTCAATCTCCACCTGAGACGGTTAGCGACCAAAAATACCCGAAGGACGACTAATCCTAAAGACATGCTCTTGCTTTTATTTGAAAAGGAAATCTAAATGATTATTCAGGCTATCTCCTGATAGTGCTTTGTTTTGGGTCATAAGCTCGACCATTTGAGACCTTCATCTTGCAGCCAGTCGAGATGATGAAACCATCATAGCTCTAGCTGCAAGGTTAGTACCAAAAAAAGACCACGAAATTTGCAATGTTTATGGTAAACAAAAGCATCTACAACCTTCCTTTCAAAGTTAGCATGCACAAGGAAAATGAGGAGGTTGTAGGTTTCGTAAAGGTCATTGGTAATGGGGTTTGATAACTCTGGAAACTTTTGATGTGAGCATGGGATTTGTGATCCCTCAAGTGTAAAACCTTCATGCTCAAGTGTGTTTTGAGAATCCAGTGTCGACACCTCAAGAATGTCCATAGACCACACATGTTCTTTCTTAACCTCAGGTCTATGACATTGGAGATGTGTATCTCGAACCTCAAGACGATATGGCTGCTTTTCATGGTCGTGCACACTACTCAGTACCCCTTCAATGGGTCTTCCGATGAGAATGAAGGGTGGATCTCCTTTTGGGATGTCAAAGATATGATAATCTAGGAAGATCCCATACTCTCCAATCTTTGTTTGGACGACTCTAAGGATTCCCTTCGTCTCTATGGTTTGACCCGAAATCCATTGGAGACGCTTCTGAGAGAAAGAGAGGGGTTCGTCGGGAAAGGCCTCTAATACTAAGGATTTAGGAATGATATTGATACCGACCCTAGGGTCGTAGAACACATCCTGGTAAGAGAGGTTTCCTACTTGGCACGAGAGTAACTTTAGCTCGGGATATAGCTGAATGACTTGATCGATGACTTCTATTTCTCTCAACCACTCCCGGCTACTGATTGCGGAGATATATTCCAACCTTTCTCTCCATCTTTCTACCTCTTCTGGTTTGGGTATGAGTACTTCTTCTCCCTCATGTGTTGAGTCTCTTTCCCTTCTCGGGAAGGATTTCTCCGTCCAATGTTTATCAAATAACTCATCATAGTATTCATAGATGAAATCACACGAGGGGTGATCGAACTCTCGATAAGGTTGGAATGGTTCCCCTGTGAACCAAGTTTTGGTAAGAGGCGGATGGGTGTCTGTGGATATGAATTTTTGTAGGATAGGCTCCTCCTCTATGAACTCTGTTTCAGAGAGTGAATCGGAGTATGTTGATTCCTCGTCGAAGTCATATGAGTAATCAGCTGGGTATACACGGGGATAGAGGAGTGGTTCTTCATGCAAAAAGGTGCTAGTGGGTTTCTCCTCTATGGGTTTCGGTTCTGAGAGAGTGTTTGGCATGTGCTCCTCCTGAGTGATCTCTTCCTCATTCGGGAATTCATCATAAACTCCCGTGTAAGGGGTATTTTGAAGGATTTTTGTTAGAATGTCCTTACACTCAGACAAGGTGAGATGAGTGAAAGATCCTCCAGAAGAAGAGTCTAAGAAAATTGCTGACTCTGGTCCAGGACCATCGCAAAAGTGTTGCAAAAGAGCGGGCTCTGCGATACCAAGGTCTGGACTAGAATCTACGATTTTTGTAAATCTTGCCCATGCGGCTCCTAGAGATTCGGTCTTCCGTTGCTCAAAACAGATGACCTCTCGTCGAGTTTCACTACTTGGGGAGTCAGGACGAATGTTAGGCAAAAAGCCTTTTGTAAACTTTCCCAGTCCCCCTCCATACTTCTCACACTGAGCGAATACCATTGTTTTGCTCTCCCCGTTAATGAAAACGGAAAGAGTTTCCATTTCAAGGTATCTTGACTCATTCCTGCGATCATAAGACATGAACAAAGTTGTTCTAACTCGCCCAGGTGGGAATAAGGACTTTCATCCTTATCTCCGGAGAAGCTTTGCTCTCGGACCATAGCTATGAAGCCGGGACGTGGCTCATAGCTAGATGTTTCAATGGAAAGTGATGAAGGTGGAGGCTCCAAATGACCGCCCTTTGGAGCGGAAAAATCGAAAAGGGTTGGATCGGAATCCATGTGATAAATGGGGTGATACACTGACGAACTAGGTTCGGGGTCAAAACAGCTACCGTTCCCCGGCAACAGCGCCAGAAAGCTTGTTGATGCTTACTAGCGTCGCACCAGGTTTATATCCCCGGCAACGGCGCCAGAAAGCTTGTTGACGCTTAGTAGCGTCGCACCAGGTTTATATCCCCGGCAACAGCACCAGAAAGCTTGTTGGCACTTCTTACGTCGTTACTAGATTTGCAACGGCGCTAGAAAGCCTGTTGGTATACTATACGATCACAGATAAATCCGCAAGCGCACGGATACTGCTGTAGCTTTCACCCGGGAGTATTCCAAGGTATCGATTTCCTCGGGGAACGAGAAGTGTAGAGAACCTGAACTAATTCGTCTAGGGGGTATGGTGACGAAGGATAGAAAGGCAAGGGTAGATTTCGGGTAGAGAGGGGATAGCTAACGAAGTTTGGGACTCGTGAGCGTCACGGATAGAATCAAGGCACAACTTGTCGCTCGTCGGGGCCAGAGGGAAAAGAGCCACAGAAAGGGATGAGAAGGGGGCTCTGATGCCGTAACTCCTACTCGCCGGAACTAATGTGGTGGACTACAGGGCCCGTCCGGAGCTGTCACCTCCCTAGGGTACCACAACTATTCCGTTGAACCGGGTAAGCATTCCAAGGTACCGGAAAGCCTAGGCACCACGTCTACACTAACCAAGCACTACTTTAGTCGAATTCAAAGCAAAGCAATCACGATAAGTAGAAACTACTTAAACCACAATCGAGGAACCTAAGAGTGAACAATGAAATGACTTGAGACTTAGTTACTCACGAATCCGAACTTACAAAGTATCCCGGGTGTCGACGACCGAAGGTGTACCACACCCGCCGAGGTACAAGAAGAAGACCGACTCCGGCTTCTACTCCAACACTCAACTCTCTCACCCTACTCTCTGAATGCTAACTTCTGGAGGGCTCTGCCACTTGCTTCTAAACACTTGTGCTCTTCCACGAGGTGCCTAGCTCAATTTATAGCTCCAATAGGTCAGTGGCTGTAGGAGGGGGTACTTGTAGGCGAGAGGAAGCTGCAGTGCCGAGCAAGGAGGTGCGGCCGTCCCTATGATCCACCGCCTATGGACTTGGACGACCCTGATCACTGCTCCTGAGGCGGTTGTAGGTCAGCTCCTTGGGTCGGTTTCGCCCGGCACGCCAGTTGATAGGTGCGACCGGCCCTATAGGTGCGGCCGGCCCTACCCAATTACCGTGTGATGCACCGACGGTGTTGAGGGATGTCTAGGATCACTCCTTGATAGTGGTTGCGGCGGTTAAGTGTGGGTCCATCGATCCATGTGCTTCCAACCTTAGCCTTTTGATCAAACCGACCATTCACCGGTGTATCTCATCCATCCAAGGTGTGTTTGTGGGATTGTTGGTGCTGTGGACCCAAGACGTGGCATATGGTAGGTGCGGGCGCACCTGTTGGTGCGGCCGAGCCTAGCCCTGGCCAGGTGTGGCTGACTTTGGCCAGCTGCGCCCGGCTGTGGCCATCTGCAGCCGGCTCTGGCCAGCTGCGGCCGGCTTTGGTGTGGCCGAGCCTGGCTATGTGTAGCCGGACCTGGCCAGGTGCGGCCGGCCCTGCACCTTTGCTTTGGTGCAGCCCTCTAAGGTTCATTTGTTCATTGTTATTCCCATATTTGTGTACCTACAAGTAAAAATACCAACAAAACTCGTGGAACCTCATTAGTACTTAAAATGTGCATGAAGTTTGTTATATCCTCCTCTCATTCTTGAGATAATGACGGTCAAATATTTGTTGTAAGGACAGTCAACACCCGCGGCTGAGCATGTACCTACTACTTCGACTACGGTGGTGAGCGGGCCCTCTCCCACACCTACAACGACAAACCCAGATCAAGGCGAAGCTGCTATTGAGGGGGAGGTAGCATCAAGGCGAGAACCTCCCCAGCGAGTTCAAGTGGATCACCCAGCTTCAAGAATCATCGGCGACATCAATGAACTTACTACACGGTCGAGGGTTCGAAACAATACTCATTTTGCTCATACTGCTTTTGTTGCTACTTTTGAGCCCAAAGACATTTGACACACGCTATCTGATCATAATTGAGTTAATTCGATGCATGAGGAGTTGGAGAACTTTGAGAGAAACCAAGTTTGGGAGTTGGTGGATCCTCCACCGGGGTGTAAGCCGATTGGGACAAAATGGGTGTGGAAAAACAAAGAGGGAGAGAAAGGAGAAGTGGTGAGAAACAAGTCAAGGCTTGTTGCTCAGGGGTACTCACAGAAAGACGGGATCGACTACGAGGAGACCTTTGCTCCCGTAGCCCATTTGGAGGCGATTAGGATCCTTCTAGCCTTTTTCGTGGCTAAAGGGTTCAAATTGTACCAAATGGATGTCAAGAGTGCTTTCCTAAATGGTGTTTTGGAGGAAGTAGTGTATGTGAGGCAACCACCGGGGTTTGAGAGTAAGAAGTACCCCCACTGGGTGTATAAGTTGAGGAAGGCGCTGTATGGGCTGAAGCAGGCGCTTAGAGCTTGGTATGGTAGGTTGAGGGGGTTCCTGTTTGAGAGAGATTTTGAGATGGGGAAGGTCGATCAGACCTTGTTTCTCCTCAGGCAGGGCAAGGATATCCTGATTGTGCAGGTATACGTGGATGATATTGTCTTTGGTGGCTCGTCTAACTCTTTGGTTGCAAGGTTTGCAGAAGACATGAGCAGGAAATTTGAGATGAGCATGATGGGTGAGTTGCAGTTCTTCCTCAGCCTCCAGATCAAGCAATCAAAGGAAGGAACATTTGTGCACCAAGCCAAGTACACCAAGGACATTGTGAGGAAGTTCAAGATGGAGGACTCCAAGGCCATGGCGACGCCTATGAGTACGACTACAGCTCTTGATGCGGATGAGGATGGTGAGCATGTGGACCAGAAGGAGTACCGAAGCATGATCGGGTCACTCCTCTACTTGATGGCGACGAGGCCGGACATCCAATTCTCAGTATGTCTGTGCGCTCGTTTTCAAGCATCTCCGAGGACTTCGCATCGGCAAGCAGTCAAGCGCATATTCAGGTATTTGCGTCATACTCCCGACTTCGGCCTTTGGTACTCCGCGTCTTCTTCTTTGGCTCTTCATGGATTCTCGGATGCGGATTTTGCCGGATGTCGGTTGGATAGGAAGTCCACTTCTGGGACTTGCCAATTCTTGGGTTCTTCTTTGGTGTCTTGGTCTTCCCGCAAACAATCAAGTGTTGCTCAATCCACTACCGAGGCAGAGTATGTTGCCGCAGCCAGTTGTTGCTCTCAGCTCCTTTGGATCACATACACCATGAGTGACTTTGGTGAGGAGTATACCCATGTCCTACTTCAATGTGATAGCACGAGTGCCATAAGTGTTGCAAAGAACCTAGTGCTCCACTCCAAAACCAAGCACATAGAAGTGAGGTATCACTTCCTGAGAGACAACGTAGAGAAAGGAAAAATATCTTTGATCCATGTACCCACACATGACCAGCTAGCCGATATTTTCACCAAACCCCTAGATCAAGCAACTTTCACTCGTTTGCGGGGGAGCTTGGTGTTTGTTTGATTTCTTGAGTTGGGTGTGTGGGAGCTCCTTTGTAGCATATTTATAGCTTTCCATTTATGCTTTCTTGCATTTTGCATTGCATTTGTATCATGATGTATAGTCATCTTTGTATGATAGGTAGCATGCATTTTGAATAATATGCATCGAGTAGGAAAAGCTTCTCCTATATACATTGTTCACCATGGTATGATATGTATGATCTTGTGAGCTAGTTTGGTATGATATGGCTTAGTGTGGCTTAGCTCTTGATGATCTTGGTTTATATCCATGGTTGATAGCTATGTTTTCAAAAAATGTCATATGTATGCTCTCTTGAGAGTAAATGCCTTTATATGATCATGACATGTTTTAGTGGCTTTGCTATGCTTAATTTGTGGTTGGATAGCTTATTTTGATCATATGGGGCCAAAGGCTCAATTGCCATCATGAATGTTTAGCCCCCATGCTTTATCCTGTGGAGGGGCATAAGTTCCTTTTTGTCGCAAAGACATTTGATGTACCAATTATAAATTTGAAAATGAAATGTAAATTGCTTGGAAAATGTGCTCCCATGTCATATGTGCTTAATTTACTTGCGTTTGGGTGCTAAACCGTTGCATGTTGCTTACCAATGAGAAGTCTCATACATAGAAGTAAGCACATGGCTCAGTATGCTTTGACATGACATGAGGTGCTTGTGGGTGTTTATGATGGTCTTATGATTAGAATGGTTGTCCTAGCATGAAGTTTGTGTAGCTTTGCTATTTTGACATGTTTTGATCATGTTTAGGACTTTGCTCATGAGAGGGTGAATTTTCGCAAAAATAGTCATTTCTATCTTAGCTTCGCCCAATAGTTGTGAAGCTTGGTGATCTTGTAGTTTTTGTCCATACGAAGCTATCGAGTATCTAACTTGCTCATTTGGAGGTGTGTAGCATGCTATGTTGAATTTTGTCTATTTGAGAAGCTCTAGATTGCATTTTTTGCATTTTTGGCTTGATTCATGCATTGTCAACAAGGGGGAGAAGTTTGAGCATGTTTTGGCTTGCTACATGCATTTAGAAGGTTTCCAAGTGGTTTCGAGCTAGTTTTGAGCTCGTGCAGTTCCCAGTTTTTCCCAGGTGGTCATCGGCCTGACCGGTGGGAGCCGGTGGGAGGCACCGGTCTGACCGGTGTGAGTGTCAGATGCTGGACGATCTTGTCCACCGGTCTGACTGGTGAGGTTGCTCGGTCTGATCGGTCAGAGCAAAGCCGAAGCAGCTGCTCTATTTCGCGAAGTGGTTTGCATGCATTCGTCCAGGGGGAGTTGCGTTGGTTCAGGGGGAGTTTGCATGTGTGCAGGGGAAGCTCTTTGTGATTTTCGAGCTTTGGATCGGTGGTTTGTGCTCTTTGCTTGAGCATGCTTTTGTATCAGATGTGTCGAGCCGTTGCCCTTGCCTAAGGGGTCTGAGACTTGTCTTCTTCAAGTGATCTTGCTCTTTGCCTTTCCTTTGGCTTTCGATCGCTTGTTGGAGTTTATTTTAGTCGTTTCTTTTCTTTTCCTTTTCTCTTTGGTTACCAAAACGTGTGTGTTGTCAATGCACTCATCAAGGGGGAGATTGAGAGCCTGTGTGGTTCGAGGACCAGTGGTAGGTCACTTCTCGGTGTGAAGAGTGATTGACAACGTGGTGTGGACTGATTCTTGGCTAAGTATTGCAGGTGCAGGTTGCGGCTTGACTGGTGTTGGTGCAGGTGAAGAACAAGCGCGAAAGGTCGTTGCTGGTGAGGCCTCCAGGTGTGGAGAAGACAAGTAGGCTTGGTTCGAGGGACTCGGTGGTCAGCAGAGTCAAGTGCGGGCTGCTTGGTGGGAAGAACAGCGAGATGAAGTCATGGACGGTTTCTTGGTTGAGCCTCAAAACCAAGGTCGAGCCTAGACTACGTGGGAGCCGAGTCATGAGTGGTGATTGGCAGAGGCTACACCGAGTTCGCAGGGTTTCCGGTGGTTCACCAGAAAACCACTGGGTTCCTTGGTTGATCCACAAAGGCAAGAACGAAGACTGAAGACGTAGGTGCAGCAGCATCAGACCAGTCTGACCGGTCTGACCGGTGTGCGACGACGTAGACCGGAGACTTCCAAGCGGAGGACACGTGTCGGGATCGCGAGGCTTGCGTCGAGGCTAAGCAACTTTGCGGTTGCTGGGCATCCGTCCGATGGTGCAAAGACAAAGATTCCCAAAGTGCCCCTCGGGGGTGTGTATCCTAGTATTAGGCCTTAGGGGTAATTTAGTCTTTTGGCTTGCCTCCATATAACCCAAGTGGTGAGAGGATGGCAGCTATCTTTTGAAACCCTAGCTCATTTTGTTTTGCTATTTTCCTCTTCCATTTTCCTTTGGAATTTCTAGGACTAGCTTGAGAGCTTCATTGTGAGATCTTGTGAGAGGGAAGGATGATTGGGAGGCAAGCTAGACCTTGTATGAACCTTCATGGTATGTATAGATGATTCGGCGTGGTTCCTCAAGGCTTGATTGTGTTTCTCCCGTTTTCCCTTTTTGGTGATTTTTGGAGCCTTTTCTTGGGATTTTCGTTCGTCACTCGATTCGTCGATTTGAGGGCGTTTCTCTCCAGATTTCTTTGAGGGGATCATGGGTGAGTGCCTTGTGCCTCTTTGTGGATGATCTTGACCCCTCAAACGCCGGATTTGGCCTTCGATTCATTGATTTTTGGGTGAATCCTAGTTCATAGTGTTCTTGGCCAAGATTTGCGATTCCGGGAGTTGTAGGGAGCTAGAGGCCGAAATTTTTGGGGCATATCTTCCCTTTGGGGTGCTCATCATCTCCCCAAAATTTCGTCTCAAGACTCCAAGCAGTTTGGGAGATCCATTGATCGAAAGTTTGGGGCTGTTTTGCGGGCTGTTTTCTGGGCTGTCCCGGATGATCCGAAGGTAAGGGCCGGGTGACCCAGTATAGCACTGTTGGCTGTAGGGTGATCCGGAGGTAAGGGCCGGGTGACCCGGTACGGTACTGTTAGCTCCCGGGTGATCTGGAGGTTGGTTCCGGATGATCCGGTAGGGGTCTGGTAACCTTGTTTTGGTCCGTCTTCTTCCGTGTTTGCTTCCGCTTTGTCTCTTAGCCTTTCGAGTCTTGCTCCTAGGGTCAGTAGTACTTGAGTGACTACGTGATCTTGGCAAGTTCGTGTGGGAATCCTTGTGTGTGATTTTGGGACTAAGCCGGTTTTCTCCCGGAGAATTTTTATCGGCTCCCATTCACTCCCCCCTCTCTCTGGTCGCCTAATCGGTCCTTCAGCATCAATGATGACTGAGGCCGCCGTAGAGTCACATGGCTACAGTACACCCCTTGATTTGTGGGCAGATTGTCGTTTTCTGGGTGGCATGAGAATCTTCGACCACTGTTGACCCGTGACCCAGCAGTCTACGGATGCATACAAGCCTGACTCTGTGTTAGAGGGCCCTGCGCCTCGCTGCAACTACAGACGACAATGATGATCAACGCACACTTTACAGCTCTACATTTTCATTTGCACCCGCTAGGCTCTGCATCCTAGTGCACCCGCTATGGCTCTGCATGTAAACGAACCTATTCCAATCATCCTATATTTTTGTTTCCTAAGCAAAATGGTCGTAGGTTCTGAAGGACCGGAACAGCGAACTAGAGAGGGGGGGAGTGAATGGGAGCTGATGAAAATTCCACTCAAGAATTTGGCCTATGAACCCAAAATCACTCGGACACCTCCACAAGCTTCTCTTGCTAAATCCACGTAGCCACTGGAGTGCTACTGGACCTAGGAACAAGACTCCACCAAGCAACACTCGAAAACACGCAGTGGAAAACAACTCGAGCATCTGCTGCCAGAGTAAAATCGGTCAGGCCGGTTTCTCAAACCGGTCAGAACGGTTTTGCAAGGGGAGAAAATGACTAAGTCACCCGAAATCGGTCAGACCTCTTTGCTAAACCGGTCAGACCGGTTTTGCCAGACTTAGCCAAAATCCAACACACCAAAACCGGTCAGACCTCTTTCCCAAATCGGTCACACAGGTTACGCCCAGGGAGCTCAAACTCAAAATCCCAAAACTAGAGCAAACGAACTCAAAACTTGATAAAACTTGGACCAGAGCTTCTTCTACCAAAAGGAAACTTGTTCCTAGAAGATCTCCCCAAAAACACACCTTGGCCAAGGCGTTGACCAAACCGGTCACCAAACCAGTTAGACCGGTTTTTCCAGGACAGCACTGGAAGAACTCAAACCGCGGGACAAACTCAACCTTCCAACCAATCGATCTCCCGATTCACCCAACAGATTGCAGCGAGACTTTGGGGATACCTGGGTCTCCTCATGGACGACCTCTCCGTCAAAGGAATTCCACCGAAACGCTCTCAATCATGGGGAATCGCAAACCAACCACCAAGAACACCTCTCCTCGGGCTCCACCGAAAACCACCAAACCAAAGCCGTTTCAGAGGGTTTGTTGGAGCAAGATCACCAAGCAAAGAGGCACAAGGTCCTCATATGTGACATCCAACAAGAATCCCTCAAAGAAACATCCCCAAAACTTCCCCACGGAAAATCCAAAAAAAGGCTCCGAAAATCACCAAAAAGGGAAAACGGGAAGAACACAATCAAGCCTTGAGGAACCACGCCGAATCATCTATACATACCATGAAGATTCATACAAGGTCTAGCTTCCGCCCGATCATCCTTCCCTCTCACAAGATCTCACCATGAAGCTCTCAAGCTAGTCCTAGAAATCCTAAGGAAAATAGGAAGGAAAATAGCAAAGGGAAATGAGCTAGGGTTCCAAGAGATGGCTGCCATCCTCTCACCACTTGGGTTATATGGAGGCAAGCCGAAAGACTAAAATACCCCTAAAGCCTAAACTAGGATACATGCCCACCAAGGGCACTTTGGGAAATTGTCTTCGTAACACCATCGGACGGATGCCCGACGACCGCACTTCGCTTAGCCTCGACGCAAGCCTTGCGATCCCGACGCGTGTCCTCCGCTTCGAAGCTTCCGGCGCCCTGCGACCCCAAACCGGTCAGGCCAGTTTTGGCCTGACAGCCATGCCCGGTCTTCAGCCTCAGCTTTGTGGCTCAGCCGAGTAACCCAGTGGTTTTCTGGTGAACCACCGCAAACCCTGCGAACTTGATGTAGCCTCCGCCAATCACCACTCATGACTCAGCTCCCACGAAGTCCCAGCTCGACCTTGGTTTTGAGGCTCAACCAAGAAACCGTCCACCGACTTCATCTTGCTGTTCTTGCCACCATGCGGCCCGCACTTGACCCCGCTGGCCACGGGGTCCCTCGAACCAAGCCTACTTGTCTTCTCCACACCTGGAGGCCTCACCGGCAACGACCTTTCGCGCTTGTTCTTCCCTGCACCAACACCAGTCAAGCCGCAACCTGCACCTACAATATCTAGCCAAGAATCAGTCCACACAACGTTGTCAATCACTCATCACACCAGGAAGCGACCATCCACCGGTCCTCGAACCACAAATGGTCCTCAGGTTCGATTGAAGACCTTCCGGGGTAGGCGTGCCTCGCTGCTTTGCTAGATCCATCTAGGTGCCTGGAGATCAGAAGCCTCACCTCTACGATATCGTTGGGCCTCCGTGGTCGGTGTGCCCGCTACTTAGGTCGTCAATACCATTGTACCATGGCTCTGCTGGATGGCTGGCAGCTATGCTGGTCGTCTGGGCACCAAAACGACCTCCTCGAGGTCGGCGTGCCTTAATACCTAGGTCTTATAATACCTAAATATATTTACGGCTCCACCAACCTAACTGGGCACCCTGGATGCGTGATCTTCCGAGGTCGGTGTGCTCTTGTAGCCCTGCCAGCCTGCTCTGGACACACAAAATTTTACGTCGGGAATGAAGGCCTCCCTGTGGGGTGCGCGCCTAATGGTCCTACCAAGTATCTCTGGGTGATTGGGCGCTTTTTGATTTGAGACCTTCTTGAGGTCGGCATGCCTCGGGTGGCTCTGCCAGACTCTTTGCAGCTATGCAGGATATCTGGGTGTCTCTACACTCCATCCGTTCAAAGATCTACATATTTCTATAGCTTCATCAGCGATGGTTCTGACGACCTCTTCATGTGATGCGTGTCTAAAGAACCTGCCAGGCATCCCCGGATACTGGGTACTATTGACTTCAGGCTTCTTCGAGGTCGGCACGCCTACAAGGCCTCCCAGAGGTCGGCCCTGCCAGACTTCTTGCAGCCATGTTGGGAGATCTGGGTGTCTCTACACTTCGTTCGATCAAGACCATGACTCTGTTTTCTACTCTTTTCTGAGCATCAAACCAGCCATGCTGTCTGCTTTAATGCTCGGGGACTACTCTACGAGAGCATCTTCGACGCCCTCTTGTTTTCTTCGTCGTACCGACCTATTGGGATCCCTGTTTCTCATCACGTCGTTACTCGACCTACTTTTTCTTTCTTTTTTGGATCATCATACCGGCCATCCTGCCCGCCACGATGCTCGGATACTACTCTACGAGTGCATCCTTGATGCCGTCTGAAATTTTTTCATCGTCGTTTCGATCTATTGGAAGCCAGCTTCCTATAGGTCGTCACTCGACCTCTCTTCATTGGGTAAGACTATAAACAGGTCGGCTGCAAAGTTGATTTGTTCTTTTCTTTTTGACCGACGTGCATGCTATTCGACCTGTCGATAGCTCTATGACTTCGTCATGACCTTTCTAAGGTCGTTGCGCCTACACCTCGCTCGGGAGCTTGTGAGACATGGGTACCCCTGGGTCCCCACCGACCAGGCTCACGTCCGTCCCCGACAAGTGGGTCCGACCTACCAGAAGACCCACCGACCTGACAGTGGGCCCAACCGACCTAGTTGGTGGCCCACACGACCTCTTGAAGACCTTCCAGAATATTCTAGATGACCTTATCCGGAACGACTTCAAGACTTGGCGTGCAAGACAAGACATCGGTGGATTCTGACCAAGCAGATCGACGGATATGGCAAGTGTTGTAAACAACTAGACTTAGGTCTCCTGGTCATAGTCTGGGAACCGACCTTGTCCGCTAGCCAATATAAGGCGGGCAGGGCGACCCCTTGTACAATCACGCAATCCTCAAGCAATCTACACCAACAACTGGACGTAGGGTTTTACTCTCCGGAGGCCCAAACCAGTATAAACTCGCCGTGTCCTCTGTGTTCCGTGTGCTCTTGCGCAACCTTCGGGTTCTTAGCCTTAGATTCCACCTCGCCGAACAACTAAACCACCGAGGTTAACCCCCCTGTGGGCTGTCTAGATCTAAACATCTGACACTCTCCACCAAAGGAATCGAACTGAAACGCTCTCAATCAAAGGGAATGACGGATCTTGGCCCTCTAGGTCATGAACTCGAGCAACTCGAAAAACCACCAAATCGAGGTCGATTCAAGGGAGTTCTTGGGGCAAAGTCACCAGACAAAGAGGCACAAGGTCCTCATACGTGACACCCAACAAGAATCCCACAAGAAATCGCCCTCAAAACTCCGCCACGAAAAATCACAAGAAAGAGCTCCGAAAATCACCAAAAAGGAAAACGGGAGAGGCAACACAAGGCCTTGAGGAACCACGCCGAATCATCTATACATACCATGAAGGTTCATACAAGGTCTAGCTTGCCACCCGGTCATCCATCCCTCTCTCTAGATCTCACATGAAGCTCTCAAGCTAGTCCTAGAAAAACTAGAGGAAAATACAACCGAAAATGACAAAGGAAAAATGAGTTAGGGTTCCAAGAGTTGGCTGCCATCCATCCCCTCAAGTGTTTATATGGGGGTAACCAAAAGACTAACCAACCCTTACTCCTGACGCAAGCTTCGAAGTTTCTCGGTGGCTGTGACTCGGGCGGTCAGACCGCCCCCCTTGGGCGGTTAGATTGGCCCAGGCGATCTGACCGTCCCTCCTGGGCGGTTGAACTGGCCTAGGTGGCCGCACTCCCTCATCGAGTCTTCAGCCTCGATTTTGTGGCTCAACCGAGTAACCCAGTGGTTTTCTGGTGAACCACCGGAAACCCCGCGAACTCGGTGTAGCCTCCGCCAATCACCACTCATGACTCGGCTCCCACGTTGTCCCGGCTCGACCTTGGTTTTGAGGCTCAACTAAGAAACCATCCACGACTTCGTCTTGCTGTTCTTGCCACCATGCGGCCCGCACTTGACTCCGCTGGCCACCGGGTCCCTTGAACCAAGCCTACTTGTCTTCTGCACACCTGGAGGCCTCACCAGCAACGACCTTTCGCGCTTGTTCTTCACCTGCACCAACACCAGTCAAGCCGCAACCTGCACCTGCAATACTTAGCCAAGAGTCAGTCCACACCACGTTGTCAATCACTCATCACACCAGGAAGCGACCATCCACTGGTCCTCGAACCACACAGGTCCTCAAAAAGTTAGTTTCATCTTGGTTAGCGTAGCTCTCTTGAACCCTATAGTGTTGTGGTCGTTCTTCGCTTGATCTTCTACCGAGTACGTTTGTGCTTAGTAGAGGAGAGAGACCTTCCTTTGTGATATCCGGGGAAAGGTTCTTTGGTTCGTTGTGAGCGCGGTGCTCAGAGCTTGCCTTAGTCTTAGATTGGTGTCCCATTCAACAGAATAGTTGTGGTACCCTAGGGAGGTGACAGCTCCGGACGGGCTCAGTAGTCCACCACGTTAGTTCGGGCCGGTAGGATTCAGCACGTCGTCGTTGTCCCTTCTCATCCCAGTCCAAGAGCTTGTCGAGTTTAGCTTGCCTTGGTTACCCTTTGCCTCAGTTCTTTACCTAGAGTTGACAAGAATAGATAGATTGTGTTAGGATCCTTTCTCGTCTCATTGTCCTCCCAGCTCACTAGGTCCTCTCTAACCCTTTATCAAGATCTCCTTGTGTGTGTCAAGTTATCCCCGAATATCTTTATTCGTTGCCCCCGCTATAGCTCTTTACCGAGTCTTGTTACTCTCCACTGTTTATCCGATCATCTTTGCCGTAGTGCTTCCCTTGGGAAAATATAAATATGATAACCCGAATACCACCGGGTAAAGTGCTACAACGGTAATCCGTGCGCTTGCGGACCTTTCTGTGACGTGTGTTTTACCAAAGACGTTCCTAGCTCCATTACTAGGGGTATAAACTCGCTAGCGATGCTAGCAAGTGCCAACAAGCATTTCTGGCGCTGTCGCCATGAGTGCGAACCTAGTAGTGAGGCTAAGGAACGTCAACAAGCATTTCTGGCGCCATTTCCGGGGAAGCAATAGGCACAAGATATCATTTAAACTTAGTGGTAGAGTTATCTAGCTTCGGTGAACCGCTATTTAAGCGGGTTTACCCTTGCTCTACTCTCGTGTACGCAGAGTAGTGCATGACCGGTTTTGACCTACCGTCCAACTTTCACGACAATCCGGAGTCACTTGTGAGGAGAGTGCGACCTCGTGTCCTCATTCCTCAGAAGTTTCTCTCGAGTCAAGAGACGAACACCGTCGATCCCGTAGACAGCACCTCGTCAGCACCGATGGCCGAGAGGACGATTCGCGAGTTTTCCGCTCCCTCCAACACCAATGTCCCTACCGGGCCGAACGTGACAGTGGAGAAGGAAACTTTGTACTCAAGCCGGCGTTGATCAACATGGTGCAAGCTAGTCCATTCTGCGGCAAGCCAAATGAAGATGCCAATGCACATCTCCAGCATTTCCTGGAGATGTGTAGGACTTTCACTATCCGTGGAGTGACGGACGATGCAATTCGTCTTCACCTATTCCCGTTCTCACTGCTCGGGAAGGTGAAGCAATGGTTTTATGCGGAGCGAGATGCCATCAACACATGGGATAAGTGCTCTAAGGCATTTCTCGCGAAGTTCTTCCCGGTGGGCAAAACCAATGCCCTCCGCGCTAGAATTTCGGACTTCCAGCAGCAGAATGATGAGAGTATCCCGGAAGCATGGGAACGTCTCCTGGAGTACATCACCGCGTGCCCGCACCATGGCATGCAGGGGTGGTTCTTAATTCAAACCTTCTACCACAGGCTCAAGCGTACCGCCCGTGAGCACCTAGATGCAGCTACTGGAGGAGCCTTCTTCTAGCTACAAGTACCCGCCACCAAGGAATTGATCGAGAAGATGGTGGCAAATCAAGGTTGGGATGGAGATCGTCTCCAACCCCGTATCCGCGGTGTACACCAAGTCGATGGAATCGACATGCTCGCCGCTAAGATGGACCTCCTCATGAAGAAATTGGAGGCACCAAGCAACATGGAGACCGCCAAGATTATGGACGCCCGCATGACGTGCGAAGTTTGCGATAATGTGGGTCATTCGGGAAATGATTGTCTCGAGACAAGGGAAGAAGCCAGCTTTATCAACAATGGCAACAACAACGGGTTCCGCAACAACAACTACAACAATCAAGGGTGGAACTCAAGGCCCAACTTCCCGTTCAACAATCAAAATGGAGGTAATTATTCTAACAATTTCAATAATCAACCTTCCATTAGAGATCTTGTCTTTGGCCAAGCTAGAATTAATGAAAATTTAAACAAGAAGCTAGCCGCCAATGATAAAGTTTTTAAAAATTTGAATTCCACTATAGAAACCTTCACTATGGCTATGAAGAATCAACTAAGCTTTAATAAAATGATAGAAACTCAACTTGCTCAGCTTGCTGCCTCTTTACCTTCTTCCGATTCGGGTGGAATCCCGGGGCAACCCGAACCTACCCGAGAGAATGTTAGCGTTGTATCCACCAGATAGGGTAAACCATCTAGGAGGGTATATGCACCTAACCATGTAGGGAAGCTCATACACCAAATCCAAGACCCATGGGAGGAATTAGCAGTCTTGCACAGGAAAGAAAACGGATATCCGGCTATCACATGCACGATCTACTATCAAAAGATCAAGAATGCTCTTTGTGACCTTGGTGCGAGTGTCAACGTCATGTCCAAGGCTATGTTTGAGGAGTTAGGATATCCTGCTCTCTCTCCGACAATGATGACAGTCCAACTTGCCGACTCATCGATTAGATATCCAGAGGGCATAGTGGAGAACCGCTTGGTGAATGTCAAGGGCTCCTATGTCTTTGTGGATTTCGTGGTCCTCGACACACAAGATGATGGAGAAATGCCGCTTATTCTCGGGCGACCATTCCTAAGAGATGTCAATGCAAGGATTGATGTTGGAGCCAGAAAGATTCAATTCCGCATAGGGCAAAGGAACATGATGTTCAAGTTCCAAGCAAAGGAAGAGCAATATTACCTAGTGCAAGATGAGGAATCTAGGGAGTGGAGGAAGCCCCGGCCCCAATACAAGGAAGATGAGGTGGCCCCGACCAAACCCAAGGTGGATAGTCTCATTGCCATGATGAGGAAGCTTTGGGAACAAGACAAAGGACCCAAAGGACGCCACCAAACAAAGAAGCCGAAGGCAATCAACAAGGCTAAGGGGGAAAGGAAGACAGAAACTAAGAATACCCCCGCTAAAGCCTCACCGACTTCAACGCCACCGAAGAAAACAAGGAGGGTGTGGCGTGTGAAGGGATCATCATCTGAGTCTTCCACTCCGGGACTGGACGAATCGAAGATCAATTGAGCAAATGGAGGAGTCCCGCTCACGGACTCTAAACTATGAGCCCTCACCGTGAGGTAAACCGGTATTTATCTCATACTTCCCTTCCAACATTTTATTTTGTGCATCATGCATATTTAAATTTCAAATTTGATTTCACCATTGCATTAGTAAGTAAACAAGACATAGAAAAATAGTTTTGGAGATTTTTGGTGATACGGCCGAACCTAAAGGTACTCTGTAAAACCCTAGATTTTCAAAAGAAAACCCAAATCCCTGTATCTTCGCGATAGTCCCTGGATCAGTGGCTATCGCGTACAGAACGCTTCACAGATAGTAAAACACAGCCATACATCGCATCACACATTCATTAATACATAAATTTATTACATGTCCATTATGGAGTACAACATTACAAGCCTCTTGGCTAAATTAGAGTGAAATTCTACACAGCGGTAGCCAGCTTCTCAGAAGGGTCTCCATCTTTTACTCTTCTCGCCCATAGGCATCCTTGAGCGAAGCGACACATCCCTCAGTCGTACCATCCGTCGGCGTTGTTGTCGTAGTCAGACTCGCACCCTGCACACCCAAAGTCTGTCCCCAAGGAGTGGGATAGGTCCACATCACCAACTGTATGCAGCTTTAAGTGGCCTAACTTCTAAAGGGAAGAAAAGAGACAAGGTAGAAGCTCGGGTTTCCTAAGTAGCAGTAGCAGAGTAACAACAAGATATCTCCATCAAAATCCCAACCCAATACTCTCAACACAGCTCGGAACCACCTGGTAGCCCAGGGCCCCGTCTCCACAACCTACCTCCATCTAGGGTCGATGCGAGAACTTCCTCTCCTCGCACCTCAATGATTGCAATCGGATCAGCGAGGTAGAGGGAGCCACTCCCCTCTCCCCGACTGCAACCACGGCTCACCACACTCTCACTAGAGGGGGAAGGTAGAAATCCCAAAACATGAGAACAAAGCTATCAGGGGACGTGTCCGTGACTGAGGACGCAGCTATAGCTATAGATCGAACAACACTGCAGAGCGTGTACACCTGAACCCAACACGGAATGGCACCCGGCCAGTGTACGGCCGACTGAGCCCATCCTACCATGCGAACTCTCGGTAGTTACGATCCCATCCTGCATCCGACCTCAAAACAATTCCCCCCTCGGAAGGAATTGCACCGGAACTGTGAAATGCTCCCGTGTGGCCACACGGGAGTCGCTCTGAGAGAAGGTGGTCTCCCCCACCTCTCCCCCACTGATACCCTACTATCCTACTTTCAGGTATGGTTCCGCACTTGCCGAGCTCAACTCGGCCCTAACCCCACGCTCGGCGAGGAGGTGTGTACGTAAAGGTCCCGTGAAAAGGTCTGTCCACTCGCTTTCAGATCGGGGTGAGCTCATGTCCTCCAAGCGCAAGTAAAACCCCAGCACCTAGGCTTCGAAAACCGTAAAAGTGGGGACACACAGAGGAGTGTACCCCCATCCCCGATCCCAGATCGGTTGTTTCGAGCTCACCCCTGCCAAACTACCCAAAACTCCTTCTCCTACCGGTTTTATCCCACTCACGCCAAGAACCACTATTCGCATCCCAACACATGCATCGCAAAGCTCAGCATATATACACGCTTATAAACATATAGTAGTAGTAGGGCAATCAAGGACAGGGTAATTAAAGTAGGCAGTGCAAGGTTCATCAACATGCATATAAAGTAAAGCGCTAGCATACTACAATGCAATGTCTAATAGGTATTCAGAATCAGTCGGGCGTGAACTGGGGTCGGGTAGTCCTCAGCAGCGTAGTCGTCGGCGTAGTCGTACTCCGGGTTCAGCTCCCCGGCTCCAGCTGCTCCTATCATCGCGTAAAATAAAATAAAGAGCGGTCCTAATGCAATTAACTCCAAACGAATAGCACTTACGAGCCAAAAGAGATCAAACACTAACTCTACACGGAGTTTAAGATTTTAGAGAATTTCTGGAAAAGGTTTTGTATTTTTCGGAGTCAAAATGGATTTATTATGATTTTCCAAAGATAAAATAGTTTTCTGGAATAAAAAATACGCATACACAATAACATCAACTTTAAGCTAACTACAGGCTGACCCTAAAGGGCTTTAAGCCAGCTGCAGGCTAGCTGCAAGGTGGCTCTTGGTGCAGACGCGGCAGCCACATAGGCGGCTATAAGCCGGCCTCATCCCACGTGGTCGCTGGGGTGGCCGGGCGCAAAAGATCCCGGCGGGGATCCTCTGCGGCGCGGCTCCGCGCGGGCATACGTGTGGCCGAAAAAAGAGTGGCCGGGCACACGAGATCTAGCGGATTAGCTGTGGCCAAAACGACATGTGGCCCCGTGTGTGTAACAGAAACCCCCCTGGGTTTCAGGGTGGCACGCGAGGTGTTCGACGCCTTGACCCTAAGGGGCGGCGGCACGGCAAGGGCTCGCCGGTGGCGAGGGTCGACGTCGATCGATCCACCAGCGACTCGACGCGGTAGAGGTGACCCTAGGGTTTAGCTTGGGCAAAGAAAGGAGCAGCCTTGTCTCGGAGGCTTGGGTCCACGACGGCGGAACACAGCTCGGTACGCTGGCGAAGCAGAGGAGCTCGGCGGCGTGGCTGGGGTGGCCGGTGCTGGCGAGGTGGCACGCGAGCAGATACGCATCCGCGTGTACAAGATTGTCCCGGTGCTCGCGCGCCCAGTCGGAAAAAGCTCCCCCTGGCGGCGATGCCTCGGTTGCGGCGGACGAAGCGCCGGTGAAGGGCGGCTCGAGGTGGCCAAAGGCCCGACCTTGGCCTTGCCTGTCTAGCGTGCGCGTGAACACGTGTGTGCACACAGGTGTGGGTGTACGTGTGCGTGCTAGGAAAAGGGTGGCCGAGCGATTCGGTCGTTGTTCCGCACGGCGTGCGTGTGTGTGTGCGCGCGCCGGCGCGCTGGGGTGCGTGGCGACGTCGCGGCGGTGTGTGCACGGCGGTGACCGAACAAAGGAAACCGGGGGCATCTAAGCACGACACGTGCGTTGGTGAAGGCGGCGGCACCTGCAAGTGAGAAGAGGCATGGCTCGAAGGCCGGCAACACAGGCGACGGCGAGTGCGCGGCGGCGCGGTGCGACACGGGACGACATCGGGCACACAAGACCCGGCGAGCTCACAAGGCTCGTCGCGCTCGCGGCTTCAAGGCCGGGCGCCACAGCAAGGAAGGGCAGGCGCGGTGCTCACCTGCGGTCTAAGGGACCTGGCAGTGAGGCATCAGTGAAGAGGCGCGACGCTGCGGAGCGGCTCGGAGCAGGGGATGCAGGGGAAGCAGGGGTGCGCGGCGACAGCGGGTCCGGCTCCTCCTCATGGACGGCTCCGGCGGTGACAGCGGGCGGCACTCCCTCGGACGGCCTCCCTGCCTCCTTCTCCTCCTCCTCTCCCCCTTGACGTCACCGGCGGCGAAATTGGGGAGGAAATCCCCAACTGGCTAGGGTTAGGGCGAGGCGATGCGGTGGAGCTTATATAGGTGAGGTAGGTAGGGCGGATGGCGGATCGCGCCTCCGGACGCGTGGAGCTAATCCGCGGTGGCGGGAATGGCCGCACGGCCGGCCTTTCCATGGCGGCGCTAAGCGTGTGAGAGCGGGGAGGAGAAAAGGGGGTAAAGGAAGAAGAAAGGTCGCTGGCGTGGCGGCTGATGACGCAGCCCCACTCGTCAGCGGCTCGGGCGTGGTTAAAGGAGGTGCAGGCCACATGGGCCGCAGGATGGTTGGGCCGACGGGCCGTTAGGGGTGGTGCGGTGCACACGGTGAACAGGAGAGGGTGGCTTAGCGGACTTGGCCGGGTTGGGCTTGGCCCACGCAGGATTAGAAGGGTTTTCCTATATCCTAAACTCTATAAGCCCTATGATTCAAATTTGAATGCAATTCAAATTTGAATCTCAACCAATAAAATCCAAATAAATCCAAATGAAAATCCAACTTCCCACACTAGCATGTTTATAAATCCTAGAATTATTATTTGACTTAAATTAAATCTAGGAATAAGGGAAGGGGAAATGAGGACAACCTTATATTATTTCATAAGCACTCAGGATCAAAACAAAAATTTTGAATTACCCATTTTTGCATTCAAACAATTTTCCAGGATGTTACAAAACTCCCCCCCCCTCACAATCTCGTCCCCGAGATTAAGAAGTTACCTCTGGTTCGAAGAGATGAGGTTACTTCTCCCTCATGACGGACTCCTTCTCCCACGTTGCTTCGCGCTCGGAGTGATTGCTCCAGAGCACCTTGCAGAAGAGAGTGGTGGTCCTCTGGGTCGACTTCTCCGCCCAGTCCAGGATCCTGACTGGGTACTCCAAGTACACCAGGGTCTCCTGGATGTCGAGTGCTTGAGTGGGCGCTCTCTTCTCAACAACCACACACTTCCGGAGTTGAGACACATGGAACACCGGGTGAACTCCGGCGAGTTCTGGTGGCAGCTCGAGCTTGTAAGCCACCTTTCCGGCCCTTTTCACGAACGGGTACGGACCAACATACCTCGGAGACAACTTCCCCTTGACATGGAACCTCTTGGTACCTCGGAGGGGTGAAACCCTCAAGTAGACGTGCTCTCCCACTTCAAACGAGACGTCTCTCCTTTTTGTGTCGGCGTAGCTCTTCTGCCTGCTCTGAGCGATCTTTAGGTTCTCTCTGACCTTAGCTACATTCTCTTCAGCTTCAACAATGGTGGCGGGACCGAAGAAGGTTCGCTCCCCCACCTCAGACCACATCAACGGTGTCCGACACTTTCTGCCATACAGTGCCTCGAAGGGTGCTATCTTCAGACTCGCTTGGAAGCTGTTGTTGTATGAGAACTCGGCATACGACAGACTCTTCTCCCAGTCAGAGTTGTAGGTCAGCACACATGCTCTCAACAGGTCTTCAAGTACTTGATTCACTCTCTCCGTCTGACCATCAATCTGTGGGTGAAAGGCAGAGCTGTAATCAAGGGACGTGCCTAGGGAACCATGCAAACACTTCTAGAACTGAGCTGTGAACTGAGGTCCTCAATCTGACACAATGTTACGGGGGACTCCGTGTAACCTCAAGATGTGTTCTATGTAGAGGTCCACAAGTTTCGGCACTCGGTAATCCTCCCGTACCGGTATAAAGTGAGCTACCTTGGTAAGTCTGTCAACAATCACCCATACGGCATCATGCCCCCTCTGTGTGCGAGGCAAACCGACTACGAAGTCCATGCTGATATCATCCCACTTCCACATGGGTATCTCAAGCGGCTGTAGCAAACTAGCATGTCTCTGATGTTCTGCCTTCACTCTCTGACAAGTGTCACATCGAGCGACGTACTCTGCAATGTCTTCCCTCATTTTCTCCCACCAGAAACGTACCTTCAGATCTTGGTACATCTTCGTGCAACAAGGGTGAATCGAGTACCGAGAATCGTGAGCTTCCTTCAGGATCGAGTCTCGGATCTCCTTACTTTGGGGTACACATATGCGATCCTTCAACCACAGAGTGCCTTGCTCGTCGAGCCGGTAGTCAGCTGCTTTGCCTGTTGCCATCAAGTCTTTCACTTCTTCAATTTCTGGACATCCCTTATGAGCTTGCTGAATCTGATCCTCTAGGGTGTACTTCACTCTTAGTTCATTCAGCTGTCCCTTCTCAACTATTTCCATCTTCAACTTCTCCATTTCCTCATATAGTGCCGGTTGCTCTTTCTACACCATCAGATTGTTGCAGTAATGCTTGCGACTCAGTGCATCGGCTACGACATTTGCTTTACTAGGATGGTAATGGATGTTCAAGTCATAGTCCTTGATCAGTTCAAGCCATCTTCGCTGCCTCAGGTTCAACTCGGACTGTGTGAAGATGTACTTCAAGCTCTTGTGGTCGGTGTAAATGTCGCATTTGTTGCCCATCAGGTAGTTCCTCCATATCTTTAAAGCGTGAACGACAGTAGCTAGCTCGAGGTCATGTGTCGGGTAGTTCTCCTCGTGCTTCCAAAGCTGTCGCGAGGCATAAGCAACAACCTTGCTTTCCTACATCAGCACGCAACCGAGTCCTTGTCTCGATGCGTCACAGTACACCACGAAGTCCTTGCTCACATCGGGAAGAGTCAGGACCGGTGTAGTAGTGTGGCGAGTCTTGAGCTCTTGAAAGCTTGCTTCACACTTCTCCCACCATACAAACGGGGTGTTGCTCTTCAACAGTTCTGTCATGGGCTTCGCAATCTTGGAGACGTTCTCGATGAATCGGCGGTAGTATCCGGCTAAACCGAGAAAACTGCGGATCTCTGTCACTGTATTGGGTGATTTCCACTTGGACACTGCTTCTATCTTGCTCAGGTCTATGGCCACTCCTTCAGCTGACAACACGTGACCGAGAAAAGCGACTTCCTCCATCCAGAACTCACACTTGCTGAATTTGGCATACAGCTGCTGTTGCCTAAGCTTCCCCAACACTATCCTCAGGCGCTCTTCATGCTCTTCTGCAGTCTTGGAGAAGACCAGTATGTCGTCAATGAAGATAGTGACACACTTGTCTAGCTCCTCCATGAACACCTTGTTCATCATGTTCATGAAGTACGCCGGGGCATTCGTAAGGCAGAATGATACGACAGTGTACTCGTACTGTCCGTACCGGGTCCCAAACGCGGTCTTGAAGATGTCTTCCGGCCGTATCTTCATCTGGTGGTAGCCTGATCGGAGATCAATCTTGCTGAAGAACTTGGCTTGCCTTAGCTGATCCATCAATTCATCGATCCGGGGTAGCGGGTACTTGTTCTTGATGGTTACCGCATTGAGTGCACGGTAATCAACACACAGACGCTGAGTCCCATCTTTCTTCGGCACAAACAGAGCTGGTGAACCCCACGGTGAAGCACTCGGTCGAATGAACCCCTTCTCAAGCAGTGAGTCCAACTCGGCCTTCAACAGCTTCAGCTCAACATCTGCCATTCTGTACGGACTCTGAGCTATAGGTGCAGTCCCCGGTACCAAGTCTGGAGGCAAACCCGGCAGCTCTTCTGGAAACACATCTTCGTACTCACAGACCACTGGCACATCTGAGATAGCTTTCGTGTCAAGACTGTACACAGCTAGTATGTCTCGAGACTTCATCAGCTCGAAGGTGACCCTCGTTCCATCGGGGTGTACCAAGGTCACTAGTCGTGGTGAAGTGGAGATGACACCCTTGTGAGCGGTGATCCAATCCATCCCCAGAATCACGTCGATGCCATTGGAGGGCAACACTGTCAAATCCCCCAAGAACTAGTGGTCCTGAATGACCACTTCCACACCTTTACACAGTAAGGTGCATCTGATATCTCCGAGAGGTGAACTCGTGATGATAGGAATCGATCGGGTGGTTGTAGGGAGGGAGAGTTTGTTTACGAACCTAGAGGTGATATATGACCTGGTTGCACTGGTATCGAAAAGAACCAAAGCAGTAGTACCGCAAACCAAAAACTCACCGATCACGACGTCAGGAGCGTCGGTAGCCTCCTCCTCAGTGAGGTGGTTAAGCCTCCCACGGCCAGCAGTCGGCGGTGGTGCAGCCTGAGGAGGTCTTCCTCCTGGAGCAGGAGCTCTCGCGGGTGTAGCAGCGGTCTTCTTGTCCGGGCAGTCGTAGGACTTGTGGCCAGGCTTGCCACAGGCGAAGCAGGTCATGGTGAAGCCTCCAGTGGTAGGTCTCGTGGCGCTCTGAGGCAAACGTTTGTAGCCTCCACTCTGCTGTGGGTAGCCGGGGCTCCTCCCTCCGGGGAACTGTCCACAGCCTCCTCCGAAGCTGCGCCCAGGCTGGTTGTGCCCCGGGCGGCAGCTCCCCCTTAGCATGTTGCTCTGTCCACTCCTCGACTTCTGGAAGGATCGGTCATGGTGGTCCTGATCTCCCATCCTCTTCTTGCCCTTCATGCACTCCTCGTGGCCCCTCCTCTCCTCCTCGACCACAATGGCGCGGTTGACAAGGTGGCGAAGGGACTTGTGCTCGCTCGCCTTCAGTCCCTGGCGAAGGCCGTGGTGAAGGCCTAGTAGAAACCAGAACTGCTTCTTCGGATCGGTGTTGGTGTCGTCGGGGGCGTACCGCATCATCTTCATGAAGTGGCGCTCGTACTCCTCCACCCTCATCGCACCCTGCGTCATGGTGCGGAATTCCTGCGCCTTCTGGATCAATAGCTCACTGGGCAGGTACTGCTCGTGGAACGCCTCACAAAACTCCAGCCAGGTGATGAAGGCTGGGTTCGGGTGGCTGGCGGTGTAGTTGTCCCACCATGACTTCGCAGGACCCTCCAGCTGGTACGCGGCTATGGCGACGCACTCCTCGTCGGAGCAGACGGTGAGGTCGAGCTTGGTCTCGATCACCCTCAGCCAATCATCGGTGTCGAGCGGGTCATCCGAGTAGCTGAAGGTGGGGGCCTTCAGGTTGGTCTTGCTCCAGATCTTGCTCAGCTTCTCCATCCTCGGCTTCACCTTCTGAGCCCTCGGGTGGCGGTGGCAGTGCTCCGGCACCCCGGCCTCGAGCTCCCAGAGCTCCTCCACGTAGGGGCGGGCGTCGACAGCCATGGGCAGGTGCACGACCGCATCCACAAGTGGCGGCACGGCCACGACTACGGCCACGGCCCTGTGGGGCTTCATCCTCCTCAGCAGCCTCCTCGAGGCGTGCCAGCAGACGGTTGGACCTTCGGATCGACATCCTTCTGAAAATATGACCAGGGAAGAAAAGACTTTTACACAACGTCACTCACCAACACATATGAGTCTGAGACAAGCATGAAAATAAAACTATTTATATAACCAACACTCAATGAGAACAAGCATTAAGACACAAATAACTCCATTAAGATCCAAGCATACAACAAGCATGAGTAGTACATATGCTTCCCCGAGGCCGACTCAGACCTTAGGGGTAGCAGCTCAAATCAACGCTCTAATACATCATTACATGCTCAAAAGGGTGGTGCCTACATGGTGTGACATGACTCTCTTCATGCGCCGGAACATGCTCGCGGCTGCATGGGACAACACATGGAAAACTACTATCTTACAACTCTACTCTTAGGTCATGTCCTCGCTCTGCACTCTACTCGGTGCGAGCCCTCTTGTACGAGACAGGGTAGCAGTCCTCAGTGGGGTAGTCCGGAGGGAAGATCCAGGACACCAAGGCGTGTGCCTCGCGTACCTCCTTAGTCTCGACGGGGGTCGGCATCCGAGCCATCGGACACAGGTGCAGCTTGAGGTGGGACTGGTGCAGCTCGAAGGTCTCCATGCGGATCGCACACTGGGACTCGAAGGGCAGCTCTCCATTGAGCTCCATGAGCTCGTCCACTCAGAGAGAATCGGCGTCCTCCCAAGTCCTCCTCAGTCTCTCGGCCTTGTCTCTCAGGTAGACAGCTGTGTGCGTGAGCCACACGAGGTTGGCGACGTTCTCCGCCCTGTTCTTCTCCAGCTTTTCCACCTTGATCCGCTCACAGCCGAGCAGGTGGGCGCGTACCGTGAGCAGGTCGTCCTTGCTCTGAAGCCTGTCTCTCAGCCGGCTCTGACTCGCGGTCATCTTGCGAAGGTCCTCCTTGACGTGCAATAGCTCCTCACGTGTGTCCACACGCTCCCTCTCCGACTGCAGCAGGGTGGAGTTCGCGTGGCTGAGCCCCTGCTCAAGCTGGTGAACACGGTAGTGTAGCGCGCTGTTCTCCCTCTCCAACTGAAGGCAGTGGGGTAGGTGAAGGCGGGCCTCTCCAGTGACATCCTTAATATCGTGGAAGAGGGTTCGCGACTCGTCCTCCAGGCGGCAGGCATACTTGTCGAGGTCGACCAAGTAGCTGGCTGTCTCCACCAAAGTCTCGTCGGACTCGCAGAAGGGTGCGGCGTCGACGTCGTCCTGGATCCCCTCGTGCGAAGGGACTCCGTCCACAAGCGGTGCCAGACGCCAGTAGTTGCGGGGTAGAAGATGGAGCGTCCCGGACTCGAACGTGGCGCGGTACTGGGCGAGAAGGTAGCCCAGTGCCTGGCGGTAGGCGATGTCCATCGCAATCTGGACGGTCAGGGCGGTGCTGTAGCAGACCTCCCCCTTGAAGCCTGGGAGCTTCGGGTGAGGAAGGACGACAACTATGCATAGCACCAGCTGCCCCGTCACGACGGGTACGTACTCAGCGCGGTACGTGACATAGGTAGGAGGGACCCCAAGCTTGAGAAGGGCCCTCTCCAACCAGTGGCAGAGCTCCCCGCACGTCTCGGGGGTGATCTCCGCAACTTGGTGCTCCATTTCCTGTGACACGTTAGAAATTTCAGTTAGCGCAGGTAAGGGAAATGTTTTAAAGAGAGATAAGTTTTTATAACATAGCTCAAGGGTATACATATAGAAATAGAGCGTATAGAGTCCTGTTTCTATCGGCCATTTCTAGGGATACGTGATACGGTCAAGTATGGCTCTGGTACCACCTGTAAAACCCCGGATTTTCAAAAGAAAACCCGAATCCCTGTACCTTCGCGATAGTCCCTGGATCAGTGGCTATCGCGTACAGAACGCTTCACAGATAGTAAAACATAGCCATACATCGCATCACACATTCATTAATACATAAATTTATTACATGTCCATTATGGAGTAGAACATTACAAGCCTCTTGGCTGAATCAGAGTGAAATTCTACACAACGGTAGCAAGCTTCTCAGAAGGGTCTCCATCTTTTATTCTTCTCGCCCACAGGCATCCTTGAGCGAAGCGACGCATCCCTCAGTCGTACCATCCGTCGGCGTTGTTGTCGTAGTCGAACTCGCACCCTGCACACCCAAAGTCTATCCCCAAGGAGTGGGATAGGTCCACATCACCAACTGTGTGCAGCTTTAAGTGGCCTAACTTCTAAAGGGAAGAAAAGAGACAAGGTAGAAGCTCGGGTTTCCTAAGCAGCAGCAGCAGAGTAACAACAAGATATCTCCATCAAAATCCCATCCCAATACTCTCAACACAGCTCGGAACCACCTGGTAGCCCAGGGCCCCGTCTCCACAACCTACCTCCATCTAGGGTCGATGCGAGAACTTCCTCTGCTCGCACCTTAATGATTGCAATCGGATCAGCGAGGTAGGGGGAGCCACTCCCCTCTCCCCGACTGCAACCGCAGCTCACCACACTCTCACTACAGGGGGAAGGTAGAAATCCCAAAACATGAGAACAAAGCTATCTGGGGACGTGTCCATGACTGAGGACGCGGCTATAGCTATAGATCGAACAACTCTGCAGAGCGTGTACACCTGAACCCCACCCGGAATGGCACCCAGCTGGTGTAAGGCCGACCGAGCCCATCCTACCGTGCGAACTCTCGGTAGTTACGGTCCCATCCTGCATCCGACCCTCAAAACGATTCCCCCCTCGGAAGGAATTGCACTGGAACTGTGAAATGCTCCCGTGTGGCCACACGGGAGTCGCTCTGAGAGAAGGTGGTCTCTCCCACCTCTCCCCCACTGATACCCTGCTATCCTACTGGCAGGTATGGTTCCGCACTTGTTGAGCTCAACTCGGCCCTAACCCCACGCTCGGTGAGGTGGTATGTACGTAAAGGTCCCGTGAAAAGGTCTGTCCACTCGCTTTCAGACCGGGGCGAGCTCATGTCCTCCAAGCGCAAGTAAAACCCCAACACATAGGCTCCAAAAACCGTAAAAGTGGGGACACACTGAGGAGTGTACCCCCATCCCCGATCCCAGATCGGTTGTTTCGAGCTCACCCCCGCCAAAGTACCCAAAACGCCTTCTCCTGCCGGTTTTATCCCACTCACGCCAAGAACCACTATTCCCATCCCAACACATGCATCGCCAAGCTCAGCGTATATACACGCTTATAAACATATAGTAGTAGTAGGGCAATCAAGGACAAGGTAATTAAAGTAGGCAGTGCAAGGTTCATCAACATGCATATAAAGTAAAGCGCTAGCATACTACATTGCAATGTCTAATTGGTATTCAGATTTAGTCAGGCGTGAACCTGAGGTCGGGTAGTCCTTAGCAGCGTAGTCATCGGCGTAGTCGTACTCCGGGTTCAGCTCCCCGGCTCCAGCTGCTCCTGTCATCGCGTAAAATAAAATAAAGGGCAGTCCTAATGCAATTAACTCCAAACGAACAACACTTAAGAGCCAAATGAGATCAAACACTAGCTCTACATGGAGTTTAAGATTTTAGAGAATTTCTGGATAAGGTTTTGTATTTTTCGGAGTCAAAATGGATTTATTATGATTTTCCAAAGATAAAATAGTTTTCTGGAATAAAAAATACACATACACAATAACATCAACTTTAAGCTAACTACAGGCTGACCCTAAAGGGCTTTAAGCCAGTTGCAGACTAGCTGCAAGGTGGCTCTTGGTGCTGACGCGGCGGCCACATAGGCGGCTATAAGCCGGCCTCATCCCACGTGGCCGCTGGGGTGGCCGGGCGCAAAAGATCCCGGTGGGGATCCTCTGCGGCGCGGCTCCGCGCGGGCATACGTGTGGCCGGAAAAAGAGTGGCCGGGCAGGGCACACGAGATCCGGTGGATTAGCTGTGGCCAAAATGACATGTGGCCCCGTCTGTGCAATAGAAACCCCCTGGGTTTCAGGGTGGCACGCGAGGTGTTCGACGCCTTGCCCCTAAGGGGCGGCGGCACGGCAAGGCTCGCCGGTGGTGAGGGTCGACGTCGGTCGATCCACCAGCGACTCGACGCGGTTGAGGTGACCCTAGGGTTTAGCTTGGGTAAAGAAAGGAGCAGCCTTGGCTCGGAGGCTTGGGTCCACAGCGGTGGAACACGGCTCGGTACGCGGGCGAAGCAGAGGAGCTCGGCGGCGTGGCTGGGGTGGCCGGTGCCGTTGAGGTGGCACACGAGTAGATACGCGTACGCGTCCGCGTGTACATGATTGTCCCGATGCTCGAGCGCCCAGGCGGAAAAAGCTCCCCCTGGCGGTGATGCCTCGGTTGCGACGGACGAAGTGCCGGTGAAGGGCGGCTCGAGGTGGCCAAAGGCCCGACCTTGGCCTTGCCCGTCTAGCATGCGCGTGAACACGCGTGTGCGCACAGGTGTGGGTGTACGTGTGCGTGCTAGGAAAAGGGCGGCCGAGCGATTCGGCCATTGTTCCGCACGGCGTGCGTGTGTGTGTGCGCGCCGACGTGCTGGGGTGCGTGGCGATGTCGCGGCGGTGTGGGCACGGCGGCGACCAAACAAAGGAAACTGGGGGCATCTAAGCGCGGCGCGCGCGTTGGTGAAGGCGGCGGCACTTGCAAGCGAGAAGAGGCACGGCTCGAAGGCCGACAACACAGGCGACGGCTAGTGTGCGGCAGTGCGGTGCGACACGGGACGACATCGGGCACACAAGACCCGGTGAGCTCACAAGGCTCGTCGTGCTCGCGGCTCGAAGATCGGGCACCACAGCAAGGAAGGGCAGGCGCGGTGCTCACCTGCGGTCTAAGGGACACGATGGTGACGCGTCAGTAAAGAGGCGTGACGCTGCGGAGCGGCTCAGAGCAGGGGATGCAGGGGAAGTAGGGGTGCGTGGTGACAGCAGGTCCGGCTCCTTCTCACGGACGGCTCCGGCAGCAACAGCGAGCGGTGCTTCCTCGGACGGTGGAATCGGGGAAGAAATCCCCAACTGGCTAGGGTTAGGGCGAGGCGATGTGGTGGGCCTTATATAGGCGAGGTAGGTAGGGCGGACGGCGGATCGCGCCTCGGGACGCGTGGAGCTCATCCGCGGCGGCGGGCATGGCCGCACGGTCGGCCTTTCCACAGCGGTGCTGAGCGTGTAAGAGCGGGGAGGAGAAAAGGACGTGAAGGAAGAAGAAAGGTGGCTGGTGTGGCAGCTGACGACGTGGCCCCACTCGTCAGCGGCTCGGGCGTGGTTAAAGGAGGTGCAGGCGACATGGGCCGCAGGATGGTTGGGCCGACGGGCCGTTAGGGGTGGTGCGGTGCACATGGTGAAAAGGAGAGGGTGGCCAAGCGGACTTGGCCGGGTTGGCCTTGGCCCACGCAGGATTAGAAGGGTTTTCCTATATCCTTAACTCTATAAGCCCTATGATTCAAATTTGAATTCAATTCAAATTTGAATCTCAACCAATAAAATCCAAATAAATCCAAATGAAAATCCAACTTCCCACACTAGCATGTTTATAAATCCTAGAATTATTATTTGACTTAAATTAAATCTAGGAATAAGGGAAGGGGAAATGAGGACAACCTTATATTATTTCATAAGCACTCAGGATCAAAACAAAAATTTTGAATTACCCATTTTTGCATTCAAACATTTTTCCAGGATGTTACATACTCCCCCGACAATTTTTTATGCATAATGTTTACAGGAGGGGACACGAGTGCTTGGAGCAAATGGAGTAGGACCGGCTGAACCTAGTGATACGGCCGTACCTATGATTTTCCATGAATCCATCAAGTCAATCACTACATGCTTCCAAGTGCTCAACTCATAACCAAAATGAAGACATGTCAACCAGGTAGCCAAAAATTAGCTTGGGGGAGACCCCATTTTCAATCAAGGAAGGTATGTCCATTCAAACAAATTTTCAACATCTTGTTTATCACATTTGAATAAAATAAAAACAACAAAAATATTTGCTTCAACCATGTGCACTTGGAATCTTGTTTATATCCTCACTTTGGAAATAATGAATAGTTGCTATGTTAAAACTTTGCAAGAACCTAGTGTACAACATTGTGCTCTATGAGCATTTGAATTTGTTGGTATATTTTGAGACAAGAGCCTAAATTAAAACTTTATGGGAAGCAAATGCTTATGACTAAACCTAGGGTGTTGACTAGTATGATATGGAGAGACAATGTTGACCTTGCTCTATCTCATAATATGGTGAAAATCTCGGATGATTTCTTTTAAGAAAATAAAACAAGACAAGTTCATCAATGGTCATATCATCTCCCAAAGCCATATGTCAATATCAAAGTATAAACCTTCTACATATCTTGCTTGTGACCCATTGAGTTTTGCCAAATTGTTGTGACCCTTGATAGAATCTTTTCATGCTCCCATGATCGAGATCACGTACACCCACATATAGAAGCTAACTTCCACACCGGGAGTTACGCAAAATATGCCATCCCCCCACCCAAAATAAATACTCCAAAGTTCCTAAGAGATTTCTCTTCTTGTATTCTTGCAAAAGGAGAGAGGGGTCATCAAAAGAAAAAAAGTATATGCTCAAAAAGCATAGAAAAAAAAATATATTTGTGCTCCAATCAAAGAGCATAGAAAAAAATGAATGAATGAAGCATGACCCCCCTCCAAAATAAAAGCAAGAGGAGAATCTCAAAACAAGGAGTACACAGAAAAATAAACAAAAATATTCCACACACTTGCACATCTCGATCAAGTTGCATGATTAGTTTCTTCTTGGATCCGGTCTTTGGCTCAACAACATCATTTGGCACAAGTGAGTCTCATGCTTATCCTGCCCAAAGCTCCACATACAAGCCATAGAGTAGGAAGTTGAGACTCGCTCAAAGGCCTTTGGTGAGGTAACAAATACCACTTGAGCGATCGAGGGAACCAACCGAGGAACCTTGTTTTTCCTTGCAAAATTTTCAAAACTCCGAGATTGGATCCAGAAAAGAGAAGAGTGAGTGATGCAAAGTCAATACCATTCTACCTTTCAACCTTCGAAGGCAAGGTGGAAAGTTACAAGCCCCACAGGTAAAACAACGCTAAGTTTCTCTCGTACCAATCTTTTCGAATAGCAAGTAGAGCATGGAATTTTTCACAGGAACTTGCAGAGTGGTAACATCATGCAACTCCAGATCCACCGAGGCCAAGTCTAGGCTTTGCTCGAGGACGAGCAAACGTTTAGCATGGGGGAGTTTGTTGACGGTCCTTACAACAAAAATTTGACCGTCAAAACCTCGGGGTCGAGAGGAGTATATGACAAGTTTCATGCACAATTTTAGTACTAATAAAGTTCCACGAGTTGTGTTGAGAATTTCATAGGCAGGTACACATTTTGGGAGAATTTGGGACCAACACACCACATGTGCCAGGCACGGCCGAACCACCTGGTCCAGCCGAACCAGCAGGTGCGGCCGGACCTTTAGGTCCGGCCGGCGCTGCCCAGTTGCACGCCTCTGGTCCCGAGTGCCCCTACTCACTCGAGCACAACTTGTACGAATGTGATTCACTGAAGAAACGTCGGTTTGATCAAAGGGTGGAGGCTAGGATCACTTGGATCAATGAGTCCACTTATCCGATTGCTCAACCGCCACAACCGTCATCCAGAGGCAATCCTAGGCATCCCATAACACGGTCGGTGCATCGCACGGCACGGGGTAGGGCCGGCCGCACCTATCACTTGGCGTGCTGGGAGAAACCGACCCAAGGAGCCGACCTACAACCGCCTCAGGAGCGTCCAAGGCAAGAGGCGGCATATCCTAGGGCCGGACGTGCCTTGAGATACGGTCGCACCTTGGGTTTTCCTCCACAGCGCTCCACCGACCTCCCTTGCCTATAAAAGGGACCTCACACTCGCTGGAATGGACACACAACGTAGGAGCATCTCCATTTCTCTCTTTTGTTCACTTAGAGTTGGATTAGTGTAGTTTGGGAGTTAGAGTCGAGTCGAACTAGTCTCGGGGTTCCGGAGGAGTCTTCTTCAGGGTTCTGGTACTACTCTTGTATCCTTTCTTTGGTTAGGCTCAAGTAAAATTCAAGTTATCTTTCTATCTTACCTTTCGAGTAATTTACATTCAGCTTTTACTTTGCTCGAGAAGCTTTATTCTTGGTTTAGACTAAAGTTAGTTTAATCTTGGTTAGCGTAGCTCTCTTGAACCCTTTAGTGTTGTGGTCGTTCTTCGCTTGATCTTCTATCGAGTACGTTTGTGCTTAGTAGAGGAGAGAGACCTTCCTTCGTGATATCTGGGGAAAGGTTCTTAGGTTCGTTGTGAGTGCGGTGCTCAGAGCTTGCCTTAGTCCCGTTCAACAGAATAGTTGTGGTACCCTAGGGAGGTGACAGCTCCGGACGGGCTTAGTAGTCCACCACGTTAGTTCGGGCCGGTAGGATTCAGCGTGTCGTCGTTCTCCCTCCTCATCCCAGTCCGAGAGCGCGGCTTTGCATGCCCCTACAGCACTAGAAGAGCTTGTCGAGTTTAGCTTGCCTTGGTTACCCTTTGCCTTAGTTCTTTACCTAGAGTTGACAAGAATAGACAGATTGTGTTAGGATCCTTTCTCGTCTCGTTGTCCTCCCAGCTCACTAGGTCCTCTCTAACCCTTTATCTAGATCTCCTTGTGTGGGTCAAGTTATCCCCGAATATCTTTATTCGTTGCCCCCACTATAGCTCTTTACCGAGTCTTGTTACTCTCCACCGATTATCCGATCATCTTTGCCGTAGCGCTTCCCTTGGGAAAATATAAATACGATAACCCGAATACCACCGGGTGAAATGGTACAATGGTAATTCGTGCGCTTGCGGACCTTTCTGCGATGTGTGTTTTACCAAAGACGTTCCTAGCTCCATTACTAGGGGTATAAACTCGGTAGCGACTCTAGCAAGTGACAATAAGCATTTCTGGCGCCGTCGCCGTGAGTGCAAACCTAGTAGTGAGGCTAAGGAACTCAACACTTTTCCTACCACAAAGCATATGATACAAATGCAATGCACATCTAAGATACAAAGATGCCTATACAAATGTGTTGACGGTTGAAAACCATGTTGAAGTTCACCGCAAGCGTACAGGTGACTTGGTGCCTTTTTCACCAAGGAGGGTCCCCAAGGTTTGTCAATCCAAGGATCGGAAGCAAACCGCTAAGGTTCTCTACCTTGTCTAGCCAAACTAATCTAACATTAAGTGTCGATTGCATACAAAGATAAACCTAAGAGATATATATATATATATATATATGATAGCACAAGGTTGATCATATTCACAAACATAGGTAAGGTAAAGCGCCACCAAAGGGACAACTAAGCCTATCGCCTTCTAGTTGTAGTTCCGATAAACGAGCAACAAATCATGCATCTCATCTAATAGCATCTTTAAACTCCTACCTCCGGTCTTCCTCCTGAAAACATCTGCCTTTCGAAACCTTCATCCTGTCTCGGCGTGCCCCTATTCATGTGGGGAGTCTAGGGGCACGTCCAAGTTAACGTGTCTACAAACCATGAAGGATCCACATACTAGATCTAATCACCATGATTACATAAAGTATGCTAAGTTGTCTAACCATGCGTTAGACTAAGGAATAAGCATATTCACAATAGGTAGAAAGCATGAACGGAGACATGGAATCGCATAAAAGATCGGATAACAAGATTATCATTGCTCACATAATAATAGATGCGTTTAGATCATCACCACCGAGTACATACCATTGATGACCTCAACTTGCTCTGGAACTCCACCATGGCACAACCTCGCAGGGCGCCCATGGCGGCTAGGGTCGGCCGAGGCCATCTCCTAGACAACTTCAAGGACTTGCGGCCGCCGTCGTTTCCCTCCGGTGCTCGCTTCTAGGTTTTGCCGAGTTGTGATGAATGGATCGATGTGGCGACCGTCGGAGGTAGAGACTATTTATCTAGGAGCACCTAGGTTAAAGGGGAGCGCGAACCGAGCCCGAAATGGGCTGGGTCGGTCGGCAAGGGCCGGCCGGCCTAGGCCTGTTTTCAGCCCGGTTCGGCCCGGCCTTCCTCCACGTTGCTTCTCGTGCTTCCTTGTATTTATGCTGAACTTCTTGTGGGTCCTTGATGATGTTTTCACCGCAGTTTGGATAAGGGTACTTGGCGTGCGAACTCCCGCATCTTCTGTTTAGGTCCACGGAGTTTCACGGCTTCATGCTTCGGTCCTTAGGTCATTTGGAGTCATGTTCATCACGAGTCTTGACTTGTGTCGGGCTTCATGATCTTCTTCTAAAGTGCTTGATGAACTTATCCTGAAAGTCTCCTCTTTAATGTTGATTTCCTGTGTAAACAATAAACTCCAAAAACCACATGCAAGTGTGAACTTGTTACATCATTAGTATGCCTAGTGGCGGGTTAGTCATAATTCAAAGCTCAAACCAAAGTGTAACAAGTGCTCTTGGTTGATGGATATCGACCGTTAACATACCCCCATGCTTAAGCCTTGCTCGTCCTCGACTAAGCCTTTAATGGATGTCAGTATTGCCTTTCAATGTTCATACCCTGCACTTGATCATACATGAGAAAACATAATGCTCTCCAAGTTTATATTTGTTAAAGTTCCATAATGTAGCTAGCTTTCATCTCTATGGAGGGTAGATATCATTTAGGCTCTTTCTCATGCCCTCAATTTTTGAACAAATCACAAAAATTTTGAAAAATAACGAGGGGGATGAAGAAAAATTGCTTTTCCAAGATCAATAATAAACCTTCTTGCATCTTGCTCATGAACTCTCATCTCATCTTGTCTCTCAAGCCTACTTGTTCTACACCTTTCCTCTCTCAAATATTTTGTGGAAGGCTTTATATGGAGCTATGGGAAAGTTTAATACTACCAAGATATTATAGTTGAGATATTATGAAAACAAGACAAGCTTCTCATGGAGTTACCAAGACTCGTCAAAAAGGTCATTGGAAAATAATGTTCCGCGGAGGGGGGGGAGAGAAAACACACTTTTAAGATAGGTGGACATGTGCAAATGACAAAGAGTGATCCCGAGGCACAAACGAAGTCCTTGTTATCGGATTGCACGTGGTTGGAAAGATGAGTATGGGTCTTGATCTTGAAATCCTTTTGAAATCTCCAACTGTAGCTAGAGAACTGGGGAGCTTTATTATATATTTTTTTTCTTCACTTTTTTCTTTTCTTCCTTTTCTCGTCATACTTTTTCATATATATTGTTTTTTATTTTTTTCTTTCATCACTTTCCTCTTTTTTTTCTTATTATATTTTTTTACTCCCCTTGAACTCGAGACTACTGTCGGTGTTTTAGACCGGCAACCTACCAAGGGGAGTACCCGAGGTAGATGAATGTGGCCTCGCCGAGATCGGTAACTCGAAGGAGAGACACGTGGCACACAATTTAGACAGGTTCGGGCCTCGAGGTGCGTAATACCCTACGTCATGTATGCTACGTAGCTCTGGATTGATTGGGTGTGTTTACAAGATGATGCGGATGAAGAGATAGGGGTCCCTACCTCGCCTTATATAGTCCAGGAGGCAGGGTTACAAGTCGGTTTGCCAGAGGAGTTCTAGTCGTGTGCGGCTAGGAGTACTCTACATGGATCCGGGCATGTCTAGCTTCCTAACCGAGTACTAGTCCTCTGCATGCCTTGCGCTCCACGCCATCAGGTGTCGTGTAGCCCAAGTCGAGTAGTCCCAGGGGCCCACGGAGTAGTCGGTCCCAGTACCCACCTGAGTAGTGGGCCCAGGGATGTCCGTACGACAAGCCCCCGAGTACTTTGTAGTCGAGCAGGATGTCTTTGAGTAGTCTTGACGGCCTTGGCGAGTAGTCCTTGAGCGTCCCCACGTTCCACAAGCCGAAAGTCCTCAAGAATACTTGAATCATCCCGGGGCTGGAAGGTACTCCAGCTGATCTTTGAGTAGTCTTGAAGTCTTCTCGAGTAGTCCCCAAGCGTCCCCGAGTGCTTCTCTCGAAGGTCTTCAATAGTACTCGTGTTGTCTTGATGAAGAAACAATATGGAAAATGTGATTCGAAGAATCGCATTCCATATGGAATGTAGCCCCCGAGCCTTAGGTCAAATCGCAGATTCAAGCTGAGGGTCAATCGGAAGTCTTGTCAATCTTATCCCGAAAAATCCGGAGAAAAAACCGAAGAACACGTGGCACGGAGCCCCTGAGCCTTGAGTTGAGCACTTTCTCTCGAATTGAAGGGTCATCTTGACTGTAGAATGTGTCCTGAGTGGGATCTTGATATGGTGTAGCCCACTGAATCTGTTAGCTGTAGTCGAGCCCCCGAGATGGAAAGCATCGAGTACTGGAATATGAAGAGTCAAGCTGCTGCCGCTAGGTCACCCGTCTGGCACCTTATCTGCCCGTTGAGAACTGAGCCGCCTGGCCGGTTATAAATAACCGGTAAGCCCCTTAGGATTTTTCACTCCTATCAGTTGCATTCCTCATATTAGATCTGAGTCTTCGCCCCCTCTGCTCCTCTGCTGCCGCCGCCGCCGCTCAGAGAATTAGATCTACTTGCGCCTGCCGCCGAAATCCGCCCACCTCCGTAGCCCCTGAGCGAATGCGAGTGAAAACTCCTGTCACTTGGAGGATGAAGGGGTCTCCAGCAAAGAGCAAGAAGACCGGCGCGTCGAAGAAGAGGAGTCGTGATGAAGCCGGGGATGCCGGCTAGTCGTCGTCGTCGCCGCCCTTGTCCCCTCGCCCCAATCCGGTGAAGGAATGGAAGAAGGCGAAACTGAAGACCGAGGACCTCCTCGCCTTGGTTAATAGCGGATTCCTCCGCAAGAAGGAGATGGATCTCTGGCGCAACGCCACCGGCGATTCGTATCCGATGGAGAAGAACCCGGACGAGATTCCACTGTTCGCGCGGTTTGTGGAGCGTGAACTTGCGCTGCCGGCCAGCGACTTCTTCAAGGGGATGCTCAGGTACTACGGCATCAAGTACCTCAACCTCAACCCTAACGGGATCTTCCACACCTCCATCTTTGTGCACTTCTGCGAAGCTTTTCTGGGGATCAAACCCCTCTGGATCTTGTTCCGGGAGTTCTTCTGGGTGAAGCCGCAGCCAAGCACTGATGACCCGCGAGTAGTCGGAGGCACAGGGATTCAGATGTGCGAAGATGTCGCCGGCCAGTACTTGCCGTACAAACTCATCGACTCCAACCAGGACTGGAAGGCGAGGTGGTTCTATATTAGCAACCACCACCCCGAGTTGCCGAAGCCGAGCGGGCGTCAGCCAAAGCATGCGCCGTGGTGGAACACGGAGCCCACCATGCAGGAGGGTATTCAACTACCCCCTGCTGAAGAAGATCAAGGCCCTGCGGGAGGCCGGACTAAGGGCCGAGCACGTGGCCTTCAGTTTCATGAACAGGAGGGTGCAGCCGTTGATGGCGCGAGACACCCTCAGGTACCAATACACAGGCGACGAGGACACCTCTCGGATGCCTGGCTTCGAAGTCGAGGACGATGTCATCGTCGAGAGGCTGGGCAAGATCTTCAAGGACATGCCGCCGTACACACCCTGCCCAGTCCCCGAGTACTCCGCAGCTCGGCCGCCAAGCCAGGTCAGTAGTCGTGACATAAGCCCCGAGTACTGATTAGCTTGAAGTAGTCGTACTCACATGTGTTGTATGTTGTAGGACGATGTGGCGAAATACGTCTCAATCCCACCCTCCCCTCCGCGACTTGAGGAACAAACGCAGGGGAAGGGCAAGAAGAAGGAGTGCCGCGAAGTCAGTGAAGGTGATGATGCCGTCATCATCGAAAGTAGTTCCGATGATGACGACGAGGAAACACTACAGCAGCGGTTCCAGCTGCGCTCAAGGTTTAGCCGAGCTGGGATGCCAGACATCCCTGTCATCATTGAGAGGCCATCGAGCCTAGAGGCTAGCCTGTCGGTACCGCCGAGGAAGCCACGCAATGCGACGCGGAAACGCGCCGCCAAGAAGCTGAAAATCTCCGAAGCCACCAGCCAAGAGGTGAGTACCTCAACCAGAGTAGTCGAGTACCATCAATAAGTAGTCTTGAGCTGACAAGGCCAGTTGAACTATTGCAAGACATCCCCTCCTCGGACCCCGTAGAGCAGGACGACGAGGGTGCCTGGGATACAGTGGGGGCGGCGACTGAAAGGAGTGTCAGCCCGCCTCCAACCACTGAAGAAACCGTACCAGTGGCGGCACAACAAGAGACCGGCGCTGTGGAATCACGGGCGTCGGTCGAAGGACAGGGCCCCTCTCCGGCTGCAGCGGTAGAGTAGCCAGAGGAGGCTCATACTGAAGCCGGAGCGACCAGCGAGGCTAGCATAGTTGACATCGCCAGCATTCTGGGCGCACCGACCATGACTGTGGTGCGGTCAACCCTGTAAGTTTTCTCAACCCTCGAGTAGGTATGTAGTCATTAATCTTGTGTTGCTGACTGGATACTTTGTGATGCAGAAAATCCACGGACTTGTCGTGGGATGGTGGGGAGACCAGCACACCAGCTGATGGAGAGGACCGTTCAGCGGAGGTGCACGAACCCACGCCACCGCCACAAGCTGAAGCCGTAACGGAGTCAACACTAGAAGAAGCCACTTTGGTTGAAGGTATGTGTCCTGTCACCAATGGTAGTCATCATGTGTAGTAGTCGTAGTCGTTGAAATTGACTTCGTGAACTCATCTTGGCAGGAGCACAAACTGAGGGAGCCGCAATCCCTGAAGCCGTAGCTATGGAGACGGCGACTATGGAGACAGAGCCCACAGAAGCAGTTGCTGGGGTGACGGAAGCGACAGCCCCCGGGCTGGGGACTACGGTAGCCCCCGAGCTGATTACGGAGGCACGGGTCGATCCACTCCCCGGGGCGAGCACGGACGTGGTCGTCCGCGAACCCATCATAGAAGAAGCCGCGCCGCTTCGCTCGGTGCCCATGCCAGAGGCGGCGTCATCTAGCCGTGGGAGTCTTGAGCTGCTGGAAGACAACCTCATCGACCCGGCTGTAGTTGCTCTTAGCATGGAGTCGTGGCGCCGTACGGAGCAGTGGGTCAAGGTACGTTGCGAGTACCCTGAGTAGTCTTGCACTGCGAAATACAAAATACCCATTTGACTTGTTCTGTCTTGCGTAGGATGTTGTTGAAAGGTCCCGCCAGGAGTCCGAGCTTCTGAAGGGTTTTGGCGACACAGTTCTCCGCGCCGAGGCCTTGGTGAAAGAGCTCGAGAAGTCGAAGAAGCATTCTGCTTTGCTCCAATCCAAGCTCGACGGTGCCTTCGCCCAGTACCACAACGAGGTACAAGAAGCGCAGGCGAAGAGGGACGACTTGATCTGGAAGAACAAGTCGCTACGCTAGAAGAATAAGGGTACGTCCTCCGCCAAAGCCTTTGAGTACTTATTGGAGTACCTTGGAGTAGTCTGACACTTCGTTGAGTTGTCTACAGATCTTGAAGCAAGAGTTGACCAATTGAAGGCTTCTGAGACGGACCTGAAGAACATTGTATATCGGGAGACTGATAAAAGAGAGGGACTCGAGTACAAGTACACCTAGTTGAGCCATGAGTGCATCTATCACATGGAGCTCCATGAAGCCTCAGACCGTGATCTTGTAAATTGCTATAAATCTCTGCAGAAATTGAATGAAGACTGTGAGAAGCTCCGATGCCAATTGAAAGAACTCGAGGAAGCCGCACTGCCTATTGCGAGGTTGTTGGTACCACATCCAGGCGGGCCGAAGATTGCACCATTGGTAGATAGGCTGAAGGAAGCCCCCGGGCGCTTGGCGACATACGTCAAGCATCTGGCGAAGTCGATTCCAAACCAGATCCTAGCGTACATGAAGTCTTATTTTCCCAAAGCCCCTGTGGATGTGGTAGCCGGCGGACTTGCGGCGAACTGTACTGATGATTAGTACAAGGCTCTCCTGGAGGAGATGGTGCCCATTGTTGAGCAAGTGGCGGAGAAGCTCAATCTGCAGTAGATGTACCTGTAGAGGTAGCTTAGGGTAGTTCATGTAAAACAAACAGAGTAGTTAGTAACTTGTTTGAATTATCAATGAAAGTTGTCCACGCTTTGTATGTGAAATGAGTACTCGTGGCCGCCACTTGCAGCGAAGTGTGCGGAGTACCAAACCATGGAGAAGTCCTGAGTAGTAGTACTCGGTAGAGTTTGCCTGATCGAAAGGCACAGTAAAGAAGTTGAGTAGAATCAATCTTTATTATTGATGAATAAGTACACCTGGATGGCCAGGGCCATTTACAAGTGTAGTCGCCAGGACCCGTAGGCCGCCTACGGCTAAGTGGTGCTAGGGCCCTTGAGCCGCTTACAGCTGGAGATCCGTTAGTAGCCGTATAGGCTAGATCTAGAGTACATGGTCTTATAGACCGCCGCTAGAGTCCTCAGTGCTCTGAGCAGCCCAAGGTCCGTTAGTAGCCGTTGAAGCTGGATCTTGGAGAGGGGTAGTCTGGAGACTAGTGCTAGGACCGAAAGGCCGCTTACAGTGAATAGTCTGTGAGTAGCCGTATAGACTTGGACCCGTAGATGAGTAGTCGAGCGACTACGCGTAGAAGCGACATAGCTGGTCGACGTTCCACGAGTTGCTGATGTCGTCACCTTCAAGTGTTTGGAGGCGGTAGGAGCCTGGTCCGGTCACCTTGGAGACTGAGAAGGGACCTTCCCATGGCGAGCTAAGCTTGTGTAGTCCATCCGTGTTCTAGGTGCGACGGAGGACTAGATCGCCGATGTTGAAGGATCGTTCCTTGATGTTGCGATCATGGTAGCGTCGGATACCCTCTAAGTACCTTGCTGACTGGACGAGGGCGGCGCAGCGGGCTTCTTCGAGGCTGTCGATGTCAACCCGTCTGCTATCTTCTGAGATGCCTTCGTCGTATTGCTCTACTGCCGGGGATTCCCACATCACATCGGCAGGTAGAATAGTTTCGGAGCCGTAGACCAGGAAATAAGGCGACTGTCCTGTCGGCTTGGTAGGTTGAGTACGAAGCCCCCAGAGTGCGTTGGGTAGTTCCTTGATCCACTTGCCTCCTTTGGTGTTAGCTGCGTCGTGCAATTGCTTTTTGAGGGCGTCGAGTACCATCCTGTTGGCGCGCTCGACTTGACCGTTGGCGCGGGGGTGGGCGACTGAGACATACCGGACATCAATCCCGCTGTTCTCGCAGTACTCCCAGAACTGGTGGTTGTTGAAGTTGGACCCCAAGTCTATGATGATGCGATGGGGCAGCCCATAGCGATGCACTAACTCATCCAGGAAGTCGAGTACTCTGTCGGCCTTTGGGCAGGTGACCGGCTTGACTTTGATCCACTTGGTGAACTTGTCGATGGCCACCAAGACTCTGTTGAATCCTCCTGGCGTAGTTGGCAGAGGCCCAATCATGTCGAGCCCCCAGCAGGCAAAGGGCCAGGTTGGTGGTATGGTGACTAGCTTGTAGGCCGAGATGTGTTGTTGCTTGGCGAAGAATTGGCATCCTTGGCACTTTCTGACGAGTTCTTCAGCATCGGCCAGGGCTGTGGGCCAGTAGAAGGCTCGTCGGAAAGCCTTGCTCACCAGCGTGCGGGAAGACGCGTGGTTGCCGCAGACGCCTTTGTGGATCTCCTCCAAGATGTCCTTGCCTTCATCCCGAGGTATGCACTTCATGAGTACTCCAGAAGTGGCACCCCACCTGTAGAGCTTGTCTCCGAGTAGTACGTAGGTCTTGGCTCGGCAGACAAGTTGTTCGGCCGTGTTCTTGTCGGAGGGAACCTTCTGCTCGCGGATGTAGTCGATGAAGGGTTGTCTCCAGTCCACATCGATCATCATGACCTCCTGACCGAACTGTGGTGGCACAAGGTCAGTGGTCATTGGTGCCGGCTCCGGGATGGATGGCGCGTGAAGCTCGTGGACGAAGACTCCGGCAGGTACTTGCGCACGAGTAGAACCAAGCTTCGACAGGACGTCCGCTGCAACATTGTTGTCGCGGATGACGTGGTGGAACTCGAGACCGTAGAACTTATTCTCGAGCTTGCGAACTTCCAGACAGTAGGCGTCCATGTTCTCCTTGTTGCGATCCCGAGACTTGTTGACTTGGTTGATGACCACTGCGGAGTCGCCGTAGACTAGTAGCCACTTGATGCCGAAAGAGATTGCGAGGCGAAGCCCATGTAGTAGGGCTTCGTACTCGGCTTCGTTGTTTGAGACCTTCCAGAAGATCTGCAGGACGTACTTGAGTTGTTCGCCCTTTGGAGAGATCAGGAGTACCCCAGCACCTGCACCCTCAAGCTTGAGTGAACCGTCAAAGTACATCACCTAGTGTTCTGGCCGCTCGGTTGGAGTTGGTAGCTGATTCTCCCGCCACTCTGCCATGAAGTCGACTAGTGCCTGGGACTTGATAGCGGTACGTGGCTTGAAGTCGATGTTGAGGGCACCGAGTTCGACCGCCCACTTGGAGATTCTTCCAGTAGCATCCTGATTGTGGAGTATGTCACCGAGCGGGTAGTCGGTGATGACGACAATCGAGTACTCCTGGAAGTAGTGTCGTTGCTTCCGCGAGGTGATGAGGACTGCGTAGAGTAGCTTCTGGACCGGTTGGTACCGTGCCTTGGACTCTGACAGAACCTTGCTGACGAAGTAGACTGGTCGCTGGACTGGGTAGGCGTGGCCTTCTTTCTGCCGCTCGACAACGATGGCAGTACTGACCACATGAGTAGTTGCGGCGAGGTAGAGCAGTAGCTGCTCCTTATTGCGAGGAGCCGTGAGGACCGGTGGCTTTGACAGGAAGTCTTTGAGCTACGCCAGAGCTTGATCAGCTTCCTCGGTCCACGCAAACTTCTCTTGGTGCTTGAGTAGTTTGAAGAAGGGTAGTCCCCGTTCTCCAAGCTTCGAGATAAATCTGTTCAGGCCGCCATGCACCCGGTCAGCTTCTGTACATCCTTGATGCAGGTTGGAGCTTTCATGTTGGTGATGGCGGAGATCTTCTCGGGGTTGGCTTCGATGCCGCGATGGCTGATGATGAAGCCGAGTAGTTTCCCAAATGGTACGCCAAAGACGCACTTGTTGGGATTGAGCTTCCATTGGTACTCTCGCAGAGATGCGAAAGTCTCTTCAAGATCGGCGATGAGCGTATCGGAGTTTCTGGTCTTGACGACCACGTCAGCCACATAGGCTTAGACATTCTTGTTGAGCTACTTCTTGAAGCAGGCCTGGATAGCTCGCTGGTATGTAGCGTCGGCGTTCTTCGACCCGAACGACATTGTCATGTAGCAGTAGGCACCGAACGGGGTGATGAACGTGGTCTTCTCCTGGTCTTCTTCCTTGATAGCGATCTGGTGGTACCCGGAGTAGCAGTCGAGGAAGCAGAGCAGGTCGCAGCCTGCCGTGGAGTTGATGACTCGATCAATCCGCGGCAACCCGAAGGGGTCCTTGGGGCAGTGCTTGTTGAGGTCGGTGTAGTCGACACACATCCTCCACTCGTTTGTGTTCTTCTTGCGGACGAGGACGGGGTTGGCGAGCCACTCAGGATGGAAGACTTCTCGGATGAAGCCCGCCGCGAGTAGTTTGGCGAGTTCCTTCTTGATGGCATCCCATCGGTCGTCGGCGAAACAGCAGAGGTGTTGTCGCTAGGGTGTAGCTTTAGGGTCGACGTTGAGTGAGTGCTCGATCAGCCTCCTGGGCACACCTGGCATGTCCACTGGTTTCCACGCGAAGATGTCTTGGTTAGCCCGGAGGAAACTGACGAGCACGTCTTCCTATTTCGGGTCGAGACCCGCCCCGATCATGGTAGTCTTGCTGCTGTCGCCTGTCCCGAGGTCGATGGCCTTCACCTGTACTTCCTCTACTGGCTGAGGCTTGTTTGTGGTGTCAGTCTTTTCAGGTATCTCGAGTTCGGTTGGGGCAAGCTTCTTGGATGCAGCAAAGATCTCCATCATTGCATTGGGTACTTGATTGGTGGCTGCGAGCTCCACGGCTTCGGCGTCGCAGTCAAAGGAAATCTTCAAGTCCCCTTGCAGCGTGAGTACTCCGGCAGGACTTGGCATTTTGAGTACCAAGTAGGTGTAGTGAGGCACCGCCATGAACTTGGCGATGGCTGGTCTGCCAAGGATGGCATGGTAGGAGGTTTCAAAGTCCGCAACCTCGAACTTGATGTACTCGGTGTGGTAGTTCTCCCTTGAGTCCCCGAAGGTAACTGGTAGGACCACTGAGCCCAGTGCGATAGCCGCGTTACCCGGGACGATGCCGTAGAATGGTGACGCGCTCTTAGTGAGCATGTCGGTGATGTCGAGCTTCATCTTCTTCAAGGTCTTGGTGAAGAGGACGTTGAGTCCGCTCCCGCCGTCTATGAGTACCTTGTTGAGTCTGGAGCCCGCTACTACAGGTTTCAGGACGAGTGGAAAATGTCCTGGCTCAAAGAAGCTTGTCCATTGATCCGCGCGGGAGAAGGTGATAGGTACCTCCGACCACCTTAGAGGTATCGGTACCGCTGGTTCGATGTTCAAGACTTCTCGTCGAGTGGCCTTCTGAGTTCGTTTGGTGGGTAGTCCGCCGAAGAGGACATTCACCGTCTTGTCGGGTTCCTGGAACTCACCATTGCCCTCATCGACTTTTTTCTTGCCCTTCTTGTCAGGAGGAGCCCGTAGCTCGGGAATGTCCTTGAGTGCTCGCCGGAGCTGGTAGCACTGGTCGGTAGTGTGGTTGCCATCCAGATGCCACGGGCACTTCTCTTTGAGCAAGTCTCTGAAGCCACCCGAGGGCTTTTTCGAGTTGTCCTTCGCAGGGCACTGTATAGCCGCGACTGTGTTGTCTGGCTTGCGCTTGCGGTTGGAGCTCGAGTAGTTGTTGTTATTGTTGCGACCCACTTGATCCTTGTTGTTGTTGTGGCCGCCCGTGTTGTTCTTGCTCTTGCTACGAATGGAGTCGTACTTGGCGTTCGCCTTGTCCTCTTCGTCGGCCCATGAAGTGATCATGTCCTTGAGCTTGGTGATGGAACTCGGGCGGCGGCGACCGAAGTCTTCGAAGGTGCGACGGTGGTAGAGCCCGTCTTGGAAGAGGTCGATGACTTCTTTGTTGGTGACGTCGACTACGGTCGCGCGCTTGTAGAAGAAGCGCCGCATGTACTGGCAGAGCGTCTCGCCTTGTTCTTGCTTGACCATTGCCAGGTCCATGTGGGTACCCGAGCACCCCATGGCGCTCGCGAAGTTGCTAGTGAACTGAGCCTTCAGCTGGTCCCACTCGTCGATCGAGTTCTTGTCGAGTGACTCAAGCCAAGTGAGTGGAGCCTGGTCCAGACAGAAAGGGAAGTAGAGGCACTTCATGTCATTGTTGCCACCAGCGTTTTCAATGGATAAGGCATAGCACCTGAGCCACTGAACTGGGTCTTGCTTCGCGTCGTACTTGGTGATCCCAAGAGGTTTGAATTTCTCAGGAAGGAGCAGGTCACGAAGTCTTGCAGAGTAGGCGGGGAAGCCGTCGCTGTCGCTTGCTTTAGTAGCCTTCTTGCGATGGATCTCGTCAATCCTGTGGCGAGCGTCGTAGCTGCCACGTGTGTTGCCGGTGGTGTGGCTATTCGTGTGGCCTCGGCCTCCGCGATCGCCGCCACCACCAGCTCTTCTGCCGGCTCCATGGGATGAACTTCCGCGGCTGCTGCCACCACCACCGCCGTCGCCGCGACTACCACCAGCACCACCGCGGCTACCACCGGCGCCGCCCTGGCTATTGCCGCCCTGTGAGGGTCCTGCAGCCGAGGCCATAGAGCGGTTGGGATTTGGCTGGTGTTCTCCACGGACACGGTTGCGTCCGCCATCTGTCGGGCTGCGACTAGTGGCTTCGTGATTTCTGGCGGGGGGTACTTGGGCAACCCTGTTGTCGACCCGCATGAAGTAGGTGTCTTCAACGAGCTTGGCGATGACTTCGCCTGCGCAGATCCCCTGGGCTTGCCATGCTATCGTGGTGATAGACATGAGGCACTGCTCAAGAGTAGTGTGTACTCGGTTGGCAACTTGATCCAGAGCCTCATTGAGGTTCCGGATAGGGAGAGTCTCTCAGAGATGTCTACATCGATCGTTCCGCTTCCTATTGCGGTCACGTCGGGCGTTCTTGTCTTCGGTGGTCTCGTTGGGAGGTGCGTTGGCCAATAACTCATCCTCTGAGATGTCGTCAAGGTACCGGTCGGGTCGATGCTCCAAAGTCCTGGCATCTCCGGCCGCCATGAAGACTTCACGGTCGGGAGTGCAAAGACTGGAGTCAGTAGTCACCACCTCGGTGGGCGTGTGCTCATCGTTTGGAGCCAGCGGGGTCCCCTCCTGGATGGGGAGTGTATCAAGGTAGGCGACGCAGCGTGAGTTTGTAAATGCAATCAAGCCCTAAGTGGGTTTTGGTGAGTTGAGTGACAACTTGATTAAATCACTAACACTCTTGTAAAGCATGTGAGCAGGTTGTTGATTATTGATAAATGATATTTATATGTAAGATCATGCTTTTGGCTCATATTGCTAAGAAGACAAGGGTGGATCATGACACTATACATGGAATGTATGCAAGCATACTAAAGATGAATGTCATGAGTCGGTTAATATGTTCTTCCCATTGGAGTTTACATAAGACATACAACAAGTGATCCCAAGCTAAAGAAAAGCAAATATAGAGGCATAATTATGTATGGTACTTGGTTGGCCTCTCTAGGTGGTTCAAACTACAATTCTTGGTCAGCTCATGTACTTAATGGAATTAGGACCTTTGGTCCACATGCCGAGCAGGTTGTAGTTGCTAGTATTCTTCCTCCTCACACTAGAGTAGACAACATTGACTTGTCGGGCTTATCTATAGAGGAGTTAGAATGTTGAAAACTCAACGCTCAAGTTACTAACTACATTCGTAGTACCTTGAGTTGTGATGTGCAGGAATTAATTTGTGATGACATAATTGATGCACATGATGTTTGGGAAATTTTTCAAGATCTTTATGATATACCCAAATGCGAAGACCAAGATCAAAGAGCAAGCATGCAAAGTGAAGCCACTGCTGCGGACCACTCATCTTCATGTGCTCATGATGACATCTTGGCTAAGGATGATGAGAGAAGAGAAATCAAAAGCCAAAATGAAAATTTGGGGTTTGAGCAAGACAAGCCGTCAACTAGTGAGGATCAAGTGACAAGAGTATCCTTAGAAGAGTGCTCTACCTCAGAAGCATACACTGATCCTCTAGTGACCACACCCATGGATCAACAAGGCAAGAAAAGTAAGATGGGCGACACTATGGAAAAAGCGGTCCAACCGGTTTCCAAAACCGGTCTGACCGGTTTCCACAGGATGAACACAATGAAGAGTAACAAGTGTTCAAGAAGGCGATCAAGACCAGCATCAGCGATTTCTAGATCCTCAACTCCCAGTGTTGATGATCACAAGTGCTTGATGGCCAAGAAGAGCAAGGAAATCAAGGAAGATCAAATAGCAAAGAGAGTTGAAGATCAAGTTGACACCATAAAGACCTTAACTCAAAAGCTTGAAGCCTTCAAACTCTCACACTCTACCTTGGTTAATAAATATGATGTCTTGCTTAACAAAGTTGCTTGTGCTACTAACTTGTCTACATGTGTAGCATCTTTGGAGCAAGAAAAGAAGGTGCTCAATGATAAGCTTGAAAAGCTCACTAGCGAGCATATGGCTTTGCAAGCATGTCACAAGGAGCTTGAGTGCTCTCATGACAAGCTTGTAGAATCATATACTTGTCTAGAAGTAACTCATGCGGTTGTGCTTTCATCGGTAACATCCACTCAACCTCTCTCACACACATGCACATGCTCACATGTCAATATTGAATTGTCTTGTACTAAACCTTGTTGTTCTCAAGCAAGCCAATCTAGTATTGAGCATGTATTTGTAGAGACTTGTGATGACCTCATAGCAAAAGAAAATGATCAACTCATGCAAGAGGTTGAAAAGCTTAAAGAAGACTTGAGTAAGTTGAAGGGAAAAAGTCAAGTGCAACCTTCTCAAGATAACCGTGACAACATGGTGAAGAAGCTTGAGAAGGGTTCAAACCGCACTAGCTCAACCCTCCGACCGAAGAAACAAGGCAACAATCACAAGGCTCAAGAAATCAAGAAAAAGAAGCTTGATCACATACAATGCTTCAAGTGCTCAAAGATGGGGCACTATGCATCCATGTGCTCTCTTCAGCTCGAAGGCAAGAAGAAAAGGCAAAGGAAGCTAAGGAGAAGGATATGCTACAAATGCAAGCAACATGGACACTTCATTGAAGCATGTCCACAGGTGACTGGGGTGCTACCTGCACCAAACCGGTCTGACCGGTTTGGGAAACCGGTTAGACCGGTTTTGGCAACAGTGGCGCCTCAAGAGCATATCAAGCACAACCAAGCTTCTACAGCAAGCCACAAGACCAAGAAGCAACAAGTGAGCAAGAACAAGTGCAAGGCTTCAGCAAGCAAGATCAAAAGCCGTATTTTCTACACTTGTCGGTCAAAGGGACATGAGAGTAATGATTGTCCAAATGGTAACATTCCTACGTCAAAACTCGTCGATTATGCATTTTCTAGACTTAGGGATGACAAGAATGGTATCTATGCTACTAGAGTGATTAGTTCACCTCAAACTAGCATAAGAGCCATTTGGATTCCCAAATCTCTTGTGACTAATCCTAAAGGACCCAACATGGTTTGGGTAGCAAAAAGAGCTTGCTAGAATCGTAGGAGCATGGAGATGCATTGGAGGCTTGGCAAAATTCAAGAGAAGGACTATGAGCTAGAATAATGCCAAGCATCAAACCAAAACTTTTATATCTATATTCCAATGACATCTCGGTAACATAAGCTTCATCTTTCATCTTAGTCAATTGATCCTAAGTGGATACTTGTGTTCAAGACCTTGGTTTTGTGCACTTGGCTTGACTAAGTATTTTGGTGTACATATATGCTCCTCTTACCATATGATGCTTGTAACCGCTCTCTAGTAGAGCATATTGGTTTAAATGGTGCAGGTTAAAAGAAGAAGTAAAATTGTAAGTCAATCAAGTGTTTGGCCATAGGCAATGTTAGACCAAGTTGAAGCATAAGAAAAGATGAAGAAAATTTCCAAAGCTTCAACACCAACTCCAAGGGCCAAACATCCCTGTTTTTCTGGAAGAGCAGACCCTAGAGGTTCCGGGAAATTCTTCGGAGGTTCCGGGAATTGCTGCAGGAACTCAACCTCCGGGAAATTCTTCGGAGGTTCCGGGATCTGGGAATTCAGACCTATAAAGCTTCTAGAATCAGGGTGATTGTCAGCAATTAAAGATTCATGAAGATATGCCTGCATCGGGAGCTGATGGAGTCTTGAAGAAAAGCTTTAGTTGGACTGACTGGCAAAACCGGTCTGACCGGTTTGCCAAACCGGTCTGACCGGTTTTGGCCTAGTGGTGCCCAACTGAGGAATACACTTCAAGATTAATTCAAGAAATTCAAATAAATGTTCTCAGCTCTTGTTTAGCATCATACAAATACTATCTTGGTGATAGTAAGTACTCTAGGCACAATTTCAACATTTGTAAATTATTTTCTCTTGTGCCTTGACCAAATTGTGAAGTGACCTCTCCTAGCACATTAAATTGATTAAAGTGCTCGTTTCATGCAACACAAACCCATGATGCACCTATTTAGGGGGAGATCACTCTACAATTTGTGTCTTTGAGACTAATGCTTTAATCTAGTGATTTTTGTAGTCTCAAAATGAGAGCTTGTCTCTCTCCATGGAGTATGCCATGATCTTTAAGTCCAAAGTGGTAATATTGACCCGATCTTTCTATTTAGATTATGAAACTAACCTTAAGCATAGCTACTCACCACAATATAGTTTAAATTCCTCGAGTTGGACTTAATTGCCAATATGGTGCATATGACCCTAGTCGTTCACATTATTTCATATGCTCCATAAACAAAGGGAATTTGATCTATATTTTTGAGGTTTCAATTTTTGGTGGACCTCTTGTCTCTCTAACCCAAAAGGTCACTAAGGATTGAAACTAGTGCTTGTGCTATTTAAGTGTCTCTCTCGTGTTGTGATTAAAAGGTTTATCAAAATGAGAGCTAGAACTTGGACTTTACATGGCATTGCACAAGTCAAGGAAAATCACAATTCACCAATGTGAAAATGTGATAAGCTAGAGGCAAAGGTATGGTTCACACTCACTCTTTTTCTACCTTTATCATCTAGGATTTATTCATGCTAGTGTGTGCATTTTCTTAGCATGTGATCTATCCAAGGTTCTCTCTTGTGTGCCTATTGGATATTTAATTGATGCCTACCTTCATATTGACTTTATGTCAAATGCTCGTTAGATTATGGTGGAAGGGAAAGAGGAGCAGATGAAGAAGAAGAAGAAAGAGAAGAGCAGGTTATGCTTGAGATTAGGAGGCCAGTCAATCCTGGCACTCATCGCATAGTGAACTATCTTGGCATGGGTAAGACTGAGGCAGCTAGGAGGAAGAGAAGGGAGTGGCCCTATGGTGAGCCTAAGGACATGGCTAGTGGGATAGATTACAGATTTCACACTTTCTTTCAGCGGGACTACTATTCCACTGCCATCATAGCTAAGAAGAAGGGCATTATTGCAGAGGCTCGGTGGATAGATTGGGGTTATATGGAGAAGACAAACAATGCTATTTTCAGAGGTATCATTGATGTTTGTACTACTCTGAGGATCAAGCCTCTGATGGGATTTAGGCACAGTTGGAACACGGAGGTCATTACACAGTTCTATGCCACTATTGCTTTTGAGGAAAATGAGGGTACAAGAAAGATGCACTCGATGACCGAGGGCACTAGATACAGTGTCACTTTCACACACTTTGCTAGGTTTCTTGGAGCTAGCCCGGTGGATTTGACTCTTCCTTGCATTCACCGGGGCACTCGTCTTATGGAGCCTTCAGAGATGAAGTTCATGTACCCAAGAAACAAACAAGGAAATGCGGGTTATGCAGTGGGGCTTTACTCTTACTATAGCATGCTTAACCGCATGTTCCGGTTGACACTCACACCTAGGGGCGGAAACCCGGCAGATATTTCTAACTATGCTAAGGACTTGCTCGTTTATATGAGGCCTCCCGGACTTCCATTCTCAGTGAGTGATTTCATTTGGGAGGAAATCAAGACCATTAGTCAGAGCCCCCAGAGGTTGTGTGGGTATGCACCCTATATCATGCATATCATTGAAAAGGTGTCACAAAGGAAATTTCTCAAAGACACTAAGCATGAGCCCTTCAAAGTCCCGGTACCCAAGAGGATAAGGACTCCCTCACCTGGAAGGTATGATGAAATAGAAATGGAGGAAGGAGGACAACAGCAGGAGCAGCACCAGCCAGTTGCTGCCACTAGACAGGACAAAACCGGTCTGACCGGTTTGGAAAACCGGTCAGACCGGTTTGGGGCTGGCAGCAGCAGTCAGCCTAGGGACAAGCCTCCCTCTCCTATTCGCAAGCTTTTGAACTTTTTCACATCTATGTGTAGGAGCCAGAGAGATGTATTGGTCGAGCAGCAGAGGTCTAGGAGAGAGAGTAAACAAATCAAGGACACTCTCAAATTATTGCATAACCATCATGGATTTGAGCCTCCTAGATCTCCACCCTCTCCCGAGACGGAGGAGCCCGAGATCCCGTCAGTAGATAGCATGGTGGCACAGCTAGGTTCCGAAGGCTACTTTCAACAATATGCTCATCACTATGGATATCAAGTACCTCCTCCTCCACCTCCTCCTATGGGTCCTCCTACTAGTGGTCAAAGCATTATTTCTCAAGCTGATCAGTCGCTCTTTGGCAATATTGATGGTATGATGAGTCTCAAACTCTTATCTTTTGGCATCTACCATTTCCTCTCAAGTTCTTAACTCCAATTCTTATAAATTCTCTCTTAGACTACCCTCCTCCGCATGGTGGTGCTCCTCCGGAGTATGGTGATCAGTGATGCTCAGCAGCACCTCTTCTCCAGGTTTTTAGTGATGGATGACAAAGGGGGAGAAGAAAAGAAGATTAAAGCTTATCTGTCTGTGTGCTGTGGTGGTGAAACCGGTCAGACCAGTTTGTGCTGAGCACTCCCAAGCTCCTACGTATCCAGTTATCTTTTATCTTAGAGACTTGTTGAGAGATTTGGATCTGTAATAATCGTCTGTTGAACCTTATCTATGTGTTGGACTTGAGAACTCTTGTAATGTGTGCTACAATGTGTGTAATGTACTCTAAATGTTCTAAGTGACTTAATGTTAGTTTGTGATGCATGTTTGTATGGTGAATGAGTTGTCTCTTGAGCTTTCCCTGTTTTGTGGGTTGACTGGGTGAAACCGGTCTTACCGGTTTCCAAAACCGATCTGACCGGTTTTGCCCCAGACAGCACACACCTTTTCGTATTTGTTGTCTCTTGTTTGTAATAACTCATGTCATATCCATCACACTTTTGTTTTATTTTGTCACACACACTTGTTGCACCCCACTTTGCTGAGATTTAGGGGGAGCTCCATGCTTTTCTTGATTATGTGCAAATTGGCATTTGAGGCCAAATTAATGAATTCCACTCATTTGCACACATTGAGGGGGAGCTTTACCTAAATCTTAGTCTTGTTGAGCTTTATTTTCATATCTTTGTAAGCTTTAATCAAGGTTGTCATCAATCACCAAAAAGGGGGAGATTGTAAATGCAATCAAACCCTAAGTGGGTTTTGGTGAGTTGAGTGACAACTTGATTAAATCACTAACACTCTTGTAAAGCATGTGAGCAGGTTGTTGATTATTGATAAATGATATTTATATGTAAGATCATGCTTTTGGCTCATATTGCTAAGAAGACAAGGGTGGATCATGACACTATACATGGAATGTATGCAAGCATACTAAAGATGAATGTCATGAGTCGGTTAATATGTTCTTCCCATTGGAGTTTACATAAGACATACAACAAGTGATCCCAAGCTAAAGAAAAGGAAATATAGAGGCATAATTATGTATGGTACTTGGTTGGCCTCTCTATGTCAAAGCAAAGCATATTGTGGAGATAGGAGAAGCTTGTGATATAAATGGGAGAACTAAAGGTTAAGTTGTGGATAGCATCAAGGGGATTTCACAATTGATACAAGATGAGACTTGATGAACTATTCAATGAGTTTACCGAGTACAATATAAAGTGGATTTCACTCTTACATCATATGAAGGATATTGACTCATATAAAAAGGCTAGTTGCAAGACTTCAAGTGGAGCATTGACAAAGGTCATGTGGTTGACTCTATTGTGATGGACCTACAAATAGAAGTTTGCAAAGCAAGAATATTCGTTATCAATCAAAGGACAATTATTTGAGTGGCATCTCAAATGGAATTCTCTCTATGGTGCAAGACTTAACTCAAATGTGGCAAGGATAAGTGATGAAGAGATCAAGATGGCTAAAACAAGGAACTAAGCGAAGGCTATGGATAACGACCATAAGCAAAGTGGCTAGGGTGAAGTTGAGAGCGTCAAGGATTTCGAAGTATCATATCCAAGCCTACCGAGGAAAGTGATAAATTGCATCTAGCGTCATGATTGATAAATTGGAGTGGCTTAAGAATTCAATGTGGTTAATTCTCTACTCTATGGAAGAATTCTAAGTCACTAGCTCAAGGTGGACATGCTCAAGCACATGCATATATTTACTCATCTATAACATGTGCTCAGTTGGTATACAATATTGGAAGCCCTCGAATCATTGAAGATCACTTACCGGTGTACCTTGGTGGTTCAAGCTCAAGTAGATTAATTAGGGTTTATCTTTTATCTTGAGTTTAGGTATGCCGTACTATCAAGAGAGATGAATCATTGGTTGGACAACAAACATCAAAAAGTGCTCAAGTGAACCCATGAGAGACTAACCCGTGAGATCAAACCTTAGTAGAGCTCTCTGGCCCAAACCGGTCTGACCGGTTTGGCAAACTGGTCTGACCAGTTTGAGCACTGACACCGTCCAACGGCTAGTTGGTTTGAAAACCGGCCTGACCGGTTTTGTCTGACAGACTAACGGCTAGTTTCGTGGAAGTTGGGTATTTGTACCCTTGAGCTCCTCTTTGAGGGGCTGCTGGTTCTCCACACTTCTAACACCTTCCAGAACCCCAGCTGAGCTCTCCCCAACCTCTCTAAGTGAGATTCAAGCCTTTAGTGCCCTATCCTTGAGTTGGGTTGAGAGAGTGACTTGTGTGCGAGCTTTAGAGAGCTTTGTGAAGCCTAGTGAGCATCCTACACTTGAGCACCTACTGATTTCGTTGAAGATCTTTTGAAGCATCTTTTACTCTTGGAGCCCTTGGCTCCTAGACGGCTAGAAGTCGCTTGGAAGCTCCGAATCGTTGTGTGGCAGCTCCAAGAAGTTTGTAATTGCAAATCAAAGATAGTGGAACACTCCATCTGTTGCCTTGGTGATAGGTGTGAGGGAGGAGCGGATTGAAAGAGATCCCAAAGCCCTTGTGGCTTACCTCAACAACGTGGACGTAGGCCAGCCTTAGTGGCGAGCTGAACCACGGGATAAATCCGGTATCTTTGTGCTCTTACTCGCTTTACATTCACTTGCATTACCTTAAGTTGTTTCTAGCTTAATCTTTGTGCTTCCGCTTCGATCTACCTTGGTGTGCTTGTATTGTGTGCACGGACTTCATTGACACTCTTGGAAACACCTGTGGAAGTCCTACACCAAGTTTGGTTTGAGCTAGAACTCGTAGAGGGCATATTCTTAGTTTGTCGATTTGCTGCCTAGCAAAACCGGTCTGACCGGTTTTGGAAACCGGTCTGACCGATTTCTGTACTAACAGAGGGTTGAAGTTTTTAATAAGTGCAGATTCGTCTATTCACCCCCCTCTAGACGACATCAAGATCCTTTCAGAGTTGTCGTCCGTTAGGTCTGTAGGCTTGCGGTCGGGCCAGTAGACGAATCTGCCGGCGGGAGTAGATGTAATGACCAAGCTGGTGGCAGGGCCTAACAGCGGTTCCTCAGTCGTGTTGAGCTCAGACTCGGACTCGATTGGGTCCGATCCGAAGTCGAACTCATAGGAAGAGTCTGAGTAGTAGCCAGTTGCGGTGTTGGAGTCCGAGGAGTACTCGGAGGCGATCTCCTTGCCGGCCCGGCGTGCGGCAAGAGCTTCCGCGTGGGCCCTGCTAGAATTGCAGAGACCGTATGGGAAGTGCTCGTGAAGGGGAGCCGCTTCACACGATGGCTCAAGAGCTGGTTCGCATGAGGCGATCCATGGTGACGTCGAGTTCGAGTCGGAAGCGGATCCAAGCTCGAAGTCGGCGACTTGGTTGTAGAGCGAAAATTCACCGAATTTTTCGGCGAGTGGACCCATGACGACTTCAGGAAGTGTCACGAGCCCGGTCTCCGGGTCCGGGGTTATGGTGAGGTAGCGCTGGAACGATCCCGCACAGTCAGCAGCGCAGACCCAGGAGCCGAACACGAAGGTGTCGCCGCAGTTGAAAGCGGCGGTTGGCTTGATGACGATTGAAGCCGTCGAGTTCGCCATGTGATCTTCGGCGAGAACCCCTACCTAGTGCGCTAGCTGTCGGTGTTTTAGACCGGCAACCTACCAAGGGGAGTACCCGAGGTAGATGAATGTGGCCTCGCCGAGATCGCTAACTCAAAGGAGAGACACGTGGCACACAATTTAGACAGGTTCGGGCCGCGAGGTGCGTCATACCCTACGTCCTGTATGCTGCGTAGCTCTGGATTGATTGGGTGTGTTTACAAGATGATGCGGATGAAGAGATAGGGGTCCCTGCATGGATCCCCTAGGCCTGCCGTGCTATCGTGGTGATAGTCATGAGGCACTGCTCAGGAGTAGTGTGTACTCGGTTGGCAACTTGATCCAGAGCCTCATTGAGGTTCCGGATAGGGAGAGTCTCTCGGAGACGTCTGCGTCGATCGTTCTGCTTCCTGTTGCGGTCACGTCGGGCGTTCTTTTCTTCTGTGGTCTCGTTGGGAGGTGCGTTGGCCGACAACTCATCCTCTGAGATGTCGTCAAGGTACCGGTCGGGTCGATTCTCCGAAGTCCCGGCATCTCCGGCCGCCATGAAGACTTCACGGTCGGAAGTGCAAAGACTGGAGTCAGTAGTCACCACCTCGGTGGGGGTGTGCTTGTCGTTTGGAGCCAGCGGGGTCCCCTCCTGGAAGGGAAGTGTATCAAGGTAGGCGACGCAGCGTGAGTTGTCGTTCGTCAGGTCTGCAGGCTTGCGGTCGGGCTAGTAGACGAATCTGCCGGCGGGAGTAGATGTAATGACCAAGCCGGTGGCAGGGCCTGACAGCGGTTCCTCAGTCGTGTTGAGCTCGGACTCGGACTCGATTGGGTCCAATCCGAAGTCAAACTCATAGGAAGAGTCCGAGTAGTGGCCGGTTGCGGTGTTGGAGTCCGAGGAGTACTCGGAGGCGATCTCCTTGCCGGCCCGTGCGGCGAGAGCTTCTGCGTGGGCCCTGCTAGAATTGCAGAGATCGTATGGGAAGTGCTCGTGAAGGGGAGCTGCTTCACACGATGGCTCAGGAGCCGGCTCGCATGAGGCGATCCATGGCGACGTCGAGTTCGAGTCGGAAGCAGATCCAAGCTCGAAGTCGGCAACTTGGTTGTAGAGCGAAAATTCGCCTAATTTTTCGGCGAGTGGACCCGTGACAACTTCAGGAAGTGTCACGAGCCTGGTCTCCGGGTCCGGGGTCATGGTGAGGTAGCGCTGGAATGATCCCGCGCCGTCAGCAGTGCAGACCCAGGAGCCGAAGACGAAGGTGTCGCCGCGGTTGAAAGCGGCGGTTGGCTTGATGACGATTGAAGCCGTCGAGTTCGCCATGTGATCTTCGGCGAGAACCCCTACCTGGCGTGCCAGCTGTCGGTGTTTTAGACCGGCAACCTACCAAGGGGAGTACCTGAGGTAGATGAATGTGGCCTTGCCGAGATCAGTAACTCGAAGGAGAGACACGTGGCACACAATTTAGACAGGTTCGGGCCGCGAGGTGCGTAATACCCTATAACCTGTATGCTGCGTAGCTCTGGATTGATTGGGTGTGTTTACAAGATGATGCGGATGAAGAGATAGGGGTCCCTGCCTCGTCTTATATAGTCCGGGAGGCAGGGTTACAAGTCGGTTTGCCAGAGGAGTTCTAGTCGTGTGTGGCTAGGAGTACTCTACATGGATCCGGGCATGTCTAGCTTCCTAACCGAGTACTAGTCCTCTGCATGCCTTGCGCTCCACGCCATCAAGTGCCGTGTAGCCCAAGTCGAGTAGTCCCAGGGGCCCACGGAGTAGTCGGTCCCAATACCCACCTGAGTAGTGGGCCTAGGGATGTCCGTACGACAACTACACTAGTACTTCCTTGGCAACCCCCCATGCTTAGACGTTGCTCGTCCTCTAGCAAAGAGGTGATGATTGTGCCAAGGTAAGTGCTGAAATTCTTGTATTTTCTTGAAGAGAGATACTTTAAACCTTCTAGGGATCCTTTTATGGAGGTCTCCAAAAATCTTACTCCACTTGACGGCACCTTCCTTGTAATCTTCTTCGAAATATTCATCCATACTCAATGTTTTGGGTTGTGGTCAAGGAGGTATACACAAGAAGATATTTTGGGTTTGTGGGTGGATATCTGACGAAGTTTGCAAAATTCTCGATGTGAGAACTCACAATGCACGGATAGAAAGGCTAGCATAAAGATAGATACGCAAAAATGGAATGACCAGCTTCTTAGTCTTGAGCCAGAGAAATCAAGCCTTGAATCAATGCACCCAAAAATAAATCTTGTGTACTAAGGTTTTTGTACTCAATGAATATAAGGCTTTTGATAGGTTGAGCAAAATGCAAGTGGTATCAAAGACAAGGTTAGCATGTCTTTTAAGAATAAAAATAAATGATTTTTAATTCATTCAAAAATGAGAGCAACGAAAAATACTATGGGTCTCAAGTTATCACAACATCCAAAAAAGATTAGGCTTGCATTAATTTAATTTTCAAATCATATTTAAAGAGAGCACTAGCTTAATCATATACAAACCAAACACAAGAATGAGCAAAGTGGCATCAATCATCATATATCCATAAGTAAGAGCATACAAGATATCATCATGGTGAGCTCAAGGTAACGGTGATTATTATTGAAAACAAAAACAAATGTAGGTTGTACTCCTAGTAGCCATGTTCTTCTATAGAGAGATATACGAAGGTTGTATCTAAGCTTGTGAAAAGCACATACATATATGCAGACATATAGAAAGACAAGGGCAAAAAAGAGGATTAAGGAATTGTTACCGTCCTTTGATGCTTAAAGTGTAGCGCGGCCTCCCCCATGCTTAAGCATTGTGCTCAACATGGAAAAAGAAAATTACCATCCCGTGGCAACCGTGATCTTTGTACTCCATGCGGTCTTCTTATGTCCACCACGTCCTCCTCCATGCTTAGCATGTTGCTAGGCATGGAAGGTGATGAACCATCTTGTAATTATTGAGGTCCTACCGCCATATGTGGAGATCATCATTGTACTCTTCACTTTTGTTGCCTTGATCGTCCTTTAACGTCTACCCTTTGTCACAAGCCTTAGTCCCAGTCGTTTCTCAACTCGTCTTCACCTCCTTCCATGTTGTTCTTTATCACTGCTTCAACTTCCACGAATTTTTCTTCAATTTCCAGAACAGAACATGTACTGAACCATTGCTCCATTGTAAAGTTCTTAAAATTATCATTCCAACGAGTGGTCATGCACCCCCAATCGGACTCCGAACAAGAGAGTTACGCCCTTTTTACCCCATCAATACAAACTGTCCCAGGTTGATTTCAGAATGTGTGACGCCCAATGATTTGGTTGTAACTCCTTGCACGGGTCTCCTAAAATGTTGAATCTCGATGCGTTGGAAAGAAGACTTAGTGGAGCTCCTGAATATCCAAATTTTCCTCTTTTGTACATCTCTTAACATGTGCCTAATCTTGATAAGGACAGCGGTGTTTCTTCTGGGAATTTGGAGGTGTTGACGATCTTATTTTCATATTTTATCACAAACTCATGGGAGCGATTCGTCATGCCTACAAAACAACTCTAAAACACAAAGTACCCCCAAGGTGACGGTCGGGAATACTCACTCTGTGCCAACAAATGAAAGACATCCCCTAAGATCTTAACTTGTGGCATAGTTAATCTAGTGAAAGAAAAATTAAGAACCTAATGGGTGTACGTGTGTGCAGGAGTGCGTGCAAATGATGGGATGGTATAAAAACAAAACAATATTTACACCAAATTATAAGCTCCATGCTTACAAAGTGGTTGCTGACTTCTCTATTGCCAAAAAGATTTAATAAACCAAGGTCAAAACACCATGCTTATCCCAAGATTAACAATTCTTCATAGTGTAAGATAAGTAGGGCGCATTACAAAGTTTATAAACCAACCAATGCAATATGATAGCAGGGCCTATAAAACTGAATGATGGTGGTCTCCAATCATCTCTAAACACCATGTTTACACAAGATTGCAAAAAGAAGAATGCCCATATCGTCATACGAAGCATTAACATAGGTATGAAAGCATTCATCATAAAGCTTCACAAAAAGTCCCAAGGTAACATAAAGTGGATGATGACAATGAGGTGGATGCAAAATGCAAATGCAAAAAGTTAGCACAAACAAACATTAGCAAGGTATGAAAAACACTTTCGATGCGGTCTAGAATAAGCAAAGCTTGATCTCACACTTCATCGAAGTAAGCATTGTCAACAAGGAAGTCACCCATCGAAAAGAATCGATCAACCAAACTAACAAGGTTTAAGGGTAGGTTATGGGTATCCTATACTTTTGGCTCAAACAAGGATTTTGAAGAGAGGAAGTCAAGTATAGAAATTCTAACTAAGATGGTGCTATGAGTCTTTTAATGAAAAACAAACCTATGGTTTTTAGGATGGCTAAAGGTGTGAAAGGTTTTCCTAAGGATTTTATGGGGAGGCTAGTCAAAGTTTTTAGTTAGAAAAGAGGAAAGGGATAGACTTGTCCAATCCGGATGGTGACGGCAAATGGTCAACACAAGCAATCCTACCTCTATTGGCTATGGTTTTTGGTAGGGGCTATGGGAAGGCCTAGGCTGGTTGGCAATGAGTTAGATCAACACAATCCTCGGACCAAACCAAGACCACTCAAGCGTGACAACAAGTCAAAACTCAAGTGACCTAGCCTCCTATGCCATTTCCAAAGCTCCGACGAAACACCAGCAACCAAACAATGAGAAGAGCTAACACACTAAGAAAAATCGGCTCTGAAAATTTGTCCCTTGGGGATGATCGTGCACACAAGATCACCTCGAGAATCCAGAACATGAGAAGCGCCCATTTTGAAACGGACCTCAAAACCCTCATCAAGAAGTTGGGACACTGAAAGAAGATTGAACCCCAAAGACTTGACAAGAGCAACACGCCTAATAGTCACAAACTCGCTCATCACCTTCACTGTGCTCACCCGGCTCCGGTGCTCACCCGGTTCTAAAGGCCTATTAGTGCTAATGTCTCTTCCCCTTTAGTACTAAAGTTACAATAATAGTTGTTCACCTCATAAGATTAGTGGGTGCAGAGAGTTTTTCTGGCATTGGGTCCCGCCTAGAGGTAGATCCCAAGGTATTTTGCTTGGGGTTAACTTATCTGTTTTTGTGGTAGAGAGAACTCAGGTGGGTGATTTTTTTGTGAATTTCGCTGTTAAAAATAAATGTGATCCCTTTTGTTGGGTTTTAATGGTTGTATAGGTGCGGCTCAACCTAAACACAAAGATAGCTTTCTTGCAGAATTTGTTAATACCGTCGTAGTCAAACTTTACCACTTATGGTGGGTGGTGATTTTAATATTATTAGAAGTTCAGATGAAAAGAATAATGATCGTTCCGATAGTAGGTGGCCTCTACTGCTTAACGCTTGCATTGAATCTTTGAATCTAACAGAGTTGGTACTTTCTGGGAGAAGATTCACACGAGCAAGTTCAACAGATTGTTGACACTCTCTAGCGTCGCACCAGGTTTATATCCCCGGCAACGGCGCCAGAAAGCTTATTGGCTTGCTAGAGTCGCTACTAAATATGCAACGACGCCAGAAGGCCTGTTGGTATAAATAACGATCGCAGAAAAGTCCGCAAGCGTTCGGATACCGATGTAGCTTTCACCCAAGATTATTCCAGGGTATCAAATCCACAGGGAACGTGTGTGCACTAGTGAAGAATCAAGGTCGGCCTTGGATGAGAGAAGAGATGATAATAGTGCAGGAGAGGTAGAGAGGGTTTCGAAGGATTCCGGATACTAAAGATAAGATCAGCGTTTGCTATGATGCTTGCTTCGGGACGCTCAACCGTCCTAACCCGGAAAGGGATGAGAAGGGGGCTAGGCAAGCCAAGAAGGGGTCCTACTGCGCTCTAGTGGATCTCACGTGGTGGACTATGTAGGCCGTCAGGGCTTTCACCACCTGGGGCTACCACAACAATCCGTGCCACTAGGTGTACTCCAAGGTAATCGCAAGACTAGACACCACGTCTACTCTAGTGACTACTATTCTAGCTTTGCAATTACTAGAACACTAATCAAAGCAAGGAGCCCACAAGCATAAGTAATAAAGCTGAACTTAATTAATTAAATAAATCCAGAATGCCTAAGAGTTACCCGGATGTTACTCGAAGTGGAGTCGCATCCGCCGAGGTACAAGAGTAAGGGAGGAAGCCGACAACTCCGGCTTCTCCCGGACTCGCACCTCAACTCTCACCTAATTCTAACACTAATTTGGTAGGGCTTCGCCTTGATCTATGCTTCTCTGTTCGTCCTTTGAAGTGAGGAATGGGGCTTCTATTTATAGGAGGAGGAGACTTGGGAGAGTGGAGGACCGCCCCCTCTTTCCTGGGGCACAACCGGCCTTCCCAGGGGCGGTTCGTGCCCCCTGCTTGCGTACTACGGAGGCCTGAAGGCGGTGGCAGAAAGAACCGGGCGAAAACCGGATCCTAGGGGCCTGAACCGGAGCTAAACCGGTCGGCTGGGTGCTGAACCGCTGTTAAAAAGGGAAAAACCGAGGCAAACCGCCCTGAGCTGGCCAACCGACGTACGGGCGCCCTTCCAGCGCTCGCCACCTGTCCTCCGGCCCGGTCCGTTCGTCCCGCGCGCGCGTGCGTGGGCGGAAGGGGCGATCTGCGTGCCTCCCCAACGGCCAATGGCCGCAGGCCACGTCGGCCCGGGGGGTCCGCTCCCTCGCGCTATCATGCATGGGCGTGATCCGGGGCGGGGTCACGGTGCCAACCACCAGTGGCCACATGGCCAGGTTGACCCGCACGCACGCCCGCGCTCCGCGCCTGGGTGTTGACCCGGCCAGACGCTGTGGCGGCGCTGCAGCGATGCAGAGACTGGGACCTCGAGCCGCGGAGGTCTCGAGTTGCTGGACAATGATCTGATCGAGCCGGCCTTCGTGTCTCTGAGCATGGAGTCGTGGCGTCGCACAGAGCAGTGGATCAAGGTACGTTGCGAGTACCCTGAGTAGTCTTGCATCATTGAGTAATGAGTACCGATTGAGCTTTGGATCTTGCGCAGGGCCTGGTGGAGAGGTCCCGCCAGAAGACCGAGCTCTTGAAGGGGTACGGTGATACGGTCATCCGGGTCGAAGCTCTGGAGAAGGAGCTGGACAAATCAAAGAAACACTCTGCGCTGCTCCAATCCAAGCTTGATGGCGCCTTCGCCCAGTACCACAACGAGGTACAAGACATGCAGGCGAAGAGGGATGACTTGATCAAGAAGAACAAGACTTTGCGCCAGAAGAACAAAGGTATGCCTTCCGCCGCAATTGTTGAGTACTTGTTGTAGTGCCTATGTGTAGTCTGACACTGTTGATGAGTTGTCTGCAGATCTCGAGGCTACTGTCGACTGGTTGAAAGCTTCTGAGACGGATCTCAAGAACATCGTGTACCAGGAGACCGACCGCCGAGAGGTAGCCGAGTACCAGTACGCACAGATGCGCCACGAGTGCATCATGTGGATGGAGCTTTGTGAAGCCTCCGATCTTGACCTTGTGCATTGTTACAAATCTCTGCAGAAGCTCAATGAAGATTGCGAGAAGCTGCGGGCGCAAATGAAGGAACTTGAAGAAGCCGCACTTCCCATTGCAAGGTTGTTGGTCCCTCATCTAGGCGGTCCCAAGATAGCACCTCTCGTGGATAGACTGAAGGAAGCTCCCGAGCGCCTGGTGACGTACGTCAAGTAGTTTGCGAAGTCGATACCGAACCAGGTACTCACCTTTATGAAGTCGTATTTCCCGAAGGCGCCGGTGGATGTAGTAGCTGGGGGTCTTGCGGCGAACTGTACGGACGAGCAGTACAAGACCCTGCTAGAGGAGATGGCGCCTATCGCGGAGCAAGTTGCTGATAAGCTGAACCACCAGTAGATGCACCTGTAGAAGTAGTTCATGTACAGGGTAGATGATGTAAGACAAACAAATTAGTTAAGAACTTGTTTGAATATAATTGAAGTTGGTCCACTTCTGAGTTGTAATGGGTACTCGTTGTCGCAGCTTGCATTGGAGCTTGCGGAGTACCAAACCGTTGAAGGGGCACTGAGTAGTAGTACTCAGTAGAATCCGCCTAGTTTAGGAGGTACAGTAAACAAGTTGAGTAGAATCAAACTTTATTACTGAGGAAAAAGTCCACCTGGATGGCCAGGGCCGTTACAAGTATGAAGTCGCCAGGACTCGCAGGCCGCCTACGGCTAAGTAGTTGCTAGGGTCCTTGGACCGCTTACAGCTAGAGATCCATTAGTAGCCATTGTAGCTGGATCGAAAGAGTACACGGTTTGTAGACCACCGCCAAAGCCCTTAGGCTATGTGCAGCCCAGGATCCGTTAGTAGCTGTTAACGCTGGATCCTGGATAGAAGTAGTCCGTAGACTAGTGCTAGGACCGAGAGGCTGCTTACAGCGTGGAGTCCGTTAGTAGCCGTGTAGGTTGGACCTGAGGATAGGTAGTCGAGCGACTACGCGTAGAAGCGACACAGCTGGTCAACGTTCCACGAGTTGCTGATGTTGTCGCCTTCAAGTGTCTGAAGACGGTAAGAGCCCGGTCCGGTCACCTTGGAGACTGAAAAGGGACCTTCCCAGGGTGAGCTGAGCTTGTGTAGTCCATCAGTGTTCTGAATGCGACAGAGAACTAGATCGCCAACGTTGAAGGAGCGTTCCTTGACGTTGCGATCATGGTAGCGTCGGATACCCTCTAGGTACCTTGCTGACTAGACGAGGGCAGCACAGCGGGCTTCTTCGAGGCTGTCAATGTCGACCCGTCGGCTGTCTGCTGAGATGCCTTCGTCGTATTGTTCTACTACCGGGGATTCCCACATCACATCGGCGGGTAGAATAGCTTCGGAGCCGTAGACCAGGAAGTAGGGCGACTGCCCCTTTGGCTTGGTAGGTTGAGTACGAAGCCCCCAGAATGCGTTGGGTAGTTCCTTGATCCACTTGCGTCCTTTGGTGTTAGCTGCGTCGTGCAACCGCTTTTTGAGGGCGTCGAGTACCATCCTGTTGGCTTGCTCCACCTGGCCATTAGCGCGTGGGTGGGCGACTAAAACATATCGGACATCGATCCTACTGTTCTCGCAGAACTCCCAGAACTTATGATTGTTGAAATTGGAACCCAAGTCTGTGATGATGGTCGTTAGTCCAAATTTGATTATTTTTTCTACAGTTTTCTAAAATCACCATGCTTTCATTAATTTCATTGTTTAGTGTATATTTCGTTTCTTGAACAATGTTTATATGTCTTATCTTGTTCTATGTAAGTACAACATATAAATAATATTTGTTTTCCACACCTCCTGTAATAAAACTTTGTATTTTCGTAATCTTAAGGTGAACACAAGATTTTGTTAAGTTTTCAAATGCATATGAAATCGAACATGTTGCAAAGTGTGGAAAACTTCAATGTTCAAGGAACATTCTAGGAAACTATGTGAGAGATGTAGATATTTGTACACAAGTATATTATTCCTTCATCGAAACCATTTGAAATTTTGAAGACAAGTCTAGGTACCCAAATTATGTTGCCAAGTCAATTTGTAGATTTTTTAGAGCACACTAGATGTTATTAAAATTATTACATCATTAACATGCGATGTGAAAACGAATTCTAAGAATCTTGGGCACACAAGTGTGACCGTTGATATTTTATTCAAATACTAAATGTCCAAATATGAATTGTTCATATTTTTATGATTTTTTAGGTGCTGTTTTATGGGATCTAATATTTTAGGGAAGCACGTTTTATTCGAAAAAAAATCAGCGTCAGCAGCCAAAATAAAAAGATAACCGCTGCCCGCCTGCCCGCCGGACCCAACTGCCAACAAAGGCGATGCGGGTTCACTAACCATCGTCGCCAATGACACTAGCCCACGCGTCAGCATCAGCAGGCAAACCGTGCGCGGGCTGCTCAAAATTTCCCACCTATATTGACTATAATACCCATGGAATTCTAATTCCACCAGAGAGCCATCAAGGGCATGCCAGTAATTACCTTAAACACAGTTATGCGCGTAGTTCCTCAAGGGACATATTCGGCTCCTCGCTAGACAGATCTACAACGCCCGCACTCTCCCCATCACCGCCGCCACTCTCCCCGTTCGCCTTCGCCGCTCTCTCCCCTCTCGCCTTCACCGCTCTCTCCCCGCCGCAGCCCTGCTCTTCTCCAGCCCCACCGCTCCCTACATGACGACGGTGACGAGGACGCGGTTACTGGTGTGCGGACGGCTTCCCGGCCAACCTAAAGACGGTTGACGTGGATCCGTCATCCCCAGCCACGACGACGAGCCGGCCACCTCAGACCACGAGCCGACGTGGATCCGGCCCCTCCGACCATCACGAGAACAACTACTTCATTCGCGACAGAGGTTAGTCCTGCTTGAACCCCCAACGCCCTCTCTCTCCTCAGCCACCAAATCTGCTATATATTCATGTCAATGTGGATTAGGGAGACATGCCTTGATAGTTCATTTTTAGTTGATTGACTGTGGATTTGATGGATGGATTTTGTTGCTCCAAGTCTGTTTGACTAAATTGTTGCAAACAGATGAAGTTATATGAACTGTTGAAATTCATTTTCATGTTCCTGGTGCTACAATTTTTGCACTGTAAATTCATGAAAAGCATTAAGGATGTTAGCATACTTTAATTCTGCTATGCTTTGAATGTATCAGATCGACAGTTATGCTTTGGACCTGTTAGCATACTTTAATTCTGATGGCCACATAATGTCAGTGGGAACTGCATCGCAGTGGTTTATAATGTAGTCCACCCAATCTGCTATATATTCACGTCAAGATGGATTAGGGAGACATGCCTCAATAGTTCATTTTTAATTGATTGACTGTGGATTTGATGGATGGATTTTGTTGCTCCAAGTCTGTTTGAATAAATTGTTGCAAACAGATGATGTTATATGAAATGTAGAAATTTATTTTCATGTTCCTGGTGCTACAATTTTTGCACTGTAAATTCATGAAAAGCATTGAGGATGTTAGCATACTTTAATTCTGCTATGCTTTGAATGTACCAGATCGACGATTATGCTTTGGACCTGTTAGCATATTTAATTCTGATGGCCACATAATGTCAGTGGAAATTGCATCGCAGTGGTTTATAATGTAGTGATAACTAGACTATCCTATGGTTTGTTGTGAGTGTTAATTGTTTCAGTACTGTCATATATATTGTTATTGTTGCTGTCATGATGTGTTGTGAGTGTTGTTTCACTACTGTCATATATAATGTCATGATTGCTTTATCCTCTTGTTGCATGTACACATGGAACACACAATCCATCACTGCTGAAGTTGGACAAGGAAGCAGTTGAAGGAATTTATTTTCTGCTTTGATATATAAGCATATTGTTGTGTCCCTGTCAAAATGGTTAGCACCTATCCCTGTATGCTAATTAAGTAAAATATGAACTGTGTATGTCTAAGCTGATTTTATTTTGCCTGTCAGAGAAAACGAATTTATCTAATAAGAATTTTGTTTAGATTTTCAGTCTTGCTTATGTTGCTCTACTGACAACCTAACATATCATCTATGCAGTCTCCCACAACAACAAACTCCTCTATCTCCAGTGCACCATCACAGCCCATCGGCGGTGAATGTTGACGGTCCTTACAACAAAAATTCGACCGTCAAAACCTCGGGTTCGAGAGGAATATATGGCAAGTTTCATGCACATTTTTAGTACTAATAAAGTTCCACGAGTTGTGTAGTGATTTTCATAGGTAGGTACACATTTTGGGAGAAATTGGGACCAACACATCACACGTACCAGGCACGGTCGGCCCTGCAGGTGCGGCCGGCCCTTCCTGGTGCGGCCGGCCCTGCCCCGTGGCGTGTCCCTGGTCCTAACAACCACCTCTCCCTCGAGCACAACTTGGACGAACGAGATTCACTGAAGAAACGTCGGTTTGGTTAAATGGTGGAGGCTAGGATCACTTGGATCAATGGGTCCACTTGTCCGGCCGCTCAACCGCCACAACCGTCATCCAGAGGCGATCCTAGGCCTCCCCGAGCAAGGTCGGTGCATCACACGGCAGGGGGGTAGGCCGGCCGCACCTAGAGGGCCGGCTGCACCTATCCATTCGCGTGCCGGGCGAAACCGACCCAAGGATCCGACCTACAACCGCCTCAGGAGCAGTGATCAGGGGCGTCCAAGGCAAGAGGCGGCACATCCCAGGGCCGACCGCACCTGGCTTGTGCCCCCCTACGCTCCACCGACCTTCCTTGCCTATAAAAGCCACCTCCCACTAGCTGGATTAGACACAGAACACAGGAGCATCTCCATTTCCCCCTTTAGTTCACTTAGAGTAGGATTAGTGTAGCTTGGGAGTTAGAGTCGAGTCGAGCTAGTCTCGGGGTTCCGGAGGAGTCTTCTTCAGAGTTCCGGTACTACTCTTGTATCCTTTCTTTGTTTAGACTCAAGTACAATTCAAGTTATCTTTCTATCTTACCTTTCGAGTCAATTACATTCAGCTTTTACTTTGCTCTAGAAGCTTTATTCTTGGTTTAGACTAAAGTTAGTTTAGTCTTGGTTAGCATAGCTCTCTTGAACCCTATAGTGTTGTGGTCGTTCTTCGCTTGATCTCCGGTGTTTCACAAGAGAGAGAGACCTTCCTTCGTGATATCCGGGGAAAGGTTCTTTGGTTCGTTGTGAGCGTGGTGCTCAGAGCTTACCTTAGTCTTAGATTGGTGTCCTGTTCAACAGAATAGTTGTGGTACCCTAAGGAGGTGACAGCTCCGGACGGGCTTTGTAGTCCACCATGTTAGTTCGGGCCAGTAGGATTCAGCGCGTCGTCGTTCTCCCTTCTCATCCCAGTCTGAGAGCGCGGCTTTGCATGCCCCTGCAGCACTAGAAGAGCTTGTCGAGTTTAGCTTGCCTTGGTTATCCTTTGCCTTAGTTCTTTACCTAGAGTTGACAAGAATAGATAGATTGTGTTAGGATCCTTTCTCATCTCGTTGTCCTCCCAGCTCACTAGGTCCTCTCTAACCCTTTATCAAGATCTCCTTGTGTGTGTCAAAGTTATCCCCGAATATCATTATTTGTTACCCCCGCTATAGCTCTTTACCAAGTCTTGTATTTCTCCACCGTTTATTCTTTTATCTTTGCCGTAGTGCCTCCCTTGGGAAAATATAAATACGATAACCCGAATACCACCGGGTGAAGTGCTACAATGGTAATCCGTGCGCTTGCGGACCTTTCTGTGATCGTGTGTTTTACCAAAGACGTTCCCTAGCCCCGTTACTAGAGGTGTAAACCCGGTAGCGACGCTTGTGAGTGCCTCAAGCATTCCTGGCGCCGTCACCATAAGTGCAAACCTTAGTAGTGAGGCTAAGGAGCGTCAACAAGCATTTCTGGCACCGTTGCCGGGTTGGCAATTGGCATAAGATATCGTTTAAACTTAGTGGTAGAATTATGAAGGTTCGGTGAACCGATATTTAAGTGGGTTTACCCTTGCTCTACTCTCGTGTACGCAGAGTAGTGCATGACCAGTTTCGACCTATCGTCCATCTTTAACAACAATCCGGAGTCACTTGTGAGGAGAGTGCGCCCTCGCGTCCTCATTCCTCAGAAGTTTCTCTTGAATTGATTGACGAACACCGTCGATCCCGTAGACAGCACCTCGTCAGCGCTAATGGCTGAGAGGATGATCCGCGAGTTTTCTGCTCCCTCCAACACCAATGTCCCTACTGGACCGAACAAAACGGTGGGAGACGGAAACTTTGAACTCAAGCTGGCGTTGATCAACATGGTGCAAGCAAATCCGTTCTCTGGCAAGCCTAATGAAGATGCCAATGCACATCTCCAGCATTTTCTGGAGGTGTGTAGGACTTTCACTATCCGTGGAGTGACGGATGATGCAATCCGTCTTCGCCTATTCCTGTTCTCTTTGTTCGGGAAGGCGAAGCAATGGTTTTATGCGGAGCGAGATGCCATCAACACATGGGATAAGTGCTCAAAGGCATTTCTCGCAAAGTTCTTCACGGTGGGAAAAACCAATGACCTCCGCGCAAGAATTTCGGGTTTCCAGCAGCAGAATGATGAGAGTATCCCAGAAGCATGGGAACGCTTCCAGGAGTACATCACCGCGTGCCCGCATCATGGCATGCAGGGGTGGTTCATGATTCAAACCTTCTACCACGGGCTCAAGCGTACCGCCCGTGAGCACCTAGATGCAACCGCTGGAGGAGCCTTCTTCTCGCTACAAATACCCGCTGCCAAGGAATTGATCGAGAAGATGGTGGCAAATCAAGGTTGGGATGGAGATCGTCTCCAACCCTGTACCCGCGGTGTACACCAAGTCGATGGAATCGACATGATCGCCACCAAGATGGACCTCCTCATGAAGAAATTGGAGGCACCAAGCAATATGATCACCGCCAAGATTATGAACGCTCACATGACGTGCGAGGTTTGCGGTAATGTGGGTCATTCGGGAAATGATTGTCCCGAGAAAAGGGAAGAAGCCAGCTTCATCAACAATGGCAACAACAACGGGTTCCGCAACAACAACTACAACAATCAAGGGTGGAACTCGAGGCCCAACTTCCCGTTTAACAATCAAAATGGAGGTAACTATTCTAACAATTTCAATAATCAGCCCTCCATTAAAGATCTTGTCTTTGGCCAAGCTAGAATTAATGAAAACTTAAACAAGAAGCTAGCCGCCAATGATAAAGTTCTTGAAAATCTGAATTCCACTATCGAATCCTTCACCACTACTATGAAGATTCAGCTAAGCTTTAATAAAATGATAGAAACTCAACTTGCTCAGCTTGCTGCTTCTTTACCTTCTTCTGAGTCGGGTGGAATCCCTGGGCAACCCGAGCCTACCCGAGAGAATGTTAGCATTATATCCACCAGATGGGGTAAGCCATCTAGGAGGATGTATTCACCTAACCATATAGGGAAGCTTATACATCAAATCCAAGACCCATGGGAGGAATCACCAGTCTTGCACAAGAAAGATAACGGATATCCGGCTATCACATGCACGATCGACTATCAAAAGATCAAGAATGCTCTTTGTGACCTTGGTGCAAGTGTCAACCTCATGTCCAAGGCCATGTTTGAGGAGTTAGGATATCCTGCTCTATCTCCGACAATGATGACAGTCCTACTTGCCGACTCATCGATCAAATATCTAGAGGGCATAGTGGAAAATCTCTTGGTGAATGTCAAAGGCTCATATGTCTGCGGATTTCGTGGTCCTCGACACACAAGAAGAAATGTCGCTTATTCTTGGGCGACCATTCCTAATAGATGTCAATGCAAGGATCGATGTCGGAGCCGGAAGGATTCAATTCCGCATAGGGCGAAGAAACATGACATTCACATTCCAAGCAAAGGAAGAGCAATGTTACCTAGTGCAAGATGAAGAATCTAGGGAGTGGAGGAAGCCACGGCCCCAATACAAGGAAGATGAGGTGGCCCCGACCAAGGTGAAAGCATTCAGAGGGCGCCACCAAACAAGTAAGCCAAAGACAATCAACAAGGCTAAGGGGGAAAAGAAGACGGAAACCAAAAACACCCCCGCCAAAGCCTCACCAACTTCAGCGCCACCGAAGAAAACAAAGAGGGTGTGGCGTGTGAAGAGAGCACCGTCCGAGTCTTCCACTCTGGGACCGGACGAATCCAAGATCAATTGAGCAAACAGAGGAGTCCCGCTCACGGACTCTAAACCACGAGCCCTCACCGAGAGGTAAACCGGTATTTATCTCATATTTCCCTTCCAACACTTTATTTCATGCATCAAGCATATTTAAATTTCAAATTTGATATCACCATTGCATTAGTAAGTAAACAACATATAGAAAAGCAGTTTTGGAGATTTTTGGTGATACGGCCGAACCTAGAGGTACGGCCGTACCTCCCCTCGACAAAATTTTTGTGCAGGATGTTTACAGGAGGGGACACGAGTGCTTGGAGCAAATATAGTAGGGCCGGCCGAACCTAGTGATACGACCGTACCTATGATTTTTTCACAAATCCATCAAATCAACCACTACAAGCTTCTAAGTGCTCAACTCATCACCAAAATGAAGACACACCAACCAGGTAGCCAAAAATTAGCTTGGGGGAGACCCCATTTTCAATCAAGGAAGGTATGTCTATCCAAACCAATTTTCAACATTTTGTATATCACTTTTGAATAAAAGAAAAAAAATAAAAATATTTGCTTCAACCATGTGCTTGAAATCTTGTCTATACCCTCACTTTGGAAATGATGAATAGTTGCTATGTTAAAACTTTGCAAGAACCTAGTGTACAACCTTGTGCTCTATGAGCATTTGAATTTGTTGGTATATTTTGAGATAAGAGCCTGAAATAAAACTTTGTGGGAAGCAAATGCTTATGACCAAACCTAGGGTGTTGACTAGTATGATATGGTTAGACAATGATGATCTTGCTCTATCTCATAGTATGGTGAAAATATCGGATGATTTCTTTTGAAAATAAAACAAGACAAGTTCCTCAATGGTCATATCACCTACTAAAGCCATATGTCGATATCAAAGTACAAACCTTCTACATATGCTTGCTTGTGACCCATTGAGTTCTGCCAAATTGTTGTGACCCTTGGTAGAATCTTTTCATGCTTCCATGATCGAGATCACGTACACCCACATATACAAGCTAACTCCTACACCGGGAGTTACGCAAAACATGCCATCCATCCACCAAAAATAAATACTCCAAAGTTCCAAAGAGATTTCTCCTCTTGTACTCGTGCAAAATGAGAGATGGGTCATCAAAAGAAAAAAAAGAGAATATGCTCAAAAAGCATAGAAAAAAGAGTGCTCCAATCAAAGAGCACAGAAAAAAAAAGATGAAGCATGACCCCCCTCCAAAATAAAAGCAAGACGAGAATCTCAAAGCAAGGAGTACTTAGAAAAACAAACAAAAATATTCCACACACTTGCACATCTCGATCAAGTTGCATGACTAGTTTCTTCTTGGATCCGGTCTTTGGCTCAACAACATCATGTGGCACAAGTGAGTCTCGTGCTTATCCTACCCAAAGCTCCACATACAAGCCACAAAGTAGGAAGTTGAGGCTCTCTTAAAGCCTTGTCTTTCTTTGCAAAATTTTCAAAAACTCCGAGATAGGATCCAGAAAAGAAGAAGAGTGAGAGATGCAAAGTCAAAAACCATTCTACTCTTCAACCTCCGAAGGCAAGGTGGAAAGCTACAAGCCCCACGGGTAAGATAAGGCTAAGTTTCTCTCGTACCAATCTTTTCAAATAGCAAGAAGAGCATGAGTTTGTGCATAGGGACTTGCCGAGTGGTAACATCACGCAACTCCTGATCCGCCGAGGCCAAGTCTAGGCTTTGCTCGAGGACGAGCAAATGTTTAGTTTGGGGGAGTTTGTTGACGGTCCTTACTACAAAAATTCGACCGTCAAAACCTCGGGTTCGAGAGGAATATATGGCAAGTTTCATGCACATTTTTAGTACTAATAAAGTTCCATGAGTTGTGTTGTGATTTTCATAGGCAGGTACACATTTTGGGAGAAATTAGGACCAACACATCACACGTGCTAGGCACGACCGAACCACCAGGCACGGCTAGCCCTGTAGGTGCGGCCGGCCTGGCAGGTGCGGCTGGCCGTGCCTGGTGCGGCCGGCCCTGCCCCGTGGCATGTCCCTAGTCCTAAGCACTGCCTCTCCCTCGAGCACAACTTGGACGAACGAGATTCACTGAAGAAACGTCGGTTTGATCAAATGGTGGAGGCTAGGATCACTTGGATCAATGGGTCCACTTGTCCGGCCGCTCAACCGCCACAACCGTCATCCAGAGGTGATCCTAGGCGTCCTCGAGCAAGGTCGGTGCATCACACAGCACGGGGGTGGGCCGGCCACACCTAGAGGGCCGGCCGCACCTATCCATTCGCGTGCCGGGCGAAACCGACCCAAGGAGATGACCTACAACCACCTCAGGAGCAGTGATCAGGGGCATCCAAGGTGAGAGGCGGCACATCCCAGGGCCGGCCGCACCTGGCATGTGGCCCCCTTGCGCTCCACCGACCTTCCTTGCCTATAAAAGCCATCTCCCGCTCGCTGGATCAGACACACAACGCAGGAGCATCTCCATTTCCCTCTTTTGTTCACTTAGAGTAGGATTAGTGTAGCTTGGGAGTTAGAGTCGAGTCGAGCTAGTCTCGGGGTTCCGGAGGAGTCTTCTTCTGAGTTCCGGTACTACTCTTGTATCCTTTCTTTGTTTAGACTCAAGTACAATTCAAGTTATCTTTCTATCTTACCTTTCGAGTCAATTACATTCAGCTTTTACTTTGCTCTAGAAGCTTTATTCTTGGTTTAGACTAAAGTTAGTTTAGTCTTGGTTAGCATAGCTCTCTTGAACCCTATAGTGTTGTGGTTGTTCTTCGCTTGATCTCCGGTGTTTCACGGGAGAGAGAGACCTTCCTTCGTGATATCTGGGGAAATGTTCTTTGGTTCATTGTGAGCGCGGTGCTCAGAGATTACCTTAGTCTTAGATTGGTGTCCCGTTCAACGGAATAGTTGTGGTACCCTAAGGAGGTGACAGCTCTGGATGGGCTTTGCAGTCCACCATGTTAGTTCAGGCCAGTAGGATTCAGTGCGTCATCGTTCTCCCTTCTAATCCCAGTCTGAGAGCACGGCTTTGCATGCCCCTGCAGCACTAGAAGAGCTTGTCGAGTTTAGCTTGCCTTGGTTATCCTTTGCCTTAGTTCTTTACCTAGAGTTGACAAGAATAGATAGATTGTGTTAGGATCCTTCCTCGTCTCGTTGTCCTCCCAGCTCACTAGGTCCTCTCTAACCCTTCATCAAGATCTCCTTGTGTGTGTCAAAGTTATCCCCGAATATCTTTATTCGTTACCCCCGCTATAGCTCTTTACCAAGTCTTGTATTTCTCCACCGTTTATGCGATTATCTTTGCCGTAGTGCCTCCCTTGGGAAAATAAAAATACGATAACCCGAATACCACCGGTGAAGTGCTACAACGGTAATCCGTGCGCTTGCAGACCTTTCTGTGATCATGTGTTTTACCAAAGACGTTCCCTAGCCCCGTTACTAGAGGTGTAAACCCGGTAGCGACGCTTGTGAGTGCCTCAAGCATTCCTGGCGCCGTCACCGTAAGTGCAAACCTTAGTAGTGAGGCTAAGGAGCGTCAACAGTGAACCTTCTTCACAGGGTCACTCAGCACAGACTACTGCGAGTAGTACTCGATCCAGCGCGTCAAGGACACAAATCAAATGGCCAGAAGACAAGTTGACTGCAACTTGACTTGATGCCAATTTTTGGCCTACCCCAGATACTGCGAGGGATAGATTTGTATTGGTCTGTGGCCTCATTGCTCGGGAGAGGGTGTCAATCAACAAGGCGGTTGATGATCTCTCACCAATTGAGAAGGAACATCTGTTCACAGTTTTAGAGGAAAAGCTAGATTACCCAGCCAATCTGGAAGAATCTGTTTGCAAGAAGGCAGTTAAGGCAGCTATATCAGAGATTGGAACCTTGCAACAGTGGTTCAAGGCCCATTTAAGAAAAAAAAATATGTGAACGAAGAGGAGACTCCCTTTGTGAAGAATGCCTTTTTGCAGCAACAAGACTGGGACATGTTTGTGCAGGAAACCAATTCTCCTTCATTTCAGCAATTGAGCCAGGAGATGAAACAAAAGAGAGCATTGCATAATAAGCCACACAAGACGGGCAGAAAAGGTTATTAAGGTAAAAGGAAAGAGTGGGAAAAGGAGGATGCAAAGCTAGCTGCAGAAGGAAAACAGAACCCTTGGGACCAATTTCCTGGACGTTCGAGACCTTATCTGCGGGCAAGGGTAGGAAAGAAGAGGAAGAATACTAGTGAAGGAAGCGGGGGCATAACATTCAGTAACCCTGTGGTGGTGGGGGTAGCAGATAGGGTGAAAACACTTGCAGCTCAGGGTAGCGATGGTTCTTTCTCTGGGGTTAGGGAGGATGATATCCTCGCCGCAGCACTCGAGACTCCAGAGCATCGAGGTCGGGTCCGAGGCGTGTCTAGTTCACTTGGCTGGGGTAAAGGGTTTGGTGAAGAGTTTGCTGGAATGTACAGGAAAAAGAGGAGGAACAAGAGGTCTGATGATATGATGGACATAACATTTAAAATAGTTGTCCATGCTCTAAGACTATCAGGCATCGAAATACTGAAAAATTGTAACACCCTAATTTTACAAATTTGAGTTTTGAATAAAATTTGTTAGAAACCTTTATTTATGCTCCTAAGGATCATAGGGTTGCATTTAATTTCTTTTAGGCATTTAAGATTTTCTAAAATAAAATAAATGAACTATAGGAATTTATTGTTGCATTCATGCTGGTGCATTGCTTTTGGTTGTTGGGATTCAAATTCAAAGTTTGAATTCTAGTGCTTGAGCTCTTTTCAAATTGTTCAAATTCTTTTAGCTTCCAAACCCCTTGATCTCTCCTTCCTAGCCCAGCAGCAACAGCAAACCGCGGTCCAGCCCGCGGAGCAGCCCGCAGTAGCCCAGCTGCTGTCCAGCGAGCCGCGGCCCAGCATCCCGCGCAAGCAGCCCAGCGCCCTTGCCGCGGCCTAGCTCGGCCCAGCCGGCCCACAACGCCGCCGCCAGCCCGCCTTGCCGCTCTCCCGCGCCGCAGCGAATGACAGGCGGGGCCCGCCTGTCATCCCCAACCCCGCGCGTGTCCCGCTCGGACTCCCTGGCCGAGTCCGACCCGCCGCCGCGCGCGCGCCTGCTTGGCTTGGCCCGCACGTCGAGGACGGTCTTCCGGGCTATTTAAGTCACGCCGCCACCCCTTGGACCCCCCCTACCTGAAACCCTAGCCGCCGCCTTCTCTGCCGCCGCGCTCCACCGAAACCCTAGCACCGTCGCCGCCGTTTCGCCGTCGAGGAGCTGCCCCGGAGACGCGCAAGGAGGTGAGGAGGTCACCCGCGCCGCTTGTGGACGTCCCCGAGCATCACGTCGCCCGCAGTAGCTCGCCGGAGCTTCGCCGTCGCGCCGCCCCGCCGTGCCGTGTGCCGTCTCTGCCGCGTCCTAGCTGCTAGCGCCACCCTAGATGGCTTCGGTGTCTCGCGCGCTTCACCCCGGTGTTTTCCGCGCATCGAACCGAGCCCGGGAACCCTAGATCGGGTTTCGCCGGTGAGCCCCGCCGCCGCTCACCGCCGGTCGCCGTCGTCGGCCGTCACCCGCCGCCGTGCGCCGCTTGCTCGCGTCCACAGCCGTTGGATTCCGATCCAGCGCCCCTGATCTAACCCGCGCAGCCGCTTAAGTAGAGCCGCCAGCAGCCGTCGGATCTAGATCCAACGGATCTAGATCGAGCCGACCTGGGTCAAGCCGGTCAAACCCGGCAGGCCCTAGCGATTTTGCAGAAAACCCCCTATGCTTTCTGGATTTCACAAAAATACCCTTCCGCAGTAGCGAGTTTCCTTACAGTTAGGTCCTTTTGTTATGTTTAGGCCCAGAACCTTTAGTTTTCTTTACAGATTAGTCCCTGTACCTTCGTTAGTGCATATCTTGGTCGTTTTAGCTCCGTTTTTAGCGTTCTTTATGTCCACGCGATCGTCTCGAAGCGTAGATTAGTTTTATGCCTCTGTTTTGTTCTGTTAGTACTGTTTGATGATTGTTTCTCATTTATTCTTGTTGTATGCTTGTATGTGAATGTTGTGGAGCGTAGAGAGTGAAGCGTTCGAAGGCTTTGAAGATCAAGACGCGCCAGAGTTTGAGCAGCAGAGTCTTGTTGAAGGCAAGTCTCCCTTGATGCATACCCACTTGTCCTACATAACATGCATTTAAATTCACTGTATTTATTTTTCCTGCTTGCATTAACTTGACGGGAACCTATTAAGGATCATGCCTAGTCTTTCGCTACCCTTACCTTGTAACCGGGTTAATTAAATTAATATTGATGGTAGCTATGGCTTAGCATGCTTAACTGGGATGGTATTAATCTACATGGATACCTTTATGTTCTATGTTCCGGTTTATGTTACTTTACTTTGCAAGACCACTTTTGCTATGTTAATCGGAACATGGAGAACCACCCAGGAAAACAGTACAACCACAAGAACTAACGGGCAATGGTCTTGGCTTAGTAATTAGGAACTTTAGCTTGGGGTGATCTTACCTGATAAGGACAAGGGATCGGCAGTACTGCGGGGTATAGACTCGCTCTAGCAGGGGGCTGGGTGAGTTATTCTTTTTATGGTGGGGTATCGACCTGCTAGGGGACTTTATACCTTGCTAACTGATCCGGACCTTGTGGGTCATAACTTGCTAGGGAACCTTTGTAAAGGCCATGTAGCGTCCCTATGCAACCACACCTCGGTAGTGTGGTATGGTGCCTTGCAAACACCGCATGGTTGGGTTCAAAGTTCTTCGGAGCTTTTACGCTGCTTGTGGTGAAAGTGTACAACCTCTGCAGAGTGTAAAACTAATCGATTAGCCGTGCTCACGGTCAAGAGTGGCCTAGACCCTCACATGACTAAGTTATGGAACTTAAATGTTAAATCGTTGTTCTATCTTTATTTATGATGCTTATGTTTTATTAATTGTGGGTTGGTATAAACTTACACTCTTTAGTAAATATGCTGCTAATAAAACTTGACCAACTACAATGCTAAACTGCTTGAACCCTAGCCAAACACCATATGGCCATGCATGATATGTTGTTTTCCCCTTGCTGAGTACGGCACGTGCTCACGCTTGTCTATTTTCTTGTATCTACAATACCCGGATTGCTGCTCAGACTGGGAGAGATTTGAAGACTACCCCGGTGACTTCCAGGAGTTCTAGGTGTGCGTGTCTTCAGTTAGCTACCTGTGGAGACATCTCTATCCACTGCGAGAACTCGTTATTTATATTCGATTAAGACTTTTGGTCATGTAATAACTCTTTATTCGTGTGGCACTGATTTTGGTATTCACAATGTCATTGCGTGTGTGTAACTTGATCCTGGCGCACACGTGATCTATGCATTCGGTTTTGCCTTTAAAACTGGGTGTGACAAAAATGTACTTCTTCCTTCCCAATTACCAGCGCCTGTCAGTAGCAGCGAGGAAGAAGACGTGCATGGCAGCGAGGAAGAAGATGCGCAGGACCGCGAGGAAGAACATGCGCATGACAGCGAGGAAGATGCGTGTGGTAGAGAGCAAGACCATTGGAATGCCAATGAGGACGAAGCGAATCAAGTGCACAGTGATAGTCGATCACCTATGCTGGACATAATTGATAAGTTGACAGAGCCAACCGCGTGCAGCCTTTTGGATGGCACCGGGATTAATGTGGAGCTCGCACTAGCGAAAGTCTTTCCATTTCAAAAGGCTTGCCATTCAGTTCCGGTGCAGGATGGGTATGTTGTGGTGCAACCTACTTATGTGTGGGCCAATGCGGGTCACTACCCTCTGCCTGTACCAATTGATGGGGGTGACATAGCAACCCTAGCTGAGGCTCTCATTCAAAGGATCCAATGGCCAAAGGACAGGTAGCAGGGGTACAACATCAGATGGAGGTACTGCAGCTCAGTGTCAGCAAGAGAAGGCTCAACAGCAACAGCAGCAGCAGATCAGCAAAACTACGCAGCAGGAGCGTCGACAACAGCCGGAGGCCCAGGCAAATTCCGCCTAAGCAGCAGCTGCAACATGAGGATAAGCAACAGACGAAACAGCATCCTCTCCAGCAGCAGGAGGAGGAGCGCAGGCAATCTCCCCCTAAGCAGCAGATGCAACATGTACAACAGCCTTTGCAACAGGAGGAGGAGCCCAGGCAATCTCCACTGCAGAAGGGGAACCAGACTAGGAAACCTCTGTCTGAAGATGAGATTCTTAACTATATTATTGGGACAGAACAGGAATGACCAAAATACAAGCCTGGTGCACCTATGTTGTCAGAAGCAAACTTAGAGGCTACTGGACCAAATTGTGCCAGGTTGCATGCTTACGTCATGGAACACAATAAGGATAAACTTACCTTTCCAGCAAAGGTGGATCAACACTACTTTAAAGGTGGTGGTGGTGCTTTAATATTAAACATTGCATTCAGTAGCGTGTATAACCTTATAACCCTGGCGTCTCTGGATGTTACCTTCTTGAGGTTGTGGACATTGTAAGTCCCTTAAAACCTAAAAAGATATTTCTTTAATTTTGACGACAAAGTTCATGCATGCTAACAATTTGATTTTTTGTAGGAAAATGATGGACAAGGTAGCGGAGATGCAGATCAGTGTTGGGTTTTTAGATCCAGATTTTATTACTTCCACAATATTTCTCAGCATTCTAGCCTTGTTACCAAAGCAATCGCAAAAGCAATGAACAACGACTACATGGTGGGTGCCTACTACACTAGCCACTGGGTAACAGTGATCATCTGTATGAAGTTCAAAGAGATTTGGTATCTAGATTCTGCTAAACAACATCCCCTGCTAAAGTTCTCGGACCTCAAATCTGTTGTGGACTGGTCAGTATCTTGTAGGTTTTGTTCACAAAAATTCAATCTCTTAGTGTTTCTAATCGGTATTGTTGACCAAGCAGGGCCTTTGGTACAGTATCTTGTAGGTTTTGTTCACAAAAATTCAATCTCTTAGTGTTTCTAATCGGTATTGCTGATCATGCAGGGCCTTTGCTGATCATGCACAGGACAGAGTGACGAAAGGAAAGAAAAAAAAGCCAAAAGCCACAACACTCAAGCACAAAACAAATCTCGATGTAAGACCGAGGTTTTTTATGGTCCCTTCTTACCTATTTGGTACTGCATTAACTTGTCATTTTGGTACCTCGATGCAGTGTGCCCAGCAGCCATGGCAGTCCTCTTTGTGTGGATTCCATGTGGCATTGCATATGTTAACACTACTCGATGACATACCTGACATCAAGAAGGCTGCTGTAAGTAGGTAATAATGCTCAACCTTGTCTCTGCTCATATTCTCCATCTGATTTTAGAAACTGATTTCTACTTGTATTCTCATAAATGATTGTATTTTGCAGGATTTCAAAGCTGCTGTAGATGTTTCCACAGAAGATCTAAAGCGTGTCTGGGAGATGCTGTGTGAGTACATTTTTAAGGAGACCATCGACCGAAAGGACAACTTCTATAATGGTGCACTGTGAGTTCATTGTAGCCAGAAACTTGAAACTCATTCAGTCTTCTTTAGTCAGGTGTTGTTGCCTAAGAAACCTCCTTGGCTTGCTTGGTTGGGGTCAGATGCTGCCTGGTTCAGGCAGTTTTCTCATGACTCCATTCAAATAAGCCCTGATGAGAGTAACTTGAAACTTGATGTGATCTTACTAGCTCGTCTATAAATGTCATCTTGGTTGTCTGTAAATGTGATCTTGCTTGTCTATATCTGTGATGTGAGAATGTGTTTGTGATGTCTCCTTATTGTGGTGGCTGCCATATCCTGGCTGGTTCCAGGATGGCACGATGCAGCCCCTAATGGCTGCCAAATCCTGGCTGGTTCCAGGATGCAGCCGACAAGCAGGTAGGTTACTGTAGGGGTGGCCTACGTATCTGTAATGGGCGTTAATTCAAGCTCGTTACAAACACTGATCAGTGAGTAACGGGCTTCATTCGGAATGCCCGTTACAAACATACCAACAATGTAACGGGCAGTGTAAAAGCCCGTTACCAGTACTGACCGGTGGGCCCCAAAACCTGGCCTGTTCGTCGAGATAAAGGAGACGCGGGTTGACAGCACGTGTCTCCTTTAGTCGAGAGACAGCAAACATGTGTGGAAACAGATGCGTCTCATTTCGTCGAGACAGAAGAGACGCAGGTTCACAGCACGCGTCTCCGATATTGAGTTCACAGTAACGGGCTCTGTTTTGGTGCCCGTTACCAAAGTTACCTGTGGGCCCAGAGAAACAGCCATTTCACGTGACCGATGACTAGTTGTGGTAACGGTTGTTGTTTGATGCCCGTTACGAATCTGTGCTGAGACGCGCGTGAAATAGACGCGTCTCATTTCGTCTAGATAGAGGAGACGTAGGTACACAGCACACGTCTCCGATGTTGAGCTACTATAACGGGCTCTGTTTTGGTGCCCGTTACCAAAGTTCCATGTGGGCCCAGAGAAACAGTCATTTCACGTGACCGGTGGCTAGTTGTGGTAACGGTCCTTGTTTGATGCCCGTTACGAATATGTGTTATAAGTAACGGGCATCTGCTCGTTACCTTTCTTGGCTCATTTGTAACACTTGATCGGTAACGGGCGCTTTGCCCGTTACTAAAGGCAATCTATGCCCATTCCTAAAGTGAGTTTTTCACGTAGTGAGACGAGCTGTTTTCGAAGCTCAAGTTGGCTGAGGTGGACCGGGGTGTGACAGCCAAGCTCGAGGGCCTGACTGACTCTCATAGTCTCGCCCTCATCGGTGGCTCAGGTGTAAAGTCTAACGCTAACCCATCCACCAGGATGTACTCTTTGTCCTCTTTGATGTCTTTGCCAGATGAGGAGTTCGACGTGCTTGGAGAGGACGAGCTGGCGCTACTGACCAGAAGGTTCGAGAGGATGCACGAGAACTGGAGGAACATGAGGACGTGCTTTCAATGCGGCAAGCCAGGACACTTCGTCGCCGGCTGCCCCGAGAAGATGGAGAACAAGGACAACAACAAGCACCGATCGAAGATGGAGAGTAAGTACCGGTCGAGGCGCGATCACAAGCACAAGCACAAGCACAAGGATGAGTGATGATCGAGGAAGAAGAACGGCCACAGCAAGAAGGCCCGAGCGATGGTCGGAGCGAGCGACGTCGACTCCAGCTCTGCCTACTCTACCTCGAGCTCGAGTAGCAGTGAAGACGAAGGTGATCAGTGCAAGAGCAAGAAGGGATCCAAGAACCTGAGCGGGCTGAGCTGCTTCGCACTTGACGGCTTCTGCGGCATGGCACACAGCTCCGGCAGCAAGAAGAGTTAGAAGGACGACTCGGACACCGACTCCAAGGATGAGGTACGTGACGAGCTTTCCTTCTTGCGCCGGGAGAACGAGGAGCTAGGAAAGTTGCTTGATAATCGTGATGACATGCTTAGAGAGGCTAAGAAGATGAGAAAGGAGCTTAGGGCCTCATTTGAGGATGCTAGGACTAGAGTGGCTGAGCTAGAAACACAAAACCTGGATGTTAAGCTTGAAATTGATTCGCTTAAAGCTTCACCTGTTGTTTCTGATGAGGTTGATTGTGCTGATTGCACTGTGTTCCTAGCTGATCTTACTGCTCTTAAGGAAAAGCATGCCTCCAAGTGTGAGGAACTAGATGTGCTTAGGGTTGAAGTGGCTGAGCTTAAGTCTAGACCTGCTTTGCTAGGTGCTTGCACTTCTTGCCCTGTTTTGCATGGAAAGCTTGATGAGTCTCGTGCTTACATTGTTTTTCTTGAAGCTGAATTGAAAGCTCCTATTCCTACTTCATGCTCTACTTGTGAATTGCAAGCTGTAAAGAACCTGGAACTTGCACATTATGTTGATCGCTCGCAGGATGAAAATGATGAGTTGAGAAAAATGATTAGTTGGTTGTTGGGTCATGAGCCCCAGCTTAGGATGATGATAGAGGCATACAAGTGCTATGATGGGCAAGCGCTTGGGTCGGATAAGATTGGAGAGTGTAGTGGTGAGGGAGGAGAGGAGATTGGTGATATCCAAGCTCCACGAAAAACCTTCCACAAAAACGCCTATGCTCCTAAGCCCAACCCATTGAGAAACCGACTTGACACAACCCCAGATCCACCAGTGTTTCCTCTTCAAACAAATGATTTCCAAAAACCCATCAAGTTCAAGAGTGACTTGGGAAATGAGTTCTTTGGGAAAAAGGGTGAGAAGCCTAGTGAGGAGAAACCAAAAGAGAAGCAGAGAGAGGAGAAACCAAACAAGAAACCAAGTGAGCAGCCCCAACCCAAGCCTAAACCTAAGCCCATACGGTTTCATTGTGACTATTTTGGGAGAGATGGTCACAAGGGTGAGTTTTGCTTCAAGAGGAAGCGTGAGGAGAGAATGGCTAAGGAATGGGCTAACAAGGACATGTACCGTCCTTCTAATGGTGTACCTGAGCCTCATATTCAAATGCCTAGGGCCAAGGCTATTGTGAGGACAGTTCCGGCTTGGGGAAATCGAAGAATGGCAGGTGGCGCTGCTGGCAGTGCACCACCGGTCAAACCGGTAAGGGGGACCAGTCAGACCCGTGCTGGTCTGGGCACTTACCAGTTTGGTTTTTGTGGTCATGGAGATGCTCGGTTCAGTTCCTTTGGTCGTGGTACAGGTAGTAGGCATGGTGTGTCTAGTGGTGTTGAGTTTGCTAGACGTTCTCCACCTCGTGCTCAACATGAGGGTGGGAGAAGTCGTAGCTTTGTGCTGGAGAGGAGCTACGGTCCACGGTCTTCCTTTCATGGCTTTCGTGCTCCTCCAGCGAGACGGGAGTGGTTTCCCCGTGGTGGTTTCAATTCAGGAGGAGATGGTAGGATGGGTCCGAGGTTTGGTACTCGTGGTAGGTTTGATGCACACTTTGGTAGGAATGCTAGGATGGATCGTGCTAACCCCACTTTGGAGCAGATGGCTCAGCACTGGTTTTACTCTTTTGGTACTAACCCCAGTGTTGAGTCGTTTGCTCAGTCATGTGCTCGTTTTTGAATTTTAGGTGGAAGGCTTGGGGAACGTTTGGTTGATCAACTCCGGTTGCTCGAGGCACATGACCAGACATCGGGGGTGGTTCTCCAGCCTCACCCAGGTGGTTTCCAGGACATATATCACCTTTGGGGACAATGGGCGAGGGCGTGTACTTGCAGAAGGTGAAGTGAGGGTAAATGACAAAGTGGTGCTGAAGCGTGTTGCCTTGGTCAAGTCGTTGGGGTTTAATTTGCTCTCTGTTTCCCAGCTTCTTGAGGAAGGTTTTGAGGTGTTGTTTAAGTTTGGTGGTTCTCGGATACTTGATGCTCGAGGTGACCTTGTTTGTGTGGTCGTCCCCGAGGGTCAAATATTTCGAGCGGATTTCTCTCAGAGTTCGGGTGTTTCGAGGTGTTTTGTGGCTGGTTCTTCGGGTGAGTTGTGGAAGTGGCATAGGAGGTTGGGTCACTTGAGTTTTGACTTGTTGTCATGCTTGAGTGGACTCAACTTAGTCCGAGGATTGCCCCGCTTGAGGTTTGAAAAGGATTTGGTGTGTGCGCCGTGCAGGCATGCTAAGATGGTAGCTGCTTCCCATCCACCCCTCACTGATGTGATGACAGAGCGTCCATGCGAGCTGCTCCATATGGATCTTGTTGGCCCAGCTCGTGTGCGATCTGTGGGTGGGAAGTGGTACGTCCTGGTTGTGGTGGACGACTACTCTCGGTATGCTTGGATTTTCTTTTTGGAGGAGAAAGGGGAGACGTTTGGTTTTGTTCGAGATCTTGTCTTGAGGTTGAAGAACGAGAGGCACGGAGATGCCATACGAGCGATCCACAATGACAATGGCTCGGAATTTAAAAACTCTCGCTTCGAAACCTTTTGCCATGACTTGGGTCTTGAACTCCAGTTCTCTAGTCCGTATATGCCTCCCCAGAACGGCGTGGTGGAAAGGAAAAATAGTACCCTATGTGAGATGGCTCGGACGATGCTCGATGAGCATAGGACTCTGAGAAGGTTCTGGGCTGAGGGGGTCAATACCGCGTGCTATGTGTCGAACAGGATTTACCTCAGGGTCCATAAGAAGAGAACTTGCTACGAGTTGATGCACAGTAGAACCCCTAAGGTGAGTCTCTTTTACGTCTTTGGCTGCAAATGCTTCATTCTTAAAAAAGGGAAGAAGTTGGACAAGTTCGAGGCTAGGTCTGTCGATGGCATTTTCTTTGGTTACGCGTCTCATTCTAGAGCCTTTCGGGTGCTCAGTCTTGAAACTAACCAAATCGTGGAACAATAAACTCCTTGTGGGCCGGCCGGCCTGAGCCCGTTTTCGGCTCGGTTCGGCCCGACCTTCCTCCACGTTGCTTCTCGCGCTTCCTGGAATTTATGCCGAACTTCTTGTGGGCCCTTGACGTCGTTTTCCCGAGGTTTGGATAAAGGTACTTGGCGTGCAAACTCCTGCATTTTCTGTTTAGGTCCTCGGAGCTTCACAACTTCATACTTCGGTCCTTGGGTCGTTTGGAGTCATGTTCATCACGTGTCTTGACTTGTGTCGGGCTTCATGATCTTCTTCTAAAGTGCTTGATGAACTTGTCCCGAAAGTCTCCTCTTTAACGATGATTTCCTGCGTAAACAATAAACTCCAAACCCACATGCAAGTGTGAACATGTTACATCATTAGTATGCCTAGTGGCGGGTTAGTTATAATTCAAAGCTCAAACCAAAGTGTAACAAGTGCTCTTGGTTAACGGAAATCGACCGTCAACATACCCCCATGCTTAAACCTTGCTCGTCCTCGAGTAAGCCTTTAATGGACGTCAGTATTGCCTTTCAATCTTCATACCTTGCACTTGATCATACATGAGAAAACATAATGCTCTCCAAGTTTATATTTGTTAAAATTCCATAATGTAACTAGCTTTCATCTCTATGGAGGGTAGATATCATTTAATCTCTTTCCACAAGTAATTAATCTTGCTCTCAAATTTTAAACAAATCTTAGAAATTTTGAAAATAAAGAGCGGGATGAAGAAAAATTGCTTTACCAAGATCAATAATAAACCTCCTTGCATCTTGCTCATGAACTCTCATCTCATCTTGTCTCTCAAGCCTACTTGTTTTACTCCTTTCCTCTCTCAAATATTTGGTGGAAGGTTTTATATGGAGCTATGAGAAAGTTTAGTCCTACCTAGTTGAGATATTATCAAAACAAGATAAGCTTCTCATGGACTTACCAAGACTCGTCAAAAAGTTCATTGGAAAATAATGTTCCGCAGAGGGGGAAGAGAAAAACACACACTTTTTAGATAGGTGGACATGTGCAAATGGCAAAGGGTGATCCCGAGGCACAAGTGATGTCCTCGTTATCGGATTGCACATGGTTGAAAAGATGAGTATGGGTCTTGATCTTGAAATACTTTTGAAATTTCCAAATGTAGCTAGAGAACCGGGAGCTTTATTATATATTTTTTTCTTTTCTTCTTTTTCTCATCATACTTTTCCTTCTTTATATATATATATATATATATTTTTTCTTTCATCACTTTTTTTCTCTTTTTTTTCTTTTTTTACTCCCCTTGAACTCTAAACTACACTAGTACTTCCCTGGCAACCCCCCCATGCTTAGACGTTGCTCATCCCGGAGCAAAGAGGTGATGATTGTGCCAAGGTAAGTGCTGAAATTCTTGTATTTTCTTGAAGAGATATACTTGAAACCTTCTAGGGATCCTTTTATGGAGGTCTCCCAAAATCTTGCTCCACTTGACGACACCTTCCTTGTAATCTTCTTCGAAATATTCATCCATACTCAAAGTTTTGGGTTGTGGTCAAGGAGGTATACACAAAAAGATATTTTGGGTTTGTGGGTGGATATCCGGCGAGGTTTGCGAAATTCCCGATGTGGAAGCTCACAATGCACTGATAGAAAAGGCTAGCATAAAGATAGATACGCAAAAATGGAATGACCAGCTTCTTAGTCTTGAGCCAGAGAAATCAAGCCTTGAATTAATGCACCCAAAAATAAATCTTGTATACTAAGGTTTTTGCACTCAATGAATATAAGGCTTTGGATAGGTTGAGCAAAATGCAAGTGGTATCAAAGACAAGGTTAGCATATCTTTTAAGAACAAAAATAAATGATCTTTGATTCATTCAAAAGTGAGAGCAACGAAAAATACTATGGGTCTCAAGTCATCATAACCTCCACAAAAGATTAGGCTAGCATTAATTAAATTTTCAGATCATATTTAAAGAGAGCACTAGCTTAATCATATACAAACCAAGCACAAGAATGAGTAAGGTGGCAACAATCATCATATATCCATAAGTAAGAGCATACGAGGTATCATCATGGTGAGCTCAAGGTAACGGTGATTATTATTAAAAACAAAAAACAAACCTAGGTTGTACTCCTAGTAGCCATGTTATTCTAAAGAGAGATATACAAAGGTTGTATCTAAGGTTGTGGAAAGCACATACATAAATGCAGACATATAGAAAAGACAAGAACGAAAGAGAGTTGAAGAATTATTACCGTCCTTTGATGCTCGAAGTGTAGCGTGGCCTCCCCCATGCTTAAGCATTGTGCTTAACATGGAAGAAGAAAATTAGAAATCCTGTGGCAACCGTGATCTTTGTTCTCCATGCGGACTTCTTACGTCCACCAAGTCCTCCCCCATGCTTAGCATGTTGCTAGGCATGGAAGATGATGAATCATCATGTATTTATTGAAGTCCTACTGCCACTTTTGTTGCCTTGATCGTCCTTCAACATCCACCCTTTGTCTCAAGCCTTAGTCCCAATCGTTTCTCAACTCGTCTTGACCCCCTTCCATGTTGTCCTTTATCACTGCTTCAATTTTGACGAATTTTTCTTCAACTTCCAGAACAGAACATGTACTGAACCATTGCTCTATTGTAAATTTCTTGAAATTATCTTTCCAACGAGTGGTCATTCACCCCAAACGGACTCCGAACAAGAGAGTTACACCCTTTTCACTCCATCAATGCAAACTGTCCCGACTGATTTCAGAACGTGTGACGCCCAATGATTTGGTTGTAACTCCTTGCACAGGTCTCCTAAAATGTTGAATCTTGATGCGTTGGAAAGAAGACTTAGTGGAGCTCCTGAATATCCAAACTTTCCTCTTTTGTACATCTCTGAACATGTGCCTAATCTTGATGAAGGCAGCGGTGTTTCTTCTGGGATTTTGGAGGTATTGGCGATCTTATTTTCATCTTTCATCGCTAACTCATGGGAGCGATTCATCATGCCTACAAAACAACTCTAAAGCACAAAGTACCCCCGAGGTGACGGTCAGGAATACTCACTCTATGCTAACAAATCAAAGACATCCCCTAAGATCTTAACTTGTGGCATAGTTAAGCTAGAAAAATTAAGAACCTAATGGGTGTACGTGTGTGCAAGAGTGCATGCAAATGATGGGATGGTGTAAAAACAAAACAATGTTTACACCAAATTCTAAGCTCCATGCTTACAAAGTGGTTGCCAAACTTCTCCATTGCCAAAAAAATTTATTAACCAAGGTCAAAACACCATGCTTATCCCAAGATTAACAACTCTTCATGGTGTAAGATAAGTAGGGCGCATTGCAAAGTTTATAAACAACCCAATGCAATATGATAGCAAGGTATATAAAACTGAATGATGTGGGGTCTCCAATCATGTCTAAACACCATGTTTACACAAGATTACAAAAAGGAGTAATGCATGTCGACAAGCATTAACATAGGTATGAAAGCATTCATCATAAAGCTTCACAAAAAGGTCCCAAGCTAACATAAAGTGGATGATGACAAAGAGATGGTTGCAAAATGCAAACGCAAAAAGTAGCACAAATAAATATTAGCAAGATTTGAAAAACACTTTCGATGTGGTCTATAATAAGCAAAGGACAAAGCTTGATCTCACACTTCATACAAAGTAAGCATTGTCAACAAGGAAGTCACCCATCGAAAAGAATCAATCAACCAAACTAACAAGGTTTAAGGGTAGGTTATGGGTATCCTATATTTTTTGCTCAAACAAGGATTTTGAAGAGAGGAAGTCAAGTATAGAAATTCTAACTAAGGTGGTTCTATGAGTCATTTAATGAAAAACAAATCTTTGGTTTTAGGATGGCTAAAGGTGTGACTTGTTCAATCCGGATGGTGACGGCAAATGGTCAACACAAGCAATCCTACCTCTATTCGCTATGGTTTTTGGTGGGGGCTATGGGATGGCCTAGGTTGGTTGGCAAAGAGTTAGATCAACACAACATGCAATGCAATATCAAAACGACATGATATGGTGGTTGTCTAAAACAAATGCAAGAGTTAGCCTAAATTAACTAGCCACAAGGTTAGAATTAAAGGATGGTGCCAACTTCATATTTCTCTCTAAAAAGACACAAAAGAAAAAGACTCTAAACACTAATAGGCACACAAAAGGGTCTACTCCCTCCATATAAGATTTAGATGACGTTTAGGACATGATTGTGCATACCAAGGAGGGGTTAATTAGGGTTAAGTTTTCCTTGTTTGCCCATATTAAATACGTTAGCGGGTGCAATGCAGTCACCAAAAGCTTGTAGCTGGATTGGTCCGACGGCCCCTCCCGAGGCTGGAGGGCTCCGGTTCGACTCCTAGGTGCCGCAGTTTTTGCCGTTTAGTGCATGGTACCGTGTGGGAACACGTGCAGGACCATATTAACTCAGGCATCAGAGCCAAAGCGTCAGGGGCATCGGTGTCAAAAACAACCACGACGTCTTCTTTTTCTCAACTTTCTTCTTAAGCCAGTACGTCTTTTAAAAGATATATGGAGGGAGTACAAGTTTTCCAAGATCAAGAACAAAGTGCTCCCTTAATAGCAATTAAATCAAACAACATGATGTTGTGGTACTTATTAGAGCAATGGTACAATGTTACTTGATGTTTCAGTTTAAGATCAAAATGTAGACGGTCATAATATTTATAAACATAAACAAAAGAAAACGGGTTGCCTCCCGCAAAGTGCTTCATTTAAAGTCATAGAGCTCGACTTTCTTACGTACCTCCTCGTGGTTGTGAAGCCATGGTCCTTCATGTAATATTTGAAGATGTCCATGCAGCTTTGATCCACTCTCCATGCTTGACAAGATCATTTTGCTTGATGAGAGGCTTGACCGATCGTCTCTTGCATCATCATCCCCTCCTTCTCCTTTGCTCTTCGTTGCTGCTTCTTCTTTCGTGAATTTTACTCTCTGTCCAGATTAGATCATGTAGCAAACAATAACTTCCACACGTGGCGCATGAAATTATCTTTCCATCAAGTCTTTGTTGACCCCCAAAGGACTCCGAACGAGTGAGTTACGCCCGTTTTACTCCAACGCTGCAATCTGTCCAAAGATTTCAGTCCGAACGAGTGAGTTACGCCCGTTTTACTCCAATGCTGCAATCTGTCCAAAGATTTCAGACTGCGCAGCGCCTAATGTTTTTGCCATATCTCCTTGTACTGGTCTTCAAATTCGTCGATCTCGGAGACATTGGAATCGGCACTTGATGGAGCTTCTGATTTTCAACTTTTTCCTTCTTCTACATATCTGATCAGGTGCTCAAAACTGATGAAAACAGCAACGTTGTCTTCGAGGTTCGGTGATGGTGACACACGAGCTTGCAAATTCTTTGGGCATGGCTTCCCTCCTCTTGATTAAGGTTTAATGACCTGCATGTTCAGTGAAACTCGGGTTTTCTCCCGACGCACGCTCTTTTAAGGTCACGAGCTTGACCAAGCACAAAGCAAGTCTAGGATTTGCAAAACATAATATAAGCATACGCAACCGTACCACAATTTAAGTTAGATGAACAAAATGTGATTAAAGATTGCATAAGTTTCTTGCTCAGCGCTAAGGCTCTCATTAGGCATGCAAATTAACAAAGTTAAAGCACAACATAGGCTCTTTATCATTCTCAGGAAATTCTAGCCTATCATGATCATCAAAAGTGTAAGGCATAGAATCAAATATACTATTGGACATGAACATAAATGTTTCAAAAGAAAGTTATCATATCCAAAAGTACCTTGAGAGTTTAATGTGTACTTTAGCCTTCAAGCTTTTCAACGTGAGTGGTCCTTTGGAGTTGAAAGCGAACAATCCTTGATGATCGGAGGTGGCTCGCGTAGACTTCTTCAATCTCTCCCTTCGTGCCACATGTCGTCAAGGTTACTTTATGTAGGATCACTCCTCTTCATTTGTGGGCTCACACATCTCTTAAGTGTCTTCATGTAACTCCATGAGCCTTTGTGTGAGAGCCCAAAGTGTCCGCGCCATTGGATGTTGTCCTTTGTGTGTAATCCTTCATGGTTTGCTCCAAACATCTCCTTGTGTCGGATGTCGCCAATATGTGTCTTCATTTGCCAATGCTCCAGGGGTCTTTGTTTTGTTCCAAGCCTCCGAATTTTTTCATGTGTGGTCTAGTGGAAGCATTGCCCAAACTTCTCTTCGTTGTTGTCGTCCTCATCTCCACTCTCTTGTTCTCATCGTGTTGCTGCTGCCTCTTCCTCGTTGATTTTTCACTGTATACATAACAGAACATATACCAAAATATAATTCTATTGAAGAATTTATAAAATTACCTTTCCAACGGGTACTCATCCATCTTAATCGGAGTCCATATGAGGGAGCTATGGCTGTTGCACTTCAGCTTTGCTTGCTGTCCAAATCAGGACGTGCAACCATCGGTGATTCGGCCATGTCCGCTTGTAGGAACCTCCGATTGACTTGATTCTTGACTCGTTGGAAGCGTAACTTCATAGGGCTTCTAAATATCTAAGTATATTCTATTGTTCTTCCCATGAGGCTGTGCAAAACTTGATGCGAACAGAGGCTTCGAAGATGTTGACGGGCTTGATCTCGTGATCTTGGGGGCACCGTGATTGCTTCCAATGCCTATTGCTCGAACAAACGATTCCCCACAAAACATTAGTCTTAAAATTTTAATTGACACGTTGACTTACCTTGTTTATCATCTCTCGTGTAGGGTGTGGACTCGATAGCGGATGATGGGCCACTAACAAAAGTTAGCACCTACCACTAAAGAGCGAATCTTGATGTTGCGATCATCTTGTTGGGGTGCGGATGTTGAGAACTTCTCGAACATCTTGTGTCTAGCTTTTCACCTACTTTCAAGGACACAAATAAGAAAACAAGCGTATATGCAATACTAAGAATTAGGGTTAGTCAAATAGAAAGGTAGATCACCCTAGGGTTCGAGTTGCCGATCCCCGGCAACAGCGCCAAAAAAAGGGGCTTGTTGACGGTGCAAAACCGTGTTGAAGTTCACCGCAAGCATACGGGTGACTTGGTGCCTTTTTCACCAAGGAGGGTCCTCCCTAGATTTGTCAATCCAAGGATCGGAAGCAAACTCCTAAGGCTATCCATCTAATCTAATGATCTAACCTATCATGAAGCGTCGATTGCATAAAGGTAACATACAAACACGAAGGGATGTATGGATCTCATCCACCTAGCCATAAAGGTAAACACCAAAGGGTAACCCTAGCCTATCGTCTTCTTGTAGCCGTTCCAGCCAAGGTGACAAACCAATCTAAACCTATACTATGATAAGGAGTACACTCGATATGGAGTAACCCGATATGGAATGGTCCGATACACGTTCATTCGCCGCTTTCTCCTCCACTGTACTGTCACTACATTCATCACCGAACGACAACCTCGGTCCGTGCACTACAACGATGTATCCGCAAGAGATAGACTAACCACCACGATTAGACCTATTCCTACTAAAATCATATGCTAGCTACACATATGGATAAAACACT